>OX297854.1:68020694-70474733 GCA_946477585.1 Cheilosia urbana
GCCGTCTTAAAATTGGAGCTCTGGATCGCTTTAGGGCATAACCGCTATCTATTTTATCCATATTATTGACATTATGAAAAAAAGTGTTCGTAATGAAAAAATTGTTTTTTTGTTAACAATAAATGTTTTTGTTGCTGTTTTTTTTTCTTTTGCCATATTAGTATTTTAATTGAATCTCCGCATCACTTAATTTTTCCAAAAAAAAAAAAAAAATGAGATTCTCTCTTACCAAAAGAGTCGTAAATTTCCATGGCATACAAATATTATGTCTGCAATAATCTATGAACACCTAAAACTGTTTGTCAGCAGCCCATAAAAGGGTACCTTGCATACCGATATTGGGTCGAATTCTACAGAGACACATCAATGGCATCCCCCAAGCCCCAACCCTCCACCAACAACCTTAGTAAAGGATGACTGAGAGCACCACCGAACCTTTTGGAAAAGTCTTGGGCAGGGTGACGCGCTATCATTTGGTTGCTTTAATATGTACCTACTAGTTTCGCTTGTGGTATTTGTACAACAATTTTCACATTTCTAATGTTTGTCTTTTTGTTTTAGCAAAAAAGCAACAATATGCTCCTTTGACATAATGCTCCTAAATTAAAGTTAGGTAGACAGTTGCTTACTTTTAGCGGTAGGTAAATTGCATTCCTTTGAAAATAGGTTCTAATCTAAGATATATTGTACGTTACCATGGCAATAGGTCAGCGACAAATTCATTGTCACCAAAATGGGTTCAATTAACTGATAAGCATTTTGTATGGGGAATTCTTAACTTAAGGCTGGGTGGCTGGGGGTATACGTTTGTTCAACCCGATGGGGCTTGCAGGGCTTAAGAGATAATTCATCGAATTAAACGGTTTTCGATAGAAAATAAATAGACGCAGTGCACTATTGAAGCAGAATTTCATTTTTTGACTTTGGTTTTGCTTAAATTCCCAAAAACCCCCTTTTTTGGGGTGTTTTTTGCTTATACCGGGTGGGGCAACCCCTAGATGAAACTTTTTTATTTTTTTTATGATTTCATTTTATTGCCAATGAATCAATTTGTGCCGTCATTGAAGCACATTTTTGATTTTTTTAGTTTAACTTCTAAAAATTTAAAGTCAATATGACTAAAAGTAAACAATCTTTGTAGAGAAACAAGGAACTATTTGTTTTAGCTGTAAACAGGAGAATGCTCTACAAACATCTGTTTATCTGTTCAACGAATAAAAATTAGATATTTGGTTCACAAAATAGTTAAATTCGCATTTTGAAAAGTTTACTATCTTATTGAATTTCTAATTTTGTTTCAGAACTCACGCACACATATACCATAATAGTTCACGAAATATCCGACAAGGCGCTATTCGTTTTCTCTATAATTTTACTCACTGCTGAGAGAATCTGTAGTTTGCAGATATCTGAAAAACCAGTTTATTTCGTTTTGCTTGGGTTTCTGGTGGAATTCATGCATTATTGTTGTTTGACAAAATCAAGCGAATGAAGCGACAATAAGAAAAATGTAGATATGCGAATGCGAAGGGCATTGATAAGAGAGTGGGTGTAGATGTGTAGGGGCAAATTATATTTTGTTGTTGAATCTTTCATGTAGGAACGAATCTCCCAATATTTTATTCTTCTGTATTTCGTGCGCATAATCATACGTATAATATTTGGTTTTATATATTGTGAAATAAAGTGCTTATTACAGATTTTAGATACTAAAAAAAATAATAAAATGCCGAAAGTGTTAAATAAGAAAAGATATTCATTTGGGGAAAAAAAAAGAAAGTATTTTTTCAAAAATGAAAGGAAAGGGTAAGCGTATAAACTTTAAAGAGAATCGAATTTTACATTGCATCTGAAAGTAAAATGGGAATGCCTGTTTTGATTTTGCCACTTTTGTCTGAAATTGTCAATCCAATCGTTTTTGATTGAGGATCCTGCAACAAAAATCAACTTTTCTATGTGGATGACTGGAAAAGTTTTTAAAAAATTGTGTTTGACAATTTAGTAGTTTTGAACTGAGAGAAGTTTCATGGATGAGCTTTTTTGCATATATGTAAATCAAATTTCTCATGTTGCTTGTTTATTTTGTGATTCTTTTCTGTCATAATCAATTTCGAATGGCTAAAGGCCTGACAAACGGTGGCAATATTCGTATAATGCAATTAATGTTTATATTATAATTATTATAATTATTATATCTACATAATAAATATCAGTTCTATAAATTTAAGGTCGGCTGGCTACATTGTGTTTGTTATTTTTACCTTCAGAAAATCTACAAAAAAAAAGAATTTGAAATTTGTGTCGGTGTTGACAATTCAAAAGGAGTCAATGAATTTGTTCCTGAAGGCAAACGAATTGTTGATATCAATTTCTTCTTACACAATTTAAAGGCAATTACATTGCATGGAGCAACATTTGGTTGCACTTTGAACGATTTGGAACTCATTCAAGAAATACGACAGGGTACGACTGTGTTTACGTATTTCATGTCGCATTTGAATAGAAGCTAACGAACGATGATAATGATAACATAAGTAGTAATTCGTTTGCTAGCTTTAATTTGTATGCAATTTTTCATTTATCTTCTAGTTAGTATATAATTAACTTCTTCCAAATGTTGTGTTTATATTTAGGCCTTAATTCAAAACTTGTTTTTAAATGCAAGATGTGTAACAAAGAGCTATCTGCGTTCACTTGCAATAATCAAGAATTAAATAACGATTCACTGGATCTTCAAATAAACAATGAAATTGTTGTTGGAACAATGTTATCCGGGAATGGATTTACACAGTGCAAAAGAGTCCTAGAAGCAGTAAATGTTCCATTTATGACTTCAAAGGCCTACAGAATGATAGAAAATAGTAGTATGGCGGTGTGGGCTGAAACTGCACAAAAGCATATGAAAGCTGCTATTGAAGAGGAGAAGCGCATTGCGATTGAGAATGGCGATGTTGATGACGATGGCTATCCACTCGTTACGGTTGTAACTGACGGAGCCTGGTCACATAGGTCATATGGATGTAAATATGCGGCACTATCCGGCATAGCCACAATCATTGGCTATAAAACTAGAAAGGTACTATATTATGGAGTAAAGAATAAGTATTGCCACATCTGCAAATTGCATGAAATAAAAAAAACGCTAGACATTCCACGAAGGCATATTTGCAACCGAAATCACACAGGACCGTCCACTAAAATGGAGTCTGATATTTTGATTGATGGATTTAAATTTTGTTTGGATGAATATGGTATAGTGTTTAACAATTTCATTGCCGACGGTGACAGTAATGTATATAAGAAACTCTTAGAAGCGAAACCATATGCAAAACATACCATCCGCAAAATTGAATGTGTCAATCATCTATTTAGAAACCTTCGCAAAAAGTTAACAAACTTGACAACAAACACCAAATACAATTTATTGGGAAGAAAAATGTTAGTCCCTGCATCAGCCAGAATAATTAAAGGTATCAAAAGTGCTATTCTATACCGAAAAAATAATGAAAAGCATGTTGATGAACAAATCTGCTTGCTGCAAGCTGATATTTTAAATGTGCCCTACCATGTCTTCGGTTCCCACCAAAACTGTAAACAATATTTCTGTCCGGGAGTGGACATTGAAGGAAAAAATGCAGTTGAATTGATAGCAAAAGACGGCATTTTTGACTGCATAAACTCATATATTTTTAGACTGGCACAAAATTCAAAAAGTTTAATTTGTGGATATGACTCAAATGTTTGTGAACAATTTAACAGCGTTGTTTGTCAGTATGTTGGAGGCAAACGAATAAACTTTTCTTTGGGGCAGTCTTACAGCAACCGATGTGCCGCTGCTGTTGTCCAATTCAATACCAAAAGGGCCTTCACAGAATTCGCAAAAACATGCAATCACGACCCAAGTACTCCCTCTCATAGACTTCTGGTCAAAACCGAGACAAGGAAACAAAAATTGTTAAGAAAACGGAGGCTGTTTTCAAAAAATATTAAAGATGTTTATCGAAAGCGCAGACAAAATGCTCCGTCCGACAAATATTACGGCGATGTTGAAGCTGTTATTGATAATCCCGATATGTCACCCGAAAATATAGAAATACGAAAAACAGAAATTTTTGATTTAGTGGAAAACAATTTCAGACGGAGAGAATATGTAGAAAAGGAAACAAGAGACCAATCGCATAGTTTAAAATGGCATGATATACGGAAAGTAATGGTAACCGCATCTAATTTCGGAAAAATTTGCAAAGTAAGAAATGTATCTAGTTACCACAATATAGTTAAATCTATCCTATATAGTGCATTTTCAACACAAGCCATGTTATGGGGCATACAAAATGAAATTAATGCTATAAAAAAACTTGAAGAAGCTGCTGGTATTGTTGTTCAAAGGTGTGGACTATTTATTGATAGACAGTTTCATTTTTTTGGTGCCACACCAGATGGTTTGGTAGGTGATAGCGCCATTTGTGAAGTCAAATGTCCTTCATCAGCCAAGGACCTGACAATTATGGAAGGTATAGAAAAAAAAAATTGCGTATTTAAAAATAAATGGTGAACATTTGGAGTTAAAACGAACTCACAATTATTTTTATCAAATTCAAGGTCAACTTCATATTACCAACCGACTGTTTTGCTATTTCGGTATTTGGACTTCCTGTGATTTCGTTTTCATAAAAATTGAAAGGGATGATGCATTCTGGGAAGTGAAAATGAAAGAAAGCCTTCAAAATTTTTACAACAAACATTTGCTCCTTGAGTTATGTGATCCGCGAATTCCTAGGGGAATGCGAGTATGGAACACCTAATTAAAAAATGAAGGCCATAAGTACATGTCTTGCGTTAAAAAAATAAATAAAAGTGCTTTGCATTTTTTTTTTTTTTTTTTTTTTTTCATCTCCTTCTACTTTACCTTGTCGTGGTGGAGATGCCCAGTATGCCTTTATGATATCATAGAGATAATACAGCATTTGACTGTACGCAGTACGCTCTCTGGTTGAAAAGCAGAAGCTAAAAAGTAGTATGTACTTACTTACATTTCCCATTCTTTTCAAACCACTTGACACTAGACTCTACCTAAATAATAAGAACTACCCCCCCAAACTGGTGGATGATAGCAGCTTATCTAACATTATGAAAAGATCCCCTATACACGATAAGGGAGATCTAGAGAACTGCATTTTGCTAAGTTTGAAGTAAATCCGATAAACAAAAATATGTTTTACCTAATAACTAACAGTTCGCCGGTTATCAAAATATATTATTATTAAAGAGGACAATAATATATCTATGAAAGTGTAATAACAAATTAGCGCAAATCGACTTTATGCAATGAGCCAAGCCAAATTAGAATGCCAAAAGCCAAAGCCGTGAACGAAAATGGATTATGTAGACAGACAAGACAGAAGCCCAGCCAGCTGCCAGCCTATTGCCCTAGTCAAACGCGGCCAGCAGCCAGCCCCAGCTGTTGTGCAGAGAATTTTTTTTAGTGAGCGAATTTTCGTTTTGCAGACTTCAGTCACAATTGTGATCAACAAGAGGGAGGGTGTGCTCGGCTACTTGAAATTCCGTGCACTAATACATGTAAACATGTTTACATGAGCTCGGAGTTCGTAGCTGAGGGACACCCACTCTTAATTTTACCACTCTTCATGGCGACATTATACCTACTCACGATTTTTTGTTTGTGCAAATCTATGGCAGAGTACCTTTCGAATGATAAAAGTTTCATTCTCCTCATTTCATAATAAATACTAAAAAAGTGTACGGAAAGGGGAAACTTCGGATGTTCACGTGTTAATATCTGTTGAAATCGGAATATTGTTATAATAATCGTTAACTGTATTGTCTGCTACACTTTGTTTTTATATTGTTATCATGTTTGCAGGCTGTTTATTGTTTTTAGTTATTAATATATTTTTCCTTACTTCCAATAAAACTTTACTAACAATAGGTTATAGGCCCAGGACACAATGGCTGAACATAAGGAATTTTCGCACGGTATCCCACAGTTCGATGGAAGAGGATACGACGATTGGAAGTTCAGGGTTAAAATTCATTTGGACAGTCATGGATTGTTGGACGTTCTAACCGACGTTCAACCAACAGAAACAACGGCGAGGGCTGAGTATTTGAAAAAGGATAAAAAGGCCAAAGAGCGCCTGGTAAATCTTATCGATTCAAGTTGCCTAAGCTATGTTCGAGAGAAGAACACTGCCAAAGAGATGTGGGAAAGCTTAAAATCTGCTTTCGAGAAGAAATCAGTAATTAACGAATTACTGTTACGCAAGCAATTGGCAAAACTTCGCATGAAGGATGATGAGTCTGTGATCTCACATTTGACAAATTTTGAGGATATGATAAGAAAGTTGAGATTGGCAGGGGCCAAACTAGAAGAAAGTGATTTGCTCGCTCAACTTTTTCTGACATTGCCTGAAAAGTTTGATCCTTTAGTTACCGCATTACAAAACATTGACGACTATAAGCTTACGTTCAATATTGCAAAGGAGAGATTAATATCGGAACAAAGCAAGTTCGAAGATCGACAAGAAGGTGAATATCAAGAAAAAACTGAATTTTCTGGAAAGAAGCATTTCAATAAGAAAAAGTTCAACGGAAAATGTTTTGAATGTGGAAAATTTGGCCACCAAGCCAATGTAAAAAAGTGGAAGCCAGAAGCGTTGAAATTACAAGTGTGTGTTTTAATGCCGATAAAAACTTTCAGAAAAGCAGTAACACGGTCATAAAGAAGAAAAACGTCAAAATTTTTACTTTTAAATTGGATTCTGGAGCAAGCGATCATCTGGCAAATGAAAAATGGTATTTTGCAGAGCTTGAACTACTGAAAGCTCCAGTTGAAATATTAATGTCGCAAAAAACGATCAGTCACTTATTGCATATCATTCTGGAACAATTCATGGGATGAGCAATAACGGCGTGAATATGTTCATAAAAGATGTTTTGTATATTCCAGAGTTACAAGACAATTTATTGTCAGTTCGAAAACTCACAAGAGCTGGAATTAAGGTACATTTTTTGCACAATAAAGCATTAATTGTAAAAGATGATAGGCTAATAGCAACAGCCTACTTGCATGGAAATTTGTACGAGTTAAAAATAGAAATTGCGGAGCAAAAATTGGTTTCTGTGACATTTGTGTGGAGGGTAAGCAATGCCGTGAGCGTTTCAATGGAACACGTATTAGAGCAACAAGACCTCTTGAACGGATTCATTCTGATGTTTGTGGACCAAATGATCCTGTTGCTTGGGACGGCTCGAAATACTTTGTGTCATTCATTGATGATTACAGTCACTTTTCAATTATATACCCAATTAAAAAAAAATCCCAAGTTTTCGAAGTTTTTCAAGAATATGAAGCAATGGTTACCGTAATGTTCAAAACTGCAATTTCAAAATTGACTATTGACCAAAGGCGCGATTATTTATCGAAAAATCAAGAAAACTGGTATAAACGAAAGGGTATTCAAGTAGAACCAACTATAGCTTACTCACCACAGCAGAATGGAGTTGCAGAAAGATTCAACAGAACTTTAGTTGAAAAGATAAGAACCATGATGATTGAAGCAGGCGTGCCTAAGAAGCTGTAGGTTGAAGCAGCTTTGTGTGGTGTTTATATACTCAATTGTAGCCCAACAAGAAGTTTGGAAAATTGTGCAACTCCGGTGGAATTGTGGAACAGAATTGAGCCCCAGCTTGAAAAGCTTAAGGTATTTGGTTGCAAAGCTTACTCTTGGATTCCAAAACAATGCAGAAAGAAATTGGATCCAAGAAGTAAGAAATCAGTAATGGTTGGCTATGCACCAAATGGCTTTCGGCTGTGGGATTTGGAGAAACAAAAAGTTATCACTGCAAGAGATGTAAAGTTTGACGAGTTACATTATCCATTTAAAAATGCAAAAGCGAATGAGTACGCGGATAATGTGAAGTCCATAATAACAATTCAACCGATCCACGAGCAAGAAGGGGAATATTTATATAGCGATGATGCTGTGGATAATGCTCAAAATGAATTTGTCACCAACCCCGTGTCTGCGGAACATGACATGAAGTTTTAAGTAAAAACAAAAATGATCCTGTTACTGAACCCGAGGATTATGAAGAAACTGTTACGTTTGAAGACGCTGAATTTGGATACGTTGAAGCTGCTGAAATTGCGCTCCCTTCGCAACCAAATAACAGCAACCTTGAAGAGGTAACTGTAAGACGCAGTGAAAGGGAGCGCCGAATGCCGAGTAAGTTCCTTGATTATTTTACTACTAGTAAGGCAAATTCTTCTGCTCTTCACATTTCTGCTAATGTTCCCGAGACATATGAAGACATCTTAAAAAGCAATGATAGCCAATGTTGGAAAGAGGCGATTCAAGATGAAATCGATTCAATAAAAAGAATCGTTCGGTATCTGAAATACACAAAAGACCGGAAACTTGAATTCAAAACAAATGAAGACTTGCCAATTATTGGATATGCTGATGCGGACTGGGGATCTGACCAAGTTGATAGAAAATCAGTTACTGGATATATATTCAAAGTACATGGATGTACTGTTTCTAGGTCCAGCAAAAAGCAATCTACTGTTGCTACATCATCCACTGAAGCAGAATATATTGCGTTAAGCTCAGCTGTAACAGAAGCGCTATGATTAAAAGGCATAATGCAAGACCTGGGAGAGCTGAAAGAAGAGCCTGTTACAATTTATGAAGATAACCGTGGATGCATCTGTATGGCAAATAATTTGGAAAGCAAAAGAGCGAAACATATCGACATAAAACACCATTTAATAAGAGATACGATTGCAAGCGGTGCTATACAAATTCAACATATAGGAACTAAAAAACAATTGGCTGACATTTTCACAAAGAGTTTAGATGCCACCCGTTTTAAGAAATTAAGTCTAAACTTGGGATTAAACGATTAAGAGGGGGTGTTGAAATCGGAATATTGTTATATAATCGTTAACTGTATTATCTGCTAAACTTTGTTTTTATATTGTTATCATGTTTGCAGGCTGTTTATTGTTTTTAGTTATTAATATATTTTTCCTTACTTCCAATAAAACTTTACTAACAATAGGTTATAGGCCCAGGACACAATGGCTGAACATAAGGAATTTTCGCACGGTATCCCACAGTTCGATGGAAGAGGATACGACGATTGGAAGTTCAGGGTTAAAATTCATTTGGACAGTCATGGATTGTTGGACGTTCTAACCGACGTTCAACCAACAGAAACAACGGCGAGGGCTGAGTATTTGAAAAAGGATAAAAAGGCCAAAGAGCGCCTGGTAAATTTTATCGATTCAAGTTGCCTAAGCTATGTTCGAGAGAAGAACACTGCCAAAGAGATGTGGGAAAGCTTAAAATCTGCTTTCGAGAAGAAATCAGTAATTAACGAATTACTGTTACGCAAGCAATTGGCAAAACTTCGCATGAAGGATGATGAGTCTGTGATCTCACATTTGACAAATTTTGAGGATATGATAAGAAAGTTGAGATTGGCAGGGGCCAAACTAGAAGAAAGTGATTTGCTCGCTCAACTTTTTCTGACATTGCCTGAAAAGTTTGATCCTTTAGTTACCGCATTACAAAACATTGACGACTATAAGCTTACGTTCAATATTGCAAAGGAGAGATTAATATCGGAACAAAGCAAGTTCGAAGATCGACAAGAAGGTGAATATCAAGAAAAAACTGAATTTTCTGGAAAGAAGCATTTCAATAAGAAAAAGTTCAACGGAAAATGTTTTGAATGTGGAAAATTTGGCCACCAAGCCAATGTAAAAAAGTGGAAGCCAGAAGCGTTGAAATTACAAGTGTGTGTTTTAATGCCGATAAAAACTTTCAGAAAAGCAGTAACACGGTCATAAAGAAGAAAAACGTCAAAATTTTTACTTTTAAATTGGATTCTGGAGCAAGCGATCATCTGGCAAATGAAAAATGGTATTTTGCAGAGCTTGAACTACTGAAAGCTCCAGTTGAAATATTAATGTCGCAAAAAACGATCAGTCACTTATTGCATATCATTCTGGAACAATTCATGGGATGAGCAATAACGGCGTGAATATGTTCATAAAAGATGTTTTGTATATTCCAGAGTTACAAGACAATTTATTGTCAGTTCGAAAACTCACAAGAGCTGGAATTAAGGTACATTTTTTGCACAATAAAGCATTAATTGTAAAAGATGATAGGCTAATAGCAACAGCCTACTTGCATGGAAATTTGTACGAGTTAAAAATAGAAATTGCGGAGCAAAAATTGGTTTCTGTGACATTTGTGTGGAGGGTAAGCAATGCCGTGAGCGTTTCAATGGAACACGTATTAGAGCAACAAGACCTCTTGAACGGATTCATTCTGATGTTTGTGGACCAAATGATCCTGTTGCTTGGGACGGCTCGAAATACTTTGTGTCATTCATTGATGATTACAGTCACTTTTCAATTATATACCCAATTAAAAAAAAATCCCAAGTTTTCGAAGTTTTTCAAGAATATGAAGCAATGGTTACCGTAATGTTCAAAACTGCAATTTCAAAATTGACTATTGACCAAAGGCGCGATTATTTATCGAAAAATCAAGAAAACTGGTATAAACGAAAGGGTATTCAAGTAGAACCAACTATAGCTTACTCACCACAGCAGAATGGAGTTGCAGAAAGATTCAACAGAACTTTAGTTGAAAAGATAAGAACCATGATGATTGAAGCAGGCGTGCCTAAGAAGCTGTAGGTTGAAGCAGCTTTGTGTGGTGTTTATATACTCAATTGTAGCCCAACAAGAAGTTTGGAAAATTGTGCAACTCCGGTGGAATTGTGGAACAGAATTGAGCCCCAGCTTGAAAAGCTTAAGGTATTTGGTTGCAAAGCTTACTCTTGGATTCCAAAACAATGCAGAAAGAAATTGGATCCAAGAAGTAAGAAATCAGTAATGGTTGGCTATGCACCAAATGGCTTTCGGCTGTGGGATTTGGAGAAACAAAAAGTTATCACTGCAAGAGATGTAAAGTTTGACGAGTTACATTATCCATTTAAAAATGCAAAAGCGAATGAGTACGCGGATAATGTGAAGTCCATAATAACAATTCAACCGATCCACGAGCAAGAAGGGGAATATTTATATAGCGATGATGCTGTGGATAATGCTCAAAATGAATTTGTCACCAACCCCGTGTCTGCGGAACATGACATGAAGTTTTAAGTAAAAACAAAAATGATCCTGTTACTGAACCCGAGGATTATGAAGAAACTGTTACGTTTGAAGACGCTGAATTTGGATACGTTGAAGCTGCTGAAATTGCGCTCCCTTCGCAACCAAATAACAGCAACCTTGAAGAGGTAACTGTAAGACGCAGTGAAAGGGAGCGCCGAATGCCGAGTAAGTTCCTTGATTATTTTACTACTAGTAAGGCAAATTCTTCTGCTCTTCACATTTCTGCTAATGTTCCCGAGACATATGAAGACATCTTAAAAAGCAATGATAGCCAATGTTGGAAAGAGGCGATTCAAGATGAAATCGATTCAATAAAAAGAATCGTTCGGTATCTGAAATACACAAAAGACCGGAAACTTGAATTCAAAACAAATGAAGACTTGCCAATTATTGGATATGCTGATGCGGACTGGGGATCTGACCAAGTTGATAGAAAATCAGTTACTGGATATATATTCAAAGTACATGGATGTACTGTTTCTAGGTCCAGCAAAAAGCAATCTACTGTTGCTACATCATCCACTGAAGCAGAATATATTGCGTTAAGCTCAGCTGTAACAGAAGCGCTATGATTAAAAGGCATAATGCAAGACCTGGGAGAGCTGAAAGAAGAGCCTGTTACAATTTATGAAGATAACCGTGGATGCATCTGTATGGCAAATAATTTGGAAAGCAAAAGAGCGAAACATATCGACATAAAACACCATTTAATAAGAGATACGATTGCAAGCGGTGCTATACAAATTCAACATATAGGAACTAAAAAACAATTGGCTGACATTTTCACAAAGAGTTTAGATGCCACCCGTTTTAAGAAATTAAGTCTAAACTTGGGATTAAACGATTAAGAGGGGGTGTTGAAATCGGAATATTGTTATATAATCGTTAACTGTATTATCTGCTAAACTTTGTTTTTATATTGTTATCATGTTTGCAGGCTGTTTATTGTTTTTAGTTATTAATATATTTTTCCTTACTTCCAATAAAACTTTACTAACAATAATATCACAACCCAACTCCTACTTCCAATCCTTTGGAACACAAAAAAATCAATAGGAATCGGCCAGCTCTAAGTGAATATTGAGGCAGAAGCGGCTTAGATGTGCAAACCAATATTTACTTACCTCTGTAATACACAGAAAATAATATTCAATATTTAGGCCTAATACAGATGATCAACACCCCATCATATGGGACTGGGACCGTAACCAACATGGCGTTCGCAACTGAAGGCAGTTGCAAATGGTTGCTAGAAGTTCAGATCCGCCCATACCATTAAAAGAAACCGTCTAAGTAAATAAATAGAAAGAAAAAAAAAGCGTAAAGAAGAATAACTAATGATCTGACACAATTGTTGTCAAGTTTCATTTAAAGGGCAAAAGGGAAAAAAATCTTCTCATTGAACTGTTCAAATAACTGTGCTTTAGACGTTGTTCTTCAATGAATTACTGACTTCAGTCCAAATGTTGTGCATCCGTATTTTATTTTTGGATTTTTTTTTTTTTAATCCTACCAAATCATTTGTGATATTATCATCAATTCCGGAAAAGAAACCCTTTAAATAGCCTACTTCCGGCATTGGTTCCGTTCCATTAAGGGTTTAAATCCAAACAAAGGTGCCAGCAGAAAATGTATAGGTATGCGTATTATTTATTTATTTTCCGAAGCCGATCGGAGTGGGATATATAGTAGGAGTGGATTTATAAATGACTTTTACCCCCTTAAGCGAAACCTCCACCAATAGTCAAGAGTCAACTCGATGCAGAGGAAAATTGTTTGTGTACTGCTTTGGCAAAGGAAACAACAAATAAAATACCTAAAAGGGAGAGGCAAACATTTTTATAGGTATCATCAACTATTCTCAATGGGATCTTTACCGTGACGTATTTTATCGACACTAATAAATGTTCCAGAGAGCAAAGTGTCGTCCTTGGGGATGCTGCTGTTAAAAGTGCACTTTTATTTCACACTAAAGTGACTTTTGATTTGTGAATTTGTATTTTCGGTATACAAAACTGTTTGGCCAAGAATTTTATTACACTTCTTTGCTATTTAATACGCTTGCGGGGTATACACATGAATACCAGTGAACAATCAAACGTCCCAAAAGTTTGGTGACCCTTTTCGTTATTTCCATTGATATACCCTGAATTGACAACCAATCAAATCTAAATATGGAAATAGTTATGCAAAAAGAATTTAAGAATCAAATATTGTGGCAATAATGCAAATCACTCCATATTTACACTTACCACCACATTTTGCGCTGTCGTGGAGGCATCGCATCCGTTCTGAGATAAAATTTATCTCCTTAAATAGGCAATAAAAAACTACCAACATATGTGACAAAACCACATCGCGACAGTTTCCGGTTATTTACAACCCTCATTCATTGTGATTTCGTGTTCCAACATCCCAGATGTAAGTTGTGGCGGTTTTAAGGATTCCGAACAGAAAACACACATCGCAATGGTCGTTGCGAAAAAGTAATGCAAAGCACAAAAAGCAACTCCTTCAAGCCACAAAATCCTTGGAAAAGCAAAGTGCAAGCCAGCCGAGACCCACATATGTGTAGTCGAATGAAACTTATTTAATTCGGGACAAATGGAGACTTTTTGTGGTTGTGCTTAAAGAAGAGCCGGATGTGAGCAAGGTATCCGGGTTGTAATTAGAATTTTGCGTTATGCAGCTGAATGCTAATTGTGGTTACCCTGTTGTTACGTTTTTCAAGACTGTTACTAAACGGCAACATGAGCTCGGTGTACAAGAAGTTGCGAAGTTAAATCCCATATGGGTATGTGTGGTTTTGCAGCTGACAAATATTGTATATGTCGGAGCGATGTTCATTTTTGTCTGCCAAAAGAGCGTGCGGATGAAGATGGAAGTGTGGATTGAACGGAGCATTAGTTTTCTAAATCCTTTAGCGGTATACGTATGGCATGGATGATGTATTTGCTGTGTGGATTGAAAAAGTGGAATGGGACAGTGCAAAATAAATCCCTTATTAAACTCCTTGTGAATTAAATGCAGCCAAAGGCAATTAATCACACACTTTCTCGCTTAACGGAGACTGTATTACCGCATACCCTTGTTCGAGCACTGCCATTTATCCTTTGTGCCATATTTTGCGTTGCTGCGCTGCAAAACTTGTGATTTAATGTTAGCGAAAGTTTATTACCCGAAAAGCTGTTGTTTAGCATCGCCTAGCCGTAAAATATAATCAATCCTCGGTGTGTGGGGTTATTGTTTGAACTGAAATCGTGTTCCGTATATGGGGAGACTTTAGTGTCAGCTGGTGCTGTGGTATAGGATAATTCGCGTTGAACAAATGAATTTTTAAACGTTTTTGCGTTTTCAGCTTAAAAAGGGGAAGTTACGGAATGTCATTCATGGCAGCAATTTTGACTTGGAAACATATTGCATGGCAATTATAGAAGTACTTGCCTGGAGGATGTCAGGCAGTATGATATGGGTGTGAGTGTGGTTAATAACTTGATAAACTTAAAGGAGGGTATGCAATCAGGCTTTGTTTATCCTCTTTGAGTGGAGTTTAAGCATCTCAATGTCTCCGTTCTTTACAAGCTTTTGTTTAGGTGCATGTATTAAAATCTTGCAACTGAATTTTGAACCATTAGCAACGTCATTTAAAACTGGGCGCTTTTACAAGATGACGGATTACATTTGCCTTTCAACCCCCTCTTGACCCCCTCAACGGTTAACAGCACATACATAATTCTATACATAAAACAGCAGCGTGATTGAGCTGACAGACATCGAACATGCCAAACCGCTAATCGTAGATTAATGAAACTTTCAGGATATGTTCCATTAGCCTTGCTTTTTGTGGAGAGGTTTTTCTGGTATTCACGAACCATTAGTCGTATAAACTTGAAATTTTGTAGGCTTATAGAAAATAAAAAATCGTCGAATACCTGTTTGGCCTATTTCGCGGAAAGCATTAGATATGGATACCCACAGCCATAGTGCGTTCAGTATCCCAACAGTGGTTAGTATTAGTATTGTTTGTTACGACTTGACGTTCCATATTCCGTTCCGTATCGGTTTGGGACCTTGCTACATTATGTAGCAGCTAACAGGAGTTCTAATTGTAAGCCGACTGAGTGGCCGATACACTCCTTTATATTATAAGGATGCTCCACCTCTAGCCTTATTCGACGGGTGAACGGCGTGATGGTCAATGTAAACCTTGATCTTTAGATTTAACTTCTCCTCCGTTTCTGATATCAAACATAATGTTTGAGATTTGAGTATCAAGTATCTACATCTTTTTCCCGCAACAATCTAGCTTTCCCGTCAAAGATTTGAATTGATTTGATTTGAATTTCAATTAATTTTACTTTGCATTTGAAATTGCTTCTACTTTATCTTTGAAAAAATGTCTACTGTATCTGTTTATGTATAGCTATCTAGTCTTACGTATTGTTCCTATTTAAAAACTTTTTAGTGTGTTCTATTAGATTTAAATGACATTTTTTCTACACCATTACATTACAAAAAAGTTTTCCCGGACAATTTCTGCACATTAGTGAATACCGTCCAAGAACTGATAAATGATATCTACCCGGACATTGCTAAAATTCAGAATAACACTGTAGAATGGTTTTGTGAACGAGCAATGTTGACTCCAGACGGATCAAGCTGCGTTCATTAACGACGTCTTACTTAAGTCATTTGAGGGGAAATAAGTTGTCTACAAAACGATAGACACTGTTTGCAATTTAGATGAAGCCGTTAACTTTCCGATAGAATTTTTATATTCCCTTAAACCATCGGGTATTCTATACCACAGAGATAGACTAACTCTAAGGGGAAGGGCACACCCGTAATGCTCCTTCGGAACATAAAACCACCAAAACTATGTTATGGCACTAGACTGCGAATCAAAGCCTTGCATACAAATTTAATCGATGCTATTATATTGACCGGGGTTGGTCAAGGGGAAAAAGTACTCGTGCCGCGCATTTTCTAATACCTAATGACATCCCCTCTAACTTTTAGGGATTAAGGATTGAGTCTCAGGGCCAATCATTGAAAAAGCTGGTATAGATTTAAGAAAAGATTGCTTCACGCACAGTCAGTTTAACGTAGCTTGCTCTTTTTAAGTTCACCCTCAAGTCTGATAATATTATTATTTTGTACGTAAAGGGTGGGCCATGTAGTGGTTTCTTTTTAAATTATAGGATATTTTGACATAGACAACTGTTTCACGCTCGAAAATTTGACAGAAAGTCAGTATCATATTTCCACGGAACGAATGAGTCGCTTTAGGTTTGAATAACGTTGGGAAATATTAAAAAATTGTTTCCAAAGTGATTGCTGTGTAGCCCAAACAGTGCGTTCTTTGAAAAGTTTTGGCTGAAATGAAGCACTCATCGCTCCTATTGTACGCTACGTTAACAAACAAAATTGCCGCATCTGGGGCTCGGAAAACTCGCACGTTATTGTCGAGAAGCCAATGCTTCCACAGAGAGTAATAGTTTGGTGCGGACTGTGGAGTGGTGGCCACACTGGACCATTTTTCTTCGAAAATGAGGCTGGGAACAAAGTTTCATTAAACGGTGGGCATTACAGAGCCATGTTAACCGACTATTTTCTTTTTACTGAAATTAAAGACATGGATTTGGACGACCTCTCTTGTTCATGCAGGATGGCGCGCCATGCCACACAGCCCATGTCCCAATCGATCTGTTGCGCATTAAATTCCTAAATCGTGTTATCAGCCAACTTGGTGATGTCAAATGGCCGCCTCGGAGCTGCAATTTGCCCCCTTTGGACTTTTTTTTGTGGGGAACCGTGAAGGACCGATGTTAACTAAGGCCAATATCATCCAAGCGATTCGTGAGCTACAACCCAAAACCATCAGCATCAGCAAAGTCTTTCAAAATTGGAGTGGCAGAATGCGCTACTGCGAGCCAGGCGAGGCAGCCACTTGAACGACGTTATAGATAAAAAGTTGGCGCAACAGGTCCGTAGGGACCCTAGGCCTAGCTTAGCTTCTCAGAACCATTCGTTTTGTGTGAGATTTTCATCTTTGGAATGAATGGAAGGGAACTTGAACGACGTTGTGTTCCATAACTAATGGGAATGGCTAATAAAACCAAGGAACAAATTGAATTTTGTTCATTTTATTGCATTTTTAAAAAGAAAATTGTATTTAGCCCACCCTGTGCATTCAATTTGATTCGTCTTGACACTGACTCTTCTCTCAGATGATATCTCGGTTATGCTGATGGAGACTGAAGGTTTGCTATTGGCTAATGTTGAAATGTAGCACACTTTTATATGAGAACTTAAGACTTTGCAAAAAAAGCGTTAAAAAACGAGTGGGAAAACGCATCAAAAAAATGCGTTGAAATGTCAAAAAAAAAAAAATCTACGAATACGCATCTCCTTTCTATGTCTTAAACTACCGAGTCGACTTTTTCGATTTTTGGTACAAAGAGTAAATATACACAAGTGTCTCTCTCAAATGCGGATAATCATTGACCCAATCCTAAACTAAGAGCTTCGTGTACCCATGTGTCCAAGTATTGATTAAGGATCGCTTATAAATAATTGTTTTGGGGAATGCAGTATGCTATATGCGCATTAATAACGTTTAAACAGTGCTGCTGCATTAAAGCATTCGATAGAAAACCGTAAAACAACTCACACTTGCCCACAATTTATTTCTAAACTCATCCTGAATAAGTTGATAAAATAATTTCCAAGCAAATAAAATATCGCTGTCATCTGAAACTTTGTTCATGTCCTTAATTTTATTGATTGTTCAATAAATCCCTATAATCGAATTCGTTTTTTCGTGTTCATTTTAGGACTTCAATTCCCTGCTGTTTATCCTCTCGTTTCAACATTTCACATCTTGTCCTCACACAAAGGACATCAACATCAACTATTCTGGTCTAGTTGAACTGAAAAAAAAAACTGGTGGAAAATCCATCTCTTGGACTCCATTCGTAAACTTCTGGGTGCCGAAAAAAAATTAAATGAAGCTGTCAGTTGCATTCGCAGGATTATTGAATGCCTCCCTCTTTGTAATTCACAAAAGAAGTGGGCTGGGCAGTGTATCCGCTCTCCAGGGAGTTTATTCGTTTGTGAATTTGTTACTTATCGTTTGTGGAGTTGTGTTGGTTGCATTCAATCTAATCGACGACTTGATTGTTTGATTTTGTTTTGACTTTATGTATTTAAAGACATCTATACATAGTTTTCGAATGTCTAAGTTTTAGTTTTTTCTTATCTTTTGACTGTACAGTATACACCTACCTACAGTCAAGTAACAAATAGGGGTAAATATTCTTAACGAGGCCACTGGGTTGTAAGGTTGTGAAAAATAAGAAACACTTTTCAAGCTCTATAGAATAACTCTTATTCAAAATCTAGGTTTCATTATTTGTTCATGATGAAGTTTTTTTACCATCGACTATAACTTACAAATAAGTCTTGGATCTTCGAATAATCTCATACACCCGAATTTTGAAGAAGGTTATTCTTGCCTTATTCCATCAGCAAGGCCAGAAGGGCCTGCTACCCAAATTTATACTTTATACTAGCCTAAATATCTTTCCCTTCTGGGACAATAGTTTAGAATACATTAATTCAGACATACACGAATGTTTATTAATTTTGCATAGTTTAAAAATAAATCCCGAACATGAAAACATCACCGAGTTTATAGAATCTAAGCGATTATGATCTAAACGTATTTCGAACTGAACTTTACTCAAACGTGTTATTTTCAGTTCAGTTCAATAACTGCTACCCTTTTGCAAATTCAATATCAGATGTGAAGTTCGCCGTTTCATTCGCCGCTCAACATTTTCTATAACTTTAAGCTGAAGTTTTTTTTTTATGTACACTTTGAATTTATAATTTACTTTTAACTACCTCGTAATGAAGGTAACTATGTACAAACAGTTATAATAAGACTGTTATTTATGAACTACATATGCTGCTTTTTAAATATATTCAACCTATCTGCAATATTAGCATTTAATTCAACTTATTTTGTATTCGTTTTTACAGTACCTTTCTTGAATACTTTACTTCCCGTCTATATTTAATACTAGCGGACCTGGCGAACTCCGTTCCGCCCAAATTCGTAAATTTAATGAAAATAATTTTTCCATGCTTGCTACTTTATGTAATTCCGTCTATTCAAATTCTTTATTCAAAAGTTATATTAAATACAATAGAAAGGGAGCGTATCGGAATACCGCTTTTAAAAAATCCAAAAAAAAAAGTTTTAAAATCCCGTCTGCTAAAATACTGTTTTTTTAAATCCCGTCTTCTAAAACCCGCTTGTTCAAAATCCCGATATATTATAATCCCGCTTTTTAAAATCCCGCCAAATCACCGCTAATCCCGTTTTTTACAAAACATTGTTATCAAAAAAATAGATGTTGGTTATATGCGCTTTTTTATTATATTATTATATATATAAAAATATTAAAAATACTCGACCAAAAAGAAAATGCATCCGAATGTTTAAAACAATTGCTTTTGATTGTTAAAGCTGGATAATAAGAAAAATAATAAGATTATAAAAAGCGGGATATCGAACCCAACCCCAATAGAAATGACTGAAGTATAGCAATATCGATGTATTTCAATAAATCCGCAATGATTGACGTACCGGCCAACCTTCCGCTTTTGTACTAAAGTGGTTTGCCCACAGGTGAGCACGCCACATACAATTGGACCATGTGAAAAACATGGGAATTTAAGATTGATGCTACAAATATCCAGCGATTTTCCTTGCGACTTATTTTTTGTCATAGACTTTAATGCCAATGACAAATCGCTCTAAATAAGTGGAGTCCGCGATATGACAATGTTTGTCTTCTAATTTTCCCCTCAAAATCGTCCTTGCATGACATTTGATTTGAGATTCTTAACAATCATATCAAACGCGATCCGATACGAAGTTTCGGTGCATTAAGGTTGCTCAACAAAATGATAATAGAGCCGACTTTTAAGTTCAAATTGTGTAGCGGTAAGTCCGGAACTTTGCTTGTATTGGAAGTGATACTACCCGTTTCCTATCCATTCTATTTTTTCCAAAGTGCGGTTCTATTATCAGGTTTGAAAACAAATCTGCGATCTTCTAAGTTCATTTTCTCTATCGCCGTTTTAAACATTATAATGAAAGCGTTGATTGTATTTATAGTACACCTGCGAATATTGCTGTTCGCCTTCATTTACTGGCAAGAAGGCACCCATCCGATGGTAAATTTGGCCTTGAATCTGTTAATCTGAATTTTGCGGCGTAGAATCCCGTGCCATTGTTAGAAAATGTTTGTTTGCATGATGTATAAGAGAAAATATTGCCCTCTCAGTCGGCATGAAACCCGTTTTTTGAATGACTTTTGTTCCCAATGAACTCATACGAAAACAGTAGTTATACTGTCAAATGTTCTTTAGAAAATCCTCCGATTCAAATAGCTCCGCAGGTGCTAATTTCACTTTGCCACCCGCACAGCAGTTTTTTAGCGCGTTTTAATGGTGGCACACAATTATAGTCATCGCTCTAATATCGGAAATCGCATCACCGACATAGTTTTCTGTTCGTTCTACTGAAATGCCAGTCGTTCGAATGTCAGCAACGAAGCGCATCTTGCCACTCCGATTTGAACTTGTTCCCATCCCAGCAGCAGTAGGATTTGACGCAGTTCTCATTACTTGCACTCTCAATTTTCTTGACTGTTGATCTGGTCTTATGCCATGCGATGTCCCATTTTTCGCTTTCTTCTGTAGTTTGGCTTCGTTGATATTTTTTGTTGAATTACTTGCCTCGTCGGCCAATATTTGTGCGCATACGTCTTGGCATTTTTAAAAAATAACTGAAATTTGCTTTTCAATAACTATTTTGTCCGCGTTTAAACTTTTTACATTTAATTTTTAACTTATCAACTGTGTAAAAGAAATGAAACTGTTGGAGCGATGCACAATATCAAAAACAAACCATCACTGTTGACCAACATATTATAATACATTAATTTCATCTCGATTTTATCAATCCACTTTTTGAAAAAAAAAATCCGCACATAGCAGGTACGTAGATTTCTAATTAATTTTTGATATAGAAAAGTCAGAATAAATAGCGCAGAAAATCAAAAAAATCTAAAATGGAAAAATTAAAAAATAAAGTAGCCTATCGCAATACTCTATCCCGTAGCTTTCTATTAGTAAAAGAATTTTTGAAATCGGTTCGGTAGTTCCGGAGATTACCTTCCTCAAACAAACATTACCTCTTTATATAATAGTGTGATGTGATGTGATGATGTGATGTGATGTGATGTGATGTGATTATTATCACTTTTTTTTTAAAGAGTAAAGACTTGACCATTCCAATAAATTCATTTTTGTATGAGCAAATATACTTTGAAAAAAAAAAAAAGACAGTGACACTTCAAATAAAAAAAATAAAAAAATATTTTAAACTAGCTGACCCGGCAAACTTCGTTCCGCCCAAATTTGTTAATGTAATGAAAATAATAATTCCGAGCGAATCAATGCATTTCCTAATTTATGTAATTCGGCCAATTAAAATTCTTTATTCAAAAGTCATATTAAATGCAATATAAATAAATGATGAATAGCTATGTTGATTTGTTTCAATCAAACCGCAATGGTTTTGACGTGTCGGCCAACTTTCCGCTTTTTCACTAAATTGACAATATGAGAAACATGGGAAATCAAGATTGATGCCACAAATGCACAAACATCCATCCATTATCCTTGTAATAAATTATTTGTCATAGTGAAAGCGATACGCACGGGAAATTGAAGTCGCACGTGATATCCACATTATGTAGAGGTAAGCCCGGAACGTCTAAATAATTCAAAAATTCAACTAATCTCCATAACGTTTTATTTTCACAACAAAAGGTAGTATAATGTACTTCCTTTGCCCGTACCTTTCGTATTAAATCTTGCTCACATTTCGCAAATTGCTTTATTTGGACAGTGTCCATTAATAATTTTAATTATACAACTTTAAAAATAGCGTTTGATTTTATTTTTGAATGGGACTGAATGGGAAAATATCCCGCTTGTGTTTTTGCAAAGTACCACCTATAGGGTCAAAAACTATCCGCAATTTAAAACTGGAAGCAACCATATCCATTTACAAAATTTCAATCAACTTGGTAGAGCTGTTTCGGAGATCGGCAACAGCGCCACCTATCAGGTCCAAAAGTATCCTTTCCTTCAAGCGGGAACGAAGAATATAAATCTACAAAATTTCATTGAAATCGGATGAAATACAACAATACGAACAAAACAAAAGAAGAATCATAAAAATTGACCCAGTGGTTATCGAGTTATATCATCATCATCGAGTTTCATCCCGAAAGAATTATAGGTATGAATTAAGAAGATTATTATTAAAGAAAATTTAATTGACCTGAATAACGACATACGCCTACAACGCCACATGTTGAGGATTTTCCGACGATGTGCACTAAGAAATTCAGTTTTTGTTAAAAATAATAAATTAATTATTTTATATGTATTTTATCAATATAATAACTCCGATCGAAGCATCTGTTTTAAACGATATTTATTTTGTTTACATCCTCGTTGACGATATTTGCAGCACGCATTCTGTCAATGTTATGCCAACGCCATAAGGTTACATCAAAAAAGTTTAAATTGTAAAAGCGCTATGGTTACATTAGATATAATTTAGTATGGTGGTTAAGTATTGTTAAATTCTCTAAAAAAAATTTAGCGAAATCGGTCCAGCCGTTCACGCGTCATGCCGCGACCAAGGGAAATAGGGATTCATTTTTATATATATAGATTCAACATTGGCCCATTTGTTCGAACAGCTTGACTCAATGCGATTCGTTCGAAGTCCATTTCTCGCTCCAATTCTCGATTAAATGCATCAAATCAAAGCTTTGTTGCGCATTTCATCTGACATCTCCAGTTCATTATCCGATGTCACAGTGCGAATTCGATGCAAAATATCGTCGGCCATAATATCATCTTTGTATAATCAAAGTACCTATCTACTTCATTTCAAAAAGTTACTTGATGTAACATAGTAAACATAATTTATTAGAACAAACTTTTTGGATATATCTACCTATATTTAAAAAAAAAAAAAAAACTTCAAAATTGTTGACAACAACAATTTGCTTGGAAAATAATTAAAATAATTGACAACAACAATTGCTTTTAAAATTCAAAATATTTTTTTTTTATTTGAAGTGTCACTACTTGATTTCTATCCAGTTAATTTTTTTTCAAAGTGTATTTCCCCATTCAAACTTTAATTTTCTAATTTTCCGCGCAATTTTCTTAATTTTTTCTTTCATAACATTGTTCTCCTGACAATAACAAACACAACAAAAAAAGAATTAACGAAATCGGTCCAGCCGTTTGTGCGTGATGCTGGGACCAAGGGAAATAGGGGTTCATTTATATATATATAGATTTAAAAACCAATTGTTGTTGTCAATTATTTTAATTATTTTCCAAGCAAATTATTGTTGTCAACAATTTTGAAATTTTTTTTTGTTAAATATACCTAAAAAGTTTGTTCTAATAAATTATGTTTACTATGTTACATTAAGTAACTTTTTGAAACGAAGTAGATACTTTGATTATACAAAGATGATATGGCCGACGATATTTTGCATCGAATTCGTACTGTAATATCGGATAATGAACTGGAGATGTCAGTTGCATCGAATTCGCACTGTGACATCGGATAATGAACTGGAGATGTCAGATGAAATGCGCAACAAAGCTTTGATTTTGATCGAGGATATGTGTCTGCTCATGAGTGGCAATTTGTTGTGCAAATTGGGGATGCCACAGCCAAATCGTTCAATGCAAGACGCATTTAATCCAGAATTGGAGCGAGAAATGGACTTCGGTCGAATCGCATTGAGTCAAGCTGTTCGAACAAATGTGCCAATGTTGAATCAAGAATAAAAGAAAGTGTACGATGAATTGATGCAAGCAGTCGATAATGAAAATTGCGGAACTGGAAATACATTCATGATTTCACTGATTTTGGCTACAATTCGTTCGAGATCTGAGATCGCTTTGGCCCTAACCTCTTCTGGGATAGGCGGTTAGAGGCGTTGTTAGGCGGTCGAACAGCTCATTCTGCATTGAAATTGCCATTGAATCTGCAAGTGGATGAAGAACCTAAATGCAACATTTCAAAGAATACTGTGATGGCGAAAGTACTGCAGCAATGTAAGATTATCATATGGGACGAATGCACAATGGCTTACAAACGCGCATTGGAGGCCCTGAATCGTTTACGTAATGATAAGCGACCTTTTGGTGGAGCAAGGATCTTGCTATCAGGCGATTTTCGTTAAACGCTGCCTTTCATTTCGAGATCAACTCCGGCAGATGAATTGAATGCTTGCCTGAAGGCGTCTGCTTTATGGCGATATGTCAAGAAATTGCATTTGACAACAAACATACGAGTTTTTTTTACAAAATGACCAGTCCGCTGCAGAGTTCTCCAGGCAATTGTTGGCGTTGGGCAATGGTGTGATTCCAGCAAACTTAATCACCGGCCTGATTGAGTTTCCACAACTTTTTGCAACTTTACAACGACACTGGAAGAACTAATCATGAATGTTTTCCCGAATATCACTCAGAATTGCGCTGACCATGATTGACTGAGTGTAAGAGCGATTTTGGCTGCGAAAAACAAGAATGTCGATCATTTGAATTTCGCCATACAAAACCAAATTGCTGGTGAGTTGCATTCATACAAATCAGTCGAATCCGTGGTGGATGAAAACGAAGCCACCAAATATTCCACTTTGTTGCGCAACCTAAATGAACCAAAACCTTGTAACGGTACGCGCTTGGTTGTGAAGAATTTAGTATCAAATATTATTCAAGCCACGATTTTTATTCAAAGGCGAAGATGAATAAGTCGCAAGGACAATCGCTGGATGCGTGTGGCATAGAGGCATAAATCTTGAATTTTACTTCTCGTAGAAGCTCTCGCTTTGTACGTGAAAAAGCGGTAGGTTGGCCGACAAGTATTTGATTTTATTTATTTATTAAATTTTAATATAACTTTTGAATAAAAAATTTTAATTGACCGAATTACATGAAGCAGAATAAGCGAAAGCTCGGAATTATTTTTTTCATTACCTACATTAACGAATTTGGGCGGAACGAAGTTTGCCGGGTCAGCTATGCACTATAAATATCGATTGTAATAATATGTCAAATAAAATATATCAAAAAAATAGAAATCACCGCATCGCCAGTTGTAATAAATACTCACAACTTTTTCACGTTCTTTTCTAATAAATGCTGATATTAATTTTCAGATGTCGATTGTAGCATCAATCTATCTGTTTCGAAATTACAGTATGTTGTCGACTGTACAAAAGTTGAGTAACATTATGATCACGTTTTATTATGCAAAACATAGGTACTATTTACCATATTCTCGAAGGTACCAAGAATATAATAAGCACCTTCTCTACCTTAAAAGCTCGGCTTTAAAATAATTCAAAACAAAGCAAAGCTACCTTGCACCTAGAGAAATTATGTGGGATACATCAAAAATATGTCCACCCGAAATACGATTTAATCTTTGACAGTGCGATAAAAATAAACTTCAATGACCCTCTTCAATCAAAAGGCAGTACTAAATATACCCAGGTGAGAAGCCTAATCATGACGTAATGACATCTTTCTCTGATAACAGAGTAAAAGGATATTTACAGCAATGAGGGTAAAAAGGGACATTCTTATCAGTTAATGACCACCCATCAGGTTATTTCCTACCGTCGTCGTTGGTCTACTGCCCGTCTATTTTGCTGCTTGAGTACCATCATTTAATGGGCTGATTTGGGGTTTATATCCTGACTTTATTGTGCGGCATTCAATTAAACGTATAAAGATAAACCCTACAAAAGATTTAACGGTAGACTATGCAGTGCAACCCCACTTTTGCGCAAATGGAAATTTTCTTCAAAAATCCATTTGCAAACCTAATCCATTAAAATACGAAGCGAAATCGAAAAAAAAGAACAACGCACACATAAGTAAGTAATTTGATGCTGGGGCACGTTTACTTAGTCTGCAAATGCGTTCGCTCTTCTTTTTTTGTCCACTGTCGTGTAGTGTTTTAATGTCGGGTGTGTAACGACAATAGTTCGTGCATTAGAAGGCATGGCGTATAAATCATCTGATGCGTTTTTACATTCGATAAAAGGATTTTTTTTCCAATTTTTTCGCGCGCTCCTTTAATGGGTGACAATGAAAGGACTTTAGATCGTATCTTAGGCATTTTTGTCACGTAGGCGAGGAAATCCTTTTAGTAATCCGAAAGGGCATGAATTCGGTGTAAACTTTTCCCCGTTTATTTTAAACCAATTTCAAGTTCAGTTCCTATTGTATGTTTAATACCATGGAGAATTTTATCATTAAATTAAAAAAACGGCTTAAAAAAAGTACATTTATTATTTAACGCCATTTCTAATGAAGTTTTCCAAAAAAGATTTAGACTTTTGGACGGATTAAAACATAATTATTTTGGTAAAGTCGCCTTTACGTACCCCATAATTTGACAGCGACGAAAATATATAAAAGACCATTTTCCTTTGGTATTTATATCTGTTTTGTACTGACAAACATTTTTTCTGGCATATAGAAATACATTATAAATTATAATGACAATTTTTTGTTACTATAGGCATTTTTCTAAAGAAAAATCTCCATTTTGTGAATATTTAATGCGTTGTTATTCATGGTTAAATTTAGTTTAAATATTTGCTTATCAGATTATTGACACTCGCGCAATTTTGAAACCGAAATTCCCACAAAAATGCAGGTATAACACGATGTAGGAGTACTACTCTGGTCTCTTAATAGTAAGCGAAATATGCTTTAAGTACTGGACAGGTGAGAACCCTCATGTGCTTCATGAAACAGCACTTCATCCGCAAAAATTAACTACTTGGGGCGGCTTTCATACCGATGGCATCATAGGGCCTTTTTTCGTCGATCCAAATGACCATCACGTCACTGTAAATGGTATTCGCTACACACACATATTTAGGCGCCGGGCTAGCCAACATGAAAGAGTGCTTCCGAGACTTGACCGACGCTTATGGCCTCGATCGAGTCTCGGCGGCGCGGATGAACCCCTGTTGGCGGCCGACAGGCAACCATGAACGCGATCAGGATGGTGACCAATCGATAAGATTGCTCTCCACCCTGATTATAGGTAATGTAGGGTAGCTTAGGTAGATTTAAGTAGTTTTAATAAAACAGATAATAAAGAATCCAAGTTTTCTAAAGTTTTTTGGAATTTAAAAAACAAAACAAATCATAGATATAGATAGATTTAAGGCCGAAAGGCAATAAATTTAAGGATATTGTTAAGCTTAGAGCGATCGCTAAGAGCCAGTAAGCTAGAATAAGATAAATGTTAGTTTTAAATTAGATTTAATCGTTTTTGTCTAGTCTGTAAGTTAAAGAAGAAAAAAGTAATAACTTTTTCTATGGGGCTACATCTACATTAAATCATTGGTCTATGTCAACACGTTAGAGGAGCTCAGAGCCAATATTGAACGAGAAATACCAGTCGTATCGTTCGAATGTGCGGCCGAGTCATCGAAACTTTGGGTTCAACGCATCGACCGCTGTATTGTGTTCCCGTGGTGGCATTTATAAATGTTTTGATAGTATTTCAAGTCAATCATATTTTTTTTTTTTTATAAATATAGGATGTTACTCATAACTGAATCTATCTTAATTGCATTAAATTTCTTCTAAAAATTTCATTCATACCAATAATATTATTTATTCAATTTGCTAACCGAGTTGACAGCAATGCCATAGCTACAAAATTCATAAAAATTATAAACAATGTATACAGAAAAAAAAAAACGAAAAAATAAATAAATTACTTACTTACTTACTTACACTTACGAACATAGCCGTGCATAAAAAAATTAAATACTTTAAAATGTTAATATAGGTAGTTCCCTTTTTTTTGATTTAAACTTAGATTTTAAAGAATAAATGGCGCAAAATTATAGTACGTAACAATGTCTGTATTTTGAAGTTTTTTTCTAATTTCTCGGTACAACCTGGTAGTAAATTTAAAACCTCGAAAAGTGCATATTACCACTTAGTATGGTATCTCAATCCTATCCTATCTGTCATTGCTATTAAAGTGCTGTTAGTTAGTATCTACTTTCTACTAATCTCTCCTAATACACAGATGACTATGATTTTGCGATATTGAATATAATCTTCTTCTTCTATATATATAATTCTTTCGGGGTGTAACTCGATGATCATGTAACTCGATAACCCCTGGGACGATTTTCATAATTCTTTTTTTGTTTTGTTCGTATTGCTATATATCAGGTTTTTATTTATTAAAGGTAAATACAATAACAAATGGGATTGATATCTACATGGATGGCCAAAGAGTCGTCATTAAAGATTCACAGTTTCCTACTTTGACCAAAATTATTCAAAAATACTCTACTAAAATTTGTTCTTTTTCGATTTGTATATGCTGTAGCCTGAACCAATTCTTAGTCGGGAACTATTAGAAATATTTGCGACCCCTCTCCTTAGTATAGTTATAAATGGCAGCAGCTTTACTTTGGTAATTTATGAACAACTCATTAAAATAGGTATGTTTCAAAGCTTTGATCAAAAATACTTAAAAAAAAAGAAAAGAAGAATAAAGGTTCATTCCGGAGGTTGTTACTATCCGATGGAGCACTTAGACACAACTACTGGTCCATTGTACTGCCAAAGCCAAACAGACACCTACTTTTATGTACTAGTTTTTCCGTATTTCGAACAAAGATGTGAAAGAGCTTCAGTGGTGAAGAGCTTAAATGTTCGGAGCTGACCACGCCAGCCCCAAATGCGAGCAAAGGCAGGACAGCTACAGAGAAAGTGTACCGCTGTATCGTCGCACTCTCCACAAGCGGGTCAGATGGTGGTGTCACATTCTCCTGAGAGACAGAAGGGAAGACGCGGACCTTTTACAGATGTCCGGACGCAGTCGTTTGGTCTGTCTACACGCAGCAGAGTCACGCCATTCACACTCGTGTTCACGAGTAACTCAAGCATAAATGGCAGACCTAACAACAGATGCAGGCAGACCCAACACAAATTCAGGTCCTAAGAAAGTTTCTTCTGAACCCAGCCTGGCAAGCTCATCATCGATATAAATTTCCTAGATACCAATGCGACCTGGGAGCCTGGGACCCAAACATGATTCACTGTATTTAGCCTTTCGACAAAGTTCAGAGAAAGCTGAGTTTTAGCACTAACTTAGACGAGTAAGAGGATTAGGCAGCGCTTTTAATGCAGCTTGGATTACTGCAAACGACGCCTCTGCGCTCTGTGCCTCTAGCCCACCACCTTTTGTCACAATATAGAGCATAGCCATAAGATCTCCGCCATCGGTGAATACACGGTTGCATTTCGCATTTACTTATGTATCTATTTTGCAGAAATCAAAAAGGAACTCGACAAATATAACAACCAAATCCCATTTATTCGCCAAATTTATCACCCAAATACCACAGTTGGAAATATGAGCGCGAGCCAATCCATTGATTTAACCGCAAAAAAAGTGCATTGCTGTCCAACTCTTAAGTGAGCATTGCACGTCTCGCGCGCATATCTTTCGCAGAGTGTACGTTGCCCGAATAACATCACCTGTCAGCAGTCAGCCTTTTGTTAGCCAAGAGTCGAAAGCACCAAACACATAGAAACTCCTTCATCAACCCGGCGTCAAAATTCAATATATTTTTCTTTTACCGTTTCTCGATGGGAAATTCATTCAATTTCCACACCTGAAAAGCCATTACAAAAGGATAAACAAGAACAGAAAGCAAAAGAAAAACTCCACAGGATACCATAATAGAGCTAAAAAGCTTTCCGCTTTTTATGTTTCAGCAAAAGAATGGAAAATTAGAAATCTCTCATCCGTATTACACTTTCTTTCTTCGGTTATCCTTGTTGCTACTATTCGGTGGGAGTTTGTGTTAAGAAAGAATGAACTCTAATCAATTATCATAATTTAATTCAATCTGTGTGTATTTTTCCCATATACTGTAAGCATTCCTTTAACCACTGTGAATTTATATGGTGGTATGCCGTGCAGGACCGCAACAAATGGATGAGTTGTGTGTCAGTGGCACACACATCCTTCAAATCCTAAACGGACAATGAAGGATTTTTCTTTTATTGGCACTGAATGAACCCTTTGATTAGAAGCACGCACTCTTTTTATTAGTTTAGATATGAAGTGAATCACGACAGAAAGGAATCGCCTCGCACAATCAGATTGAAAGGGAAAGAAATCCGTTGTTTGGGGTTCGGGAATCGTGCTCCATTGTGCTCTACTGTAATAATATTTGGAACAAAATTAGATTTCAATTGGTTTTATGGAAAAGTAAAAAGATTTCATTTTATTTGGGTGTTTGAGAAATATAAGCTTGGCTACCTATACTGCTATACTAGACTTAGTGAAGGGTGGGCCTAAAAATACTAGTGGCTAGGAAGCAACACAGAGTTTCAGGATTTTAATACGATAGTCTAATTTTTGACTTAGGAAGAGATATAGGTATCCTACTACCCAGATGACTATAAAACTACAACACCAATTGTAATTTGTAAATCGAGTATAGGTTACATTCAGCGGGCCCTGCTATAATCCACTTAGGTCCATTTGGACCTATTGTTATTGTAATGTCCTTGTTGGGTGTTAACCTTTGTTAATGACAATGAATTTGTGTTTTTCAAGCTTCCCTCCTTCTGGTTACTCGACCTTAAATTTAATTTTGTTATGAAATGTTTTCAAATGTAATCCATAAAGGAGTTCTTAACAGCTCTCTGAGCCTTAGTGTTAGAAGTTTGTTTTTGTCTCTTTCCCATCAGTAATTCCGCTAGAATCGAGCAGTGCAAATGCCAACGTTCGATCCCCTCAAGTAGCACCATGTAGCGAGCTATAATGCCCCGATGTTTTTTGTACCGTTAATGACTTGCCGAATATTATATTCAGCTCCCCCTAGTGACCTTTCTCTTTTTACTAACAATCTAAGGGTACTTTTTTCATGAGAGCAATTCATCTTCATACTTGCACACATGGTGCAGACAGTTATGGCGTCTCTAATTTTCGCAATCAAATAGGTGATTTTAATCGCTCTACAGTTATGCAAAAAATATCATATGCAGAATTAAATGCGCAGCAAGATCAAAATATATTCCATGGAATGTGACAACCAAGAGACTCTGGAATGGTTAAAGGGTTCCATCTCCAACATGAACGCACCTTGGCCAAATGCTGACCTGCGCGTTGTTGATAGGAAGAAAATCCTAAACTTGACCAGGCCAAAGGGTCTTATCGTTTTGAGGGGGCCTTATCTACCCGTGGAGAGGATTGAACGGAACCTGCAATTCCTCAGCCCGGAATTACAAAGCAGGGAATGCAAAGTCATAGAAACGGGTGAATACAGCCAGAATGGCATGGACGTGACAATAATACTAAGTCACAAACGTCGCCCTGGTTCAAGAACCCTTGATTCTCCGGGGAAAGATTACACCAGTAAATGGTAAGTTTCGAACATGTATTGTCGCTAGAAACCAGCTTACACTTTTTCTTTTACCTAGTCTCAGTCATTCGGACCAAACGGCTGTCAAATAGGACAGGACAGGAAAAGGCGCGCTGGTTCTAGCGTCAATATATATGTCATATAAGTCGGACAATCCACCCTCAGAGCTATCCTGTTCACTAGCCAGAACAGTTGAAAATGAAAGATGGGACCTGCTTGCTGGCTGTGATGCCAACTCCCATCATACGCTCTGGGGCAGTACGGACATTAATGTACGAGGTGAGTCCCTCTTAGAAGTTATAATCAAATCAATTTTCTGATAGCTAATATTGGCAATGAGCAGACCTTCGTGACTAGGAATAGACGTGAGGTGTTAGACTTAATACTACAGTAACTTACAAACTCTAGCTTTGAAGGAATGGAGGGTTTCCTCTGAGTCGTCCTTCTCAGATCACAGAATCATAGAATTTCTAGTAGACGAACAGGCAGTAGTAGTAGTCTTACCAACTGGGACACATTTGTCTCAGAAGTCGTGAGGAATGGTTAAAATCTGAAAGATCAAGGAAAAAAGACACCAGACAAAATCGATGCATTCACGGAGAATTTAACAAAAATTCTAAGTAATGCATATGATGAAGCCTGTCCTCTACGGACAATCAAGAAAACAAAGAATTCTCCATCATGGTGGTCAAAGAACCTTCTTGAAATTAGAAAGAAAGCCAGGGGTGGGATTCTGTAAGATGAAAACGTTCGATCGTTTTCGTTTGCACGAACGGTTTGCTTCATGTAACTACAAAAACGAAAGGATTTTTCGTTTGCACGAAAGCAAAAAAACGAAAGCCATTTCGTTTACGTTTTCGTTTATTTTGCTTCATGTAACTCTAAAAACGAATGACATTTTCGTTCAGTGCGAAAAGAAAATAACGACAGCTTATTCATTGACGTTTCTGATTTTCTTTGATTGCTAATTGGTGGTTGTTATTTATTCGATACAAAATATGCTGGCGAATGGCAAGTGATAGTGATGATGCGATGTAGAAGATCAAAATCTAAGAAAAATCCGAAAACATATTCGGGATTATTCCAATCCTCTTACGCTGTCCAATGAATTGTTTTATTGATGTGTATTGAATAATAAGTTTACATGTTCTTAATTTTTGTTTGGTTTTCTTCAACGTTTTCGGTTGAATAAAAGCGCTTTTAGGTATGTGCTGGACAACATTTGCCTTCGTACTATTGTAAGGCTGTGTTAAGCGCTTGAGATAATGGCTGGAGGTGATAACCAGTGGATGGTTGGCAACGATTTTGCTTCTCCTCTCGCACAGAGTACTTTGTCGAAAATACTACACGAAAACGTTCTGTGTCCTCAATGGATAAAATGGCCATCAGAAGTGGAAGAAAATGTTTCTAAGAGTTACTTTTTCCAAAAATTTAAAATACCCGGCGATAGGTGCCAGCTTTGCAATTGTTTTGTAGTTTCTGTAAAACGATGTTTATTGCTTTAGTTTACCACATTTATGTTAGCTTGATTCGTCTCATTTCGAACGAAGAAATGTTTTTTTTTTAACAGAAAAGGCCATCACAGCATTAATACTATGATCGTAAGTAAAATTTCATTTGATATAAAAAACAATACATCATATATAATATTTAGTTACAGATTGCGGACCACAAGTACCGGATAATAGCTGTTTGTCCTCAATATGGCGGTGCAGCTCATGACTCCTTTGTATCCAGTTAAACAATACATTTTGCTGTGTGTGTTTTGATTTATTCAAATAAATAGTTTGTGTGTCGGTAATTATGTATTGTACTAACATTATTATTCACAATGTTGACCTTATTGACTCAAACCAAAATATCAAAAAATAAATTATTTTGAATCTGTCATCAGCTGTTGGCTGTCCTATGGTCATTATGATACATTCAGCTTCTCAAACTTTAATTTCTCTGTCCCACTGTTTCTTAAACCCATGCGAAAGAGAAAAAGGAAACGAACGGAGTTACATGAAGCAAACTTTCGCTTTCGCGTGATTTCTATCGTTTTTTGAAAAGCGAAAGCGCTTTTCGTTTCGTTTTTTACAGAATCCCACCCCAGGTCTCTGTCCAATTTGGCAAAGCGCACAAACTCCCAATCAGACTGGGATCTATACAAAGTCGGTCAGCGCAAGTTCAAGAGTGCTGTCACTAGTGCTAAACGCATAGCCTGGCATAAGTTCTGCAACGTAATAGAAGATACTAGGGAATCAGCTAGACTTACGAAACTCCTATCCAAAGAACCTGCGGTTCCAAGATGTATAAAACACAACAGTGGTAACTGGACGCAGTCCTCCGAAGACACTCTAAGTCTGGTTTTACAGACGCACTTTCCGGGTTGTACACCCCAAACAACTATCCAATCCACACCGAACATCGCAACTACTGTTGCAACGATTCCAGACGGTATAATAACTGAGGAAAAAATCAACTGGTCGATTGAGACTTTTTCTCCATTTAAATCACCTGGGGTTGATGGAATTTTTCAAATCATGCTCCAGAAATCCAGGTTAATTATTATACCTGCCCTGATAAGACTCTTCATACGCTGCCTAGAATGTGGTCACATTGCCAGTGCATGGCGAGAAGTAAAGGTCGTCTTCATTCCGAAGGCAGGAAAGTCTAGCCACACGACTGCTAAGGACTTCAGGCCTATAAGCCTAACATCTTTCATCCTGAAAACCTTCGAAAAGCTTTTAAACGTTTTTATTCGTAGTCGGCTTGACGATAACGTGATCTCAACGGCTCAGCATGCCTACATTAAAGGTAAAGGGGTTGAGACCGCGCTACATGAGGTTACCAGCATCATTGAAAAATCCCTAAGGGACAAAAAAATACAAACTAGCCGCTTTCCTAGATATTGAAGGAGCATTCAACAATGTCAAGACGTGCGTAGTGAAGAGAGCACTACTCAATTCTAACGTTGACCAGACGCTAACAAATGTGATTGAAAGCATGCTCACTCAAAGAAACATTAACGCAAGACTAGGTGACACTGATCTTAGAGTGATAGCCTCAAGAGGTACCCCACAAGGAGGAGTCATATCCCCCTTACTCTGGGTCCTTGTCATAAACGAAATACTAGTAAAACTCGTAAATAGGGGGGTCAAAGTAACTGCTTATGCAGACGATGTAGTAATACTTGCCACAGGTAAATTATTACCTACCTCAAGCGAACTACTGGAAAACGCATTACGAACACTCAATGTTTGGGCAAAACAATGCGGTCTTGGAGTCAATCCACAGAAAACTGAACTAGCATTGTTCAGTAACAAAAGAGTGATTCCAAGCATCGATCCTCAAACTCTCAGGGTAGCGGAGAGTGTTAAATATTTGGGTACAATCTTGGATAGGAAGCTCAATTGGAAATTAAATGTCAATGTAAGAGTAAAAAAAACTGCAAATGCTTTTTACGCATGCAACCGAATCTTCGGCAAAAGGTGGGGACCAACCCTAAAATAATTCTGTGGATGTATACGGCTTTTGTGCGTCCAATACTCACGTACGGAAGCTTAGTCTGGTGGCAAGCCACAAACAAAGCCTCGAACTTAAATTTTATGACCAAAACACAAAGACTAGCATGTATAGGAACAACCGGCGCAATTAGGACAACACCTACTGCTGGAATGAAGGCTATCCTCAACCTAGTACCGCTAGACCTATATATGCAAGAATCTACAGCCAAAAGTGCCCTCAGGATCCGCCAAACCAAAAGCTGGAAGCCCTACAAAATGGGACACGTGCAGATTCTGAATAAATACGTGGGAGATGCTGTCACTTCCGGCTACTTGTCTCCTCACCTTGACTTGGACAAGCCATTCTCTTGCTACTTTCCCAGCAGGGAGGAATGGAATGGGAAATCGATATCCATCTACACAGATGGATCTAAGATGGACTGTGGAATTTTCTCCGAAGAGCTAAATATACACCACTCGATCAGACTGCCTGATCACAGTAGTGTTTTTCAGGCGAAAGTTCTGGCAATCGCCGAAGCTACCCACATGGTGTCAATGTTAGCAATACCAAATAATGATATTACCATATTCATTGACAGCCAGGCGGCTATTGAAATAAAATCGTAGTTAGTTCACCGCTGCCGCGAAGAGCTCAAGGTTCTCTGCTCGCAGCACACCATTCGCCTCTGCTGGATCCCTGGACACAGTGACAAACCCGGCAATGATATGGTAGATGAACTAGCAAAAAATGGTTCTGCTATGGATCAAGATAGGGCGATTAAGTCCATCAAACCACCACTATGCAATCTCAGAGAAAGAGTGGCAAATAAGATCCGCATGAAAGCCAATAACAGGTGGAAAGATTTAAGCACTTGTGAAATATCACGGCAGCTATGGCCGGAATATAATCCTAGTCGGACTAACAAGCTCATGCGGTTTGATAGAACGTCGATGTATAAACTGGTAGGGGCCGTAACAGGTCACAACTTCCTAAGAAACCACATAATGAAATTGAAACTCAAGAATGACGATATATGCAGGGGTTGCGGAGACTAGAAAGGTGCACGAGGGCGCACCTCACTTCGTTTGCGAGTCTCTGTCACTTGAGGAACAGAACACTTGGAACTATTACTTCCATGACGTACATGAACTTTCTGATGACTTACTATCTGATCTTTACAGGTTTCTGAGGACATCGGGATGGCTGGACAAAGTCAAGGAACTGCATCGGCTAACCCCCCTCAAGGGCATTACAATGGGTCCACATGCACCTAAGTGGGGTGCGGTAGGGCTCTCTCTGCCGCATCCACCCATGACCTTACCTAAGCTAAGATCAAAATACACATGTTTATATGGATGTAGGCTAACGTTGGTTAGGTATCTTGGCATCCGGCTCGACCAGTATCTGTATTTTGACAAACATATAGATGTTTGTCTTGCTGGGGCTAAGAGGGTCATCGCTCTAACAAGGAGACTGTTTTGCAGCAGTCAACTTGACTCCAGGGTGAAGGTCATTTGGTACGTGGCCTATAGGCCTATCATTACTTATGGCTGTCCCATGTGGTCCAATATAGCACCGTCCTATGTGGAAAAGATTCGGGTGTTTGAGAGGTAATACCTCAGGGCATGTCTATATGGGGTTTTTTAGAACTCCTGAATCATAAAATACTATCCCAATAGGAACCTATACAATGGGGCTCGACTGAATAGGATTGAAAATTTCCTTATTAAGGTTATTGGGGGGCACGTTGCAAGGGCTTACTACCCCAATTTATGTAATGTACCGAGAGTACGCTTCGGTCTGGCTCTGACCCGCCTGAGGCATTTCTTCATGTAGACATGAAAGGGAAAAGGATAGTCCAGACAAAATATGGTGTGCCGGTATTGTACCATAGCCATCACGGCGCGAGGGATAAGCGGCTTATCCACGACGGGTACGTTGCCAATGCTCAGGAGCTCCTCCGTTTTAGTACCTTAATTACGAAACGGAACAGGGTCGATACGGTAAAGCAGTTCACCGAATTGTGGTGGCTTGAGGAAGTGGTGAGGGCGGATACGCTCTCGCATCCCCCTTAGTTTAGTTAATTTTAAGCATATAGATAAGTGTAGAGCCCTCGCTAAAAGCCAGTAAGCTAGAAATAAGATTTAATCGTTCTTATCTAGTCTGTAAGTTAAATAAAGAAATAATAAGAATGAATTTAAAATGAAATAGGCACACGTAAATTCTGCACTCACTGCAGCACTGCAAAATGTCTCTACTCCATATTTCTGAATTTGCTAAAAAATTTAACCGTAGCACACCACAAAAGAAAACTATGTAATTTCAATTTCAAGAATTTGGCATCATTGCCTTTTGACATTTGTGAATGACAGTAGCAATAGCCGTTGCAATGCATGTCAAACAATTTCCGATGAACATCGCTCAGTGTAATTGGGCTCAGTGGCGTAGCAAGGGGGGGGGGGAGGGCTGGGGGGCACAGGCCCCGGGCGGCACTTTGCTAGGGGCGGCAATTCGGAGCAGTTAATTTTTTTTTTAAATAAATAATTTATATATATTTATTAATATCATTTTGGCAAGTTCTGGTTAGAGAGCTATAAGCGCCAGAGAGCTGTAATCGCCTACTGTACTATTTTATAAGCTCTTACAGTTTACAAGTTGTTTGAGTACGAGGACAGGCGTAGTAGGAGTTCCTTTTTTTTTGATTGCAAGTAGTGTTGGTGATAGATCGATATCCTAACATATATGTACGAGTATATCTAAGAATTCAGAGATTTGTTCTTGAATTTTCATTAGAAGTTATAAACTGAATATCTCGATGGACGTGTGTGGGGTGTAAACGAAAAAAAAAAAGTGGGCAATATTTGCAAAACGTAAGTTTTGCCCAGCTGCTATTGCATTTTTAATGGAAGTGCGGAGTTTTAAAAAAATATATGAACACAGATCGGCTTTTGGTAGTAATTTTTCAGAAATAATTACAAAAATTGATTGAAAACTAAGTAGGGGATCTTATTTAAGATACCTATATTATCTTTAATATGTATTTTGATCAAAATCCTTAGAGAGGTTTTTGTAAAATTACGCAGAAAAAAACGTACCAAATTTTGAAATGTTGCATGAATAATACTATTGCCTAACTATTTAGCTGAAAACTGACTACTTATAAGTTATTGTTCGGGATGTAAGCATAACTTGGTTTTTAGAGTTTTATCGAATATAAAATTGAGGTTTTCGAGATATAATAAAATAAATAAATAGTTGGCACAACAGGTCGGAGGGACACTAGGCCTAGCTTCTCACAACCATTCGTTTTGTGTGAGTTTTTTTTTTTTTCATTTTTAGAAAGAATGGAAGGGATCTTCAATTAAATTCCGATTCCAAACGGCTAATTGAGAAGCTCTTTCAAGACAGTTATACTCTAGGATGTTTGTCAGACGTCCGCGAGAGGTGGTACGGTGAAAAAACCCTAAGTTGGAATTTGGGTTTTTTGCGGGATTCAAACCTGGACCCCTCGCTTAGTAGTCCAACATACTAATCACTAAGCCACTGCGCCTACACTTTCGAGATATAAGCAGTTTTTAAAATTAGCGTTTTCGGTGATTCGAATTTAAAATTAAAGCCACAATAATTTTGGAAACATAAATTTTACTGTAACTACTCATTCTGGTCAAAACCGTTATTTCTTAGAAAACTAAAGAAAAAAGCTTTAAAAAAAAACTTCTTTTCAAAAATATATTGTACGATAATGGGTATGGTACGTTTCGCTTAAATTATTGGGAAAATTAACGTTTCGCCGGGGTGGCGAAATGATCAATCTGGGAAATAGTAAAACGTAATAAACGATATTTGAAAAATTACTTGACAACAACATCAGCAAATTGCCAAATGATTTTTGCGAAATGATCAAAAATCATTTCAAAAAAAAAAAAAACGCCAATTAGTAATCGCGCAATGATTTAACAATTTAGGGAATAAAAACCGAATTTAAAATTCAGGATTGCAAAATAAAGGAAATATTTAACGACTAAAAGCAAAAAAAGAAAAACCGAATGAATTTTGCAAAATAATGGTAACCCTACGATTATATAGACAAAAACTGAGCCCTCTATTCAGGTAGAAATGACCACATTACCATAGAAATGATTTTTTGTTTTCGAGATGTTTCGAAATTTCAAAAGTACAGTTATTCGATTCCAGAAAGAAAGGTATTTTTTTAGTGGGTGAAAAAATTATGGGGGCGGCATAAATTGGGTCTGCCCCGGGCGGCTCCAACCCACGCTACGCCACTGATTGGGCTGGAGAAAGCTTCTCAACTCAGCCACTCGGGAATCCGTCATAATTATGTAATTTCCATCCATTTGTTTAAAGCATAAGAAGCCTTTTTCATTACTACAGTCCAGAACGAACATAAGAAGCAAGGCGAAGGGACATAAGTCCAACATTTTTTAAGTAAAAGAATATAATTATCTTAAAAAAAAATTCCAAACCCTACGCTTACGACACTTTTTTTTTTTTAATATAATAATTTCACTTTTATTTAAAAAAAAAGTACCTAACAAAAATGAATACGAAAGTAAGTAAAAAAGTTAAAAGCTTGAAAGATGAAGATTGGCGGGGGAGTTTTTTGTTCTATTTTCTCAAATGTTCTGAAGCTAAAAATCAATTTATTTTCTTAAAGAACTGTTTGTTAAAGTAAAATTAAAAGTAAAAACTTCGCGATCGCCAAAAATAATATTTTGGTTTGATTTACATTTGATTTTCCTCTTCGGTAGGGCATAATTCAATAACAAAATTTTGTGGGGTGGGATTTATTTATCTTTCGCGAACTTATGTCCCTGCAACAAGAAACACTCATAATGTATTTTTGTTCCTACAATTATTGTGTCTGTTTTCATTTGTCGTTTTTGCCGAAAGTTCTTTTCGTCGGGAACGTCCATAGAAAAACGGCAAAGAATTTAAAGAGAAGAATCGATCACGATTATTAAGATTTCAAATATGATTTTCGAGTTAAGATCTTTTCATGAAAATTCCGTTAATAACGGAAAATTAAAAAAAAAAAAACGATTAAATTTAATAGAAAATTGGAAATAATTGAGATAATTAACGAAATTACAATTTTAAAAACAGTTGCTTCGGCCGAGAATATGAATAATGTTATTTTTTAATAAAAAAAGCAATCAACGAAAATGAATTTATTTTCTACAAGAAATTCGGAAAGAACGAAATTCGAAATGTAGATATACATAACAGGAAAATTGCAAAAACATGCTTACTAATTTGTTTTTTGTGCCCTGGTATTTGTCACACAAATGAGATTTACTGCAAACAGTTATCTTTAATTCGTATACGAATTCACATCATAAGGAATCAGTTTTTTTTTTTTTTGCTACAAAGAAACTTAACTGTTTGATTTTATGATTGAAAATAATGTCATTTTATGCACAATTACAGAAGATAAAGATACCACCGTAAGTGTAGAAAATAAGAATCCAAGATGTTGTTGCAAAATGATGACTGCAGATTTCTTTTTGTGTCTTCCCATAACTTATTCTACATTACACTTTGTCAGTTTTGCTTAAAGCTGTTGTTAAACAATACAAAATCAATCACTTTTATAAAAACAATCGAAAGAAAACCCCCTGGCGTGTATTGCAAAAACGAAAAAATGGGAATGTGAAATGAAAAACAACTAAAAACAAATTCTATGGCGAACATGCGAACAATTTCTTGATACTAATATCATAAAAATGATATCTTTAGATATAAAGATTTATTATGGAATGCCTTAAAAATATATTCCTTTTCTGTATACCGTACAATTTGAACATTCCTATCCCTTCAATGCTTCAAGACTTTACAAGGCCATAACAAGACCAATGCAAGACCATAATGCAGCTCCAGCATGGTTGCAAAAAACTGAACAAAAGTCAACACAAGTCAGGCTCAATAAACTCCAAGGACTAGCTTTTGTATGCACTACCAGCGGAATGAGAACAACTCCCACTGCAGCGTTGGAAGTTATCCTAAATCTTCCACCTCTCCATCTTCAAATATACAGAGGCTATGCAATGCCTACATGCTCATTTCTGATAGCACCGAAAAATCCAAGCTAATCCATCCAGACATCGTTTTGGAACTGAGAAAATACGAAAAACTTGGAATAACCATAACAGACAATTATTGTCTACCCAAATTCAACTTCAGCCGAAACTTCAAAGTTACATTCCCAAATCGACAGAACTGGGAACAGGATAAGCCCACATTTGCCAACGATTCTCATGTATGGTACACAGATGGAACGAAAACAGATGAAGGAGTTGTAGCTGGAGTATACGAGGTCAACACAGAAACGTTCATCTACAAAGGCAGAAATCTTTGCAATTGAACTATGACTCAGAGAAAATCTAAATAAACCCATAACAAACAAGAACATATCGTCGTCATTCTATGAAAACTCCCTGAGTCCATTTTTCTCAAAAGTGAGATAAATACACCATCTATAATCAAATAACAAAATCTGTGTTCTGTGAAACCCCCTAAGTCCTTAGTATCTCTATTAATAAATTATACAAAACGAAAACTCATTCGGCCTTACCAACAACCAAATTTAGACTCGACTTTAGCGCAAAAGTTGAAATTAAAATAAATTGTGTACCAACAATCAAGTTATCTTTCACTTTAAGGTAATCGAGGTTCAAACTTTCGATTTGCAGAAAGTCGAGTCTAACGAACCCATTATTTAAGTTTAAATGTCAGAGTGCAGAAAAGTCAATTGGTCGTTTTAAATAAAATTAGGTAAGTTGAATTGGTTAGTTATTTAACTATGTTAGAAATCTCAACATATAAATATTTCTTTTATTTATCTTGAGCAGCAAATCGGATTAATAGTTTTCTTCGATGATTTTTCTCACTCCATTTGCAATCCATGTGGAATGGAATTTTTAAATAATGGACAGGAAATAAAGAGAAGCCGAAGCTTAAACTGGACGCAAGCAATGATTATTTGACTGTGTCAAACCATTGGCTTATATCATTGATAGCAAAATTAACAATGCTTCAATGATGCAGTAAAAAAAAACAAGCATGGGAAACAGTTGTCTTTACATTTCAATCCTCTGGATATTCCTTAAGAAGAAGCAGTAAGGAGAGCAGTGGAATCGACTGAAGTGCAGTGCTCGGACCAAAATTAGTGACTTCAAAAAATCGCAAAGGGAAACGGGTGGGGGAACACCGCCGAAAGAACCATCGGAACTGAATTTTGAAGTGTGTGAAGTTGCTGCCCTCGATTTCGAAGACGACACCGCAGAATTCGGTTCCGATGCACTATATTTCACCGGAAATCTGTAGGTATTAATACTCATAATCATCATCATCATAATATCGCATATCTATTTTACAGGAAAAACAGAGAGAAGAAAGTGATAAGCGATACTCCCACGACCATACGCAAATCCAGTAAACGAAGGCGTGTTGTCTCAACTCCAGGCACGGAGGAATTACTTTTGAAAAGAATTGCCCAAGTTGACTCTGAGAGCTGTAAAAGCAAGGAGATCCTAGAACTGAAGAAGCTTGTGCAAATGAAGAAACTTGAGGTGCAAGAGTCCAAGTTTAATAGCCCGACTTAAAATTAGAGAGAATAGATTCAAAAAGTACTGCACGAAATTGATTCCGGTTTTCACAGTTGCATTGGAAATTGTCCAGAATAGGGATTATAGGATATGTTTTACCATTATTCTCTGTCCCGAAGCGGAAATCTAAGCTGATATCTAGGAGAAGTTGTAATTCTCGAATGCCTTCTAGTTCCTAGCTTTGGAATGACCCATCCAAATGAAACGGGATTTTTTTTAATACAAAGTCCAATTATTTACAAAGATTTTAAAATATAAATCATCTTTGTTAGAATCATTTATTTAAATCTCTTTTTACTTTAATTAGCCTAAAGCCCTGGTAGCTAGTGCTATATTTTTTTGTTATTGTTTGTATAATCTATATATATAAAAAGAAAACCTTAAAATTGTGTTCGTTAGTCGTCGATTCACGCCTTAACGCATTTACCGATTTGAACAAAACTTTCACACATATTTGCTATTGGTCTGTATATCATTTGTGTGAAGTTTTGTCGCGAAAACAAAACTTTGAGGGGATGAAAAAGGCTATGAAAGTTTGTATGGGGAAATGCACTTTGAAACAACAAAAAAATGGATAGAAATCGAGTAGTGACATTTCAAATACAAAAAAAAAAATAAATTAATTTTAAAAGCAATTGTTGTTGTCAATTATTTCAATTATTTTCCGAGCAAATTGTTGTTGTCAACAATTTTGAAATTTTTTTTTAAGTATGGGTACCTACCTAATAAGTTTGTTCTAATAGATTATGTTTACTATGTTACATTAAGTAACATTTTAAAGTGGAGTAGATACTTTGATATTTGTTTGATGGTGTTTGAATCCATTATTTTCAGGATCCTTGCATTAGTACGAGTATGAGTAAGTTGAAATGTAGGGGTGATTGAGATGACGTGGACAATGATGTTGTTCCGCGTTTTGAGTTTTCACGTAGGGGTTGTTAAGAAAAATGAGCGAGTAACAATCTTGGTAATCTGCTCATTCGTGAGTAGGGTTAGGCACCTGCAACAACATTAACCAATTTTTTTGACACTTGCCGAAGCCACGAGTTTGCAAGTAAACTTACTTATTGCGAAATGCCCCGATATTGGAATGCGTCGTCGAAGAAGTTCAGTCGGCGGAAACAAGGTGAAGTAGTTCCCGCATTCCTTGGTGTTTATGCAAGTGATGCAATTATGGTAGAATATACACAGTTCACCCGAAAAACAACGAATGCTTCTATTTGAGAATACTTTTGACGAATCGCTGTGGACTGGTGACGGTGTGTTGTGTGCTATGGCCGACCATATTTTGCATCGAATTCGCACTGTGACATCGGATAATGAACTGATCGGATCGGATAATCATCTGATGTGAGATGAAAAGCACAACAAAGCTTTGATTTTGATCGTGGATATGTGTCTACTCATGAGTGGCAATTTTTGGTTTAAAATGATGACACAAAGATATTTTCAGGAAATCTACTTAGATGGTTTTGGCGTTCATCAAGATTATATGGCCTTTTATAGTGATTTGACGTCTCAAGATGTCGTTCGAGAAGTTAAAAACTACGAGTTGAAAGCTTTTGACAATTTTTTTTTTACAAAAAAACGGTGCAAAACAAAATTTTTTTTTACTGTAAAATATTTTTTTTATGATTTTTATAATTATTGTTTTGTCAAAATAATTTTCTTAGAGTTTTCAGTCGGTTTTATTTCAAATTTTCAAATCTTTTTGACTTGGAGTTGTGCAGTTCCTACGCTGGTACCTTCAATTTATTTTCAAGATTGAAGATTAGATAAATTGATACTGTAATTCCATTGTTTTATTTTAGTTTGTATCAAAAATGCCACGTCAGCGAAGAAATGATATTGGTAGTCGGTCGCGTTCAACGCAAAATAGATCTAATGAAAGGCAAAACCAAACACAAGAAGAGCAAGAACATCAAAATCGAATTCAAAGAGAACGTATGGCAAGATCACGCTCAGGTCATTCATCTGAACAACGTGAACAAAGTAATGAGCAAGATAGGTTGAGAATGCAATCGAATCGCACAGGAAGAAATGTTTATGAAGATGTACAAAGACAACGAGCTGAACGAATAAATGTTAATGTTGTTTTGAATGGTGCTGGATTTCGATATAATAATGTCATTGAATATAGTTTGCATAAATTTGTAGTTATTGGCGAAATGAACAAATTATGTCAATATTGCAATGCATTCAAATTCGAAACTGAAGCTCCTGGAATGTGTTGTGCTTCTGGGAAAGTTCGATTACCAGAATTACAATATCCACCTGAACCATTACGATCATTAATTTCGGGCACAACACCTGAATCAAAACATTTTTTGGATAACATTCAAATGTACAATAATGTCATTGAATATAGTTTGCATAAATTTGTAGTTATTGGCGAAATGAACAAATTATGTCAATATTGCAATGCATTCAAATTCGAAACTGAAGCTCCTGGAATGTGTTGTGCTTCTGGGAAAGTTCGATTACCAGAATTACAATATCCACCTGAACCATTACGATCATTAATTTCGGGCACAACACCTGAATCAAAACATTTTTTGGATAACATTCAAATGTACAATTCATGCTTCCAAATGACATCTTTTGGAGCAACAAATATAATAAGGGATAATTTTATGCCGACATTTAAGGTAATTTCGGTATCAGGCATTTCAAATGAAAAATTTGATAAAGACAGACAAATTTGGGAGGTTTTTAAAAGTTCCAGCTCATCTTCTGAATACTTTGCTTCTACATTACAGATACAAGGACAAGTTTATCATAAAATTGGTTCATTGTTGCCAATCCCAGATGCTACCCATCAATTTTTGCAAATTTATTTTCTTGGAAATAATCAAAATGAAGTGGATACGCGTTGCGCATTCTTTAGAAGTGCAAGAAGAATGATAATTCAAGAACTGCAAGCACTATTTCATGAACATAATGAATTAGTTAATACGTTTAAGACAGCACTTGATCAAATGCAATCTGATGATCATAAAATTGTTATTAGAGCTGATAGAAGACCGATTGGTGAACACGAACGAAGATTTAATGAACCGCTTAATAACGAAATTGCTATTGTAATTGTTGGTGAAGAGTTCCAATCGCGTGACATTGTATTGCGTCAAAGAAATAATCAATTACAACGTGTGTGTGAAACGCATCGCTGTTATGACGCGTTACAGTATCCAATTTTATTTTGTCGTGGTGAAAATGGATATTCTATCAACATAAAAATGGTAGATAAACAAAATCCACGTGAGTTTTTGTCAAATGTCCCATTTTAGATTTATGATGATTAGTTAATTTTGAAATGTTTTAACATTACAATGGATTTTTTTTTTTCAGAACATGAAGTAAATAAAAACGTAAGCGCAATGAACTATTACGCATATAGACTTATGATACGACAAAATCAGGAAAATCATATTTTGAAATGCAGAAAACTATTCCATCAATATGTCGTAGATATTTACGAGATGCTATCAATAATGACGGAAATGTAAATAACGTTGGACAAATGGTAACTTTACCAGCAACTTACACAGGGAGCCCCCGTCATATGCATGAGTATGCACAGGATGCCATGTGTTATGTTCGCTGTTATGGTCGGCCCGATTTGTTTATAACATTCATATGCAATCCGAAATGGGAAGAAATTAAAAAATATTTGTATCCTGGAAATTCAAATAATGATCGGCATGACATTACTGCCAGAATATTTCGACAAAAACTCAAGTCACTAATCGACTTCATTGTCAAACATAAAGTTTATGGGGAAGTGCGATGCTGGATGTATTCTGTCGAGTGGCAAAAGAGAGGCTTGCCACACGCGCATATTTTAATATGGTTAGTGGACAAAATTACAAGCGATCAAGTAGATGAAGTAATCTCAGCTGAAATTCCGGATAAGACAACAGATCCAGATTTATTTCATATCGTCACTAAAAATATGATTCATGGTCCGTGTGGTGTGATAAATGTCAATTCGCCATGTATGCAAGATGGCAAATGTACGAAGCGATACCCTAGAGCACTTATTTCTGAAACAATTACTGGAAATGATGGATACCCACTATATCGTCGACGGTCAACACAGATTAACGGCAAATCAATAATTCTGCAAGTAAATCGTAAAGATATTGAAGTCGATAATAGATGGGTAGTCCCTTATTCGCCATTGCTATCGAAAGCGTACAAAGCTCATATAAATGTAGAGTATTGTAATTCGGTTAAGTCAATTAAATACATTTGCAAGTATGTGAATAAAGGCAGTGACATGGCTGTTTTTTGAGTTGCGGAGAACAGAAATGATGAAATTACCAAATACCAAATGGGCAGGTACATTAGTAGTAACGAAGCACTTTGGCGAATTTTGTCTTTCCCAATTCATGACCGCAGTCCAGCTGTTATTCATCTAGCAGTTCATTTGGAAAATGGACAGCGTGTGTATTTTACTGTTGATAATGTCCAGCAGATTGTAGAGCGACCGCCATCAACCACTTTAATTTCGTTTTTTAAATTATGTGAAAGAGATCAATTTGCTAAAACACTGCTTTATTCCCAAGTACGAACATATTACACGTGGAATGCAAGTTCAAAGTCATGGGAAAGACGAAAAAGAGGAACACCTGTTCAAGGTTATCCTGGTGTGTTTGCAAGTGACACAATAGGGCGACTTTATACAGTACATCCCAGCCACCATGAATGTTTTTATTTGCGTCTTTTATTGGTTAATGTTCCTGGACCTACATCTTTTTTGAGTTTGAAAAGAGTGAATGGGAGTCTTTGTCAAACTTATCGTCAGGCATGTGAAGAATTGCATTTACTTGAAAATGACAATCATTGGAATGCCACACTTATGGATGCATCCGCCACAGGTTCAGCGCATCAAATACGAACATTATTTTCAATTATTATCGCAACATGTTTTCCATCAAATCCGGTGGAATTGTGGCAGAGTTATCGTGACTATATGACCGAAGATATCTTGAATAGAATGCGTCGTATTTCTAGAAATCAGGAATTAATCATAACACTCGAAATTTATAATGAGGCATTAGTTATAATTGAAGATATGTGCTTAGCAATTGCAAATAAAACATTGTCACAATTAGGTTTGCCAGCTCCTAATCGACCATTGCATGACGTATTTAATCAAGAAATGCAACGTGAACAACAGTACGATATAAATGACCTGAACACGTTTATAAATTTGAATCTGCCGAAATTGAACCGAGAACAAAGAAATGTATATGATACAATAATTCAAGCTATACAAAACGAAAGCGGAGGAATGTTTTTTTTATACGCGCCAGGTGGTACCGGAAAAACGTTTTTGATTTCCATGCTACTAGCTACTATAAGATCAGAGAAGAATATAGCATTAGCCCTTGCATCGTCTGGAATAGCTGCTACATTATTGGATGGTGGTCGTACAGCGCACTCCGCACTTAAATTACCATTGAATATGCAAATTAATGAAAATCCAACGTGTAACATTTCTAAAAATTCTGGAATGGGAAGAGTTTTGCAACAATGCAAATTAATAGTATGGGATGAATGTACAATGTCACATAAGAGATCGGTGGAAGCTTTGGATAGATTTACGTAATAATCAAGAAATATTTGGTGGCGCTTTAATATTATTGGTTGGTGATTTCCGTCAAACACTGCCAGTGATACCCCGTGCAATTCCAGCAGATGAATTAAAGGCATATTTAAAGTCATCAAATTTATGGAGAAATGTACAAACACTCACTTTAGCAACAAATGTGAGAGTACAAATACAAAATAACCCATCGGCTGAAGAATTTTCTAGGCAATTACTGTCGATAGGAAATGGACAAATTCCTATTGATAACACTGGATTAATCACTTTGCCAGATAATTTTTGTAATTTCGCACAAACAAAACAACAATTGGTTTCAAGTGTTTTTCCAAACATTGCGCAAAATTATAAAAATCACAATTGGTTAGCTGAAAGAGCAATATTGGCTGCCAAAAATAAGGACGTCGGCCAATTGAATGCGGATATTTTAACTGATGTGCCTGGTGAGATTGTAACGTATCAATCAGTAGACACGGTCACAAATTAAGATGATGCTGTCAATTATCCGACGGAATTTCTGAATTCGTTGGATTTACCTGGACTGCCGCCTCATCGTTTACAATTGAAAGTTGGTGCACCAATTATTCTTCTTCGGAATATAAATCAGCCTCGATTGTGCAACGGAACAAGATTAGCAGTAAAAAAGGTTATTGACAATCTTATTGAAGCAACAATTTTAAAAGGAAAATTTAAAGGTGAAGATGTATTGATTCCGCGTATTCCAATGATTCCACCAGATTTAACTTTTGAATTCAAAAGATTGCAATTTCCGATACGTCTTGCGTTCGCCATGACAATAAATAAGGCGCAAGGACAATCGTTGGAATTGTGTGGAATCGACTTAGAGTATCCATGCTTCTCCCACGGACAATTATATGTATCATGTTCACGTGTAGGAAAGCCATCAGTTCTGTTTATTTATACTACTACTCAGGGCAAAACAAAAAATGTAGTATATGAAAAGGCTCTGCGATAGTTAAAAAACCACAAACTTTAAATAAAAATAATAGTGATTAAGTTGTCCACAACATTTTTGCTTTTTATTTTTGACGAAATATATATATATATTTTTTTTTTTTTTTTAGTTTTTTAGATTTGGCATCAAAAAATATGTTTAACACCAAATCTTCACCGAGCCACGATCCATTCCTGAGTTATGAGTGCACATACGGAACTTTTACCATTTGCAACAAACTTCACAAAAATCATATATAGACCAATACCAAAGATGTGTGCAAGTTTGGTTAAAATCGGTAAATGCGTTAAGACGTGAATTGGCGACAAACGAACACAATTTTAAGGCTCAATTTTTATATATAAAGATTTGGGCGGAACGAAGTTCGCCGGGTCAGCTAGTTTACTTATAAAACAATAAAGTTATAATAATAATAAAAATAATAATAAAATCATCTTTGTACGTTATCCTGAAGTGGAACAATAAGGAATAAACTATAAATTTTATACAATTCAAAAAAGTAAAATGTTCGATTGAGGGTTAGATCGTTGGGTTTTTCCGGCCTTCAGTGGAGAAAATTTTAGGTCTGTTCCCTAACGATAATGCATTCGAACACATTCGCCAAATTTAGTCAAACTTCGTTCCCTTACGCAAAAGTTGGGCAGAAGAAAGCCAAAAAGAGAGAGCGAAACATTTCCCCTCCATAGAAAACCTACGAATTTTAGCCCAAGAAATTTCTTTGGGCTAGTTGGTTATTGCTGACAGAAGGTTGTCAAATTGTTCAAATGCTAATTTCAAACTGACTTTTTATTTGATTTCATTTACAATTTTGTGCTTGTATAGCATTAAAATAGATGTAAGAAACAAATGAATTGAATTTTTTAATTTCTGCAGTAAAAGCAATTCAAATCTTGGTCTTAAATAAAAATTTATATTTTGTTCTACCGATATTCGAATATTCCCGCCTTGGAAAAATTCACATTTTTCAAATTTGTGGTTCAAAGCGTTCCTTTTCTTTTTGGTTATAAATAATTCATTTCGGTGAGCGAATTCTATCGCAATGAGAGAAATGTGAGTTTTTTCCAAAATTAAACCAGAAAGTTTCCAGTGTTGCCAGGTCGTGGGGGATTCCCCTTTTTGTGGGGAATTTCAAGAAAAAAATATGCGAAAGGGGAAAAGGGGAATCTTCTCTCTTCCAGAACGAAATGTGGGGAAAATAAAAAAAAAAATAAATTTCAATACTTCACTCCAATATTGGGCACATTCAATAATCTAGTTATCTTCAGTGGACTAGATTGGTCTGGATAAGACTTAAACTGAACGCAAGAACTAGATTGGTCGGGAACATCAGTTTTTCTACTCCAAGCACATTATGCGAACTGTCAATTTAGTACTCAGTCACAATTTCTTGACTCGTCGTCGGCTACCCCTCCAAAAATGTCAACTGAAACAGCTGCTTATATGACTGATTTCAGCCAATCAAAACCAATCTAGTCAGACGGCTGCTGTCAGAATTACTAAACTAGAAGCTTGAACGTCCCCATTCCCTTTTAAATAAGGCGTTTTTCTTTTTTAGTTCAGAGCAGAACCTGAACTGTTATACAAAAAGTTTGTGTTTCTTTTTTAGCTCAGATACATCAGAGCTCGAATTTGTGTTTCTTTTTTCGTTCAGAGCATGATCAGAGCGCGCTATATGAGCTCAGGATTAATTGACTGAGCAAGCTGAGTAAAATGCTGATTTTCACACTTCCAGTCATATTTGAGAGAAAAAAAAACAGGAAAAACAGAAAATCATCAGAACGATCTGAGCACGCTCGGTTCAGAGCGCGCTCATATAGCTCGAGCTCAGTTCAGTGCTCAGCTCTGAACTAAAAAAGAAAAACGCCTATAGAACCAGGGTTGTGCTGAGGTACCTAATTGGGTAATTTGGCTCAAGTATCTTAGCTTTCGCTCAATGCTCCGAGCAAAAGAGAAATGGCTCATTTTATTTGAACTTCTCATCTGTTATACCCAATACGTTTGATAAACATAATTTTTCGATTCTACAATGCTTTTATTTTATTTTTCCGCTTTATTATAAACTTTTCAGTACATTTTTATCATAATTATGCTACAGCCATATAAAATCTGTTTTGTTCTCCTATCAGTTTTTCAGCTGTCACTTGTTTTTTTCTTATTAGTTGACACTGACGTTGTTGCGAAGTACCCTATAACTGGATAAAATATTAGCCAAGTGAATGGACCCAATTATTTTTTTTGTAACTACAAAAAACTGCCTCTTGTGTGGAATGGCTTTTTTTTCTCTCTTTTTTTAAGCATCTTTTGGGCTTTGTGCTGTTTTTTCTCACGTTTTTAAATTGAACTGGAGTATTAATGAATAATGAGTTGTAGTTGTAGTTTGTAGATTGTAGTAGAGCGAATGTGGTGGGATGGGATTGAGAGAGATAGGTATGTAATTGATATTGAGAGGGAGTCACACTCAGTTGGGTGTGATTTAAAATGCGTTATAGTGACTCTGATCTTATTAGTGATTCATGTGCAGTGCATGCCAAAATCTGTTTGTGCCATTGCACCTTTTTTGCTTTGTATATAACGGGTGATTTTTTAAGAGGTTTAGAACTTTTTAAAAAAAAAAAACACAAAAAATTCGAAAAAATGAATGAAATATTTATTTGAATCGATAGTTTGAACCTTGCAATTTAATGTTTAAAGATAATTTCATGCAAATGTTGACCGCGGCTGCGTCTCAGGTAGTCCATCCGCTGAGTCCAATTTTGGCATACTCTTTCACACATATCGGCCGGTATCTCACGAATGAATGCATGGATGTTGGCTTCCAGTGCGTCAATCGAAGCGGGCTTGTCCCTATACACATTAGCCTTGACATACCCCCACAAAAAATAATCTAATGGTGTCAAATCGCACGATCTAGGCGGCCAATTGACCGGCCCGAAACGTGAAATTAACTGTTCACCAAACTCGCCTCGCAATTGCGCCATTGTTTCGCGTGCTGTGTGGCATGTGGCACCGTTTTGTTGAAACCACATATCATGCAAGTTAAGAACTTCCATTTCGGGCAAAAAAAAGTTTGTTATCATCGCTCGGTAGCGTTCACCATTGACAGTAACGCTGCGATTCGCATCATCTTTGAAGAAATATGGCCCAATAATGCCGCCGGTCCATAAACCGCACCAAACAGTGGCTTTTTCGGGATGCATTGGTAGCTGTTGCAATGCTTCTGGCTGATCTTCACTCCAAATGCGGCAATTTTGCTTATTTACGTACCCATTCAACCAAAAATGAGCCTCATCGCTGAACACAATTTTTCGATAAAAAAGCGGATCCTCGGCCAGCTTTCTAAGAGCCCATTCACCAAAAATTCGGCGTTGTGGTAGGTCGGCTGGGTTTAGTTCTTGCACAAGCTGTATCTTAAAAGGCTTTACGCACAAATCCTTCCGCAAAATTTTCCACGTAGTGCTGTAACAAAGGCCTAACTGCTGGGAACGGCGCCGAATCGACATTTCGCGGTCTTCTGTCACACTAGCTGATACGGCCGCAATATTTTCTTCACTACGCACAGTACGTAAACGTGTTGGTGGTTTAATGTCCAACAAAGTAAATTTGGTGCGAAATTTGGTCACAATCTTCCGAATAGACTGCTCAGAAGGTCGAGAATGCCGATCATAAAATGGAAGCAGCGCGCGATGAACATTTCGAACCGAGCACGAATTTTGATAGTAAAATTCAATAATTTGCAAGCGTTGTTCATTTGTAAGACGATCCATGGTTAAATTGCAAACCAAACTGAAGCTGTTTGACAGTGACACAAGGTAATAAACACACGTCAGCTGTCAAAACCAGTGTTGCCAAAACCAAACCAGCTAAAAAATCACCCGTTAGATATATTTTTTAATTTTAACTTGAGGATGTTTCTGGTTGAGTAGTAAGTGAGCGAGTGTGGCGCATATGGGCTATTTGTTTGAATTGTTATACTGACAATTTGTCTTCTCTTTTTTCGGGTAAGCTATTTTTTGTATAACTCTAATTATTTTGTTTTAAATTTGAGAAGTGGAACTCTGGCCAAGCAAGGCGAGCACGCGTCAGCTAGTTATTAATAAACTAAGTACCTGAATAATATAATGTACCTATGTGTTGACCCCCGTATTAATAAACAATGTGTAAAAGTTATCAACTTGCTACTCAGCAGTTATGTCCAATTCTTGTATGCTATCTGACGTTTGCTAGCTAACTTAAGGACAATTCACATGAGAGCGAACTGCGAATAGGCGAATTGCGAACAAATCAATTTGACTGCATTTATGAATTGAAAATTTGTATTTGTTCTATCACAAAACCATTATATTTAATTAATCTAACATCTAGTCTAAAAAAAACATTACTCTCAATTGATTTAAACAGCTAAATTAATAATTAAAGCAATTTTCCCGCGAATTGAAAATTCCTGCCGCGAACTGTCACACTTTATTCACAATCCACACAAAACAGTCGCGATCCACAAGCCCACGAATGAAAAATTCGTTCGAACTTAACCTTTAAAAATGAAACTGATACGCGGATATCTGCGACCAAAAAAAGTTTTCATGTGAATGAAGTGTCAGAAACCACGAATATTCGCGTGTTCGCAGTTCACAATTCGCTCTCATGTGAATAGTCCTTTACTTGTGTACATTTTTTTATTAATAAGGGGGTGATTTTTTATTTCTTTTTGCATTCGTTTAACTGTTCATTTGCATTTCTTTTTTTTAATCTTGTAGAATTTTATAAAATGAATGCTCAAAAACAAGATTACCTACATGATTTGCAGAATCTTTTATTTTGTTTACTTTTTTAAATACAAATTGAACAAGTAAATACGCAAATGAAATACTAAGAAAAATATTGCTGAATAAACCGACTTCTATACATGCTTCCGGTAATTCTTCTTCCTGTGAAGACAGGCAAACTATCGTCGAGGACAGGGAACTCGTTTTCCATCAGATGGACTTGATCAATATTGTTCTGGGTATTCAGTTGCGCTCCGTCGTCTCCGTCCAAAAAACCCACTGCAAGATTAAAAGTTAGATATGATATATTTTCGTTGTGTTATTAACCTTCTGATGAATCCTTGGATATGTTTTTCAAAAATTGCTACTATCGTTGCTTTAGCAGTTGTGTAGTTCAGTTGAATCCTATTAAAACACGATCGAAATTTGTTTTTCATTTGGCCAAACAACCTTTTTACCTTATTTCGTGTTCGAATATGGACCCAATTGTACCTCCGTTAATATTCAGATAAGGTGGCAGATAATCTGAAGAGAGTCACCAAAATTTTGGAACAAGGATATCCACCATCACCCAATAGAACACCTCCATGAAGTTCCATATTTTGCAGACGTAGGTAAATTGCTGATTCTCTCCATATTCGCGAATCATGAGATCCTCTCCATCGCGCTAAAATGTCAAGAATCTTTTCATTAGCATCACAGATGATCTAAAAAAAAATTTAATTATAAGTAATTAATAAGAGAAATCAACCAATACCAACTTGGACATTGAGAGTAAAAATACTTCCTGCAACTGTGCCGAGGAGCCGAGCTCCAAATTCCTGACCAGGATTTTTTATTTTAATTTGAGTGCCGTCCACGGCAGCAACACACTGCGGAAACCTAAGGGTTCTAAAAAAAATTAGTTTTAAGCGCAATGCAACTAACTTTTTGTGCAATTGCTCACGGATTGTTGTGAAATATTATGCAAATCTCCTTTAAAGTGCTACTTTAATTTGAATGCTTAAATAATGAATACTTAAATGTTATTACCAATATCTTATTGCGGTTAAAGCAATAATTTCAGCAGACAGCGCTCCATTATTCCTAGTTATTGGGGCAATATCTTCGCGGACTATATTTATTATAAACCGAGCAGTGTCTTTGGTAAATCTGTTAAGGAAGATTGAATAAAATCAAAATAAATTTTTTTTATTATTCCAAAAAACAAAATACTAAACCTGTAGTGCCCAACGAATTTTTTCTCGTCATATTTTTCAAACGGGTCTATTTTTCTTTTATACACTTTTCTTTTTCGAGAAAACGCAGCCTCGTTAACAATTTCAATATCAGCAAAAATATCCTCATCGCTGCTCAACATTATTATTATTATGAAAAAGTAAAAAATTAGAATTAGACTCAAAATTCAAACTGACAACTTCAGCAAATTATTTGAAAGCTGAGAAAAATAATATAACGGATTTGAGTTATACTGTAATAATTTTGACATAAAGGCAGATGTTATTAAAGTTCCGATTACTTTGATTGTTGGTACCTACAAATTAAAATTCGAAACTATAGTTAGCTTCGAAATTAGTTAAACTCGAGTTTACGGTTTGGTTGTTGGTAAGGCCCAAAAATCAAAACATTTTGAATTGCTTGTCAGTGAAAACTCTCTAAATGGACTTAGGGGGTTTTGACTGCAAACGTTTTGCAGTTTTTTGCTGGTTGAAATTCACTTAGCCTACTATAATTGAATCTATTAATTTTGTTGTGAATGGGTATCAAAGGAAAGCTGTAGTTTTATTTAATTTCGTTGTTAAGTTTTTAGTGCAGTAAATTCTAACAAATTGAAAGGGGAAAAAGAATGTACTGGTATGAACAGAAAAAGAATAAAGGTAGGTGAAAAGTACCTACTTAGATAAAGTTCTATTATTATGTAGATAATAGATGGTTGTGATAATAATAATGATGTATGTATATGTCAATTCCTATGAGATAGAGGTCGAACTATCGGAGACAGCAAATTAACCTGCTTATTTTAGTTTTGGCTCAATAAAAATTATCTGTTCTTTAGCATCAACAGGAAGACTTTGATTTCGATAACGATGATGTAGATGGAGATTTCGATTTTGTACCAGATGATAAAAGTTCATCTGATTCACTTGAAGAGGTCAACTTACCCATAAAAAACGGAATAGGTGGAGCAAGGCAGATTCTGAGACCTGGTTGTACAACATGGAGAATAAAAAACGCAGGACAAACCTACATTTCTAAAAATTCTGTAGTTCCTGCGAAGTCTCTAAAACCTACCGATTGCAGTAAATGCTATTACAAGTGTACTGATAGCTTTACTAACAATGAAAGAAAAATATGGAAAAATATTTAATAATTTTTCTAAACAATATCTAACAAACTGTGTTGTTTTTTTTGACATTGTAATGACTTACCTAAATAATAAAAATGTTAAAATGAGTACAATAGTGTACGTTAGGGTGTCCATATACCTCAAACGAAAAAATAGGACATAGTTCTTTACAATCCCCTAACCTTCCTATTAACCCCCCCCCCCCCCTATTTGGTTACTCGCGGCAAACATTTGTACTTTGTATAAGTGGACATCACATACCACAGGTGACAGCTACAGATGTGGCATGTGAGTGCAGAGAAGAAATTAAAACATCGGAAAAGTGCTACCACTGCTAGTTTTTATGGGCGTATTTAAAAGTTTTAAAATGAAGGACTTGTTTTTATAATGAAATAATAATGAATTTGAAAAAAGAGAACAAAAAGAGGACAGAACAAATAAAGAGGACAAAAAAAGAGCCAAGCGAAAAAAGAAAGTGTAAAATAGATCGCTAACAAAAAAGAGGACATGTTCTCTTTAAAAGAGATGTTCTGGAAACCGTAGTGTACGTGTTTTCTTTCAGAGAAAAATCCCTAATTCATTTTTTTCCTATTTTCTCCTTTCCGGGCTAACCAGTTCCAAAATATTTTATTTGTTAACGGTTAGCGGTTTAATTTTTAATATTGATTATCAACTTCAAATGCAATTATCTCAAAACCAATAAAATGGATTTAGGGAGTTTTCATAGAATGACGACGATATATATTCGGTCTGATAGCAAAGCTGCACTCCTAGCTATTAATAGCTTTGTAACAACATCAAACCTATAGCATGGGATTGCTTACAATTACTCACATCGCCAGCCAGCACAAAGAGAGTACATCTCATTTGGGTGCCAGGACAGAGTGGACATGCGGGCAATGAAATAGCAGACACACTAGCCCGAAAAGGATCCGCACCGACCTTCATGATGCCAAGACCATTCTGTGAATTACCCATTAGCACTGCTAAATTTTACATTAAAATCTGGCTGAAAAACAAGGCAAATTATTACTGGACAACACTGAAGGTAACAGACTAGCTAAAATGTTCATGCCAACTACCTCCCTCAAGAACAAAACAACTCCTAAAAGAGTCAGATTCGTACAGTACAGGGTTCCTCACTGGACATTGTCAAGTCAAAAAACATTTCATGACTATGGGAATAACAAAAAACAACACTTGCAGACGATTTGTTTTTCAACGAGGACAAAGATTCAGCAGAACTTAACTGTGTCACTGTGAATGTCTAGTCAGACTACGTTAACACCATCTAGGAAGACCTTACCTTGAGGCAGAGGACATATCTGACAGCCCACTCAAAGATCTACTAGGTTTCATCACTAAGTCCGGTATCACAAGCGAGCTCTAAAAGGAGGAAATCACAATAGGCCCATCGTGGCCGCAGTGATATGGCAACTTGTTTCCGCCTCCCCCAAGCAATCTAATCTAATCTAGCCCTGCAATAATTTAGCATGCTACTTTTATATATTTTCTATAAAATACTGTTTTTATTTCGTGGTGTCTAGATACATAATTAGTTTCACTTACAAAGAAATAAAAAAAATAGAACAACTATTTCTACAAAAATGTTGCGAATAATTTCAACCGGAAACTAAGAATATTGAAATGAGAATCCACCTCAGGCTACCTCTTATCCGGTTTACGCCGGAAATGTAAGCTGGTTTATTTTCAAGTATGCGAGTGCCACCTTTGATTAACATGGCACAAATTCATGAATTCAAACTCTGCTACATTCAAAGTCAAATTCAGCTTGTAGGCAATCCTTCTTTTTTGGCTGAAGCTGTCAGTCTATTCAGTACTTAGTTCATGATCAGTATCTACTATTATTTGAATGACAAATAATTTTCCAGTTGCATTTATTTTTATTGACGAAAAACAAAGAAATAGTATTAATTTAGCTACAGTAAAATATGCTAAGTTTTTATATTTAATAAGAACCAAAACGGATGAACCGAAATCAGAAACATGTAATCAAAGTATTCTTACTAAATTAAACCTTAGAGTTAATCATTAAGTGTCTGACAGATAAGATAGGATATAATTAAGCTGTCTGTCTTCTGAGTCGATTTTAACTATACTTACGTAAACATTTTTATATCTCAAAGGTATCTACGCAAAATAAGTGTCCAACAAAATAAAACCCTGCTCCAGATTATTGGGCACAACACAAGGAAAATTATATTCAACAACTGAAACAACACAGAGGAGTGTGATTTTGTTTTAATTAAAAACTCTGCGCTGAAATATTTCGCGCAAAATTAAAAACTTTCCCCTAGATATAAGAATAAACGTTCTAACAGTTTTTGTCATTGTTTGCATTCAAATGAGAGTCGGTGTCATTAACATTTCCAGGGCTTGGAGGCAAGGAACATACAAAAAGTGGGAGCGACAAAGTAATGAAAAGAAAAACAATTAGCTGCGTTGTAAATTTATACAACGTTGTACGAGTACGTATAGCGTACAAAGTCCTGAAGTATAATTTCGGACATTTTTGGTAGTCGAATATTTTTGTCGTAGAGGTATATTTTTGAATAAGTTTTTTAACTTCCAACACATAAGATCTCTTCTGGTCGCAGTGTACAGGGCCTATTACTTACAATATTTTTCAATGCATTTGTCTCAATAACTTTGCCTATGATTAAGCCGTAAATTTATAATACTAATAATAGCATATACTTGTAGATGTTGGTGTAGAACTCCTACCCGTAGCCAATAATAATAGGTTTTGGAGTTCCCAAAAAAAAGTACCTACGCAAATGTAATCGTCATCGGTGATAAAGCCAAAGAAACAAAGGGACTTCAATTTAAAATGTTGACTAGTACAATGATAAAATTACAAGTCGGGCATAATTACTTTTACTGAATATTAGGCAAAGATAAACATTAAACATATTGAAAAATTAAATCCTAAGTACTGTAGACTTTATTCAATTTCAAAAACCCTAGCAGTCAAACTAATTTTTTTTTTTTCTCAATTTTACTTATGGAAATTAATACTACAGAATATAGATCGATTTAGTGAACTAATTTAGACAGCAGGTATCTGAGAGCTTTGAATAAATACTAGAGATGCCACGAATATTCGGCAACTATTCGGTATTCGGCTATTCGGCCACATTTTTCACTATTCGGTATTCGGCCGAATAGTTTGCAACATTCGGCCGAATACCGAATAGTGAAAAGTTAATAGAAAATCATGAAAAAAAAGAAAGAAACACTCAGTACGTAAAGAAGCACCAACAGACATGCAAATAACAACAAATAATAAGTGTTATGACACGACCGCGACCTAATCGCAAATGAAACAAAACTGGCCGCGCCTACATACGTACAACTTCAGCGGTATAAGTTTAAACTCGTAAGTGACGAGTTGTGACTTGTCACTCACGGAAAGTACTACAAAGTGTCGCCGAATATTCGGCGCTTCGGCCACGAGCCTCGCCGAATATTCGGTATTCGGTATTCGGCCAAATTACTATTCGTGGCATCTCTAATAAATACCCACAGTTCTATTGAATGCAGAAAAAAAACTGACGTCTTTACAAGCGCTGCAAGATATATTTGCGGAAGTAAGTAGCTTGGTTTCACGGTGATGATAAAAAGCGGCTACATGATTTAAGATGCCCGGAGTTCAGAGAGCCTTAAGGATAAGGAATAAAATTTCGAAAGCGTGGACTCAGAACTTGCCTTTTGCGCTAGCAGATTAATCCAGTAGAGGACAATAAGGATAGTTCACCAAATGCTTTCAGCAGGTCTAAAGAAGATCCTCCGGTATAGAGATCAATTCAGTTCCTAATAATAAAATATTATCCTAAAGTGGCTTGAAATCTGACCCAGAACTGCCGGCCATAGACAAAGACGTAGTGATATTAAAGATACCTGGGACCTGCGAGCGCGGCGAAACATATGGCAATTGAAGGGGCACGATTAAGGTACCTCTTTTAAAAAGGGCAATTAAAAGGATTGATTCGATTAAGCGGGTACGCCACTTGTTAGTCTCCTGGAGTACCTACACGTTCAAAATTGAGTCTATAAAACCAGTCCAAAAACGTTTTCAAAAACAAGCCAAAAGTGCGTTCAAAAATGTGCCAAAAAAGGGATTTACAAAAGGTAAGCCTCGTTTGAAACACATGTACAAAAAAGCGTCCAAAACACATCAAAAATACGACGCAGAAAAATGCCTCGAAAATGGCAAACAAACTTAATGTTGTATGTTTTGACACCTCTTGATGCAGGTTAAAAAGTATATTTTCTTACGAATCGGCCAGACGATTTCCTGCGACTATATCTTTGAAAAGTATTGGAGTATGCTCTCCAACAAGGAAAGCAAATAACGCCGGATTTTGATCTTCGTTCTCGTTGTAGTATCCGCTGAAGTGATTCTACTTAAAGGTTTCTCTCGTTATTCCTTAAGTTTCCGTGTGTTCATATTTCAAGGAAAAATAGTTTTACCCGTGAAGTTCTTTTAGTAGCAGTTGGTAACTGACTTCTTTCTTCAAATTAAGTATTTGGCTTATGTTGAAGCCAGAACCAGGATAGTGTAGGTCCGCACTTACCACTCGACTTTAATTTTATGTAAATGTTTAGAAACCAACTTCATCTACGAATATGAATACACAACAACACTTGACCAAGAACAGGTATATTGTATTTACAATCAGTTGTGTTTTGTTTATATCCTTGTCCACAAGGCATATATGTAGGTATGTATATACATTCATTGTTCTGACTTGTAAGTATTTGTTAGCACAACGCAACCAATTAACAATCCCAGAGGGCAGAGTTTCGTATTCTCTGAGGCCTGCTCCAATTAGTCTAAATTACTTCTATTGTTTCAGAATATTCATATCCAATATCCTTGCAACCAAAAATCCATTGTTCTCTCCGACTCTCAATACGGATTGGCATGTATCTCCTTCAGGAAACAGCTGCTTTTAAGCACAGATGAATTTCACTTGTGACACATTCTTTTGAAGCAAATTGATAAGGATTCGATTTGGAATCGATGGAAAATTATCAGATGCGGGGGGCAGCTCCACAGACCTATTATGATGCCCGTCAACGGTAGTAGGGGCTGCAATAGAAATACCGTCTCACAAAACAATTATTAGTGGAATTGTCTGGGTCTATTCACCAGCCTGGTTCTTGGGAGCTTGGGGACTTGCCTTGATTGTGTGTATTCACCGGACGGCATAAATAAATTTGCTTCCTGGAGTATTTGCTTTGGCACATAATATTTGTCTACTCATAATGGAAATTGGAATTCATTGACTTAAGGATGCATTTATTTGTTGTTTGTGTAAATATACCAGATGCGTAAGCTAACCCTAATCAATGTTGTAATTTAATATGATCACAATGATATTTGATTAAGATATGATGTTTTCTTTTTGTTGGGGCTATCCCTTTGTATGCTGATGAAAATAATTGAATACAGAACTATTGTTTGTTGATTGGGCAGCTTAATGCATAAATGTAATGGCATGGAATGCTGATTTTGGAAAACGAATTGACTAAGGAAATACTACAAATCAAACAATCGCTGCAGCAATTATTATTTCAAGTGCTTGTTTTATATGTATATTGCTATAGCTGACCCGGCGAACTTAGTTCCGCACAAATTCGTTCATGTAATGAAAATATTAATTCCGAGCATACACATGCTGCTTCATGTTATTAGTTCATTCAAGTTCTTTATACAACAGTTAAACTGAAATTAAACGATATCGATGTGTTTAAATCGTGGTTGGGTGTTGTATGAATAGGGTAGACACTGATTGGCATCAACTTGGCGATGCCCAGTTGTTGGAACTGGTTCATACACATCAATTGTGCTTATTTTAACTCCCCGTGGTAACCACCAGGTACTGGTCTCGTCCACCCGGACTTGACTTGCTACTTGCGCGAGTGTTGAGCAGGAAGAAAATAGCAACACTATAATGCTCTGTCGGAATGACTGCCTGATCGAGTCTCAGAGGTCTTACATGAGCCCCTCAGAAAGAGGACATATGTATAGCGAATGAATCCACAAGTTTGAGCTTTCGACACGTAAGTGAACGCCTTACAACAATCCGCATAAAGGCTAAATTCGCCAACATCAGCCTAACATGCGCTCACGCCCCCACAAAAGAAAAAGACGATGCTACCAAAGAGTGTTTCTACGAGCTCCTCGACAAAACATATGAGCAATGTCCTACGTATGACGTTAAGATTGTCCCAGGTGATTTTAACGCCAAAATAGGAAAGGAGGACATCTTTGGTAGCACAATTGGGAAGCACAGCCTACATGACATCACGTCTGGGGACGGACTTGATTCAAACCGTCAATCAAATTGATCATGTTGCGATCGACGTAAGGCACTCCTCCAGTATTCTAGATGTCCGAACTTTCCGAGCGGCCAACATAGACTCGGACCACTACCTTGTTGTAGCCAAGGTGCGTATGCGGATCTCTCAGACGCCACAACAACGGGAAAATACCGTGAGAAGATTTAACGTTGAACGGCTAAAATTGCAACAAATCGCCAGAACCTTTGTCGATCGCGTATCCCTCAACCTTTCGAAAAGTCCTATGCAGCCAGCATCAAGCGCCGAATACCAATGGCATAGATGCCAAGAAGCCATCAGGACCGCCGTAACTGATGTGCTGGGTTTCACCCGACCACCACCAAGAAACCCCTGGTTTGATGAAGAATGCCGGCAAGCACATGCAGCGAAGCAAATAGCATACAAAGCGGCGCTGCACAGAAGGACGAGAGCAGCTCGTGAGCTCTACGAGCAAACGAGAAGGGAAGAGCATCGGCTGCTCCGGAAGAAAAAGAAAGAGCATGAGAAGCACGCGATCGAGGAAACAGAGAGGTGTTACTCCAGGAACAGTGTTCGGAAGTTTTACCAAAAGGTAAAAAGGACATGTCATGGCAACAAAACCCGAGCAGAAACCTGTAGAGACGAACAAGGAAACCTTGTAGTGGAAACACAGTCGGTGCTGAGTACATGGAAAAACCACTTCTGCAGACGAAGACGACATAAATTCCGCTGTCAGGCAGAATGAACCATTCAACCTGGGCGATTAAAGCCAAGACCTTCCGTCCACCTGACCAAAAATAAGTGAGGATAGCAATATCCAAGCTGAAGTCCAACAAGGCTGCTGGAACAGACGACATTACCTGCCGAGCTCTTCAAGGCAGCCGGAGATGACTTGGTAGAGTGCATACACCAACTCGACTCCAAGATTTGGTTAGAGGAAAGTATGCCTGATGAATGGAACCTCAGCATTGTTTGCCCGATCCACAAGAAAGGAGACCCTATAAACTGCGCCAACTATAGTGCCATCAGTCTCCTTAACATCGCATATAAGATCCTATCTGCCGTACTGTGCGAACGCCTGAAACCTTATGTCAACGAACTGATTGGACCCTACCAGTGCGGTTTTAGGCCCGGTAAGTCCACAACCGACCAAATATTCACACTACGGCAAATCCCGGAAAAAACCCAAGAAGTCCAAGTCGATACCCACCACCTGTTTATCAATTTTAAGGCCGCATATGACAGCATTTATAGAGACGAGCTATACAGAGCCATGTCTAGTTTTGGCATCCCTGCCAAACTTGTCAGATTGTGCAGAATGACGATGGAGAACGCTCGCTGCTCCATAAAGGTCGGAAACAATCTAACCGAGACCTTTGATGTCAAATAAGAATTTAGACACGGTAACGCGCTGTCATGTGACTTTTTCAACATCATTCTTGAGAAGATTGTGCGAAACTCGCAAGCCAACACCAGATGCACAATCTTCCAAAAGTCTGTGCAACTACTTGCATACGCGGACGACATTGACATCATTGTGTTTAAATCAAACTGTTTGTAACTATTAGTACAGAAGCGGCAAAAATGGGTTAAGTAGAATGAGGGCAAAACAAAATACATGCTGTCAACAAGAAGGGACACACAACATCGACGAATCGGACAGAACGTCACGATAGACAGTTATAATTTTAAGGTATAGTTAGGGACTTTGTCTACCTCGGCTCCGCTATACATTCTGTTAACGACATCACATCAGAAATCAAGCGAAGAATTACACTTGCCAACCGCTGTTTCTTTGGCCTAAGAAGGCAATTGAGAAATAAGGCCTTGTCAAAAACACTAAGGAGACTCTATATAAGACCCTCATCATCGCAGTCCTACTCTATGGCACAGAAGCATGGACGCTATCAAAGGCGGATGAAGATCTCCTCGGTCGTTTTGAACGCAAAATTCTTCATGTAGAGCGAATGGACACCAACGCTCCGGCCCGAAGAGTCTTCGACTCGAACCCGGAGGGACAACGCAGTAGAGGAAGACCTCGCCTTAGGTGGCGCGCACAAGTGGAAGGGGACCTCAACCAACTTGGAGTGCGCAACTGGAGGCAGATAGCTAGAGATCTTGCTAACTGGAGAGGCGTATTGGTTGAGGCCCAGGTTCACCCCGGACTGTAGCGCCATCTAAGTAAGTAAGTAAGTGGTGCTTAAATCAAACTTCAACATTCCACTTTCTCATTGAATTGCTTTATAGTAGGTACATTTTTCGTTCTATTCTTGGGCCTTTATGCGTACATAGCGGAGTGTTTGCTGCCAGGTGAACAAGTCACATGCAATTGACCATTGGAGATTGAAAAAAAAAAAAAGATATTTGTTTAAATTTTCGTTTTGCGTTTTTAACCCAATTTTTGACAGTTTTGTTGAATGTTGTTAATTTATTTATTACTAGCTGACCCGGCGAACTCCGTTCCGCCCAAACTCATAAATGTAATGAAAATAATATTTCCAAGCATGCACAGCGCATGCTACTTTATGTAATTCCGTCAATTCAAATTCTTTATTCAAAAGTTATATTAAATACAATAGAAATAACTGAAGTATAGCAATATCGATGTATTTCAATAAAACCGCAATGATTGACGTGCCGGCCAACCATCCGCTTTTGTACTAAAGTGGTTTGCCTACAGGTGAGCACGCCATATACAATTTGACCATGTGAAAAACATGGGATTTCAAGATTGATGCTACAAATATCCAGCGATTATCCTTGCGACTTATTATTTGTCATAGACACTCAAATGCCAAATCGTTCTGAGTAAGCGGAGTCCGCGATATGACAATGTTTGCCTTTTAAACTCAAAATCGTGATTACATGACATTTGATTTGAGATTCTTCACAATCATATCAAACGCGATCCGATACAAGGTTCCGGTGCATTAAGGGCCGTTTTATTTACTCGAAGTTGAACACAACTTGAGGAGTTTAATATATGTATAAAAATCCCCATGCCCTAAGGTTGTTCAACAAAATGATAATTGAGCCGAATTTTAATTTCAAATTGTGAAGCGGTAAGTCCGGAACATCCGAATTAGAAAATTAAAAATTTTAAATAATTTTTCTTGTATTGGAAGTGATACCACCCGTTTCCTATCCATTCTATTTTTTCCAAAGTGCGGTTTCTTTATCAGGAATGAAGACAAATCTGCGATCTTCTGAGTTCATTTTCTCTATCGCCGTTTTAAACATTGTAATGAAAGCGTTGATTGCATTATAATAATGGTTGCAATTGTCGAGTTATGTTTTTTGTCACTCCTGTTTGCCCTCTGTAACGCCTATCGACTTGATCATCCCCCGACAAAATGAAGTACACTTGCGAATTTTGCTGAAAGTCCTCATTTACTGGCAAAAAGGCATCCATCCGAAGGTAAATTTGGCCTTGAATCTGTTAATCCGAATTTTGCGGCGTAGAATCCCGGGCCATTGTTAGAAAATGTGTGCATGATGTATAAGAGAAAATATTGCCCTGCCAGTCGGCATGAAACCAGTTTTTTTAATAATTTTTGTTCCCAATGTAGTCATACGGAAACAGCAGTTGTACTGTCAAATGTCCTTTAGAAAATCCTCCGATTCAAATTGCTCCGCAGGTGCTACTTTTACTTTGCCACTCGCACAGCAGTTTTTTAGCGCGTTTTAATGGTGGCACACAATTATAGTCATCGCTCCAATATCGAAAATCGCATCACCGACATAGTTTTCTGTTCTTTCTACTGAAATGCCAGTCCTTCGAATGTCAGCAACGACGTGCATCTTGCCACTCCGATTTGAACTTGCTCCCATACCAGCAATAGTAGGATTTGACGCAGTTCTCATTACTTGCACTCTCAATTTTCTTAACTGTTGATCTGATGGTCTTATCCCATGCGATGTCCCACTTTTCGGTTTCTTCTGTAGTTTGGCTTCGTTGATATTTTTTGTTGTTGACTTGCTTGCCTTGTTCGTCGGCCAATATTTGTGCGCATTCGTCTTGGCATTTTTTTAAAAATCACTGAAATTTGCTTTTCAATAACTATTTTGTCCGCGTTTAAACTTTTTACATTTAATTTTTACGTTATCAACTGTATAAACGCAATGAAACTTTTGTGCGATGCATAAAATCAAAAACAAACCATCACTGTTGACCAACTTATAATACAGTAATTTTATCTCGATTTTATCAATCTACTTTTTGAAAAAAAAAAGAAAAAAATTTCGCACATAGTAGGTACGTAGTTTTCTAATTAATTTTTGATATAGAAAAGTCAAAATAAATAGCGCAGAAAATCAACAAAATCTAAAATGGAAAAATAAAAAAATAAAGTAGCCTATCGCAATACTCTATCCCGTAGCTTTCTATTAGTAAAAGAATTTTTGAAATCGGTTCGGTAGTTCCGGAGATTACCTTCCCCAAACAAACATTACCTCTTTATATAACTAAAATGTAACTAAAATGTAACTTAAATGTAACTAAAATGTAACTTAAATGTAACTTAAATTTAACTTAAATGTAACTTAAATGTAACTAAAATGTAACTTAAATTTAACTTAAATGTAACTAAAATGTAACTAAAATGTAACTAAAATGTAACTTAAATGTAACTAAAATGTAACTTAAATGTAACTAAAATGTAACTAAAATGTTACTAAAATGTAACTTAAATGTAACTTAAATGTAACTAAAATGTAACTTAAATGTTACTTAAATGTAACTAAAATGTAACTAAAATGTAACTTAAATTAAACTAAAATGTAACTAAAATGTAACTTAAATTTAACTTAAATGTAACTAAAATGTAACTAAAATGTAACTTAAATGTAACTAAAATGTAACTTAAATGTAACTAAAATGTAACTAAAATGTTACTAAAATGTAACTTAAATGTAACTTAAATGTAACTAAAATGTAACTTAAATGTTACTTAAATGTAACTAAAATGTAACTAAAATGTAACTTAAATGTAACTAAAATGTAACTAAAATGTAACTAAAATATAACTTAAATGTAACTAAAATGTAACTAAAATGTAACTAAAATGTAACTAAAATGTAACTAAAATGTAACTAAAATGTAACTAAAATGTAACTCAAATTTAACTTAAATGTAACTAAAATGTAACTAAAATGTAACTAAAATGTAACTTAAATGTAACTAAAATGTAACTAAAATGTAACTTAAATTTAACTTAAATGTAACTAAAATGTAACTAAAATGTAACTTAAATGTAACTTAAATGTCACTTAAATGTAACTAAAATGTAACTTAAATGTAACTAAAATGTAACTAAAATGTAACTTAAATGTAACTAAAATGTAACTAAAATGTAACTAAAATGTAACTTAAATTTAACTTAAATGTAACTAATATGTAACTTAAATGTAACTAAAATGTAACTAAAATGCAACTAAAATGTAACTAAAATGTAACTAAAATGTAACTAAAATGTAACTTAAATGTAACTAAAATGTAACTAAAATGTAACTAAAATGTAACTTAAATTTAACTTAAATGTAACTTAAATGTAACTAAAATGTAGCTTAAATGTAACTTAAATGTAACTAAAATGTAACTAAAATGTAACTAAAATGTAACTAAAATGTAACTTAAATGTAACTAAAATGTAACTAAAATGTAACTAAAATGTAACTAAAATGTAACTAAAATGTAACTAAAATGTAACTTAAATTTAACTTAAATGTAACTAAAATGTAACTAAAATGTAACTTAAATGTAACTAAAATGTAACTTAAATGTAACTTAAATGTAACTTAAATGTAACTAAAATGTAACTAAAATGTAACTAAAATGTAACTAAAATGTAACTTAAATGTAACTTAAATGTAACTAAAATGTAACTAAAATGTAACTAAAATGTAACTAAAATGTAACTTAAATTTTACTTAAATGTAACAAAAATGTAACTAAAATGTAACTAAAATGTAACTAAAATGTAACTTAAATGTAACTTAAATGTAACTAAAATGTAACTAAAATGTAACTAAAATGTAACTAAAATGTAACTTAAATGTAACTTAAATGTAACTAAAATGTAACTAAAATGTAACTAAAATGTAACTAAAATGTAACTTAAATTTTACTTAAATGTAACTAAAATGTAACTAAAATGTAACTTAAATTTAACTTAAATGTAACTAAAATGTAACTAAAATGTAACTAAAATGTAACTAAAATGTAACTTAAATTTTACTTAAATGTAACTAAAATGTAACTAAAATGTAACTAAAATGTAACTAAAATGTAACTTAAATGTAACTAAAATGTCACTTAAATGTAACTTAAATGTAACTTAAATGTAACTAAAATGTAACTAAAATGTAACTTAACTGTAACTAAAATGTAACTAAAATGTAACTAAAATGTAACTAAAATGTAACTTAAATGTAACTTAAATTTAACTTAAATGTAACTTAAATGTAACTAAAATGTAACTTAAATTTAACTTAAATGTAACTAAAATGTAACTAAAATGTAACTAAAATGTAACTTAAATGTAACTAAAATGTAACTTAAATGTAACTAAAATGTAACTAAAATGTTACTAAAATGTAACTTAAATGTAACTTAAATGTAACTAAAATGTAACTTAAATGTTACTTAAATGTAACTAAAATGTAACTAAAATGTAACTTAAATTAAACTAAAATGTAACTAAAATGTAACTTAAATTTAACTTAAATGTAACTAAAATGTAACTAAAATGTAACTTAAATGTAACTAAAATGTAACTTAAATGTAACTAAAATGTAACTAAAATGTTACTAAAATGTAACTTAAATGTAACTTAAATGTAACTAAAATGTAACTTAAATGTTACTTAAATGTAACTAAAATGTAACTAAAATGTAACTTAAATGTAACTAAAATGTAACTAAAATGTAACTAAAATATAACTTAAATGTAACTAAAATGTAACTAAAATGTAACTAAAATGTAACTAAAATGTAACTTAAATGTAACTAAAATGTAACTAAAATGTAACTAAAATGTAACTCAAATTTAACTTAAATGTAACTAAAATGTAACTAAAATGTAACTAAAATGTAACTTAAATGTAACTAAAATGTAACTAAAATGTAACTTAAATTTAACTTAAATGTAACTAAAATGTAACTAAAATGTAACTTAAATGTAACTTAAATGTCACTTAAATGTAACTAAAATGTAACTTAAATGTAACTAAAATGTAACTAAAATGTAACTTAAATGTAACTAAAATGTAACTAAAATGTAACTAAAATGTAACTTAAATTTAACTTAAATGTAACTAATATGTAACTTAAATGTAACTAAAATGTAACTAAAATGCAACTAAAATGTAACTAAAATGTAACTAAAATGTAACTTAAATGTAACTAAAATGTAACTAAAATGTAACTAAAATGTAACTTAAATGTAACTAAAATGTAACTTAAATGTAACTAAAATGTAACTAAAATGTAACTAAAATGTAACTAAAATGTAACTTAAATTTAACTTAAATGTAACTAAAATGTAACTAAAATGTAACTTAAATGTGTCTAAAATGTAACTTAAATGTAACTAAAATGTAACTTAAATGTAACTTAAATGTAACTAAAATATATCTAAAATGTAACTTAAATTTAACTTAAATGTAACTAAAATGTAACTAAAATGTAACTTAAATGTAACTTAAATGTCACTTAAATGTAACTAAAATGTAACTTAAATGTAACTAAAATGTAACTAAAATGTAACTAAAATGTAACTAAAATGTAACTAAAATGTAACTAAAATGTAACTTAAATTTAACTTAAATGTAACTAAAATGTAACTTAAATGTAACTAAAATGTAACTAAAATGTAACTAAAATGTAACTAAAATGTAACTTAAATGTAACTAAAATGTAACTTAAATGTAACTTAAATGTAACTTAAATGTAACTAAAATGTAACTAAAATGTAACTAAAATGTAACTAAAATGTAACTTAAATGTAACTTAAATGTAACTAAAATGTAACTAAAATGTAACTAAAATGTAACTAAAATGTAACTTAAATTTTACTTAAATGTAACTAAAATGTAACTAAAATGTAACTAAAATGTAACTAAAATGTAACTTAAATGTAACTAAAATGTCACTTAAATGTAACTTAAATGTAACTTAAATGTAACTAAAATGTAACTAAAATGTAACTTAACTGTAACTAAAATGTAACTAAAATGTAACTAAAATGTAACTTAAATTTAACTTAAATGTAACTAAAATGTAACTAAAATGTAACTTAAATGTGTCTAAAATGTAACTTAAATGTAACTAAAATGTAACTTAAATGTAACTTAAATGTAACTAAAATATATCTAAAATGTAACTAAAATGTAACTAAAATGTAACTAAAATGTAACTAAAATGTAACTAAAATGTAACTAAAATGTAACTAAAATGTAACTTAAATGTAACTAAAATGTAACTAAAATGTAACTAAAATGTAACTAAAATGTAACTAAAATGTAACTTAAATGTAACTAAAATGTAACTTAAATGTAACTAAAATGTAACTTAAATGTAACTTAAATGTAACTAAAATATAACTAAAATGTAACTAAAATGTAACTAAAATGTAACTAAAATGTAACTAAAATGTAACTAAAATGTAACTAAAATGTAACTTAAATGTAACTTAAATGTAACTAAAATGTAACTAAAATGTAACTAAAATGTAACTTAAATTTAACTTAAATGTAACTAAAATGTAACTAAAATGTAACTTAAATGTAACTTAAATGTAACTAAAATGTAACTAAAATGTAACTAAAATGTAACTTAAATTTAACTTAAATATAACTAAAATGTAAGTAAAATGTAACTTAAATGTAACCTAAATAAATTTTATTCGTAATTCTCTTAATAGAATTTTAGATCTAATTTTTATTAATAATGAAATTAATTATAATATTTCAGAGGCTGTGGATGTTATTGATTCCAATAAAATCCATCATAAAGCCTTACTTTTAGAGCTTAATTTTATTAGTTTTTCCGGTGAACGTTGTAGCAATGATTCCGCGTTATCTTATAACTTCGCAAAAACCAATTTCAGTGCACTGCAGGGATATTTAAATGATTTTGATTGGGTTGAAATGCTAAAATCCCCCGATCTTAAAGGTAATTATGATATATTTTACATAATGTAAAAAGGAAAGCTCATTCGCGTTATTTATCTTATAAAACAAATTCTAACCGTGAACTTTTTTTGAGATACAGGAAAGAATATGAGTTTTTAAATCGGTTTTTATATAATCAATATATTTTGTCTGTTGAGTCGTCGGTAAAGTGCAATAGTAAATCGTTTTGGAATTACATTAATTCGAAAAAAAATACCACAGTCTTGCCTAAGGTAATGGAATTTGAAAATGTAAGTTCAACACATTTAAAAAGCACTTGCGACTTGTTTACTAACTTTTTTGAGTCGGTGTACAATGAGTGTCATTTGCAATTAAGAGATAATCATTACGATATGATCTCTGATGCTTTGGATATCGGTGTCCTGCAGTTTTCGGATGAAGATATAATAAACGCGCTCGATAAACTTAATTTTAATAGCAACCCAGGCCCAGATGGGATTCCAGCGGTCATATTAAAGAAATGTTTGTCTTCCGTTTTTCTTCCTCTTAAAATTATTTTTAACCAGTCTCTTGTTTCTGGTGATTTCCTTAATGAATGGAAATATTCTTTTATAATTCCAATTTGAAACCGGTTTAAGGCAAAAGGTGGAGAACTATAGGCCTATATCTAAGCTTTCGGCAATACCTAAATTATTTGAAAGTATTGTTAAAGACAAACTCTTTTTCGCGGTAAAAGAAATTATTTCTAGTAGTCAACATGGCTTTGTTCGTGGTAGATCTTGTACTACTAACTTAGCTTTGTTGACTAATTACATTTTTAATAGTTTTGAGAAACGTTTACAAGTTGATGTACTCTACACTGACTTCACAAAAGCCTTTGATAGAGTACATCACACCTTACTTTTGGCTAAGCTAAAATCGTTGGGTTTTCATTCCTCAATGCTAAAATGGTTCGTTAATTACCTTACCAATAGAAGGCAAATGGTAAAGGTCGATAATTTGACTTCTCGGGTAATTGAAGTAACGTCGGGCGTTCCACAAGGTAGTCATCTGGGCCCATTGCTATTTATTTTATTTATTAACGATGTCCACGAAATATTTAAATTCTGTAAAGTTTTGACATTCGCGGATGATTTGAAGTTGTTTTCTCGGGTTAATAATATTTCTGATTGTATTCGCTTTCAATCAGATATTAATAGGTTATCGGAATGGTGTAATCACAATGCTCTAGAACTTAATATTTCTAAATGCAAGGTGTTTACGGCCTACCGTATTGCTGCACCCCTTTTTCATAATTATTTTATAAATGATCTTAGACTTCAGCGTCTTGAGGAGGTAAAAGATCTTGGTGTCATATTTGACAATAAATTAAATTTTAATTTGCATTATGATTACGCCATTGCTAAGTCTAACTCGTTGTTGGGCTTTCTTATGCGTAATAGTAAAGACTTTCGAAATGTACATAGCCTTAAGGTTATTTACTGCTCATTAGTCAGGCCATACTTAGAATATTCATCAGTTATTTGGGATTCACCATATGTCTTACACAAACTTAGATTCGAAAGAGTCCAGAAGAAATTCACGAGATACGCGGTTCGTAAATTATATGTGTTTGATGAGCTTCCTAGTTATGACAGCAGATGCACATTAGTCGGCTTGCAAACCCTCAGTTTCAGACGCACTGCAACTTCTGTCATGTTTGTTCGCGATATTATTAATTATCATATTAATTCACCAGAATTGCTTTATCTTTTAAATATATATGCCCCCCAGAGGTCTCTGCGGGTTAGAAGTTTATTTTTTACAGATAGGCATAGAACCAATTATGGTATCAACGAGCCTATTACAAGGTGCATAAGCACATTCAATGATCTCTGCAATGAAATTGATTTTTGCTTATCCAGAGTAGATTTTAAAAATTGCGTTTTTTCAGTCTATAAGATTGAAAATCGGTAGATGACGCTTAGTCGCGCAACAAACATCAGTTGTGTAAAGCGATACTGAGAGGTCACACTTAGAGAACGTAGTGTTTTGTGTGTCCTCGATGATGGTAAAAAATATAATAAAAAAAAAAAATAAAAAAACAATATAACCTAAATTGAACTTAAATGTAACTTAAATGCAACTTAAATGTAACTAAAATGTAACTAAAATGTAACTAAAATGTAAATTGTGATATGTGCATTGTGCACTAAGCCTTAACTAATTCAGCTGGAAAGCTTTTAGCGATTAGCCGTTGCTATATACATGAGTACTTATGTCATAATACTTTCAGGTCAGTTATTTGTCCTCCCTAGCATGAATCACATGCTTACCCCTTGTGCTAGTTAAAACATTAATTTACATTAATAACTCAATACAGCGTGTTTTACTTGAGTCATCACAGTGGCGACGAGGATTAAAACGTTTATTCAAGTGTTTTAAAAATACAAAATGTCTGTTATCGGATCGGTTCCAAAATTTGATTTTAACCACAATGACTGGTGTATATTTAAGGCCCAGTTGGAACAGTTTTTCATCGCAAACGACCTAGTTGCGGAAGTGAAGAAAAAAGCTATTTTAATCAGCGCTTTATCGGAACAATCATATAAATTAGTGATTAATTTGATACATCCAGTGAAAATAGTAACGGCTTCATACACAGACCTAAGTAAAGCTTTCGATGGTCACTTTAAACCAACAGTTTCGGGGTTCGCAGAACGGCACAAATTCTACTCCGCAGTTAAAGATCATCACGAGACAGTTAACCAATGGGCAGCACGAGTGCGATCTCTTTCTATAAGCTGTGAATTTGGCGACGAACTTAATTCAGCGCTCAGAGACAAATTTGTGATGGGACTGCAGAAGGGAGCGGCAAAAGATAAGCTGTTCTTGGAGAGTGTGGATAAACTAACATTCGACAAAGCGGTGGAAATCGCAAATGCAGTGGAGTGTGTCAAGCATCAGTATGAGCTTGACGTAAGCGTAAAACAAGAACCTAGTTCATCCAATGAAATATATCAAATTGGACAGGCGCGGAAAAGGGGCAGCAGTGGACAAATGACGGCGAAACAACAGCAGCAGCGTGGGCAAAAACAGCAAGGCGGCGGTGGCAACTATAATGGCAGTTAGTGTGGAATTTGTGGACTAGCAAATCATGCGGAAAGCTCATGTCGATTCAAGAACTATCGATGCAAGCGGTGTAAGAACAGAGGACATTTGCAACGGGTTTGTCCGATTAAAGAAAGTAATTATAATTCGCAAAAGGATTTTAATTTTATTGAAAGTGCGGAATTGTCTTTGTTTAATATTTCTAGTTTAAATTCAAATGAACCTATTACAGTCAAGGTGTGCATGAATAGTATTCCTATGATGATGGAAATTGATACGGGAGCTTCTATTTCTGCAATCTCATTAAGGCTGGGTGGCTGGGGGTATACGTTTGTTCAACCCGATGGGGCTTGCAGGGCTTAAGAGATAATTCATCGAATTAAACGGTTTTCGATAGAAAATAAATAGACGCAGTGCACTATTGAAGCAGAATTTCATTTTTTGACTTTGGTTTTGCTTAAATTCCCAAAAACCCCCTTTTTTGGGGTGTTTTTTGCTTATACCGGGTGGGGCAACCCCTAGATGAAACTTTTTTATTTTTTTTATGATTTCATTTTATTGCCAATGAATCAATTTGTGCCGTCATTGAAGCACATTTTTGATTTTTTTAGTTTAACTTCTAAAAATTTAAAGTCAATATGACTAAAAGTAAACAATCTTTGTAGAGAAACAAGGAACTATTTGTTTTAGCTGTAAACAGGAGAATGCTCTACAAACATCTGTTTATCTGTTCAACGAATAAAAATTAGATATTTGGTTCACAAAATAGTTAAATTCGCATTTTGAAAAGTTTACTATCTTATTGAATTTCTAATTTTGTTTCAGAACTCACGCACACATATACCATAATAGTTCACGAAATATCCGACAAGGCGCTATTCGTTTTCTCTATAATTTTACTCACTGCTGAGAGAATCTGTAGTTTGCAGATATCTGAAAAACCAGTTTATTTCGTTTTGCTTGGGTTTCTGGTGGAATTCATGCATTATTGTTGTTTGACAAAATCAAGCGAATGAAGCGACAATAAGAAAAATGTAGATATGCGAATGCGAAGGGCATTGATAAGAGAGTGGGTGTAGATGTGTAGGGGCAAATTATATTTTGTTGTTGAATCTTTCATGTAGGAACGAATCTCCCAATATTTTATTCTTCTGTATTTCGTGCGCATAATCATACGTATAATATTTGGTTTTATATATTGTGAAATAAAGTGCTTATTACAGATTTTAGATACTAAAAAAAATAATAAAATGCCGAAAGTGTTAAATAAGAAAAGATATTCATTTGGGGAAAAAAAAAGAAAGTATTTTTTCAAAAATGAAAGGAAAGGGTAAGCGTATAAACTTTAAAGAGAATCGAATTTTACATTGCATCTGAAAGTAAAATGGGAATGCCTGTTTTGATTTTGCCACTTTTGTCTGAAATTGTCAATCCAATCGTTTTTGATTGAGGATCCTGCAACAAAAATCAACTTTTCTATGTGGATGACTGGAAAAGTTTTTAAAAAATTGTGTTTGACAATTTAGTAGTTTTGAACTGAGAGAAGTTTCATGGATGAGCTTTTTTGCATATATGTAAATCAAATTTCTCATGTTGCTTGTTTATTTTGTGATTCTTTTCTGTCATAATCAATTTCGAATGGCTAAAGGCCTGACAAACGGTGGCAATATTCGTATAATGCAATTAATGTTTATATTATAATTATTATAATTATTATATCTACATAATAAATATCAGTTCTATAAATTTAAGGTCGGCTGGCTACATTGTGTTTGTTATTTTTACCTTCAGAAAATCTACAAAAAAAAAGAATTTGAAATTTGTGTCGGTGTTGACAATTCAAAAGGAGTCAATGAATTTGTTCCTGAAGGCAAACGAATTGTTGATATCAATTTCTTCTTACACAATTTAAAGGCAATTACATTGCATGGAGCAACATTTGGTTGCACTTTGAACGATTTGGAACTCATTCAAGAAATACGACAGGGTACGACTGTGTTTACGTATTTCATGTCGCATTTGAATAGAAGCTAACGAACGATGATAATGATAACATAAGTAGTAATTCGTTTGCTAGCTTTAATTTGTATGCAATTTTTCATTTATCTTCTAGTTAGTATATAATTAACTTCTTCCAAATGTTGTGTTTATATTTAGGCCTTAATTCAAAACTTGTTTTTAAATGCAAGATGTGTAACAAAGAGCTATCTGCGTTCACTTGCAATAATCAAGAATTAAATAACGATTCACTGGATCTTCAAATAAACAATGAAATTGTTGTTGGAACAATGTTATCCGGGAATGGATTTACACAGTGCAAAAGAGTCCTAGAAGCAGTAAATGTTCCATTTATGACTTCAAAGGCCTACAGAATGATAGAAAATAGTAGTATGGCGGTGTGGGCTGAAACTGCACAAAAGCATATGAAAGCTGCTATTGAAGAGGAGAAGCGCATTGCGATTGAGAATGGCGATGTTGATGACGATGGCTATCCACTCGTTACGGTTGTAACTGACGGAGCCTGGTCACATAGGTCATATGGATGTAAATATGCGGCACTATCCGGCATAGCCACAATCATTGGCTATAAAACTAGAAAGGTACTATATTATGGAGTAAAGAATAAGTATTGCCACATCTGCAAATTGCATGAAATAAAAAAAACGCTAGACATTCCACGAAGGCATATTTGCAACCGAAATCACACAGGACCGTCCACTAAAATGGAGTCTGATATTTTGATTGATGGATTTAAATTTTGTTTGGATGAATATGGTATAGTGTTTAACAATTTCATTGCCGACGGTGACAGTAATGTATATAAGAAACTCTTAGAAGCGAAACCATATGCAAAACATACCATCCGCAAAATTGAATGTGTCAATCATCTATTTAGAAACCTTCGCAAAAAGTTAACAAACTTGACAACAAACACCAAATACAATTTATTGGGAAGAAAAATGTTAGTCCCTGCATCAGCCAGAATAATTAAAGGTATCAAAAGTGCTATTCTATACCGAAAAAATAATGAAAAGCATGTTGATGAACAAATCTGCTTGCTGCAAGCTGATATTTTAAATGTGCCCTACCATGTCTTCGGTTCCCACCAAAACTGTAAACAATATTTCTGTCCGGGAGTGGACATTGAAGGAAAAAATGCAGTTGAATTGATAGCAAAAGACGGCATTTTTGACTGCATAAACTCATATATTTTTAGACTGGCACAAAATTCAAAAAGTTTAATTTGTGGATATGACTCAAATGTTTGTGAACAATTTAACAGCGTTGTTTGTCAGTATGTTGGAGGCAAACGAATAAACTTTTCTTTGGGGCAGTCTTACAGCAACCGATGTGCCGCTGCTGTTGTCCAATTCAATACCAAAAGGGCCTTCACAGAATTCGCAAAAACATGCAATCACGACCCAAGTACTCCCTCTCATAGACTTCTGGTCAAAACCGAGACAAGGAAACAAAAATTGTTAAGAAAACGGAGGCTGTTTTCAAAAAATATTAAAGATGTTTATCGAAAGCGCAGACAAAATGCTCCGTCCGACAAATATTACGGCGATGTTGAAGCTGTTATTGATAATCCCGATATGTCACCCGAAAATATAGAAATACGAAAAACAGAAATTTTTGATTTAGTGGAAAACAATTTCAGACGGAGAGAATATGTAGAAAAGGAAACAAGAGACCAATCGCATAGTTTAAAATGGCATGATATACGGAAAGTAATGGTAACCGCATCTAATTTCGGAAAAATTTGCAAAGTAAGAAATGTATCTAGTTACCACAATATAGTTAAATCTATCCTATATAGTGCATTTTCAACACAAGCCATGTTATGGGGCATACAAAATGAAATTAATGCTATAAAAAAACTTGAAGAAGCTGCTGGTATTGTTGTTCAAAGGTGTGGACTATTTATTGATAGACAGTTTCATTTTTTTGGTGCCACACCAGATGGTTTGGTAGGTGATAGCGCCATTTGTGAAGTCAAATGTCCTTCATCAGCCAAGGACCTGACAATTATGGAAGGTATAGAAAAAAAAAATTGCGTATTTAAAAATAAATGGTGAACATTTGGAGTTAAAACGAACTCACAATTATTTTTATCAAATTCAAGGTCAACTTCATATTACCAACCGACTGTTTTGCTATTTCGGTATTTGGACTTCCTGTGATTTCGTTTTCATAAAAATTGAAAGGGATGATGCATTCTGGGAAGTGAAAATGAAAGAAAGCCTTCAAAATTTTTACAACAAACATTTGCTCCTTGAGTTATGTGATCCGCGAATTCCTAGGGGAATGCGAGTATGGAACACCTAATTAAAAAATGAAGGCCATAAGTACATGTCTTGCGTTAAAAAAATAAATAAAAGTGCTTTGCATTTTTTTTTTTTTTTTTTTTTTTTCATCTCCTTCTACTTTACCTTGTCGTGGTGGAGATGCCCAGTATGCCTTTATGATATCATAGAGATAATACAGCATTTGACTGTACGCAGTACGCTCTCTGGTTGAAAAGCAGAAGCTAAAAAGTAGTATGTACTTACTTACATTTCCCATTCTTTTCAAACCACTTGACACTAGACTCTACCTAAATAATAAGAACTACCCCCCCAAACTGGTGGATGATAGCAGCTTATCTAACATTATGAAAAGATCCCCTATACACGATAAGGGAGATCTAGAGAACTGCATTTTGCTAAGTTTGAAGTAAATCCGATAAACAAAAATATGTTTTACCTAATAACTAACAGTTCGCCGGTTATCAAAATATATTATTATTAAAGAGGACAATAATATATCTATGAAAGTGTAATAACAAATTAGCGCAAATCGACTTTATGCAATGAGCCAAGCCAAATTAGAATGCCAAAAGCCAAAGCCGTGAACGAAAATGGATTATGTAGACAGACAAGACAGAAGCCCAGCCAGCTGCCAGCCTATTGCCCTAGTCAAACGCGGCCAGCAGCCAGCCCCAGCTGTTGTGCAGAGAATTTTTTTTAGTGAGCGAATTTTCGTTTTGCAGACTTCAGTCACAATTGTGATCAACAAGAGGGAGGGTGTGCTCGGCTACTTGAAATTCCGTGCACTAATACATGTAAACATGTTTACATGAGCTCGGAGTTCGTAGCTGAGGGACACCCACTCTTAAGAACTTACCGTGAGCATTTTAGTTTGTGTAAATTACATCAATCCAATTTAATTTTCAGTAACTATAACGGCACAAAAATAAAACCTGTTGGTGTTTGTATAATGGATGTTTTATACAATAACATGTGCAAAAAGGTCAAAGTTGTTGTTGTTGAAAATGGCGGCCCACCATTGCTAGGTAGAAATTTTTTAAATGAATTTGGCATTCAATTTTCAAATATTAATTATATAGAGAAAAATATTTTACCAGAAGTGCATGATATTACGAGAAAATTTGGTGAATTATTTGATGGAAAATTGGGTAAATTTAATAAAGGCACGGTATCATTGCATGTTAAAAGTGACTGCAACCAAAGGTTTTTCAAGCCACGGCCAATACCTTTAGCTTTGAAAGAAAAAGTTGAGACTGAGATTGACAAGCTAGTGGGATTGGGGGTATTAGAACCCGTGAATTTTAGTGAATGGGGAACTCCTATAGTCCCTATTCTAAAAAAGTCCGGAGAAGTTAGGATATGTGGGGATTTCAAAATCACTGTCAACCCCCAATTATTAATTGATAAATATCCCTTACCACGAATTGAGGAATTATTTGCGCAACTGCATGGTGGCGAAGAATTCACAAAGCTGGATTTGTCAATGGCGTACCAGCAGATGGTTCTGGACGATGAGTCCAGAAAATTTACAACGATTTCCACGACAAAAGGACTATTTCAGTACACACGTTTAGTGTATGGTCTAGCATCTGCGCCAGCAGTATTTCAAAAAATGATCGACGGTTTGTTGATGGGCCAAAAGGGGGTGGTTGTTTTTTTGGATGACGTATTAATTACAGCCCCAAATAGAAAAATGCATGTCGAAAGAGTTAAGAATGTACTTAAAATATTACAAACCGCGGGACTTAAATTAAACAAGGACAAATGCAAGTTTCTCTCGAAATCCATCAATTATTTGGGCCATGTGATCGACAAATCGGGATTAAGAACTTGTCCAAAAAAGATTAAGGTTATTCAAGAAATTCAAAACCCCACTTGTTTAAAAGAACTGCAATCGTTTCTGGGAGTTATAAATTTTTATAGGAAGTTTTTGCCAAATGTAACGACACTTTGTGCACCGTTATATGACCTCTTAAAAAAGACTGCGAAATTTACGTGGGGAAATGTGCATTCCCAGGCAATGAACCGTATTAAAGAACAACTCACATCCACAAGAGCGTTAGCGCATTTTGATCCATTGTTAATGGTTAAACTTACGGTGGATGCGAGTCCGATTGGTCTAGGCGCAGTGTTGTCGCAAGTGTATGAAAATGGTATGGAAAGGCCAATAGAGTTTGCATCACGAAAGTTGTCTGAGACAGAACAAAAATATTCCCAGTTAGACAGGTAAGCGATAGCGATTTTTTTTGGAGTAAAACGTTTTCATCACTACTTGTATGGGAGAGAATTCATATTAGTGACTGATAACAAGCCATTGATGCACATTTTAGGCTCCAAAAAGGGAATACCGCAGATGGCAGCGAATCGCTTGCAAAGAATTGCGTTGGTTTTGGCAGGTTATACATTTAAAATTGAATGTATTCGGTCAGAGGCAAATGTTGCCGATTATTTTTCTCGATTACCAAATAACGCTGAAATTGATTCTATAGGGGAGCAAGTAGTTGATTCGAGTCCTTACATTAATTATGTTAAGGAAAACATTAAATTGACAATTACAATAGACATGGTAGGAAAAGAATCGCAAAGCGATGTCATATTAGCAAAGGTTAGGAGATTCGTTCAATCTGGATGGGTACAAGACCAGATTGATATTGACCTAAGACCATATTTTCTGAGACGAAATGAATTAAGCGTCGATTCAGGTTGTCTGTTCTGGGGTTATCGCATAATAATCCCTGCATCACTGCAATCATTGGTTGTAGCTGAATTGCATAATACTCATATGGGAATAGGGAAAATGAAAGCTATGGCAAGGAATTATTGCTGGTGGCCAAAGCTCGATAGTGAGTTAGAAACCACTGTTAAATCGTGTACCCAATGTCTGGCAACCAGATCTGATCCTCCGAAAGGAAAGCTTATTTGTTGGGAATGGCCTGAAGAACCGTGGGCTCGTGTTCACATCGATTTTCTGGGGCCAATATTTAAAAGATGGTTTTTGGTAATGGTGGATAGCCATAGCAAGTGGCCCGAATGTATTGATATGGGCACTACAACAACGAGTAGAGCCACGATAAATAAACTAAGACCAATATTCGCGCGTTTCGGTGTACCAAGAACATTAGTTTCTGATAATGGTACCGCGTTTGTTTCAAACGAATTTGAACAATTTTTAAAAAACAATGGTATAAAACATTTAACAACACCCGTAGGTAACCCAGCTACTAATGGGCAAGCCGAAAATTTTGTTAAAACTATTAAAAATGCATTAAAACGATCATTAGGATCCGATGAACAAAATGAAATTTCAACTGCGTTAAATTCATTTCTATTAGATTATAGAAATACTATTCATTCAAGCACAGGTGTATCTCCAGCTGAACTAATGTTAGGTAGAAAATTAAGAACTAGATTAGACTTACTTAATCCTAAAAGGAACATGCATATAGATTTAAGTAAAATTCAATCAACAATTCAGAAACAACAAGAAATCCAAAAACGTAATTATAAATCCAAAGAAAGAAACATTTTTGAAATAAATGAAATTGTAATGGTAAAAGATTGTTGCAGAACTAATAAAATAATTTGAACTAAAGCTAAAATTATAAAACAGTTAGGCATGCAAACGTATTTAGTAAAAGTAATGGAATCTAACAAAATATGGAAAAGACACTTAAATCAGATAATTAGTGCATGCGACAAGATGAATAATCATTATATTCCTACAACCTTGATAACTTAATTATAAGCAGAACAAAACCTATCGAACATACAGTAGAACCAAACGTAGAAGAGGAAGAGGAAGAGGTAGTTCCGGAAAAGGAAAAAGTAAAAACATCTGAAATTATAAAGCTGAATGTAAAAAAAGGAGATGCATCTGAGGAAACCTTAAGAATACCATATAATTTAAGAAGTCGGAAAAATAGTGTATAAGTTGTACCCCAACTATTGTAAAATTATAAATTGTAAGGGACAAAAAACTGAAGGGGGATATTGTGATATGTGCATTGTGCACTAAGCCTTAACTAATTCAGCTGGAAAGCTTTTAGCGATTAGCCGTTGCTATATACATGAGTACTTATGTCATAATACTTTCAGGTCAGTTATTTGTCCTCCCTAGCATGAATCACATGCTTACCCCTTGTGCTAGTTAAAACATTAAATTACATTAATAACTCAATACAGCGTGTTTTACTTGAGTCATCACATAAATTAAATTTAACTTAAATGTAACTAAAATGTAACTTAAATGTAGGTTAGGTTAGGTTAGGTTAACGGGTGGATACGGCAGGGTAAACCCTGCAGTACCCCACTTAGGTCCATGTGGACCCATTGTGATGCCCTTGTTGGGGGGTAGCCGATGTTGTTGGCGATGTTGTTAGTTCCTTCTAATTACTCGACTTGTCCAGCCATCCTGATGTATTTATGAACCTGTAAAGATTAGATAAATTAACATCTGAAAGTTCCTGTATGTCATGGAAGTGGTATCTTCCAAGTGTTCTGTTCCTCAAGTGACACAGACTTGGGCAGTGACAGAGGAAGTGAGGTGTGTCCTCATGCACCTCCTCGTCTTCGCAGCCCCTGCATATATCGTCATTCTTGAGTTTTAATTTCATTGTGTGGTTTCTCAGGAAGTTGTGCCCTGTTAGGGCACCTACCAGTTTATGCAGCGACGTTCTATCAAACCGCATAAGCTTGCTAGTCCGACCTGCATTATACTCCGGCCATAGCTTCCGTGAAATTTCGCAGGTAGTTAATTCCTTCCACCTGTTGTTGGCTTTCATTCGAATCTTGTTTTCCACTCTCTCTCTGAGATTACAGAGCGGTGGATTGATCGATTTAATCGCCCGATCTTGATCCATAGCAGATCCATTTCTTGCCAGTTTATCAGCCATCTCATTGCCGGCTTTGTCCCTGTGTCCAGGGACCCAGCAGAGGCGCGTGGTATGCTGCGAGCAGAGAACCTTAAGCTCTTCACGGCAGCGGCGAACTAGCTTCGATTTTATTTCAATAGCAGACACTGCTTTTATAGCCGCCTGGCTGTCAATAAATATGGTAATATCATCATTTGGTATTGCCATCATTGACACCATATGGGCAGCTTCGGCGATTGCCAGAACCTCCGCCTGAAAAACACTACTGTGATCAGGCAGTCTGATCGAGTGGTGTATATTTAGCTCTTCGGAGAAAATTCCAGCACCTGTACCACAGTCCATCTTAGATCCATCTGTGTAGATGGATATCGATTTCCTATTTGTGGGTTCGTTTGTGTTCCATTCCTCCCTGCTGGGGAAATAGCAAGAGAATGGTTTATCAAAGTCAAGGTTGGGAGACAAATAGTCAGAAGTGACAGAGTCTCCCACGTATTTGTTCAGAATCTGTGCATGTCCCATTCTGTAGGGTTTCCAGCTTTTGGTTTGGCTGATCCTGAGGGCACTTTTGGCTGCAAATTCTTGCATGTGTAGGTCTAGGGGTACCAGGTTGAGGATTGCCTCCATGCCAGCAGTAGGTGTTGTCCTTATTGCGCCGGTTGTACCTATACATATACATGCTAGTCTTTGTATTTTGGTCATTAGTTTTAAGTTCGATGCTTTGTTTGTGGCTTGCCACCAGACTAAGCTTCCGTATGTGAGTATTGGACGCACAACAGCCGTATACATCCACAGAATTATTTTAGGGTTTGGTCCCCACCTTTTTCCGAAGATTCGGTTGCAGGCGTAAAAAGCATTTGCAGCCTTTTTTACTCTCTTATCGACATTTAGTTTCCAATTGAGCTTCCTATCCAAGATCGTACCCAGATATTTAGCACTCTCCGCTACCCTGAGAGGTATACCCTCAATAGTTGGAGGATCGAAGTTTGGAATCACTCTTTTGTTACTGAACAAGACTAGCTCAGTTTTTTGTGGATTGACTCCAAGACCGCATTGTTTTGTCCACGTATTAAGTGTTCGTAATGCGTTTTCTAGTAGTTCGCTTACGGTAGGTAGGAATTTGCCTGTAGCAAGTATTACTACGTCATCTGCATAAGCAGTTACTTTGACCCCTCTGTTTTCGAATTTTAGTAGTATTTCGTTTATGACAAGGACCCAGAGTAAGGGGGAGATGACTCCTCCTTGTGGTGTACCTCTTGAGGCTGTCACTCTAAGTTGAATGTCACCTAGTTTTGCATTAATATTTCTTTCATTGAGCAAACTTTCAATCACATTGGTAAGCTTTTGGTTTACGTTGTTATTGAGTAGTGCTCTCTTCACTGCACACGTCCTAACATTATTGAATGCTCCTTCAATATCGAGGAACGCGGCCAGTGTGTATTCTTTGTCTTGTAAGGACTTTTCTATGATGCTAGTGACCTCGTGCAGCGCGGTCTCAACTCCTTTACCTTTAATGTATGCGTGCTGAGCCGTTGAGATCATTTTTTCGTCCAGTCGACTGCGGATAAAAACGTTTAAAAGTTTTTCCAAGGTCTTCAGGATAAATGATGTTAAACTTATAGGCCTGAAGTCTTTAGCAGTCGTGTGGCTGGACTTGCCTGCCTTCGGAATGAAGACAACCTTTACTTCTCGCCATGCCTTGGGAATGTGTCCACATTCTAGGCAGCGCGTGAAGAGTCTCATCAGAATTGGTACAATAATTGACCTGGCTTTCTGGAGCATGATTGGGAAAATCCCATCCAACCCAGGAGATTTGAATGGAGAAAAAGTCTCAATCGCCCAGTTAAGTTTTTCCTCGGTTATTATACCATCTGGAATTGCAACGGTAGTTGCGGTGCTTGGTGCAGACTGGATGGTTGTATTGGGGATACAACCCGGAAAGTGTGTGAGGAGAAGGAGACTTAGAGTCTCTTCCGAAGACTGTGTCCAGTTGCCATTATTGTCTTTGAGATATCCCGGAACCGCAGGTTCTTTTGATAGGATTTTTCTAAGTCTAGCTGATTCTCTAGTATCTTCTATTTCATTACAGAAGGTATGCCAGGCAGTGCGTTTAGCACTAGTGACAGCGCTTTTAAATTTTCTCTGACCGGCTTTGAATAGATCCCAGTCTGACTGGGAGTTGGTGCGCTTGGCCAGATTGAACAAAGATCTGGCTTTCCTCCTGATTTCAAGGAGGTCCTTAGACCACCACGATGGAGAGTTTCTTTTCTTGATTGTCCGTAGAGGACAGGCTTTATCGTATGCATTACTTAGAATTTTGTTTAAACTCTCTGTGAATGCATCGATTTCGTCTGGTGTCCCTATTGCTTTATCTTTCAGGTTTTGACCATTTTCCACGGTCTCCGAGACGAATACGTCCCAGTTGGTGAGCCTTGGATTTCTGAATTTACCTATAACTATTGCTTTTTCTTCTACTAGAAATTCTATAATTCTATGATCCGAAAAGGATGGCTCAGAGGAGACCCTCCATTCCTTCACAGTTAGAGTTTGTGAGTTACTGTAGAGTGTTACGTCTAGCACCTCACGTCTATTCCTAGTTATAAAGGTCGGCTCACTGCCGATATTGGCTATCAGGAGATTATTTTTAATAATGAATTCTAAGAGGGACTCACCGCGTACATTGATGTCCGTACTGCCCCAGAGCGTGTGATGGGAGTTGGCATCGCAGCCAGCAATCAGGTCCCATCTTTCCTTTTCAACTGTTCTGACTAGTGAACAGGATAGCTCTGAGGGTGGGTTGTCCGACTCGTAAGGCATATATATTGATGCCAGTATCAAAGCGCCTTTTCCTGCCCTGTCCCACTTGACAACTGTTTGGTCCGAATCGCTGAGACTAGGTAAAAGAAAAAGTTTAAGCTGTTTTCTGGCTACAATACAAGCTCGAGACTTACCATTATTCGGTGTATGGTAAATTGTCAAGTCTTTGGAACTCAGCCCTCTTATCTTTCCCCGGAGAATCCAGGGTTCTTGTATGAGGGCGACATCTATATGTTTCGTTTCCATGAGGAGAACGAGATTGGCACTAGCCGCCTTACTGTGATGAAGATTTAGTTGTATTATCTTCATCACGAGTTGTCGGTTGCTCTCCCTTGTCTTTGACCGCTAACAGCCGGAGTTTGCATCGCGTTATGCCTACGCGGACTTTAAACTCTTGCTTACGGAGTAGCGGTAACGATTTGTGACTTAGTTGTATCGTCACATCCATACCGTTCTGGGTATATTCACCCGTTTCCAGGACTTTCCATTCCCTGCTTTGTAATTCCGGGTTAAGGAATTGCAGGTTCCGTTCTATCCTTTCCACAGGTAAATAAGGCCCTCTCATGTGGATAATTCCCCTCGGTCTGGTCATTTCCAGGACTTCTTTCCTATCAACAACGCGCAGGTCAGCATTTGACCAAGGTGCGTTCATGTTGGCGATGAAGCCCTTCAACCAGTCTAGTGTGTCTTTATTATCACACTCTATCGTCTTTCTTGAAGCCTTTGAAGGTAGACAGCTGGCCAAACAATGGAAGCCTGCTTTCCACCTTCACGATAGCATCGTTGACACCATCAAGGATTCGTTGTTCTACAAGCTCCCATTGGTTAGATGAGAGCTTCCGTTCTGTGTTGCCATAGTCGACAATAGCGACGCTTAGACTTTCTTTCACCTTTTCGGCGAATTTCAGCCTTTTTGCCTGCCTGCCTACTACCGGGGAGATGGTGTCGTCGTTGCGACCTCTTTTGGAGACTACCGGTGCGTTCCCAGGTTTAGACGAATCCTTATGTACCTGAGACAGCCCCAGAACACTTTGGATCAGTCGCAGACGGGGTGAAAGGCAATTGGCATTTCGCCCCCGCTACGGCCAATCTCATGTCGGCTCCTCCAGAAGTCCGCTGTCTACCTAACTTCCTGTCAGGCAGAATCTTTTTTGAGCAACCGGGTGTCTGCTCAGCCTTAGACGGATCTTTAGCCGGGCCGGCACCCGATTTTCCGGGTTTTGACCTTTCCAAGGCGGAAGGCAATTGGCATTCCTCCCTTGGTCCAGACAACTTCCCTTTGTCAGTCGGGTTCTGCCTTATCAACAAAATGATAATTGAGCCGAATTTTAATTTCAAATTGTGAAGCGGTAAGTCCGGAACATCCGAATTAGAAAATTAAAAATTTTAAATAATTTTTCTTGTATTGGAAGTGATACCACCCGTTTCCTATCCATTCTAGTTTTTCCAAAGTGCGGTTCCTTTATCAGGATTGAAGACAAATCTGCGATCTTCTAAGTTCATTTTCTCTATCGCCGTTTTAAACATTGTAATGAAAGCGTTGATTGCATTATAATAATGGTTGCAATTGTCGAGTTATGTTTTTTGTCACTCCTGTTTGCCCTCTGTAACGCCTATCGACTTGATCATCCCCCGACAAAATGAAGTACACCTGCGAATTTTGCTGTAAGTCCTCATTTACTGGCAAAAAGGCATCCATCCGATGGTAAATTTGGCCTTGAATCTGTTAATCCGAATTTTGCGGCGTAGAATCCCGTGCCATTGTTAGAAAATGTGTGCATGATGTATAAGAGAAAATATTGCCCTGCCAGTCGGCATGAAACCAGTTTTTTTAATAATTTTTGTTCCCAATGTAGTCATACGAAAACAGCAGTTGTACTGTCAAATGTTCTTTAGAAAATCCTCCGATTCAAATTGCTCCGCAGGTGCTACTTTTACTTTGCCACTCGCACAGCAGTTTTTTAGCGCGTTTTAATGGTGGCACACAATTATAGTCATCGCTCCAATATCGAAAATCGCATCACCGACATAGTTTTCTGTTCTTTCTACTGAAATGCCAGTCCTTCGAATGTCAGCAACGACGTGCATCTTGCCACTCCGATTTGAACTTGCTCCCATACCAGCAATAGTAGGATTTGACGCAGTTCTCATTACTTGCACTCTCAATTTTCTTGACTGTTGATCTGATGGTCTTATCCCATGCGATGTCCCACTTTTCGCTTTCTTCTGTAGTTTGGCTTCGTTGATATTTTTTGTTGCTGACTTGCTTGCCTTGTTCGTCGGCCAATATTTGTGCGCATTCGTCTTGGCATTTTTTTAAAAATCACTGAAATTTGCTTTTCAATAACTATATTGTCCGCGTTTAAACTTTTTACATTTAATTTTTACGTTATCAACTGTATAAACGCAATGAAACTTTTGTGCGATGCATAAAATCAAAAACAAACCATCACTGTTGACCAACTTATAATACAGTAATTTTATCTCGATTTTATCAATCTACTTTTTGAAAAAAAAAAAAAGAAAAAAATTTCGCACATAGTAGGTACGTAGTTTTCTAATTAATTTTTGATATAGAAAAGTCAAAATAAATAGCGCAGAAAATCAACAAAATCTAAAATGGAAAAATAAAAAAATAAAGTAGCCTATCGCAATACTCTATCCCGTAGCTTTCTATTAGTAAAAGGATTTTTGAAATCGGTTCGGTAGTTCCGGAGATTACCTTCCCCAAACAAACATTACCTCTTTATATAACTAAAATGTAACTAAAATGTAACTTAAATGTAACTAAAATGTAACTTAAATGTAACTTAAATTTAACTTAAATGCAACTTAAATGTAACTAAAATGTAACTTAAATTTAACTTAAATGTAACTAAAATGTAACTTAAATGTAACTAAAATGTAACTTAAATGTAACTAAAATGTAACTAAAATGTAACTTAAATGTAACTAAAATGTACATACATGTACGTAATGTATTTAAGTTAAATGTAACATAAATGTAACTAAAATGTAACTAAAATGTAACTTAAATGTAACTAAAATGTAACTAAAATGTAACTTAAATGTAACTAAAATGTAACTAAAATGTAACTTAAATTTAACTTAAATGTAACTAAAATGTAACTTAAATGTAACTTAAATGTAACTAAAATGTAACTAAAATGTAACTAAAATGTAACTAAAATGTAACTAAAATGTAACTTAAATGTAACTAAAATGTAACTAAAATGTAACTAAAATGTAACTTAAATGTAACTAAAATGTAACTAAAATGTAACTTAAATGTAACTAAAATGTAACTAAAATGTAACTTAAATGTAACTAAAATGTAACTTAAATTTAACTTAAATGTAACTAAAATGTAACTTAAATGTAACTAAAATGTAACTTAAATGTAACTAAAATGTAACTAAAATGTAACTAAAATGTAACTAAAATGTAACTAAAATGTAAATAAAATGTAACTTAAATTTAACTTAAATGTAACTTAAATGTAACTAAAATGTAACTCAAATGTAACTTAAATGTAACTTAAATTTAACTTAAATTTAACTTAAATGTAACTAAAATGTAACTAAAATGTAACTGAAATGTAACTTAAATGTAACTTAAATTTAACTTAAATGTAACTAAAATGTAACTAAAATGTAACTAAAATGTAAATAAAATGTAACTTAAATTTAACTTAAATGTAACTTAAATGTAACTAAAATGTAACTCAAATGTAACTTAAATGTAACTTAAATTTAACTTAAATTTAACTTAAATGTAACTAAAATGTAGCTTAAATGTAACTTAAATGTAACTAAAATGTAACTTAAATGTAACTTAAATGTAACTAAAATGTAACTAAAATGTAACTTAAATGTATCTAAAATGTAACTAAAATGTAACTTAAATTTAACTTAAATGTAACTTAAATGTAACTAAAATGTAACTCAAATGTAACTTAAATGTAACTTAAATTTAACTTAAATTTAACTTAAATGTAACTAAAATGTAACTAAAATGTAACTGAAATGTAACTTAAATGTAACTTAAATTTAACTTAAATGTAACTAAAATGTAACTCAAATGTAACTTAAATGTATCTTAAATTTAACTTAAATTTAACTTAAATGTAACTAAAATGTAACTAAAATGTAACTTAAATGTAACTTAAATTTAACTTAAATGTAACTAAAATGTAACTAAAATGTAACTTAAATGTAACTTAAATTTAACTTAAATGTAACTTAAATGTAACTAGAATGTAACTAAAATGTAACTTAAATGTAACTTAAATTTAACTTAAATGTAACTTAAATGTAACTAAAATGTAACTAAATTTAACTTAAATGTAACTAAAATGTAACTTAAATGTAACTTAAATGTAACTTAAATTTAACTTAAATTTAACTAAAATGTAACTTAAATTCAACCTAAATTTAACTTAAATGTAACTTAAATGCAACTTAAATTTAACTTAAATGTAACTTAAATTCAACCTAAATTTAACTTAAATGTAACTTAAATTTAACTTAAATGTAACCTAAATATAACCTAAATTTAACTTAAATGTAACTTAAATGCAACTTAAATTTAACTTAAATGTAACTTAAATTCAACCTAAATTTAACTTAAATGTAACCTAAATATAACCTAAATTTAACTTAAATGTAACTTAAATGCAACTTAAATTTAACTTAAATGTAACTTAAATTCAACCTAAATTTAACTTAAATGTAACTTAAATTTAACTTAAATGTAACCTAAATATAACCTAAATTTAACTTAAATGTAACTTAAATGCAACTTAAATTTAACTTAAATGTAACTTAAATGCAACTTAAATTAAACTTAAATGTAACTTAAATTCAACCTAAATTTAACTTAAATGTAACTTAAATTTAACTTAAATGTAACCTAAATATAACCTAAATTTAACTTAAATGTAACTTAAATGCAACTTAAATTTAACTTAAATGTAACTTAAATGCAACTTAAATTAAACTTAAATGTAACTTAAATTCAACCTAAATTTAACTTAAATGTAACTTAAATTTAACTTAAATGTAACCTAAATATAACCTAAATTGAACTTAAATGTAACTTAAATGCAACTTAAATTTAACTCAAGTGTAACTTAAATTTAACTTAAATGTAACCTAAATATAACCTAAATTTAACTTAAATTTAACTTAAATGTAACCTAAATATAACGTAAATTTAACTTAAATGTAACCTAAATATAACCTAAATTTAACATAAATGTAACTTAAATGCAACTTAAATTTAACTTAAATGTAACTTAAATTCAACCTAAATTTAACTTAAATGTAACTTAAATTTAACTTAAATGTAACTAAAATGTAACCTAAATTTAACTTAAATGTAACTAAAATGTAACCTAAATTTAACTTAAATGTAACTTAAATTTAACTTAAATGTAACTAAAATGTAACCTAAATTTAACTTAAATGTAACTTAAATTCAACCTAAATTTAACTTAAATGTAACTTAAATTTAACTTAAATGTAACTAAAATGTAACTTAAATTTAACTTAAATGTAACTAAAATGTAACCTAAATTTAACTTAAATGTAACTTAAATTCAACCTAAATTTAACTTAAATGTAACTTAAATTTAACTTAAATGTAACTAAAATGTAACCTAAATTTAACTTAAATGTAACTTAAATGTAACTTAAATTTAACTTAAATGTAACTAAAATGTAACCTAAATTTAACTTAAATGTAACTTAAATTCAACCTAAATTTAACTTAAATGTAACTTAAATTTAACTTAAATGTAACTAAAATGTAACCTAAATTTAACTTAAATGTAACTTAAATCCAACCTTAATTTAACTTAAATGTAACTTAAATGTAACTTAAATTTAACTTAAATGTAACTTAACTTCAACCTAAATTTAACTTAAATGTAACTTGAATTCAACCTAAATTTAACTTAAATGTAACTTAAATGCAACTTAAATTAAACTTAAATGTAACTTAAATTCAACCAAAATTTAACTTAAATGTAACTTAAATTTAACTTAAATGTAAACTAAATATAACCTAAATTTAACTTAAATGTAACTTAAATGCAACTTAAATTTAACTTAAATGTAACTTAAATTCAACCTAAATTTAACTTAAATGTAACTTAAATTCAACCTAAATTTAACTTAAATGTAACTAAAATGTAACCTAAATTTAACTTAAATGTAACTTAAATCCAACCTAAATTTAACTTAAATGTAACTTAAATGTAACTTAAATTTAACTTAAATGTAACTTAAATTCAACCTAAATTTAACTTAAATGTAACTTGAATTCAACCTAAATTTAACTTAAATGTAACTTAAATGCAACTTAAATTAAACTTAAATGTAACTTAAATTCAACCAAAATTTAACTTAAATGTAACTTAAATTTAACTTAAATGTAAACTAAATATAACCTAAATTTAACTTAAATGTAACTTAAATGCAACTTAAATTTAACTTAAATGTAACTTAAATTCAACCTAAATTTAACTTAAATGTAACTTAAATGCAACTTAAATTTAACTTAAATGTAACTTAAATTCAACCTGAATTTAACTTAAATGTAACTTAAATTTAACTTAAATGTAACTTAAATTCAACCTAAATTTAACTTAAATGTAACTTAAATTTAACTTAAATGTAACCTAAATATAACCTAAATTTAACTTAAATGTAACTTAAATGCAACTTAAATTTAACTTAAATGTAACTTAAATTCAACCTAAATTTAACTTAAATGTAACCTAAATATAACCTAAATTTAACTTAAATGTAACTAAAATGTAACTTAAATTTAACTTAAATGTAACTTAAATGTAACTAAAATGTAACTCAAATGTAACTTAAATGTAACTTAAATTTAACTTAAATTTAACTTAAATGTAACTAAAATGTAACTAAAATGTAACTGAAATGTAACTTAAATGTAACTTAAATTTAACTTAAATGTAACTAAAATGTAACTCAAATCTAACTAAAATGTAACTTAAATTTAACTTAAATTTAACTTAAATGTAACTAAAATGTAACTAAAATGTAACTTAAATGTAACTTAAATTTAACTTAAATGTAACTTAAATGTAACTAAAATGTAACTAAAATGTAACTGAAATGTAACTTTAATGTAACTTAAATTTAACTTAAATGTAACTAAAATGTAACTAAAATGTAACTTAAATGTAACTTAAATTTAACTTAAATGTAACTTAAATGTAACTAAAATGTAACTAAAATGTAACTTAAATGTAACTTAAATTTAACTTAAATGTAACTTAAATGTAACTAAAATGTAACTTAAATTTAACTTAAATGTAACTAAAATGTAACTTAAATGTAACTTAAATGTAACTTAAATTTAACTTAAATTTAACTAAAATGTAACTTAAATTCAACCTAAATTTAACTTAAATGTAACTTAAATGCAACTTAAATTTAACTTAAATGTAACTTAAATTCAACCTAAATTTAACTTAAATGTAACTTAAATTTAACTTAAATGTAACCTAAATATAACCTAAATTTAACTTAAATGTAACTTAAATGCAACTTAAATTTAACTTAAATGTAACTTAAATTCAACCTAAATTTAACTTAAATGTAACCTAAATATAACCTAAATTTAACTTAAATGTAACTTAAATTCAACCTAAATTTAACTTAAATGTAACTTAAATTCAACCTAAATTTAACTTAAATGTAACTTAAATTTAACTTAAATGTAACCTAAATATAACCTAAATTTAACTTAAATGTAACTTAAATGCAACTTAAATTTAACTTAAATGTAACTTAAATGCAACTTAAATTTAACTTAAATGTAACTTAAATTCAACCTAAATTTAACTTAAATGTAACTTAAATTTAACTTAAATGTAACCTAAATATAACCTAAATTTAACTTAAATGTAACTTAAATGCAACTTAAATTTAACTTAAATTTAACTTAAATGCAACTTAGATTTAACTTAAATGTAACTTAAATTTAACTTAAATGTAACCTAAATATAACCTAAATTGGACTTAAATGTAACTTAAATGCAACTTAAATTTAACTCAAGTGTAACTTAAATTTAACTGAAATGTAACCTAAATATAACCTAAATTTAACTTAAATTTAACTTAAATGTAACCTTAATATAACGTAAATTTAACTTAAATGTAACCTAAATATAACCTAAATTTAACATAAATGTAACTTAAATGCAACTTAAATGTAACTTAAATTCAACCTAAATTTAACTTAAATGTAACTCAAATTTAACTTAAATGTAACTAAAATGTAACCTAAATTTAACTTAAATGTAACTAAAATGTAACCTAAATTTAACTTAAATGTAACTTAACTTAACCCCCAAGGATACAGAGCCCGAACCGAAGCCTGCAAGGACGAACAAGGGAACATCGTAGTAGAATCGCAGTCGATGCTGAGGGTATGGAAGAACTACTTCTGCAGACTGTTTAACGGCGATGACGAACAAAATCCCGCTGTCAGGCAGAATGAACCATTCAACCTGGACGATGAAGACCAACAATTCCGTCCACCCGACCTGGACGAGGTGAAGATAGCCATATCTAAGCTGAAGTCCAACAAAGCCGCTGGAGCAGATGGCCTAGCCGCCGAGCTATTCAAAGCGGCAGGCGATGACTTGGGTAGGAGAATGCACCAACTCATCTGTAAAATATGGTCGGAGGAAAGTATGCCCGATGAATGGAACCTCAGCATTGTTTGCCCGATCCTCAAGAAAGGGGATCCTCTGAACCTGATTGGTCCCTATCAGTGTGGCTTCAGGCCAGGAAAGTCTACCATTGACCAAATATTCACACTGTGGCAGATCTTGGAGAAAACCCAGGAAGTCCAAATCGATACCCACCACCTTTTATCGATTTTAAGGCCGCCTATGACAGCATTTATAGGGACGAGCTATATAGAGCAATGTCTAGTTTTGGCATCCCTGCCAAACTCGTCCGTTTGTGCAGGATGACAATGGAGAATGCACGCTGCTCCATTAAGGTCGGTAAAGAACTCACCGAGACCTTCGATGTCAAAAAAGGATTTAGACAAGGCGATGCGCTTTCATGTGACTTCTTTAACATCGTTCTTGAAAGAATAGTGCAAAACTCAAACGCTAACACCAGAGGCACTATCTTCTATAAGTCCGTCCAACTACTCGCTTACGCCGACGACATCGACATAATCGGCAGATCGAAGCGTGATGTCACTGACGCGTTCGTGAGCATTGAGACGGAAGCGGCAAAGATGGGTTTGGCGGTCAATGAGGGCAAGACAAAGTATATGCTGTCATCAAGAAAGGACAACCAACACCGACGTCTTGGACAAAATGTCACCATAGACAGATATAACTTTGAGGTGGTAAAGGACTTTGTCTACCTAGGCTCCGCTATGACTTCAGACAATGACACCAGCGCTGAGATTAAACGAAGAATAACTCTTGCCAATCGCTGTTTCTTTGGGCTAAGAAAGCAATTGAGTAGCAAAGCCCTCTCTCGAACAACTAAAGTGACCCTTTATAAGACCTTGATCATCCCAGTCCTACTTTATGGTGCAGAGGCATGGACTCTATCAAAAGCGGATGAGGCTACTCTTGGTTACTTCGAGAGGAAAATTCTTCGAGTAATTTTCGGTCCCGTCTGCATAGACGGTGAATGGAGGAGGAGATACAACGACGAACTGTACGGGCTGTACAGCGACATCGACCTAGCCAGAAGAGTGAAGGTCCAACGACTGAGGTGGCTGGGTCATGTAGAGCGAATGGACGTCAATGCTCCGGCCCGGAAGATCTTCGAATCCACACCCGAGGGACGGCGCAGTAGAGGAAGACCGCGACTCAGGTGGCGCACGCAAGTGGAAGGGGACCTTAACCAACTTAGCGTGCAAAACTGGAGACGGCTGGCCAAAGATCGTGCTGGCTGGAGACGCTTGTTGGTTGAGGCCCAGGTCCACCCCGGACTGTAGCGCCACCTTAAGTAAGTAAGTAACTTAAATTTAACATAAATGTAACTAAAATGTAACCTAAATTTAACTTAAATGCAACTTAAATTCAACCTAAATTTAACTTAAATGTAACTTAAATTTAACTTAAATGTAACTAAAATGTAACTTAAATTTAACTTAAATGTAACTAAAATGTAACCTAAATTTAACTTAAATGTAACTTAAATTCAACCTAAATTTAACTTAAATGTAACTTAAATGCAACTTAAATTAAACTTAAATGTAAATTTAACTTAAATGTAACTAAAATGTAACCTAAATTTAACTTAAATGTAACTTAAATTCAACCTAAATTTAACTTAAATGTAACTTAAATGCAACTTAAATTAAACTTAAATGTAACTTAAATTCAACCTAAATTTAACTTAAATGTAACTTAAATTCAACCTAAATTTAACTTAAATGTAACTTAAATGCAACTTAAATTTAACTTAAATGTAACTTAAATTCAACCTAAATTTAACTTAAATGTAACTTAAATTTAACTTAAATGTAACTTAAATTCAACCTAAATTTAACTTAATTGTAACTTAAATTTAACTTAAATGTAACCTAAATATAACCTAAATTTAACTTAAATGTAACTTAAATGCAACTTAAATTTAACTTAAATGTAACTTAAATTCAACCTAAATTTAACTTAAATGTAATCTAAATATAACCTAAATTTAACTTAAATGTAACTTAAATGCAACTTAAATTTAACTTAAATGTAACTTAAATTCAACCTAAATTTAACTTAAATGTAACTTAAATTTAACTTAAATGTAACCTAAATATAACCTAAATTGAACTTAAATGTAACTTAAATGCAACTTAAATTTAACTCAAATGTAACTTAAATTTAACTTAAATCACAGATAAGAAATATACAGATGTCTCATCCATATGGGAAAAGATGATGTATGAAAACGAAATCTACTTAAAAAAAAAGCTTTTTCAAAAGCTTCATATATGCACAATTGTTAAATGAATCTTTGCCTCTTTTTCTTCTCTCTTCTTCTTTCCATGCATAAAAAAACCGCACACAGAAAGTACATTGCTTTCTTCCTGCCTTTTGCTTCAATTCACACAACGTTAAGAACATTTTTTTTTTTTTTTTGTTTCTTTATTTTAACTTGCGGTTTGTGCGTAGGGGTGGATCGTGGTATCGTGATCGTCATCATTGATTTAGCACAAACTCGTATCCATGTTAAGATGTTTGGTTGTTATTTTGTTTGAATTTTGATGTGCAGTGCGTTTATTTTAGGATTAGGATATTTTAGTTCAGATTGTAGATATCCTGCTATTCTATATTTATTTCCTGTTGAATATTTAGATTTCCATTGAAAATTATGTACCTAGGAACATTATAATATGCTACCTAGTTGTTTTTAATAAGCAACTTCGGCCTGAGATAACGAGTCAAATTGTACATTTTAATAAAATAACCTTTGAAACAGAATGCTCTATTTCTCGCTTTTATCGGTTCAATGTTTAGCATATAAATTTGCATTTCCTGTAAAAAACTAATATTTTGATCATTCCGTGTAAGCGCAAGTTTTCCATTAAGAAGGTCAAAAACCTATTTATTTTTCTTATAAATTCTTCGGTTCAATTTCAAATTGTGTAGGTGATTTAATGACGTAATTTTTGTTGTGTTGGAAGTGAGTTTTTTATCCAGACAATTTTTTTTTTTTTTTTTTTTTTTTTTCAAAATGCCATACAACAGAAAGTAGCATATTATGTCCTTAATTGGGGCAATGCGAATTTAAACCAAAAATCAGAAAAACGGAACGATCCCGAGTTATGAGTTTACGTACGGACGTCAGTCTTTATATGTAGCTGTACCCACCCGGCTTTGCCCGCACCTTTCACATTAAGTCACATTGGTCACGTTTCCCAAAGTGCTTTATTTGGACAGTGTCCATTAATAAATTTAATTACACAACTTGAGAAATAGCGTTTCCACGCTATGGGAGGTGCCACAAATAGTTTTCCTATCCCGGTTATGTTTTCCAAAGTACCACCTATAGGTTCCAAAACTATCCCGTCTTTCAAACTGGAACCAACAAATGAAATCAGTAGAGCTGTTTCGGAAATCGGCGACAACGCCATCTATCTAGTACATAGTACTTAGCTTTCTAATTAATTTTTGAGATAGAAAAGTCAAAATAAATATTTAATAGGACGAATTATTGGATGCCAAATTCAATCACATTCCCCCATGCTTGGTAGCAGTTGGCAGCATTGATTTTATATTTTTTGTATGTGTTTGCATGTCACACGGATTCTAAATAGACATAACGCCGATAGGAAAACAAAATGTCGAATTTGAAAAAAAAAAAAACGGGGCCAGCGGCAAGAGGATTGTGAGTTGGGGCTTGGGGGTCTAAGTATTGTCTCTGGTACGTTGTGGTCCATGCTTGGGCCTATCACCCACAGACCCTCTTTCTTCGAAATTATTCACTACACGATAAATAGTGCGTTTTTTTGGCACTCCCAAAAATTTCACGTAACTTTCTCATCATCCAACTAATCGATGATTGATTTTGATAAAAAATTTAACGATTAAAACACGTTAGTTTATCGAATATTTTTCCATAATAAATTTGCCACGGGTCTACTTCACGACTGCCAAATATGAACTTGCAACTAATGTTTACCAAAATGGCGGCAAAACAAAGTAGTATACCTTCCCGGCGGATACCCTGTATATATAGAGATTACATAATTATTTTCATTCCTTTGCTCTTGCTGTGTCTCAACCACAAGGCAAAAAGGACTCTCTTTTATTAAAAATGCACATCACTTGAAACCAAATAACATGAAAAAAAAAAAAGAAGATTTCTTCTAGAGTCTGGCATTAAGTGATTCGAAACGAATTATGTCTGCTGCTGCTTATCAATATCTGGCAGCGTAGATAATCACTTTAATATTGTTTTTATAAACGTTTCATTAAATAAATTAACATTTTGGAAATACTAAAGCCCAGGAGAGTGGGCTCTATGGGTGTCCAGCAACCGTTTCTGACATTCATTTCAGACATCCATTGACATTCACGTTAAGTTTGTTTCGTAGTTTATTTTTTAAAGGTCTTACAATCGAAAACTTTCGCTCTGCAGCTCAAAATCCCGTTAGTTAAGCAGAAAACGAGAAAATAATAGAAATATAGACAGAGAGAAATTGGTTTCATGATCCATGAGAAGGTTTATCAAACAAAAAAAGTGCAGTAGATTGGATTTAGTGGCAGCAGATTTTTTTGCGAAAAATGCAGTAGATTTATTGCTGTTGCAGCAAAGTGGCAACGCCGCTTCTGCTTATTTGGTGTATTATTATATTTTTGTTATATTTCTCTTTCATTATTCGGCAATTTATAATTCCTTGTCTCTTGCTTAAGAACAAGGCGTAAGGGAAGGGGGCAAGCTCTTTGCCAACACAAATGAATGGAGCGAAGGAAAGGCACTAGGAAATAAAAGAGCTTTCTTCTCAACGCTTATTTTGAAAGCTCCTTGTCTGGTAAGGCGATGAAAAAGGTTGTCTGGTAAGGAAAAAATATGCTTCAAAATTTTGTACAGGCATAAGACATCTGTATATTTATTGTCTGTGCTTAAATGTAACCTAAATATAACCTAAATTTAACTTAAATTTAACTTAAATGTAACCTAAATATAACGTAAATTTAACTTAAATGTAACCTAAATATAACCTAAATTTAACATAAATGAAACTTAAATGCAACTTAAATTTAACTTAAATGTGACTTAAATTCAACCTAAATTTAACTTAAATGTAACTTAAATTTAACTTAAATGTAACCTAAATATAACCTAAATTTAACTTAAATGTAACTTAAATTTAATTTATATTTAACTTAAATGTAACTTAAATTTAACTTAAATGTAACCTAAATATAACCTAAATTTAACCTAAGTATAACCTAAATTTAACTTAAATGTAACTTAAATGCAACTTAAATTTAACTTAAATGTAACTTAAATTCAACCTAAATTTAACTTAAATGTAACTTAAATTTAACTTAAATGTAACCTAAATATAACCTAAATTACCCTTAAATTTAACTTAAATGTAACCTAAATATAACGTAAATTTAACTTAAATGTACCTAACCTAAATATAACCTAAATTTAACTTAAATGTAACTTAAATGCAACTTTAATTTAACATAAATGTAACTTAAATTTAACTTAAATTTAACTGAAATTCAACCTAAATTTAACTTAAATGTAACTTAAATTTAACTTAAATGTAACTTAAATTTAACTTAAATGTAACCTAAATATAACCTAAATTTAACTTAAATGTAACTTAAATGCAACTTAAATTTAACTCTAATGTAACTTAAATTTAACTTAAATGTAACCTAAATATAACCTAAATTTAACTTAAATTTAACTTAAATGTAACCTAAATACATATAACGTAAATTTAACTTAAATGTAACTTAAATCTAACTTAAATGTAACCTAAATATAACCTAAATTTTACTTAAATTTAACTTAAATGTAACTTAAATTTAACTTAAATGTAACCTAAATATAACCTAAATTTAAATAAAATGTAACTTAAATGCAACTTAAATTTAACTTAAATGTAACTTAAATTCAACCTAAATCTAACTTAAATGTAACTTAAATTTAACCTTAATTTAACTTAAATTTAACCTAAATGTAACCTATATATAACCTAAATTTAACCTAAATATAACCGAAATTTAACTTAAGTGTAACCTAAATTTAACCTAAATATAACCTAAATTCAACTTAAATTCAACCTAATTTTAACTTAAATTAAACCTAAATGTAACCTAAAAATTTAACTTAAATTTAACCTAAATATAACCTAAATTTAACTTGAATTTAACCTAAATTTTACTTAAATATAACATAAATTTAACCTATATGTAACCTATATATAACCTAAATTTATCTTAAATTTAACCTTAATTTAACTTAAATTTAAGCTAAAAGTAACCTAAATATAACCTTAATCTAACTTAAATGTAACCTAAATTAAACTTAAATTTAACCTAAATTTAACTTAAGTGTAAGCTAAATTTAACTTGAATTTAACCTAAATTTAACCTAAATATAACCTAAATTTAACTTAAATGTAACCTAAATATAAGCTAAATTTAACTTTAATGTAACTTAAATTTAACCTAAATGTAACTTAAATATAACCTTAATTTAACTTAAATGTAACCTAAATTTAACTTAAATGTAACCTAAATTTAACTTAAATGTAACCTAAATCTAACCTAAAGGTAACCTAAATTTAACTTTAATGTAACTTAAATTTAACCTTAATGTAACTTAAATATACCTAACCTAAATTTAACTTAAATGTAACCTAAGTTTAACCTAAATGTAACCTAAATTTAACCTACATTTAACTTAAATGTAACCTAAATTTAACCTAAATGTAACCTAAATTATACCTAAATTTAATTTAAATGTAACCTAAATTTAACTTAAATTTAACTGAAATTTAACTCAAATGCAACTTAAATTTAACCTAAATATTACCTAAATTTAACTTAAATGTAACCTAAGTTTAACCTAAAGTTAATTTGAATTTAACCTTAATTTAACCTAAATATAACCTAAATATAACCTAAATTTAACTTGAATGTAACCAAAATTTAACCTAAATTTAACTTGAATTTAACCTAAATTTAGCCTAAATTTAACGTAAATTTAACCTAAATACAACCTAAATTTAACTTTAATTTAACCTAAATTTAACTTAAATTTAACCTAAATGTAACCTAAATATAACCTAAATCTAACTTAAATTTAACTTAAGTGTAACATAAATTTAACCTAAATTTAACTTGAATTTAACCTAAATGTAACCTAAATATAACCTAAATCTAACTCAAATGTAACCTAAATTAAACATAAATTTAACCTTAATTTAACTTAAATTTAACCTTAATTTAACTTAAACTTAACCTAAATGTAACCTAAATATAACCTAAATTTATCTTAAAATTAACCTAAATTTAACCTAAATATAACCTAAATTTAACTTAAGTGTAACCTAAATTTGACCTAAATTTAACTTGAATCTATCTATCTATCTTCTATATATATAAAAATAAGTTGTATTGTGTTTGTCTCTATAATGCGTGAACCGATTTTGATTTTGGAAATGAATGGTGTCGTTAATACCATGGTTCGTACGTATATACGGTCTTTGTAGGTGTATTGGTTCATGAGATATAAGTTTTTAAGCTTTTTTTTTTGTATGGGCGGTGCCACTCCCCTTTATCCAATTTACCAAAATACCTGTGAATATTCATCAAAATTGGACAAAGGGCGTGGCACCGTTCAAAAAAAAAAAACAAGAATCTTAAATTTCGAAAGCCACCGAATCGATTTAGTTCTTAGCCTTTGGCCCAGGAGTATACCTGTGAATATTCTACATCGTTTGCGCGCTGCGAATCAAAATCCGAACATTCAATTCACACCAAACGTGTATAATGAGGCATTGATTTTGATTGAAGACACTCATGTTTGGCAATCGCTAACAAGGCACTGGCGCAACTAGAAATGCCAGCTCCGAACCGACCAGCCAACGACCTTTTCGATCGTGATTTGCAACGGGAAACACACTTTGATTCTGACGAACTGGGGACATTTGTTCAAACAAATCTTCCGCAGTTGGTTCCAGAACAACGCATTGCGTATGAGGACAGAATTATGCGTGCAATCGCAGAACAAAGCGGTGGACGGTTTTTCATAGATGCGCCCGGTGGTACGGGTAAGACTTTTCTTCTTTCACTCATTTGGGCAACCATACGATCACAAAATAATATTGCACTGGCCATAGCATTATCTGGAATTGCGGCAACTCTTTTGGATGGTGGCCAACCAGCGCAATCAGCATTGAAACTGCCGTTGAATTTGCAAAACACTGAGGCTCCAACATGCAACATCAGCAAAAACTCTCGAATGTTCAAAGTACTTCCAACGTGTCAAATCATTTAGGACGAGTGTACAATGTCTCACAACAAAGCATTGGAATGGAAGCGCTTGATCGTACACTGCGAGATTTGAGAGGAAACGCACGGATCTTCGGTGGTGCACTCATTTTATTGTGTGGTGATTTTCGACAAATACTGTCGGTTATACCGTTCAACACCCGCTGATGAATTTAATCCATGTCTCAGATCATCAGTTTTATGGCATCATTTACAGAAATTGTCTTTTAAAAGCAACATGCGCGTACAACTACAACGGGATGCATCGCTGGAAATTTAGCAAAACAATTAATGGATATTACTGTATCACCTTACCAGCAAACTTCTGTAAGATCACAGAAAGCATAGACGAATTGGTGAAAAAAGTTTCCCCAAAACATTGCACAGAACTACAAAAATCGTCAGTGGCTCAGTATGCGTGAGTTATGTTTAATGAAACAACGAGGTCGACTTATACATTATACAATATTTATTCTAAGCTTAATTAACAGCTATAATATGATCTCTTCGACAGTCCGTGAAAGAATGATTTTTCTGCTGCCCAAGTCAAACGATTTTTCTTCTAGAGCCTTCCACTATCGCATGTACCACTATCCGATTATGTACAAAGCAGATAGTGGATATGCATGTTGTATGTTATGTGTTGATTAGATATTGTTGTCTATGCTCCAGATCGCAGGAGAGCACCAGTAATCATGTCGCATGTTGTATGTTGAGTGTTTTTATGTTGTATACGATGAGTGAGTACTGAGTATATTGTTGTTTATGCTCCGATTGCAGGGGTGCATAACTCGTGCTATATTAGCGGCCAAAAACATCGATGTCAATACCATCAACTTTACCGTACAGAATGGAATACCCAGCGAAACGACAACATAATAAGTCCATCGATACTGTGGTGAATCAAGACAAAGTTGTCAACTATCCAACTGAATTCTTGAATTCGCTTGATTTGCTAGGCATGCCACCGCACTTTCTTACATTGAAAATTGGCGTACCCATCATTCTTCTTCAAAACATAAATCCACCACGACTTTGCAACGGATCCAGACTCTCAGTCAAGAAAATGATGAACAATGTTATAGAGGCAACAATTTTTACTGAAAAAAGGTGAAGACGTACTGTTGTCGCATATACCAATGATGCTGACAGATACGCGATTCGAATTCAAACATTTGTAGTTCCCGTTGCGACTCGCTTTCGCAATGACTATCAACAAAGCACAGGGACAATCGTTGCAAGTGTGTGGATTTAATTTGGAGAATCCATGCTTCTTACATGGGCATCTCTATGTGGCCTGCTCACCCGATTGAAAACCTTCTGATTTATTCGTTTACGCACCAGATGAAAAAAGAAGAAATATTGTGTATCTCACAGTACTTCAATTGAATTGAAACGAAACGCTGTAATGTCACATTTTTTCGAAATGAACAATAGCTCTGTTCCTTTACTTTTGTATTGAGATTAAGAATGGAAAAGACTGTCAAAACGGCAGTGGTGGGGATCACAGAGAGAGACGCTTACGAAAAAGTTAGGGAACGCTTTTGTAGTAATCTATGAAAAATGACGGATACATAATTCAAATATTCAAAAAAGTGGTACGAAAAGTCGTTAAAATGTCTGATAAACTCAAGGAATTTTCTAATTTACTAAGAAAATTTGTTATATCATCTACATAGCGATGAAAGTGATCTGGCAGTAATCGAACTTCTTTTTTTTGGATGAATCCAAGTATGTGGAAGAATTAGTACTGATTGAACTATTGTCTGTCGTGGCCACTTAAGAAAATAATCTTGAGAAGAACATTTAGAAATCAAAACCAATTCATGCATATGTCAAATAGGAAGACAAATTTCAAATCAGCTGTTAATTGTAAGGTGACTGACAGCTTTTCCACTTCTTACACCAAGAAATTTGTTGAATAAAAATTCGTAAGATTCTCAGTGGTGGGGTAATATCTTGCTTTCTCGATGACGCTTTCTTTGACGAATTTTTCGAGTTAAGGAACGTCACTAAGTAAAAATTCGTAAGATTTAAAAGTAAAGGAACAGAACTAATGACTCAAAATGAATTGAATATTTGTGTAATGTCTTTCCTTCAAATTTATTTTAGTTGGTGGCGTTGCAACGCGCGCAGGATACAGCTAGTTGATTACAAAAAATGCTTAAGTATTTTAAAACAAAATAGGCCAAGGAACTGTAAAAATAATAGCAAAGGGTATTAGTTTCGAAATTTGGAAATCGCATTTTGGCCGCAAAGTTTTGTGAATAATACAACCAACATTTTTAGTTTATTCCTACACATACTTATGTATTGCGTAGTTAACAAATTCTGCTTTACATTCAACAACTAATCCTGTTGTATTCACAATTTGTAGTCCTTAAATCTACAAAATGCTAAATTTCGTAATTTGGTTTTGGAATGTAAGACCATGTCTCTGTAAAATTACACCACTGGATGTCGGGTCGATTATGGCAATTAATGCAGTCGAATTAACAGCGGTTTTAAATATTTCTTCAACAATTTTTTTGTATGTGACAATATTTTGGGACAATTTATTTATTTTTTTTTTTGGAGAAGGCTCCGCGAAATAAGACGCCGGAAAATAGGCACCAAAAGTAAAAATTAAAAAAAGTCCCTGTAAATTGTGTAGTACCTAAGTAAATTGGGATATAATTTTCATAATGAAAGTATACCCCCATTTTTACAACAAAAGTTAGGACCCAATAAATTAGGGCTTATATTTTTATGTATACGCATATGGTTTTCAATGCTTTATTTTATTCAGCTATATTTTACAAGAAGGTGTGAGTACCTATAAATAGTAACCGATTCAACCAGCTTTAGTTTAGCGTTTGATAAAAGCAAATCTGGAAAAATATTCGGTTCAAACTGGTTTAGTGATTTTAATTTTTTAATTGTTGCCCAATCATTTTATCCCTGCAATATCATCGTTCATAGATAGTTGGCGCATAGAAAAAAGACAAATTTTGGCCAAAAGACCAAAAGCATATCATTGATAAAAATTCAAAACAAGATTGAACCATGTGGTACACTGCTTCTTTTCTTTTTATTGGGTATTTAATAATACTCATAAGTAGCGTGCGTCAGCGTTGAACATATTTTCTGAAAAGAATCGATTTTCTTGGATAAAATTGTACACCAATTGCCATGTGTTTTACGACAGTCATCAATCCTATCTGTACTCAAAATTTGATGAATGCTCTATCTCTATCCATGGGTATCGGAATTAACAGCACTATAGAAGTGTTAGAAATGCTACCATTAACCTGGCTTCGACACAAAATATTGGAAAATAATTTACACACAGCATTACAACTCTGTACAATTTTCGCAAAAAAAAATAAAGCGAATATGTTGTGGTTAAGGTAGTGAAAGTGGGTCTTAACTATTTGCCTTCTCCTATTTATATATGAAATTAATAGGTGGTGGTTCTGAATTGATATAATTTTGCCTACATTTTCGACTTTCACGATCGTGCCCTTGGAACGGGATTTTTCTTCAGCATCGACAAAAGTCGGAAGTCGACAAAAGATGTTTGCGCCCCATGAGTTGATATCAACATAATTATTACTGCTAGTCGAAACAGGTTTTTTATTTTGTGATTTTTCTACAGCTCTACATTTATCTATGTATTTTTAATTTGATTGCCTGACGTTTTTAATTGATTCCTTGAATTAGGTGCCAACTGAACAATCTTTTGATCAATAATTTATTAGGAGAAAAATCGCTATTCTGTTTTTGGATTTTATAGAAATAACCATACATAACCTTGACATTTAGGTACTTTATTAAAAAAAAAATTTTTTTTTTTTTTTTTTTATATACTTGTCCCGGGAAAGGCGCACCTATAACGCTTCAACAGCGCCCCGAGATGCCTGCCGATGTATGTTTGTTCTGCACTTAAATTGCTGCAAATTGTAGTCTTCTGGAAATATATCCCCAGGAAGCGAGTTCCAAAGTTTGCTTGTCCTGTAACAGAAGGAGTTTTTGAAAGTTGATGTCCTCGCGGTTGTCAAGTGTACTGTATGGTCATGAGCATTAGCAGCCTGTCTTGTTGGGCGCCCAAAAGTTGCATTTCGAGGGATAATGTCTTTGAGTTCCTCAGAACATCTACCATGGAAGTACCTATTGAACAAGCATAGGTCAGCGACTTGTCTTCTGTGCACCAACGGTTGTAGATTCGATGTGAGTGTAGGGTCTCCAATGAATCGAACTGCTCGTCTCTGTATGCTATCAAGCAGGTTAAGTGAATGTTTTGGGGCCGAGCTCCATATATGGGAACAATATTCCAAGCCTGGTCTAACCTGTGCTTTGTAGAGAAGGAGAAGTTGCTTGGGGTTAAAGTACCTCTTTGCTCTAAATAGGTAGCTCAACTTTGCGGACGCCGATTTTGCGATATAGGATATGTGGTTCTGCCATGTGATTCCTGAATTGACTGTGACTCCTAGAAGGTGCATTGAGTCCTTGTGATGAAGTGGATGGTCATCCATTTGGATCTGAGGAACCGTTGATGCATTTTTTTTGGAAAATGTTGTGAGCTGTGTCTTGGTTGCATTAAATACAACCAAGTTGTCCTTTCCCCACTTCAAGATTTTGTCCAGATCATCATTTAGAGAATTAATTTGTTCACATCTCTGATTATACTTTTAAGAGTTATTCGGACTAGGTATAATATAAAATGATATCATAGGTACTCATTCTCAGATTCATAAAACTAGGCAGGATGAAGAGATTTTTTTGTCAAGGCAAAGCAGAGCAAAGACCCTCAAACACAATCCTTAAAAGAATTATACTGCAAGGGGCCTCTGGACGAGGGAGCACAAGGTCGCAGTGCACTTAACCCTCTATTATTATGTATATAAATCATCTCATTTAGATAGTTTCTTTTACCAAACAAATTATATTTTTCGCCTTTTAAGAATATATATTAACTAAATTCGGTAATGTTAAGATGTGGTATTCCCGAATTCTAAACCCCACGGTTGGCAGCAGCATTTATTTTACATTGCTTGTATGTTTTTGCAAGTCACACGGAATCCAAATCGACACAACATCCACCTATAGGAAAACAAAATGGCGGAATTGGAAAAAAGATTGAGGGTGCGAGCGGCAAGAGGATTGCGATTTGGGGTCTCACTGTCTTAGTACGATATGTTTAGGTTGTTTCCTTGGCACTCATTAAACTACTTAATTGGAGTAGGTATAATTTAAAAATTAATCCAACACTCGGGCAGTAAAATATCAAAGTTCGTTTGACATTTTTAGGTACAGTATCTTGTTTTATTATCAATATTTTTTTTAGTAAATTAGTAAATTCTTCGATTTTATCAGATATTTTGAAGACTTGTTATATAGGTACCTGCCATTTTTCATAGATCAATACAAAAGCGTTCCCTAACTTTTTCATAATTGGGGACGTTCCGATTTAAAAAAAAAAGAAAAAATTTTGTATTTTTTTCGTTTTTTTTAACCATTTTTTGACGGTTTTGCTGAATGTTGTTAATTTATTTAGTATTCGCATTAACGTAAGAATTTATTGATTTGATTATATTCACAACCACTACTTCGCAATCGTTAAGAGAGATACACACCGTGCTTTCAATATTAGTGGTTAGTGTGTTGGACTACTAAGCGAGTGGTCCCAGGTCCGATTCCCGAAAAAAAAATGTCACTGCGCCTCCTCTAGCAATCGTCGAATAAATATCCTAGAGAATACTTGTCATGAAGTTGTTTTATGACTGTTATACTCTGGGATGTTTGTCAGACGTTCGAGAGAGGTGGCGTCGCGAATCCTCATACGGCAATACCATCATCATTTTTATTGCAAGAAGAGGTTCTGACCTTACTTATTCTCAATCAATGCGCGCCGCATGCAGAATACATTTGCAGACTTTCAAGTCGCAATTTACTCCCACATGTCTGGTTGTCATTACTATACCTACTTAAGCTCTTTTGATTCAGTGTGATGACTGATGACTGAGTCAAAATCTTAATCGTTTTTCACCGAATAGATTTCATTCTTTTCAAAAGAAAGCTTAATTTTTAATTGCAAGGTAACCTGAGCTTTATGAACAAAAAGTAATGATGTCGACGCCTTCGGTGAATTTAAGAGCCTCAAGATTATTATTAAGGTCAATAAATTAACATGGGATATTAAGTAGGGAGAAACAACAAAAATGTACTTGCAGACGTGCGAAATACGTTTGTGCATATTAGGCCCAAAGCGATGACTGAACATGAACGGCGCAGGGACATGAGTCCCGAGTTCATTTTTCATTTCATTCAGTTCGGAACTTATGTCTTACTAAAGTGGGACATAAGTCCCGAATTTTTATCGTTGAAAATGGGACATAAGTCCCGAATGAAATAAGACAGTGTTATTTTTCTAATTCCTACAGCCACAGCACCTACCGCGCGAGTTATATTAGATAACGATCCAGTATAAATTCAAAGCATATTGTTACATTCAGGCTGGGATTCGAAAAGATAAAACACTATTCTGTTCAACTTTTCTAATAATATCACTTTATTTACACTTTCTACTCAATCACTTATTTAGTACCAAAACAATATCACTTAAATCAATTCTTAAACGTTTCAATCCAATCGCTTTATTCACTTTATTACTTTACACTTATTTATCTCTCAACCGATTACTCTTCGAACTTAACACAATCGCTGGCTAAAAATCAACTGTCCTCTCTGTTGTCAACGCGCCCCTTTTATATCCGCGCTGCCACCTATCGGCGAATATTCTAGAAGTAGATAGATTCCAGATGTATATTCCAACTCCTATCTAGATTGTACTAGAATAACTTGACTTGGGAGATTCCAGTCTCCAATTGGAAGTGGAACATGGAGTGATTCCAGGTGCCCGATTCACCACAATTCCTAAGTGTCTGATTCACTAAGTGCCTGATTCACTAAGTGCCTGATTCACCAAGTGTCTGATTCACTAAGTGCCTGATTTACCACATTATCCCCCTCTTAAACTTGTTCGTCCCGAACAAACTCGCTAGCATTTTCACCATTATAGCGATGAAGACGATCCACATGAACGACTTTCAGCTTGCCTCTTCCTCGTTCGATGCGCTTCATGATTTTATAGGGCCCTTCCCGGTCTTGTTGCAATTTAGGTGATAAGCCTTTTCTTCGATGGGGATTATATAGCCATACCAGATCTCCTTCCTGGAATCCTGTAGTAGTCGTTTTAGTATCGTACCTCTGGAGTGCTGCATCGAATACTGCACCAACCGTGCGTTTCTTCCAAATCAAACTCTTATCTTTCTTCGGCTTTGGTGGTGGTAGGTCGACAGTCGGCTTTAATGCGTTGTCCTCCTTTTCGTTTTTAATTATGTACAGCTTGATGTCTAAAGATACATCGACAGGTTAATGGCTTTAAAAATGTTTGTTCACCGTTCTCGACTGTATTCCAGATTCGACTGGATGTGCGCCCGTTTTGTCGGCTCTTTAGCTGCCTTGTCAGTTTCTGTTTTTTCTTCTGCCGATGACCGGCGTGCTTTACGCGAGTTGATGGGCTATAAGATATTTCTTCCAATTCCTTAGAAGTGGACGGCTCGTCCTCGGACAAAACTTTCGTACCTTCCTTCGGGCCCAATTTCTGTTCATACAAATGGCGATAAAACCCATCCAAACCCTATTTGTTTCGTGACATCACCTATTGCCTCCAGATATTCTTCCCTCTTCTCTTTTTGTGCGGCCATAATGAAATTTTTCCGCTCTTCAAGAGGATTCTTTTGCGCTTCGAACTTCAATTCCATAGAATCTTTCTGTTGTTCTAGAGAATTCTTCTGTTCTTCTAGAGAATTCTTTTGTTCTGCGAATATCGATTCTATGAAATTTTTATGTTCTGCGAACTTCGATTCCATAAAATTCTTCTGTTCTTCCATCTTGGCGAGAAGTAATTCCATCATAGCGCTTATATCAACGCCTGTACCTACTTGTTATTCTGGCACGTCGAATAGAATAGATTTCGGATCTGCTCCCTCGCATTGGACAGCCTCCCGCAGACGAAGCATGAGGTCACCCCTCCCTCCAGCTGTGGAGAGATTTCGCGTTTCTAGCTCACTTTTTAATTATGGGGTATGCTCATAGATGTAGCAATAAACGACCCATCTGTTTGTCTTTTGTAATTTCAAAATTCACAAATTCACTTTTTTTTTTTTTTTTGGTCTTAGTAGCACTTACACACTTAGCACAGAATAAGTTTTATCCCACTTCTGACACCAATGTTACATTCAGGCTAGGATTCGAAAAGATAAAACACTATTCTGTTCTTTTGTAATAATATCACTTTATTTACACTTTCTACTCAATCACTTATTTAGTACCAAAACAATATCACTTAAATCAATTCTTAAACGTTTCAATCCAATCGCTTTATTCACTTCATTACTTTACACTTATTTATCTCTCAACCGATTACTCTTCGAACTTAACACAATCGCTGGCTAAAAATCAACTGTCCTCTCTGTTGTCAACGCGCCCCTTTTACATCCGCGCTGCCACCTATCGGCGAATATTCTAGAAGTAGATAGATTCCAGATGTATATTCCAACTCCTATCTAGATTGTACTAGAATAACTTGACTTGGGAGATTCCAGTCTCCAATTGGAAGTGGAACATGGAGTGTTAACAGGTGCCCGATTCACCACAATTCCTAAGTGTCTGATTCACTAAGTGCCTGATTCACTAAGTGCCTGATTCACTAAGTGTCTGATTCACTAAGTGCCTGATTTACCACAATATTTACAGTCAGAAGTGCTGACTAAAACTTAATTTTACCAGGTTTGTGCACATCTACGGCACAGTACCTTTAAAATAACATACCTACGTTTCATTCTCCTCATTTCGTATTAAATACTAAAAAAGCGTACGGAAAGCTCGGATGTTCACGTATTAATATAATTATTATGATAATTCCCCATACAAAATTCTTACCAGTTAATTGAAAAAAGCCAAATTCCCATAGTAACCTATATTAACCACTATTTTCGAAAGAATGCAACTTGCGTGCCCCTAAAAGAAAGTAATTGTGTACCTACTTTATTGTAATTCAGGGGCATTATATCAACGAGGTGTTGACGACGCGACGGTTGGTTTGAATGAAGGACCTACTATGGAAACGAACATTTTTCGATATAACTTTTTTTGCTCTAAATTTTTATAGTGACTAGGTATTTTTAAAGGGGAGTATTTTTTTATATTTTATATTGATGTCTCTTTTTTGGTTAGGAAAAAAACACCATAATTATCGAAAATAAACATGGAAAGTAATTTCAACATAACGAGCACTCAATATAAGAATACCGATATGAATTTAAGTGAAATAAATATAGATTACATTGAGTCAAAATTTGTAATACAAAGAAATAAAAACTATAGTATATCATTGACTACAGTCATGAAGCATGATCATAATAGTAACAATAAAAATTCTCACCTATACTGTCAAGAAGAAATTGTTTCAGGAGAAACAAACCGTTAACGGGAGGGAAGTTATATTAGATAACGACCCAGTATCAATTCCAAGCATACTTATAGTCAGAAGTGCTGACCAGAGACAATACTGAGACCCCCAACTCACAATCCTCTTTCCGCTGGCCCTCTCAGTTTTTTTTTTTCAAATTCGCCATTTTGTTTTCCCATCGGTGTTATGTCAATTTAGAATCCGTGTGACATGCAAAAACATACAAAAAATATAAAATCAATGCTGCCAACCGCTACCAACCATGAGGGAATGTTATAGAGTTCGGGAATATGACATTTTAACATAACTGAATGGTATTGGTTGGTTTTTATAAATTTTTAAAAAACGATTGATATAATTTGTTTAGTTAATAATGCTATCTAAATGAGATGTTTTATATATTAGAAACATATTAGGACAAATATTGTTGTTTTTTTCCGGTTTTGAATATCATTAACTTCGATTTCATGTGTACATTTTTCTTAAATAACTTTAAAAAGAATACTCAAAATGCTTTTATTTTCCTACAACCATTCTGTAGTAATCATTTTTCATGAATATTTTCAGCAAAAGTGCACTTATTCCTAAAATAAAATACTATTTACACGAAACGAATAATTTCAAATTTAACTGATAAAATTCTATGAACGCTGGCAGCAACTTTGCCGACAGCGGAAGTGGGACACGCAAGGTGCGAGTGTGTTGGTGAGTGAAGTTACGTGACATTTGTCAATACGAATTTCTATGTAACAATACTAACGCACTTAGCGTGTACCACCCCATAGAAATATAGCTTGTAGGCAAGTAACGGAAAATCGACCGAAGTTGGGGGTCTCAGTATTGTATCTGGTGTTGACTAAAACAAACCTTCAGTTTGTTTATGCGACCACCCCAGGCGCATACACCTTGCAGAATAATATTACAAGAGGAAGTCCTCAAAACAAATCCGTTCATTTTTACATTTTCAAGAAGAGAGACTTCCCCCCACCAGCGGTAAGGGGTCTTGATCTTTAAAAATAAAAGAATAAAGTAGAAGTAAATCGTTTTTTTTTTTTTTGAAACACAAATCTTCCAACATGGAATACATACATATGGAGGGGCATGCTGCCCCCTGCAACCCCCCCGCTTGGTTTTGCTATTTGTTAACGGGGTGGGTGCGAGGTTAATAATATACAAAGTTCCTTTAATCTAAATTACTCTATCGAATATCTTTTTAGTTTGTCTTTAGGTTTGTATTTAGGAAAAAATGTTTATTGGGACATAGGTCCTATACAAGTATTTTCATAATATAATAATAATAATTTAAATAAGACACGTGTATGTGAGCTGCACCGGTTTCGATAACAGAAATAGGTTTCCTATTTGAGCATTCATTATAATAGGAATATGAATTCCTATCATACTACCGTAGGTCACTAAAAAATTGGTTAGTTATTCAAGATTCATTCCCGACTCCCGAGTCACACTTGCCGCTCTCATGGGACAGATTTCTCTCTTACATAAGCATAGGAAAATGCCAAAAGCACTTCTATATCGTTGCAATTCCAAAGAGATTTTCTAAGGACACGCCACCAGAGGAATATCATGGCAAATTTGCCCTCCATTTCATCCTCCAAGTAGGTAAAAAAAGGAAACTTCTGGACGTGATGCGTTTACACAAAGCGAAAAGAGACTAAGATTTTCTAATATTGAGACTGCCAGTGGGAAAATTGAGAACTCTAACGGTTTCAAGAATTATGGTAATAGTAACGACGGACTACGTGCACAAACCCCAAAACAATGATTTCCTCAGTTGGTTACATTAATTTATACGCTTTGCGTTAAAAACAAAACGCTTTAAACTTTTAGTCAGCTTCTGGAGCAGCTCAAATAAGTATTAGCTCGAGTACATACAGGATACCACTTCACTCACATCAAACTTTCAATTGAATTATGTGTTTCGTTTTTAGCTTGTTTTACTCGCCTGATGAAACAACACATAGGTACTGGATATATAGGTATTCCATCCTGGGGTAACGTAACAGGCCCGGTTTTTATAGCATCTCATCAAAGAAAATCCCGAAAACTAACACACACAATACGCAGCGCTCGCATGCTTTATTGAGCGTGAGATTAGCTTTGGGGACGAGTTGAAGAAGGGTCTATTACATTTGCAGTACTAGCTGTATAAGGAAACTGTTTAACTTTATTTGTATGCATATGTTGAATCTGCTTGTCGGAGTGAGGTATAGGCACAGATAAGAACTTTTTTTTTTTTTTTTTTGTGTGTAGGATATGTATACCTATTGCACTCCAATGAGAATTGTTTAATGCGTGGTACAGCGAAGAAACCGGTAGCACTAGAGACTTTATATTTTTATAGGGCAATTGAATAATAAATTTAGAAGAAGTAAAAATGAAGAATCTTCTTCATGCCAAATGAGAAGGAATAAATACGTTGTTTTTTAATGATGACCTCAAAAATAAATTCTCCTGATATCACAACAAATTGTAGTTCCTTTCAGTCTAATCAAAAAAACAACCTACGTTAGTTAGATATATAGCTCGAAAATATCTCTCAACCTTTTTCAAAGGTCTTAATATTACTGTCAGTTGTTGACAATTTTAAATGTGATCACATAATGACCAGTTTTTTATTACAATATTTTTTCTGTTACGCTCAAAGCGAAAACCTTATTTTTTATGGTTTCGGTCAACCGCTGAGAGATATCACTGACAGAACAAAATAAATCTCATTTGAACATTTTTATCTAACTACTAGCTGACCCGTGCTCGCCTTGCTTTGCCAGAGTTCCATTTCTCAAATTTAAAACAAAATAATAAGCGCTATATACAAAAAGTAGCTTACCCGAAAAAAGGGAAGAAAAACTGTCAGTAAAACAATGCAAACAAATACCTTGGTAGGCTAACTTCTATTATTCCCTCTCAATCTCATTTACATTCAGTGTTGCCGCAAGCTTTTTTAAAAGTGTAACAATTTTGTTCAAAAAGTGTAACAAATATATAAAAAATGTAACAAACTGGAAAAAAATTGTAGGTATCTTCTATCACATTTTAAATAAAAAAAAACCTTTTTTGACCTGCCTGTCCATTTTGTGTTTAACAAATAAATAAAAAAAAGGAACAAAATTATTGACCATCGAAGTAGATTTCAATTTCTAACTCACAATCTTTATTTATGTAGAACATTGTCAACGGCGACGCGGCGAGACAGAAAAATATGGTTGTCTTTTCTCGTTCCCTCCGATTCCCATTCCCACTCGCAGTTTAATGTTTTGCACAACTTTTGCTCTGTGTAAACAAACAAATAATACATTGACGCTGTGTCCAGCTTAAGCACGGGCATGCGTTGCGATGCGGCTAACGCGGGCAGCTGTCAAATTCAAACAGATGATAGCAAATGTAGATGTCCAGCGTAAGCACGATATTGCGGCAACGCGTGCATTGCGACTTCTCCGCATCGCACCAATTTTATTCCAATAGTAAAAAACCGAAAAAGCTATTTTATACAATAAAAAATTATTGTTAGTGGAATCCGCATGAACGTACTATCGTACTGTAATTGGACACACACGTATTCATCGCAAACAATTGCAGTGCGTAGGGGAATCGCATCGCACGCTGGACACAGCGTGACAGTAATTGGTAGGAGTTTGCTCGAATGAAAAAAGTGCTGCCAGTTTAACTTTCAATACCTATTTTTAATGAGAAAAACAAAAACGGATTTTAATTGAAAAAAATGTAACAAAGCGAAAAAGAAAGTAACATTGTAACAAAATTGTAAAATAATTAAAAAGTGTAACACTTTTGTTACACTTGTAACATTGTGGCAACGCTGTTTACATTCCACTTTTAAGTTGTTACATTTTATACCCCATCTCAATCCCATAACAACTCGCTCACTTACTACTCAAACACAAACATCCTCAAGCTCAAATTAAAAAAAGAGAAAAAAAAAAAAAACAAAAAAGCAAAAAAGCTGCAAATGCACAAACAGGGGTCGAATCGCGTCCTTCGTGATCGAACATTTCGTGACGGAATTTGTTTTTGTTTCACATGTAAAATCAACTTAATTCCGTGAACGTATAGCTCGTTCACGGAAGTGGCGATTCGACCCCTGGTTTTAGCATGCACATGAATCAGTATCACTATAATAAGATCAGAATCACTATAGCGCATTTTAGATATCACAATTCACAACTGAGTGTGACTCCCTCAGCCTCAATCTCATTACATACCTATCTCCCTCAATCCCATGCACCACATTCGCTCTACTACTCAACTCATTGTCATTATTCACTAATAATTTAAGAACGTGAGCAAAAAAAAAAAAAAAACAAAGCCCAAAAGTTGCATAAAAAAAGAGAAAGAAAAAGCACACGGCAGGAAATGTATAAAGAGAGAAACAGGTTTTGCCGCACACACACACAAAATTTCCTCCACTCAACGCTGGAAAAATCCAACGATCTAGCTTCAATCGAACATTTTGCTTTTTTCAATTGTATTAGATTTACTTATAGTTTATTGCTTATTGTTCGACTTCAGGACAACGTACAAAGATGATGATGAAATCTTTGTACATAATTGAACTTTGTATTAAAAAAAACCCTTTTTATTTGGATGAGTGCTTCCGAAGCTAGGAGCTAGAAGGCATCCGAGAATTACAACTTTTCTTAGATATCAGCTTAGATTTCCACTTCCACTTCCACTTTTAATGGTAAAACATAGACTATATCCTAATCTGAACAATTTCCTATGCAACTGTGAAAACCGGAATCAAATTCGTGCAGTACTTTTTGAATCTATTCATAGCACACAGTTTACAGCCGGAAAAAAAAGTTACAGTTTTATTATAGTAAGGATTACCGTTATAGGGGCCATACACGCCACAGACATGTCGTTGCAGACCAAGGAAAATTCAAAAAGTTTTGAATTCACGCAGACGGTCGTTGCAAAGGATGGACATAAGATACGCACGCCACTGATGATAGAGACAAATATATTAATTTGCAACGACATGTCTGTGTCGTGTATGCCCCCTATTAGATAGCAGCGCATGCGAAATTGCAATAGTGATTTGAATAGTCATTGTTTAACACTCGTCTAAGGATGTTCAGCGCAAGTGGCAGCGACGATGGGCAGGTAATCAGATGAATACAGTGAAAAATATTTTTGATTACCCATTCAGATGATGATATCTTAAGTATTAAGCCATTTTCTTTGTTCATAATAGCTATAGGTATGTTAAATAAAGAAAACAACAGAATTCAATACAAATTTGAGTTTTTTTTTTACTTATTTTGGAAATATGAGGTCTTTGCTTGATCAATTCCACTTAATTTTTATGGAAAAATTTAACTGAGGAGTGATATGTAACGGGTGATTTAAAAGAGGTTTAGAACTTTAAAAAAAAAAAAAACACAAAAAATTCGAAAAAATGAATGAAATATTTATTTGAATCGATAGTTTGAACCTTGCAATTTAATGTTTAAAGATAATTTCATGCAAATGTTGACCGCGGCTGCGTCTCAGGTAGTCCATCCGCTGAGTCCAATTTTGGCATACTCTTTCACACATATCGGCCGGTATCTCACGAATGAATGCATGGATGTTGGCTTCCAGTGCGTCAATCGAAGCGGGCTTGTCCCTATACACATTAGCCTTGACATACCCCCACAAAAAATAATCTAATGGTGTCAAATCGCACGATCTAGGCGGCCAATTGACCGGCCCGAAACGTGAAATTAACTGTTCACCAAACTCGCCTCGCAATTGCGCCATTGTTTCGCGTGCTGTGTGGCATGTGGCACCGTCTTGTTGAAACCACATATCATGCAAGTCAAGAACTTCCATTTCGGGCAAAAAAAAGTTTGTTATCATCGCTCGGTAGCGTTCACCATTGACAGTAACGCTGCGATTCGCATCATCTTTGAAGAAATATGGCCCAATAATGCCGCCGGACCATAAACCGCACCAAACAGTGGCTTTTTCGGGATGCAAATTTTTAAAATAACGATCAACCAAAGAGCGGAAAGGTAAGTGTATAGTGTACATAAACACCTACATCTCAGAGCAAGACCTTAATGTTGAAGCTGAATGTAATATCTCTCAGTGAGAAAGCAATTGAAAATATAGGTTGAGAGTTATATTCGAGCTCTGGTTAGATAGGTATGCACATGGAAAATTTAAATGCAATAAAGCGCAATAAGGATGTTTACAGATTCCTCCGTAAATAATATATTAAAGAGAGGTAAGTAAGTACCTTTTTTTTTTTTAATAGTAGGTATTTATTCATTATAAATCAAAACTGCCAACTAATATAATTTACAAAGTTTCTAAAATTTAACAAAAATAATTCAAATTCAAGTTAACATTTTTGAAAAGATAAAGAATTTTTTTTTTTTTAACCGAGGGTAGGAGAAAATCTTCCAAAGACACTATGAGAATAGCAAGCGCGTGCTCATAGTAGTGTCAGAATTTTACTGACTAAAAACACCACCCTTCGAAAGATTGTTAGATACTGCAACTAAGATATAACTTATCAAGCAATTTTTCTATCAATAACAACTTTTGACAGGCTACTTTCCAATGAAAGATCCTGCATGTTCCGCAACTTAGAAGCGGTTGTTCTTATTTTGTCAAGTCGAACGGTTTCGTTCTTTGTAGTCGGCGCAATAAATTTGTCGGACTGTGTTGTTGATATGTCCAATTAGTCGGTTTCTATGCTTTCTCGCGAAGCTTCTAGTTTCAGCTTCAATTGTTGGAATTCCGAGATCCCTGTGGATATCGTCGTTTCTAATATACCATGGTGCTTGTACAATTTCTCTAAGCACTTTATTTTGAAAAGTTTGTAGAATATTGACATTTGTTTTCTTGGTACAACCCCAGAGTTGTATACCGTAGGTCCACACCGGCTTTAGCACTTGCTTGTATAGAAGCAGTTTGTTTTCGGTACTGAGCTGGGAATGTTTTCCGAGTAACCAGTACATTTCTCTATATTTGATATCGAGTTCTTTACGTTTCATTTTCAGTTGCGAATTCCATTTCAGCTTTGCGTCGAGTGTCATTCCCAGGTATTTGGCCTCGTTTGCAAAGGGTATTCGGGCCAAGTTTAAACAAATTGGCAAGTCATTTGTTTTCTTATACGTGAAATTCACGTGAACAGATTTAGTTTCGTTGAGGGTGATCCGCCAGTCCCTCGTCCATTCATTGCGATTTGCAGTTTTGCAGTCGTTTCTTCAAAAGTGTTACCTACTGCTAGGATAGCGGTGTCGTCGGCGAATGTAGCGAGAGTAGTGCCATCTTCTCTTGGTATATCGCGAGTATATAGCAGATAGAGAAGGGGCCCTAGGACACTTCCTTGCGGCACGCCGGCCGAAATTTCCTTAAGCTCAGAGTATTCGTTTAAATGTCTAACACGGAAGAGTCTATTCCCGAGATATGATTCTAAAATATCATATAGGCGTATGGGAAGAACTTGTCGTAATTTAAACATTAATCCGTCATGCAACACCTTATCAAAGGCTTGTGAGAAGTCAAGGAATACGCTTGAGCATATCTTTTTTTCTTCAAATGCTTTCTCAATTACGTCAGTAATTCTATGCACTTGATCAATCGTCGAATGTTTGGTTCTGAACCCAAACTGGTGGTCAGGGATAAGATTATTGTTTTCTATAACCGGTTGTAGGCGCGTTAGTAAGATTCTCTCGAAAACTTTGGATATGACTGGAAGAAGGGAAATTGGGCTATACGACTTTACTTCATTTGGCGGTTTTCCTGGTTTTAAAACTATTATGACCTCCGCAACTTTCCATTGGCTCGGTACGTGTTTTAGTCTGAGCGCGGCATTTATAATAATGAAGAAGCTTAATTAATGCTTTTCTTGGTAGAACTTTGAGAACTTCTCCCGTGATTAAATCATAACCAGGAGCTTTCTTAGGTTTTTGGGATTCAACTTCACGTTTTAGTTCCCTTGGTGTTGCACTTGTGAGTGTTAAATCGTCGGATAGTAATCCCGTCCCAATAACACTGTCGTGAACCGCCGACCTTCGTACGGTTTAAAGGTTTCTTCTAAATGGGCGGCAAAAACGACCGCTTTTTCCTTATCTTCACTTGCCCATTCATTTTGATTTATTTTAATTGGCGGCGCGGGGATTTTGGGCCTTTTGGTGCCTTTTACTGCTTTCCAAAGTGAATAATTGGAATCTTTTTTCGCCGTTAAACTTTCAAGGTAAGAACCTATCGTACGATTCTTAAAGTTCTTAATAGCTGTTTTCAACAAATTGCACAAATAATTCAAATGTGTTTTATATTGCAGAGCGCGACTCTGTTGCCATCTTTTATTTCGGGAGGATATCGTAGACCGTATTTGGCCGGCGTTTTCCTTGGATAAGGCGTATTATTCCAGGAAGCGAGCTGTACGATCTCAACGAAGCGATCTACTTCAACCTCAAGTTCATAGGGTGTCGTAAGTGGAACGCTAAGTTCAACATTCTCTTCAATTTCGTTCCTAAAGCCTTCGCAGTTAGTTGTTCTACCAGTTAATCTCGCTGGCTGAAGGTTATTTACTAGTTTAACGCTCAATGTTAAAATAACCGGTGATAGATCAGATGACAGATCAAAGCTCTCTTCAACTTTAATGTGGTTGGTAGATATTCCTTTCACGACGAAAAAATCGATCAGGTCAGGTATTTTTGAAGTATCAGTTGGCCAGTAGGTCGGTTTGCCCGTCAAGTGGAAATCGCAACTGTACTCCATACCTGCCCCATATAGCATTCTTCCTTTTCGCGAGATGTATCTAGAACCCCAGAACGTGTGTTTCGCATTAAAATCGCCGCGAATAATGAAGTTTGGTTTGAGCGATTTAAGCAAGTTAGTATAATCAGTTTTTTCAAGCGCGGAACGCGGTGGACAGTAGTTAGATGAAATTCTAAGAGTACGCTGACTATTTTTTACTCGAATCGTGCACAGTTGCATAGTTTCAAGCTCTATCTTCAGGTCTTCGTATTGTTCAATGCAGTCTTTAATAAACAATGACGATCCACCTCTCGCGTTTCCCGAAGGGCGACGAGCGTGGAAGTCATTATAGCCTTTTATTTTTAAGCTCGATCCCTTTTTCACGTGAGTTTCAGAAATCAAGCAAATGTCAAGATCTTTCTCGCGTATGAATATTTCCAATTCGTCGAGTTTTTGCAAAAGTCCGTTTGCATTCCAAGTGCATATTATTAACATTGGTTTTTCATTCATATTTTATTTGATGTACGCGTTTTCCAAGCGATCGAGAATAATTTTATTTATTTTGCTTTGTTCTAGTGTTGGGTAGGACACGTATTTATAATGAGTTTGTATGAGGCCTACATTTCGAATGAGGTGTTACTTTAAATCTCATCAAATGAGTTGGTTTGCTGTAATTCACCTCACATGAGATTTTGATCTGAAATCAATATTGTACCAAAACCAAAAATGAGGCCTCAATTGTGTTGTCTCTCAAATCCTCAAATGAATGGTACATTTTGTATAGCCATTAGGCATTCTCCTAAACAACTCATATAACTCATAACTCTTAAGTATTTAGTCTTAAGGAATTGAGTTGTGAGAGTTGGCGTACTCTTCTTAAGTGAGTTGAATTGAGTGTGAGAGAGAGACGCAGACACATTCCTATTTCCTTTTTGGCAATGGTATGGATTATGGAATAGTGTTGTGTTACTCATACATACGGTGACCATATTCGCCGAAAAAAAATAAAGGACAATAACTATTTTGCTTCCAATATTTTTGTATTTATTTGTTAAAAAAAAAAAAAAAGTTAATATCTTTTTCGATTTTGGCTTTTCAGATGTTGAGCTGAGATTTCAAATTTCTGCTGCAAAATCATTTCTGAAAAAAAAATTCCGAAATTCGATTTTGCGTTCCCACTGAAACTTCGAATGAAAGCTAGTTTCAGAATTGATTATTCATCTTTTTTCTGTTTGAAATCAGAAATGGTTGAACGGTTGAACCCAAAGAACTAATTTTTGTTAGCTATATTATTGTAAAAGGACAATGACGTTCGGATCTGCACGTGGAATGTTCGAACTCTGAACAGACCGCGTGCAGCCGAACAACTAGCGGAGGCCCTAGACTGCTACAAAGCAGGTATCACCGCCATCCAGGAAGTGCGGTGGGATGGGCCGGGCAAAAGGAGGATGAAAAACTGTGACATTTACTACGGTGACTGCTACAGAGAACAAAAGCAGCGTCTATTTGGATGCGGATTTGTTGTAAGCGGCAGACTTAGGCAAGAAGTCTTGAGCTTTCGACACGTTAGTGAACGCCTTACAACTATCCGCATCAAGGCTAAATTCGCCAACATCAGCCTGATATGCGCTCACGCCCCCACAGAAGATAAAGACGATGCTACCAAAGAGTGTTTCTACGAGCTCCTCGACAAAACATATGAGCAATGTCCTAAGCATGACGTTAAAATCGTCTTGGGTGATTTTAACGCCAAAATAGGAAAGGAGGACATCTTTGGTAGCACAATCGGAAAACACAGCCTACACGACACCACGTCTGGAAACGGACTTAGGCTGATTGATTTTGCTGCGGGACGTAATGTTACCATAGCTAGCTCACGGTTTCCTCACCTCAATATACACAAAGGAACATGGCGGTCACCTGATCATCAAACCGTCAACCAAATTGATCACGTTGCGATCGACGCAAGGCACTCCTCCAGTATTCTAGATGTCCGAACTTTCCGAGCGGCCAACATAGACTCGGACCACTACCTTGTTGTAGCCAAGGTACGGATGCGGATATCCAAGACGCCACAACAACGAGAAAATACTGTGAGGAGATTTAACGTTGGACGACTACAAACGCAACAAACCGCCAGAACCTTTGCCGATCGCGTATCCCTCAACCTCTCGAGAAGTCCTATGCTGCCAGCATCAAGTGCCGAAGACCAGTGGCGCCGATGCCAAGAAGCCATCAAAAACGCCGCAACTGATGTGCTCGGTTTCACCAGTCCACCCCCCCGAAACCCCTGGTTTGACGAAGAGTGCCGGCAAGCACATGCAGCAAAACAAAGTGCCTACGAAGCGTCGCTGCATAGAAGGACGAGAGCAGCTCGTCAGCTCTACGAGCAAAAAAGGAGGGAAGAACATCGGCTTCTCCGGAGAAAAAAGAGAGAGCATGAGAAGCGCGCGATCGAGGATATAGAGAGGTGTTACTCCAGGAACAATGTTCGGAAGTTTTACCAAAAGGTAAAAAGAACGTGTCATGCCAACAAGACCCGAACGGAGACCTGTAGAGACGAGCAAGGAAACCTTGTAGTAGAGTCACAGTCGGTGCTGAGGACATGGAAAAACCATTTCTGCAGACTGCTAAACGGCGAAGACGACACAAATTCCGCTGTTAGGCAGAACGATCCATTCAACCTGGACGATGACAGCCAAGATTTCCGTCCACCTGACCAAAATGAAGTGAGGATAGCAATATCTAAGCTTAAATCCAACAAGGCTGCTGGTCCAGACGGCTTACCTGCCGAGCTCTTCAAGGCAGCCGGAGATGACTTGGTAGAGTGCATACACCAACTCATCTCCAAGATTTGGTTAGAGGAAAGTATGCCTGATGAATGGAACCTCAGCATTGTTTGCCCGATCCACAAGAAGGGAGACCCTCTAAACTGCGCCAACTACAGAGGCATCAGTCTCCTGAACACTGCGTATAAGATCATGTCTGCTGTATTGTGTGAACGCCTGAAACCATTCGTCAACGATCTGATAGGTCCCTATCAGTGCGGTTTTAGGCCCGGTAAGTCCACGACCGATCAAATATTCACACTACGGCAGATCCTGGAAAAAACCCAAGAATACCAGATCGATACTAACCATCTTTTTGTCGATTTTAAGGCCGCATATGACAGCGTTTATAGAGACGAGCTATACAGAGCCATGTCTAGTTTTGGCATCCCTGCCAAACTTGTCAGATTGTGCAGAATGACGATGGAGAACGCTCGCTGCTCCGTAAAGGTCGGAAACAATCTCACCGAGACCTTTGATGTCAAAAAAGGATTTAGACAAGGTGATGCGCTGTCATGTGACTTCTTCAACATCATTCTTGAGAAGATTGTGCGAAACTCACAAGCCAACACCAGAGGCACAATTTTCTATAAGTCTGTGCAACTGCTTGCATACGCTGACGACATTGACATTGTTGGTACAACACAGCGAGCTGTCACTGGTGCGTTTGCAAGTATTAGTGCAGAAGCGGCAAAAATGGGTTTAGTGGTGAATGAGGGTAAAACAAAATATATGCTGTCAACAAGAAGGGACACACGACATCGACGAATCGGGCAGAACGTCACGATAGACAGCTATAACTTTGAGGTAGTTAGGGACTTTGTCTACCTCGGCTCCGCTATAAACTCTGATAACGACATCACATCAGAAATCAAACGAAGAATCACACTTGCCAACCGCTGTTTCTTTGGCCTAAGACGGCAACTGATAAGTAAGGCCTTGTCGAGAAATACTAAGGAAACTCTGTATAAGACCCTCATCATCCCAGTCCTGCTTTATGGTGCAGAAGCATGGGCGCTATCAAAGGCGGATGAAGATCTCCTTGGTCGTTTCGAACGCAAAATTCTTCGAGTGATTTTTGGTCCCGTTTGCGTTGACGGGTTTTGGAGGAGAAGATTTAACAGCGAACTCTACGAGCTGTACAGCGACATTGACCTAGTCAGAAAAGTACGCATCAGTCGTCTAAGATGGCTGGGACATGTAGAGCGAATGGACACCAACGCTCCGGCCCGAAGAGTCTTCGATTCTAACCCGGAGGGACAACGCAGTAGAGGAAGACCTCGCCTTAGGTGGCGCGCGCAAGTGGAAGGGGACCTCAACCAACTTGGAGTGCGCAACTGGAGGCAGTTAGCCAAAGATCGCGCTAACTGGAGAGGCGTATTGGTTGAGGCCCAGGTCCACCCCGGACTGTAGCGCCACCTAAGTAAGTAAGTAAGTATATTATTGTGCTAGTTCAGACATACATATTAAATGTACCTATTGCTGACTTAATATAGAGGTATGCAACCACTTCCTTCTTCTTTGTTATAATAAGTTTTTCGTTCCATATTAATAATTTGAATAACTTGAAATAATTGATTTGTTGACAACTGTTTTTTTTTTTTTATGCTAGTCAGCGGACTGATAAGTCATCGTCTTCGATTTGCCAAAAAGATTAATTTTTTGGATAAAAAATCAATTTCTTTTTGTATAAAAAATAAAAATAAAATGTGGACAGATTTAAAAACATCTTCATTTTCATTACGAAAATCTCTAAATTCTAAGTAGGGTTTCACGGTTGCCAACACGGTACATTTGGGACAAAGTATTTGTCTTTCCCAATGTTTCTTTGCCCTTTGTCCCGACGATTTGTCTGTCCGAAAGTTAATTTAATTCAACAAATAACTAAATAACAGGATAATGTACACAGATAACCTTGGTTATGGAAAACATATTTTTTGGGTTATTTTAAGGTAGTACGTTTTGAGGTGTACTAAAATACGAGTTGGTTGAGCAATTTATAAAACTTTTAAAATTTGTTATTTCACTTGGAAAATTAAATCTTTGTCCCAATGCTGATTTTTCCGCCCCACTCTTTCGGTATATTTGTCCGAAGTTATGTGTCAAGTTGGCAAGCCTGTAGGGTTTTCCGAAACTGCATTTAGTTATAAGAATAGCTTTAACAGCATATACTATACATTCATTAATGATTTGGCACTGCTCCACCCTCCAAGAGTTATTCATGATTGAAAATACTCTTCAGTTGGCGCACCGTGCACTACAAACCCGGTAGGCACAAACTGAAATTTAAGGTGTGCAGTGCCTGCACTGAAGCACTGAGGGTGTAAACACAATTTCAAGTAATGTAAGTACATTATACGTAATACTTTTAATTGAACTAAAGCAAACAATTTTTAGTCAGTGTTTTAAAGGACAGTTTCAAAAATAAAGGACAAAATCCGTCCTTTATTAAAAAGAAAATAATAAAGGACAGGGGTTAAAAAGAAAGGACTGTCCTTTTAAATAAAGGACGGATGGTCACCGTACTCATACATGAGGCAATACAAATGTCCCATACAACTGTTCTAAATGTCCCAACACCTCAAAACGAATATTTGTACCACCTCTCAAATTTGTCACGTCCAAGAACACAACACAAAATTTCATGAAAATAATACAAGCACCACTTATGTGATCTGAAAACTATATCCAACCATAACCCATACATATAACATTACCAAAACCATATTCCATATAAATTGTGTCACATTGTGTCACATTGTGTCACTCTCTCTCAGCACTCACTCTCAATTCAACTCAGTCTCAGAGTTCAGAAGAGATCACAGCACAGCAGAGTACGCCAAATCTCTCAACTTAACTCCTTTTATGACTATGAGAAAGAGAATACACAAAAATGTACCATTCATGATTCATAATTAATTTGAGGATTTGAGATGCCTCATTTTCTTCCAACACCTCATATGAGGTGGGATTGTACCACTCTAACCACTTCATTACTTTCTAAATGCATGTCCTATCCTACCCCCTCCCTACTCAACCCAACAGCCAACACTAATATCCATATTCCATAATCCCAGCGTTGCCAGTTTGGGGATCCATACCATTGCCAAAAAGGAAATAGGAATGTGTCTGCGTCTCTCTCTCACACTCAATTCAACTCACTTAAGAAGAGTACGCCAACTCTCACAACTCAATTCCTTAAGACTAAATACTTAAGAGTTATGAGTTATATGAGTTGTTTAGGAGAATGCCTAATGGCTATACAAAATGTACCATTCATTTGAGGATTTGAGAGACAACACAATTGAGGCCTCATTTTTGGTTTTGGTACAATATTGATTTCAGATCAAAATCTCATGTGAGGTGAATTACAGCAAACCAACTCATTTGATGAGATTTAAAGTAACACCTCATTCGAAATGTAGGCCTCATACAAACTCATTATAAATACGTGTCCTACCCAACACTAGAACAAAGCAAAATAAATAAAATTATTCTCGATCGCTTGGAAAACGCGTACATCAAATAAAATATGAATGAAAAACCAATGTTAATAATATGCACTTGGAATGCAAACGGACTTTTGCAAAAACTCGACGAATTGGAAATATTCATACGCGAGAAAGATCTTGACATTTGCTTGATTTCTGAAACTCACGTGAAAAAGGGATCGAGCTTAAAAATAAAAGGCTATAATGACTTCCACGCTCGTCGCCCTTCGGGAAACGCGAGAGGTGGATCGTCATTGTTTATTAAAGACTGCATTGAACAATACGAAGACCTGAAGATAGAGCTTGAAACTATGCAACTGTGCACGATTCGAGTAAAAAATAGTCAGCGTACTCTTAGAATTTCATCTAACTACTGTCCACCGCGTTCCGCGCTTGAAAAAACTGATTATACTAACTTGCTTAAATCGCTCAAACCAAACTTCATTATTCGCGGCGATTTTAATGCGAAACACACGTTCTGGGGTTCTAGATACATCTCGCGAAAAGGAAGAATGCTCTATGGGGCAGGTACGGAGTACAGTTGCGATTTCCACTCGACGGGCAAACCGACCTACTGGCCAACTGATACTTCAAAAATACCTGACCTGATCGATTTTTTCGTCGTGAAAGGAATATCTACCAACCACATTAAAGTTGAAGAGAGCTTTGATCTGTCATCTGATCATTCACCGGTTATTTTAACATTGAGCGTTAAACTAGTAAATAACCTTCAGCCAGCGAGATTAACTGGTAGAACAACTAACTGGGAAGGCTTTAGGAACGACATTGAAGAGAATGTTGAACTGAGCGTTCCACTTACGACACCCTATGAACTTGAAATTGAAGTAGATCGCTTCGTTGAGATCGTACGGCTCGCTTCCTGGAATAATACGCCTAATCTAAGAAAAACGCCGGCCAAATACGGTCTACGATATCCTCCCGAAATAAAAGAATTGGTCAACGAAAAAAGGAAGGCGCGTAAAAAATGGCAACAGAGTCGCGCTCCGCAACATAAAACACATTTGAATTATTTGTGCAATTTGTTAAAGACAGCTATTAAGGACTTTAAAAATCATGCGATAGGTTCTTACCTTGAAAGTTTAACGGCGAAAAAAGATTCCAATTATTCACTTTGGAAAGCAGTAAAAGGCACCAAAAGGCCCAAAATCCCCGCGCCGCCAATTAAAATAAATCAAAATGAATGGGCAAGTGAAGATAAGGAAAAAGCGGACGTTTTTGCCGCCCATTTAGAAGAAACCTTTAAACCGTACGAAGGTCGGCGGTTCACGACAGTGTTATTGGGACGGGATTACTATCCGACGATTTAACACTCACAAGTGCAACACCAAGGGAACTAAAACGTGAAGTTGAATCCCTAAAACCTAAGAAAGCTCCTGGTTATGATTTAATCACGGGAGAAGTTCTCAAAGTTCTACCAAGAAAAGCATTAATTAAGCTTCTTCATTATTATAAATGCCGCGCTCAGACTAAAACACGTACCGAGCCAATGGAAAGTTGCGGAGGCCATAATAGTTTTAAAACCAGGAAAACCGCCAAATGAAGTAAAGTCGTATAGCCCAATTTCCCTTCTTCCAGTCATATCCAAAGTTTTCGAGAGAATCTTACTAACGCGCCTACAACCGGTTATAGAAAACAATAATCTTATCCCTGACCACCAGTTTGGGTTCAGAACCAAACATTCGACGATTGATCAAGTGCATAGAATTACTGACGTAATTGAGAAAGCATTTGAAGAAAAAAAGATATGCTCAAGCGTATTCCTTGACTTCTCACAAGCCTTTGATAAGGTGTTGCATGACGGATTAAAGTTTAAATTGCGACAAGTTCTTCCCACACGCCTATATGATATTTTAGAATCATATCTCCGGAATAGACTCTTCCGTGTTAGACATGGAAACGAATACTCTGAGCTTAAGGAAATTTCGGCCGGCGTACCGCAAGGAAGTGTCCTAGGGCCCCTTCTCTATCTGCTATATACTCGCGATATACCAGGAGAAGATGGCACTACTCTCGCTACGTTCGCCGACGACACCGCTATCCTAGCAGTAGGTAACACTTTTGAAGAAACGACTGCAAAACTGCAAATCGCAATGAATGGACGAGGGACTGGCGGATCACCCTCAACGAAACTAAATCTGTTCACGTGAATTTCACGTATAAGAAAACAAATGACTTGCCAATTTGTTTAAACTTGGCCCGAATACCCTTTGCAAACGAGGCCAAATACCTGGGAATGACACTCGACGCAAAGCTGAAATGGAAATGGAATTCGCAACTGAAAATGAAACGTAAAGAACTCGATATCAAATATAGAGAAATGTACTGGTTACTCGGAAAACATTCCCAGCTCAGTACCGAAAACAAACTGCTTCTATACAAGCAAGTGCTAAAGCCGGTGTGGACCTACGGTATACAACTCTGGGGTTGTACCAAGAAAACAAATGTCAATATTCTACAAACTTTTCAAAATAAAGTGCTTAGAGAAATTGTACAAGCACCATGGTATATTAGAAACGACGATATCCACAGGGATCTCGGAATTCCAACAATTGAAGCTGAAACTAGAAGCTTCGCGAGAAAGCATAGAAACCGACTAATTGGACATATCAACAACACAGTCCGACAAATTTATTGCGCCGACTACAAAGAACGAAACCGTTCGACTTGACAAAATAAGAACAACCGCTTCTAAGTTGCGGAACATGCAGGATCTTTCATTGGAAAGTAGCCTGTCAAAAGTTGTTATTTCGTTATAGAAAAATTGCTTGATAAGTTATATTTTAGTTGCAGTATCTAACAATTCTTCGAAGGGTGGTGTTTTTAGTCAGTAAAAATCTGACACTACTATGAGCACGCGCTTGCTATTCTCATAGTGTCTTTGGAAGATTTTAACCTACCCTCGGTATAAAAAAAAAAAATATGTTAAACGATGCAAACGTTTTGCAAAACCAAAAAAGAATTATGAACACGAAGTCACGAATTACACACCAAAAAAACAGCATGAGGTCGCTTCGCTAGCGCAAATGATACCTACTTAGGCTTCATATCCATTCCATACCATTCGCCGTCGCGTAGCCATGAGTTAAACGATAAAGATAAACACGTCTCACTCAAATTCACCAATTCAGCCAACACCAAACCCACAGCAAACAGCCATAGCCATGTACGCAGTACGCACGCATCTGCTACTGGCTACTGCTATGGACGTCGAGTCTCGAGTGGAGTATATATTTATTTTAAACTTTCTTTTTCCATTCCGAGACTTCTTTAAACGGAAAGAAACCCAAAGAATTAAAATAATTCAATAAATTCGGCGTTTTTTTTATTCAAAATTCAAAATTTTCACAATAACCGTCTCTCTCTTCATTGCCTCACCCACCTTCTCAAATTGCACTCTGCATAAAACTAAAAACTACATTTAAAAACTTAAATGTATGTGAATTGACGTACTTTTTGGTGCTTTTCATTTTTTGTTTATGTTGCATCCGCAATGATTTTGGTGCGGATTTAAAATGTTCAAAGTTATATGGAGTGCGGGTGGGCTGCGTATTTCATAATCTAAACAAAACCAAATAACGAAACCGACATCCGTTGACTTATTACAGCGGATTCTATAATAGCAAAAACTGAAAAAAGTTGTCGGAAGCCATCCGCAGACCATTCATCGGATTCTGTAATAGGGGTGAATTTCTAAATTCAACTCCTTTATCGAAGCACCTACTTCACTTCCGATGACTCACAAACAAAGCAACATAATTATTATAAAGTTGTACTTGCTTGGGTACTACAATGCGTTGGCATGAACTGTGCACGCGCAAGTGGATGTTGCTCCTAAATAATATTTTATTACAACGCAAGTATTTGGCCCAACTGTTTCTATTTACAAATAAAACATATCTACCACGTCTTTTAACTGGTGTATTTCAGTCGACAAATAAACGACGAAAAAGCACTGGAAAATAAATTAGAAACAAAACTAGATAGATCCCCTAAAAGAGCAATTCAGTAGATTGCTTTTAATCGAACAAATGCGATGGAAATTGTGGTTCAAACTGAAACTTCATTGCTGCTTTCGTTGACGTGCTCTGCTGTGGATGCTCAAAGAAATCTCTGAAAAAGAAACAGATATAAGTTCTCTGAAAGGTTCCAGTCAAATGCTATACTTACTCCTCGTCGGCTAATGTGATATTTATCCTTCCTGTTGAGATCTCTGTGGGCCGAATGGAACCGAAGAAATCGGTTATTGGTACCTTATTAGGATCTCGGTTGTATAAATCCTTTCGCACACTGACAGTTGAGATGCACACACGTTTTGGGCATACTTGTAACTAAAAGTTTCCATTGTTATATATTTTTGCATTCAAACATCTCAAAAGGTACTTACGAACTCGCCCATTGTTTTGTCGCTGTTGGGTTGAACCTTTTCCAGAAACTCCAAGGCATAGAATGTGTACCTGTCAATCATGTACACACCAATTGATGGATCCACATGGTGCTAGAAGGTCAAATCATTAAAACAATTTAAAACATTTTTCATACACCTCCTACCGAAAGCGAGTCTTCCCCAACTAAGCTACTAGCGATCGCTAAGACATTCGGCGATTGGAATTTCTCATAGAGTGAAGCTGCCTGGCAAGTATCCACCATGAAGAGTAGTTCATTGTACCTATGAACGTGAAGCATGACAAAGGATTGTGAAAATCAATAATTTTATATAACTACCTTTCCTTTTGCCACATTTGCTCGACGGCATCGGCAAGCTCTTGGCTGGTGATTTCCTCAGAGTCTTGGAATTTTAGAAATCCATCTCCACCGTGACCAGTCAAATATATAAGGACATTGCTTCCGGCATCTGTGAGGAGTTTTTTCGAACGCGCAGTACTGTTTTGTGTTCGGCCAGTTAAAAGGCGCACAAAGTTCTCCACAGTGACTTCATATCCACGATAATCCACTTCAACATCGTCGCCATACACATTGATGTGCTGATTTGCATTGTTGTATACATGGCCAGGGCGGGGATTTCTGGGATTGCAAGCCATGTCATCTGCTATCATAAGGATGATCTGACTATCTGGGATACCAAGACGTTTAACCGATCTATATATGGAGAGGACATTGGCAACATGGCGATAATTAAACCAAAAACGTGATGCGTCCACAAGTACCGCCCAGTTGTTGGTGTGAGTTGACGTCTGAACGGATTTCACAAACTTTTCAGGGAGCTAAAAGATACTGCATGAGATTATGATTAACGTAAATCCAAACTTCTTACGTCTAGGCTGCCGGCTTTAATGCTTGAAATAATAAAAACAACGATAAATACAATATGATGCACGATGTTCATTTTTTCCGCGACTGATAAACAAACTCTGACAGTGGAATGATAATTCTGAACAAAGTATCACTGTCACCAAAACGTTTCTAAACTATATGAGTGTGTCCCACACACAAGGCAGTGTTGATGACTGCGTTCAGCCGAATACTGACGTACGAGGTGTGTATGGGCCATGATACAACGAGACAAGATAGCGCAATGAAGTTTTCATTTTTGATTTGTTCTACGCATGTACTACGCAAGGTACCTACCTACGTCAGAAGAGCCCGATGAACATTTTAACATTTGGCATTTACATGTGTTTTAAATGGAATGGTTTGTGTCGTTCCTTTAAATATTTAAATAAATTGTAAAATATGAAGAATATAGTTTCGGAATTGTTTTAAATATGTTTGGATAAACATTTACGCCCGTATCTGTGTTTTTGTTTGCTGTTCCTATGAATTATAGTCGTAGATTTATTGTATGTTGCTTTGCTCGACGCGGCGGCGTATGAAGAAATTTATAAGAAAAATGGTATTGTATAGATTAGATTCCTAAATGTGAAGTGAAAGAAAATAAAATGTTTTAAAAACAAGTGGTTTAGTTAATTATTTTTTTTTATATTTTCGTTTCATCAACTATTTGTCTATTAAGAAGGCGTAGGTATGCGAAAGTACATCGCGAGCGGAAGAAAAGTTTTTTTTTACATGGATGTTACAGTCAATGCCCTTGAGCTTGCGGAATAGAGCATTATGGACTTGGCTATATCCTGTTCCGACCAACATAACTTTCTTAAGGGATTTTGAAGTTTCTTCACTTGCCCTTGTGTGAAGATTTCGAGTAGTCTCTGCTCCATGTTCCCTTTTTCGAAATTACTGTTCTGCAACTGAACTTCAAGTTGTCTAATTTTTTCTTCCGAATCCAATAGATGGGTCCTTAACACAATTTTCCTTGTTGGGTCCTTAAATAATTGTAAGTTCCATCTCTCAGACGTCTACTTATGCATACATTTATAATAATTTACATCACTGTTCTTTAACCACACATATTGCCTTAGGCATCTCATCTACTTTAAATTGTTTTACTTGAAGTATATATCAGTAGTTTCTTCTTCGATGTGTGGTTGGAGTGATTCATTCTCCACATTTCCAACGTGGGCTGCATCCAATTCTTCTTCAGGATTAAAATGTTCCATAATGCTCTCAACAACTTCTTTGTTTTGTCGGATAACCATTCTATTTGAACGGCTACATTGAAGAGCATTTGGAACATAAACATCACCTTCGTTCAGGTAAGTGTAATTTGGGAACAGCTCCAGGTTTCAATGAACGTCGATCAGTAAATCCTACGAGGGAAAACACATAAATGAACATTAAGATTCCTATGTTAATACACCAATTTACCCATTTCATATTCAGTATTGTTCAGAAACTCGTCTTTGCCAAAATGCAGTTTTTATATTTATTGGATCTTTCCGTCTACAAAAACGTAAACATTGCCTTAATATATTTTTCTCTTTAGGGAAGCTATGGAAACTGGTGTCAAGTGTTTTCTTTTTCCGGGTATTATTGTTGCACTCGAACACTGAACAAACACCCATTTTAAATATTCACTTCCTATTTATATAATTAAAATACACAAAATCACAATGCCACTAAACTAAAACTAAATTCAAAATTTGAAATTTCGCGCTAAAAGTTTTGTATCATGGGCACAACCCACGTCCCAATGAAAAATGGCCACAAAACAAAAATGAAAAATTGCCCCAAAAATTTATATGAAAACCAACAACAATAATGAATTTATAAAATGTTTGCATGGTGCAAAGAACCATCGTGAGTCGGCATGTAGACTCTAAGAACCTAAAGGCGTAAGAGTCTACATGCCGACTCACGCTCAATCATAGTCTCGCACTGATGACAAAATAGGCTCCCAACATTTAACATACTGTTACATTTGGGCTGGAATTCGAAAAGATAAAACACTATTCTGTTCAACTGTTCCAATAAAATCTCTTTATTTACACTTTCCAAATATTCACTTATTTAGTACCAAAACAATATCACTTAAATCAATTCTCAAACGTTTCAATCTATTCGCTTTATTACTTTCACTGTATTTCTTTTCACTTATTTATCTCTCAGTACAATATCAGTTTATTACTTTTCTTAAACTCTCAATCCAATCGCTTTATTCTAGTACTTCACACTTATCTTTCTTCGAACTCAACTATCGCGCGCTAAAAATCAACTGCCTTCTCTGTTGTCAACGCGCCCCTTTTATATCCGCGCTGCCACCTATCGGCGAATATTCTAGAAATGGATAGTAGCAGATGCACTCCAGATGTACTCCATCTCTTCTCCAGAAGGTACTAGAATCACTTGACAGATTCTATTCCATTCTCCAATTGGAAGTGGAACTTTAAGAGGGAAACAGATTGTTACCAGGTGCCCGATTCACCACAATTCCTAAGTGTGCGATTCACTAAGTGCCTGTCACTAAGTGCCTGATTTACCACAATACTCTAGGATACGCCTTTAGGTTCTTTGCACCATGCATCCCCGGAGTAAGAAGTGTTTCCTTAGCTGTTGACGATACTACTGAAGTGTATTCATAAATAATTTTCTAATAAAAATTTATATTTAAGCTATATAATGCAGTTTGGGGCTATTTTTAATTTTTGGATTTTTAATTTTTATATTTTGGGGCCTTTTTTCATTTTGTTTGGGGTGATATTTCCATTTTGACATTAGGGCCATTTTTCATTATGAAACAAAGCCCCAATTTTGGGTAATTTTTAATTTTTGTTTTGGGCTGTAGGAAATAAGCCCCCAAAAGGGAAAATGAAATAAGGCCCCAAATGTGGGGTGTTATTTCAGAATGAAATAACACCCCAATTTCAAATATGAAATAAGGCCCCACTGCGATGAAATAAGGCCCAAAAATAAAAAGAAATAGGGCCCCAAATTTGTGGTTTATTTCATAATAGGGGTATTCACGATTCGGTGTAACAGACGTAGTAAAATTGAGAAATTTTATTTATTTTTTTCAGATCGTGAACACACTTTTTCTCATCTATAGTAAACTGAAACAAAGTCAGACCCAATCTGACAATTGACATTTGTTCTGAAAAAAATCTTTTAAAAAGCGAAAAAGAAAAACGATTCAATTTATTGGCAGATAATGGAGACAAAATTATGTTAATTAATTAATATTACATAACAAAAATTATGATTTTCCCTTCGGCGGCACTTATATTTGTTTTCCATTCTCTTTGTTTTTTTTCGATACCTGCACACAGGAATTCATAATTTAGCGAACTGTCAACTTGATAACGTTGTATTTTTCGGTTACAATAGGGTCAGGGTATAGCTAAAGTGCAAAAGTGTAGCGAAATTTTTGTCAGTATATTTTGTTGTTGTGGTGCGAAAAAAAGTTGCACTTTCGCACTTTCGCAATGGTACAAGACCAGTTGCACCGGGTCGTGAATACCCCTAATGAAATTTAAAATAATGAAAACTATTTTTCATTTAATATTGTTGATATTGGATTATTGGATAAACTAGTTTAGATTAAAGCAACTTTTTATAAACTCAACCTCGCACCCACCCCACAATCTAACATTAAACCCAAGCGGGGGGGTTGCAGGGGGGCAGCATGCCGCCCCTTACGCATTCCATATCGGAAGGGTAACAATTTATAATGAAAAAATAATTTTGGGAACTTATTTCATTTCTTCTCTTGGGGTCTTATTTCATTATGAAATAAGACCCCAATTTTCATTAAGAAATAAGGCCCCAAAAAAGGAAATAACACCCCCAGTTCTATTAAAAATCGTTGTTGTTGTTTCCTGTATAATTTTTTGGGGCCTTATTTCATTTTTATTTTGGGGCCTTATTTCATTGGGGCCTTATTTCGCAGAGCTTTTGTTTTGGGGCCAAATTTCATGTACCTAGCCGTGTGTACGTAGGTATACGTTGTGTCGTTTCCGATTTGGCAAATAGATCAAGTTTTTTTGAGAAAATACTCCTTTTTAATTTTCTCAAGGTTGCTTTTCATCTGTGTAATTTTGAGAAATCTCAATTTTTTCTCAGAATTACTCATTCTTGCACTAATTCCAATCGTCCTTAATTAATTAAACACTAATGTCGGCTATTAGTTAGCTGCCAGTTTACAATACATGTACAGCATTTTTAAAAGGGTAGGTACCAATAGACAATTTGACCTCCTCCTTAACTAGTACGAAGACTTTCTGTTGAATCTATTACATTTGTTTTCACGCAGAATCTGAATTTCATAATTTGTTTTCGTGAAAAAGAAGGTCAGTGGTTTCTTTCACAACGCGAATTTTATTTTAAAAATAGGAATACATAAATTGCAATTAAATTTGCCCAACAGATATCTTTCAAAGGTTTTTTGAGGCTTATTATAAGCAAAAAACAAAACACAAAATAGGAAATCCACAAGGTATCCGCCGATCTATCAAATATCATATGCATCAATACATATTATCTAATAATGCGTAATGCCCTATCATTCATTCGGGCACAATTTTCGGTACTTTTTATAGACACTTTCCTTTGATTTCTACTACTTTATGGTTGATTGATGAGTGCATTTGTTTCGTAATAATATATTATATACCTTTCAAATTATTCAATAAACGGAACACAGTTTTTTAGAATGCTTTGATGCAAATCAAACCTTATTGTTGGTCTAAAGATCACAATTTTCGCAAATAGTAATGATAGCCTGCTAATGCATTTCAGAAAAATATCAGTATCGTTTTCGAGTTTCAATTTGCCAAGCAACTAGACAGAGCTTGCTAAAGTATATAGAAGTGTAAAAATAAATACAATTTGATGGTTTAAAAATTGTATATTACTTAATTCGGTAAACTTAGAAACCGACCAAATCAAATTCTCGCAGAAAATATTGTTACATTTGGGCTGGGATTCGAAAAGATAAAACACTATTCTGTTCAACTGTTCCAATAAAATCTCTTTATTTACACTTTCCAAATATTCACTTATTTAGTACCAAAACAATATCACTTAAATCAATTCTCAAACGTTTCAATCTATTCGCTTTATTACTTTCACTGTATTTCTTTTCACTTATTTATCTCTCAGTACAATATCAGTTTATTACTTTTCTTAAACTCTCAATCCAATCGCTTTATTCTAGTACTTCACACTTATCTTTCTTCGAACTCAACTATCGCGCGCTAAAAATCAACTGCCTTCTCTGTTGTCAACGCGCCCCTTTTATATCCGCGCTGCCACCTATCGGCGAATATTCTAGAAATGGATAGTAGCAGATGCACTCCAGATGTACTCCATCTCTTCTCCAGAAGGTACTAGAATCACTTGACAGATTCTATTCCATTCTCCAATTGGAAGTGGAACTTTAAGAGGGAAACAGATTGTTACCAGTGCCTTGATTTTGTGCGGTTTTTGTCGCAATTGCGCTAGGGAACGTTCCGAATCGGATTTGAGTGTGTGAGTGCACCGCGCGCTGGACCAGCGTGACCGTTGTGCAAAAATTTGACACTTTTTTCGAGGACTCTAATACAATGTGTTGGTACTTTTTCCCTTTTTTTAATTGAAAAAGGAACTTAACAAATTCTTTAAACAACTGTGATTTCCAAATAATTATGTTTAAAATGTAACGCGGTTGAGTATCGCAATACTATTATAACGTTAAGCGAGCCAATACCTGTGAAAATATTGTGCGAAAATTGTAAAATTTGCAGAGAAGCTTTAGGCCTCAGTTATAGCCACCCGTTAAACGGAACCGTAAAAATGTTCTTTTGCTTTTTTTGACCACTTAAACTTGATGGTTTACCTTAATCTAAGTCTTAAAATATTGCTTATGAATTATAAAGTTAGTTTATAAAAAAAAAAGAAAAAGAAAAAGTAATAATAATAAGCAAATTATCTTTAAATGTTCTGTTATCGGAAAACGTTTTTCGTACGGAACAAATTATAAATTTTTATTTTAGAAAAATGAATATGATAAACTAAATTTATAATTCATAATCAACATTTCATTTTAAGATCAAGATCGAGGTCCACCATCAAGTTTAAGTGGTCAAAAAAAGCAAAAGAAAATTGGTACGGTTTCGTTTTACGTATGATATTTGGACCTTAGTAATATTGTTTAGCCGCCCTGAGTGTAAGAGAAAGGTTATAAATTACAGTTTTTGTTTTACGCTCTTAATATATACAGACGGTAAATTGATCACTTTCATGTAAAATTTCATGTAAAAAAAAATAAACACACATTAGAGATGTCCTTAAGATAGTTAAAAAAATAGATGGAATTCGTTTTCGAATGACAAATTTTAAAATGAAAACCTTAAAGCCTTTATTTTGAATTATAAATATATTAACTCATATTTATATCCACATTTAAGATCTCTAAAATGCCTTTTCTGAAGCTCTTTTGCAAGCTTAAAATTTTCTCACAATATTTAACAAGTATTGCCTCGTTTAAACCGAAAAAAGTGTTGTGATAGGGAACAGCGTTATATTTTAAACACATTTATTTTGAAATCACAGTTTTTGAAAACTCCCCGAAGTGTCTTTTCCAACTAACAAAAAGGAACGAATTAGTAACAAATTGTATCAGGGTCCTCGGATAAAGTACCAAATTGTCGCACAACGGTCACGCTGTTGTCAGTTGTTCTCACCCGACATCCTTCTCGCAACCTAAATAGGTTGCGTATGTGAAAGCGCGCCTGGAATTTTCAGGAACAAGGCTACAATAGAACAGGAAATATTGGAAGCTGTCAGTTCTCGACATCACGCACACATTTATAGAATCCGCCTATACGTGAACCCTTTCCGCAACCGCAATTGCGACAAAAACCGCACAAAATCAAGGCACAGGTGCCCGATTCACCACAATTCCTAAGTGTGCGATTCACTAAGTGCCTGTCACTAAGTGCCTGATTTACCACAATACTCTAGGATACGCCTTTAGGTTCTTTGCACCATGCATCCCCGGAGTAAGAAGTGTTTCCTTAGCTGTTGACGATACTACTGAAGTGTATTCATAAATAATTTTCTAATAAAAATTTATATTTAAGCTATATAATGCAGTTTGGGGCTATTTTTAATTTTTGGATTTTTAATTTTTATATTTTGGGGCCTTTTTTCATTTTGTTTGGGGTGATATTTCCATTTTGACATTAGGGCCATTTTTCATTATGAAACAAAGCCCCAATTTTGGGTAATTTTTAATTTTTGTTTTGGGCTGTAGGAAATAAGCCCCCAAAAGGGAAAATGAAATAAGGCCCCAAATGTGGGGTGTTATTTCAGAATGAAATAACACCCCAATTTCAAATATGAAATAAGGCCCCACTGCGATGAAATAAGGCCCAAAAATAAAAAGAAATAGGGCCCCAAATTTGTGGTTTATTTCATAATAGGGGTATTCACGATTCGGTGTAACAGACGTAGTAAAATTGAGAAATTTTATTTATTTTTTTCAGATCGTGAACACACTTTTTCTCATCTGTAAACTGAAACAAAGTCAGACCCAATCTGACAATTGACATTTGTTCTGAAAAAAATCTTTTAAAAAGCGAAAAAGAAAAACGATTCAATTTATTGGAAGATAATGGAGACAAAATTATGTTAATTAATTAATATTACATAACAAAAATTATGATTTTCCCTTCGGCGGCACTTATATTTGTTTTCCATTCTCTTTGTTTTTTTTTCGATACCTGCACACAGGAATTCATAATTTAGCGAACTGTCAACTTGATAACGTTGTATTTTTCGGTTACAATAGGGTCAGGGTATAGCTAAAGTGCAAAAGTGTAGCGAAATTTTTGTCAGTATATTTTGTTGTTGTGGTGCGAAAAAAAGTTGCACTTTCGCACTTTCGCAATGGTACAAGACCAGTTGCACCGGATCGTGAATACCCCTAATGAAATTTAAAATAATGAAAACTATTTTTCATTTAATATTGTTGATATTGGATTATTGGATAAACTAGTTTAGATTAAAGCAACTTTTTATAAACTCAACCTCGCACCCACCCCACAATCTAACATTAAACCCAAGCGGGGGGGTTGCAGGGGGGCAGCATGCCGCCCCTTACGCATTCCATATCGGAATGGTAACAATTTATAATGAACAAATAATTTTGGGAACTTATTTCATTTCTTCTCTTGGGGTCTTATTTCATTATGAAATAAGACCCCAATTTTCATTAAGAAATAAGGCCCCAAAAAAGGAAATAACACCCCCAGTTCTATTAAAAATCGTTGTTGTTGTTTCCTGTATAATTTTTTGGGGTCTTATTTCATTTTTATTTTGGGGCCTTATTTCATTGGGGCCTTATTTCGCAGAGCTTTTGTTTTGGGGCCAAATGTCATGTACCTAGCCGTGTGTACGTAGGTATACGTTGTGTCGTTTCCGATTTGGCAAATAGATCAAGTTTTTTTGAGAAAATACTCCTTTTTAATTTTCTCAAGGTTGCTTTTCATCTGTGTAATTTTGAGAAATCTCAATTTTTTCTCAGAATTACTCATTCTTGCACTAATTCCAATCGTCCTTAATTAATTAAACACTAATGTCGGCTATTAGTTAGCTGCCAGTTTACAATACATGTACAGCATTTTTAAAAGGGTAGGTACCAACAGACAATTTGACCTCCTCCTTAACTAGTACGAAGACTTTCTGTTGAATCTATTACATTTGTTTTCACGCAGAATCTGAATTTCATAATTTGTTTTCGTGAAAAAGAAGGTCAGTGGTTTCTTTCACAACGCGAATTTTATTTTAAAAATAGGAATACATAAATTGCAATTAAATTTGCCCAACAGATATCTTTCAAAGGTTTTTTGAGGCTTATTATAAGCAAAAAACAAAACACAAAATAGGAAATCCACAAGGTATCCGCCGATCTATCAAATATCATATGCATCAATACATATTATCTAATAATGCGTAATGCCCTATCATTCATTCGGGCACAATTTTCGGTACTTTTTATAGACACTTTCCTTTGATTTCTACTACTTTATGGTTGATTGATGAGTGCATTTGTTTCGTAATAATATATTATATACCTTTCAAATTATTCAATAAACGGAACACAGTTTTTTAGAATGCTTTGATGCAAATCAAACCTTATTGTTGGTCTAAAGATCACAATTTTCGCAAATAGTAATGATAGCCTGCTAATGCATTTCAGAAAAATATCAGTATCGTTTTCGAGTTTCAATTTGCCAAGCAACTAGACAGAGCTTGCTAAAGTATATAGAAGTGTAAAAATAAATACAATTTGATGGTTTAAAAATTGTATATTACTTAATTCGGTAAACTTAGAAACCGACCAAATTAAATTCTCGCAGAAAATATTGTTACATTTGGGCTGGGATTCGAAAAGATAAAACACTATTCTGTTCAACTGTTCCAATAAACTCACTTTATTTACACTTTCCAAATATTCACTTATTTAGTACCAAAACAATATCACTTAAATCAATTCTCAAACGTTTCAATCCAATCGCTTTATTCTATTACTTCACACTTATTTATTTCACAACCGATTACTCTTTCGAACTTCACTATCGCTGGTAAAAAAATCAACTGCCTCTCTGTTGTCAACGCGCCCCTTTTATATCCGCGCTGCCACCTATCGGCGAATATTCTAGAAGTAGATAGATTCCAAATGTATGCTCCATATCTTCTCCAGATGGTTCTAGAATTAACTAACATTTCCAGTCTCCAATTGGAAGTGGAACTTGGAGGGAAACAGAGTGTTACCAGGTGCCCGATTCACCACAATTCCTAAGTGTCTGATTCACTAAGTTCCTGATTCACTAAGTGCCAGATTCACTAAGTGCCTGATTTACCACAATATAAAGCCGTGCCGCACATTTTTATGAACGAAAACTGTCATGTTTCTCCCTCCACGAATTCACACAAATACTACCTGCTATTCCTCCAGAAGTTCCTAAATTTGTTTGTATTTTGCTTAGTGGTGATAATTCTTTTCGTTTATCTACATTTTACGTGAAGTCCTTTTCACACCAACCATTGTGTCCTCAGAGATCGTCATTCTCGCTAAACTACCTCCTTTGACAAAGAGTTTAATAGGGGTTTGGGTGCAGCCAAATGTCTACCTGTGTCGCCTTAGGTTCTTAGAATTGTTGTAAAAAGTAGGTATTCAGGTATCATTGCTTGCAAGGTTTTTTAAAAGGAAAACCAATTCAAAAGTAAGAACTAGTGCTTAAATAAGATAATACCATGTTCCCACTAACGTGATTTAGCTAAATCCACTTGATTTAGCTAAATCATCTCATAAATTACGTGATTTATCATACATTTTCGTGATTAAGGGCGGTATTTATCAAGCGCTCTTAAATCAATTATTAGTTTACGAGGCTCATAACTACGAGTTTTTTCATTGTATTCACCAAGCACTATTAGGGTTGTGTCCGTGCTATTTCGAATATGCGAAAAAATAAAATTCGAATTTCCTAACGCGTTCTAAAACGAGTTTCTGAACTCTTTTTCGAAAATGTTAATTGTCAAAATAAATTCGTGTAATTGAAATTAGATTAACATAAATTGTATTCTCCGATTACATTATTGTTGAAATAACTGCAACTGCTGGCATATTTTGGGTTGCAGATTGGGGTGGTTTCGGAGGCGACCAGGGTTGTTTTCATCTACATTTTTGTTTAGGTTCCTCCACCTGTGCAATATACGCCTCCATTTTATCTGCAGCAAGATATTTTTTTCAGTTGACTTTTGGAATTGTGAAAATATGCTTTAAATTGTTTTGAACTTCTTTTTAACGAAGTGCTGGAAGCATAAAACTCATCCGCTAATTGCTTCAAGTATACCAACTTCTTTTGTTCGACGGTGCTTCTGCAGTCAGTTTTTCATTTTCCTTACCGGAAGATTTGGCTCCTTTCCCTTTCCTTCCATTTTGAAAACGACAACTGATTTCAAATTTCGAAGTTATTACTGCTCTCAACTTAATACCATGTTCCCACCAACGTGATTTAGCTAAATCCACTTGATTTAGCTAAATCATCTCATAAATTACGTGATTTACCATACATTTTCGTGATTACTAATTACGTGATTTAGACGTGTTTAAATTTTAATTACGTATCTGTCCACACAAAATAAAATCGAACATACCTTTATTATGTTCAGCACTTCATTTAGCAAACGAAAAGTCAGTGATGGGACTTGAGGAAAGTGAAGCGGTGGTAGAAAAGTGGTAGAAAAAAAAATTGTCCATGATAAATAATTCAGTATATAATGAAGTAATGGCCCAGTAAATGATGTATACTGGACTGGTAGTTTTTGCTGATGCAATTCATGTGTCATGTCATGTCGGTGGAAACAGGGTATAAGTGAACAAAAGTGGTTTGTACAATTAAGAACTTAGTTCTTTTACTAGTACATAAGATACAGTATACTTTAAGCGAGATATGGCAACATAAATTTACTTACCTACATACAATAACAAAAAAAAAAATTAGTTATTGCGACATTTACGCCAACTTTGCCCTATCAGTGATGGGACTTCTAACACTTAAGTGGTATTTCAACCACTTTTTACACTTTCGGAAATTCTACCAACCTGAACTCGAAATCTACCACCTTTAAACAAAGCTATTCGCTAATAATATTTATTTTCCATCATTAAATTGAAAATTGTACCTACTTTGGGTTGGGTGCCAACCAAACTCAATCCAGCTGATGACGCGACCAGAGCGCGCTTCCCGCCAAAATAAAAAATGGAAAATAAGTGGTTATCGGGCCTTTCCTTTCTTCAGTTACCTGAGGATGCCTGGCTTGTCCCTATGGACGATGACACGAACTACGTTTGCGAAGAGGAGATCCGACCCAAATACCTTTTACATGCCGGCCTGGTGGACTTTTCAAAGTTTTCAACATATTCGAAGCTGCAAAGAACCACAGCTTGGGTCATCTCATAAGGTTCATTAAAGCATGCCGACGGAAGTGCAGAGAGAGGGGAGAGCTTTCAGCCGCCGAGCTCAATGATGCTGAACTGGTGCTCTGTACGGAGGCCCAATCCGAAATTTTCGCCGATGAAATCGCCCAACTTTGTCGCCAACAACAGTTCGAGAAAACTAGCAACATCTACAAACTCAGTCCTTACTTGGACGTCTTAGGTCTTTTGCGCGTCTATGGACGAATAGATGCCGCCACCACTATACCATTGGCAGCCAGACGCCCCATCATACTGCTAAAAACCCACAGGCTAACAATATTGATTGTGGATCATTTTTACCTCCGCCTTCATCACCTGAATGATGAATTGATAGCCAACGAAGTCTGACACAAGTTTTGGGTTCCCGGACGTTCAACCGTTGCAGCCGCAGATGGGACAGCTTCCCGAAGATCGCCTCACGCCGTTTGTGAGGCCTTTCACTTACACCAGGTTGTACTACTTTGGGCCAGTCTTGATAAGAAATGGACGCTATAGGGAGAAACGGTGGATAGCGCTCTTCACATGCATGACCATAAGAGCCGTGCATCTCGAAGTCGCAGCAGAAAATCAACAGTCGCCTTCATATTATGCCTTCGCAACTTCGTCAACAGGAGAGGGGTTCCAGTACGTATCAGAAGCGACAACGGTACCAATTTTCTCTGTGCCAAAGGTGAACTGCTGAACAACACAATCTTTGAAAACGAAGCGATCAAGGCTGGAAAGGGGATTGAGTGGATTCTTAACTGTCCGTCTAATCCACATGCTGGCGGGTGTTGGGAACGATTTATCATGTCAGTAAAGAGAGTTCTGGTGTATACCCTACGTGAGCTAACTCCGAACCTCGAAATCCTCATAAGCACGTTAATCGAGGCCGAGAACATTATTAACAACAAGCCTCTAACGCACTAGCCAGTGTCAGTCGAAGAAGAGGAACCATTGACGCCCAATCACCTCCTGTTAGGAGCAATGAACTCAACCCAAATTCCAGGTCCAGTTGATGACAGAACGTTGTGTGTTCGCAAGCAGTGGCGCGTTAGCTATTAGATCAAATATTGTTTTTGGAGAAGGTGGATGCAGGAGTACCTCACGGTACGTTAAGCAAGTGCCGTCCATTATAGTAGGAGAACTGGTACTCATATGCGACGTTGATTTGCTCAGAAGCCAATGGAAACAAGGAAGGGTCATCAGAGTGTTTCCCGGACAAGATAATCAAGTTCGCTCAGCCGAGATCAAGACTGCATTGGGAATCGTCCCGAGGCCATCAGTGAAACTGGATGTTGGAAGAGGTGAGGCTTCGGTGAGACCAGGGCGCCTCACGGGGGGTGGGATGTTATAAAATTGTCAACCATAGTTCGGGGCGATGATTCGGGTTCCAATCGAACATACCACTTGGCAGAAAATTAATTTTCATTTCATTTCATTTCATTTTTACGCGCGCCAAAATGGCGTAGGAATACAAGCATTTGCCATTTGACAGCTGCGAAGTAGGACCAACATTTATTCATTACGCCGACAGAACACGCACCACCGCCAAAGCAAAAAAGCAAAGAATAAACTCTCACTCTGTCACATTTTAAAAAAGAGAGGTTAAATTGGCTTATTATTTCACAAGGCGACGGGTTTCGTCGACATTTCCTTCAGGTATCGATGTATTTTGAAGTGTTTTTTTATGAATGTTAGAACTTTATGTATTTCAGTGTTAAAAAGTAAAGTTTTGATACTGGAGTTGTGTTTTTGGCAATCCTATTTGTTTATAAAAGAAATAAGACCGAAAGTAAGTGATTAACTCTATTAAGCAATGAGTTTTAGTCAATTTTTACCTTACATATTTTTCTGATATAAATGGGGTGACAAGCGACGAGAAAGGGGTGACTAGCTACGGCAAAGTGGTGACTAGCAACAGCACTAGGGTAAAGAAAATTGCAACACCAAATAAAGGACAGGATTGTTCCGAGATCTATGTGACTACTTGTTTTAATGACATGCCATCGTTGAAGTACCCATTCAGATCCTTATATACATATACCTACATACTTATTCCATATTGCACCCAAAAAGTTTCTGATACATGTATTTTTTAATTTATAAAATTTCTTTCAGGTTGAAACTTTTAATCTTACACTTGTTGTTTTTCTTTACCCTAGTGTCGTTGCTTGTCACCCCTTTACTGTCGCTAGTCGCCCCTTTTTCGTCGCTAGTCGCCCCAGTGGCTGGGTGACTCGCTACATGGTGTATTTTGCTTGAAATATAAATGGAAATACTTGTTGCGTTGCTGTACAACAAGGAGATTAGCAATGAAAAAAGCAGCCATGACTATATTTAGGTGTACTCACATTGAAGCTACAATAAAAACTTCAGAAAATACAACCAAACCAAAAAAAAAAAAAAATGTTGCTTGTCAACCATTTTACGTAGGTACTGCTTTTGTCTTAAAACTATACAAAAAATCTTTAATGTACTGCTTTGGTTGTTTCTAAAACGACAAAACTGAAACTGCCTGGCTGGTGACGGAATTCCTAATGTGATACATACATATTCGATTCGAATATAAAAACCAGAGACAATACTGAGACCCCAACTCACAATACTCTTGCCGCTGGCCCCCTCAGTTTGTTTTTTTCAAATTCGCCATTTTATTTTCCTATCGGTGTTATGTCAATTTAGAATCCGTGTGACATGTTAAAACATACAAAAAATATAAAACCATGGGGGAAGGGAATGTGATAGAGTTCGAGTTGGTTATTATAAATTTTTAAAAGACGATTAATATAATATTGTTTGGTTAATAATACTATCTAAATGAGTTGTTCCTTGCCATAAAATATTTTTGGAAAATCGAAAATGACTAATAAAGTTGAAATAATAAAATAAAAATTAAAAGTGGTGCCGCTTTTCAAACATATCAAAATTTGGAGGTAACTCAAACCAGTCTTTATTCATATGTTAAGGCTGGTACGCTGTTCGAGTGAAATTAAATTTTCACTCCTCTCCAAAAAATGATGTGAAATCGGAAGTGAACTTTTTTTTGTTGAGATTTTCGTGATTAATGCTAGATGACTGAGATGAAAAGGTTTTTTTTTTTGAAGTGAAACTGCTTATGCGACTTCCAACTCAAGGTCGCGTTAAACGTTTAACGCTAATAAAAGCATTGGATACTCAAAGGTGTGAGGGAGGGTGAGGGTGGGCACATTGCACAAGAACGTTCATATGAAAAAAAAACTGAGTGGTGTTTTCTCCACAACAAGTGAAACGAAAGAGAAGTATGCGACGTGAATGTGTATGTAATCAACAGCGACAATGTGTTTCTGAGGAAATGCGCAGATGGCTGTTGACGTCAGAGACAATAGTTGACGTGGGCTGATGGACGTATGGTGGTGTATGTAGAAACTGAGTTCATGGTTTTTGTTTTAATGGTTGTTATAGTACCTACGTTGATACCTACAGTAAAGAATTGAAGAATTCAAGAAGTAAAGACGATATAGGTGAATTATGTTGTTTGATTTATTGAAGTAAAACTTCTTGTGCGAGTTCAAGGAAGGTTGTGTTTAACGCTTAACGCTACTATAAGCACTGCATACTCAAAGGTGTGAGGGTACCGCTCACGCTTCAGAGTATGCAATGGTGAGATAGTTTATTCTGTGGTGAACATTTATTTCCAAAAATAATGACTAAATCGGCAATTAATGTCCTGTTGAAGTGAAACTTCTAATGCGACTTCCAACATTTCGTATCTTTTGATATTTCTCCACTCGAAAATGATAATTAAAAGATGCGATCAATTGTGAATTTTAAGCAATGTTAATAAAGTTTGTCTTAAAGAAACAATATGATTTCACTAAAAATCAATTTCTACCCCTTCCTATTTTCATTTCCACATTACGAAGTTTCACTTCTTCCTCGCGGAGGGACTCCACGCACTATTTTTTATTTTTTTTTTGCTGGGAATTCCATAAGATTTAGGATGGCTTTATTTAGCATTTTTGCACTCTTATTTTACTTAAAACAGCTGGAGGAAAGAAATTGCGAACTTCGTTTTATTTTAGTTAATTTTAGTAAAACACGATATTATAGGAACTGCGAAAAATGTAGTACTCTGTTAAAAAAAATTCTGAAATTGAAGTAAATTACATACTTAACCGCCTTCCTACAAATTATTTTTTACGCTGAAATGTCCAAAAAATTAATACGACGGACAATAAAAACAAAGTGAAATAGCTGTGGAGAGATTTTAGTATTGCACCTACACAGTTCAGTTTTTGAAGCGCTATTTTTCACTCGAACTGCGTACTACCAAGTGAAATTTCTATGTGGGAAGTTCATTTTGACATTTCGCGGTGAAAAATTTGTATGAGAAATTTGTATTTGTATTTCTGTTTTTGTTATTTATTTTCAGTAAAAGATATTGCTGCTATCTACCAGTATCTAATCTACTATGAAGCTGCGTCTTTTCCAAAAGCTTTGCCTTTAAAATTAACAGCTTTCTAAATAGCTACAATATTATAGGTACGCATATATTATGCACTTTAATTCCATTGTATAAGTAATGATTATGAAAACACTCAGTTTCGTATTACGTTTTTATTTTATTCTTAATATTCTGCTGGACCTATTCCTTGTAAACATGATCTCATCTTTCTGACATATGACTTCGATATTGAGACACACACCAGTATAACAAATTTCACGTTTAGAGACTTCAAAAATATAAATAGATCAGCTCTTGAGCAAAGCGTTAGATGTGTTCCATGGGAACTTGTCTACGTTATGCCCTCACCGGATGACCAAATCGACTTTATGCATAGGAACATAAACCATCTCTTTGATACGTACGTTCCAATCAAATCTGGAACGGTAAGAGAAAAGGCAAATGGTTGGTTAACAAACGATATTCGAGCGCTAATGATGCAGCGCGACCAGGCATATCGTCGGCGTTTTCGAATTGAAGAGCTCTATCAATGTTATACAAAATTGAGGAACAGTGTTGTACGTGAAATTAGAGTTTCAAAGGCACATTTTTATTCAAGTCGCTTGAATGTTAACACAGATGGTCGCAAATTATGGAGTAAGCTCCGTGAGTTAGGGATTGGTAAGCAAAAACTAAATTGTTCAAACAACGTCGATCGCGATGAACTTAATCGTAAGTTCTTATCGATTCCCGAACCCGGAACCTCAGAGGTACATGACGAAAATTCCTACGATGGCCCCATTATCCCTACAAATCCATCTTTTGTTTTTACAAGAGTGGACAGCATGGATGTACTTGAAAGCTTTTTGTCTGTTAAATCTAATGCAATAGGACTTCATCGGGTTTTCGTCAAAGCCATTTTGCCGATAATACTACCATACTTAACGCATGTGATTAATACTATTTTAATAACTGGCATCTTTCCTCGTCAGTGGAAAATGGCTAAAATAATACCAATTTCTAAAAACTCAACAGGTGATGAATTCAGACCCATATCAATCCAATCTTTTCTTTCTAAAGTTTGTGAACGGATTATGCATAAGCAACTGAATGAGCACCTGGTACATAAAAATCTGCTTGTTTCAGTTCAATCTGGATTTCGTGCCAAACACAGTTGTACAACTGCTTTAATTAGGGTGGTAGAAGACATAAGGGAAAACTTGGATAAAGACTGTATTACCTTCTTGATCCTTTTAGACTTTTCCAAGGCGTTTGATATGGTTGATCACTCTACACTTATTAAAAAGTTGCGCACTGAATTCAGCATATCTTCCTACGCTTTAAAGCTAATTACGTCGTATTTAAGTGAAAGAAAGCAGGCTGTGTGCCTTGACGGTGTTTTATCAGAGTTTCTTCCCTTATCGCGAGGCGTTCCCCAAGGGTCGATTTTGGGACCACTGTTATTTTCTCTGTACATTAATGATATAACTCCTGAAATTTTGCATTCCTCAAAACACTTTTATGCCGATGACATACAAATCTATCGAAGTTGTTCCCTAGGCCTTATTGAGAGCTGCGCCAGTGATTTAAATGAGGATCTTCAACGAATTTCGAATTGGTCATGGAAAAACAGTTTGGTCCTTAATCCAAACAAGTGCAAATGTTTAGTTATTTCGAAAAAAACGGTAGACCTGTCATATTTTCCATCTATTACGCTAAATAAATGCCCAATTCAATTCGTTGATTCTTCAAAAAATCTTGGCGTGGTATTCAATAGAACACTCACATGGAATAATCATATAAATTTAATAGTTGGGAGAGCTTATGGGGTTCTTCGTACTTTGTGGACTGCTCAGAAGTTTATACCTCTGATGACAAGGCTTGTACTTGCAAAAGCTCTGGTCATTCCTGTTCTTATCTACGGCTGTGAACTTTTTTGTGATAGTGATTCAAACAGTAAAAGAAAGCTACAAGTAGTATTTAACAGCACAATCCGCTATGTCTATGGTCTTAGAAGATATGATCACGTCTCACATCTGGCTAAAAACTTGTTGGATATGTCTTTTCATGACTATGTCAAATTCCGAACCTTAATTCTGCTTTTCACCATAATCAAAACAATGCATCCATCCTATCTGTACAATAAAATCCAGTTTTCAACATCCAACAGATCTGCTTGCTTAATTCTTCCACGTTTCTCGTGCTCAACACCTGAGAGACAGTTTTTCAGAGCAACTAGTTTTTCTTTTTCTTTTTGCCGCTTATATCTTGTTTTTTTTTTTCTAATTCAAGCAATTTCAATTTAACTTTGTTTCCTAGTTCCAAGATTTTAATTAAACATATTACGATCATGTAAATATTGGTAAATTTATTTTCTTCGTCTTATTTACTGTCGAACTTTAAATTTCGAATGATAATGTTACTATAATTATACTGTTTAACTATCACAGAATTATAAGTAGTGTACTCTTACTGTGTTAGCATATACTTAATAAATCTAAATAAATCTAAATAAATAAATAAATATTATATTTACTTTTATACTACTGATTTCCTCTATGAGAAACTTATGTGCACATTCGTGCACTTACCAGTGATTCTCTTCGCTAACTAACCAAGACAAAAACTACTTAGGCATATAGGGGGAATCTTATCACACTAATATATAAAGAGGTAATGTTTGTTTGGGGGAGGTAATCTCCGGAACTACCGAACCGATTTCAAAAATTCTTTTACTAACAGAAAGCTACGGGATAGAGTATTGCGATAGGCTGATTTATTTTTTAAATTTTCCATTTTAGATTTTTTTGATTTTCTGCACTATTTATTTTGATTTTTCTATATCAAAAATTAATTAGAAAACTACGTATGTGCGAATTTTTTTTTTCTCAAAAAGTAGATTGATAAAATCGAGATAAATTTAATGTGTTAAACGTTGGTCAACAGTGATAGTTTGTTTTTGATTTCGTGCATCGCTCCAACAGTTTCATTTCTTTTATACAGTTGAGAAGGTAAAATTTAAATGTAAAAAGTTTAAACGCGGACAAAATAGTTATCGAAAAATAAATTTCAGTGATTTAAAAAAAAATACCAACGAATGCGCACAAATATTGGCCGACGAACAAGGCAAACAAGTCAACAACAAATATCAACGAGGACAAACTACAGAAGAAAAGTGGGACATCGCATGGCATAAGACCAGATCAACAGTCAAGAAAATTGAGAGTGCAAGTAATGAGAACTGCGTCAAATCCTACTGCTGCTGGGATGGGACATGGAACAAGTTCAAATCGGAGTGGCAAGATGCGCGTCGTTGCTGACATTCGAACGACTGGCATTTCAGTAGAACGAACAGAAAACTATGTCGAAGATGGGATTTTCGATATTGGAGCGATGAACGACTATAATTATGTGCCACCATTAAAACGCGCTAAAAAACTGCTGTGCGAGTGGCAAAGTGAAATTAGCACCTGCGGAACCATTTGAATCGGAGGATTTTCTAAAGAACATTTGAGAGTACTACTGTTTTCGTATGACTTCATTGGGAACAAAAATTATTCAAAAAACTGGTTTCATGCCGACTTACAGGGCAATATTTGCTCTCATAGCAAACACAAATTTTCTAACGATGGTACGGGATTCTACGCCGCAAAATTCGGATTAACAGATTCAAGGCCAAATTTACCATCGGATGGGTGCCTTCTTGCCAGTCAATGAGGACGAACAGCCATATTCGCAGTTGTACTTCATTTTGTCGGGGGATGATCAAATCGATAGCCTGTACTGTACAGAGGGCAAACAGGAGTTACAAAAAACGTAATTCGACAATTGCAACCATTATAAATGCAATCAACGCTTTCATAACAATGTTTAAAGCGACGATAGAAACTGAACTTAGAAGATCCCACATTTGTTTTCAAACCTGATAATAGAACCGCACTTTGGAAAAAATAGAATGGATAGGAAACGGGTAGTGTCACTTCCAATACAAGAAAAATTATTTAAAATTTCTAATTTTTTAATTCGGATGTTCCGGACCGCTTCACAATTTGAAATTAAAAGTCGGCTCAATTACTATTTTGTTGAGCAACCTACATAAATGCACCGAAACTTTGTATAGGATCGCGTTTGAAATGATTGTGAACAATCTCAAATCAAATGTCATGCAAGGACAATTTTGAGTTTAAAAGGCAAACATTGTCATATCGCGGACTCCGCTTACTCAGAACGATTTGGCATTTAAGCGTTGATTACATTTATGAATTTGGGCGGAACGGAGTTCGCCGGGTCAGCTAGTCAGCAATATGCGAGCTTTCTTCAGTTGTGTTTGTATTAAGAAAGTCGACTGAAGCGTTGTCTCCTGCAGTTATTGTTGCGATTGCTGCTCTTGCTTATCTCGTTATATCGTTAACAGCTTTTTTTTTTTTGTTATACATATGTTGGTGTCATATGTTATATATCGCTGTTGCTAGGTGAGAGCTATGTTGGAGCAACGGGAACGGGTGGTGCAGCTTTTTATTTTCGCTCAAAATTTGACAATCGCAATCAACGTTGGCGTACAGTGGTCATTGATGTGCATGTTTTATTTTATTTTGATATGTTCCCAAGACTTATAACAAGGCTTTAGACAATATCATAGACGAATTTATTTATGTGAGCCAAGAAAAGGATTTTTTTATTTGAACAAATTTCAGTTCACGTTTATGGAGGGGTAGCCGACGAATCTAGTCAAGAAATTCGTGACTGAGTACTAAGTTGACAGTTCGGGTATGTGGATGACGTAGAAATAGTGACGTTCCCTACCAATCTAGTTTTTGCGTTCAGGTTACATCTTATCCAGATGCCACCCCAAACTCTTCGACTTAAGATAACTACATTCTTGAATGTGCCCACTGATGCACAAATAAAAAGAAAAAAAGCATCACAGAAATACCTGATGCACTGTCAATTCGCCGGCAAAAACGTTTGCAAAATGTAGGAAGAGAAAGAAAAGTAAGTAAATAAACATTTCTATGAATGCTTTTGACAGAAAGTTTTATGAATTTTTATTAAATTTTTTTTTTTAATTTTTCTCACAAACAATGCTTTTTAAAACTCAAACGTCATATTCACTCAGCAGCTCATCAGCATAAAGTGTGCATCACATCAGCATCGCAAAAAACATTGAAGCCGCATCACTGCGCAAATCTTTGACGTTTCTGAATTTACACGTTATTTTCCTTTTTGCTTGTAATCACATGTAATTATGCGTTTACAACATTGAGGATAGGGTAAATTTGGATTTTCGTAACCCTCGTCCTTACATCCTTCTGTGAGTGCTGGTGTTGCACAGCTTGAAATATTGAGTTAAGTACCCGAATTATTTATTTGTTTACTTTATTCATTTAATTTAATAAAAAGCATTACCTTAGACAATCTGTAGATCCATCTTCACGGCAAGTGAGTTTCACACAAGGAACATCAGAATCAGGATGATCTATAGATTGTCCAGGCGCGATAATTTTATTGCCGACGGTGCATTTAACAGCAAGCGATGTTGCAGTAAAAGCGACCAATACGAGAACAATGCAAGCGAATGACTTCATACTGGACTTGATGAAAGGTTCTCTGAAAACGAAAATGAGTACACCGCGCACTTATAGCAGCAGTTTGCGTAATTAATTTTATATACCTACCTTAGATACATCTTTAGCTAAATCACGATGGTTTGCAGGTAGTCATTTTCTAATGGACGTGAGATTTTAAAAGATTAGCAGGTAGATATAGGTACGTTGATCATGAGCTACTCTCTAAGACCACTCTGAAGTAATTAAACACTGACTGCCGTAGGGGACTTTTTTAGGGGATGTACCTACACAGATTGTGTCAAAGATAAATGCGCGTAGTAGAAATAATCGCCACTACATTTTTCGAATTCATAATGGATATATAATATTTTCCGTAAGAAATGAGCTGTTGTTTTGTAAACCGCAATAAATTGAAGGTGGGGACTTAAAGTGATTAATACTAAGATAGTTAGTTTTCATGTCACTAATTTTCTATTTACACGAAAATACTTTAGATAACCTGTAAATCTGTATTCTGTCGCATATTAAATACTTCAGAAAAACTTAATAATTAAGAACAGTGGCCGTGGGCCAGGACCACGACAGAAAGTTGACTTTTTGGCTTGATATTACTACCTACATTCTCGTATCAGAAAATATTGCATAAAGTCGTGTTCAGGTCGTTAATAAGAGGTAAAATCTTTGCTTTTGTTGATGAGTTTTGCACTTAGGCGGAGTACGGAGCTCTTCAGAAACGAAATTTTACTTTGGTCTCCAAATTGACAGCAAAACGTCTGCGAAAAGGCACCGGAAAATAATTTGTGCAGATTTCCGTCAGCGGATACACAAGTAGCAGTGTTATATACCAGCACTGGGTATTTATTTCCAATTTGGCTTTTTAAAATTGTCAGTTCGGATTTATTGTAATTCACGCTATTCACTTTATTTAAGTTTGGTGATTTTTAGGATCCTTAGAAATTTATAATTCTATTGCAAACGCACTTTTTTCGTATAACCAAGACTTTCTAAACAGGTATGTCTTTTTCGATTATTGGTCATTTCAGATTTTGATCTGAGATTTCAGATTTCTTCTGCCAACAATGAAACATTAAATCCGAATTTGGTTTCTTTTGTGAGCTGGCCGCACAAAAACATATTCTCACTTGCACTGGTGAAACCGAGCACATCAGTTGCGGCGTTTTCGATGGCTTCTTGGCATCGGCGCCACTGGTCTTCGGCACTTGATGCAGGCAGCATAGGACTTCTCGAGAGGTTGAGGGATACGCGATCGGCATAGGTTCTGGCAGTTTGTTGCGTTTGTAGTCGTCCGACGTTAAGTCTCCTCACAGTATTTTCTCGTTGTTGTGGTGTCTGGGATATCCGCATCCGTACCTTGGCTACAACAAGGTAGTGGTCCGAGTCTATGTTGGCCGCTCGGAAAGTTCGGACATCTAGAATACTGGAGGAGTGCCTTGCGTCGATCGCAACGTGATCAATTTGGTTGACGGTTTGATGATCAGGTGACCGTCATGTTCCTTTGTGGATATTGAGGTGAGGAAACCGTGAGCTAGCTATGGTAACATTGCGTCCCGTAGCAATATCAATCAGCCTAAGTCCGTTTCCAGACGTGGTGTCGTGTGCTGTGTTTTCCGATTGTGCTACCAAAGATGTCCTCCTTTCCTATTTTGGCGTTAAAATCACCCAAGACGATTTTAACGTCATGCTAAGGACATTGCTCATATGTTTTGTCGAGGAGCTCGCAGAAACACTCTTTGGTAGCATCGTCTTTTTCTTCTGTGGGGGCGTGAGCGCATATTAGGCTGATGTTGGCGAATTTAGCCTTTATGCGGATCGTGGCAAGGCGTACACTTACGTGTCGAAAGCTCAAGACTTCTTGCCTAAGTCTGCCGCTTACAACAAATCCGCATCCAAATAGACGCTGCTTTTGTTCCCTATAGCAGTCACCGTAGTAAATGTCACAGTTTTTCATCCTTCTTTTGCCCGGCCCATCCCACCGCACTTCCTGGAAGGCGGTGATACCTGCTTTGTAGCAGTCTACGGCCTGCGCTAGTTGTTCGGCTGCACGCGGTCTGTTCAGAGTTCGAACATTTCACGTGCAGATCCGAACGTCATTGTCTTTTTCCGTATTCCAGGTTCGTCAACAGTGAATCCGTCCTTATCCGAGGCTTTTGGTTGCTTCGGAACATAGTGTTTTTTCCGTGGTAGGGTAGTTAACCCCACACACAACCCCCAACCTGGAGGACCAGGCCCTTTCTGCGACCCCTTGGGCAAAAGGAGCCGGAATATTCCGGAGTCAGTAGCCCGCTGCGGGGATATGAGAGCTGCCGTTGACCCTTTAAGGGCTCTTCCGGCACCATCTCTATTTCAACACCCTGACCAGTGTTGAAAATCCTCAATGACCTCAGCTCCAAATACGTCGAAGTAGCTCATTGAGGTATCTGCCATGTTGACTGTTGACGCCACCGTTGATTCAACCATGTGAATTCATCCGCCGTACGTCCTCTTTCTGAGGGGCTCATGTAAGAATTCTGAGACTCGAGCAGACAGCCAATTCCGACAGAGCATTATAGTGTTGCTATTTTCTACGTGTTCAACACACGCACTTATAAGTTCAGCAAGTCAATTCCGGATGGACATAGACCAGTACCCGGTGGTGACCACTTGGAGGTAAAATAAGCACAATTGGTGTATCTGAACAGTTGCAACAACTGGGCATCGCCAAGTTGACGCCAATCAGTGTCTACCCTATTCATCAACATCAGCCTTAATAAAATCATAAGGCTTGTAGATTTCGATGAGATTGGTGAATGGTCTCAACATTGCCAAGAAACACGCGAACGAGTAGTTTTTTTTTTTTTTTTTTTTTTTTTTTTTTTTTTTTTTTTATACCGAGGGTAGGTGAAAATCTTCCAAAGACACTATGAGAATAGCAAGCGCGTGCTCATAGTAGTGTCAGATTTTTACTGACTAAAAACACCACCCTTCGAAGAATTGTTAGATACTGCAACTAAAATATAACTTATAAAGCAATTTTTCTATAACGAAATAACAACTTTTGACAGGCTACTTTCCAATGAAAGATCCTGCATGTTCCGCAATTAAGACGCGGTTAATCCTATCTTGCCAAGTCGAACGGTTTCGTTCTTTGTAGTCGGCGCAATAAATTGTTCTCGTCCAAAATTTGTCGGACTGAATTGTTGACATGTCCGATTAGTCGGTTTCTATGCTTTCTCGCGAAGCTTTTTGTCTCAGCTTCAATTATTGGAATTCCGAGATCTCTGTGGATATCGTCGTTTCTAATATACCATGGTGCTTGTACAATTTCTCTAAGCACTTTATTTTGGAAAGTTTTTAGAATATTGACATTTGTTTTCTTGGTACAACCCCAGAGTTGTATACCGTAGGTCCACACCGGCTTTAGCACTTGCTTGTATAGAAGCAGTTTGTTTTCGGTACTGAGCTGGGAATGTTTTCCGAGTAACCAGTACATTTCTCTATATTTGATATCGAGTTCTTTACGTTTCATTTTCACGTGCGAATTCCATTTCAGCTTTGCGTCGAGTGTCATTCCCAGGTATTTGGCCTCGTTTGCAAAGGGTATTCGGGCCAAGTTTAGGAAAATTGGCAAGTCATTAGTTTTCTTATACGTGAAATTCACGTGAACAGATTTAGTTTCGTTGAGGGCGATCCGCCAGTCCCTCGTCCATTCATTTACCTTATTCAGTGCGATTTGAAGTTTTGCAGTCGTTTCTTCAATTGTATTACCTACTGCTAGGATAGCGGTGTCGTCGGCGAACGTAGCGAGAGTAGTGCCATCTTCTCTTGGTATATCGTGAGTATATAACAGATAGAGGAGGGGCCCAAGGACACTTCCTTGCGGCACGCCGGCCGAAATTTCCTTAAGCTCAGAGTATTCGTTTCCATGTCTTACACGGAAGAGTCTATTCCCGAGATATGATTCTAAAATATCATATAGGCGTACGGGAAGAACTTGTCGTAATTTTAATTTTAAGCCGTCATGCCACACCTTATCAAAGGCTTGTGAGACGTCAAGGAATACGCTTGAGCATATCTTTTTTCTTCAAATGCTTTCTCAATTACGTCAGTAATTCTATGCACTTGGTCAATCGTGGAATGCTTGGTTCTGAACCCAAACTGGTGGTCAGGGATAAGATTATTGTTTTCTATAACCGGTTGTAGGCGCGTTAGTAAGATTCTCTCGAAAACTTTGGATATGACTGGAAGAAGGGAAATTGGGCTATACGACTTTACTTCATTTGGCGGTTTTCCTGGTTTTAAAACCATTATGACCTCCGCAACTTTCCATTGGCTCGGCACGTGTTTTAGTCTGAGCGCGGCATTTATAATATGAAGAAGCTTAATTAATGCTTTTCTTGGTAGAACTTTGAGAACTTCTCCCGTGATCAAATCGTAACCAGGAGCTTTCTTAGGTTTTAGGGATTCAATTTCACGTTTTAGTTCCCTTAGCGTTGCACTTGTGAGTACTAAATCGTCGGATAGTAATTCCGCCGCAGTAACACTGTCGTGAACCGCCCGACCATCGTAAGGTTTAAAGGTTTCTTCTAAATAGGCGGCAAAAACGTCCGCTTTTTCCTTATCTTCCCTTGCCCATTCATTTTGATTTATTTTAATTGGCGGCGCGGGGATTTTGGGCCTTTTGGTGCCTTTTACAGCTTTCCAAAGTGAATAATTGGAATCTTTTTTCGCCGTTAAACTTTCAAGGTAAGAACCTATCGCACGATTTTTAAAGTCATTGATAGCTGTCTTCAACAAATTGCACAAATAATTCAAATGTGTTTTATGTTGCGGGGCGCGACTCTGTTGTCATTTTTTACGTGCCTTCCTTTTTTCGTTGACCAATTCTTTTATTTCGGGAGGATATCGTAGACCGTATTTGGCCGGCGTTTTCCTTGGATTAGGCGTATTATTCCAGGAAGCGAGCTGTACGATCTCAACGAAGCGATCTACTTCAACCTCAAGTTCATAGGGTGTCGTAAGTGGAACGCTAAGTTCAACATTCTCTTCAATTTCGTTCCTTAAGCCTTCCCAGTTAGTTGTTCTACCAGTTAATCTCGCTGGCTTAAGGTTATTTACCAAAGCTCTATTTATCAAAGCTCTCTTCAACTTTAATGTGGTTGGTAGATATTCCTTTCACGACGAAAAAATCGATCAGGTCAGGTGTTTTTGAAGTATCAGTTGGCCAGTAGGTCGGTTTGCCCGTCGAGTGGAAATCACAACTATACTCCATACCTGCCCCATATAGCATTCTTCCTTTTCGCGAGATATATCTAGAACCCCAGAACGTGTGTTTTGCATTAAAATCGCCGCCAATAATGAAGTTTGGTTTGAGCGATTTAAGCAATTTAGTATAATCAGTTTTTTCAAGCGCGGAACGCGGTGGACAGTAGATAGATGAAATTCTAAGAGTACGCTGACTATTTTTTACTCGAATCGTGCACAGTTGCATAGTTTCAAGCTCTGTCTTCAGGTCTTCGTATTGTTCAATGAAGTCTTTAATAAACAATGACGATCCACCTCTCGCGTTTCCCGAAGGGTGACAAGCGTGGAAGTCATTATAGCCTTTTATTTTTAAGCTCGATCCCTTTTTCACGTGAGTTTCAGAAATCAAGCAAATGTCAAGATCTTTCTCGCGTATGAATATTTCCAATTCGTCGAGTTTTTGCAAAAGTCCGTTTGCATTCCAAGTGCATATTTTTAACATTGGTTTTTCATTCATATTTTATTTGATGTACGCGTTTTCCGTGAATTATTCTCGAGCTTAACCAAGCGATCGAGAATAATTTTATTTATTTTGCTTTGTTCTTCAAGTTTCTGGAGAACAACTGAGAATACATGAGAAACAGGGTCCGGCGAAGTTTCAACGTTTTTAGCTCCGTCGTATGCCGCGGCCTGAGCGTAGGTCTGCACTTCTCTGGCTGGCCGAGGTCCACTATTCGATGGCTTTACTGATGGTAACTTTTCAGTAGCGTTTCTTTTGGCAACAGAGGTCGAGGGCTTTTCTGTTGTCTCTCTTTCTCTGACATTATTACGCTCTGGAACCGGAGGTTTTATGTTGCCTACTACATCCTGGGCGGTCTTACGCTTTGTATTCGTTAGCGGCTTTGTTTTTTTATGTTGAGGCTTAAGGAGCGCATCTCTCAGGATGCAGGGTGCTTTCCCTTACAGTTAGCACAAGTAGCGGAGGATTGTTTATTTGCTCCACAGTCTTGGGAGAAATGATTTCCGGCGCATTTCACACATCGCGGCTCTTTTTTGCAATACATTTGCGTGTGGTTAAATTCTTGGCAACGTTTGCACTGTGGAATTATTTTCAAATTTCTGCGCATCGGCTCGATTTTAACCACGATATTTACTATGGTTTTAATTCGGTAGATATCTTCGATATTATCAGACCTATCGAAGGTAAGCATAAAGAGCGGTAGTCCACGCCTTATCATGACATCCTCATCTTCTTCCGATTTCTGTTTCTCCTTCTTGATGATATTAACGGTATCAAGAATTTTAAACCCTTTAGCTTGAAGGTCGTTTATAACCTCTTCTTTTTTGTATGAGGGGTGGAGTCCCCTTGCTACAACACGATGTGGCCTTTCTGACTTTATTTCGAAAGTATACCACTGGATCTTCTCAGTATTTAGCTTTTGGGACACTGCCCGGTAGTCTTCGTGGTTATCGACGTTAATTTTCCACGCATTATTCCTCAAAGATGTAACCTTAAATTGCGATATTATCGCTCCTTTAAGGAGGCTGTGCAATTTATTATACTCCGTTATCCCAACGACGTTTATTGGAGGCGGTGCGCGAATATGCCCTCGGAGTTGTTTTTCTTGCGGTACTTTACCCGTTTGTTCTTTTAAGGGCTCGACTTCAGGCGAAGAACCGGCTCTCCTTTTCTTACTAGGTCTTTTTTTAGTGACCCAATTCGTTTCGCGCGCTAGCTCTTCTTCGTCGGTGTGGTATTCCCGACTAGCCAAGCGTGGTGGAGTACATTCGCGTTCCTTCTGCAAATGGATGTTCCTTAGAACCTTATTTTGTTCTTTTAGCAGTTCTATCTCTTTCTTAAGATCTTGATAGAGTAGATCCATTTCCTTAAGCTTGATTCGGAGTTCTTTATTTTCTTCCTCAAGACTTTCATCTTTCACTGAGTCCTGTTTTTCACGCGCTAGCGCTCCCGGCGGACTTCTTTTCCCGGCGTTATTCGATCTTGTTGGAGGAGATCGAGATACCCTTGAGCTTTTAATAAAAGGGTTAATAGATTGCAATAAGCGGCTCTCCCCAGAATCCGTAGAGCCGACCTCCGAAGAGGGTGGATTTTCCAGTAAAGCTGGACTGCCACCTGGGGTAGTTAATCTTTTCGTTTTGTTCATTGCATTTTTTGTATACACCATTTCGCTCGGTATACGGAGGTTGGATTTTAGTCGCCTTTTACGACAGGCATGCCTACCTCGGGTATATTCTAACCCCTACCCGAAGGGGAACGAGTAATTGAAAAAAAAATGCACGATTGGATCCAACGAAACTTTCTCATTCATCAGAAGCTTGGTTTAATGTTTTCTTATTTTATTAGGTAGGTGGGTAAAAATCTGAGAATCGATGCTAGGTAAAAGAAACGGTTCATAAACTCTTGGGTTAGTTGTGAGTTTTTATAAGTTGAAGCGCTCCTGTAACCAGGCAATTGTCTGGAAATTTCTATTGTGTAAGATCTAAGTGCTTGGAATTATTTTAAGATTCAAATTCAATTTGATTGCAAAAAAAAAAGAATAAGGGAGTAATATTTGTATTTTTTTTTTTTTGTGAATGTGCTTTCGAGTTGTAATAAAATATACGAAGACAGATTAGGATTTGGGTATAGTCAGTATTGAGAGATAATTAAAAACGAATTTGTTAAATTTTTTTTTGAGAAAAACTAAGTATGGAATCTTAACTAATTGGAATTATTTTATTATCCTAAATATTTTATTTTATCAAAATCGTTAAAGCTGCTTTTGTAAAATTATGCAGGCAACAAAATATATAGGTATATATATATTTTTCAAATATTTAGTTAGAAAAATACTATTGTTGAACTATTTAGCTGAAAACTGAGTACAAGATTTTGTTCGGAGTGTAAGCATTACTTGATTTTTAAAGCCTTATCCCAATCGAAAATGGGGTCTTAGAGATATGAGAAGTTTCTAAAATTAGCGTTTTCGGTGATTCGAATTAAGAACTAAGGACCCAATAATTTGGGAAACATGTACTTTACTTTAACTATGCATTTTGGTCATAATCGTTATACAGGGTGTCCGCCGGGAAGGTATACTACTTTGTTTTGCCGCCATTTTGGTAAACATTAGTCTTGACAGTTCATATTTGGCAGTCGTGAAGTAGGCACGTGGCAAATTATGGAAAAATATTCGATAAACCAACGTGTTTTAATCGTTAAAACATTTTATCAGAATCAATCATCGATTACTGTGACGATGAGAAAGTTACGTGAAATTTTTGGGAGAAACAGCGTGCCAACAAAACGCACTATTTATGCAAGATCGGCTGAAAACATAACTGCTGCTCAAGGAAGTGTTCAAAACAATCCATCAACCTCAATTCGACGCTGTGCTTAGTAGCTTGGTGTTCAAAGAACAACTTTGGCAACAATTTCGCACAAGGATTTGCATTTGTTTCCATTTAAGATTCAGTTGACACAAGAGCTTCTTTCACAAGACCATTTACGCCGCCGGCCGTACATATGCCAATAGGATGTTAGAAGCTAGCCCGTGACAACCCCGATTTTCATTTGAATAGATATGTGAATAAACAGAATAATCGGTTCTGGGCAATGGAAAACCCTCAAATTATTCATCAGTCACCTTTGCATCCATTAAAAGTTACAGGCTGGTGTGCAATTTGGTCAGGAGGAATCATTGAACCTTACTTCTTTGAAAATGAAAACCGCATAACGGTAACTGTGAATGGGGAGCGATATCGTGATATGATTGATTTTTACGCCACAACTTCATGCTTTTTACATGTGGTATCAACAAGACGGTTCCACATCGCATACAGCCAGGATTACAATGGAATTAATGCTAGACCTCTTTCCACAACAAGTTATTTCAAGAAATGGTTATGTTGATTGGCCTCCACGGTCGCCTTATTTGACTGCTTCGGACTTCTTTTTCTGGAGATATCTGAAAAGCAAGGTTTATGCAAACAAACCTGAAACGCTTGAGCAACTCAAACAAAATATTCGTGATGAAATTGATGAAATACCTCGTGAAATGTGTGAGAATGTAATGAAAAATGTGCTCAAAAGGGCTCGCATTTGTGAGACTAACAGAGGTGGACATTTACCTGATACTGTATTCCATACATAACAGAGAGGATCCAAACCAGAGACAATACTGAGACCCCCAACTTCGGCCGATTTTCCGTTACTTGCCAACAAGCTATATTTCTATGGGGTGGTACACGCTAAGTGCGTTAGTATTGTTACATAGAAATTCGTATTGACAACTGTCACTCACCAACACACTCGCACCTTGCGTGTCCCACTTCCGCTGTCGGCAAAGTTGCTTCCAGCGTTCATAGAATTTTGTCAGTTAAATTTGAAATTATTTGTTTCGTGTAAATAGTATTTTATTTTAGGAATTAGTGCACTTTTGCTGAAAATATTTATGAAAAATGATTACTGTAGAATGGTTGTAGGAAAATAAAAACATTTTGGGCAATTTTTCTTCAGTTATTTAAGAAAAATGTACACATCAAATCGAAGTTAATGATATTCAAAAGCAGAAAATACACAACAATATTTGTCCTAATATGTTTCTAGTATATAAAACATCTCATTTAGATCGCATTATTAACTAAACAAATTATATTAATAGTTTTTTAAAAATTTATAATAACCAACCAATAGCATTCAGTTATCTTAAAATGTGGTATTCTCGAACTCTATCACATTCCCGGTAGCGGTTGGCAGCATTGGATTTATATTTTTTGTATGTTTTTACATGTCACACGGATTCTAAATAGACATAACACCGATAGGAAAACAAAATGGCGAATTTGAAAAAAAACTGAGGGGGCCAGCGGCAAGAGGATTGTGAGTTGGGGGTCTCAGTATTGTCTCTGATCCAAACTAGAGAGCCAACTGAGAGCAGAAACGGTATATTTGCCTACAAGCTTCCTATGACCTTGTCCTGCACAGGAATATTCTTAGTATTCGTGTATGTACAAATCAAAGGAGCGCCATTGCTGCCGCACGCACACTTAGTATATTCCTGTGCAGAGACTTTATGTCAATCGGGCGGCCATTATTGGTGGAATTTTAAGTGGGGGCGACTGTGTTCGTCATTCTTGGTGCCGATTAGTTACACGGCGTTCACATCGCACTTCAATTTAAACATTTTTAAAGTTTATGAAATTGTTGGAAAATCGAATTTCGGAAAACATACCTAATATAATTTAATCACAATGTCAAATACCTTTTAATAATCATTTGTCAATATCAGAAATCCATCTCATGTTATTAATCAGAGAAAAATGAACTAACACGGTTTTCTTGCACTTTTGCCTTTTTTTTTGTTGATTTTAAAGGCTAGTACGCTGCTCAAGTGAAATCCAGTTTTTCATACAAATTTTTCACCGCGAAATGTCAAAATGAACTTTCCACAGGGAAATTTCACTTGGCAGTACGCAGCTCAAGTGGAAAATTGCGCTTCAAAAACTCAGCTGTAGGTGGCGATACTAAAATCTCTCCACAGCTATTTCACTTGGTTTTTATTGTCCGTCGCATTAAATTTTTGACATTTCAGCGTGAAAAATGGTTCGTAGGACGATGGTTAAGAAATTAATTTCAATTTCAGATGTTTCTTTAAGAGAGTACTGCATTTTTCGAAGTTCTTTTATCATTTTTGCATTGAATATAGTACCATAAAGCTAGGTGTACAAAAAGTTGGTGGCATGGATGACCTTTTTGATGAGCAGGGTGCCTCAGTAAATTGTTATACACTGTTTTGCTCAAGATAAGCTATATAAGATAAGATTTTTTATCGGTGGTCAGATCAATTACATAAAATGATTTATGGATACTAAAATGGCAATTAAGTGTTTTCATACAAAAAATGATTTGTTCGCAGCTCGCAGCTCCTTTTTGTAAAGGCGACACGGTGGCTGCTGCAATTGCGTTATAAAATTGAACACGATACTCTTTTTATGCATTTTATTACTATTAATGAATGAATGAGAGTTACTTTAATTAATAATAAATCCTTAAATATTATCGTGGAGGCTCTCAGAGCACTTTTTATGTGCGTTTGGTACAACAAAAAAAGAAAAACAATCTTTTCCAGATTTCAGAGCGCTTTTGCGAATCTATATATTTTCTCAGATTAACCATGCAAGTGCGTTTGAGTTTGTTTTTTTCTCTACAGCAAAGAAAGTAATTGCATCGGGTGAATCTATTTGTTCAATTTATTTATGTATAAATATATAGAAATCAATCGGGGCGCTAATTTAGAATGTTTGAATATAAAATTTAACCAGTGAATGGAAAACGCTTTGAAAAGGCTCTGCGAAATAAGGCCCCAATGAAATAAGGCCCCAAAAAATTATACAGGAAACAACAAAAACGATTTTTAATACAATTTGGGGTGTTATTTCCTTTTTTGGGGCCTTATTTCATTTTCTCTTTTGGGGCCTTATTTCCTACAGCCCTTTGAAAAGTGTTGAAGGCTACACATATTCCAATCGCACGAATGTCAACACAGAAAAGGGCAAGTGATGTTCTGATGTCCGATTAGCCACACGAAATCTGAAATCTGAAAGCAAATCTGAAGAAGCATAATCGAATACCACATAAGAAACTTTTGCAAATAAGAATACAGCAGTATTCGAATGTTCCAATACAATGAGGTTCAGTAATCACATCAATATAATTCACGGATCTTTCAAAAGGTGTATACCTACTCTCTATGTACTCTTGATTGTTAAAATGTGATACACTGGTGTAGACGAAATTACAAATCAGATATTATTGCCAAAATTAAATACTAATACTATGTAGTATGAAGTAAAATAATACAAAGTTCGCAATTTCTTTCCTCCATCTGTATTCATTTTAAGTAAAATAAGAGTGTAAGAAGTATGTTTATTTTATACTATAGCTATCCCAAATCTTATGGAATTCCCAGCAGAAAAAAAAAACTTTTCAGCTCAGTCACCCTGCATTAATTTCTCCACGAAAATCTCCAAAAAAAAATTTCACTTTCGATTTCACAGCATTTTTTGGAGAGCAGTGAAAATTTCACTTCACTTGAGCAGCGTACTAGCCTTAATCTCTTAACTTCAATATTTAAATACAATGTAGGGGAAAAAATTTGTATGCCATGGGAAAAACATATTTCAGTTTCAGAATATTTTGCAATCTGTAATTGATGCTTAAAATGCATACTTACACAATATAAATATGTGCAAGCATGAATTTGTTAAATTCAAAAAAAATTAATTAATTATTTTTGTTCCGTTTATAGGTACTATTGCTCTCAAATTTAGCTTAAATTTTTTTCAGAGTCTGGATAAATTTGCGAATCTTCATTTCTGAGCGAAATTCACACCTACGAACACTAACACCAAACATTTGTCAAACTGAAAGTGTGTTATTTTCCTTTTTACAGACGACAAGAGTCTGTGAAAAATAGAGAACAATTTACATTTGGTCAGTGCAAAGGGTAGTAACATAAATTTAATAGATTTTTGTAAACAAAAACTACGATTTAAAAACAGCTGACTTTTAAAACACGCACCACAATAAATGCAAAGAAAGAAAAATCTCGTTTTATGTTCCATTGGGTACAAAAAATCTGAAGTCTGAGAGCAAATTCTGAAAATTCCAATGGAAAATGACATTGGTAATTCAAAATAAACTCTATATTCCAAAAAAAAAAATTGAAATAATGAACTACCATAAATTTAATATTAAGACTGAAATTTGTTAAAAGTAATGCGCTATATCTACAAAAAACGAAATAGAACATGGGAATACCTACAATAAACAAAATTATTTGAATTCTCACGATTGAATACGCCAAATCCGAAATCGGAAATTATATCGCAAAATCCAATTAGATACCACATATTAGGCGTGTTTTTTTAAGCTTCGATATCAGCAAACCAAAGTAAAGTAGGATTTTCAGCACGCAGTTCCAACAACTACCTATTCGTTTGGGCTTCTTCAGATTCGCTCTCAGATTTCAGATTTCGTGTGGCTAATCGAACATAAAAACGTCATTTGCTCTTTTTTGTGATAATATTCTTGGGATTCGAATATGTGTAGCCTTCAACACTTTTCAAAGCGTTTTTCATTGACTGCTTAAATTTTAAATTAAAACATTCGAAATTTGAGTCCCGACTGATTTTTAAATATTTATACATAAATAATTTACAAAAATATATTCACCCGATGCAATGCCTTTCTTTGCTTTAGAACAAATTTACGAAAACCACCAGTTGTCAAACTCAAGCGCACTTGTGTTGGTAAATCTGAGAAAATTGGACACATAATATGCTCTGAGAGTGCCCAATCGAATACCACATAAAGTTTACTTTTGCCCTAGTGGAACCTTGGGCTTAACTTGCATGTTGTTAACCTATTTATGGAACAACCCCCAAGGTTCAGCTGCATGAATTCTGCTGTCAAATATGTAATTCATATAAACAAAATTTAAAAAATCTGAAATGTGAATGGATGAACATTTTTTGGAACCGAATATGGATAGAGAACAAGTGAAGCTATATAAAAAACCGTACTCAACATTTATTCGTGCTACATTTATTGTTATAAATGCATTTACAAATTATTTTTAAATGAAAAAGTACAACCGGGCGGCCATTAATTACACGTATTCACCGACAGGAAAAATAAGAGCGCGCGAGAGAGGGCTGTCATTCAAAATTTGCGGGGAAAATCGGGTAGGTGCACGGGAGTTGGCTCTCTAGTTTGGATACTCTCTGATACATAATTGCCGACATTAAGTAAAACATTTATCAATATAAGATCCATTCTCTTTCATTTAATCAAAAATTATAAACAAACAAAGTAGTATACCTTCCCGGCAGACACCCTGTTTATATGTATATAGATTTCGAGAGATATCAGATATCAGACCACCATTGTCGGGTCTCTTTTCGTCTCTATAAATCTTACCCAGAGAGACACTCTGGATTTCTCCAGAGTTCTCCCTGGTCTCAATTTCTAGTGTTATTGTGTTATACGAGTCTTGTGATTCTTTTCCATAATACGCACCCTTGTTATCCCATCCATGGGCATGTTCAGCTCCCTAACCTCGTTTTTTACAAGTTTCAGCTTCCAGGATCTTCCTATGCCCATAGATGATAGCGAAGTGCCGTTAGGGCCGCTGTTTTCTTAATAAATAAGTCCAGCGGTAAAATACCCAGGATCACTTCCAATGCGCATGTTGGTATTGTCCTTATTGCACCTGTAACTGCTATACATGCTGAGCGTTGGACCCTATCCAGGTGCTTCCTCACAGTTTTCTGGGAGGCTTTCGGCCACCATACCACCGAGGCGTAGTTGATAATGGGTCTAGTTATCATCGTATACATCCAGTATGCTGACCTAGGCGAGAATCCCCATGATGTAGTACTCTTTTTGCGGTCCTGACCTTCTCCTCAACATGGTAGTTGCAAGTATCTAGATAGGCTCCCAGATACTTAACCTTCTTGGCCATTGTTAGTTCCGATCCGAAAAGTGTTAAGGGTCGAAATTCCTGATTTTTCAACTTCCTTGTGAAGATTATTAAATCTGTTTTCTAGGAATTAAGAGAAAGCCCTTGTTCCAGACACCACGGTTCAACCACTTTGAGCGCATTCCTCATGATATCTATGGTGACGTCTATAAAATTGCCTCTTGCCATTACTGCTATGTCATCGGCATATCCCACTGTATGAATGCCAGTCGCCTCAAGTCTGTCGAGAAGAGAGTCCACAGTGATATTCCACAGTGTAGGTGAGAGAACACCTCCTTGTGGGAAACCTCTGCTGACCCTTCCTCTGAGTTTTAAGGTTCCCGTCTGAGTATTTATCGCCCTTGCGTTCCTCGTCAAACTATAAAGCACCCTCATTTACAGCGTGTAAAAAGCAATTGCCTGGAACTTTGAAGATAGTTCCACAAAATATTTTTGGCAGGACTGGAAAGGAATACATACTGATACTATGTGTAATATTGAGTGAAATAAATAAATCTTCTATATATAACTCGATGATGTTATAACACGATAATCCCTAGGACGATTTTCATGATTCTTTTTTGTTTTTGTTCGTATTGCTGTATATCAGGTTTAAGAAGAGAAAAAATTCCGGAAAATTGCCGTGCAGTCCTGATTTGGCATCCAATGATTCTTCCAATTAAGTATTTATTTTGTAGGTAAATTGAGAAATTCGAGAATATCAGATTAATGTATTATACGTTTGTCAACAGTGATGGTTTGTTTTTGATTTTGTGCATCGCTCCAAAAGTTTCATTGCTTTTACTTTTATACAGTTGATAAGGTAAGAATTAAATGTAAAAAGCTTAAACGCGGACAAAATAGCAGTTGAAAAGTAAATTTCAGTAATTTTTTGAAAATGCTAAGACGAACGCGCGCAAATACTGGCCGACGAACAAGGCAAGCACGTTAACAAAAAATATATCAACCAAGTTAAACTGAAGATGAACGCAAAGGATGGGACATTGCATGGCATATAAGACTAGGCAAGCAATTTGAGAGTTTAAGTAATAAGAACTGCGTCAAATTGTACAGGTGTTGAGAACATGTTCACATAGAAGAATGGCAAGACGCGCTTTGTGGCCGACATTCGAACGACTGGCATTTCAGTATGAATCTACAGAAAACTATGGCGGCGATGCGAATCGATATTGGAGCGATGACTATAACTGTGTGCCACAATTAAAACGCGCTGAAATTTAAAGGCGAAACGACCGGCCTTTGCTGTGCGAGTGGCAGAGTGAAATTATCACCTCCGGAGCTATTAAAATCGTTCTTTGAATCGGATGATTTTCTAAAGAACATTTGACAGTACAACAACTGTTTCCGTATGACTTCGTTGGGAACAAAAATCATTCAAAAAACTGGTTTTATGCCAACTTGCAGGGCAATACAAAGACGGCAAACAGGAGTGACAGAAACGTCATTAGACGCAATCAACGCTTTCATTACAATGCTAAAAACGGCGGTAGAGAAAATTAACTCCGACAATCGCAAATTTATCTTCAAACCTGATAATAGAGCCGCATTTTGGAAAACATAGAATGGATAGGAAGCGGGTTGCGTCAATTTCAATACAAGAAATATTATTTAAAATTTTTAATTTTTAGATTCTGTGGATGTTCCTGACTTACTGCTTCACACTTTGAAATTAAAAGTCGGCTTAGTTATAATTTTGTTGAGCAACCTACATAAATGCACCGAAACTTTGTATAGGATCGCGTTTGATATGATTGTGAAGAATCTCAAATCAAATGTCATGTAAGGACGATTTTGAGGGGAAAATTAAAAGGCAAACATTGTCATATCGCGGATTCGGAAATATTATTTTCATTACATTAACGAACTAGGGCGGAACGGAGTTCGCCCTGTCAGCTAGTAAATAAATAAAAAAATATAAATTGACTTAGTTGTCCACTACTCGCGGTCACAGAAGGATGTAAGGAAGACGGCTCGATTAAATTCAAACTTACCCTACCCGGAATGCTGTAAACGCAAAATAAAGTGTCTGCCTTTTTGTATAGAAAAAATATTGCCCTTTCCATCAAAAGGGCACATCGATAGGGAAACTTTCTTAAGTAAAATATTATTAAAAAAATGACCCGAACTCGTCAATACAAATTTCTTCAACGTCATAGTTTAATTGTTGTTTTTCCTTTTTAAATACATATAATAAGCTTAAACGTTTATTTTGGTTTAAAAATGACAAAAAAAGGCAACATGGTAGGTAATGGGTGATATGAGTAAAACGTAGCAATTTATTTTACTCAAAAGAAATGCCAAAATCGAGACTTTTTATAGGTTTCGTATGAATAAAAACTGGGGTCGAATCGCCACTTCCGTGAACGAGCTATACGTTCACGGAATTAAGTTGATTTTACATGTGAAACAAAAACAAATTCCGTCACGAAATGCTCGATCACGGAGGACGCGATTCGACCCCTGATTTGAGTTACCTCAAAATTTTGATATGTTCGAAAAGCGGCGCAACTTCAATTTTACTGGAATCGTTATCAGCGTTGCCACTTACAACATTAGCAAATGTAGTACATTAGAGAAAAAAAGTAGCATTTTCAAACAAAATGTAGTAAAATGTTGTGTGTGTAGAAGGACTACTGTGTTCCACACAGCATAAGTCCAGCATATATGCAGATAATTCTTAAAATATTAAGTTTCCTATAAACTATTTTTTGTTTGTTTAATTCCACCCATATTGCCACAATGACGCTATTTTGAGGTCACATTTCAAAATACCCCTTCGGGTAGGGGACAGAATATACCCGAGGTAGGCATGCCTGTCGTAAGAGGCGACTAAAATCCACAAAAGCGGAGACGAAAACTTCGCAAAAACAATGCGGCAAAAAAGTAAAACAAATGACTCGGTCCTCCTGGCAGGGGGTTTGTGTGTAGAACCTATGAGCTACCTAGTAAAACTGATTCAGTTAAAAAAAAATTATGGCAATGAACAAAACAACAAATATAAGTACCCCAGGTGGCAGACCAGGTAAACTGGAAAATCCACCCTTCTCGGAGGTCGGTCCCATGGATTCTGGGGGGGACCATTTATTACTTCCACAACAAAGCTCCAAAAGGAGTTCACTCACGCCGAGAACTCCACCAAAAATGGTCGTGCCAAAACAACTTACGGCCTACGATAGTGCTATAATTGGAACCATTCCGAACATACAAAAAGTAAAATGTGGAAATGAAACTAATGAAAGTGAACGTACAACAGATTCACAAGCGAAATTAAAAACAAGCAGCTATTACACTGAATGGCAAGCTGAACTTAAAGCAAGGAAAAATCTAGAAGTAATTGTTTTAAGCTTACAAAAACAGTTAAAAGAACTTGAAATAAAGGTTAGCCTTTTGGACCGTACTGTCCAACCAATCCAATCAATACAGCAAGATAAACAAAAAGAATACCTCACTGATGAAGAGGAGCTTGCACTAGAGACAGAAAGACATCTGACTAAAAGCAAAAGGCCAACGAAGAAACGAAAGGCAGAAGAAAGTCCTGAAACATCTGCCAGAAATTTTGACAATGTGGCTACCCCAAAACATGCAAATTTGCAAGCTAAGACGAATGAAAAAAGGACTGAAAAGACAATCATTGGCTCGACAGCCATTACCACCACCAATAATGATCTCTGGAGTAGACCGATTTGGTGAGCTAAAAAGTATAATTGAGCAAAAAGCTAAGAAAGCGTGCAAGCTCACGTCATATAGCAACAACAATTGGAAAATAAATGTCGATGACAGTGACACTTATAGAGATATCACTGATAAGTTAACAAAAATTTAGTTGCTGTTTAGTCTGCAATAGCTTGCAATTCACCAGTTCCATATCATAATAAAGATATATCAGCATTATATGGAAATGGTAATTGTTCGTATCATTATGCTAATTAAGCAATATTGAATTTGGGTTACTTTAGGTTAATTAGGCAATATTGATTTTGAGGTACTTTTGTTAATTAAGCACTATTGATATTTTATTGTTAATTAAGCATTATGAATTGATTGTTAAATAGTATAAAAAGAGTAAGTTGTGGAAATAAAGTTGTTAGTTAGTATCAGAACAACCATCAAGACATTTTTTTCTTACCTCAAGTGAGTCTGCTTGAGGACCCTACAAACGTATAATCGATACAGGTATCGACTTGTACACTCATCGCTGTCTAGGTTTATGTACCTACGACAACCCCAGGTTGGATAAAGGAATCCAATCTCAACATTTGGCGACCGTGACAGGACTTTTGGTGTCCAATATCGCAATTTTCAACAGTGGTACCAGGTTAACCACAGTACAACGGTTTGTGTGCGTACACTGGGCCATAACACAGTGTTTATAAAATTCATTCGCGGTTGGGCGTGAACTGGGCCATAACACAGTTCATCATCAATTCAAATTCGAGCGCTGATTGATTATTCTCTTCGTTGGATTACAAGAAAGTGGAATAAACAGCAAGATGGATGTGGACAGCATAACCCAGAATCAAAATGAAGTTGGGCAGAATATCTGCAAGTTATGGAGGAACTTTAAAAAGGATTCTCCCGAACGGAAAACAATTCTGTACTTGAATGACCGATTGCATCAATTAACTTCACTGTGGGAGGAGTTCGATGAAAATGACTCCAAAATCAGGGAGATAGCGGAGGTTGACCTGAGTCATCCCTACTTCAGCAGTGATTATTATGCAGAGATAAAAAAAATACAAGAATCATTCCTGGACGACATCCAGGAGAAATTAAAGCTGGCAAACGCGGAGACACCAGGTAAAGCAGCTCCCGGTCCAGCAAAGAGGGATGGAATGGAGATGGTAGCTAAGGGAGCAATACCAAAACGCGTCCAAGAGCAACCAGCAATTCCAAAACGTAAGGAAGAGCGCACTCCAACCCTAGAAGACCCGCCCGTCAGTTCCTTAAGGCAACGATACCATCTTGTCATAGGGTTCCTAAGGGGGTCAATGGATAAGATGGCATTGCAGCCAAATAAAAGCAAGGCCTTTTGTCAAATCAAAATTCGGACGTTGGAACAAAACTGGGAAGAGTTAACTACCATGTATCGAAAAATGGAGAATCAGTTAACTCAGGAAGACATACACGGCTACTTTGAGTTACAGGATCAAGTAGCGGAAATACTACAAAAACTCTATGGGGTAATGGAATCACCATTAGCCCAAGGATTGGAACAACGGCCAACAACGATGAAAATGCCCAAGGTTGAGTTACCAAAGTTTGATGGTAACTACCTCCAGTGGCAGCAATTCCACGATCTTTATACGGAAATGATCCATAATCAACGGCTGTCGGATGGACAAAAAATGTGGTTCCTGAAATCAAGCCTGACAGGAGAAGCCGAAAAATTAGTGCGGCATCTGACAGTGTCAGGTGCCAACTATAGCGCAGCATGGAGGATAATAACAGGTCGCTACGACAACCCTAGATTGCTGATATCATCCTGGTTATCAAAAATGTTGTCCCATCCGACTATACAAATTGGAAGTGCCAGGTCGATTCGAAGTCTACACGACACCATACAAGAGTGTATACTAGGGCTGGAAGGACTAGAGGTGGATACCAAGGCATGGGACCCGATCTTGCTTCACCTATTTCTGAAGAAATTGGACAAGGATACTCACACTCTATATGAACAGTCCTTGGTGCAACCAAGGCAACTTCCTTCATTCCAGAAGTTTCTCGAGTTCCTGGAAAATCGTTTTCAAGCTCTCGAGGCCTTGGGAAATAAGGATAGGTCAGAAGAAGGCAAACATCAAAAGCAAGGTGCCAAAACACTCTCGGCAATCGCGTCTCAGCAATTAGGTTGTCCGATCTGCAAACACAATCATCCTATTTATAAATGCAAACAGTTCTTGGAGTTTGCACCATCAAAACGATTAAGCATCGTGAAACAGAATAATCTTTGCATCAATTGTTTGCGAGCCGGACACTTTGCCTCAACCTGCAGTTCCAGTAACTGTTCGAAGTGTCACAAGAAGCATAACACTCTGCTACATTTGGATATGAACATCAAGCGTACATCGAAACCCCCAATGATCATCAAGAACGAGGAACCTTCAACAAGTCAAACAGCTGCGACAACAAGAGACCCAGATACAGTTGTAAGTGCATTACTTAACAACAATAACAACGCATTTGTGCTGTTAGGGACTGCAAGAGTAACACTAATTGGACCTAATGGAAAGACCTGGGAATGTCGTGCGCTACTGGATTCGGGTTCACAGATAAATATCATAAGCCAGCGCATAGTGGATAACCTTGGTCTGAAAACCATGGCAGAGGCATTGTCAATTGAAGGAATTGGTCAAGGAAAGCAATTATCCAACCAACGAGTCAGCATAGAGCTACAATCTCGAATCAATGCATATTCATCCAGGATCGAGGCTTTCGTGTTACCAAAAATAACATCATACCAGCCAGCTCAGCCCTTGGATACATCTGCATGGAATATTCCCAACAATATTCCATTGGCCGATCCTAAATTCAACCGTCCAGACAGAATCGACGTTTTGATAGGAGCGGAATTTTATCATCAACTGTTGGTAGTCGGTCAAATTCGATTGGCAGGAGATCTACCAATACTCCAGAACACTGTATTTGGTTGGGTCATAGCGGGCAAAGTAAGCAGAGTAATGGCCACAGCGGTAACTTGCGCAATTGGAACCGAAGAGGAGTCCCTCAATAATATCATCGAAAAATTTTGGCGTCTGGAAGATATCGCTGAAGGCGCCAGCAGCAGTACTATAGCAGAGCAAAAATGTGAAGGGCACTTTGAAAAGACATTTCAACGCGACAAAACCGATGGGAGGTTCATAGTAAGCTTGCCTTTCTCATGCCAACCTTCAGAATTAGGGGAATCCAGAGAGATAGCCCTGCGAAGATTCTTGGCTATGGAGAGAAGACTAAACAAAGACCCCGAGCTCAGAGATCTTTATTGCAACTTTATGCAAGAATATATCGATCTAGGGCATATGAGCGAGGTGAACGAACGTTCTATAAGGTCACCACACTACTTTCTACCCCATCATGGAGTGCTTAAGCCCGATAGTACCACGACCAAGCTCAGGGTAGTGTTCGACGCATCGATGAAAACATCATCAAATATTTCATTAAATGACGTGCTGCTCGCGGGGCCCACAATACAAGATGACATCTTCTCAATACTGTTACGCTTCAGAACGCCGCGCTTTGTGTTTACGGCTGATATTTAGAAAATGTACAGACAAATCACAGTGAGAAAGGAGGATCGGGTCTACCAGCTCATATTTTGGCGGAATGGCTCAGATCAAGAGTTGAAATGCTATGAGCTTAACACAGTGACGTATGGTACGACATCAGCACCCTATCTTGCAACACGATGTCTTCAACAACTTGCCAGGGACAACTCACATATGTTTCCCTTAGGAGCCAAGGTCTTGGCTAACGACCTGTACATGGATGACGTTATGTCCGGATCGAACAGCCTATCGGAAGCCATCGCCATGCAAAAACAACTAATTCAAATTTTGCAATCAGCCCAATTCAATCTTCGAAAGTGGTGCAGCAATATACCACAGCTGCTTAGACACATACCCCAAAGGACCAAGCCATACAATCTGATGTAAAGGATAAGGACTCACAGACATTGAAAACCTTGGGACTCACTTGGAATCCACGATCGGATGAATTCCTAATCAATTCGGCAATACAAGTAAGCAAACGAATTACAAAAAGAACAGCCTTATCGGAAATCGCGCATATATTCGATCCACTGGGTATCGTAAATCCAATCACGATCACAGCAAAGATTTTCATTCAGCAGTTATGGAAGCTAAAATTTGATTGGGATGCTGCCTTACCTATGGAGCTCCACACTCAGTGGGATAGTTTTCGGAAGGATCTAGGGGCAATAAAGGATATCAAAATTCCCAGACACCTGTTTTCAAACCCAGGGATCAGGACAATTCAGCTACACGCGTTTGCAGATGCATCAGGCAAGGCGTTCGGTGCGGCGATATATATAAGGTCAACTAACAGCGAAGGGACAGTAACAACCCGGTTAGTGTGCTCAAAATCCAGAGTTGCACCAATAAAATCTGGGTGTGACGAACAACACATTTCTGCCACCACTATACCACGGTTAGAACTATGTGCAGCTAAATTGGCAACGGAGCTAATGCGTCGGGTAGTAAGGGATTTGAAACTAGGAGAAGTAAAGGAGTTCTTCTGGACCGATTCTGAAATCGTACTTGCTTGGATAAATTCAGAAGCGGCTAACTATCATAGCTTCATTGCCAATCGAGTAAGGACCATCAGGAGCACTACCTCGCCTCAGCAGTGGCGGCACGTGCCTACAAAACAAAATCCGGCGGACATAGTATCTCGAGGGATTTCGGCTTCAAAATTAAAAGACTGTACCCTGTGGTTTTACGGACCCCTATATTTATATGGACCAGAAAATACTTGGCCAGGCAATTTCGAAGCAAAAACCACCGATTATGAGAAGAAAAAATCTAGGATCACGCTTGCAGCAACACTCGAGTCATCAGCAGGGATTATCGACATAATTGAACATCATAATTCCTTCCGGCGCCTGCAAAGGATTGTTGCATATATCAACCGATTCATAAATAACTGCAAAACGAACGATCGATGCCAACGGCTACATGACCATCTCTCCCTGTCTGAGCTAGAGAATGCCAACGATATCATAATAAGAGAAGTTCAAGATCAAGCATTTAAAGAAGATTTGAATCAACTAGCAAAAGGAAACTATGTCAGCGCTCACAGCCCAATGAGCAGTTTGTCTCCATTTTTGGACGGAGATGGAATTCTTCGCGTAGGAGGACGCCTAGAAGCAGCAGCATTGAGTTACGACGCCAAGCATCCAATATTGTTACCCTACAACCATAAGGTCAGCAAATTATTAATGCAAGAGATCCATCTCAAATACCTACACATTGGACCACAGGGTCTGCTGGCAGCAATACGCCAAAAATACTGGCCCATCAAGGGAAAAACGATGGCACGGTCCGTTGTACAAAAATGTGTTCGATGCTCTAGGGCAAAGCCTAAACTGATGACGCAGGTAATGGGAAATTTACCAGCAGCACGGGTCCAACCTGCCAGACCTTTCGTCAACTCCGGAGTAGACTTCCTCGGACCGGTGTGGATCCATTTTAAGGTACGAGGGAAGCAACCTCGAAAGGCCTATGTAGCTGTCTTTTGTTGTTTCGCAACCAAAGCGGTACACTTGGAAGTCGTAGGAGATTTAACGACCGAAGCATTCATCGGGGCACTCAAGCCTTTTATAGGAAGAAGAGGAAACTGCCTTAACCTTTATTGCGATAATGCGACCAACTTCGTCGGAGCAGGAAATCAACTTATGGAAATTGAATCATCAATATACGCAGCGGCGTCGAAAGAAAAAATAACTTCATTTTGCATGACTAGAAGTATGGAATTCCATTTTATCCCACCTCGAGCACCTCATTTTGGCGGGCTATGGGAAGCGGCTGTAAAATCAGCCAAACATTTTTTGAAACGCAATCTCCTTTCAGCCAACTTGACGTATGAAGAACTAGAAACGCTACTGATCGAGATAGAAGCCATACTTAACTCCAGACCCTTGGTCCCAGGGTCATCTGATCCCAACGATCTTACTGCCCTGACACCAGGGCATTTTTTAATCGGAGAGCCACTAACATCGAACATTGACGGACGAGCAGAACCTACAGTTGGTAGGTTAGGAAATAGGTGGAAGACAATCACTGCAATAAAAACACAATTTTGGCAACGATGGTCACATGAATACCTCAACGAGCTACAACACCGTTACAAATGGAAGCAAGCGAACAACACAATCATTCCGGGTATGCTGGTGATCATAAAGGACGACAATTTACCGCCTATGCAATGGCAGCTAGGAAGAATTGCAAAATGCATAAGAGGAAGCGACGGCTTAGTGCGAGTGGCGGAAGTGAAAACGAGCCATGGTATGTTCAAACGACCCATACATAACCTTGCGCCTTTACCAGTAGATGAAGGTCCACAACAGCCAGAAGATCTGGAGCAACCTTCAAGGATTCAAGAAGCAACAAAACCATCGATTACCAATGAAGGATCACCGACAAAAAAAATAAGGCGATCTTTAGGTTCCACAATCGCAACAATCCTTTTGGTTTTATTGACACTGCCACTGAATGAGGGTCTTCCAGTCGAGCTGATGCCATTCGATTCGCAACCAGGGATCTACTTCGAGAATATGGGAGCCGCCAGTATATTAGCAAGTGAATGGAAAATTATTGCTTATTACGATATGGAGATTTACGCGAAAGAACTTCAATTACTAACGAATACGACGTCATCCTTGAAACATCTATGTCAGCTGATTAAATCTGGCACTCTATGCGAAAAAATAATCATACAGATACAAAATCTGGAGGGAGAACTCCTAAGAACCAATGGACTATTGATACCACCGTCTAAAGGTAATAGGAGGAAACGAGGTGCTCTCAACCTTGTAGGAAACGTAGCCAACACATTGTTCGGCGTCTTGGATTCAGATTACGCGGACCAAATGTCAAGGACAATTGAGGGCATCAAGACAAATGCAGAATTACTAAGGAACCACATTAGGAATCAAACATCATTTCTTGCAGCCACCATAAATATAATGAATCGCGATCAAGAAACCATAGCAACACAATTTGAGACTTTGTCAGCCCACATTGCTGAGATAACATACAAGACCAATAACATCTCCAGGGATCTATATCAAGAAGATTTAGCACAAACCTTTATGTCATTGGCGATTCAAATACTCACCACTATCTCAAATTTTCAACGTATCCAAGGCTCTCTGCTAGATGTGGTGACACACAGTCAACATGGAAAAATAAGCCCACTATTAATGCCACCCACACAGCTGCAACAAGAGCTACGCTCTATAAAGGAGCATTTACCATCATCGTTAAAATTGCCTGCAGCTTATATGGATTTAACAACTCTTCTCAACCTGATGACCATTGAAGGAAAAATTTTGCCGAAGCATGCGATTTTTGAGATCACAATACCCTTGATATCATCGGAGGATTTTGAGATATATCACGTAATACCAGTACCTGTTCTGGTAAATGGATCATTTACCACCATTCAGCCATCTTCACCATACATTATAATAAACCTTCATCGAGATCTATACTACGCAGTTTCCGAAGGAGATATGAAGAGCTGTTTGTCAATCAATAATGAAATGTACTTATGCAAGCAAGGTGGACCTCTACATCATAAGGGTTCACTGACCCACGCCTGCGAGATCTCATTCTTTAATCATCAACCTGCGTACGATAAATGTCGAATTCAAAGGGTTGGGGATGGGCCTCACTGGATTCAGCTCCGCAACCCAAACGAATGGATTTACGCCCTACAACAAGAAACTATAGTAAACGTGGTATGTGGTCAAAACACAACATCTCTAACTATCAGAGGATCGGGTGTCGCTAAGCTTCAAGGGGAATGTCTAATGAAGCAACATTTCCTAACAATTCGAGGACATAACGTTTATCCCTCCACCACTAGACTATCATATAATCCGCTAAGTAACCTCACGGATGCCATAATTCCAAGTGCCGGGACGGCCCTAATCACGCCACAAGATCTATACCAGCGGCACATGTCGGAAGTCAAGATGCTGAAACAAAGTATCGAAGAATTCATCAAATCAGGGCCACAAGAATTGCCGAATCACGATGTCCACCACAACATTGGATACGCTGGGGTATTATAAGCGCTTTTAATAATCATCTTCTTGGTCACTAAATGGTACATTAGAGCCAGAAGGAGCAAGCAGTGCATTCAACCAACTCCGAAACCAAGACATATACGACGACAACAAGAAATACAGGAAGATAGGTTTAATGTAAATATTGATGTTTAAGTTAATCTGTTGTATAATATATGAATTGAATAAAGATAATATCTTATTATTGAACCTTCTGTTCAACGCGGGCAGAATGTTTAGTCTGCAATAGCTTGCAATTCACCAGTTCCATATCATAATAAAGATATATCAGCATTATATGGAAATGGTAATTGTTCGTATCATTATGCTAATTAAGCAATATTGAATTTGGGTTACTTTAGGTTAATTAGGCAATATTGATTTTGAGGTACTTTTGTTAATTAAGCACTATTGATATTTTATTGTTAATTAAGCATTATGAATTGATTGTTAAATAGTATAAAAAGAGTAAGTTGTGGAAATAAAGTTGTTAGTTGGTATCAGAACAACCATCAAGACATTTTTTTCTTACCTCAAGTGAGTCTGCTTGAGGACCCTACAAACGTATAATCGATACAGGTATCGACTTGTACACTCATCGCTGTCTAGGTTTATGTACCTACGACAACCCCAGGTTGGATAAAGGAATCCAATCTCAACAGTTGCAATGGCACACATATGAAAATAAGGCTACTAGACCAATTAGGGTAGTCGTCAGAGGTCTTCACTTCTCTTGTGATGAACATGATATTGTTGAGGACTTGACTAATAAAAAATTCAAAATTATAGAAGCCAAAAACTTAATTAAAAAAGAAAAAGCAACAGTTAATGAAGGGGAACAAACTACAAGAAATAGAAAATTACCCCTTTTTATGCTCGCCTTTCACAATCAAGAAGATATTGAAAAGGTATACGCTATTAAATCAATAATGAATATTGTTGTCAAGATTGAGCCATTTCGAAGAAGATCCAACACTATATCTCAATGCAAACGATGCCAAGCTTTCGGACATACGCAAAGATATTGCAAAAGAGATTTTGCATGCGTTAAATGTGAAGGAAAACATTCAACAAATAGTTGTCCACAAAAAAGAGAAGAGAAAGTTAAATGCATCAACTGCCACGGAAACCACCCAGCTAATTATAGAGGCTGTCCGGCAGCAAAAGAATATCAAGAAAAGAAAAAGAGAGGTACTGCCAAACACAAACAGAACCCTCTTAAAAATACAAACAAGAAACAGGTAAATGTCGAAAATAATAAAAAAGACAAAATACCAATTGCGACTAAAATAAACACGCCGTAGTTAATAACAAATCGTATTCCCAAATTGTGAAAAATACACGTAAAGAAGAAGAAATATCAGTAAAGGAAATGCTTACTACTATTATTCAAAGATTGGACAATCAAGATAAAGTTATTAAGCTTCTAACCAAAGAAGTGTCCAAAGGAAAAAATCAACAAAATAACAATGATTGAAAATCTGAAAGTCGCAACCTGGAATGCAAACGGTTTACACCAACACATTTCTGAATTTCAGGTATTTTTATGCAATGAAGACATTGACGTCTGCCTGATTTCTGAAACCCACTTCAAACAGGAAACAACGATTAGAATTCCTGGGTACCTCTGTTACCACTCTCCCCATCCTTCTGACAGTGCCAGGGGAGGTAGTGCTGTAATTGTAAAAAGTATTTTAAAACCCTATGAAATGCCCAAAATAGGAAAACAAACTATGCAAGTAGCGATAGTAAACATTCTGACTAAAAGCAAGCAATTTAACGTAGCTGCTATATATTGTCCACCTAGACATTCGCCTACAGAGGAAGATCTTAACGACCTATTTCGATCTCTAGGTAATAACTTTATCATTGGAGGTGATTTCAATGCAAAACACACCTACTGGGGGTCTAGATTAGTAACGACAAAAGGCAGGAAGCTTTACAAAACAGGGCGAAATTTTAATTGTAATTTTATTTCGACTGGATCGCCTACTTATTGGCCATCCGACCCATCAAAAATACCAGATCTTATTGACTTCTTCATTACGAAAGGAATCAATAGAAAAGAACTTAAAGTTGAAAGCAGTGATGATTTGTCGTCGGATCATACACCCGTAATCTTAACGGTCAACGGTATGTTAGTAGAGCAGATAAGCAATGAAAGACTTACCAACAAAAGAACAAACTGGTGTAATTTCAAAAAAATACTCGAAGGTTTTATAAACCTTAGATCTCCACTGGTCACAACAAGGCATATTGACATCGAAGTGGAACAATTCATTGCCGATATACAACAGGCAGCAGAAGATAGTACACCAACTGGTCAGCAACGTAAACAAGCATCGGTAAAATATCCCATAGAAATTAGGGAACTAATATTAGAAAAGAGAAGAGCCCGGAGAAAATGGCAAATGACAAGATATCCCGGCGATAAAACTATATTCAATAGACTTAATAATAAACTTAAAAAGAGTATTAGTGAATTTAAAAATAGATCTCTAACTAAATACCTTTCCAACCTAACTGCTGACAAAGTCACAGACTACTCCCTTTGGAAGGCTGCCAAATATTTAAAAAGACCTCAAACGCAAGATCCCCCGTTACGAACATCTGATGGGAAATGGATCGGCGACCCAAAACAAAAGGTCAAATTTTTTTCAGAACATTTGACAAATGTTTTTAAACCTTATCCACCTAGCGTGGCAGGCGAATGCCTTGAATTCTCTGATAGAATTGATGAGGACATAATCACTTACGTTTCGCTTAAAGAGATCAGCACATGTATTCATGAGCTCTCTAATAGAAAATCACCAGGTTATGATCTAATAACTGCCCAAATCCTGAAGGAGCTACCCTTCATAGCATTGGTTAAACTTAAGCTTTTAATTAATGCTTGTTTTAAGCTAAGATATGTTCCACATCACTGGAAGATAGCAGAAATTATAGTTATACCTAAACAAGGTAAACCTCCATCAGAAGTCACCTCTTACAGGCCAATTTCACTTTTACCTGTACTATCCAAAATGTTTGAGAAACTGCTTCTTAAAAGACTAGATAAAATCATAGAGCAGAGAAGGCTTATTCCCACCCATCAGTTCGGGTTTAGAAATAAGCACTCGACAATAGACCAAGTACATCGTATAACAAATATTATAGAAAAATCATTAGAAGAAAAACAAGTTTGTTCTGCATTGTTCTTAGACGTTGCTCAGGCTTTTGATAAGGTCTGGCATAAGGGCTTAGAGTATAAACTTCATAGGGACCTACCTAGACAATACTATGAGATACTTAAATCTTATATTTCAAATAGATTCTTTAGAGTTCGTTATGGTTCAGCGTATTCTGAACTTAAAGAAATACAAGCAGGAGTTCCACAGGGAAGTGTTCTGGGACCAACCCTTTACTTATTGTATACTAGTGATATACCACATAGAAACGACACGATGATAGCCACATTCGCAGACGACACTGCTCTTCTTTCAACTGATAGATGCGTGACTAAATCAACAGAAAAGCTGCAAAATTCAGTTAACGAAATATGTGATTGGGCACAACGATGGCGAATTGGACTCAATGAGTCAAAGTCCACTCATATCAATTTTACAAATAAAAAAATTATAAATGTTCCGGTGGTTATTAATAACCAAGTAGTTCCTTATTCTAACACAGCTAAGTATCTGGGTATGAATCTGGATGCTAAGCTGAAATGGAAGGAACATGTGAAGAAGAAAGTAGAAGAGTTAAATATTAGATATAGAAAACTTTATTGGTTGCTAGGACATAACTCGGAAATGTCCATTGAGAACAACATTTTATTATATAACCAGATATTGAAGCCTGTTTGGACATATGGTGTCCAATTATGGGGTTGTACAAGGAAGGCAAATGTAAAAATAATACAGACATTCCAAAACAAAGTCCTTCGGGGAATAGTAAATGCCCCATGGTATATTAGAAATAATGACTTGCATCGTGATTTGCAGACTGATCTTGTAACGGAGGTAATTAAAAAGTACGCAATTCGTCACAATGAGCGTCTGCAGATGCATATTAATCCTGAAATAGAAGACGTCTTAAATGTACGATACAATATTCGTAGATTGAGAAGAATTAAACCTCACGACCTTATAATCTAAATAATGAGAACCCGTATTCAATTTGTAATACTTTCTCAAACGCAACTGAACGTTGAAACTAAAATCATTTGTCGATCTTTCTTTGATTGGTCATGATTAAGGAGGTGTTTTTAGTGCGGTTAGAGTCCCACACTACTCTGGGTTTCTAACCCCACTGTGTCTTTCGAGATTTTCACCTTCAGTAACAAAAAAAAAAAAAAAAAACATTTCAAAATAAAATCGAAAGCCCCAATCAACAAGCGCCACTACTCATTTAAAACTTCCAAACTTGCTTTCCTACAGGGAAACTCCTTTAATAAATTTAAAATGGTTGGCTCTTAAGAAATGTAGTACCTACTTTGGAAAGCAATGTAGGAAGTAGTACGACGTTAAAAAATCCAGCAAATATGTAGCACAGTACTACATATATGTAGTACAAGTGGTAACACTGATCATTATGCACCCGTTTCGCTGTATTTTATTTGCTCAATTTCATTACTTTTGTTACGATTTTGCACAAAAAGTCGTTAATCAAAGAAAATTCAAATATGTACTCAAATTTACTGGTCAGGTTTGACATCAACTGTAAGGCAAGTACACTACACGTAAAGCGAATTACATGCTATGTTCGAATTTTCGAACTTGTTTTCGCTAAGTAATGATGTAGTATTCGATTAGGCCTTCTGATTCGCTCTCAGATTTTAGATTTCGTGTGTCTAACCGAACATTAAAACCGCAGTTGCACTTTTGTGTTGACATTCGTGCGATTTGAATATGTGTAGCTTTCGACATTTTTCAAAGCGTTATGCACTGGTTGGATTTTATATTAAGCCATTCGAAATTTTTTTCCCGATTGATTTCTAAATACTTATACACAAAAAATGTATGTATGTTTGTGTTTCTTTGCAGTAGAAAATCTTCACGAAAACGTAAACAGACTCCACTAGTTGTCAAACTGAAATGCATTTGTATTGAGAAAAAATCCAGATTTGCAAAAGTGCTCTGAAATCTGAATATTGTTTTTTTTTACCAAACGAGAAACGAACATAAAAAGTGCTATGAGAGTACCCAATCGAATACCACATAAGTTTTTATTCATACCGATTCAAAGCAATTGGTGAGGGCTTTTAATTTACTACAACCTTTTACTCAAATCAAATGCTAAGTTTTATTCACACGACCGAATATGACATTCATGTACATATCTATAAAGATCGGTGATTCCACATCTTTGGAATGAGTACCAATCCATCGTGCATCATTTAGCACAATATACAACCCAAAACTGATAGAAAACTTGTTAAACATTTTATCCAAATTACGACGTTATCTAATTTTGTACAGTTAAATTATTTGCAAAAACTTCGGAGAGGTGCCCAAGCCATTTGAAAACCAACGGAAAATTACTTTTACCAAAAAATGTTTCCCTATATTGCTACCGTGTGAATTTAATGTTGATTTAAATAACGAGTTACCACAAATTTAACAATTTTACTGCTGCCTCACTATTACCACATACTAACGGCCGAATTATGCAGACATTTGACCGAAATCGAATCGTAGTTGAATACATTAGAAACCTATGTCAACAAATGTACGGCTAAGCTGTGTCTAAAGTTTTGCCAGCTCAAATAATAAGCATGGGGAAACTTTGGCGATTTAACCTGTTGTATTGAACAAAGTTCAAAGAATAGATACCCTAACTGGCTATGACAAACAATGGACTTATATTGCGATCTATTACGAAGCTTATGAACGTTCTAAGATTCCTACTAATTGCCAAATGTTAAGTATCATCATTTTTAAATCAATCAATGAACACCTAAGAAATGGCAAACAAACAACAAAAAAAAAAAAAAAACTTTTAATTATAAACATCAGCGTATGTGGCGCCAGAGACAATTAAATTAACCGGATGAGACTTAGTTTTTAATATATGAGGCAATAATTTATTTTTCAGTCTGAATTACTATTTAAATATTTAATTTACGTTTTTTAGCGAACATTTTTATGGTTTCGTGGAATTTTGGCTAAGGTAATGCATAAATTTGGTTCTTAAACATTTTTAATAATTCGAAAATTTCCGTTGCATTATTCGATTTTTTTTTTGGGTATGATATTCATTAACATTTTTTGAGAGTGAGGTGGTCGTTTTCATATATAGGAATCACGTAATATTACGATTATAGTATGGACTGAGGCCTGAACAACGTTTCCAAATTGTGCCAATTTATTTTGAAAATCATGGTTCCATTCGAAGTACGTATCGCGTCTACGTCCATTCTACGGTGTTTAGCGATGAAGCGATGGAATAATTGGTCCATACTTCTTTAAAAACGATGTTGGCCAGAACGTTATAGTCAATTGTGACCGATATAGAGTCACGATTACTGGGTTTTTCGTTCATCTAAAAAATTCTTATCTGTTCCACGAAATCCACGATCTTTACAGGCATTTTAATTGTTTTAAGAAATACATATAAATATTTCAAAAACCACCAAATCTTCGTACTTTACCATATCCGCGTACATTTTAGCATATTGTGCCAATTCTTCCTAGACAGTTCGTCATACAATATTATAATGGTTTTGGAGATTTAACCCCAAAGTGTACTATTGGACTATGGTCGGTTCCCACACACTGTTAGGCATCTGCGTATGTGCGTACACTTTCACTTAACATTTCACTTTCCCACAAATCACAATCACAACTTAAAATCATTTTCCACAATTAGTTGATGGGCTAATATTATTTTTAATTGCTCTGAAATCATGAAATCATTTTTTGTTTGCTAATTAAAGCGACCGAAACTTGTAACCAAAATAGTTAACCTCTCCGGAGCGTTGCATACTTCGATGGTTTGGTCACGTTAAACGCATGCTTCCAACTCGGATCCCAAGACGTGATAGGGAATCCGTGACATCAGGCAGGCGTCCCCGAGAAGATCCAGGATGAGATGGCGAGATCAAGTCAGAAATCTTTCCTCCATCCTATATCCGGGAACCTACTAATGGAACAGCGGCCATTGAAAATGAATGAATGATTGAAATAGTTTACACAAAAGTTTTACGACTGCAGGTACTGTGTCCAACAAAAATTGTCAGTACCGGCCAACGTTGTGCTGAAGTACCCAATTGTATAATTTGGCTCAAGTATTTTAGCTTTGGCTCAATACTCCGAGACAAAGAGAAATGGCTCACATTTGTTTCGAAAGTTAAATACCACTTTCTTAAAAAAAAAATAATAAAAAATAAACAAAAAAAAGGTACAAAACGAAATTAGAATTTACTTGTTAAAACGAACAGAGTGGACAAACGCACCACCCAGTGCGTATTTTATGCAATAGGATACAGTGCGTATCTATCTCACAGTATTAACTCGTTCTGGTTTTGATATTATGTCTAATAGAAAAGGAAATTATTGTATCTACATTTTCATGTTGTATGAATATTTTAAGCTTGTTTAAAAACGGTTACATTTTTTTTTTTATACGAGCACAAGTGCAACTTTAGTTTATGTAAAAAAGGTTGGTTTTTTTTTCGAATGCTTTTGCTGATACAAAAACGGGAAAACAGTCTTCAAAGTCTGGGAACACTGGGTGCGACATGGATATTTATATGTAGGTACATTTTTTTTAAGAAATCACAATAAACACCCCTTCCTCATTTTCATTTAACTAATGTGACTCGAACTTGTGTGAAATGGCTCAACTCCTAAATTTCCCCGGAACAACGCTGGTACAGGCCTTATGGAGGAGAACATTTACCAATGGTGCCTGTAGATACTCTTACGGCACTCAAACACAAGAATTGCCACTGAAATAAAAACCAAACCACTGGCATACCAAGGAATTGTTGTTGTCATTTTCCCAAAATTCGCATGCAGCCCACCACAATCAGTCTGCCACGTGAGCATGATCGTCTTGTGTTTGCTTGCGATTATCATCAACCAAAATAAGCAGAAATTTTGGAGTTGAGACAGTGTGTTTTTTTTTTGGGATATCGTATTAAATATTTAATATACAAAACTAATTAGGTAAATTTTTTCAGCCCTTTTCGTTAATGCATATTTGTCTATTTCTTCATAAAATAGTTTTTTACACTCAAATATCAAAATAAAGAAGTAGGTAAACCTATCTATACTGCTTATTGTCGGTCGTTGGGTTTTACCACATCCGGTCACTCGTCCCCAGTAAAGATAATGCCTTGAAAGGATTTTATGATTCTTTTTTTACTACTGTTTCCGCGAAGATCTGCACTGCCGGGTGTTATATAGGTTAACCATAATAAGAATGTTGTTGGGTAAAATGTTTATGGATAGGGGGACTATTGTGAATTACGTGAATTGTATTTAACTTTTATCTTAAAATGTTGGTATGACAGTATGGAGGCGAGAGATAGAAGATGAAAATGATGGCGGGGTTTTCCGGTCTCTTGTCTCTGGACCATCGAATAAGCTAGACTAGAAGTAAGATTCCTGAAATAAATTATAAAGTGAATTTGAAGTACTGGTGTTATTTTATTACTATTCTCAAAAAGAACATTGGCGACGAGGATAAACAGCAAATAAAAATAAAAAGTCGAACAAGTCTTGAAAATTCAGCATAAGTCAAATTAACAGATTGAAGTACGAGCGAAAAAAAAAAAAAAAAAAAACACGTGTAAAATGTCATCTAATCATTTCGTGGGAAAAGTAGAAGAATTTGAGCCCGGTGAGGATTTTGAATCCTATGAAGACAGATTGCGAATATTCTTCCAAATAAACGAGGTCAAAGCGGAAAACCCCGCCATCATTTTCAACTTCTCCTATCTCTCGCCTCCATACTGTCATACCAACATTTCACGATAAAAGTTAAATACAATTCACGTAATTCACAATAGTCCCCCTATCCATAAACATTTTACCCAACAACATTTTTATTATGGTTAACCTATCTAATACCGGGTAATAATTTTTTTTTAACAAATATGTAATCTATGCCTATGTATGTTCAGCTGCACAAGTGCAGTCTTTTTGCCATCTTTGTTTAGGTATACGACCATGTGTCGTGGTTTTATAATTTTGTATTCTAATTGCCTGTTTGTGTATATTTTTATTTATTTTTTTTTTATGTGTTACGAAATTTATATTTTTTGTTGGAAAACAAACTAAAGCGATTAGGCCTATTGTGGATACCCTTAAAAACCCTTCCTATCTTACCGGAAAAAGTTAAACGGAATTAATTTCGTTCAGCAATATTTGTATTTTAAATTGGAAGATGGTAGCCCTAATAGTATTGCTCTCTGAGTTATGGCGAATTATCATACAAACTTCGGCAACCCTGTGAGGCTTTAAGGACAAAGAGGGACCGATTTATGTAAGTCATTGCAACCAGACTGAGAGGCAAACATCCTATCTTCCCTGTACTGACAATTTCTGTTGGATAGAGCACAGAGTATAGGTAGTGTGTCACATCTCTCTTTCTTCACATAAAGAAACAAGAAAAAAATTGTATCTACACTAATTTTAAGCAACCTGCAATTATGAAGGTGTTCGGTGTGAATGCATCAACGAGTTTTCGGCGAAAACACGGTTTTCGGTGCGGTGGACTGTGAATAGGGTATAACTTTATTATCTGTCCCTACATTATTATATTATTTTTTTTTTTCCTTACTCTTTATTAAAGTTATTTAATTTAATGAACTAAGTTTATATTTTCCCTTAATTCATTTTTTGTTTTCTATTCTACAGTCCGGGGTGGACCTGGGCCTCAACCAATACGCCTCTCCAGTTAGCGCGATCTTTGGCTAACTGCCTCCAGTTGCGCACTCCAAGTTGGTTGAGGTCCCCTTCCACTTGCGCGCCACCTAAGGCGAGGTCTTCCTCTACTGCGTTGTCCCTCCGGGTTGGAATCGAAGACTCTGCGGGCCGGAGCGTTGGTGTCCATCGCTCTACATGTCCTAACAATCTTAGACGACTAATGCGTACTTTTCTGACCAGGTCGATGTCGCTGTACAGCTCGTAGAGTTCGCTGTTAAATCTTCTCCTCCAAATCCCGTCAACGCAAACGGGACCAAAAATCACTCGAAGCACTTTGCGTTCGAAGCGACCAAGAAGATCCTCATCCGTTTTTGCTAGTGTCCATGCTTCTGCACCATAGAGCAGGACAGGGATGATGAGAGTCTTATATAGAATCTCCTTAGTGCTTCTTGACAAGGCCTTACTAATAAATTGCCGTCTTAGGCCAAAGAAACAGCGGTTGGCAAGTGTGATTCTTCGCTTGATTTCTGAGGTCATGTTATTTTCAGAGTTTATAGCGGATCCGAGGTAGACAAAGTCCCTAACTACCTCAAAGTTATAGCTGTCTATCGTGACGTTCTGTCCGATTCGTCGTTGTTGTGTATCCCTTCTTGTTGACAGCATATATTTTGTTTTACCCTCATTCACCACTAAACCCATTTTTGCCGCTTCTGTACTAATACTAGCAAACGCTCCAGTAACAGCTCGCTGTGTTCTGCCAACAATGTCAATGTCGTCAGCGTATGCAAGTAGTTGCACAGACTTATGGAAAATTGTGCCTCTGGTGTTGGCTTGTGAGTTTCGCACAATTTTCTCAAGAATGATGTTGAAGAGGTCACATGTCAGCGCGTCGCCTTGTCTAAATCCTTTTTTGACATCAAAGGTCTCGGTTAGATTGTTTCCGAACTTTACGGAGCAGCGAGCGTTCTCCATCGTCATTCTGCACAATCTGACAAGTTTGGCAGGGATGCCAAAACTAGACATGGCTCTGTATAGCTCGTCTCTATAAATGCTGTCATATGCGGCCTTAAAATCGATAAAAAGATGGTGAGTATCGATCTGGACTTCTTCGGTTTTCTCCAGGATCTGCCGTAGTCTGAATATTTGATCGGTCGTGGACTTACCGGGCCTAAAACCGCACTGATAGGGATCTATCAGATCGTTGACGAAAGGTTTCAGGCGTTCACACAGTACAGCAGACATGATCTTATACGTAGTGTTAAGGAGACTGATGCCTCTATAGTTGGCGCAGTTAAGAGAGTCTCCTTTCTTGTGGATCGGGCAAACGATGCTGGGGTTTCATTCATCAGGCATACTTTCCTCTAACCAAATTTTGGAGACGAGTTGGTGTATGCCCTCTACCAAGTCATCTCCGGCTGCCTTGAAGAGCTCGGCAGGTAAGCCGTCTAGTCCAGCAGCCTTGTTGGACTTCAGCTTGGATATTGCTATCCTCACTTCATTTTGGTCAAGTGGACGGAAGTCTTGGCTTTCATCGTCCAGGTTGAATGGTTCGTTCTGCCTGACAGCGGAATTTGTGTTGTCTTCGCCGTTTAGTAGTCTGCAGAAATGGTTTTTCCATGTCATCAGCACCGACTGTGACTCTACTACAAGGTTTCCTTGTTCGTCTCTACAGGTCTCCGTTCGGGTCTTGTTGGCATGACACGTTCTTTTTACCTTTTGGTAAAACTTCCGAACATTGTTCCTGGAGTAACACCTCTCTATATCCTCGATCGCGCGCTTCTCATGCTCTCTCTTTTTTCTCCGGAGAAGCCGATGTTCTTCCCTCCTTTTTGCTCGTAGAGCTGACGAGCTGCTCTCGTCCTTCTATGCAGCGACGCTTCGTAGGCACTTTGTTTTGCTGCATGTGCTTGCCGGCACTCTTCGTCAAACCAGGGGTTTCGGGAGGGTGGGCTGGTGAAACCGAGCACATCAGTTGCGGCGTTTTTGATGGCTTCTTGGCATCGGCGCCACTGGTCTTCGGCACTTGATGCAGGCAGCATAGGACTTCTCGAGAGGTTGAGGGATACGCGATCGGCATAGGTTCTGGCGGTTTGTTGCGTTTGTAGTCGTCCAACGTTAAATCTCCTCACAGTATTTTCTCGTTGTTGTGGAGTCTTGGATATCCGCATCCGTACCTTGGCTACAACAAGGTAGTGGTCCGAGTCTATGTTGGCCGCTCGGAAAGTTCGGACATCTAGAATACTGGAGGAGTGCCTTGCGTCGATCGCAACGTGATCAATTTGGTTGACGGTTTGATGATCAGGTGACCGCCATGTTCCCTTGTGGATATTGAGGTGAGGAAACCGTGAGCTAGCTATGGTAACATTACGTCCCGCAGCAATATCAATCAGCCTAAGTCCGTTTCCAGACGTGGTGTTGTGTAGGCTGTGTTTGCCGATTGTGCTACCAAAGATGTCCTCCTTTCCTATTTTGGCGTTAAAATCACCCAAGACGATTTTAACGTCATGCTTAGGACATTGCTCATATGTTTTGTCGAGGAGCTCGTAGAAACATTCTTTGGTAGCATCGTCTTTTTCTTCTGTGGGGGCGTGAGTGCATATTAGGCTAATGTTGGCGAATTTAGCATTTATGCGGATTGTTGGAAGGCGTTCACTTACGTGTCGAAAGCTCAAGACTTCTTGCCTAAGTCTGCCGCTTACAACAAATCCGCATCCAAATAGACGCTGCTTTTGTTCCCTATAGCAATCATCGTAGTAGATGTCACAGTTTTTCATCCTTCTTTTGCCCGGCCCATCCCACCGCACTTCCTGGATGGCGGTGATACCTACTCGCACCCACACCTCTAAAATGAATAATTCAGCTAAAAAAGCAATCCTTCCAAAGGTAAACAATTCGTAACCGCCAGCTGTGTGTCATATCCATTGGTAAAGTAAAGTATTTATAAATCTGAGAAAATATCGAGATTTCTCAAAATTGCGTCAGATCAAAAAAAAAAGATTGATTTTCTTGGCAAATCGAACATGAAAAACAATCTCGATAAAAAATTTTTTTTTTTTCTCCAAAAAATTGATCTTTTTGCCAAATCGAAAACGAAATTAATATTATTTGCTAACGAGACTGCACTCTACAATGCACCAATATTCCATGTACCTACTTATTATATAATATATTCCGTAGTATGCTCCGTAAAGCTCCCTTTTTAACTTTCTCCATTACGTAGTTAGAGAAAGATATTGTTTTCGTACAAAATTTCGAACTCGAGATGTTAATCACAGAGGTCAGCTAAGAACGGATTTTACGAAATTCCACCCGCAAGGGGAGTTGCAGGGGCGTAAGAGATTTCCACCTTTATATTGCTTCTGAACTTTTTACCTACCCAGCAATTGACCCAACCAAACTTTTGACGAACGAGAAAATTTCGAGCGACCCAGTCGTTTACTTTATTTCCTATTTATTCTTGGGTCATCATGCGATGTTATTTTTTTATATTGTACTTTCTTCCTTTTTGGATCCTCAAACAGGAAACATCTGGTGATAACATTGTATAGTAAAACAATATCTCCTTTGTTACGTTACATGAATGTGTTTTTTTGTATGGGTGTTGCTTTGAATATCTCGTTGCTGATCGGTCCCTTATGCTGCTTTAATCAGAATCAGAGATAATAAGGGTTGCCATTTTGAAATCGGCCTTCCAGTCGAAACAGACAAAAATAAAAAATCCAGTTAATAAAAGTCAACAAAATACAATACACTCCAGCTAAAAATTTAGCCAAAATGAATCAAAGTATGAAAAATATCAAAAAGACCATGAAACCTTATTTAAAACAAAAAGACGCAGAATCATTTACTGCATTTACTCTCACGTATTAAAGTGAAGTCTTTTAAAATTATAAACAATAATAGTATATGCATTAAATTAGTTCAACTCATAAATGAACTTCATAGTCATTTCCCTGAGCGCTTCAATTGCCTCCTCATCATCTTCATCTGTCGCATCTATGTCGGATATTGTATTGCTTTTGTAATTAATATTAGTACCAATTTTTTTTTTTTTTTTTTTTTTTTTTGTTGCTTCGGACGTTATATCGACGTTGAAGCAGCATTAAAGTTAGCACAGGCAAGTACATACTCCTGTGTCCTGTCAATGCCAACGTATAAAATTGTTGATTGCATTAGTGGAATATGTTTCCAAGCTCAGAGCAATAATATAAAATTCAAGCAAATTTTGTTCTTCTTTTAATTTTATTTTTGTCTTCCCCTTTGAATTTTAAAATGTACAGACACTGATTGAAAAGAAATGACCCGTAACATTTAAAAATATTCAAACAAAAATCGTATCGAGGTAAAAAAAACAGACAGCTGGATTGTACAAAATCTTCCAGCTAAAAGCATATCAATCCAGTCAGATATGACTGGAAAACAGTCAAAATGGCAACGCTGGCTGATAATATGCAAAAGTTAAGTCAACAAATCTTGATTCTGTTAAATAAAACGTTGGAATGGTATCATAATTAAGTGCCAAACAATAACTGGTGTGTACGTTCTGGAATAATTTCTAACTGCGACACCACATCAACGTTGGACGTCATTAAGACATTTATGTGACTAAAATCAATCTACTAATTTATAAACGTCTTTTGGAAATATGCTAATAGGATACTTAAGAACACCATTAATCTTATTTATTTGTATAAACAATAAAATTAACGATTTCATTTCAATCACGATAATAATAATGTAAATTGTGTTTTCTTCCGGTAACCAGGGGTGTCCCTATCTCCCTCAAAGGTTGTTTGTTTATAAATAAAAATAAAATACATAAATTTTAGCTTTAATAAAATTCCACTAACTCCCACCGAGAGAATTACATCTCATTACTGCACTATTAATCACCGAGTGAATGCTCGCAAGGCCGAAATCCGAAGTCCATAAATCAAAGATTCATTCTTAGTAAAGTAAGGTGTGAAGAATTTAACCTGGCGCCATATTGGTGAAACCAAACTAGTTTTGGTTGTTTTAAGAAATCGAATTAAATTTTACCACATCGCGGTGACGAGCGAGCTTTTTTTATATTATTGTTATTAATCTCATTTTGTTTATCTTCTATTTCGGTTTTCTTTCAGTTGCAAGTTTGCTGTTCATATACATTTTTTCTTCCTGATATTATGTTATATTGTTGCTTTTCGTTAATTGGATTTTGTTTTGTTGTTGCTCTCTCGATTACTTACTTACTTACTTATGTACTTAGGTGGCGCTACAGTCCGGGGTGGACCTGGGCCTCAACCAATACGCCTCTCCAGTTAGCGAGATCTTTGGTTAACTGCCTCCAGTTGCGCACTCCAAGTTGGTTGAGGTACCCTTCCCCTTTGCGCGCGCCACCTAACGCGAGGTCTTCCTTTACTGTGTTGTCCCTCCGGGTTGGAATCGAAGACTCTTCCGGCCGGAGCGTTGGTGTCCATTCGCTCTCAGTCAGTCATCTTAGACGACTAATGCGTACTTTTCTGACTAGGTCGATCAGTTACACAGCTCGTAGAGTTCAACGTCACAACAACGTTCAGAAACAGGACCAAAAATCACTTGAAGAATTTTGCGTTCGAAACGACCAAGGAGATCTTCATCCGCCTTTGATAGCGTCCATGCTTCTGCACCATAAAGCAGGACTGGGATGATGAGGGTCCTATACAGAGTCTCCTTAGTATTTCTCGACAAGGCCTTACTAATCAACTGCCTTCTTAGACCGAAATAAAAGCGGTTGGCAAGAGTGATTCTTCGCTGGTGATGTCATTTTCAGAGTTAATAGCGGATCCGAGGTAGACAAAGTCCCGAACTACCTCAAAGTTATAGCTGTCTATCGTGACGTTCTGTCCGATTCGTCGATGTTGTGTGTCCCTTCTTGTTGACAGCATATATTTTGTTTCGCCCTCATTCACCACTAAACCCATTTTTGCCGCTTCTGTACTGATACTTGCAAATGCACCAGTGGCAGTGACAGCTCGCTGTGTTCACAGACTTCTGGAAAAGTGTGACTCTGGTGTTTGCTTGCGAGTTTCGCGCAATCTTCTCAAGAATGATGCTGAAAAAGTCACACGACAGCGCGTCACCTTGTCTAAATCCTTTTTGGAAATCAAAGGTCTCGGTGAGATTGTGTCCGACCTTTATGGAGCAGCGTGCGTTCTCCATCGTCATTCTGCACAATCTGACAAGTTTGGCAGGGATGCCAACACTAGACACGGCTCTATATAGCTCGTCTCTATAAATTATGTCATATGCGGCCCTAAAATCGATAAACAGGTGGTGGGTATCGACTTGAACCTCTTGGGTTTTTTTCCAGGATCTGCCGTAGTGTGAATATTTGGTCGGTTGTGGACTTACCGGGCCTAAGACCGCACTGATAGGCTCCAATGTTCGTTGACATAAGGTTTCAGCCGTTCGCACAGTACGGCTGATAGGATCTTAGCGATGTTAAGGAGACTGATACCTCTATAGTTGGCGCAGTTTAGAGGGTCTCCTTAATTGTGGATCGGGCAAACAATGCTGAGGCTCCATTCATCAGGCATACTTTCCTCTAACTAAATTTTGGAGACGTGTTGGTGTATGCACTCTACTAAGTCATCTCCGGCTGCCTTTAAGAGCTCGGCAGGTAAGCCGTCTAGTCCAGCAGCCTTGTTGGACTTCAGCTGGGATATTGCTATCCTCACTTCATTTTGGTCAGGTGGGCGGAAGGTCTTGGCTTTAATCGCCCAGGTTGAATGGTTCTTTCTGCCTGACAGCGGAATTTATGTCGTCTTCGCCGTTTAACAGTCTGCAGAGATGGTTTTTCCATGTCCTCAGCACCGACTGTGTTTCCACTACAAGGTTTCCTTGTTCATCTCTACAGGTTTCTGTTCGGGTCTTGTTGCCATGGCACGTCTTTTTTACCTTTTGGTAAAACTTTCGAACATTGTTCCTGGAGTGACACCTCTCTATCACCTCGATCGCGCGCTTCTCATGCTCTTTCTTTTTCTTGAGAAGCCCTCCTTTGCTCGTAGAGCTCACGAGCAGTGCTGCCACAAGGAAAAAATATGCGTAGCGAATTTGAGTAGCAAAACTTAATTTGCGTAGCAAAACTCAAAAGTCCAAAATACATATTTTTTTTCTCTCGAAAAAAAAAAAAAAACACTTCATTCTTTATTCAAAGTAAATATGTTTTTAAGTACTTGTACAAGTATAGTTCGTAATCTATAGGAATAACTAGCTGACCCGGCGAACTTTGTTCCGCCCAAATCTATATATATAAAAATTGAGCCTTAAAATTGTGTTCGTTTGTCGCCAATACACGTCTTAACGCATTTACCGATTTTAACCAAACTTCCGTACATCTTTGGTATTGGTCTTTATATGATTTTTGTGAAGTTTGGTTGCAAATGGTAAACGTATGTTTGTTTAATTTGTTTACAAAAAACGGTGCAAAAAAAAATATATTAGTGGCGCTGTTGTCGATCTCCTAAACCACTCAACCAATTTCAATGGAATTTTGTGGCTGTGTTTGGTAGGTCACAGTTTGGAAGATATGACTATTTTGGGCACGGTAGGTGGCGCTGTGTTCAATATCCTAAGCCACTTAACCGATTTCAATGAAATTTCGGGGCTGTGTATGGTTGGTTACAGTTTGAAAAAGAGGATACTATTTTGGTATGGTGGGTACGGCTATATGTAAAAGACTCTTAACTCGGGAATGGATCGTGGTTCGGTGAAGATTTGGTGTTAAAAATAATTTTTGATGCCAAATCTAAAAAAAACTAAACAAAAAAATGTTTCGTTAAAAATATAAAGCAAAAATGTTGTGGACAACTTAATCACTATTATTTTTATTTAAAGTAGGTACCTATGTGTTTTTTAACTATCGCAGAGCCTTTTCATAAACTACATTTTTTGTTTTGTCCTGAGTAGTAGTATAAAGCATGGATACTCTAGGTCGATTCCACACAATTCCAACGATTGTCCTTGCGCCTTATTTATTGTCATAGCGAACGCAAGACGTGTCGGAAATTGCAATCTTTTGAATTCAAAAGCTTCAATAAGATTGTTCATAACCTTTCTAACTGCTAATCTTGTTCCGTTGCACACTCGAGGCTGATTTATATTCCGAAAAAGAATAATTGGTGCACCAACTTTCAATTGTAAGCGATGAGGCGGCAATCCAGGTAAATCCAACGAATTCAGAAATTCCGTCGGATAATTGACAGCGTCATCTTGATTTGTGACCGTGTCTACTGATTGATACGTTACAATCTCACCAGGCACATCAGTTAAAATATCCGCATTCAATTGGCCGACGTCCTCATTTTTGGCAGCCAATATTGCTCTTTCAGCTAACCAATTGTGATTTTTATAATTTTGCGCAATGTTTGGAAAAACACTTGAAACCAATTGTTGTTTTATTTGTGCGAAATTAAAAAAAATATCTGGCAAAGTGATTAATCCAATAGGAATTTGTCCATTTCCTATCGACAGTATTTGCCTAGAAAATTCTTCAGCCGATGAGTCATTTTGTATTTGTACTCTCACATTTGTTGTTAAAGTGAGTGTTTGTACATTTCTCCATAAATTTTATGACTTTAAATATGCCTTTAATTCATCTGCTGGAGTTGCACGGGGTATCACTGGCAGTGTTTGACGGAAATCACCAACCAATAATATTAAAGCGCCACCAAATATATCTTGATTATTACGTAAATTTTTCAAAGTCCTATCCAAAGCTTCCACCGATCTTTATGTGACATTGTACATTCATCCCATACTATTAATTTGCATTGTTGCAAGACTCTTCCCATTCCAGAATTTTTAGAAATATTACACGTTGGATTTTCATTAATTTGCATATTCAATGGTAGGTAATTTAAGTGCGGAGTGCGCTGTACGACCACCATCCAATGTAGCAGCTATTCCAGACGATGCAAGTGCTAATGCTATATTCTTCGGTGATCTTATAGTAGCTAGTAGCATGGAAATCAAAAACGTTTTTCCGGTACCACCTTGCGCGTATAAAAAAAACATTCCTCCGCTTTCGTTTCGTATAGCTTGAATTATTGTATCATATACATTTCTTTGTTCTCGGTTCAATTTCGGCAGATTCAAATTTATAAATGTGTTCAGTTCATTTATATCGTATTGTTGTTCACGTTGTATTTCTTGATTAAATACGTCATGCAATGGTCAATTAAGAGCTGGCAAACCTAATTGAGGTAATGTTTTATTTGCAATTGCTAAGCACATATCTTCAATTATAACTAATGCCTCATTATAAATTTCGAGTGTTGTTCTATTGTCAAAATCTTCCAACTCGTAGTTTTTAACTTCTCGAACGACATCTTGAGACGTCTAATCACTATAAAAGGCCATATAATCTTGATGAACGCCAAAACCATCTAGATTTCCTGAAAATATCTTTGTGTCATCATTTTAAACCAAAAATTGCCACTCATTAGCAGACATACATCCTCGATCAAAATCAAAGCTTTGTTGCGCTTTTCATCTCACATCAGATGATTATCCGATCCGATCAGTTCATTATCCGATGTCACAGTGCGAATTCGATGCAAAATATCGTCGGCCATAGCACACAACACACCGTCACCAGTCCGCAGCGCTAAGCAAGAAAAAGGTGAACTGTTTATATTCTACCAATTACATCACTTGCATAAACACCACGAAATGCGGGAACTACTTCACCTTATTTCCGCCGCTTGAACTTCTTCGGTGACACGGCAAGTGTCAAAAAATTGGTTAATGTTGTTGCAGGTGCCATAGCACTACTCACGAATGAGCAGAGTACCAAGATTGTTACTCGCTCATTTTTCGTAATAACACCTACGTGAAAACTCAAAACGCTGAACAACATCATTGTCCACGTATCTCAATCACCCCTACATTTCAACTTACTCACTCGCAAGGATCCTGAAAATAATGGATTCAAACACCATCAAACAAATATCAAAGTATCTACTCCACTTTAAAATATTACTTAATGTAACATAGTAAACATAATTTAAAAGAACAAACTTATTAGGTAGGTAGGTACCTATGTTTAAAAAAAAATAAAAATTGTTCACAATAACAATTTGCTCGGAAAATAATTGAAATCATTGACAACAACAATTGCTTTTAAAATAATTTTTTTTTTTTTTTGTATTTGAAATGTCACTACTCGATTTCTATCCATTTGTTTGTTGTTTCAAAGTGCATTTCCCCATACAAACTTTCATAGCCTTTTTCATCCCCTCAAAGCTTTGTTTTCGCGACAAAACTTCACACAAATGATATACAGACCAATAGCAAATATGTGTGAAAGTTTGGTTCAAATCGATAAATGCGTTAAGGCGTGAATCGACGACTAACGAACACAATTTTAAAGTTTTCTTTTTATATATATAGATTTACAAAACTATAAACACAAAAAAAAACATTAAAAACTTCACTTTAAAGGCAATTTGCATGCAAGCATTGACTTATAAAAAAAAAAAAATAGTTCATATCACAAAATTATAAATGTAGGATCTTTGTACCAATAGCAGAATTAATATCACATAGAAATTCCGGCAAGTCTTTTAGATTAATACAGTTTTTTTTTTTAGAATTCAAAAATTAAGTTTTTAAGTACCTTTTAGAAAAAATTAAAGATTCGACACCCATTGCGTTTCTTTTTGAAGTCAAACATTTTGCAGCCATTATTTTATCTAGGTACTGTCTCTATTTTAAATGAATTCGTCTTCTTGTTCTTTGTCACGCTTAAATCTGAAAAAAAATCTTTCAGGAGCTGCGCTGCTATGTGCAAGAACGAGAAGTTTTTTAATTAAATTGGAAACTCTTAAAAACAGTGGCTTGCCAGATTTGTTTTGCGGCGTTTCTGATTGCTTCTTGGCATCGATGCCACTGGTCTTCAGTACTTGATGCTGGCCGTATAGGACTTCTCGAGAGATTGAGGGATACACGATCGGCAAAAGTACTGGCGGTTTGTTGCGTTTGTAGCCCTTCAACGTTCAATCTCCCCAAAGCAATTCCCCGTCGTTGTCGTTTGTGGGATACCGCATTCGTACCGTGGCTACGTGTGCTAGCTATAGTAACATTACGTCCCGCAGCAAAGTCAATTAGCCTAAGTCCATTTCCAGACGGGGTGTCGTGTAGGCTGTGCTTTCCTATTGTGCTACCAAAGATGTCCTCCTTTTCTATTTTACCGTTAAAATCACCTAAGACAATTTTAACGCCACACTTAGGACATTGCTCGTATGTTTTGTCGAGGAGCTCGTAAAAATTTTCTTTGGTAGCATCGTCTTTATCTTCTGTGGGTCCGTGAGCGCATATAAGGCTGATGTTGGCGAATTTAGCCTTGATGCGGATATAGGGTTGCCAGATTAAAAAATACGAAAAGGGGGACATCGTGAGTTTTCTAGGGGGACAAGGGTTCAAAAAGGGGGACAAACATTCGTTTTTTATTTTTGAACACCAGAGTCAAAAAAAAAAAAGTGAAATAAAAATAAGTTTCATTAGATAAATTTTTTTTTCCCAACACTGGTTATATGAACACTCTTTTTTTGTTGGTTTTTTCTTTGGGTTCGGTCATTTTACCAAAGTAAACTTTGGTTTCAAAACAAAAACTGAAAGAGAGAAAGATTACGGTACAAAACAAAAATGTGCAAGAGAACAACTTTAGCACGTGCACTGAAATGTAATTCGTGAGTGGTTGCATTCATCTTTGAAAGTTTTCTTGCACTTCAAATGGATGTGTTCACAGAGAATCTTGTTAAAAATAGAAAAAGAAAGTATTTTCAAAGTTTGAATTTAATGTTTTCTTTTATTGAATTTTGACTTAATAAGGGGGACAGTGGTTTGTACAAGGGGGACAAACAGCATTTTTGTATTAAAAAAGGGGACTGTCCCCCCTAAAGGGGGACGTCTGGCATCCCTATGCGGATAGTTGTGAGACGTTCACTAACATGTCGAAAGCTCAAGACTTCTTGCCTAAGTCTGCCGCTTACAACGAATCCACATCAAAATAGATGCTGCTTCTGTTCCCTGTAGCAATCACCGTAGTAGATGTCACAGTTTTGCATTCTTCTTTTGCCCTGCCCATTCCACCGCACTTCATGGATGGCGGTGATGTCTGCATTGTAGCAGTCTAGGGCTTCCGCTAATTGTTCGGCTGCACGCGGTCTGTTCAGGGTTCTAACATTCCACGTGCAGATCCGAAAGTCATTGTCCTTTTTTCGCTTTTCAGGGTCCTCAACAGTAAATCCGTCCATATCCGAGGCTCTTCGTTGCTTCTCAACAGTTATGTTTTTCCGTGGTTGGGTAGTTAGCCCCACGCACAACCCCCAACTTGGAGGACCAGGCCCTAACTTGACCCTAGGACAGCGGTCGGATATTCCGTTGTCAGTAGCCCACTTCGGGTATATGAGTGCTGCCGTTGACCCATAAAGGGTTCATCCGCCACCATCTCTATTTCAGCACAATGACTAGCGCTAGAAAAATCATTACTGACCTTAGCTCCAAATATGTCATCACGCAAGGTATCTGTCATCTTGAATGTTGACACCACCTCTGATCCCATCTTGTGGTTTGTGGATTCATTCGCTGTATGTCCTCTTTCTGAGGGTCTCATGTAAGACCTCTGAGACTCGATCAGGCAGTCATTCCGACAGAGCATTATAGTGTTGCTATTTTCCTCGTGTTCAACACTCGCGCTTATAAGTTTAGCAAGTAAAGTCCGGTAGCCGGGTGGACAAGACCAGTACCCGGTGGCTACCACGTGGAGGTTAAATAAGCACAATTGGTGTGTATGAACCAGTAGCAACAGCTGGGTATCGCCAAGTTGATGCCAATCAGTGTCTGCACTATTCATACAGCACCCAACCACTTGCTCTCTCGATTAGGAGAAATAATTTGGGGCATTAAGTGTCGAAAGCATTTTACACTTAATGATTGTTCTATTGACCTTTTAAGGAATATAGCAGATTTGATTTAATGTCAACTGTCTGCTGATAGCTTCGCTTAAGGTTAATGCGTTGGTAGAACAGCCGCTTGAATGGCGAAAAACAGACGAACAATTGATTTTTAAATAATCTATTACCTACCAGTACCAATAAACATTTTTAGGTTTGACTCTAAATTTTAATACTTCATAGTGACTATATTTTCTATACAAATTTCGAAATTGTGAGCTTCCGTACATTTAAAGACGAGACTAAAATTTTAATATTTTTTTTTTTTTTTAGTGATTGAGAAAGCTGGAAACCCAATATCCTGCGGAGAGTTCAGAAAGCCACCACGGCTCTGTACTGCTGTAAAAAAGCCATTGGAAGCAGATGGGGACTCCAGCCTCGAATTACATATTGGCTATATGTATCCGTTATCAGACCTATACTCACTTATGGCGTTATTGTATGGTGGACTGCCCTCGAAAAGGCCATCCATCATAATCAGCTTAGCCGCGTCCAAAGAACGGCATGCATATGCATAAGTGGAGCCCTAAGAACCACTCCAACAGCGGCCATGGACGTAATGTTCCACTTGCTACCGCTGGACATCTATTGCAAACAAGTGGCAGCAAATGCAGCCACTCGGATGAAAGCAATTCAGTTGTGGACCAGTCGCCAAACTGGTCACTCATCGATTCTAAATACATTGGAATGCATTCCAAAAGATACTGATTACACCCTCCCTCAGTTTCAATTCGAAAAGAACTTCGAAACTTACATACCCTCCAGGAGTGACTGGGAGAACGAAATAGTACCCCGCAAGGAGTCTGTCTGTTTCTATACAGATGGGTCCAAAACTGAAACAGGAGTAGGGGGGGGTGTTTTCTCTTATGATCTAAATTGTAAAATCTCATTCAGCCTTCCTAATCACTGTAGTGTATTTCAGGCGGAGGTCATGGCGATCAAAGAGGCCCTGTCGTGGCTTCGGTATAATGTAATATCTGTAAAGGATATCACCATCTTTACCGACAGTCAAGCCGCGATTAAAACCCTGGATTCTGTCGTCTTCAATTCAACAACTGCCCTCAATTGCCGACTATCTCTGAACGAGATGGCGAAACAATTCAAAATTCACCTTATATGGGTGCCGGGCCATAGAGACATTCCAGGTAATTGCATCGCCGATGAGCTCGCCAGACAAGGCACTACTATGTCGACTCTACCAGAAAAAAGGAGTCTCTATATGCCTCTTGCTACTTGCAAGCTCCTAATTAAACAAAACGCATTAAGCGCTACTAATCGCAGGTGGTCTAGCTGCTTAACGTGCCACACCTCGAAACAGATCTGGCCTCAGCTGGATTCCAAGCGCTCAAAAAGTCTCATTACACTGAAAAGACCCATAATAAGCACTCTAGTAGGTGTCATCACGGGACACTGCATCATAGGGAGACATGCTCTCAGATTAGGCCTCCCTTCAAATGATTTCTGCAGAAGCTGTATGGACGAGGAGGAGGAGGAGACTGTTCTTCACCTTCTCTGCACGTGTCCAGCACTGTCACTCCGTAGAAAACTATACCTCGGAGAATATTTCTTCGACAATCTCAGCGAACTCGCAAACATAGGTATCAACTGCCTCCATCGCTTCATTCTTAGCTCCGGCTGGTTCAACGGGTAGATAAGGAGTCGATATCGATCCTGTGGTAACACAATGGGCCTAATTTGGCCTAAGTGAGGCTGCACTTGAGGCGGCCTGCCACTCTAACCTAACCTAACCTAGTGATTGAGAATTTGTAGAAATTACAGCAAATAATTTGCTCAGATTAAACACATATAATAGATAGATAGATATATTTATTTCGTTAATAAAGTACAGTTTGCTATCGCACAATTTACATTATTCGCACAGAGATATGATTTACAAATGTATATCTTTCTACTGAAAAATTATTTATATATTTTAATGTGATGTTAAAAAATTTAAAAAAAGGAACCTGAGGAAACAACGAAAACAAAACCTCAATTTGAAAGAACAAAAAAAAAAAAAAAAAAAATAATAATAAATAAATAAGTAAATAGATAAATATATAATGTATATATATTATATATATATATTTTATTAATAAAGTGTATAGTTTTGTATTATATACGAGTATAACAATAATAAACCAATCAAAAGATATGACTAGAATAAGTGTATTAAAACAAAGCAAAGAAAATAAATAAATAAAATGACTAGATAAAAAAAAAAAAATAAATAAATAAATAAATAAATAATTAAATAAATAAATAAATAAATAAATAAATAAATAAATAAATAAATAAACAAATAAATAAATAAATCAATAAATAAATAAATAAACAAATAAATAAATAAATAAACAAATAAATAAATATATATAGGTATATATGTTAATAAATAAATAAATAAATTAATAATAATAAGTGTAAAAATTAAATATACCTATATAATATAACAATAATAACTTAACAAGGAAATTGATAAACACAAACAGAAAAACATATTAGATTTACAGTAAACAGATAATTAAGTTAAGATTAACAATTAACAGATAATTTAATTAACATTAACTAAGTTAATATATGGGTATATTAGTTAGTAAATGGATTTAACATTGCAATGATTCACTAAGCTATTCTATATTTAATTGATTGATAAGAGGATTATTAGTGATGTCGCATCTGATCCTAAAGGCGTCATTGAGCTTTATTATTCTATTGGAGATCAACTCAACATTTGTCCTAATATGCAGATTTGAAGTGGAATGATGCCAAGGCAGATTAAGCATCATTTTTAGCAGCTTGTTTTGAGATATTTGTAATTTCTTTATATGGCATTCAGCACATTTACCCCACACCTGGCAACCATATAAGAGAATTGATTGAAAGATGGTTTTGTAAATTATAATCTTATTTTCATTTGAAAGTAGTGAATTTCTATTTATAAATGGATATAACATTTTGATAGCAATATTCGTTTTTTTAATCGTCCTCAACAACTATTAACATGTACTTTGAAACAACGATTCGAAACAAAACTTTGGACAATTTTACAAAGAAATGGGGGAAAGTTTAAATTTATCATTTTATAAATAAGCCCATTATGCCACACTGAATCAAAAGCTTTTTCGATGTCGAGTAGAATTATGCCTGTTGATCTACCTATTGCACGGTTAGATTTTATGATATTACATATCCTAAGAACCTGGTGCGAGGTCCCATGATTTCGCCTAAATCCGAACTGTTCGTTCGGATATATTTGGGTTTCTTCAATGATTTGAACAATTTTTTCTTTTACAATTTTTTCATATATTTTGCTTAAAGCACTTAGTAAACTTATTGGTCTGTAGCTTGCGGTTTTATCGGGAGGCTTCCCTGCTTTTGGAATGGGAATAACCTTTGCTACTTTCCATTTATCAGGAAAATATTGCATTTTTAAGCAAGCATTGATGATGAAGGTAAGAAAGGTTATCCCTTCTTTAGGCAATTTTTTTAGATAAATATTTTTAATTTTATCGATTCCGCCTGTTTTTTTTTATAAGTAAATTGTTTACGAAATATTCTGTATCTGATTCTGTTATAAATTCATTTGGCGGAGTTTCGTAAATAGCTAAATTAAAGGCATGAAGAGCATGTTCAACGCGGATGTTTGTATTTGCATCTCCTAAATTTTGAGCGACAACGTGATTTTGCGCGAAGTTTAGAGCTAACGCCTTCGCCTTTTCCCTATCAGTGAAGAAGGTTTCTGTACCACTTCTAATGCAAGGTAATTCCTTGGATTTATTTTTAATAATTTTCATTATATTCCAAAAGGGCTTGGCAGCTTTATCAAGTTTGCTAAGCTTATTGTTCCATTCATTATTTCGATTATCTTGAATTTGTTTATTTATTATTTTATTTAACTGAGCCACTTGAATGCGAGAAGCAGTTTGGCGGAATCTTTGCCAGTTTCTGCTGTGCATATTCCTAATTTTAATTAGTTCTAAAGTTTGAGCTGGGATTTTGAGGCAATGCACTTTTTTCGCAACTTTTGGGATACTATTATTAGCTGAACTAAGGATATGCTCTGTAAACTGCTGAACAATGGAGTCAACATCTTGCTTGCTTGTAATTGTTTCAAGGGTCGTAGGAATGTTTTGAAGCTGTCTTCTTACCTCCAAACGGAAACGAGCCCAGTTTGCGTTTTTTAGGTCGTAAAAATATTGCACTTTTTCCAAACCCGACCAACGAATTTGAGAAAGAACCGGATTATGGTCAGAGCTTAGCTCGTTTAATGAAATTGGTTGAGACATTAGACCAGGAACATTTGTAATAAATAGATCTAAAACGGACGGATTTCCACGGGAACTAGCTGATGGGACATAAGTAGGACTAGGAGGAAACAAGATAGACACAGGCAACATAACAGATAGATCGGACAAAATATTTCCCCATGAGTTTGATCTAATGCAACCCCAGTCTCTGTGTCTGCAGTTTAGATCACCCCCCATTAAAAATGCACTAATGCAGTGCAACCCGCTTTTCATCAGGTGTTAAGCCTCTTGTAATTTTTCCGGGAAAATATACACAATAAATCTTAATTTTTCTTTGGTTATGTAAGGTTACTTCAATTCCTATATTAGGCGTTTTTCTTTTTTAGTTCAGAGCTGAACACTGAACTGAGCTCGAGCTATATGAGCGCGCTCTGAACCGAGCGTGCTCAGATCGTTCTGATGATTTTCTGTTTTTCCTGTTTTTTTTTTCTCTCAAATATGACTGGAAGTGTGAATGTATATGTGTAATCAGCATTTTACTCAGCCTGCTCAGTCAATTAATTCTGAGCTCATAGAGCGCGCTCTGATCATGCTCTGAACGAAAAAAGAAACACAAATTCGAGCTCTGATGTATCTGAGCTAAAAAAGAAACACAAACTTTTTGTATAACAGTTCAGGTTGCGCTCTGAACTAAAAAAGAAAAACGCCTATTTTCTACATATCGAGTTTGCACGCAAGACAAAAGCTCATGCTGTATTGATCTCCTGATCAGAATTGCAACACCACCATCTCTTCTGTCTTTTCTATCTACTCGATAAAATTTATATTCTGACGTTGAGATTCGAATATTAGGTTTTAACCATGTTTCAGTGACCATTGCAATGTCAACTTTCTTATTCTGTAAAAAATGCATAAATTCTACATGTTTGTAACGAATACCTCTGGCATTCCATGTTATAATATTAATATTACTACCATTTAGATTACTTAACATTATTATACAAAAACTTAGTCGCTAACTGTGCGATAGCATTTAATTGATCTAATTTGGATTTACAATTACTCAGCTTGGTAATCATTTCCATTACGAGAACATTTAATTCTTCCATTGAGAACAACTCTCCACTAGTGTTAGTGCATCCCGGGGAAGCATTGTTGTTGTCTATTATAGGTGATGATGAAGAAGTGTACTCCCATGCTTTTGGGCGAGCGGTGTTCCTATAATTTGTTTCTACATGCTTCGTAGCGGTGCGTGTTGGCAGAGATGGAAAATCGCTCATTGATTGCAATGGGATATTGAAATTGATGCTATGGCTATTGTTGTTGTTATGGCGTGATACAGGGCGAAGGGCTTTGGCTGCCGTTTTTTGTCTCAATTCCAGGTACTTACATCTGTTAGCGCATGCGCTGTCGGTTGATTTGTGATTACCATGGCAGTTCGCGCATTTGACATTGTTAGAACTGGTGCAGTCGGCAGTTTTGTGATGACCAGCGCAGATTGAGCAATATGTTCTTATATGGCAGTTTTTCTCGCCATGACCAAACATTTGGCAATTTCGGCATTGTGTTACTCTATTCTTTTGGTGACGATGGAAATTCCACTTGATTTGCGTATGAAATATAGACCGAACATTTTTTTGTAAGTCATTGAGTTTTATTGAGCCACTTTCTAGGGAAACTATATAGAGAGTGTCAGTATATTGTTCGTATTTCTTAGTAACCATTTTAATTTCTTTACACTTAAGACCGAGACTCAGAAGTTCATTTTTTAATTTTGTTGTGTCGTATGCACCTAAGCCGAACAAAACGACTTTAAAAGCTTTTTCGCTTCTCAAATCGTGAGTGAAATATTGTAAATTTTCACATTTTAGTTTGTCCAGAACACATTTATATGAATCCATACTTTCGCACATGATTTTTATGCCAATGGATATTTTTTTTATGGAGTAATCGGAAACACTTACGGCCATATTATTCACTCCGGGTGTAACTCAGGTTTAAGTTAATTTTACACCCGACCATTAATCCGATTTTTTTAAACCCGACAATTTAAACTTAAGTCCATATTATTCACTGAAAAACATGCATTAAACCCGCTGGGTTAAAGATGGATTTAAATGCGGATTTAAAAAACTTTAACCCGTTTTTAATCCGGTTTAAACCTACGTAATGTCAAATTTCACAAATAATGACATTTGTTTTTTGTTGTTTATCACATTTTATGGGAAATTGTTTTTGGTTTTTCATTTTTATTAAAATAAATTGAAAAATAACCTAAAATGAAAGGTGTCGACAAAGTGAATGATGAGGACTACAGCAGCCGTGATCGCGAAATTGAAAGTCTGTCACCCGTCGACGATGAAGCAGATAGAGAAGACGGATTAATCAGATTTTTATTTTTCCTTGTTTAATAAATTAATAATAATAAAATAATTATTTCAAAAAACTATTAAATTAAAAGATGAACAAAAAAAAACGCAACATATTTTCTTTATTTTAATTATATTATCCGCTGACGACGAAGACATCAACATTTCGTCAATATCGAGAATGAAATCCATTTTTTCCGCGTATTGATCTTTTTTTTTTATTTTATTTCAATTTGTATTTCCTGCCTCCTGCAAGCGAAGAAATGTCAAAAATGTGACCTAAACAAAGGAGTGAATATTATCAAATTGTGTTTTAATCCGAGTTAAAGAACTTCAACTGGTCTCCGGAGTGCAGTTTAAATCCAATCGGATTGAGCGCTGTCAAGTTTAAAAAAATGGGTTTATGTTCGGGTTTAACTACTGAATATTATGGACTTGGGTTTATTTTTTGGGTTAAACTCACTTAAATCCGGGTTAAGACTTTAATCCGGATTAAAGAGAGTGAATAATATGGCCGTTAGAGTTTTCATTAGGTCATGCACATATTCACTAGGTTTTTGTAGAAGTTTGATAGGGGGAACAATTACTTTCGTGGATTTATTTGGCAACACGTCATGGTCGTCCATTTTTTCACTATCACTGTCATTGTCACTATCCGGAAGGCATTGTAAAGGGCTCCAATAATTGGCGTTGGAGTCTTTTTTACCTTTTGCCATTTTGGGAAGTGACTTAAGTTTTTTATCCGAGGACAATAGGTTGTCCTCGGTATTTGGTAGGGTTGCCAGTTCGAAATCAGTACATATCTGGACATTATGTTGAAATTCCGGGACTCGTCTGGACATTTCAAATTTCGACTATTTTATTTTACTAATGTGCAAATAAGCGTATTTATTTCAATAAAAAAAAACAAAAAATAATTACAAAAACAAACAAAGATTTCAATCCAAAAAACCCAATTTCGACCTTTTTTTTAATCAAACCTAGCGCCTGAGCTTCGGCCTTTGACAACAACATATCTTCTATATATATAATTCTTTCGGGGTGTAACTCGATGATCATGTAACTCGATAACCCCTGGGACGATTTTCATAATTATTTTTTTGTTTTGTTCGTATTGCTGTATATCAGGTTTTACTTTTTGTCGCGAAAACAAAACTTGGAGGGGATGAAAGAGGTTATGAAAGTTTGTATGGGGAAATACACTTTGAAAAAAAAAGAAACTGGATAGAAATCGAGTAGTGACACTTCAAATACAAAAAAAATATTTTAAATTTTAAAAGCAATTGTTGTTGTCAATTATTTTAATTATTTTCCAAGCAAATTGTTGCTGTACACAATTTTGAAGTTTTTTTTTTTTAATATACCTAAAAAGTTTGTTCTAATAAATTATGTTTACTATGTTACATTAAGTAACTTTTGGAAATGAAGTAGATACTTTGATTATACAAAGATGATATCGCCGATGATATTTTGCATCGAATTCGCACTGTGACATCGGATAATGAACTGGAGATGTCAGATGAAATGCGCAACAAAGCTTTGATATTGATCGAGGATATGTGTCTGCTCATGAGTGGCAATTTGCTGTGCAAATTGGGGATACCACAGCCAAATCATTCAATGCAAGACGCATTTAATCGAGAATTGGAGCGAGAAATGGACTTCGATCGAATCGCATTGAGTCAAGCTGTTCGAACAAATGTGCCAATGTTTGAAAAAAGAAATTCTTACATTTTTAAATTGAAAGTATTTCACAGTGATTGAATTTTTTTATTTTGTAATTTTATGAAATTGGAAATACATACAGTTTTTTTTAAAAAATCATGGAATTTGAAAAATAAGTTTCGCCGGGACTTTTGACTGGACAATTCATTTTTCACCGGGACTCTGGACACCGCTTAGAATATCTGGACAATCCCGGCGAGTCCCGGTCGTCTGGCAACCTTAGTATTTGGCGATCTCGAGCGTTTATAAATTTTGGAAACACGCGAAGGAGACAGAAGGTTAAGAAAATCGCTTACTGCCGGACAAAATCGTCATTCGCAAAAGTGCACGGGTGAGAATATAATAAAATATTGAATTGAAATTATAATCAATCCAAAAGCAACTGTGTAAAAATTCCGATTTCATGTAGGTACTTAATGCTAAGTTCAAAATCATATAAGGGTAAAAATGGGACAATTTTTCACAATTTAAAAAAAAAAACGACCTCACCCAACTACCATCAACTGTCTCAGCAGCTGTCAATTTGTATTATCGCAGCTGGTCGATGAATTGGTGAACACTTCATGTCCACTACCAGCAAAATTGAAGGCCATGCGTTTAGATATCTTTTGCATGTCGAAAGTACTACTGTCATTGTCGCTTTGATTAACATTCACAATGTCCATTATCGTTTCTTCATTACATAAAGTTACTAAACATGAACATTGATTTTTGTACAAATTTATATACATTTGTGATTAACTATGCAAATGCAAAAGATAACTGAACGTAGATATGGCCTTGAATTTTCAGCTGTTAGTGCGTTTCTGCTGGTAGTGGGCCTGAGGTATCCTACAGAGAGTGGATTTCGACAACTTTACAGCGTCTGGCAAGGACTTCGCTGCGTGCAAAACGTCTGCGAGTTACATTTCTGTGTTTAGCGCAGTCTTCTCTATAAGTAGGAAAAAATATAAATAAAATGGGTTCCATCCGGTACTTTGGTCGCGTTTGGCAAAGACATCTGCGTGCAAAACGTCTTGGACTCGAATTTTCATGTTCAAGAGGGAATGTTCTATGTTAATGGAAAATGACATTTGGTTACGTAAAACCGTAAAAAAATAGATTTAATCCGGTACTTTGGCCGCGTCTGGCAAGTTGCTTAGGCTGTAATCAAGTGGTTACATTTATTATTATTACTATGGAATGACCCATATTCAATGCGCCGTCACACGTTTCGGCTGCCACGATTTTCTGCCAGACTATTATTTTCGATAAACCCTCTATTAAGGCTATCAGTAGTGCAAATATCTTTCGGTTACTTCTCAGACCAACAAATTACTTCAGGCTTTTGGTCTAAAACTGAGATATATAAACAAGCTACATTTTTATGGAGTGGCCACGATTTGGTGCGCTAGTACCTATTGTTACATAGAGATTCGCATTGACAAATGTCACGAAAGTTAAAAAATTCCAGTTCAACAAAGCGCTCGCAAAAAATATAAGAACTTCCGCTGTAGGCAAAGTTGCTGTCAGCGTTCATAGAATTTTCCCCGTTAGATTTGCAATTGAAAAATGTAGACTAGTTGGAGGAAAATAAAAAACATTTTGAGTAGATTTTCTTCAGTTACGTAAGAAAAATGTACTAATGAAATCGAAATTATAATTTTCGCCTTTAAAAAATTATTTACCAACCCATAGCATTCAGTTAAAATGTGGTATTCCCGAACCCTATCACATTCCCCCACAGTTGACTGCCTTTTGCAGCATTTATTTTTATTTTTTGTGTGTTTTTGCATTTCAAATTAAAAGAAAAATTGAGGGGGGCGCCGTTTCATAATTTTGTTGGGGAGTATAATTGAACATTTTAAGGGACCGGGGAGTACAGCACAAAAATTAAGAAATTTATGTTTGGTTTTATAATTAAGACCGGTCGATTTTAGCAGCCTGTGGCAGCCATGTTGACATGTTGTTATTCATTCACCAAATTAAGTAGTAACACGATTGAGTAGAACGTCCCTATGGGTAAAACTTTATTAACAAAATGAAACGCGGTGGCACTGCAAAGTCGAATCTCCAACTGTTAGTGGCCAAATCTAGGGCAACCGGTTATGCAGTATTGTTAGATCGTGGGATTTATCCCTTTTTGTGGGAATTTCATTGTCCGAAAAGTCTTCTTTGGGATAAAGGAAAAAGCAGCAAAATCGTGGGAATTTCAGGAATCATCTTCATAACATCTACATTTCACCATAATTCTCAACAGACTGAAAAATGCATAAATAAGTGTTCATGTAAACGGTCGTTTATCAAAATTTTGATCTGTGATTTTTATACTAGCAGTTATTTAATATTATTATATATTATATTCTTTCCGCGTAGTACATATCTTACTTTAGATTTTGTTTGCAAAACATGATCGATGGAATTTTAAGGGAATTTAAATAAGGTGAAATGGGAAAAAATTAATGAAGAGAGAAAACGGCATACTCGGCCATTTTGAACCAAAAAAGAATTTCGTTAATACCCTCATACGCAGCTTGTTTTAATACATTTCAACATCGACTCGTCCTTATTGGAAAAACCTTTAAATAGAAACAGAAGAAAAGGAATTTCCCTGGCGGTGGGTAGTGTTCACATGTTTGCATGAATCAGCATTAAACATTTTCTTTTATTTTTTTTTCCTTAAATTTCAAGTTTAAAAGTATTTTTCCAAAAAATATTAACTAAAATAGGTAACTTGTTTTAAGAATAATTTGAAGGAACAGGTTCCTGGCTTTCAAAAATGGTAAAGTACTTTATAGCTAGTGTTGCTTTTTAAAATATATTTTCTTTCTTTTTAAGTATTTATATAAGAAGTGACAATAGTTAAATTACAAAAATTAAAAATAGGAGTACAATTTGTCTTTGGGGAATACGGGAGTGCGGCTGCCGAAAAAGGAGTATAATACTCCTATTGTAGTACATTCGGCAGTGCTGGTTGGGGTCTCAGTATTAATTGTCTCTGATCCAAACATGCACTCATTTAACGCTATTTTTTAAATAAGATCAGATTTACTTTATTCGAAAAAAAAAAAGTTTTTTGTCTATAACTGCATTAGAATTCAAATTGAAAACTTCTTCTTAAACTAAGTATTTGGCGTACATTTAGATCTTATTACTTTCACTGGCTGAATAGTTAGGAGATTTCTTTTCTCCTTTTGGTGCGATTTCACTAGTTTTGGCAAAGTTTCAAGTCCAACACAGGTCCTGTCGCCCCACCAAATTTCAACACCTCAAGATAATCGGAAGTGGCCAAATAAATATAAGCGATTTTCAAATTCTGGACCTATACCACGCCTCCTGAATGAAAAATATAAAATCTTTGGTTTTCTTATTTCTACACACAGTAAATCCTACCACTGTACCAAATTTCAATAGTTTACTACAATTTTAAATGTGACAAATAAATTTTTTTTTTATTATTAGGCGTATGCCACGACCCCTGATTTTTGAGTGTGTCCCATTGTATTCAGCTAGGATCTGCCATTGTGCCAAATTTCACGATTTTAGGATACATGCTATAGAAGTGCTTAATAATTTTGATATTCATGGTTGAGTCAGGTAATTATTGTTTTTGTAATTTTTGAAACCCTACATCTTGAGAACCACTGTAATGGTACAGAGTTTATATTTGTTGCGGTGAGACTGTTTAATGCGCTTAATAAATTCTGCAAGATTTTGGCCCAACTGGTTCCGAAATTAGAGTTAGAGGGGCATCGAAAACAGCCTTAGTTGGTTCTGGTAAAAAGTGTGTAGTACCTTTACTAGAAGACTTGGCTGGCCACAAAACCTAAAATGGTGAATTTACATTTTAGATTTTATGTATTAAATAAGTTTTCAATATTTCCTTTCTTATACTAAAACAGTTATTTCGAAGGTTAACGCGGATATCTGCTAGACTTGAAATAACCGCATATCAATACTAAATTAACCACAAACACTAACTAATTTCCATCGGCAAGGGTGAAGTGACTTGACAGTTGGCACATGTACATAAATGTAGCATGTTATAGTACCTAATAAGCTTCTTGTTTGTAGAAATACTAGCAAAACCCAGCAGACTTTGTCCTGCCTGTGTTATTTATTTACCTTCGTATCTATAATAGGGTATGATCTGTTTTTCAACTTAGGATCTACAATTTTTATTTTAGAAAAAATAAAAAAAAGGCTTCTATTCGTCGGTCAGTTGGCGCAAGTGGTAGTCATTTGATCAAAATGCAAGTTCATTTCCTGACAGGGGAAAGCAAAAATGACTTCCCAAGTGGATTATATACGGAGAATTTACTGTCAGAATTCAAAACTATTCAAACAAACAATCACTTAAAAGGATGATCATGATGAATAAGTGGTGTAGTTCGAAATAGCTATCATTCCTGACCAAAGTGACTACGCGTTGTTGTTAATAAGTTGTTCTCTCAAAAATAATAAAACAATAATTATACATACATGTATGTAGGTATCAGCAGCGTAGCGTGAATTATTTAGATGGGTGCAAATTCTTTAAAATTATGTATTTTTTAGAAATATGCATTAATTGCCTGAAAACTCGTCCCATTTATTGTTTTCTCAATCATTGTTCTGCTGTTTTTGATATCTTATTTTGTTTTCAAAATAAAATATAAAAAAATAAAACTTTCGCATTCAAAATCAAAAGCACCGCACGAAACTGCAATCTGCAACCCCAATCCCCAGCCACTTAAACGAAAAGCAAAGTTCAACCATTCATTCATCGGCTTTAGTGCACAGCTTTTGTTTGCACGAGTATCGATGTAATACATTGTATAAATTTGACTTATGACGCTTTACGGAAACAGAACAGAACAGATGCAAAAGAAGAGAAATGAATAAAGCCCGTGCACAGAAAACCTTCGCACGAGTTCACTACAAATTCATCAAAGTAAAGCGATTTATGAACGGAGGCGTGCGGGTGACGATGGCGATGAATACTGAAGAAATCTTGTAGGGATATAGTTTGGAGTTGGATGAATTTATTTGATGAAATCAACAGAATGGTGCACAGCAAGTTTTTGTACGAGTTAATGAAGGAATTTTGAAAGAAGAACTATGAAGGATGAATATAAATAGGTATGGTGTAGGGTAGGCTGTAGCTGCTGGCTGTGTTATGGAGGTTTTATGGGTGTGGAATTGTGCATATCATTATTTGTGTGTTATTATTATTACACAGTGTTTGATGAGGAATTTCTTTTCGTTAGATCAGGGTGTGCAATGCACACCTTGCACACCCTGACGAGACGCCACTGGTAGGTATATAATGTAATGGCACACACAAATTTTATTAAAATTCCACGTGAGTGAAGAATATTTTTAACAATTCCTTTCGCGATTCGCTGTATAACCAAACTATTTCCAACATTAAGCGGAATATGCTAAAAACAAGGCGCCCAGGAATTTGTTACTACTTGTCGTTTCGATGTGAAAAACAAAATCGGTAGAGATCATTGGAATGGGGGAGTCATCATATCTTCTTCTTATATTTGCGGGGCAATGACAAACTAGGGAATGAAAAAACGTTCAATTATTGACAGTTTATTGTTAATAAATGTTGACTAACCCATATAAAATTCCACAATTCCCCCAACCTCACGGTAGTGTTTTTCAGTGAGCAATAATCGATAAATGTCGAAGTAGACTGAGTTCTATCAGTCATTAAAATTAAAAAAAAATTGGAAACTAAAAGTTACCTTTCATGTGATTGTATCCGTCGAAATCCGTCAGTCAAAACTACGTCATTTGCATAATTTTCAATACAAAATTTATTTAACACTAGAATGCATAAGGGTTTTGGAATAACGTTAACACATATGGGGTTCCTGAGCACCCCAGTTCTATGGGCTGTAAATATCAGCAACTTATAATACAATCTTGTTAAATTTATTGACATTATTTTAAAATAATGTACTTGTTAACTAAATTAGCAAAAAAAAAAAAAAAGCATTTCATTCACAACCTTAGTAATTAAAAAAATAAAATAAACAAAGAGGTTATTATTATTAAGCGGTGTGACCACATGGTGTTTCAAAAAATTCAGGAAAATGTAGCTTTTTAAGCTTGAATCTTCCAAATTCGTCCTTGTCTCTGAAAGAAGACATATATGTCAATATAAGCATATGTAAAAAGTTTTGATTTTGTAAGTATTATCCGCGTATTTTTAATCCTTTTTCAGCATATAAAGACAGCTATATGGCAACTTCGCAGCAGCAGCAAATGTGCCTTTGGCAAGTACTGCACGCCGTTTTTGTCTTATTATCTCGTGTCCTGACATAAAAAGCATCTTCCCTGCTTTGCAATCTTCTTTTGAGGTTCTCTTAATAATATCCTCGCAATGCTGTGGATCGCCTTCCATTGATTCTCGAAGCACTTTTTCGATGGTTCCTCTCAAATCGTAAATAACGCTATTGCGAGGCATATTGTCCAAATAATGAAATACGTTTGCAGTTCTGCGATTGTGGAATATTTTATAATGTAATTCTGAATTGATCCAGTAACTTACCTTGTTAGGGCCAAAAATTATAAAAAAAAAAATCATTTGTCTTTTAAAAATAAAATTACACCAACACATATGGGGTGCCAGCACACCCCAGTTACCACTATATCTACAGCCCGGAGAGAGAAAATGCATTAAACATATTTCAGGTATAACGTACCTATTAGCGAAATAAATAAAAGTCATGGTACACTTCAAAAATAACTAGTTTTATTTTATAAAATACTAGCTGACCCGGCGAACTCCGTTTCGCCCAAATTCGTTAATGTACCTAACGAAAATAATACTTCCAAGCATGCACAGCGCATGGTACTTAATGTAATTCCGTCAATTCAAATTCTTTATTCAAAAGTTATATTAAATACAATAGAAATAACTGAAGTAGGTATAGAAATAGACCATGTGAAAAACATGGGAATTCAAGATTGATGCTAAAATTATCCAGCGATTATCCTTGGGACTTATTATTTGTCATAGACGCTTAAATGCCAATGACAAATCGTTCTGAATCCCCGATATGACTCTTTGCCTTTTTAATTTCCCCCTTAAAATCGTCCTTGCATGACATTTGATTTGAGATTCTTCACAATCATATCAAACGCGATCCAATACAATGTTTCTGCGCTTTTAGGTTTCTCAACAAAATTATAACTGAGCCGACTTTTAATTTCAAATTGTGAAGTGGTAAGTCCGGATCATCCAATGAATTCAAAAATTAAAAATTTTAAATAATTTTTCTTGTAGGTAGGAAGTCACACTACCCCTTTCCTATCCATTCTATTTTTGCCAAGGTGCGGTTCTACTATCAGGTTTGAAGATAAATCTGCGATCGTCTGAGTTCATTTTCTCTATCGCCGTTTTAAACATTGTTATGAAAGCGTTGATTGTATTATATAATTGTTGCAATTGTTAAATGACGCTTTTTGTCACTTCTGTTTGCCTTCTGTTTAGCCTATCGACTTAATCATCCCCCGACAAAATGAAATAAACCTGCGAATATCGGTGCGCGTCCTCATTTACTGGCAAGAAGACACCGATGGTAAATTTGGCCTTGAATCTGTTAATCCGAATTTTGCGGCGTAGTATCCCTTGCCATTGTTAGAAATTTATATAAATATATAAATTTATTCATCACTTCAATATCAAAAATCGCATCACCGCCATAGTTGCCTGTCATTCAAATTTTAGTAACGACGCTCGTCTTGCCTCTTGTCACTTTTCGATTTGGAGTTGTTCTCAGCAGGTGTACGATTTGACGCAGTTGTCATTACTTGCACTCTCAAATTGCTTGCCTGTTGATCCGGTTTTATGACATCCGATGTCACATTTTTCGCGTTCTTCTTCAGTTTAACTTCGTTGATATATTTTTTGTTGACTTGCTTGCCTTGTTCGTCGGCCAATATATGCGCGCGTTCGTCTTGGCATTTTAATAAAGTAGTAGTATAATAAAGTAGCCTATAGCAGTACTCTATTCCGTAGCTTTCTTTAGTGAATGAATTTTTGAAATTGTTCGGTAGTTCCCGAGATTACCTCCCACAAACATTACCTCTTTATAATATTGTGATATACATAATACAAATACATATGTATAACATAAGATAAAAAGCTTTCAAAATAAAAAAAAAACATTAAAAATGTTATATTTCGAAAGCCACCGAATCGATTGAGTTCAAATTAACACACAATCTTATGTATTGGCCCAGTAAAGATTAGTCAGATTAGTCAAAATTGGACAAAGGGGAGTGGCACCGCCCATACAAAAAAAAATATTTAAAATCTTATATCTCATGAACCAATACACCTACAAAGACCGTATGTACGTACGAACCATGGTATTAACGTCACCTTTCATGGGAAATTTCCAGAATCAAAATCGGTTTACGCATTACAGAGAACATTGACAAACAGAATTCAACTTATTTTTATATATATAGAGATATAGATAACAGTTTTAATTTTGATTTGGTGTGCGAACGCACCACATATGCATCTTTTTTTAATAAATAGCAAAACTCGACTCGGTATGACATTAATTTTCCTTAAATTGCCTTAAGAATTTTTCAATTAATATCTGTCTGCACTTTCGATTTTATTTTTAATTAAGTTGGAAATTCCCGAATTGCTAAATTAACAATACCGGATTCAGATTCAGACTACATCTGTAAAAAAAAAAATGTTGTGCGGAGCAAATATTTGAGTCATGTTGAAATTCATTAAAAAATGACAAAAGGTAAACAAACATGCTGAAATACTCATATTAAATTAATTCATTGATTCCGGACTTTTCTTTTCGGATGACTTGCACGAGCACTAATTTGGGTATGGGCTGCGAAGAGTAACACAGCAAAAATAAGGTGTTAATGCCATATGACCATAAGTAGTGACATGTCGTTTATAATAAAAGGAACTGATAATCAAATTTAAAAGTGGAACTCGTGTCCGTATTTGGGCATCACATTTTTAGCACGTTTTTGAAGTGTTTTTATTATATTGACAATGAATTTGAAGAGGTCAATGATTCTACAGCAATAAATAAGTGCTTTCAACCCAGCTTCCATTCCTTCGTTAATTTGGAAGGGAATTTAAATAAAAATAAACTTGGTTTTGTGAGTTTCATTGAAATTCCAATTACAATAACAGCCAAAAGTTTAAATATTTGATATGACATTTTCTTAAATCTGCCACTTATCCCACCATGTAGGGTATGGTTGGAATAGTCCGGAGTAGAAAGTAACAAACATTTTAGGTAAATATACCACTATGTAAAAAATAAAGAGTGTGCTTGTGACCACACACTAGATGTGAAACTTTTCTCGCTAAAGGTGGATGTTAAATTGTATTGTGTTGTGTTGTACCTAGATACGTAGTTCAATTATATTTTAATTTGAGAACCAAATCCTTATAATATTATAATCTTGTGGTATTCGATTGGGCGCTCTCAGAGCACTTTTTTTTTGCTCTAAGAACACTTTTTATGTTCGTTTTTGTACAAAAAAACAATCTTTTTCAGTGCCTTGATTTTGTGCGGCTTTTGCCGCAATTGCGCTAGGGAACGTTCCGAATCAGATTTGAATGTGTGAGTGTACCGCGCGCTGGACCGGCGTGACCATTGTGCACAAATTGACACTTATTTCGAGGACTCTAATACAATTTGTTGGTACTTTTTCCCTTTTGTTAGTTGAAAAAGGAACTTCGCAAATTCTTTAAACAACTGTGATATCAAAATAAATATGTTTAACATGTAACGCGGTTGAGTATCGCAATACTATTATAACGTTAAGCGAGCCACAGCTTGTGAAAATATTGTGCGAAAATTGCAAAATGTACAGAGAAGCTTTAGGCCCCAGTTATAGCCATACTTAAAACGGAACCGTACAAATTTTCTTTTGCTTTTGCTTTTAACTTAAACTTGACGGTTGACCTCAATCTTGGTCTTAAAATGTTACTTATAAATTATAAAGTTAGTGTATCAAGAAAATAAGCAAATTATCTTTCAACTTTCTAAAAAAATAATTTATTAATTTTTCTGTGATCGGAAAAAGTTTTTCGTACGGAAAAATTTATAAATTGTTATTTTAGAAAAACGAATTTGATAAACTAACTTTATAATTCAAAATCAACATCTTAAGATCAAGATTGAGGTCAACCATTATGTTTAAGTGGTCAAAAAAAGCAAAAGAAAATTGGTACGGTTTCGTTTTACGTATGGCATTTGGACCTTAGTAATATTGCCCTTTATTGTTTCACCGCCCTGAGTGTCAGAGAAAGGTTATAAATAAAGGTATAAAAGGTCATAAAAAAAAAAATGGTAATTTTCATAGAAATTTTCATATTATAAAAAAAAAACTTAAACAAATTAGAGATTTTTTAAGATATACTTCAAAAAATTGATGCAATTCGTTTTCGAATAACAAATTTTAAAATGAAAACCTTAAAGCCTTGATTTTGAATTATAAATATATAGAAATTAATTAACATTGGTTGTAAATATATCAACTCATATTTATATTCACATTTTAAGATCTCGTTCATTTTAGTTTTTAAAAGTTGCATAGAAAAAAAAAAAAAAAAGCACTCCGGGAGTGCCGACAGAAGTGATAACTTGAACAATTACGTGTGTATTTTTCGAATCGTCAGAAAATATATTATTGTGTAGGAAGTACTTTTAAATAAAGTGTTTTTTTATTCATTATTATATACTACTACTACCACAAAAATTATGTTACATTTTTCATTTTCATTTAATGCGGTATTTTACATCAAAAATAATACATATTTTTTTACATACAAAATTGCTATCTATTGCTTAAAATGTATAAATTTACATGTACATGAAATATTAAATTTAAAAATTAATGGGTATTCTTTGAAATGAATACCAATGACACTTATGAAATTTCATCAACAACTTCAAACTCTTCCATCATCATCATCATTATTATCATTATATTTGAAAACGGATACTATAGGTTTATTGTAGGTAACTAAAATAGGAAACAAACAATTTTGATTCGAATCTATTTAAATATCTTGTAAAGATGGCATCAATTGTAGTTTTATGTCTAGTCGTGCTAAGATTGCGATCATTGCTCATCGTTAAATCAAATTTGCTATTTAAAAATTCAATTAATGGTAGTTTTTATCATCTGCAAAGTTGATGTTGAAATCCCCACTCAAAATGATTGGAATATCATCAAATCTCTTCCCAACTTTATCTTGAAGTAATGCAGAATTATCTTTAGCATATATAAGTAATTTTCATCGATGCTGTCTTCCAGCGTAATCTAGATAGATTACAGTCTCGAATGTACATATCTTACTTCAGCTACCACAATCCGATTGTATCTACTTGTATTCTACCGAAACTAGCACAGAACGAATAAATTAATAATAATTATACTGAAGCTTAATTGAATATGAATTTCTTTCCGAAAAATACAAATTTTACTTTTAAAAGAAAAAGAACGAGAAAAGACAACAATATTTTTCTGTCTTGCCGCATCGCCATTGATAATGCTCTAGATCTCGTGGTACGGCATCAATTGTAGTTTTATATTCATTATTTTACACAAAAATTACTAATCATATTTTACAGTATACACTAAGGCGACATGAATATTACAATTATTTATATAGTATACCTACTCTTAGGGTGGCAAGTTTACCACAGTTTTCTATTTCTTGTTTCGGTAATTATAACACAAGCTACTATGCCGTAAATGTGCACAAACCCAAAATCGTGGATATAATATGTCGGAATTAAGCCTGGTAAAATTAAGTTATGAATTCCCCATACAAAACAGGTAATTGAAATAATTTTGGTGACAATCAATTTGTCGCTACCATAAATTACCATAGTAACGTATTCAAATAAAAATCATCGTAGATTAAGCTATAAATTACCTACCCCTAAAAGTAAGCAATAGTACAAAAGTTTACAACTAAAAGTATGCAATCGGTGTCGGTGTCGGTGTCGGTGTCGCGAGTTTGCTAGTTTTTGCCCATCCAAATAGTGCCCAACGCGCCTAAAGAAGTATGCAATCGGTGTCGGTGTCGGTGTCGCGAGTTTGCTAGTTTTTGCCCATCCAAATAGTGCCCAACGCGCCTAAAGAAGTTATCACTTCAAAAATCATCGTAGATTAAGCTATAAATTACCTACCCCTAAAAGTAAGCAATAGTACAAAAGTTTACAACTAAAAGTATGCAATCGGTGTCGGAGTCGGTGTCGGTGTCGGTGTCGGTGTCGGTGTCGGTGTCGCGAGTTTGCTAGTTTTTGCCCATCCAAATAGTGCCCAACGCGCCTAAAGAAGTTATCACTTCAAAAAAAAAAAAAAAAAAATGCAAGAATGCCTTTTCTGAAGCTTTTCTGCAAATTTAGAATTTTCTCACAATATTTAACAAATATTGGCTCGCTTTAACCGAAAATAGTCTTGTGATAGGGAACCGCATTATATTTTAGACGTATTTACTTTCAAATTACAGTTTTTGAAAACTTTCGGAAGTACCTTTTCCAACTAACAAAATGGAACAAAGTAACAACAAATTGTATCAGGCTCCTCGAAAAAAGTACCAAATTGTCGCACAACGGTCACGCTGTTGACAGTTGTTCTTATCCGACAGCCTTCTCGCAACCTAAATAGGTTGCGTATGGGAAAGCTCGCTTGTAATTTTCAGGAACAAGGCTACAGTAGTAGAACACGAAATATTGGAAGTTGTCAGTTCTCGACATCACTCACACATTTACAGAATTCGCCTTATACGTGAACCCCTTCCACAACCGCCATTGCGACAAAAACCGCGCAAAATCAAGGCACAGATTTCAGAGCACTTTTGCAAATCTAGATATTTTCTGAAATTCCAACTTTGGGTTTTTTTCCACTGCGCTACCTCTCGCGAACGTCTGACAAACATCCGAGAGTATAAATGTCTTGAAAGAGCTTATCAATTAGCCGTTTGGATTCGGCATAAAATTGTAGATCCCTTCTATTCGTTCCAAAAATGAAAAACTCACACAAAACGAATGGTTGTGAGAAGCTAGGCCTAGGGTCCCTCCGGACCTGTTGCGCCAATTATTATTTTTTTTGTGTGTGGACACACGAAATCTGGAATCTAAGAGCGAATCTGAAGAATTACAATCGAATACCACATTAATACAGCTAGATTTGCACCCGATTGGACACAGGGAGGGCTATGTGTTTCCGCGTATCCTATGTACGTTCCTACGTTACGCCCTGTAACGGTTTGACCGATTTTGAAGGTGTCATTAAATTGGTATTCTTTACCGAAGTGTCATAGGCTACACAAATAAATATAAAAATATATATTAAAAAAAAAAAAAAACACACACACAAAAAAAAAAGTTAATTTAAAAAATCAAAAACCCCGACTTACTGTAAAAAATCAAGACACTTTCGTGTATAAGTATAACTTATTGGCAGTCGAAGGCTGCGCATATTTTCGTTGCGATTCGCTGATTTCTGTTACGAAACCACCCAGAACTCACCACGTGGAGGTTGCTGCTACATATTGAGTTCCACCCCCAACCCTACCCAACCAACCTTCCATTAGGGTGCAGTTGTATACTTTATTCTATACAAAAACCTTTTTTTAAATGAAATTCAGGCATTTTTTGTCGAGATGCGATTCTAGCTCTTATTAACCCATCCCTATTTTGGAATCCAAATACCTCGCTAGAAGCTTCGGTTACTAGCTTAACACATTTACATTTACATTTATTTACTTGGAAAATATCTTTTACATTGGACTCCAAGTCCATTCGTAGCACAACCTTCCACACTTTGCGTATGACATGCGAACCAAGGGAAAGCAATAATACAGCAATCGCCGCTTTTTATAACGTCCGAAATGTTTTCATCGCAAAGAAACTTCGTTATAGGGGGCTCAGTTATTTGTAGGCCCTGCCAGTTGACTTAATTTACATAATCATTGGCTTTAAAGTTGAGTTTTGGAACTGTAAACCTACGAATATTTATTTCGTTTTTTTCCGCTCGAGCTTTCATCACTCCCCGAAGTGCCAGCTCACGAATCGATTTTCTTGGGTCTGTCATCATAGCTAAAAGCAGGTTTTCCGGATGGGCACAAAATGAATTTCGTTGGATGACAGGATCTATGATCTTTTTTAATTTCGAGTATAGATATCGAGACAATGAAATCATTTTCCATAAGTGGCGCGTACCATCTTTGAAATTTAAAAGAATGACTATTCTGATGGATTCTTAGTTCCAATATAAAGTCTCATAATTCTGTTTGCCGCAGTCAGCTAACGAGCAAGTGATAACTTGCCAGGATTTCTTTGTAACAAAGACAGTTTCCAGAACCTACGGCTTGGTATATATTTATGCAAGTACTTTTGGTCCCAGCTTAGATCATTTGTATTTGTAATATCCGGTAAAACATGAAGTATTTCTTCAATTGGTACAAATTCTACAATATCCGACTTTTCACAACACTCCAACATTTTGCCGATTGGCCCGGAAAAGCCATATGGACCTGTTGTTTGACCGTCGAAATTTTGTAGAAGATGTCGAAGAGGCGGCTCATTACAATGAAGCAAACATATATTCCATTGTAGAGGTTTCCCCACAGCCTCTTCCATCAATCTTATAACACCTCACTTTAAACCAGTATTTGCAGCCGTTCCGTCGCATCCAACTGTAACAAAGTGATTCAGGGATATCTTATTTTGATGTAAGAAACTGATTATGGACTCGCATAAATGCTTTTTGATTTTCCATCGGTAGGGGAAACATGTCCCACATAGCGTGCACCAGGTTCCTGAACAAGAGAAATATGCTCTTCAACAGACAATTTACGATATGATTGCTCACCTTGCTTTAATAAGATTTTAGTACGATCTTTGCGGCCATCAAAATAAAGGCTTTCAAGCTGGGTACCTTTGAGAAAATTATTTTCTTGTAACGCTTGCCTGAATCCATGCCTTAAGCGCCTTATTTTTGATCTATCTATGACCTTCGATTGATCCTCCAGGGCAGCAGCGTCGCGTGAATTATTTAGATGGGTGTGCAAATTCTTTAAAATTATACATTTTTTAGATATATCAATTAATTGCCTGAAAACACGTCCCATTTATTGTTTTCTCAATCATTGTTTTGCTGTTTTTGATATCTTATTTTGTTTTCAAAATAAAATATAGAAAAATAAAACTTTCGCATACAAAATCAAAAGCACCGCACGAAACTGCAACCCCAATCCCAAACCACTTAAACGAAAAGCTAAGTTCAACCATTCATTCATCGGCTTTCGTGCACAGCTTTCATTTGCACGAGTATCGATGTAATACATTGCATATTTGACTTATGACGCTTTACGGAAACAGAACAGAACAGATGCAAAAGAAGAGAAAATGAATACAGCCCGTGCACAGAAAACCTTCGCACGAGTTCACTACAAGTTCATCAAAGTAAAGCGATTTAAGTACGGCGGCATGCGGGTCGCGGGCAGTGTTGCCAGGCGCTTCAAGTGAAATTCCCCATCACAGACCTTAAAATTCCCCTTTTTCCCCATTCTTCGTGGTGCTATTCCCCATGGATTCCCCACAATCAAAATATTGACCAAACTGACTGCTCTTTACAAAAATGTTCAACCAAGTTCCAATATAAAAACTTAAATGTAGGTAGAATGAACCTGTGCAAGTGCATATCGAATATGTCTTGTTTTCAAATCAGTCATATACGATTATAATGATACCCGCTACTTGCGTACCAGTAGTTGATCCATTTTCCGAGCCAACCATTGAATGAGAAATATAGCCCATCTGTGAAAGGATGGGCTTCGCAAAACACTCTATTGTTTTTGCGACGGCGTTCAATCGACTGAATGTGATGTTTAATGTCGTTTTACATTGGGACTTTTTTCAGATTCCGTGCAGTTTTTCTGCTCTCGAAATCAGCTGGCTGTCAGATTTCATGTTCCTTTGGCGGCAAAATAAGCATTTCCTTTAAGAATTAGAGCAATTTTGTAAATCTTGATTTCTGAGCGAGATTTACACCTATTTGCATTAACACCAAAACATTTGTCAAACTTTAAAGTGTGTTTAATTACATTTTTAGACGATAAATCTGTGAAAAATAGCGAAAAATTAACATTTGGCCGCTGCAATGGATATAAACAAACAGAGACAACTTTATTCTTGAATATGCCAAATATTGGAGTTAAGTACTGGCATTTAATTTTTTTTTTTATTTTCCCCACATTTCGTTCTAGAAGATTGAAGATTCCCCTTTTCCCCTTTCATCAATTTTTTAATTGAAATCCCCCACAAAAAGGGGAATTCCCCACGACCTGGCAACACTGGTCGCGGGTGACGAATGACGATGGGGATGAATACTGGAGAAATCATGTAGAGGGATATAGTTGGGAGTTGGATGAATTTATTTGATGAAATCAACAGAATGGTGCACAGCGAGTTTTTGTACGAGTTATTTTTTTTTTCTCAGCGGTGAAGGAATTTTGAAAGAAGAATTATAATTTATAAAGGATGAATATGAATAGGTATGGTGTAGGCTGTAGCTGTTGGCTGTGTTATGGAGGTTTTATGGGTTATAGAATTGTGCATATCATTATTTGTGTGTTATTATTATTACACAGTGTTTGATGAGGGACTTATTTCCGTTAGGTCAGGGTGTGCAATGCACACCTTGCACACCCTGACGAGACGCCACTGCTCCAGGGTTATTATACCAACGTCTGTCAAAGGGCAATTAGACCCCTGTTCTATCACAAGCAAGTCCCAAATTAGGTAATTTAAGTCGCGTTTGGTTCGTAATGAGCTGTTTTTATCTTTTTTGATCATCAGATTCAGAAGTATTGATTCGAGTTTCGATTCGACAACTGTTTTAATACCAGGATCCGTACTATTTGATTGTCTCTTTTTTCAACTTTTTCAGCTCTTTCTTGTTTTCTTTAAGAGATTTTTTCCATTTTCCGAGTAGCAGTCCATGTCCAGTCAATATTACCGATATACAACTTTCTAATTGTTCTTTGATCCGTTAAAAAAGCTCGCTATATTTTTAGGAAACCGTTAATATTTAAAAGAATTTCACAGAAAAAAAAATATTTAGTTTAATGTTAAAATTAATACTTAATATTACTGTTATTTTTTATCTATAAAGTTTTCGCATTCTCAATGTGTGAATGATAAAGTGTATGGAAGTATGTATTTATATAAGTCTGACAAATCCAAAACTTTTACTATTTTTGCTGTTTTTAAGAATTTCAAATGCGTTGTGAACCCTCTAAAAATATTTTAATTGATCTCATATTTTCCCTGTTATTGGGAATCTAAATAGCACCCATTTTTCCTATGTATATGTACAAATAAGAAAAAAATATTTTTCGCTCCATCTCCATCTTACTATGGCCCACGGACTTGTAGTTATTCAATCTTCCTAATTAACTAATCCTTTAGTTTAGCTGGAAATTCTACTAAAAATTGTTATTTTTTACTCACTGGACTTATTTTATCTATCTTAAACTTATCAGGCAAGTACTAGTAGATAATATAGAACTTAGATTCAAAATATCGGCCAAATGGCCGCCGCGACCTCAACGGCACACCTCCATCCGATGGTCCTAATTTTCGATGACGCTGAGGCATAATTGAGGTTCTATGCCTTTAATGTGCCGAATTATCTTTAGCTCTTGAATTGTTGCTGGCTTATCGACGTACACCTTTTCTTTCAAATAACCCCAAAGAAAGAAGTCCAACGGTGTCAAATCACATGATCTTGGCGGCCACCACGTGAGATAACACGGCCATTGAATTTGTCGCGCAAAAGAGCCATTGTTTCGTCAGCTGTGTGTGGTCCTGTCCTGTTGAAACCACATATCATCCACATCCATATCCATAAATAAATTCTAAATAATGTTCATCAACGACGAGCGTGAGAGGTGCAAATTGTTGGGCACGACGACGAGTTGAGGTGGACGGCTCTTCAGCCACACTATCGCGAACAGCAGCAATATTTCGTCGGCTGAGAATTGGTTTGACGTATACACCAAAATGTACTTTTTGGACTATAAATGCAGTCTTATGTTTTCAAGTGTGCTCTTTCCAAATAATGTTGTCTTTTGGTCCTATCTCTAGCCAATCCTGAGATATCTGGTATTGTTTTGACGTATATCCACCCAAATTAATAAGTTAGAATATTGGTTTGACGTAAACGCCTTTTTTTTGGATATACGTCAAATTTTCTATGCAATTCCCATTTTCTTTTTTTTTTAGTGTTGTTTTGCAGTATGTCCACAGACTTCGATCATACGACAAGAAAACTAAAAAGTATATTCAGAATTGTTTTGACGTAGGTACGTGTATGTTATTAAGTAAATATGTGTATTTCATCGTATACACGTACGCGTGGACAAAAAAAAAAGGTTTAGTTTTGGTTTGCCGTATGTGCATATCTTATACCTTTAAACGAGCATTTCTTGTATGTATGTATATAAATTTATTTATTTATTTATTTGATCTCGGAAACAGCTCTAACGATTTCGCTGAAATTTGGTATATGGGGGTTTTCGGGGGTAAACAGTAATTGATCTAGATTAGTCTTATGTTTGGGAAAACGCGTGTTTTCGAGTTTTCATGCGTTTAATGGTGAGTGAGTTTATTTTTCTGACTTTGCTGCCTTTTACTCGCCATTACCCAAACAATTCTTAATCAATGCAAACAAAGTAAAATACTTAGGAGAGCCAACACTTTTATAGTTATTTTAAGCCATCAAACAGCTTTCTATGTCCTCTAGAAGCTGAGCTACAACCTAAAATCTAACATGAACAAAATAAATTTAGTTTCTCAAATCGAACATTATCAGCAGCCGCGGTTCTTTATCATTGTTCTGCTTTGGGGTGGTTGGGTGGCGCACATCGCACAAGCACGTTCATATGAAAAAAAACTGCGTGATGTTTTCTCCAAATTAAGTGAAACGAAAGAGAAGTGTGGGACGTGAATGTGTATGTAATCAACAGCGACAATGGGCCTTACCAACAACCAAACCGTAAACTCGAGTTTAACTAATTTCGAAACTAACTATAGTTTCGACTTTTAATTTATAGGTACCAACAATCAAATTAATCGAAACTTTAACTGCATTTGACTTTATCGCAAGATTATAACAGTATAACTCAAGTGCGTTATAATTTTTTTCCGAGCTTTCAAATAATTTGCTGAAATTGGCATTTTGTATTTTGAAAATCTTATAGTTATGTACTTTTTCAATAATGTTGAGCAGCGATGAGTTTATTTTTGCGGATGTATGATAAAAAAGAATTCTTTGGACACTACAGGTTTATTTTTTTTATTTATTTGCTGTCCAATAATTACATTTCACACACACACAAAATATGTATCAATATGGATTGGGAAGCAGCTTTAAATTAAATCGATTTCCTGCAGAAGACAAATCAGAAAATTTACTTTGGGATAAGACATTTGTAACATAATTAAATAACTTACCAATAATTGAACTTACCTATCTCATTTAATTCAAAACGGCGAATTGAATTTTCTCCAGACTGACTTTTAAACTTTAATAATGGGTTAGACTAGACTTTCTACGAATCTAAAGTTACAACCTCGATGAACTTAAAGTCAGAGATAACTTGATTGTTGGTACACAATTTATTTTAATTTGGTAAGGCCCAATGTGTTTCTGAGGAAGTGCGCAGATGGCTGATGACGTGCGCTGACGGACGTATGGTGCAATGGTGGTATATATAGAAATTGAGTGCAAGGTTTTGGTTTTAATGGTTGTTATAGCAGGGATGGAACATCTTATACCTTTAAACGTGCAATTCTTGTATGTATATAAATTTATTTCTGTGATCTCGGAAACGTCTCTAACGATTTCGCTCAAATTTGGTATATGGGGGTTTTCGTAAACAATAGATCTAGATTAGTCTTATGTCTGGAAAAACGCGTGTTTTCGAGTTTTCGACTCAGGACCAAGAAGATATTATTTTTGTTTACTTTTTTCTATTACGTTTGTTTTTTTTTTTTTTCATAGGAATTATTTTATGCTGTATAACACAAAAAAATGCATTCATTAATAAACAAAAATAACAAATTCCATAAAAAATGTCTTTTATTATGTTTCTGTGAAGGTAGTGTTCTGTTCAGCACCACCATCTGTGCTTACTATTGGAATGACGTACGTGCAGTTCTTTTGACGTACGTGTATGAACACAAAAAATAAGTATCTTGTGTGGCGTATACGTCAAAACCATTCTGAGGAAATCTTTGAATAAATCATAAACTAGAAGAGACGGAGCTTTTATGTTATTATGATCAGAAAGTAGATTTATCCAAATAATACTGAAGACAAAATGAGAAACTTCTATCGACCCATTTAATTTTAATTGAACCGTAAACTTTCAATTGCGATTTCCCAAAAAAGTTGAAATGGCGTATACGTCAAACCAATTCTCAGCCGACGATTTTCTGCAGTACGAGCTGTACGAGCATGCACTGGTGTTTTCACATCTCCAACAGACCCGGTTTGCTCAAATTTTTGCACGATTTTTCCGATTGTACGCACATTTGGACGATTCAATTGACCGAAAAAATCACGAAGTGCACGATATGAATTTTGATTTGAACGCCCATTTTCATAATAAGCCTGAATAACTTTAACTCGTTGCTCGCTTGTGTATCTTTCCATGCTTCAAATTGAGTTAGTCTGAAATTGAGAATGTCAAATGATATGCAGAAAAAAACTTGACGTTTAGTTGTGGTTCACATTCAACATCGGCCCTTAAAATGTACCCCTTTATAAGCCAAGGTTAGAAACAATAAGGGTGCTTGTTGTATCTTCTGAATAGTAAGGACTTGAAATGCATATAACAATAAAATATTATTACATATTATTATCATTATTTATTACAATATAAATAAATGTACATTCTAATTACATATATACATTTGTAACAGCACTAGCAACATAGGCTTTCGGCTGGAAAAAATAATAAAATAATAATTGCATTTAGGTGTGATCATGAGAGGTCGTCAGATCATTCTGAACTGTTTTTAACAAATATTCGTCAATAGCGGTAATTACCGTTCGCATTTCAAATAATTCATTCATTTGGGTCTTAGAGAAAAGCAAAAATCCGCTTAGAATTCCTTAAAATCTGACAGGTTTTAGTAGATTACTTATTTAGCATGAACTAGGCGTTGCCTTTTCACCTTTGAAGTTGAGCGTGATGACAAACTTTCAGTTAAGTGTGGTACAACGACTTCCAAGTCAATTTAATTGAAATAATTAACTCTAAAGTTTGAACTTTTGATTATAAGACTTATTTACCATGTTTAGAGGGTCAATTAATTAAAAGGTAAATAAAGTTCATGTATACAATGTTTTTATACATTCCCAGGTAAATCACAGATGCCGCGATTCGACTCCTGGATTTATGGTGCATACTCGTGTATGGTGTTGTCGATATCCGAAACCACTCCACTAAAAACAACCAACTGATTTCAATGAAATTTTGTGGTTGTGCATGGTTGGTTGAAACCTGGAAGATAGGATACCTTGGACGCGACAGGTGGCGCTGTTGTCGATCTGAGAAACCGCTCAACCGATTTCAGTGAAATTTTGTGGATGTATATTGTTCGTTTCCGGTAGAAAGATAGGATACTTTTCGAAATGATAGGTGGCGCTGTTGTCGATTGCCGAAATAGCTCTATCGAGTTGATCGAAATTTTATGGATGGGTATGGTTGCTTCCAGTTTGAAAGGTAGATTAATTTTAGATCCTATAGGTGGTACTTTGTAAAACATAAGCGGGATAGGTAAATGGGTTGTGGCATACCACCTCCCTTTCAAACATAAAATCAAACGCTATTTCTAAAGTTGTATAATTAAAATTATTAATGGACATTGGCCAAATAAAGCACTTTGCGAAAAGTGAGCAGGACTCAATACGAAAGCTACGAGCAAAGCCGGGTGGGTACAGCTACAAATATAAAAGACTGATGTAGGTATGTGCACTCATAGCTCGGGGACATTTATGCTACTTTTTGTCGTGAAACAACTTTATGGGGATTAGTTAAATTTTTTAATTCTTTTGATGTTCCGGTCTTACCTCTACACAATTTGAAATTGAAAGTCAACTCAGTTAGTTTTTTTGTGCAGCCTCAATGCACCGTAACTGTTGTAACGGATCGCGTTTGATCAAGAAGGATCTCAAATCAAATATCATCCAAGCAACGATTTTGAGGGAAAATTCAAAAGCAAACATTCTCATTCCGCAGATTCCGCTTATTCAGAACAATTTGCCATTCGTATTTGAGGGTCTTGAATTTCCCGTCCGACTCGCTCTCGCTCTCGTAAAAAATAATTTATTGCAAATTCCCATGTTTCTCACATGGTCAATTTAGTGAAAAAGCGGAAGGTTAGCCGACACGTCAAAATCATTGCGGTTTAATTGAAACAAATCGACATTGCTATACTTCAATTATTTCTATTGTATTTAATACAACTTTTGAATGAAAAAAATGAATTGACGGAATTACATAAAGTAGCGAGTAGATTGTTGTTCGTACGCCGAAAAAAACGGGGAATTTTTTTTTAAATTTTGATCGTAGTAGTGAGATTGTATTTTACAAAAGATATTTTGGATAAAAAAAAAATAATTTCAGGTTGAATAGTAAATGCTCTAAATTAATTTAGTCAAAAAGTCAATTTTGGGCGGTACAAAGTTCGCCGGGCACGCTAGTACAAATAAATGAAAATGAAATACCTATCGTAATGTTGATTCAAATTTGTTAGCTAACAGAGAATTTTGTTTCCACTTTATTGTATATAATTTTGTTTGGCGTCTAGTATGTTGGTTGGTTGGTTTAAGTGGCTGTATTTCACCGTTTTCTGACGAAGGAAAACACAAATAACGCATTGAGCGTCGTTTTAAGACCACAACTAACGGAACCTGAACAAAAAGGAGGAGCAGGAAATTAAGAGAGCTCAAAACCAGCCAGTGGAGTTGAGAAATTTGATTCAACAAGAAATGGATATTTTGAATGACCGAAAGGTCATCATAAAAACAGTGACCTAGTGCACGGCGTCTGGTTATGGCTGGGGCCGGACACTCACAAAGAAAATGAAACACTGTTTCACTCTTGTTTGTTGTCGGCTTAGCTGCCGTAGCTGAGTGGGTGTTATGGGGGATGTCAAGCTTGGCTGCGTTATTTCCTAAAGACCAATGGTCCGTACTAATTGCCGTTAGTCTGGCGACATCTACACGCGTTCTGGCTAAAATGTTGTTTGTTATGGCATCATCGTAGGCTGGCCAGATCTTCCTTAAAATGACGCAGTTCGTCAGGTTCATCCATCTAGTCCCGGGCCTTGAGGTGAAGCGCAGGGGGATTTCACTCTTTACGTATCCTATTGGAGGAAAAACTTTCTCCGCATGGACACGCGCAGATCAGAGCCTCTTCTGGCAAGTTCGTCAGCTTTTTCATTTCCCTCAACCGATGACAAGTCCTGGTCAGTGTCTCCCTGCATTCCACAATAAGCTTGGACGTTAACTTAGCTGAACTGACAACCTTAATCGCGGCCTGACTGTCAGCGAAGATGCCCTTTTTTTTCTGGGTTTCGCTTTGTTAAGAAGAGAGAAAGACGCTTGCTGCGTTGGGAAGGCGAAGAATTTTAGAGATGTCTAATTCTGCCCGCTCCTACTCCACAGTCCACAGTTTATTTTGGAACCATCTGTGAAGATAGGTATTTCGAATTCATTTACGACCGTATTTTTATCCCATTCTGATCTAGAGGGGAATCTAACAGAGAACTTTTTATGGAAGTTGAGTTTGGGTACAGTAGATAGATATACGACTTATGCCGTCAGGAAAGGAAAGTAGGATGCTCGTGTGTCCATAAGGCCTTTCGGACTAACATTTAGATTCCTTCAATCTAACTGCACTGGTAGGAAATTGAAAATCATATTGACCGCCTCGGTCGGGCTTGATCTTAGGGCTCCCGTGATTCCAATTCCAGCTTTTCTTTGGACTCTACTTAATTTAATAATGTTAACGTCTTTGCTTAAGGCGGGCAACCATACCAGTGAGCCGTAGGTGAGGATGGGACGTATGTCAAGTAGAGAATAATTAGAAAATAAGCATGAGGCACAGTTGCGAATGAAAACAAGTGATACGACTTTGACCGAAGTACCAAAGTTACAAATGTATTTGTATGGATTGATTGTAAAAACATCTCACAAAAATGTATGCCTTTTTCCCAAAATAATTCCTCAACGTTTCAAGCATCGGGATTATGCCTAATTATGCCTAGTTGATATCACTGGGCGCAGCAATGAAGTAAGTGCATTATGTCATATAGTCGGATGAGACCACTCATTTGTTTTGATCAGAATATAGATTCGTTTGACCTTCGAACAGGTTCGTATAAACCAATTTCTGTGAATGCGCTATTTAAAATTGTGGTAAATTGTGTTTTTAGACGGTTCTAATTTATGTATATACCAAATGAAATGGTTTTTATACTGTGACGAGTCTCACCCAACATTAGGCACCACAACGGGCTCAACGCAATTCAGGTACGAATGAAAAAGCTCTAGGTATTAAAATGTTATTCAATTTAAAATATAAAACCAGAAAATCATATCCGGCGAAACGAAGTTTTGCCGATACCGATACCGACTCTAATCAGAAATAATCAGAAATATGTAAATCTCAATATGTATCGCGCATTATCATACATAAAAGCATTAATTTAAATATTGAATGGGAAAGAAGCCTACATAGGTACGTAAATCGAAGATAATTATAATACGCGTGGATTGTCGAATTCACATGGGAACCTTTTAAGCAAAATTAAATCTTAATTGGTATTCATATTAAAATACGCATTAATATTACGGCTTTATAGCACGTGACCCAAGACATTTATTGTAGAGTTTAAAATTTAATGTGTGCTAGGGGAATTAGAGGGCGTGTGAAATATTTGATGTTAAATATCAAATGATAACCTTAATAAATTCTAGAATAGACACATCGGCTTTGTACATAATTTTTGTAACTTCCGTATGTACTTCTTGTTTCTGTAGTTGCTCAGAAACATCGCAGAGATTTTAAATCTTTGACATTGGTGTGTCAATACTCGTATATTACATTTAAGCCTTCAGCCCAAAACAAACAAAAATGCAGGATAACCCCTGACACCGCATTTTAAATAAATAGCTTCTTATCATTTTGCTTAGTTGCGATATTGTAAATTTTCTGACACCAAACATATACCTACAAACCTGAAAACGCACTTAAGAAAATCCAAATATACCTAGGTAAATGACGCAAAGAAAGTTGCTTTGGAGTTTATAGTAGTTAAGCAGAAAAATTGTACTACATACTCTTGCAAAGGTAGAATACAGCCTATTAATAGGTACATACGACTTAGGTCCCAGTCATCTGTAAAAGGAATGGAAGATGTAACAGCCATTTACTTCGGCAATCGCTACAAAACTCAAGTCTGTACAATGACTTGTATATTACGATGGTATTTAAATAATTGGTGGTACATATTAAGCTATCTCTGGGACAAACCTAAATACATGTTCTTTCAATAAGAGTACCTAACAGTACCTATTTTAGTTTTAAATAAAACGAGGACACCTTTTAAAATATCCGTTTAGTTTATTTATTTATTTATTTATTTAACTACTAAACATTAAAGTCAGGTTAGGTTAGGTTAGGTTAGAGTGGCAGGCCGCCTCAAGTGCAGCCTCACTTAGGCCAAATTAGGCCCATTGTGTTACCACAGGATCGATATCGACTCCTTATCTACCCGTTGAACCAGCCGGAGCTAAGAATGAAGCGATGGAGGCAGTTGATACCTATGTTTGTGAGTTCGCTGAGATTGTCGAAGAAATATTCTCCGAGGTATAGTTTTCTACGGAGTGACAGTGCTGGACACGTGCAGAGAAGGTGAAGAACAGTCTCCTCCTCCTCCTCGTCCATACAGCTTCTGCAGAAATCATTTGAAGGGAGGCCTAATCTGAGAGCATGTCTCCCTATGATGCAGTGTCCCGTGATGACACCTACTAGAGTGCTTATTATGGGTCTTTTCAGTGTAATGAGACTTTTTGAGCGCTTGGAATCCAGCTGAGGCCAGATCTGTTTCGAGGTGTGGCACGTTAAGCAGCTAGACCACCTGCGATTAGTAGCGCTTAATGCGTTTTGTTTAATTAGGAGCTTGCAAGTAGCAAGAGGCATATAGAGACTCCTTTTTTCTGGTAGAGTCGACATAGTAGTGCCTTGTCTGGCGAGCTCATCGGCGATGCAATTACCTGGAATGTCTCTATGGCCCGGCACCCATATAAGGTGAATTTTGAATTGTTTCGCCATCTCGTTCAGAGATAGTCGGCAATTGAGGGCAGTTGTTGAATTGAAGACGACAGAATCCAGGGTTTTAATCGCGGCTTGACTGTCGGTAAAGATGGTGATATCCTTTACAGATATTACATTATACCGAAGCCACGACAGGCAGTGGCGTAGCGTGGGTTGGAGCCGCCCGGGGCAGACCCAATTTATGCCGCCCCCCGTATTTTTTCATAAACTAAAAAGACCTTTGTAAACTTGGTAAAATTTCTTTAATCGAATAACGGTACTTTTGAGATTTCGAAATATCTCGAAAATAAAAATTAATTTCTAAGGTAATATTGTCCTTTCTAACTGAATGGCAGGCTCAGTTTTTTTTTTCTACATTATCGTACAATAGATTTTTGAAAATTTGGTTTTCTTTAGTTTTCTAAGGAAACGGCGATAACGATTTTGACCAAAATGAATCACCGAAAACGCTAATTTTGAAATCTGCTTATATCTCGAGAACCCCAATTTTGATTTCGATAAAACTCTAAAAACCAAGTAATGCTTACATCCCGAAAAATAACTTTTAGGTAGTCAGTTTTCAGCTATATAGTTAGGCAATAGTATATTTTTAAAACTTAACATTGCGAAATTTGGTACGGTTTTGTCTGGGTAGTAACAAAAACCGGTCTAAAGATTTTGATCAAAATGCATACTAAAGATCAGTATTTCAAATAAGACCCTTACCTAGATTTCCTCCAAAAAATCCGAATAAATCAATTTTTAAATTATTTCTCAAAAATGACTACCCAAAAGCCGATCTGTGTTCCTATTTTTTATTTTAGAACTTAGCACACAGTGATGCCAACCCTAGTTTTCAAAGGTCTGTAGATGAAAGATAAAAATTCTGTAGAAATCTGTATTTATGCCTGTCAAAATTCTGTAAAAATCCAGACTTCTTTTTTTAACATAATAAAAATGCTAAAAATGTAAAATTTGAGTGGCATAAAATATCAGTCTTTAACTATATTTATTAATTTTCTACAATTACATCATTTTTATTAGCCGCTGGTATCGCTGAAACCTGGAATCCACCTACTACCTACTCTGGTTAAAAAAAAAAAAAAAATTATACATTTTGTTAAACGTTATGAATATTTTGTCGTACAGCAAGAAAGAGTTTTTAGGTGCTCCGATTGCATTTCTTTGTTTAGGTCAAAGAAATATACCAACGCAAAACTAAGGAAATCAAGTTTTTACTGGAATCTGAGATTTCTGTATATTTTAGTTTGAATTTTGTGTTTCTGTAGGCAAAGTGAGAATTCTGTAGATATACAGAAAATTCTGTAGGGTTGGCATCAGTGTCAGCACTTCCATTATAAATGCAATAGCAGCAAGGCAAAACTTCTTTTTTGCAAATATTGCCCACTTCTTCTTTTTTTCAATCATTTTGAACATGCAGCATACAATAATTCCAACAATTCACTTCTTTTGAGAAAAATAAAACACAATAGAAAAGTATATTTCTTTCTTTTTTTTGGTTGCGCCAAGGATGTGTAATTTTCATAGATACTAGTAACCCGAGTGCGACTAGCATGCACGATTCGCAAACCCGAGTGATCGATGCGAATATTTCGCTCAGAACTCCTTTAAACTCAGAGGTCTTAAAGTATACCTGCAATGTTGTGTATGTGTGTGTGGGGGTGGGTGTGGGGGTGGGTGTGGGTGTGGGTGTTTAGAGAGTGTGGCTGAACTAATTATATTAGATACCTCTAATACCAACAAAAGCAAAACTATAATTACTTATTCGCACTAACTCCAGTTTCCAGCAAAACATCGCTCACAGTTACATACGCACACACCCAACTTCTAGCGGGAAAAGGGGTAGGTATTTTCCAATGCAGATGATTGGATTTTGTTGTTAAGCAACACAAGGAATGCCTGATTACTTACTGTGAAGCAGTGTCCGTTTTGTCAATTTTATAATTTTTTACAAATTAAAAAAAAAAAAAAAAATAACCGCTCCAAATTGCCGCCCCTGGCAAAGTGCCGCCCGGGGCCTATGCCCCCCTTGCCCCCCCCTTGACGACAGGGCCTCTTTGATCGCCATGACCTCCGCCTGAAATACACTACAGTGATTAGGAAGGCTGAATGAGATTTTACAATTTCAGTTTACAGTTTCAGTTTTGGACCCATCTGTATAGAAACAGACAGACTCCTTGCGGGGTACTATTTCGTTCTCCCAGTCACTCCTGGAGGGTATGTAAGTTTCGAAGTTCTTTTCGAATTGAAACTGAGGGAGGGTGTAATCAGTATCTTTTGGAATGCATTCCAATGTATTTAGAATCGATGAGTGACCAGTTTGGCGACTGGTCCACAACTGAATTGCTTTCATCCGAGTGGCTGCATTTGCTGCCACTTGTTTGCAATAGATGTCCAGCGGTAGCAAGTGGAACATTACGTCCATGGCCGCTGTTGGAGTGGTTCTTAGGGCTCCACTTATGCATATGCATGCCGTTCTTTGTACGCGGCTAAGCTGATTATGATGGATGGCCTTTTCGAGGGCAGTCCACCATACAATAACGCCATAAGTGAGTATAGGTCTGATAACGGATACATATAGCCAATATGTAATTCGAGGCTGGAGTCCCCATCTGCTTCCAATGGCTTTTTTACAGCAGTACAGAGCCGTGGTGGCTTTCTGAACTCTCCGCAGGATATTGGGTTTCCAGCTCAATTTGCTGTCTAAAACTAGGCCTAAATAGCTAGCCGTATTGGTGAGCACCAGGAGTGTGCCGTTTAGTTTTGGGGGTACAAAATTGGGAATTTTGTATTTTCTTGTGAAGAGGACCAGTTCAGTTTTTTGGGCATTGACCGCCAGACCGCATTTTTTGGTCCATTTAGAGAGCTTAGAGAGGGCATTCTGCATGAGATCTCTAAGCGTGTTTAGGTGTTTTCCTGAGACAGCGATGGCAACGTCATCCGCATAGGCAATTACTTTGCAACCTTCCCCCTCCAGTATTAGTAGTAGTTCATTCACTACTAGGTTCCAAAGAAGGGGTGAGATAACGCCACCTTGAGGCGTACCCCTACTAACGAACCTCAGGACCGATGCATCGCCCAGCTGTGAGTTGATAAACCTGTTGGTGAGCAACTGGTTGATCAATTCGCCAATCGATTTCTCAATTCCAAGGCCCGTCAGTGCGCCGAGAATTGCCTCTGCTTCGACGTTGTTAAACGCTCCCTCAATATCTAGGAAAGCAACCAATGTGAATTCTTTGCAATCGAGAGATTTTTCGATGGTAGATACAAGTGAGTGAAGGGCCGTTTCAACCGATCTCCCTTTACTATACGCGTGTTGAGCCTTTGACAAAAGATTTGAGTTGACACTGCAACGTATGTGGATGTCTATCAGTTTCTCTAAGGTTTTTAGAAGAAATGATGACAAAGTAATTGGTCTGAGATCTTTGGGGTTAACGTGTGAGCTTTTACCAGCTTTAGGTATAAACACCACGTTAACTTCTGTCCACAACTTGGGAATATGAGCAAAATCCAGGCAACTTTTAAAAATTACAGTTACCCAAGGGAGGATTAGGTCAGCGTTCCTCTGAAGTTCGGCCGGTATTATACCATCCGGTCCAGGAGATTTAAATGGCTTAAATCCTTTAATGGCCCAAAGAATTTTGGTCTTGGTAATAAGACTTGAAGAGCTGCTTTCTATCGGTCTTTCAGAGGACCTAGCTGGTATCGAAGCAGCATTACAGCTGTTGGGGAAGTGAGAATCCAGTAGTAGATCCAGAGATTCTGCACTTGAGGTGGTCCACGATCCATCAGCTCTCTTAAGGTAGCTCGCTACTTTAGGAGTGGATGCGAGAATCTTCCTGAGCCTGGAGGCCTCAGAGATTTCTTCTATCTTTTCACAGAAGAGTCTCCAGGAATTCCGTTGGGCTTTCCTAACTTCGATTTTATAGGATTTGAGGGCTTTTTTATATAAGGCCCAGTCAGCGGCTTCACGGGATCGCTTGGCCTGATTGAAGAGCTGCCTACATTTTTGACGTAGAGATAAAATCTCCTGATTCCACCACGGTGGTCTAGGCTTGCCCCGAGGTTTACTTATTGGACAGGAGAAAGACATAGCCCGGTTGAGAGTCTTAGTGAGTTCCTCAACCATGCTATCTAATTCATTTGTATTAGTAGGGGGAACAGGTATTCTGTTAATTATGGAAGCTTCCACACTGTTCCTATATTTGTTCCAATCCGTTTTCCTGTAATTCCTAAAAACGGGTTGGACTTGAGGGAGGCAGTTTATGCCAAATTGGATGTATCTATGGTCAGAGAAGGAGTGTTCTTTAGAAACTTTCCAGTCTCTGACATCATGGTAAATGGTGTCGGAGACCAGCGTGATGTCTAACACCTCTCGTCTGTTACTAGTTACAAATGTGGGTTCGGATCCCATATTGCATATGATTAGTTTAGTACTAATTAAGTAATCAAAAAGTAGCTCACCTCTTTTATTGATGTCGGAGCTGCCCCATACAGTGTGATGCGCATTGGCATCACATCCCAGGATCATCGCAGCGTTGGACTTCTCCACATCAGCAATCGCTCTCCCCAGTAGTTCCGCAGGGAGGAGAAGGTCGGACGCCAGATACGCCGAAGTCAACCAGATTTTCCGCAGTCCAACTTCAACGTTTACTGTCGTGGTGTCTCGATCGCTGTAATTAGGAAGAAGGAAAACATTTAGTGTGTTCTTCGCGAGGATGCAGGCTCTTGGTATACCTTCATTCCTCACGTAGAAAAGTTTGTAGCCTGGAGTCCTGAGTCCAAGAACCCGATCATTATTGACCCAGGGCTCCTGAATCAGGACAATGTCATCCGCGCTTTTATGGATCCGCAGAAGAAGAGAGGCCGAGTGATGTAGGTTAATCTGAAGGAACCGCAGCATCATTGCTACAATTACCTCCAGACGCCTCCACCACAGTGATGTTAGCCTCATCCGTATCCGATTCGAAAGATACATCAGTTACGGATGGGCTGCCGAGTCCACTGGATAGATCCAGGTCCGACAATCCAATGCTGTCCATGTCCAGATCTATCCGTGGGACCGAGTTGCTGTTAGAGAGATGCGGGGCCCTCCCTGGAGCGCAGTCATCCGTCTCTACCTTAGCCGCTGTGGTCGGTGTATTACTGACCGATGCGGTTCCGGCAGAGACGGGGAACAGCGCTTCTTTCGCGGGATTGCAGCCCACCACCTCCGCTTCCGCTGCCGGACTAGTCAGTTTATTACTAACCTGTTCAACAGTGTCAGCAGAGGTGGAGGGTCGCACTCCCTCCCTGGTAGGGTCCTCCTCATCCTTCTTATAAACCCTAAGGTTTATAGCTCCGAAGCCGTAGCTGATTTGTCCTTCTGTTGCAGCCAGAGGAGCCAGAGACTCTACGTTGATCACGATGATCGCAGATCTTTTGTCTCCTTTAGGTTCCTCCAGCTTAGCAACCCTCCAGTTACCTGTAGGAAGATGAGGGTTGCTTGCCCGAATGATTTTTATGATTGTTGCGGGGTCAGAGGGTTCGGCAGGGATCCAGGAGCGAGTTCTAGGTCTGCTAGGAATTTCTTCCCTGCTTACGACCTCGAGCTGCGCCTCTTTCCACACCTCACCCAGAGACGAAATTGCTATTTTATATAGGTCCGCAGACCTTTGATCAGCACAAGCGATCAGCTTCACATGGCCCTGATGCCATCCGCCATCGCGACAGGAGGGAGGAGGCCCTGGATGATCATCCATGACCTGTAGAAATTTAGTAGCCAGCTTCATTTCTACTTTTCTCCATCTCTCAGGGGAAATGCTGCCATCTATGTCACTCCTGTCTATTACAGCGAGGACAAGGTGTGCCTTGAGGACATCACTGAATGGCTTGTTGTGCTTTAAGGAGAGTGAGGAACTGCTGCAGTTTACCTTCACTCGTTTTGGGTCGACAGTGGACTCCTCAATCGACCTTTGTCTTTTGGACGTGGAGTCCTTCCTTGAGGAGTCAGGAGGGATCTCCTTGACAACTTTCGTTGCCCAGGAGATCGATTCTTTGTTTCTAATAGAGAGCTGATCTACCGGGACGTCCTTGTAGCGCTCCAGAATTCTGGAGGCGGTACGTCGCTCTCTATATTGCCTAGTGGAGGTGCTTTCGTGTCGCGAGCTCGAGGCAGTACGATGTGCAGCACCGGGTTTTCGAGTTGAGCGTTCTTTGCATCTTTCGGCAAGACTAAGATCAGGTTTGGTGACCAAGTTCTTAGTTGCCGTCGTTGCAGGAACGCTAGTACTGGAAGCGGGCTCAGAGGCAGTACTTCCAGCCGGTAGTTTAAGAGCACCGGACTCTGAAATTTTTTGTTTTTGTTTAATTGTTTTATTTGTTTTGTTCATGGACCCACGAGTAGCGGAGAAGGGAAGGTCCATCTGTGCATAGATCCGCATTACACAGATAAGGCTGGCTAATCCGGAGGTCGCCAGGTATCCGGATACTCCGTTTGCGACTCGGGCTATTTTTGAAACTGGGCCCCCAGCCAGGTTGATACTCGGCACGGGTCGTATGACACCTTTATCCAGCCCAGGCGGAAATAGGATGGGATAAGAGAGAATTAGGAGGAAAGTTATGGAAGGAGTGGGACAAGAAAGGAAGGACGGGTAGGAGAGCACCCTTTGGTTTCACGGTTCCTCTGGAGAGATTCTCGAGAGTCTTTACCATTACTCAGCCCCCACAACTCGTCAAGTTCGGTGCTGGGGTGGGGGAAACATTAAAGTCACAGTTAATCAATTAATAATACTTTTAAGAAAAAAGTTTGTTATTTAAAAAATATGTTACTTTTCTTTTAATATTTGTTTTAAATTTAATTTTGTTAGGTTGAAATCAATCACATGATTGAACTGCTTAAAATCCTTCGCCAAGTTTGCTTGCATTGCGTCTATAGATACATATCGAGACGTCCTTTGATATAAAAATATTGGATTCCTTGTTGCCCTCGGTCTAGTATTGATGTTTATAGAACTAAGAATATAAGTGGAGTTGATCTTGCCAGTCAGGACACAAAACAAAAATAAAGCATTTGATTTTTCTCTTCGTTTTTCCAAGGTCTGCTTATTCAGCAACCTTAATCGACTTATATAGGAAGGAAGACGACTGTAAATCACGTAATGCAAAAAGAAGAAATTGCTTTTGAATGCTTTCAATTCTTAAAATTGCAGATTCATAGCTCGGACATCAAACAGACCTACAATATTCATTTGAAAAACGTTTTATAAGTCCAAATCAGCTTTTTGCCTTACTGACAATGTAATACCTATTTTAACATTTATTTATTTCAAAGAATAAGTTCACATCAAGATAACATCTTATAATTAGTGAAGGCTTTAAAAGATTTAGAGTTCAAGATCAAATTTAACATTAGATATCTGAGGACAGGCTACATGTAAATTAATTGGAATCATTCATAGTAAATTAATAATTAATTTACAAAAACAATAACAATATATAATATTTGGCAGACCTCCTAAATTTTAATCTATGTTATGTATCACTTGCGAAGAGTTTGAAAAGGTAAATTTTAAATGTGCTTGTGTTTGTGGTTCTGCTTAGTGTAAAGGGTAATGAGTTCCATAGAAGAGTGGCGTGGACGAATAATGAGCGCTCAGATTGTAAGCAATAGAATCTGTGCCGGATCATGATGGCTGTTCTTTGTGAACTAGGAAAATTTAATCTTCTGTTCAAATATTCAGGCTGTTGGGTTATCGAAGCGGAGGCCCAACACTTGACATGTGGTCGTAATACCGTTTATTAAAAGCATATCTTGCTAAATTGTTATAGATGACATTTAGTTTATGCCTAGAGTTATAGTCAAAGAAAACTTCGCAACTATTTAGCAATATAGGTAATAACAGGGACTTAACAAGTAGCATCTTAGTTTTGACCGCAGACAGTTTTGCGTTGCACGTAGCGATCTACGACCATCAGTTATAAACTTCTCTGATAGAAGTTGCAGCATAATCTGTCTAGGTAAGAGTATCATTGAAACCTATACCAAAATTTCGAGACTTCGTGACGTATTCAATGGATGACTGACCTAATTTAATCGGGGGAAATGTGGTAGTATCTAGAGACTGCTTTTAAATACAGAGTGTCTTAGACTTAGCTGGATTCTGTGATAAATTTTGTTTGAGGGCCCACTGTTGTATGATCTCTAGATCTTCGTTCATCAATTCAATCGCATTACTAATCATATCCAGCGGGCAGCACAAGTATAATTGGACGTCGTCAGCAAACATATGGGCAGTACAATGTTTAACAAGCTGTGGGAGTTCGTTCACATAAAGTGAAAATAATATGGGCCCTAGAACCGAACCCTGTGGAGCTCCCGCGGTAACTCTAAGAAACGAACACATTTGGCTTCCCACTGCCACATATTTCTGCCGGCCCGTGAGGTATGAGTGCAAGAGCTTGACTGCCGGAGACGAAAATCTAAATTCATACCGCAACTTCTTACAAAGGAGAATGTGGGCCACCTTGTCAAATGCTTTGGAGATATCGAACAACGTCAAAAACGTGGGACAGTTAGTATCCAGGCCATTGCGGATGTCGTCGACAACAAGTAAGAGTGCAGTGTTGCAACTCCTCTTCGCGCGAAATCCGAACTGAGCGGAAGTTATGGAGGTTAAAGTTGAGCTTTTTTTCAAATATAACTCAAAGATCATTAAAGTGATCCACATTTTCATCATCCACTTCATCATCAATAAATTAAATCTGTGTAGTTGGATTTTGACGAAGGATACACATTTACATTTCTTCAGGTTTAGTTGCATAAAGTTCTCCTTACACCATTCTTGCATGCGGTCAATACCATGCTGAAAGATATAACCTTGGGGCTGCTATAGAAATATATAAGCTTACAGTCATCCGCAAATAGTAAAATATTTGAGTATGTAACAAAAAGACGTAAGTAGTTGATAAATAACAGGATTGGACCAATGTGGCTACCTTGAGGGACAATCAATAGACGACGATATTTTTTGACAAAGAACCATTTAGTTGTACATTTTCGGTACGATCAGATAGATTAGATAGATAGACACCATGATTGAATTTGTAGAATGCTTTACTAAAATCAGTTTGTGAAGTAAATTCTATTAAATTAGTTGTTGTTGGTTTTCTGGGACTGAACCCATTTCACTTTATTTCGAATTTTTATCAATGCAGTTACATATATTCAGAACAAGATTTCAAATAAATAAACACCCGATCGCCTTATAATTTATTCACTTACAGCTTGAACTTCGGTACCTAGTACTTTTATTTCAAGTAACCAACTAGGAGGACTTATTTCTTGAAGATCAGTTTTACTCCAAACTCTAGCGTCAAAGAAGTGAAAAAAGTAGCTATGAGCTTCCACAATTTAACGGTAATAAACTGCAAATGGAAATATGAGATTATAATGGTAGTACAATTTCTTGTCAAATAATGAACTGAAAATCAAACACTAACCGACGAAGACCTGTCCCATCATGTGCGAGGGAAACATAACCTCACAACGAACTGAAATATTTCACTTAATTAAAAAAAAATACGGTGCAGTCGTGCAGTTTATCCGGCGCACTTTCTGTTACTAAAAGATGTGAAGAAGTGCATGTTTTGAAGAGCATCATACGACACAGCTATATGTATAACTTCTGAAAAAAATAAAGAATAGGTACCTATGAATATTACTTCACAAATCAAATCTTCGAGAAAACTGTAGTACGAAGTTGAATCATCGTTAACATATTTATATACAGTCAAGAAATAGGTGTTACATTATTTACCAATTTTCACTGAGTCTTGCTTCCTTCAGAACTATAGCCCATGCATAAATATGTATTTACTAAAAGGGATGTTTACTTTGTGACGGAAGTATACCAGATTTAGACCTTGTATGATAAACCACCTTTTGGTCTCTTTTCCCGTTAAAACAATTCACAATTAGCCCGATGAATAAAACAAAAAATTAAATAAACAAATAAAAACTCTTACGCATATTGAAAAAAAAAAAAAAATAGTGCGTGGAGTCCCTCCGCGCGGAAGAAGTGAAACTTCGTAATGTGGAAATGAAAATAGGAAGGGGTAGAAATTGATTTTTAGTGAAATCATATTGTTTCTTTAAGCCTAGTATACTGCTCGCGCTAAATTTTAGCGCCCCTGGTCTCCACTTCGTTTCTCCACATCAAAGATAAGTGGTCGCTAAATTATTATTAAACATGATATAGATGGGACAAAACCCATATGCTTATGAACAATGAGTACCATGACTGATATTAGTAAACGAAATTTTAATAGAATTTTCGAATTTCAAACTTGAAAGACGTAAGAAACCTAGAAATTATAAGAAGAAGTTCGACATGTGTCCTCAAACTTTCCACAATCTCCTTACCATAGTGGAACATTGTTATTACCCAAAAGACGACGCCAAATGAGAGCATAAGTCCCCCTGAAAATCGATTCGCTTTATTTATATTTATATGTATATCTGTTTTGGCTCTGTTGTTTGGCTTTGCGTTTTCTTTTATTTACCACGCAAACATTGTATGCGTTTTCCGCCAAAAAAAAAAAAAAAAAAACATTGTAAACACAACACAAATACTTTCCTCCGTTTTTTTATGTCAAAATTTATCTTCGATTTAATGCACCGGACATTTATTTCGCGAGCTAAATGAGTGGAGACTTTTCATCGGCCCATCTATATGAAGTTTAGGATTTAGCGTGCGAACAGGATACTGATGCTTTGCTAAACTGCCTCGCTGAATTTTATCTTTGTAGACATTTTTGTATGGGAGATAAAATTTAGCGCGAGCAGGATACTAGGCTTCAAGACAAAGTTTATTAACATTGCTTACAATTCACAATTGATCGCATCTTTTTATTATCATTTTCGAGTGGAGAAATATCCAAATCCATAACATTTACAATGGGATTATGACAACTAAAGTAAGATACGATATGTTGGAAGTCGCATTAGAAGTTTCACTTCAAAAATACTACCCTGTTAAATTATAGGTATGTGTATCAAGTCAAACTTAAACAAGTAAATGAAATAATGAGGATGCTACTCGTTGCTAACGCTCGCGCTGGCCTGTAACAGCTATACTACGCGCATGCGTTCGAGTGCCACACATTCACTCTCGCTCTGTCTCCTTCTATTCCCCCTCCCCAGGAACGTTGAACGTTTAACGCAACCTTGTTGGAAGTCGCATTAGAAGTTTCACTTCAATAAGACATTACTTGCAGATTCAGTCCTTATTTTTGGAAATTAATCTTCACCACAGAATATTCTTCTCCCAGCATTTGGTGCCAATGAACTCACTCACCATTGCATACTCTGAAGCGTGAGCGGTACCCTCACACCCTTGAGTATGCAATGCTTATAGTAGCATTAAGCATTTAAGAAGTTTCACTTCAATAAATCAAACAACATAATTCACCTATATCGTCTTTACTTCTTGAATTCTTCAATTCTTTACTGTAGGTATCAACGTATGTAGGTATGTACTATAACAACCATTAAAACAAAAACCTTGAACTCAATTTCTGTATACACCACCATAAGTCCATCAGCGCACGTCAACAGCCATCTGCGCATTTCCTCAGAAACACATTGTGGCTGTTGATTATACACATTCACCTCGCATACTTCTCTTTCGTTTCACTTTTGTTGGAGAAAACACCACTCATTTTTTTTTTCATATGAACGTGCTTGTGCTGTGCAATGTGCGCCACCCTCACCCTCACTCACACCTTTGAGTATCCAATTATAAGCGTTAAACGTTTCACGCGACCTTGAGTTGGAAGTCGCATAAGAAGTTTCACTTCAAAAAAAAAACAACAAAAACTCTTAACCCCATACTGACATTTCAAGAAAAGTGTGACATATTTGAATTTTGCCAGAACAACACCACCTCACAAGAAAACAAATCTTAATTCTGAGCTATGGAATCTTCCATACCCATACATACATAATAAGATGTGATCATAAGCATTGTTATTTTAATGCTGCATCACAATAATATTTCAAACACATACCTACTTCATAAAAATGGTCCTATATCTACCAGCAAAAAAAAAAAGAAAAAAAGAATTGCCAGTCAACATCAACAAAAACTGACGTAAGTATTAAACAGTTAGGTAAATCAAATCATTAATTAGGTGGTGCCAGAAGTCCGCCAAACTATATCAACAAGTCGGGATTTTTTTTTTTTTGCAATAATTAGTCAAATATTTTATAATACAACCGCAAACAATATAAACAACATTATAAATCAAGTTAATATATTTAAATAATCAAACAACAAAATATGTATCATCAATCCGAGCTTGGGGAATTCTGGTAGTTTCTTGTTCGACGGAAAGCTTCCATAAGCCACACCGACAACTGTAAAGCTTTTATCATCCGCATTCCACCAAAAACCCAAAAACACTGATTCACTGATTACATATGTAGGGGGGGTAAACAAGAGCAGCTGATGACTGTTTCATTCGTATGGAATTTCGCAGGATCGCAAAGCTCGTTCGTTCGTTCGTTAGACCCTAATTTGCATATATATCGCGCGCCAAGGTGAACATCTTTGCGATGAGACCATTGACGTCATAACGACATTCTTTACATCGAGGGGGATTCTTCTGCGGAATTTCGTCGCCATTACCATTAGATGGTAGGTGGATCAATAATTTTATGGCGCCGAGACTTGTGAACTGCGAAAATGTTTAAAAGAGCTGCTCCGGATTGCTATCGATATAGTATCACAAAGTCGCTTACTGAAGACGTTTCAATAAAACGCGAGTTGAGTCTCACTTAAAATTAAAAAAAAAATTGTTTATACAAAAGTCGTTGGTTTTTCAACCGTGCTTAATATCTTTTTCAATACAAGTAATTATATTTTTGTACTTTTACATTTTTAAGTGGTTAGTTGTGTTAGCATTTTGTGTTATTTTTAAAAAACATGTGTTGAGGCCTTAAGGTTCAGATTCAGTGCTAAAGTTGATCTTATATATGAATATACTTTCTAATTGGCATTAAAATGACGTGCTAAAGATTTTGTGCCTTAATGCCAAATATTAGAACTGCCAAAATAAAAATAATCATTTCTGAAATCAGTATACGACTTTGACCCGTTTTCTGATATTGCTCATAGCGATTTAAGAACTACTTAAATACCTTATGGGTATATAGGATCAGCAAACAGGCCTTAGGAGCTTAAATAATCCTAAACGGATACTATTCAAACGGCAGTTTGACAACTTTCCCAAGTTGTAGTCATATTTTGAGCGACCGTTTTTGAAATACGTTCTCATTGTCTGTATGTAACCCTCTGCTAGCAGGTTCTTTGAGCCATATAGATTCTCAAAAATTGTTTTTTTTTGTGATAGTGGATCTTAATAAAGCACAAATTCACTTTACGAAGTGCTGCAGTCCTCAAATATTTTGTTTTCTGAAATACTTAAAGAGATATCCTTACAAAATTAACTGCCAGCAATAAAAGATTTTGTAAAATAAATTTAATAGCTCAAGAACCGCGCGCTACTTGCGCAATCGAGACTTAGAGCAACAGTAAAACAACTGCAACGCACATTAGTTTTCAAAATAGTTCCCCGTATCTCATCCGCAAATTGAAGAAGACCTTCTTAAAAGCAAAGTTCAGAAGCATTAACATTACTATTTAGCAGGCGATAAATAAAATCGGAAATATGAAACCAGAAATACATAACTTTATTTTATGGTTATCTGTTTAACTTTTTATTTTATGATTTTATTTACGGCTCTTCCACAATCAGTCAGATAATAAATAATCAAGAGGTGGAAAGTCGTTATTATATTTTTATTGTTTAAAAAAAAAAGTTCAATCGTTTGGAATTTAGACATATAAAATAAGAATTTCATAAAAATCACTGATCTGGAGCACGGTCTTAAGAAAGTTATAAGCAAAGTAATGGCCGATTCGCTTTAAAATGCCCAACGCATTTTGCATGTTTCCGGTCTTTGAGAATTTTATTGATCCGCCGTTTATCGGCAATCACAAGGTCAAACGCTTTCAGATGAATTTAAAATTGTAAGTTCAGTTGACATTTAAAGATCGGATTTAATATTAAATCATGCCTGCAACGCATCGTAACGAAAGGTCATCGAATTGGAGAAATATTATCGGCGGGTATTCTTCCTGGTCTTTTCCTTATTAACAATTGAAGGTTCTGGGAGCGTTTATGGATGTGGTTTCACAACTTTTTATATACCTAGTGGTTTTATTCTTACTTTTTTATGTTCCTAATTGAGGCTTAAGTGCTATCCGTGTCGTCGTGTTGCTTGATCGGTTTATTAATCAGTAACCTCAAGTTGTATGCACGAACGCAGTTGAATATTATGAACTCGCTTTCGAATACGCAGGAATTTGCTTTTAGTCAATGTTCCAATTTTGTTTGACTCATTTTAGGAGCACAAACTATAGTACTATTGTACCAAAACATAAACAATATATCCCCCACAATCATGAAGCCCCCTACTTACCCACTCTAGTATGATAGTTTGTTAAAAACACATACTCAGACTTTGATAACATTTTGACTTGATTAATTTTATTCTAATCTTATTATGAGGTAGCCAAACTTCATCATGGTCAAGGGTCAGACACTGATATCTCATCCTATGTGTGTCACATTGAGTTTTCGACTTATAAATAAAGCGAATTCGTTTGTTTTCTTTCAGTCTCAATTAACATCTCAATCAGCAAACATGAAGTCTGTTATCCTTATTTCAATGATCTTGGCAGTTTTCTGCGCCACAGCTAATGCCAGCGTTTCAGGAGGCATGTTCAGGAATCCAAGTAAGTTGAGATTTTACATTAAAAAAAAGAACATTCACTAAATATTATTTGTTTAACTTTGTAGAATACCCTGGAAAGTGCACACTTGACGATTCAATGATCCTAGAACCAGGCCAAGTTCAAAAGAATCCTCATGGCGAATGTGCGATGATTACGTGCTACGAAAATGGACATGCTTCGATAATGAGATGTATCAAACAAGGGATGAGGGAAGGATGCAAGGAGGGAGATGTTATTGCCCCCGAAGCAAAGTACCCAGAATGCTGTAAACGAGAAATTAAATGCGATCAATACTATTACTCTCCTACCTACTAGTCGGGCAAACAAAATTCAAAGAAAAAAAGAAAATTATTTAATTATTTAAAATTTTAAGGATTTATTTATGCGTGTTAAGAAAGAAACAAATAAACATGACTGATATATTTTTAACTCTATAATGAACGAACATTTTTGTTGTTTTCCTTAAGGCAACACTGTTCAAGTGCTTTCAATGGCGATACAGTCCGGGTGGAGAAAAAGGAACGCCTGCATTTGGCAGCTTTCATTACTGACAAGTGTCATCAAATGTCACGACTTAATTTGAAATGATTCATGGGAACAATGCAACGACCGACGCGACGTTGTAAAGTTATCGCTGATATTCAGTAAATCTTCAATTAGCATTGACCTTTTTAATGACAACGAACTCCCTTGTTGATTAGTTTAGTGTTAATCGACCTTACCAATTAATAATCAACTTTAGTCTGGCAGTTTACGCAAAGAATCCACATTTTCCAAAATCCATTTACCAGTAGGCGCAGTGACCTAGTGGTAAGTGTATTGGGTCGAGTTCGAATTCAGCAAAAACCCAAATTCGAACTTAGGTTTTTTTTTTTCACTGCGCCACCTCTCGCGAACGTTTGACAAACATCCGAGAGTATAAACTGTCTTGAAAGAGCTTCTCAATTAGCCGTTTGGAGTCGGCATTAAATTGTAGATCCCTTCCATTCGTTCCAAAAATGAAAAACTCATACAGAACGAATGGTTGTGAGAAGCTAGGCTGCGCCAACTAGTTATTTATTTATTTATTTAATAAATAAATCCTCCCTTAGGCCCCAGTAAAACCCCAGTAAAAAGCCATACGTAAAACGAAACCGTAAGCATTTTCTTTTGCTTTTTTGACCACTTAAACTTGATGGTTGAACTCAATCTTAATCGAAGAATGTTGCTTATGAATTATAAACTTAGTTTATCAAAAAACAAAAAATAAGCAAATTATCATTCAATTTTCTAGAAAAAGAATTTATTCATTTTTTCGTGAACGGAAAAACTTTTTCGTACGGAAAAAATGTTAAATTCTTATTTTGGAACATTTAAAGATAATTTGCTAATTATTAGTTGATAAAATAACTAATTCGTGAGCAACATTTTAAGACCCAGATTGGGTTCAGCTATCAAGTTTAAGTTGTCAAAAAAAGCAAAAGACAAAAGACAAATTTTAGCTGCACCGCTATCGTTCTTTACTTATTCTTCTAATCTTAGACATTGTGCAAACTGAAACTTTAAAACAAATGCAATGGCTCTGCGAAATAAGGCCCCAAAAGAAAAATGAAATAAGGCCCCAAAAAATTATACAGGAAACAACAACAACGATTTTTAATAGAATTTGGGGTGTTATTTCCTTTTTTGGGGCCTTATTTCTTAATGAAAATTGGGGTCTTATTTCATTATGAATTAAGACCCCAAAAGAAGAAATGAAATAAGTCCCCAAAATTATTTTGTTATTATTAATTGTTACCCTTCCGATATGGAATGCGTATGGGGGGGCATGCTGCCCCCCTGCAACCCCCGTGCTTGGGTTTTCTGTTAGATTGCGGGGTGGGTGCGAGGTTGAGTATATAAAAAGTTCCTTTAATCTAAACTAGTTTATCCAATATCAACAATATTAAATAAAAAGTAGTTTTCATTATTTTTAATTTCATTATGAAATAAACCATAAATTTGGGGCCTTATTTCTTTTTATTTTGAGGCCTTATTTCATTGGGGCCTTATTTCCTACAGCCAATGCAATAAGGACAGTGACCACTAAAGGTATGTCATTTAATGTTAGTACATGATTACAATAAAACGTTTACTTAAGCACTATAAGCAATAGGAAACATCAGGGACGTGCATATAATAATTGCTGCAATGACACGGGATGGAACTATAAAATGACGGACTTGCGAAAAACAGTTAAACTTTAAGACCGCTCTCGCCGCTTTAACATGTTTTAATGCGAATGTGAGCTTGAAATATGCTTGACAAATGATAATAAGGGTGCAAGTTGTTTACGGAGACTTCTTGAGCATACTCTATCTATAGGAATCTACAGGGTGTCCGCCGGGAAGGTATTCTACTTTGTTTGTTTATAATTTTTGATTAAATCAAAGAGAATGGATCTTACATTGATAAATGTTTTATTTAATGTCGGCAATTATGTATGGAATACAATATCAGGTAAATGTCCGCCTCTGTTAGTCTCACAAATGCGAGCCCTTTTGAGCACATTTTTCATTAAATTCTCACACATTTCACGCGGTATTTCATAAATTTCAACACTAATATTTTGTTTGAGTTGCTCAAGCGTTTCTGGTTTGTTTGCATAGACCTTGCTTTTCAGATATCCCCACAAAAAGAAGTCCGGAGCAGTGAAATTAGGCGACCGTGGAGGCCAATCAACATCACCATTTCTTGTAATAACTTGTTGTGGAAAGAGGTCTCGCAGTAATTCCATTGTAATCCTGGCTGTATGCGATGTGTCTTGTTGATACCACATGTTAATCAAGCCCAAAGCATGAAGTTGTGGCGTTAAAATGTTTTCAAACATATCACGATATCGCTCCCCATTCACAGTTACCGTTACGCCGTTTTCATTTTCAAAAAAGTAAGGTCCAACGATTCCTCCTGACCAAATTGCACACCAGACTGTAACTTTTAATGGATGCAAAAGTGCCTCGTCACGGCGTCCAATTGAGGTTGACGGATTGTTTTGAACACTTCCTTGAGCAGCAGTAATGTTTTCCGCCGATCTTGCAGTATGTTGTAGCATTGTATATAGATAGAGTCTATATATATAATGGATGTAGTCCATGCTTGGTCCATGCTTATCACCTACAGATTCTCTTTCTCCGAAATCATTCACTACACGATAAATAGTGCGTTTTGTTGGCACGTTGTTTCTCCCAAAAATTTCACGTAACTTTCTCATCGTCACAGTAATCGATGATTGATTTTGATAAAATGTTTTAACGACTAAAACTCGTTGGTTTATCGAATATTTTTCCATAATAAATTTTCTGCGTGTCTACTTCACGACTGCCATAATATGTACTGTCAAGCAAGACTAATGTTTACCAAAATGGCGGCAAAAAAAAGTAGTATACCTTTCCGGCGGAGACCCTGCATATTATACCCATTCCCATCAAGAGTTAAGACAAAGAAAATAGTTCTTGTACAAACATTTTCCGATAAACTTAAATCTAACGGTATTCGTCGAATGCTCGTGAAGAATTTAGTGCATTATTAAAAATAATATTAGCCCATCAATTAAATGATTCTAAGTTGTGAAATGCTGCTCCATTTTAAGTCGTATGTTTTAGTAAGAAATCAATATGAGTTCAGTTCTAACGTTACTATATCAATAAATAAATAAATAAATAGTTGACACAACAGGTCAGTAGTGACCCTAGGCTTAGCTTCTCACACCCATTCGTTTTGTGTAAGTTGGTTCATTTTTCATTTTTGGAATGGAAGGGATCTACAATAAAAATAAATAGTTGGCGCAACAGGTCCGGAGGGACCCTAGGCCTAGCTTTTCACAACCATTCGTTTTGTGTGAGTTTTTTAATTTTGGAACGAATGGAAGGGATCTACAGTTTTATGCCGACTCCAAACGGAAACTCTTTCAAGACATTTATACTCTCGGATGTTTGTCAAACGTTCGCGAGAGGTAGCGCAGTGGAAAAAAACTATAAGTTGGAATTTGGGTTTTTGCGGGAATCGAACCTGAGACCCCTCGCTTAGTAGTCCAACACACCAACACTAAGCCACTGCTAAGCCCAATGAAATAAGGCCCCAAAAAATTATACAGGAAACAACAACAACGATTTTTAATAGAATTTCGGGTGTTATTTCCTTTTTTGGGGCCTTATTTCCTAATGAAAATGGGGTTCTTATTTCATTATGACTTGTATCCGCTTGCCTTTTTAAAGTTCATTTAATTAACCCTTAACCTACCCATCCCTAGAAAAACACGATTACTACCCTGGTGTCCAGAAAACCCCAATATAGTTTTGTTATTATTTCAAAAACCAAAATATGTCTATACTAGTGTGCCAGGCGAACTTCGTGTCGCCCAAAATTGACTAAAATAATTTGCAGCATTCAGTATTCCACCTGAAATAATTTCTCACTGCATACTACGATCAAAATTAAAAAAAAAATTCCCGTAAAAAATGTATGGAAAATCAATTTTTACGAACTTTCCAATTTCCCTTTAAAATTTTCCAATTTTTTCGCCGTATATGCCTTCCTTAGATGTAGACAAACATAACAAAGAAAATATAGGTGAAATCGGAAGATCCGTTCTCGAGTTATGGGCGTTCTTATGGATGCAACTTTGTTTTAAATATATAATAGATATTGCCCGAATTCGTTAATGTAAAGAAAATAATAATTCTGAGCATGCATAATTTACTTGCTACTTTATGTAGTTCGGTCAATTCAAATTCTTTATTCAAAAGTTATATTAAATACATTAGAAATTACTGAAGTACATCTCTCAGTCTCTTTTATATGTAGCTCTGTCCACAATGCTTTGCCTGCTTTACTCACATTTCGCCAAGCTTTTTTTTTTTTTTTTTCTTGGCCATTATAATTTTAATTATACAACTTTAGAAATAGCGTTTGATTTTATATTTGAATGGGAGGTGCCACAACCTATCCCGCTTATGTTTTGCTAATGTTGTGCAAAGTACCAACTATAGGGTCCAAAACTATCCTACCTTTCAAACTGGAAGCAACCATACCCATCTGCTGTTTTGGAGATCGGCAACAGCGCCACCTAACAGGCCCAAAAGTATCATATCCTTCAACCGGGAACGAACAATAAACATCCATATAATTTCTTTGAAATCGGTTGAGCGGTTTCGGAGATCGACAAAGCGCCACCTATCTTATCCAATCTAGTCCTATCTTTCAAGCTTCAACTAACCATATAAAGCCACAAAATTTCATAGAAATCGGTTGAGTGGTTTCGTATCTTTCAACCTGATGTCAACCATATACAATTTGTTGAGTTGCTTCGAAGATCGACACCATTGAAAGATATCTGGTCCATAAGTATCATATTTCTTAAGCTGGAACCAGTCGTACACATACACAAAATTTTATTGGAATCGGGTGAGTGGTTTCGGAGATCGATAACAACGCCATCTATCGGGTCTAAAAGTATCATATCTTTTAAGACTGCCTAAACCTGAAATACAACAATACGAACAAAACAAAAGAAGAATCATAAAAATTGGCCCAGTGGTTATCAAGTTATATCGTCATCGTTTCACCCCGAAAGAATTATAGGTATATAAAGAAGATTATTATTGAAGAAAACTGAATTGAACTGAAAAACGCAATAGAGGCCTACAACGCCACATGTTGAGAATTTTCTGACTTTTCATTGTTCCTAAACCATCCATTCAAAACGAACAAAACAACACAAAAATTCAAATCGGTCGAGCCGTTCTGGAGCCTTTACCCGACTAACGCACAGCAATTGATTTTTATATAGGTATATAGAGATTGTCTACGCCAAAAAAAGGTTCATACAACGAGAAAATTGAAAAATTTTAAAAGGAAATTGGAAAATTAATACAACTTAATTTTCCATACATTTTTTACTGGGAATTTTCATTTTTTAAATTTCAAGCGTATTATGCAGTGAGATCGTGTTTGTCAAAGGTTCATAATTTCATAAATTCGGAAATATGAAAATATTATTAGCGATAACAATACGTTGTTTCTCTTTTCTCGCCACTCATGGCGGCTTAAATTCTGCACTGTCAAAACAAAGCACTTTTGCTAAGCGGCAAAGCCGGGCGGGAACAGCTAGTTTTCATTTAACTTATTTTTTTATTGAGATCACACACGCAGTGTTGTTAGCACGCTCTCTTCATTTATCCCACGAAGCGTGGTAATTTTTCCCTTTTTTCCCTTTTCACTGTACTCAAAATCCCTTTTAAATCCCACGACACTTTTTCGCCTCAAAATCCAGTTTTTAGAAGTAAAATTTGTTATACAAGGAAAGAAAATCACGGTTAATTAACTTTAAGTATAAAAATCAAAGTTTGTAACTTTATTATGATTATTTTTTGATACCTACTAGAAAATTTTGATAAGAGAGAATTTATATAAGTATTTTTTATGCACATTCAGTGTGTTAATAATCATCGTGAAATGTAGGAGTTTTCATGAAATTTCAGCAAAAAAGTATAGTTTTAATGTTTTTTGTTAGATTCCTCAAAATCCCACGATTTGGTGCTTTTTCCCTTTATCCCACGAAAGGTTTTTCGGACATCTAAATTCCCACGAAAAGGGATAAATCCCACGATATAACAACACTGCACACACGTAATTAAATATTAAAAATACATTAAAGTATAGAATCGAGGCATTCTTGGCACACAGCCCGCCAGACCGTCTATGTTCGCCGCAAAGGGGTGTTTCAGCACCTGCCGCATTTAATTTTGCTTCCGGTTCATATTGCATTAACAGATTGCCATTTGGGGAGTGATGAGGTCAAGTAAATCAAGCTAATTTTTTGTAGAAATTTTCCCATATTTTGATGCTGATTTGATGCTAAAATTTTCAGGGACCACAATGTCTTTTATCTCTTCCTCCATATCATCGCCGAATTATTCATTATTTAAGAAAATGGCGATGCGTATTGCCTCTATCATAGTTCACAGATCAATGCGGTTGTTTAAATTTTTCATCCCATTATTTGGCTTGCTTTTTTTTTAGAGGTTAGAGCTGATTCACTGGGTAGATATTCGATAGAATTATTCTATACAGAATAAAATAAAAAGTAAATAATTTTTTTTGCTACGTTTTCACCGTAGATTAAATTCTAGGGCTGTAGGAAATAAGGCCCCAATGAAATAAGGCCCCAAAAGAGAAAATGAAATAACACCCCAATTTCAACTATGAAATAAGGCCCCACTGCGATGAACTAAAGGCCCCAAAACAAAATGAAATAAGGCCCCAAATTTGGGGTTTATTTCATAATGAAATTAAAAATAATGAAAACTACTTTTTATTTAATATTGTTGATTTTGGATAAACTAATTTAGATTAAAGAAACTTTTTATATACTCAACCTCGTACTCATCCCGTAATCTAACGGTAATACCAAGCAGGGGGGTTGCAGGAGGGCAGCATGTCCCCCCATACGCATCACATATCGGAATGATAACAATTTATAATAAAAAAAATAATTTTGGGGACTTATTTCATTTCTTCTTTTGGGGTCTTATTTCATAATGAAATAAGACCCCAATTTTCATTAAGAAATAAAGCCCCAAAAAAGGAAATAACACCCCAAATTGTATTAAAAATCGTTGTTGTTGTTTCCTCTATAATTTTTTGGGGCCTTATTTCATTTTCTTTTTGGGGCCTTATTTCATTGGGGCCTTATTTCGCAGAGCTAAATTTTAGACTACGGAAGTTAATTTCCGTTAATCTAGTATTTTCTCGAGATTTATCATACAAATTTTAATCTCATAACTACCTACTAGATTCAAAAATAATCTCGAAAACCAACCAGGGGTTGAATTAAAACATCCGCGATCCAGTACTACTTGCCTGGTTTTTTTATGTATGTATTTGTTTTGCTTCTAAAATCCACAGTGATGTATTGTTCGCGGTAGTTCTACAGGTTTGCATAAAGATTCTGGTTTGTGAACATACTTCGGGATGTAAAACATGTGAAGCAGACAGAGCTGCATTTGACAACAACAACAAATGAGACAAAAACATTTAAACAAATTGCTCTGGTGAAACGTCATTCTTTCTCTCGAATTGAGAGAGCCAGGGAACATAAGCCAGTTTAATATTTTTGCTTTTCGTTGAAAAAAACTTCAATATTAGTTTTAAACTTCTTGTACTTAATCCCGTGGGTTTTGCCAGGTGGAAACGTATCATAAGTCGAAATATAGATGTTGTTCAAGAAAAGAGAAAGAAGGTCAACCTACATTATAGATCTCTAAGAACCCAGTTTCCCACGTAGAGCAGAGGAGTCGACTAGATGAGTTCTAGCATTCAAAGGCCAGGTGCAAGTCTCTGGAAAAACAGAACGAAAACTTTTTCTGGGGACCTACTATGAAACTCGATTCTAAAGTGAAACTGTTCGTATTCGCAAAATGGCAACTCTGTAATTCTAACTATTAGGAAGTTATGAAAACGAAATTCGAACAGCTCTTGTACTGCCAACTACTTTTTTGATTTCTTGGTACAAAATTGGTACTATCTTTTCCGAAAGTTAATGTCAGATTCGTGCGAATTCGAAAATAATCATTCTACATCAAATGTGTTTGCGAGAGGATCGATTTAAGGAGTTTTTTTTTTTCCTCAAAATGTTAATAAATAAAAGTTATAAATTAATAATTCATGAATATTTCATAAACATAGATATGTACGTATATTGTATAATGTTTTGTTTTTTTTTTTTGTACCCCAGGAAATCATCCATCTAAAAGTCCAAACACAAAAGTTTCTCAATTCGAAATAATGGTGCAATATATGACCAGGCTCCAGATTTTGTCGAAGGGGTATTTAAAAACACCCGAAGCCAGACAAAAATCCAAACATTTATGGACTAATTTGTCCGAAAATTTGAATGCTGAAGGTAATTTCAACATTGTCAAATTCTTTTATTTTATTTTTGTTTCATTAAGTTTGGGCTGATTTTAAAGTACATACCAAAGGCAAGTTGAGGAAAAACAAAATGAATTTGTCCGGAACTGGTGGAGGTCCACCTAAATATCATTCTCTTACTCCACTGGAAGAGAAGGTCAGTGAGCTGCTCGACTTAGGTCAAGCAATCGATGGAATGCAAGGTTCTCAAAGTCTTGGGATGCACGATACGAGCTGCATTAGTGAATAACATGAAGACGATGAAGATGATATTTTAAATATGTAGGTACGATGGTGTGATTGCTGACACATCGAAACAAATTTAAACGATGTTCTGAGCACTGAAAAAGAAAATATACCTCCGCCTCGAAAAGCAAACCAAAAAAAAAATCACAATCACTCCTCGAAAAACAAGTTGAGAATCAAATCTGATACCAAAATAAAATCGACCGATGCTTTGAAGGAGTTCAATGAAAATTTAAAAGGAATTTTGAAATATGAAAGAAGGGACTTTGAACTCGACGAAAAAAATGATAAATTAAAAAAAAAAATTCGAATTCAAAATAAAGAGTTATGTCGAAAAGAACAAAAATACAGTTGCTAGATTGGAACTTAAAAAAGAGATTTTAGGTCTTCGCCACGAACTGAACTCAAAATACTAACCTTATACAAAAAACTTGCCATGTTATTTTTTTTTTAGTTTTATAAGTGCATTTATATTTAATTATGTTACTGCAGTTTTAAGGGGTACATTTTTATCTATGTGTTTATTTTAAAAGACTGAATTTGTTTGATTTTCTTTTGCGGTATTTTTAATATTGATTTACAAGTGAAATAAAATTAAGGAAACGTTTTTTTTTTATTTTTGTATTTCAATTATTGTATCTGAAAAATGTAAAGATCTATAAATTGCACAAATCATTTCTTATATTATTTCTAGTTCTCTTTGCAAAATTAGAATGTTCCTCGTTTTCTAGATGGTGTTCCAAAATAGAATGGTTCCCATCTTATTCAAACAATACCTCTTGTGTTGTAGTTATAAGGTAGTTCCACTTTGAACTTTAAACAAAGATTGTGGAGGGCACAGCACACGTTCATTATTTGAGCTACCTTCTCGGGCGGATAATTAAGTTCCCTGGCTTGCCAAAAGATATCGGAACCTTGCCCTTAGGACTCCAAAAACGCGCTCAATAACTGATCAGGAATCGAACATTTTTCGTTGAATTTTGACTCCATAGATCCTTCAGCCGCCGTTCTGTAAGGGGTCATTATCCAAGGCTCTAAAGGATATTCAGAACTCCTGAAAGGGGTTTATAATATTATATCAGTTTAAAGTACATATGGCTAATATTTACTTACCTAAGATCCAGGATGTAGGCGCAGTGGCTTAGTGGTTAGTGTGTTGGGCTAATACGCTAGGGGTCGAGGTTCGAATCCCGCAAAAACCCAAATTCCAACTCATGGTTTTTTTCACTGCGCCACCTCTCGCGAACGTCTGACAAACATCCGAGAGTATGACTGTCTTGAAAGAGCTTCTCAATTAGCCGTTTGGAGTCGGCATAAAATTGTAGATCCCTTCAATTCGTTCCAAAAATGAAAACTCACACAAAGCGAATGGTTGTGAGAAGCTAGGCCTAGGGTTAAAGCACTGTTTGAGGTAAGCTCTTTCAGCACTAAGAGCCCATATGTGGGAATCATGAGATGCGCCTCCATATCTTGCATTAACCGATTCAGAACAAAGATGTTTTTTTTTTATAATACATATGTATTATATGGACTATTTTTACTTATACTACCATGGCATTAATGCTGTGTTTGAGCTTTCTGTTAAAGAAAAGGTGCTCGTTCGTGGCCGGGCGAATCATTTGGATATGCGAATTTTGCCTTCTGCGAATACACATATCCGATGATATTATATTTGAATAAAAACACGTTCAAATATTTTATTACGTGAAAATATAAACCTTTTCTCGCTAAGCTCCATTACGTTAGAGGTGTCTCTAATTCTTCTTCGTTCAATTTGCTCATTTCGTTCCTGATTTTCTTTTTAATCACACCAAATTGCAACGGTGGCCATTTTTGTAATTATTCTTTCGACTATTTTTGTTTTTCCGTAAATGTGAAGTTTTGTTTGTTTGTTTTTTTTTTTTAAGGATTGAGTCTTGTCAAACAGCGCGAGACTCGTTCGAAAGTCGAACATTTTTTGAAAAAGAGTTGGCATTACCGGCATCCGATTCTATTTTCATAGATAGTTCCATTTCAAAGTAGAATCAAAAATAACTTTCGAACAGAATGGAAAGTAGAATCGAATACTGTTGTAGGGCCCCTGTATTATAAAAAACGAAAGAATTCATGCGATTGCTGAAACATCAAACGACAACCATTGCCTACTTTTAGGGTGTTTTTCAGAGTTAAATTATCTTTGGTGTGGGTTACCCTGTAACGACACAATAACGTAAAATCATCGCTTACAAAAATGAAGACGTGGATTAATAAATCAACTAATATGCTTTTCGTTTTATTAATTAAATTTTTCATCAATATAATAAATGTATAGTAAAGTTTATTTCTGTTTCTTTTATTTTGCTTCTTTTTTAATAAAATCTTTTTCTTTTCGTAATATTTTCCACATGTTTCTTCGTCTTAAGTTAAAACATTGTAAATAAAAATTCTTAAATAGTAAATAAAAAATGAATACAACTAAATTGTATATTGTGTATATAGTACATTTTTAGTCTCTATTGTTTATTTTAATAATGTATAATAATGTTTATATTTATTAATCGCAATAATAATAATAATAATATATTCATTCCGCCGGTAGGCATTCGCTCTCTTCCATTTACATCGGGTTTTTGATTTAATTTTATAGCTCTTTTTTTTAGTCTATTTAATGCGTCTTTAGTTTTCTGTTTTCCATTCTTCATTTCTTTTAAATTTATTTAGACACAGGCAATAAAAAATTAATCACTATTTCCTTTTAGTAAGTTTTCGTGTATTTTATTCTGTTGGTGAGTGGGGTGTTTTTTTGTGAGTCGAAGATGTGAATGCAATTTTCTATTTTCGAACATATTTAAAAAAAATCCAATTTAACCAAATTGACTAATATTAGCTATTTAACAAAAACAATTGAAACAAATGATACTAATTACTTTAGGGATATATAATGTGTTCCGTTTTATCTGTAAAAAAGCTATTAATTTGCTTTAGCATGTAAATTACTATAATTTTTTTTTCTAGCTCTAATTAGTTTAACTTTTATTTTAATCTTGTTATTTTTCTTCCTAAATCTTTTATTATTATTTTGTTCTGCTTGATAAAATAGTTTATTTTCTATTACTCTGCTTACTGTTTCTTACAACTTTTAATATATATATTTATATGCATTCCTTAAGTCTCAGATTATGTATAATAAATGTAATTGTATGTTTAATTTTTGAATATACACTCATTTGAGAACACTGCATTTTATTTTTATTGTTAATTATTTTATTTTCGTAATGCTTGTGTTATTAAGAAATTCAGTCAGATGCACTGTTATATTTAATGCATTATTACAAGAACATTTCAAGAGCAGTTATTTTGATAAATTTTTCACATAAAAACAATTAATTATAATGTCGATAAACTAGGAGCACCATTTTTTACAAGTAAAACATTTTGTTTTTTGTTTTTGTTAATTAACTTAATGAAATTGAAATAACTATATAGAGTTTTTTTTCTATTTATAATTTGTGTAAGCCTAAGTTGTTTTTCTGTACAAGGTTTATTTGAAAATTTACATTATATTGACACACATTTTTGGTGGATTTACACACGAAGATAATTTTATTTACATTTTTTTTTTCTTAGTCTAGGAAGTAAATTATTAAATAAATTTGGTATAAAATAGTTCAGAGTAGTGACAGTCGTAGTCTGCAAGGTGGTTGGTTGAATACAACAAAGCAATGATATGGAATATAGGCAAATGCTGCCGGCAAGGACATACCGGTATATTAGTATTGGTCTATACCTATGAACTGGTTTGGGATATGTTTATCAGACGACATAAAACATACACATTTCCATACTACTCGATTGGAATGTGGATTACCTACAAAGAAGTACCAGGGTCCAAATCATATATCTGATCTTGTGTTTAAACCTTCAACAAAATTTTGCAAAAATAAAGTAAATTATTTTTATCTTCAATCAAAACTTAAAAAGTTATGAAGAAATTTAACGGCAATGCCAATAATGCGTAATGTTAATCATTGTGTAATATTTAAAAAATAGCAATTAAATCTTAAGACTCTAACTTAGAAAGCGGCTATGCTCTTTTAGCCTTTTTGTGTAACTTGTAACTGTAACAAAATTGGGTTGATAGTTAATTTTAAAGTTACGATTACTACTGTCATTAAATGTGTCAATCATTAAGGTACAGACGATACAAAATTGGCTCGTCAAGTCTACAATCGGGTGATTTTTTAGCTGGTTTGGTTTTGGCAACACTGGTTTTGACAGCTGACGTGTGTTTAGTACCTTGTGTCACTGTCAAACAGCTTCAGTTTGGTTTGCAATTTAACCATGGATCGTCTTACAAATGAACAACGCTTGCAAATTATTGAATTTTACTATCAAAATTCGTGCTCGGTTCGAAATGTTCATCGCGCGCTGCTTCCATTTTATGATCGGCATTCTCGATCTTCTGAGCAGTCTATTCGGAAGATTGTGACCAAATTTCGCACCAAATTTACTTTGTTGGACATTAAACCACCAACACGATTACGTACTGTGCGTAGTGAAGAAAATATTGCGGCCGTATCAGCTAGTGTGACAGAAGACCGCGAAATGTCGATTCGGCGCCGTTCCGAGCAGTTAGGCCTTTGTTACAGCACTACGTGGAAAATTTTGCGGAAGGATTTGTGCGTAAAGCCTTTTAAGATACAGCTTGTGCAAGTACTAAAGCCAGCCGACCTACCACAACGCCGAATTTTTGGTGAATGGGCTCTTGGAAAGCTGGCCGAGGATCCGCTTTTTTATCGAAAAATTGTGTTCAGCGATGAGGCTCATTTTTGGTTGAATGGGTACGTAAATAAGCAAAATTGCCGCATTTGGAGTGAAGATGAGCCAGAAGCATTGCAACAGCTACCAATGCATCCCGAAAAAGCCACTGTTTGGTGCGGTTTATGGGCCGGCGGCATTATTGGGCCATATTTCTTCAAAGATGATGCGAATCGCAGCGTTACCTACTGTCAATGGTGAACGCTACCGAGCGATGATAACAAACTTTTTTTTGCCCGAAATGGAAGTTCTTGACTTGCATGATATGTGGTTTCAACAAGACGGTGCCACATGCCACACAGCACGCGAAACAATGGCGCAATTTCGAGGCGAGTTTGGTGAACAGTTAATTTCACGTTTCGGGCCGGTCAATTGGCCGCCTAGATCGTGCGATTTGACACCATTAGATTATTTTTTGTGGGGGTATGTCAAGGCTAATGTGTATAGGGACAAGCCCGCTTCGATTGACGCACTGGAAGCCAACATCCATGCATTCATTCGTGAGATACCGGCCGATATGTGTGAAAGAGTATGCCAAAATTGAACTCAGCGGATGGACTACCTGAGACGCAGCCGCGGTCAACATTTGCATGAAATTATCTTTAAACATTAAATTGCAAGGTTCAAACTATCGATTCAAATAAATATTTCATTCATTTTTTCGAATTTGTTGTTTTTTTTTTTTTTAAAGTTCTAAACCTCTTAAAAAATCACCCGTTATAATGTTGTTTGTAAGCTTTTAAAAAATTGATTGGTACCCGATCATAGAGCGCAATAATGTGGTGACATTTTGTCCCAAAATCCATGATACACTGTGGTGGCTTTGTTATGCTGCGGTAGACCATTACAAAGACCAGTGACAAGTGCTGGAGAGGATAGAGCCTGCTACATCTGCACAACCGTTCCATTGCCATATTTAAAAGTTTTGCTTTCGCTTTGAAATATATTATCAATAGCTCTAGACTTATACCTATTAAAATTCTACAAATTTGACAGCTTTTTTATTTTATTTATGCAAACATTTCCAGAATTTTGCATGATCGATTGCGATGTTACAACAAAGAAAAATAGTGAATAAATGGGCTAAAACAAGATAAGCCTATAAAACAAATAACCATAATATCACTAATTAGTCAAGATTCAAAAGGAGGGCTCTTAATCAAAATTTGTTGTTACCAATAAAATTTGCTAAAGCAATATACAAATTTGCTGCTTTCACTAAAAGCAAAACCAGTATACCACAGTTTTTATTTGCCAAATGTTACGCCACCGACTCGTTTGATAAACAAATCAAACGTCAAACAATCTAATTATCTTCAAAACACAACAAAAAACTACTAAATTAATTTTAATGGTGCTTGACTACTGAAATGCTGTCCGCAGTCCATATACCGTACTTAATTATTCATTCATTCCTATTTGGTGCAAAAATATTTGATTTGTTTTCATAATAACATTTTTTTTTAGTTTATGTTTGCATTAAAAGAAGAACACATTCGGCGCATACGTTTTACTGTTTTTTTTTATATACAGATTTTTAAAAACATTTTATTTTTATTATTATGTATATTTCTTATTTTGTTTTGTACACTCTTAATTGAACGCATTAAAATTAACTATCCATATATACACCACACCGTATTTACATTTTGGGTTATTTTATTTTTATGTTTTGTAACTTTAGTTTATCAGTGATTTTTATCTCTTTAAGTGACATATTTCTGTTTCAATGGCTTTATTTATTCTTTTAAGATTACAATTCAAGGCATTTGATTTCAGACTTCCTAGTAAAAGAGAATTATCGATTTTATTTTATTTTAAAATTCTTCTTCTTCTCTGTAAATACTTATTCACCGGTTATTTTACCAACCGCTTCTTTGCATAAATAATTCGGGGAAAGAAGAGATTTTTTAATGTAACGTGAGCATAGGTAAATTTAAGAGTTACCCTAGACACCAAAGTAAATGGAATAACATGCAAATTTAGCCATAAAATTTGTTATATCTGACATTAATTATATTCTGAATTATCACGGTTTTGAAATAATAACGAGACGAGAGTTTAGAAAGATACAACTACTGACAAGTGATTGAATATCCAGTACGTGATTGCCTTTATTGCGTAGGAGGTTCAGGAAGGCAGACAATCTGACTGTTGTTTGCTGATTTTTTTTTACTTTGAACATAAAAGAAACTGTAAACGTTGGACACATAAAAGAAATTGGCGGGAAGGCGTAGTATTTGATTAAGATCTTCCTAAAAACCTTTAATGCTTACACAATTCAAAGTTGTATTAAGTTTTGAGCTATTAACAATAACAATAACAATGCCAAAAAAAGCTTGGGACAGGGGCTGGGCAATAGTTCATTTTAAAGAGAACTACTTGCGATATATTGGTCTACTTACATTAATTACAAATTTTGTTTTTTATAACTATCCAAAGATTACCTATTTCAAATGTTTTTTCGATAATTCTTGACTTTTTGAACTGATACTTGGATAGAAGTAGGGACGATATTAGGGAAGATTGGGTTGTCATTAGGAGTTTATAGATTTTGATCAGATATGGGTCGTGGTGAGAAGGTATAGCCGAGTTGGGGGCCATTGGGTTAAAATGAAAACTATTTTTTTTTAAATTGTCACCAAATATCAATCGACCAATACTAAATATAAATAATAGCTTTTCCTACTTGTCGATTAAGGGGTTATCAGATTGGTTCTGTACATTAAAACACTGCAAATGGTTTTCCACAGTCTTCTTTTCAAAGGGTCAATGCTCTCGTTAAAATATTTTAATGATCTGCTGTTGGTTTTGTACATATTCATTTTTCAGTGTATTTATTAAAACAATTATGAATAATTTGCTCATTGGTTCATCGCATATATGTAAAAGTGCTATTGCTTGGCAACAGCAAGTTTATCTAAGAGCTACCATCATTCGTCATCTTTCTCTTTCTTAGATGATTTAACCATTATTCCCAGCCAAATGGAGTAGCTGAAAACCCGGTATGTATGTACGTATGTTTGTGTAATGTAAAAAAAAATATATTTGTACTGTAAAATATGTTGTTTTTTTTTTGTCTTATGAGAAAACTTTTTCGAATTTCCAGTCGGAATTTTTTTTTTTTTTTTCTTTTTCTTTATAATTTATAATTTTGTTGCGCAACCTCAATCCACCGAAATTTTTTAATTGATCGCGTTTGATTTGATTGTGAAGAATCTCAAATCAAATGTCATGGAACAAACGACGATTTTGAGTGGAAAATTCAAAGGAAAACATTCTAATTCCGCGGATTCCGCTTATTCAGAAAGATTTGCCATTCGTTTTTAAGCGTATCAATTTCCCGTTTCGCTATGACAATTAATAAGTCTCAAAGACTATCACTGGAATCTTGTGGAATCAATATTGAATTCCCATGTTTCTCCTAAAGTCAAATGTATGAACTTCCGCTTTATACATCGTGTATCGTAAAGGATATGTGCATTGTGCATGCTCAGTATTATTATTCTCATTACATTAACGAATTAGGGCGGAACGAAGTTCGCCGGCTCAGCTAGTTTTCCAATAAAAATCGTTTCTTGAATAATATTTGATATTAAATTCTTCACATTTCAAACGCGTACCGTTACAAAATTTTGGTTCGTTTAGGTTGCACAACAAAGTGGGATAGTTGGTGGCTTCGTTTTCATCCATCACGGAGTCGACTGATTTGTATGAAAGGAACTCACCAGCGATTTGTTTTTGAATGAATTGCCACTCATGAGCAGACACCTATCCTCGATCAAAATCAAAGCTTTGTTGCGCATTTCATCTAACATCTCCAGTTCATTATCCGATGTCACATTGCGAATTCGATGCAAAATATAGTCGGCCATAATAATCATCTTTGTATAAACAAAGTATCTACTTCATTTCAGAAAGTTACTTAATGTAGGTAACATAGTAAACATAATTTATTAGAACAAACTTTTTAGGTATATTAAAAAAAAAAAACTTCAAAACTGTGGACAACAACAATTTGCTTGCAAAATAATTAAAATAATTGACAACAACAATTGCCTTAAAATTTAAAATATTTCTTTTTTTTTTTGTTTGAAGTGTCACTGCTCGATTTCTATCCAGTTTCTTTTTTTTCAAAGTGTATTTCCCCATCCAAACTTTCATAACCTCTTTCATCCCGTCCAAGTTTTGTTTTCGCGACAAAAATATAAATAAAAACCTGATATACAGCAATACGAACAAAACAAAAAAAGAATTATGAAAATCGTCCCAGGGGTTATCGAGTTACGTCCTCATCGAGTTACACCCCGAAAGAATTATATATATAGATAGAAGAAGAAGATAGAAGATAACAATTCTTAGAATAATTATTTTCTTTTGTGGATCTGTTTTTAAATTAATTATAAATTTTTGTTTTGTGGAAAATATTATTTTTCTGCAAATTTTGTTCAGTTTTTTTTTACAAATGCTCCGTGCAACAAAAGAGTTAGCTGCATAGAAATCTTAGAAAATTCTTAGGTTGGTTAGTTAAAAATTAAGAGCCAAATAAATATTAATATAATTTTTTTCTTTAACATTTGTATTTATTTCGATCTCCGGATTCATGTGTTTTGCAGGCTGCTCTACCGAGCTTCTTCTCTAACTTTTTATTACATTTTTATAATATAAACTAAGAAAAACAAAAATATACGGATGAACCCATTTAAGAATAACTTGCAGTAAAGAAGAAGGCTTCGTGCTACCGAGTCAGGCACAATATTTTGATTTTCTTTTTTTTAGCTTAATCTTCGATTTTTCTGCCATAACTTTTTACTTAAAGTGAGTTAAAATTAATTATTATCAAAATGCTCAATGTCTACCTACCTATTCGGAAGCCAAATTCTGTCAGCCGTAATAGATGAAATTCGACCTTTTAATATTATATATTCAGCGATCTGAATGTGCATCTAATTAATTCGCGTGAATTATAAGTAATTATAAATTTTTTCTCGATGCGATTTAAATGTACATTTTAGAGATTTCAACCTGATTCTGAGAACTTAGTCACATTTGGATAAGATATTGACATTAGAAATAATTTCTGCTTTTCGTCGATCAAGTCGCTATGTAGGTAGTAAATAAAAATGTTTAGCAATGATATTTTCTCTTGACTTAGGTTGGGACTAGTGTTACCTCTGAAAATTTTCAGAAAGAGGCAAAAACAAAGTCCTGGATAAAAAAAGGAGTCCCATTCCAATCTTTATATTTTCTTTTCTTCTTTTTTTTTTTCTATTTTTATTAGCGACAGAATTGTAATCCAAATTCAGGTAAAAATAAAGTCTTTCGAAGTCAAATAAATAGGCCAAACAATTATTAAATCATGTATAGCAAAAATATACTACATTTTCAGTGGTTTTCAAAAAGATGAGCCCGGAGCCCAGGCGCACAATCTGCAAAATGTACGAGAAATATTCCATGTCATCTATAAAAGATCTTTTGTTACATTTTCATTGTGTACTTGCACATGCCAACAAAATTTACAAAAAATGCAAGTCTTCCAAAATAAAGTACTAAGGAACATAGTCATACAGCCCTATTGCGAAGATCAACTATCAATCGGTTGACGATTGACAAATTTGTCAATTAAAATTGATGTTGGTATTGCGAAAAACGATTGATAAAAATATAACCTATTGTGAACATAACGCCAAAAAATAATGTTGTGAATGAAAACTCAACTTTGACAGTTCTAAAATATTTTTGATTCGAAGAGAGTGATTGTTACGATTTTTGCAAGCTATTTAATTAAACAATAATTACGAGTGTTAAATCTGTGAAATTTATTGGAAATCGTGTCATCGGTGGAATCATTTTTTGATGATGACGAAGACGAGACAGAGTATGCGGAATTGGCTGCTATACGGAGGAGTTTGCGATTGCGAGATACATCTAATCCCTTGGAACTGGAAAACCGAAGGTAGCTAATTTCATTTCCAAGGAATGCTTTTGAGGTGCATTCGTTTATTTTTTGGAAGATATTGGACCCAAACTTAAACCGATTAATTGCAGCTCTGCTTGGTCTTGCGCAGTCAACAGCAACAACAGTGTCCCTTATTCTAAGTGAACTGCTAAACGCGTTACGAAAAATTGTATGTGTCCCCAAATGGATAAAATTCATTACACATAGGAAGAAATATCTATATATATATCTAGCCTCTAATAAATAACAACAATAACAAATAAAAACGTTGATGTTTAACATTTTCTTTTAAGGGTCGTCCTTATCAACACCGAAATTGCGATTGATAGAAAAATTGACAACTACCAATAAAATTGTTCAAGATTGACACTCACAATACCGATTTGTCAACCGACAATTGCTGCACGTTCACAGTCGATCAACACTTAATTGATAATTGATCTTCGCAATACCATTTAAAGAAATTTATTGATAAGTATCAACTATCAATTGATAGTTGATCTTCGCAATAGGGCTGATAGTCAATGCACTATGATCTTCATAGAGATCTAAATATTGAAGTGGTTGAACACGAAGTTAATCAAATGCTCAGACGTAGGCTTCTCAACCACGTTAGCTTGGAAATAACCGAATTATTAAATACAGACCACGTAATTTAGACGGATAAAATCGCTGGATCTATAAGAATTAACTAAGAATAGAAATTATGTTATATTTTCTACCAAAAAAGTTCAGAAATCCGAAAACCGGCGGATTTCTCTATTAAATTCTCGAACAACTGAAAAAATAAATTGCCAATTAGTTGAACAGCTAGGTGCAATCATATTCGGGATGACGAAAGTCAGTCCTCCAGGGAGGATTTTTAGATGGGTTAAAGTCCCTCACAATTGCAGAAGCATCCCTCGCGTTCTAGCTCTGCAATATCTTTCGATGATTTTCCCTTCCAGCGAACCCCCGTACAAAAAAAAAAAAAAAAATTGGGTACTTTTCGGCTTCAATGGACCTTTCGAAAGACTGAGCTTATGTAGCTTTAACTTTACACTTCACGCATGGATATTGTTTTTACACACACATTAAAGTCATAATATTACTATATTGGACAGCTCTATCCAGCTTTTGTGAAAGGGAAAATAATGTCGTTTTGCTTTGTCTTCACTCGGGGATACACTCATTCTGCAATCCAATAGAACAAGAAAACTGCTTCTGATTGAATCCAAAAAAGTATTGCTTAAATACCAAAACTACTAAAAAATAAATGTAGGTACTAGGTACATACTTGTTCCCATAAAACTATCGCGTCTACTTAAGATAGCACAGTTGCACGGCTGCTTACTCAAATTCCTGACTATAATTTATTTACTGTATCCGTATTTATTTGCTGTAATCCGAGTGGAGCTGATCATGCTTCACGCTTCATGTCATCAAGTAGACTTCCTCTAAGTTGCCCAAATCCTGACATATCTTCCCTTGCAAAAATCAAAATTTACTGAACTGTTGTTTTTTTTTTTTTTTTGTAAAAGTACCTACTCCTACACTATCACTGGTGAGGAAGAAGTTGTTGAGGAAATTAGGTCAATATTTTTAGCATTTAAAGGGGGCTCCTTGGAAAATACCCAAATACCTATCTTTTTACAGTTTTACTTTTCTATTGTTAGTTATTGTTGTTAACGTGCTTTTAAATGGTATAACAAAAATAAAAACACGAAAGTCTTGATGGTTAAGCATTCAAAGTTATCAGGGTGTAGATTTATGGCTTAAAATAGGAGTAAAAGGTTATAAATTGTGCGAGTAATTTAGATTTTCACACGAAAACAACCCTGAAGCCATCAAGATTTTAAGACTTTGTTCCCGTGAATTTTTTTTCTGTGGGGTTACATCAAAAAGTAAGTATATGTAGCTGAAGGAAAATAGCTTCTCTTTAGAAAATCGACAACATCTAATACAAGATAACGTTTTCTGAGAATTAAACCTTAAATGCTTCCTCTGAGTAGCCTTATCAAAATTGAAATCTCTAAATTCTTAGATAATTTCTTAAAGTAACGACCAACTTTACATGATAATACAAGGAATGCATACCTACGATTAAAGGCACTTTAGAATGACTATGCAAATGACAGAATAAAATAGTGCTAAGGGCTCAATAGTGTTGCCTTAAATATTTGACCAAATCTGCAATTGTGACAAAAAAAAAAAAAATGAATAAATATAGATTTCTATGGATAAATCCTACTTCTGAAACTTCTTTAACTTTCTCCATTACGTAGTAAGAGAAAGATATTGTTTTCGTACAAAATTTCGAACTCGAGATGTTAATCAATTCTGACATTACGATGATGCACGAACTCAAAAAAGTGGGTCGCAAAATTCTGTCCGGTCTGTCCGTCTATCTGTCTGTCCCGCAGGCCTACGGCTAAACAGCTTACCGGATTTCGTTCAAACTTCGGATCTGGAGTCTGTGGGCTTGGGGCTCGGGGCCGTTTTTTATTTTACAAGATAACCTCAATATTAATGGTAAATACTTCCCATACAAAGTGTTCGTACCAATTTGATTTGCTCGAAAACGGCTCTAACGATTTCAACCAAAAAAATTAATATTTAAGCTAAAGTGGATGAATTTAGCATGATTACATACCCAGTTTTTGGCTAAAAATTCGAGTAACGGTACTTTTGAAATTTGGTCATATCTCAAAAACGGTCCATACGATTGCAACAAAACTTAATTCCTAAGGTAATATGGTCATTTCCAACTTAATAGCGAGCTCAGTTTTTCTCGGTATTATCGTTAAATGGATTTTTGAAAAAAGTAAATTTTTTTAAATTTAGATTTTCTGAAAACGGCAAAAACGATTTTGATGAAAATGCAAACTTAGAGTAATATTGATGTTCTTAAAACTGTTGCGTTCTTAATTTTTACTTCGAATCACCGGAAACGCTAATTGAAAAAAATGCTCATATCTCGAAAACCACATTTTTGACTTCGATAAAACTTTAAAAACCAAGTTATGCTTATATCGCAAACAATAACGTATAATCGGTTCCTAGAAATATAGTTAACAAATAGTATTTTTCAAGCTAAACATTACAATATTTGGTACTGTTTTGTCTGCCAATTTTTACAAAAAACGCTCTAACGATTTTGATCAAAATACATATTAACGATAATATTAGTATTCTTATTGCCGTACTTAGTTTTTCTCTAAAAATTCGAATAAATCAGTTTTATTAATTTTTTTCTCAAAAATAACTACAAAAAAAAAAAACGATCTGTGTTCATGAAATGAAATTACTTATTTTTAGCAAATATTACCCACTTCTAGTTTTTTCCAATCATTTCGAATATGCAAATTCAAAAACAAATCTGAATTCTTGCATGTTCATATATATATAAATATATATATATATATATATAGGTATTTATATTTATATGTAAAGATATCGATCTATCACGAACAATACTTCCAATCATAGACAACTTAAGCATTGATTCTCAGATCCTTAGATCTTTACCTACCTATCTAATAAAATAAAAAAACAACCAACAAAACTTTTGATAAAGGAGAAAGTTTTGTTCGACCCAGTCGTGCACTTTATTTTATTTTATTTTATTTTATTATTTTTTGTAGATGTGCTTCAGATTTACCAATACAAGTGCGTTTGACTTTGACTACTGGTCGAGTTTGTTTATATTTTCGTAATGCTTTTCTACTGCAAGGAAAGGCATTTCATCGGGTGAATCTATTTTTGTAAATCATTTATATATAAGTATTTAGAAAGGGATCATGACGTAATCTCGAATGACGAAAATCTCGAAGGTTAAAAACCTCGAATTTTTTTAAATCTCGAATGCAAAAATTTCGAATGTACGAAAACCTCGAAAGACTATATCTCGAAAAAATCTCGAAAATAAAAAGTAATTTCGAAATTTTTTTTTATTTAGTTTAAGAGCTAGAATTCGTATAAAATTGTATGTTCTGTTTATCAAATAATTTATTCATCTTGGCAAAAGAGCGACAAAATATCAAAATTTAACAAAACAAAAATACAACTAACTAAACAAAGTTAAAAATTTCAAAACAAAACAAAAAACTCATGAAAAAAAAAAAAATAATAATAATAATAAATATAACAGCTGATAACTAGCGCCCATCATGGACAATGTAGGTACTGCACGTGGTTGATTGTTGTCAAGGGAATAGGCGTCTTTTATTTTCCTCAGATGATGTAGGGATATAGATTATTGATTTTCATGCATTACAACTAACTACCTATAGATCACCTGGGGAAGATAGCAGCAAGTAACATAACATGAAAGGTTTTTACACATTTTACCACTTTGGAAGTGTCTCACGCGCAAACTATTCAGTTTAGAAAAAAATAATATTAGAAACCTAAATATCATTTTTGAAGACCTATCCCACATGTATGGGTTTGATGAACAATTTTTTTTTGAGTTTCAGTTCTATGTATGGGGAACCCCCAAAACAGACGGGCTATTGCTATTTGGCTACGGAACCCTGAAAAACGCCTAATAATTGTAGTAATCTCGAATAAATATTAATTTTTGAGACAATGGTAATATTTTGCGCGCGCATTTTTTTTGAGATTTTAACTGTCGAGATTTTTTTTTTCGAGATATCGTAGTAAACCCATTTAGAAACCTATCGGGACACAAGATTTCGAATGTTTTAATATAAAATTTAATCAGTGAATGGAGAACGCTTTGAAAATTGTCGAAGGATACTACATACAAAGCACAACAAATTAGCAAGTGAGGTTTTTATGTTCGATTAGACACACGAAATCTGAGGTCAGATTGTGTATGGCGAAACGATCAAACGTTTTCGTTCGAACGAATTATTTGCCCTATTAGTCTAAGGCCCGTTTGCTGATACTGCACATAGCGATTTAAGTTCTACTTAAATTCCTTATGGGCTACTTTTTCCATGTCATAAACTGTCACATAATATTTTAAGTGGAACTTAAATCGCTATGAGTAGTATCAGCAAACGGGCCTAAGAGCTAGCAACGTTTTTCAGAGAGAATTTCAGTACGGCCAGTTTTTAGATATGTTATTTCTCACACTCTCCCGGACGTCATAAAGGCTGTCTGGCATTTTTCATAGCGACATTAACTATGATCTATGAAACACTTGGCAAATACAGATCAATAAATGTCTTGCTTGTATTTGTAAATTCCACGGGATGGCTCACTAATCCGTATACTTCTCATGGGTTCCCATATCGTAGGGATCGTAAGGCCCAAGGGCATTACAAAGGATTCACATTGATCTAAGTGTGGTGTGTACAGGTAGACCATATCTCGTCAATACACTTACCCAACCTAACCTATGATCTGTTGATTTGTTGATTTTTGTAAATACATCTAATATATAAAATTATCGTGTCACGGGGTGCGTTGTTGAACTTCTCCGAAACGGCTCCACCGATTTTCGTGAAACTTAGTGTGCATATGGGCTAGGGTTGAGAATCGGACAACATCTATTTTTCATATCCCTAAATGTTAAGGGTGGTCCACCACTAAATTTTTTATTTTTTTTGTGGGGAAATACACTTTGAAAAAAAAAAAAAAAAAACTGGATAAAATAAAGTAATGACACTTCAAATAAAAAATAAAAAAAAATTGAATTTTAAAACGCGCTTTGGAGGTCCTGAATCGTATTGTTTTAAATCAAACCGAAAACGTGTACATTGCCCGCAAATGTTTCTGAGTTGGTACGACCAATTTTTGACAAAGAGGCGTGGCACCGCCAATACAAAAAAAAAAAAAACATTAAAAACCTTAAATTTCGAAAGCCATCGAATCGATTGAGTTCAAATTAACACACAATCTTAGGTATTGGCCCAGGAGTATACCTGTGAAGATTGGTCAAAATTGGAAAAAGGGGCGTGGTACCGCCCATACAAAAAAAAAAAAAATATTTTATTTCAAAAGCCACAATCGATTTAGTTCAAATTTACACACAATCTTACGTATTAGTCAAGGAGTATGTATACCTGATGATTGGTCCAAATTGGACAGAGGGGCGTGGCACCGCCCATACAAAAAAAAAACATTAAAAACCTTAAATTTCGAAAGCCTCCAAATCGATTGAGTTGAAATTTACACACCATCGTAGGTATTGGCCCAGGAGTATACCTGCGAATATTCGTCAAAAATGGACAAAGGGGTGTGGCACCGCCCGTACAAAAAAAAAAACATTAAAAACCTTATATTTCGAAAGCCAAAAAATCGATTGATTTCAAATTTACACACAATCTTAAGCCCAAGAGTATACCTGTGAAGATTGGTCAAAATTGGACAAAGGGGCGTAGTACCGCCCATACAAAAAAAAAAATATTTTATTTCAAAAGGCACCATCGATTGAGTTGAAATTTACACACAATCTTACGTATTAGCCCAGTAGTATACCTGTGAATATTCGTAAAATTGGACAAAGGGGTGTGGCACCGCCCATACAAAAAAAAAAAAAAACACTAAAAATCTTAAATTTCGAAAGCAAACAAATCGATTGAGTTGAAATTTACACACAATCTTAGATATTGGCTCAGGAGTATACCTGTGAAGATTGGTCAAAATTGTACAAAGGGGCGTGGCACCACCCATACTAAAAAACCGTTAAAAACCTTAAATTTCGAAAGCCACCGAATCGATTGAGCTCAAATTTAGACATAATCTTAGGTATTGGCTCATGAGTATACCTGAAGATTGGTCAAAATTTAACAAAGGAGCGTGGTACCGCCCATACAAAAAAAATATTTTATTTCAAAAGCCACCATTGATTGAGTTCAAATTTACAGAGAATCTCACGTATTAGCGCAGGAGTATACCGGTGAAGATTGGTCAATATTGGACAAAGGGGCGTGGCACCACCCATAATGCTGAGTTTTGGGTGACATAAGAATTTATGTAAATTGTGAAATTCATTTAAAGGACTTTAGTGAAAAAGCGAAAGGCTTACTGATACGAACGAAATTGAGTAGCATGTGCATTGTGTATGCTCGGAATTATTATTTTTATTACATTAACGAATTTGGGCGGAACGAAGTTTTCCGGGTCAGCTATTATATTATATTATTACAACATCCACCCCTAATTTTTTTTATTTTTTTTATGGGGAAATACACACTTCAAATACAAAAAAAAAAAAATACCTATACATTTTTGATTTTTTTTGGAAATATACCTAAAAAGTTTTTTCTAATAAATAATATTTACTATGTTACAATAAGTAACTTTTTGAAATTAAGTAGATACTTTGATTATGCAAAGATGATATGGCCGATGATATTTTGAATCGAATTCGCACTGTGACATCGGATAATGAACTGGAGATGTGAGATGAAATGCGCAACAAAGCTTTGATTTTGATCAAGGATATGTGTCTGCTCATGAGTGGCAATTAGTTGTACAAATTGGGGGTGCCACAGCAAAATCGTTCAATGCAAGACACATTTATTCGAGAATTGGAGCGAGAAATGGACCTCGATCGAATCGCATTGAGTCAAGCTGTTCGAACAAATGCGCCAATGTTGAATCAAGAATATAGGAAAGTGTAAGATGAATAATTGATGCAAGCAGTCGATAACGAAAATGAAAATGAAAATGGCAGAATTTTCTTCCTTGATGCGCCCGGTGGAACTGGAAATACATTCCTGATTTCACAGATTTCGGCTACAAGTCGTTCGAGATCTGAGATCGCTTTGGCCCTAGCCTCTTCTGGGTCTGAACCGTTTTTTGTAAACAAATTACACAAACATACGTTTACCTGCAACCAAACTTCACACAAATCATATATAGGTAGACCAATACCAAAGATGTGTGAAAGTTTGGTTAAGATCGGTAAATGCCTTAAGGCGTGAATTGACGACAAACGAACACAATTTTAAGGCTCAATTTTTATATATATAGATTTGGGCGGAAGGAAGTTCGCCGGGTCAGCTAGTAATTATATAATATTGTACAAAATGAACATTATTCTATTCTAACATATAATATACTTACGGTGACCATATTTTAGAATTCCAAATAATACAATAGAAAAAGAAAAAAAAAATTCAACAATTCAATTCGTTCATTTCATAAACATGTATACTTTATAAAAAAAAATATATAAAAAAAAACTTAAAGAAAATACTTTTTTAAATACAAACTAATCTAGTATCTGCATACTTGTTCGATCGCTCAAGTTAAGTTATGGTATAATGGCAAAATAATTTATAATGAAAATCGTCTTCAAATACAGAACTGCTCATTATTATAATTTATGGATGGCCACCGTTAATATACTACATCAAATACGTAAGTAATGCCTAAAGAATTGCACAGATGTTATACACCTACATAACTGTAAATAAGGAGTTGTCTTTTTCACCCGCATAATTTGTTTATTTTTTTGCCAATTCGCGACAAGCCAACAATTGTGAATAAGCAGTCCAATAAACCCACTTTTTATGTATAACGTTGACATTTACGTAATTTTTAAACATAAGTCGTATGAGTTAACCAAATATTTTAGAAAACCAATTAGGCACATTTAAATACTGACCAGCAAAAAATCGGAAAATACGAAAAATTAAAATTGGAGAATAAAATGATTAATTTTCTTTTCTTCGGAGCAGGATCACATTAACTCGTTGACAAACCAGGCACCACGGTAGTGTCCGAATAATAAAATCTTCGATATGATAACTCAAAGTTGAAGTTGAATGAATTAAGAAAAAGCAACCAAATGTAAAAAACGAAAAAAAAAAAAAAAAAAAAAATACAAATAATATACAAATTGCTCGAATTTTTAATTAATCAGTTTTTATTTTTTATTTTTCATTGTTTTTTTTTTGTTTTTTTTTTCTTTTAATAATTTTAAGAAAACTACAAATCAGTCATTTATATAATTTTTTTTTTGTTTTGCTTTTGATGTGCTCATTAAAATTGTATACAAACATATAAAGGAAAACAATTAAAATAGTTTAAAAATAGCAAATAGGTATAGTAGTTAGTGTATTCCATAAATTGTAAATATAATAGTACCTACTAAATTAATTTTGAATTCATATCTTCTATCAAAAGTCAAAACTAAAATATTTTTTTTATATAGTAAGGTGTATAGTAAAATGCAAAATAATAAAAAAATTAAGATAATTTAAAGTTTTTCCTTTTTTTTAAAGGTTCGCGGTAGTAAATGGCTAATTGCATGTTTTTTTTTTTACCTATTATTTTCTTAACTATAAATGATTTCAGTTTTAGTGTATGCTTACAAAATAAGAAACAACAACAAATAATAACTCTTTATAATTATGTGGTGTGTGTACAACTGTTAATATATCTTAAACATTACGTTTTTTTTTTTTTTTTTCATTAAATATTTAACTAGTAGTTCAAGGTTTTTCTTTTTTTTTACAATTAAAGTAATAAATTTTTGCTAAGTATATGTGGGACTCTAAAAAAACGAAATATAAGAAAACATTTTACTACAAAAAGCTACAAATGCAAACATAAATTTTAATTAATTTTTATATCAAAAATAATAGCACAAAATGGCAGTTGAGTGAAATTAGCTTTATATTTGAAAATGTTCGTGCAAATTTATTTTACTGAATTCGATGACAGATTTATGTGCCTAGCCTGTTGAGTTGTTTTCGAGTTAATCGTATCTTTGGTAATCGGACCTAGCAGTGATTTTATATGAAGTGAAAGTGCGCATCTTAGACTGGATTTTCTTTTGAAATTCAGATTGTTTTGTTCGCATATACCCTTTTAAGGGTATAAGGTAATAAGTAATAAGTAACTACATTTTTCTTCGGCCGATTTTCCGTTACTTGCCTACTCTCGCACCTTGCGTGTACCACCTCCGCTGTCGGCAAAGTTGCTGCAAGCGTTCATAGAATGTTGTCCGTTACTACCGAATAGTACTTTATTTTAGGAATAAGTGCACTTTTGATGAAAATATTTATGAAAAAAGAAGAATGTAGATTGTGTGAAGGAAAATAAAAACATTTTGAGTAATTTTTCTTCAGTAATTTAAGAAAAATGTACTCATGATATCGAAGTTAATGATATTCAAAAGCGGAAAATACAGAATCATATTTGTCCTAATATATTTCTAGTATATAAAACAACTCATTTAGATAGTATTATAAACCAAACAAATTTTATTAAGCTTAAACCAATAGCATTAAGTTGTCTTAAAATGTGGTATTCCCGAACTCTATCACATTCCCCCATGGTTGGTAGCGGTTGGCAGCATTGATTTTATATTTTTTGTATGTTTTTGCATGTCACACGGATTCTAAATTGCCATAACACAGACACGAAAACAAAATGGCGAATTTGAATAAAAATTGAGAGGGCCAGCGGCAAGAGGATTGCGAGTCGGGGGTCTCAGAATTGTCTCTGGTATACAATATTAAGGTAAGCAGAACTAAACCAGCACGATGCCGCTATGTCAGACTTTAATCATCTAGTATTTAGAGATAGGCGGTCAGCTAGGGAATATTATTGACCATTATAACATTGTTAAAATAATTATCAAAAAAATAACTTCCGTCGTCAAAACCCAGAGAATAAAACTTGAATAGGCATGTTTAGAATTCACTCATTAGGGCTCTGCGAAATAAGGCCCCAAAAAGAAAATGAAATAAGGCCCCAAAAAATTATACAGGAAACAACAACAACGATTTTTAATACAATTTGGGTCTTATTTCATTATGAAATAAGACCCCAAAAGAAGAAATGAAATAAGTCCCCAAAACTATTTTTTTATTATTAATTGTTATCCTTCCAACAACCCCCCCGCTTGGATTTACTGATAGATTATGGGTTGGGGCCTTATTTCATTTTCTCTTTTGGGGCCTTATTTCCTACAGCCACTCATTAGTTTTGGAGTTTGTAAAAAGAAACATCAATGCATGTCGAAGGCAAATAATATCGATCGGGAAAACGCATATATAAAAATATATAACTTTGCCCGATACTAATAATCGTATCTAGCTAGTATCCAGGATAAATTTTACAAACTCATAATTGCAAACATTTTCATATAAAATAACCCATTGTGACCTACGAAATATTAAGTGTGAAGGTTAAAAACGATTATTAGTATAAGGTCCATTGGTTTTACGTGGAAATAAAATGTTGTTTGTCTTAGGGATGAAATGAATTTTTTGTATTTCCATGGGGAATAATAAATGCGGAGAATTCTATGTCAGAAACTCAGAATTCAACATATTCACTTAGAAGAGTTCGGTGATGAATAAGCGAGCGACGCGACGCAACGTTAAGATGTTTGGTATTGTAAAGAAGGCAGAATGCCCACGCGAGGTATCTGTTGGAACGGAAAATTCTCAACAATTTTCAAACAATTTTTCGAAAAACCAAGTCATTCATAAACATCTTCACAATCATTTTTCATTTGTTGCTGACAAGGATGCACAGTATAGTTTAACAGCGCGAGTAACTACTAGAAGGACTGACAAAAAAAAAAAACATATTTAAAACGGCTTCTCTCTATTGAAGTATTCAGAATGGGTCAACGGAAAAGTGTGATAAGGGAGATTTACTTAGATTGACCAACCCTGAAAATTAAACATATTCTGATCTATGGAATATATATAAGTATATATAGACCAGTGGAATTTTGAAGGTCAATGCTTTCGAACTATAAATATTCAGGGATTAGTAAAAATTCAACACTTAACAGGAACCTCACTACTTCCACAATTCCAGACCGCCATGGTATTTCGTATTTTTATCACAACTACCGCTTATTACTAGAAGGCCAAAGTAAAGCTTTATATATAAAAAAAAAACTCTATAGAGTGCATTAAATCGCTAAATAAAAAAAAAAAAAAAAAACAGCTGCACAAAGCTCAAGACATGAAAAACTTAGCCTCATACGTCATAATGAGGTCTTATATTATTATAAATCAAAGCTTTAGCCCCTATTGCAAACATAACAGAACTAATCCTTTCATTAAAGGTGTGCTAACATACCCTTTGAATTATTTAGCTGATCTATATAGAAAGCTTCTTGAATATACCAGCCTTAATGTAACCACGCTCTATCGAAATCGCGTTCAGCATAGAATTGGGTGGTCGAACATTTTAACTTTGGAACTGCCAAATGTGGAGTATGGATTATGGAATCATCCGTAATCTTAAGAAATAAATTCGGCCGACGAATTGAACGATATGGAGATAGGATGTAGTTCCAGCAGGACGCGACGTTGGACATTCTGCAGGAACGATGTAAGCGTATGGTTATCTCTTGCAGAGGTGACTTGAATTGGTCAGCAAGATCGTGCGATTTGACCCCATTTTTTCTTTCAGTGCTTTCTGAAGTCGCAGGTCTATGTCAATAAGCCGCAATTGACCGATGCCTTTAAATCCAACATAACCAATGCCATCGCTCAAATTCAGTCGATTCTATAAAAATTCGGTTCCGTGCCACCGTGAGAAGCAGCGGCGGACATTTGAACGATGTTATAATCCATATCTACTTACATATGACAAACATGGACCTTTTAAATAAAGAAAAATAATTTCGTTAACATCTCACTTACAGTTTGTTTTATTCCATTCCTATTTCATAGACGTCGTTAAAATAGTTCTTCAAAAAGTTACTCACGGTTACGAGCATTGGATTAAAATGGCTATTGATCAAAGCGATTATAGCATCTGTTTGTCTATCAGGTTAGGTATTTTCAGATTCTAGACAACGTCTGCCTGTTTATTGATGTGGTATTGCAGATTTAAATTGAGCAAAAAAAGGAGCATTGCATTTCGAATTCGTAAAATTGAATGTACATTTTACGAAAATCTCACAATAAGTCCCATACCCAGTTGGCCGACACTGTGACCTGAAAGATCTGTTGCATCAATGGGGAAATGTCCTTAATGACAGAGTGCACTATATATGCTGGTGTACGGGTCTCTCTATTAAAGACACTTATGAAAATCCAGGCTTCCAACAACCTCCCGACAGAATCTGCATTCTGTTTCCGTACAAAGGTTCAGTTTTTTGAGGTGATATCTAAGGCCATAATTACCTGTGAGGAAGCCCACTAGCTTTCTTATATTATCCTTACTGAGCATAAGGACTTCCTCTTAGGAGTAATTAATCGTTTGGATTGTCTTAGACCATCGACATGATACTAGCGGTATCAAGCCTATAGCGGTCATAGCAAGAACGTTTAATTTTAAATGTTGGCTTGCCATATTTGGCCATATGAGTGTATGTGATGAATTATTTAACTGCCGCTATAGGACTCATTACCAACAGCTATAGTCATTAGGCAATGTGACTTAGACCCGTTACGTGGAACTTAAATTGCTATGAGTAGTATCAGCAAACGGGCCTTAGAGAGGGGGAAAACAAAAAAAAATTCTGATTCATAACCGATTTTCGGAAGCACTTAGAAAATGTTAAATTGTAAACGATTCTCGAACCGGACCACCAAAAATGTTGTCAGTAGAGAAACAATTGATGCACTAAAATTGTATTTTCATTTGTAGCATGGAGCAGCTATAACCTGCTGCTTGTGGTGATGGATTTTTTTTTTTTTTTGGAAAATGCATCGCAAGCACTTCCCCTCAATACAAAATAGTTAAAATTTCCCTAAATAAAAAAAGTAAGAACTAAGACATTCTCCTTGATCGAGTTTATATCAAAGAACAATGAGTCTACGATTGTTGGATTACAATTTACATTAGCTGCGTTTCTTTCGTCCCTGTTAGCGTTTCTATTAAGAATTGATAAAAAAAACCAACGTCGACGAATGAAAAGAAAAGTTGGCAATGCATCAGCCTGATATTTGAAAAAAAAAAAAAAAACACTTGATGCTAATTGGGTAGGTATTATATAGAGGTGAGATATTACGTTTCTTGGTAGCCGCTTCAGTGAGTGTTGAATCGAATGTCTTTTTTGACAGTTCCATAAAAAAAATGTTTATGACATACAAAGACTTGTACTTCGTGCACCTTTTTCTCTATCCCCGCGAAAGAGCAAACCCCTAAATGTATCCCGGTTAAATTATATATCCCTTCAGCCGTAACAGGAACGGAAAAATGCAGTCGATTTTCCTTGTTTCACTATATCGAGACACCACTGTCATGTAAACTTAAAATTGTGCTAAGCAGCTATAATCCCATTACAGTGAACAATAAAGAGAAATCAAACTTCGCTGTAAATGTTTTTAGTGGCATAATACATCAAAAGTCTTAGTAAGATTTGATGATACGAAAAAATGTTTTTAAACATTTTTAGTTAACAGGTAGACGTACTGTGGTTCATTCCTACTTTAAAAAAATTGAAAGGTAAAGTAAGATAAAACTGTTTTAGAAATGTGTCTGCTTTGCTGCAGTACACTATGCTTAGAAGTACTATATTCGATTAACCTTTCAAAAGCAGGGCTTTGTATTTTTTTTTTAACTCTTTCATGAATAAGTATTTCTGTCAATTTTTTTGTTTTTGTTTTTCGTTTTTACGTTTTAATATGCATTTTAATGGTATTATTGTGTATATATGTATATGTATATAACTATTTCGCGAAAATGTTTCTTCTTTCGTTGATGATTACATCTGATCTTGAATTGTTTTTTTTTTTTGTTTTTCTATTTTTTTCCTAAAATTATTTTCTAAGTTTTTGTTTTATCTTAGTTTTTTTTTGTATATATTTAATTTTTTTTTCTAAATATTTTTGTTTATACACAGCAAATACGATTCCTTATTAAATATTCACATTATTAAATATAATAAAATATATATTTTACGTATAGTATAACTTACACACATCATTTTTATTTTATACAATATTTAGTGTTAGCTTAGAGTTTTATTTTATATAATGTTTAAACAATGAAATAACAATTTTTTTTTTAATTTACTTTCATTCGTCGATCATTAAAAAAATCAAAACAAACAAAAAATACACAAACACTTTTAAAAGCTAATAAATAAAATTATAAAAACAAAAATCTACAAAAAGTATCTACAAAAATCATACATATATATATATTTTAAACAATTCTACTGCGTAAAAAAGTATCTATAGTATATATATATATATTTGTATAATGCAGTCCTACCAGCAAAAAGGTAAGAATTAGGTATACTTTCTATCGAAAACATGTTTAAGAAAGGAAAATGAAGGAGTTTAAAATCGGGACAGCACGCATACAGAAACTTAAATACAAGCATGCGCGTACCCTTGTTATATATTAATTCAGTCATCAGGTAACATTGTTTTAAATACAACAACGGTAACAGCTTCATGATGATGAGAAGGAGGTCCGAGCCTCGATAATGCTCCACCAGCCACACTATTTACTGATGCGGCGGAATTTAAGATGCCAGATCCTAGATTTGCGCCCCCACTACTGGATGGAATCATTTGCATGTGTGCACCGCTGCCACTGGTAGCCCCCACCTCCGTATCGTTGGCGACACCCCCCACCTCGTCAGTTTGAGTTTGCGTCGTTACAGTGGTAGTGGCTGTTACATGGCTAGTGGTAGGTGTCTGAACATGGTATGAGCTAGACGAACTCTTTGGACAGCTGTTAACGTTGATATTCTTATTACTACTACTTAGGCTATTATAGCTTAGACTATTACTTACATCGGTAATACAATTAGAGTTACTCTTGCTTAGGTTATTGTTGCTATTAATATGATTACTACCGTTATTTGACGATGATGAAGATGCTGATGTCGACATGACAAAATGTGGAAGCAACGTCGTTGTCATCGTCGATGATGTAGAGGCTTTGCGCATTTGCTGTTGTGCAAGCCCCTGCATCTGTTGATGATGATTGAGCTGTTGTTGCTTCGTTGGCAGTGAAAATTGCTGGTTGTGCAGGCTCTGCAGGGAGTGCTGCTTTTGTTGTTGGTGGTGGCGTCCACTTGCATTGGTGCTCATTAGATGTAATGTTTCTGATGGGGATGCTGATGATGTTGCTATTGATGTTGAAATCGACGGGCTAGACGTCGAAGAAGCTAGTGATGACGATGCTTGCTTAGACATTAAATGCGTATGTAAAATTGACTTATATTGTTGGATAGGCAGTTCAATTGGATTTGTTTTTTGTTGTTGTTGTTGTTGGTCTTGCCGTTTAGACTCTTGGTATTGCATTGATGTTGACGACAACGTTGTTGTCGACGACGACGACGACGAAGAAGATGATGCTGCTGATGATGATGTTGCTAAAAGCGAGGATTTCAATAAGGATATTGGCTTTGTATCTTTTGGTTGTTGTTGTTGATGTAGATTAACTGCAGCTGTTGGCAGTGATATTTGGAAATTTTTGTAACCGTGTTGCTGTTCCTGTTGCTGATGATGTGGTGATGGCGATGTCGACGTTGATGATGTGGATAATGTCCGATGTAACATCACTTTATGTGGTAATAGGGGCGGAGTCCCTAAGTGTGGATCATCATCCCTTGAAATGAGTCCACGCTCCAGCATTTGCTACCTTATGCTAGCGGAATTAAGGACGAATGGTACGTAGAACATTTTGCTTTCGAGCAATAGACTAGCAGCTGCTTGAATCTAAATAAAGAAAAGAAAGTCATATTAACCTGATGTTTTACTTAAAAGGAAACGAAAATAAGAAAATTTTTGTCCGAAGTCAAACTTACTCTTGATCTCAATCATATTTAAATTTTATGCAGATAAAAGAACCACAACAGGTTCGATGGCCAAAAAATGATTCCACTTGAATACTCCTAATCTTGACTTGAAGATGTGAAACACAAATTAACTTACTTTGTAGCTATTGTGCCAATGAATACTTGAAATATACAATTGACTATATTTTAAACATTCTCATTCTCAGATTAACTAAGAGTGACTCTCTATAAGCTTTTAATAGTCTCGATCCTTGTTTATGACTCTGAAAAATTGACTTTATGTAAGGAAAATGTATCCCCGGTCTTTTCAAAAGAAAGATCTTTTGTCTGTTAGTTCTTTTTGCTTGGACGGACCTTCGATGAGAAGATTCAAATGACAAACTATACGAGCTATACAGCGATATCGGCTTGGCTTAAAAATTTGGCATGTAGAGCTAGGGCTAGGGCAGACAACGCAGTAGAGAAAGAAAGTGGGGAGCACATGTCTTAACCGACTTGGAAAGCGCAACTGGAGGTAGTTAGCTAAGACCGGGCTAATGAGACCACTGTTCTCTCTGTATTACAATGGTATGGCGCCAAGATCAAATTAAATGTTCTCCTCAAGATTCTTTTCGAAAGTGGCGAAGAAATTGTTCCCCGCCCACCACTGAGCACTGAGAAGTGTCAGCTAATTTTCACGCCTGTCAAAAACCATGCACAACCCTGAAAATTTAGCTACTACATCGAACGCAAAATATGTTGCAATGAAGACTTTCAGTTTTTAAAATTGAAAAATATTTATCTTTTGGTGAAGGAAGTATGAATAAGATTTTGTCAGTTTATTGTTGAAAATTAGTGCACTCAATTCTGATCTTGTGTTTTCCATAATGAAAATGTTTTAGCTCTGATTCCAGCTTTTTTCCATTCCATTGCCCTATAATATAAAATTTTAGTTCATAAACGTAGTTGTTTTCAAACAACACTTTTGAATATCAAATTTATTGTATTTACCCTTATCACTATTCAAACAAATGAATGGCAGCAAGCGAAATGACAACGAAACTCAGCACTGAATTCTTGCCCGGACAAATCAACTGGGATCAGCTCAGGGCACAATTAGGGCGCCCTAGAATTCATGTCAAACTTCAGTACCAGGGCGAGTTCAGTGCTATATCGAAAACATTAGGGTTAGTGCGCTCACGTCAAACAAATCAATTACTACATAAGCGTCCCCTAACTTTTTCGTAAGTGCCTCTCTCTGTGAGAGAACTTACTACAAGAGTAAAGAAACAAACCTATTGTGTTGTAGCCGTAAATAGCAATATCGATTTAAAAAGAAGCATCGCATAGGCAATATAGATACATTAACAAGGTGTGTGGAGGAATGCGAATTTTCTACTATTTAAGTACAATCTGACAAAACTTGTGCCAATATCAGTACGCAGTTATTCCTAAAAATTCAGATTGTTTCAGACTGTACGTAATGTATCTGTTAAAGTTAATCGAATTAACTAATGTAGGACTTAGAACATTACCCACGCCCAATGAGAGATCGGTTTGTCCACAGCCAATTCCAATGGTACGTAAAGCGGAAATAAACACAAGTTCCGGTGATCAACACTTCTGCAATCACATGAAAACATTTCTATTTCCGATTTACAACATGTGAAATGAGAGTGTTAATTAGTTTCAGTAAATTAAACCAACCATTCATCTATCATTTACACGAAATAAATAAATAATTGTCCATTCATCACTTCCGGAAGCCATTTCGTTTTATAGGAACGCGGAATTTCGTTAACAATCGTTACAAAAATATCGTAAACAAGATGGAAGACCAAAATACGTGTCACGGTTTTTGTGTGTAAGGTAATGCTGTCCCTTTCAGTCGGACGGCTATTTAGTATCAGACATCCCTATAATTTACTGTGTTAAGAATGTGAGGTTTAAATGCAGCATTATAGATTCGCATTTCGTTCCTCGCCCATCCAAACAGAACTTCACTTAATTTTTTTTCGTCTACTAGTTAAAGCTTTTTTCTCCGTTTCTGCTGCTTTGACAAATCACGTGGTCGGCTAGATGACAATGTGATATCCACGGCTCAACATGCTTATACAAAAGGCAAAGCGGTGGGAACCGCATTGCATGGGGTCGTTAGCACTATAGAAAAGTCAATAAATGACAAAGAATATGCATTAGCTGCGATCCTAGACATTGAAGGAGCCTTCAATGCGCAGTGAAGAGAAGACTTCAGAACTCGAGTGTTGATAAAAAAATCACGGAAGCTTTGGCCAGAATATAGCAGAAACCGGATCAACAAACTATTACAGTTTGACAGGTCATCGCTATCTAAGTAAGTAGGGGCTTTATCTGGTCATAACTTTTTTAGAAACCACGCAATGAAACTAAATCTCAAAGATGACGATATAAGTAGAGGCTACGGAGACGAGGAGGACTTGGAAGTTATTACTTCCATGACTTACAAGAACTTTATGAGATTTTTATAGGTTTTTGAGGATATGGGGATGACTAGACAGCGTCTATTAACCGATGCAATAGCAACGGTCGACTCCAACAAGGGCATCACAATAGGTCCACGAGGACGTAAGCGGGGTAGCGCAGGGTTCGCCCTGCTCTACCTACCCGTTTACCTAACCTCACCTAACCTAACCTCACAGAAACAAAACTAACTAATGGCTAGGTTTAAGAATCTGACAGCCGGAAAAATGTAAAATATTATTTTATTAATTATCATTAGATTGTACTAGTTACCAACTAATTGAAAACGTAAGCACTAGAACCAGTCCATTAGAAGCGTTAAATGTATATGACTATCTTTTGATAGTTTCCATTTTCATTTTGAATGCAATTACTCCCGTACTTATTTTCGTTTATTAGAAAATTTATTATAGCTTTCATTGTTAAATTTCCAAAATAAGTTCTGCAATTTTATACAAAATTCTGAAACATTTTGTATTTCCTACTTAGATTCGTAATTGGAAGTTGATTTGCAATTTGTCGTAAGTAATCAACAGAATATTCGTTAAGCAGAGAAGAAGTCCAAAATTGGCATTTGTTTTTTGCACGAACAAAAATACATAGATTGTAAGTTTACAGTATAACTTAAAATGCGGAGGACGCTTAAAAATGAGAAGTTGATCGCGGTAGTCGCTTTTATAAAACGAAGTCAAATGCGTAAGTCAAACCACTTTCCTTCTACGTAAGACAATCGTAAAATGACTAGTAACTTGACGAGAACCATCCTGAAAAGACAACAAACACAGTGACTGCCACCGTTTACCAGCATTGGAACGAAATGTATTTTTGTACCATGGTAGCATGCAGTATGATGAGGTATTAAACGTTGTGTAATCATTCTCACCTCTGGTATATGTGACAGCAGTTCACCCAATCTCGCCTGCGGATTGTGTGGAGACGAATGCTGTAAATACGTTCGCAGGACTTGTATATAACGCTCCTGTATACTCTCCAGTTCCACTTCTGGAAGTAATAGAAACATATGAATTCCCACCTTCAGCAAACCGATATCAACTGGTCTACCTACCTTTATTGAGTAAAATATAAACCTTCAAGCACACGTACTCCTCCATCTTAAGCTTGATACGCCGGAACATTATAGTTATCTGAGTCATCTTATCCACCATATGGCCGACATCCATTTTGAGCTGTTCCATGGCAATCGGTTGACCCATTAGCGTTGTTAAACACGTTTGCAACGTACTCAAGTGCGCGTTCACCTCCTGAACAAACTCGGGATCATCTTTGTGCAAGGGCATGCCCATTGTCGGTGACCTGGGATTCGTTGAAGTTGTAGATGCACCACTTCCACCGCCACTCGCCGTCGTCGAGCTGTTCGACGAACTTGACATTCTCTTGCCATGTAACGCTTGGTACGCCGCCGTTGTCAGTATGAGTATCTCATGCCATTTGTCAGTCAACAGTTTTGTGTGTATCTCTACTGGGATCTCCAAGTAGAACGGCAGCTTCTTAGTCCACGACACCAGCTTGTGCACAATCGAGTCACCAATATTACACAACTTCTCGCTTATCTCAGACTTATCCTCAAGGAATTCGGAGAAATGTGGCAGTGTTGCAATGTCTTCCATGGCGTCACAGTCGATCAGCGTCTGAATCATGCTTACCGAGTGTTCGTACGAGATCTGGCGATCCTTGGATGAGCTCACAGCATTGTCTAAACGATGGCGCAAGTGCACTATTTCGCTGGGATTCGTTAGGGCAGTCTTAAGTATTGTTCCGTTAACCAAATGCGAGGGTAGCTTGATGTCTTGCGCCTCATCGTCTTGCTTCAAAACCGAAGGACATAGGAACAAATTTTTAATATCACTGCCGCCCGATGAGGCAGCGGCAATGCTGATCTTCGTCTGTTGTTGTTGCTGTTGCTGCATGGCATGATGGTGGTGGGGCGACTGATTCGATTGATGGTGCGCATGATGGTGACTTGACGGTGTTTGACTCGCAACATGATGTGGTGACAGCGGATGCTGTTGATTTTGCGAATGCGGTTGCTGATTTGGCAGGTGCGATTGTTGATGTTGTTGCTGCTGTTGCGAGTGCGAGTGTTGTTGTTGGCTTGACATACCTCCCTGTGGCGGTGGCTGATGGTGATGTGAATGCTGATGGTGATGCGGATGCTGAAGATGGTGTGACTGCTGCGGGTGGTGCTGTTGTTGTTGCTGCTGCTGCTGGTGGTGGTGCTGTTGTAGCTGCTGCTGCTGTTGCTGCTGGATTTGTTTTTGGGCGGATTTTTTATGTTTCTTGTATTTGACTTTGTAGAGATTGTAAACGGCACCACTGTTACGACCACCTGGCATGCGATCCTCTCGTACAGCTAAAAAGATTTTTTTTTAAAAAGATCTTAAGATACGCCTACAAACAGACTTACCCTGCAGCACCATTCCTTGTTCGATGCATTTCTTAAAACGACAATACTGACATCTATTTCTCTGTGATTTGGTGATTTCGCAGGTCCCATCAGCTACACAGGTGTAAACTCGACGATTTTGAACGGTTCGCTTGAAGAAGCCCTTGCAGCTGAAATAGAAAACAAAAACAATTATTTTGAAGGCAACAGGTGTTCTTTGAGCAAAATACTCATATTCACTTCGGATGGTTCTTTGGAAAGGATTGATGTTATTTTTCGAATGCCAACCAAACCTAAGAACAATTCTTTGTAAAATACAAGGAGTTCCGAGTATTAAAACTTTACAAAAGAATAAACTTTCTAATGACGGCTGCTGGACAGTCAACGGGTGATTTTGTTATCTGTTTTTGTACAGTGTTTCAAATAATCGAGGCTTGGAGCATGCTTATTTTACCTCCGCGTGTCGTAGCCACAGGGTTAACTTACATATAGTGCGAGAGTTAAACACGAAAAAAAACAACACTATAATGCCCCGTCGGAATGACTGGCTGAACAAGTCTTAGAGCTCTTACATCAGCACTAGTCAGGGTGCTAAAATAGAAATGATGACGGATGAACCTTATGGGCAGCACTCATATCTCCAAAGGAGTTACTGACAACGGAGTTTACCGACCCGGTGTCCTATGGTCAACTTAGGGCCTGGTCCTCTAGGTTGAGGGTTTTGCGTGGGACTAACTACCCAACCACTGAGAAACGAGATGGTTACGAAACAACCAAGAGTCTCCGACAAGTACGGATTTACTGCTGACGACCCTGGAAAACGAAAAAGGACAATAACTTTCGGATCTCAGGTGGAATATTCGAACACTGAACAGACAGCGTGCAGTCGTATGCTGGCGATGTAGATATCACCGCCATCCAGGAAGTGCGGTGGGATGGGCCAGGCAAAACAAGGATAAAAAACAGTGACACCTACTACGCTGATTGCTACAGGGAACAGAACCAACGTTTATTTGGATTGGGATTCCTTGTAAACGGTTGACTTAGGCAAGAAGTCTTCAGTTTTCGACACGTTAGTGAACGTCTTGCAACTTCCTGCCTTTAAATTCGCCAACATCAGCCTAATACGTTCTCACGCCCCCATAGAAGAAAAAGTCATTTTTCTACGAGCTCTTCGACAAAACATATACAAGCAATGTCCAACGTGCAAATGTGGAGGTCACCTGTCACCTGAGTGACCTCCTAGTCGTTGCTGGGGACATGGAAAGACCATTTCTGCAGACTGTTAAAAGGCGAAGACGACATAAATTCCATTGTCAGGTAGAATGAACCCTTCAACCTGAGCGATAAAAGCCAAAGACTTCCATCCACAGGACCAAAATGAAGTGAGAATAGCAATATCCAAGCTGATGTCCAATAACGCTGCAACAAGATTTGTTCAAAGGAAAGTAGGTATATGCCTGATGGATAGAGGTTCAGCATTAGCCGTATTTTATTTTCAGCCATGATCCATATAGATCATCGATTTACATGCAATTACAACAACAGCATATGATGCTGCTATTTATCGAGATCACAAATCATGATCTGAAAATGTATTCTTCTATTTCTCGCTGCGTTGTTTGGCGCTGTTTGTTTCATTTTTAAATGTTGGTGTGCCTGTAAACGATAGCCAAGCCACACGTTGCCAGACTAAAATATTCAACACCATTCTTAGCACAAACAACCAACAAGCATATTTTTCACATGCCGTCCGTTTTTCGAGATGTTGCTTTTTCATTCTATAAAGGTACGCCCAGATCAGCGAAATATTTCGTAAACATTTAAGTAAATGTCTTATAACCATTTATGTTTAAATTAAATTAAATTATGTTTGAGTTATTGTTTATTGGGTCACCCCACCCATTTTTTTTTCTTCTTTTCATTTAAGTACTGTTTTATATGGCCAAGTGGCAATATCTCTATTTTTTCAAGAAATACAATTGTCACGATTATTTTTCTTTTTGAAAATGCAGTAGCATGTTTAATTATTGTTACTCTAATATTATGTAATAATTTTTTAAGAAATAATCAATAAATTATCTATCAATTATCTATTATGTAACAAAAAAATGTTTATGAAATATTTCGCATTTTCCCAATCATAAATAATTAATATTAATTGTTTTTTGTTGTTGTTTAGTTTTATGATAAAAGAATTATCATAAAATACAAATGTCCAAAAAATCTTGGAATAATGAAAAATGGAAACGAGCAGGCTGTATAAATTTAAATTATTTTCAAAGCTAATTATTGTGAAACACATTTCTTTTTAATCACAAAATTGTACAAAGAAATAAAAAACTACTGTTTTCGCCGATTTTTTTGTAACTATTTTCAGTTTGTTCCAATTCCAATTACTGACGAGAAGTGCAAATGCGGTAAGGTTTTCATTACATTTCGAACTGATTGTAAACCGTTTCATTTTAAAAATAAAATGCACCGTATAACGGAAGCGGTGTTTTTGAGCCTCTGGCCGTCATAACAATTAAAAACATTTCATAAATACTTAATAAATACTTCATCGACGTCTTCAACGTCAAAAACATTTCCGAAATGTTTGACAAAAAAATGTTTCTGAGCAAATCGTTCGCTGGTCTGGATACACCTTAATAGGTATGTCAAGAAAAACCGAAATACTAGCCGCAAAATATTGTTTATTTGTTGCATATTTGAACATAAAATTTTATATTAGTTTTTAAAACAATATCGAAAATCAAAACTATGCAAATTTGACTCAAAAGTGAAATGTCATAGACCTATTATAAATGGACTGCCAGTATCCAACTTCACGTTGGTTCCAGCGGAATAAATGGGAAACCTGAGATGCAGAAATCGAAATTGGAAAGAAATATTAATACACAACGGAATACCGAATTCCGAGAATTAAGTAAAACTCACCCACTTACTAAAAAAGAAGTGTGTGCGTGAGTGATAGAACAGTTTTTGGGAAATTTCCACGAAATAACTATTCACACGTAGGTAGGTAGGAATGTTAATTTCCTTTATTAGAAACTCACAATTTGTTGGGATTTCTTTTAAGTTGGTTGTGCAGAAACGGTGTTATATTATCGCCATTTAAAAGGTATAATGGTTGTAATTTGTTATATTCAATATGCTCTGAGAATGAAAAAAATCTATTTTCATACGTAAGGTGTTCTATCGAATTCTATCATGAGGCAGAAAACAAATTTAGTTTCTTATGTCTTGTTTTGGGCTTATTGGTCGTTACTTTTCAAATGCGAATACTAAAACTAATATTCCATTATTTTGAGTATTGAACTGACATACTCAACAAATTTGGTTTTTATTTTTATTAGACTGAAACAGTAAAACGGATTTAAACATAACTGCCCTAAGGCAATATCACTTAGAACTTTTGCTTTCGAGCAAAAGATTTAGGGTTGGTTTTAATAATAGTCCAACAGCTTGCTTCAGCTTATAAACGATTACTTATTCATAAAGATTAATGAAGTTCGTTTGTCTGCTGAAGCAAACTGCATTTCTTGTGACAATACCAATATTTAACTTGCATTGTCTTTAAAATGGGAGCTACCTCCAATATTTACTAATTTTTGACTAACTAATTTTTGATAAACCACTCACCTTTTCAAGAGATTGTTGCATTTATATAACATATAAGTGTGGATTTGTAGAGCACAAAATAATTAAAACAATTAAATGTACAAAATGTAAACAAAAAAAAAACTCATTCGACATAAATATACCAAAGCTGTGTATTTTATGGGGCAATAAATACATTAAAATAAATGTTTAATTCAAATTTGTTTGGTTCGATCTATTATTTAAAATTTGAATTACCATCGTCGGCTTACAAGCAATACTGACCAACTGCCATAAATTCTATATTGTATTATCGATGGCAAGTGTAATAGAAAAGCAAGTAGAAAATTCTGCCAAAACTGACTATCTAATATTTTATCTATAAATATGCAAAGCATTTTAAATTGTTGGTTGACTATCTGCCTTTATGCACAAGAAATTCAGGAAGAACTGAACAACTGCGTTTTTCCCACGATACTACGTTTTTGCTAGTATACCGAAGATATTTTCAAACCGACATCTATTGTAAAACATTCCGCAACAATTTGAATTTCAACTGTTTTACTTAGCAAATCTGCTAACACCCAATTGGTGTCCCTAGCTTTCAATGGAGAAATCCAAGATGGTTGAAATTTTGTTACACTTTTTATTCGCTGTGAAACAAGAGCGCTAGTTATGTTGGCGTCATATTTTGGGCAGAGCTTGTATGGAACTGAAATTTCACTAGCAGTCCATATATAGTAAGTCAATGTGATATGTCATGTCCATTGATATCATATTGTGACGTGCCGCTGCACCGAATGTTTGCAATATGGCTGGTGGCAATATGAAGTTTGCCATACTCATACATTTACACTAGGTAGGTATCTGTCGTGTTTTGAGAGCAACTGTAGACACAACTTAAAAATACAATTTTTCAATGATCCGTATTGTTTTATTATCGTGATTTGATCCGGATCAGATCACGCTGATAATAAAATACGACTATTGTTTGCCGATCCACAAGAAAGACCTCTAGACTGCCTCAACTGTAGAGGCATAAGTCTCCTTAACACCGTCTGCCGTACTGTGTGTGGGTAGAAGTGAACGAAGTTTGACTAAATTTGCTAGTGTATTCGAATGCATTATCGTAAGGGAACAGACCTAATATTTCGCAGCAATTCTTTGTTGAAGAGTTTTGGAAAAATTATGCGGTGTGGCTGTCAGAATTAATAAGTAGATTCCAAAGAACAGCTGGAATTGGAATGACGGGAGCATTACGATCAAGCATGACCGAGGCGCTCAATGTGATTCTCAATTTTCTGGCAGTGGATCTGAAGACCATGAAGTCTTCCTAGGTATGGTATCGAGTTTCTTTTGACAAAATTACGTGTCACAACCGCCTACTACACCGACTGCCATATACTTCTTATAGATAACAATAATTGTGTCAGTCTTATGTAGGTTATTTCAAAAAGAAAAATCAACCAGTTCCATTGTTTTTAGCAAAACATGCATCCTATGGTACCGGCCGCTCTAGCACCATTGCATGTGATTTGAAATTTGAATAGTGATTCAACGTTTCTGCTGAAAAATTTCTAAAAGAAGACTTAATAGGAGCTGGATACAAAAAAGGGCCCCCACATAAAATACTATAGCAAAAAAAAAAAAAGTAACAAAGACATTCATTTTTAATAAACGGTTTTTCAATATGAGGTGTTATTGTGAAAGGATATGGTCCTGTATGCGTGCTCGGCATACCTTCCTCTTTATTATGAAATAAACATCCGATCATTTATCTCAAAAAATGTCATTTTTCTTTGAATACCAAAATAACATCTCTTATTGGAAAACCCTTTAAAAAACAAATTTCTTCATTAGGAAACACTTATTTTTATATGTTTGCAGTCTTTTTTGTTGAATAGCGAATAAAATCGCACTTAAACTGAAAAGGGGGCCATTTTGATCATTCTTCAAAAGGTGGGGACCAAGGATCCTGAGGCTCAGAAAGCGACCATTTGGGCCCTAAATGGACCAAACTGCAACGCTGAGTGATTAGGGCTCAAAGGGTGATATTTTAGCTTTGATATCGCCTTAAGACACATTTATTTACATTTTGTTTGTAGTGTTTTAAAAGTTTTCTTTGAAGAAAAACCAAAAAACCGGATACAATAAACGCATAGGAGATTGATGACTTATTGTTTATTTGCTTATTTTGCGCATATCGTAAAGATGGATCGAACGGTTGAACTATAGGCAAAAATACTTTTGTAATATTAAACGAGCCTTAAGTCTCAAAGAAGTGCAATTTCCCCAAAATTGAACTGATTAAGGAAAAATATCCCCAACAAGTACTTCGGGAAAATGTCTTTCATTCGTTGCCTGCTTCGGATAGAAAGACCGAAGTATTCAAATTGAAAGGAAACTATTTGACAACCACAATATTTTGCAGGCTCTAAACCTGAACATTCTAGTTTCCAATGAACATAATATATTAAAATCTCCTGTTATAGTGATTGTGGTCGCACTCATGCGAAACGGATGGACCAAATTTTATAAAATGTTTTGTGAATATTTGGTAGGTATAAGATTAGGTCATAAAGTATATTTCATAACGATAGGTGATTAGGGTGTCCTTTATATTTTTTTTAGGCGGATTTTTTGTTTTCTAAGATGTGCCATTTCAAAAAAATACATATAACCTAAAATTGTTGACCTCCTACCTCATCCCCCTAACTTTTTAATCGCGATTGTAGTATTTTTGTATGAACAATATCCATCCAAATAATTTAACCTTCGCTTAAAACTTAAAAATAGGATAATGTTAAGGTTTGTCCAAACCAGCGAAATATTTGTTTATAAATGTTTCCGATTTGCTTCAGAAACATTTCATAAACATTTATTTTACACTAGCTGACCCGGCGAACTTCGTTCCGCCCAAATTCATTAATGTAGGTAATGAAATCAACACTCGTCTTCAATATGACATTAAGGGAGGATTTATTTAGGTAATGCCCGAAATAAACTTGACTTATCAACATTTACATTTGACCCTACAGTTGGCGATATTCTGGCAAGTTTATTTGTTTATTGGTAAAGGGATTTCGGAAAGTAAACAGTGGTGTCAATGGTTTGTGTCCTGACTAAGCGGGAAGTACCACCGGAGATATATATAGGTCTCTGTGTGGACGTGATGATTTTTCTTGCATCACAAACCCTTTCGTAAATTAAACTGACCTATAACTGCAAAATGATGAGTGCATCTAGAGTGACGAATACTCACAATAAAAACTTAATTTGCTGTAAGCTGTCAAGACATTTTCCTCACTTCTCTCGTTGGTCCATACGCAAACTGTAAGTTCGCTCTTCGGCGACAGAGCCCGCTCAAAGTTTAAATATGCCTTTAAATCGGTACAGGTCCTACCAAACATTATTGATACAATGGAAATCGAACTTTAACAGTTAACAAAATCGACACCTTCCTTAACCCATCGTAGTTGCACAAAATGTTAAAGATAAAAACTAATTTACTTACCCCTCACACGTAATAATTCCATAGTGCAGACCAGTTGCCTTGTCCTCGCAAATCATGCACACCAGAGGCTGTTCATCCTCGTCCGTGGGATCGTGGGGAGCGTCGACTGGCCGATTATGGGCATTGCCGCCACCGCCTCCGACCGAATTCGATGCACCCCATTGCTGTTGGGCGCTCAAGTTCAGTGCTTGTAATTGACCTGGCGGCAGCTGACTATAGTCTCCGGCCCAAAGTCGCTCCATGTTGAGAGCATGCGGTGGTCGAAATGGCTGCGGCCGTGGTCGGTTGTCCTGGATTCGTGTCTGGCCGAGACTCAGTAACAGCTGAGCAGCTTCCTCGGTGTTTTGCGATGGCCCCGGCGTTTGAGTGGGCGTAGTCGATGCAGCAGGTGGCGACTGCATCGACTGCGGCGATGGCTCATAGCCCCAGACCATTGTTCGAACACCGCAGCTTTCACCCATTATGACAGTGGGAGTGCCGCGTGGTGGCGTCTGTGACGGTGTTTGTGGAGAGAGCTGCGATGATGACGAGGAGGAGGAGTGATGCGGGGAGGGTGACTGAACAGGCGCATTTGGACGCAACGTTCCGATCGGGCCTCCAATCACTTCAGGTTTGACGCCATTGATTCGCGAGTTGTTGGACACCCAGACCATGCGCTGGGCCGGAGATGACTGCATCAGGTTCGGCAGCTGTTGGTGTACTTCGTTCTTGACGCGAAAGAGAATTGAAGATGCATCCCGATTGGCGGGATGACGCAATTGTAAGCTTGGATGCATGAGCGCCTGAGCCGCCAGATTACTCATTGACTGTGTTGGCAGCTGAGGAGGTTGCGACTGCTGTACCTGTTGCTGTCTGTGATTTGCTGTTGGTGAGAGATTCAACATCGGCGAGGATTCCTTCTTTATTCGAATATGCTGCTGCTGTTGTTGTTGTTGATGCTGCTGCTGCTGTTGTTGTTGTTGTTGTTGCTGATGTTGTTGTTGTTGTTGTTGTTGCTGTTGTTGTTGTTGTTGCTGCTGCAGCAGATGATGCGTCTGATGTTGTGGGGATTGTGACGAGTGCACTTGAGGCATGGGTGGCCCCTGCCGCGACGACGGAGACATTGAGTTCGGGGACATTTGCTGTCGAGAGATCATAGCTTGTGTGGATGCAGCCGCCTGCAAGATCTGCAGCTGTTGCGACTGCGTCAAATGCATTGGTGACGTCGATGTTGTTATCGTCATGTTGTGACTATTGTCACCGCGACCGTGACTGTAGAACTGATGCTGCTGCTGATGGGATGGTGGGCTGGACTTTCGCGAGGAGATGTGGGGATTTTGTTGCAAATGCTGCGGGTGCTGTTGATGTTGATGCGACGGTTGATGTGGATGGTGCTGCTGCTGTTGTTGTTGTTGTTGTGGCTGCTGCTGTTGCTGCATTAGCTGGTGTTGCGTTGATGAATGGGGCGAGTGGACGCTGCTGCTGCTTTGCTGTTGATAGGGTGAATGTTGTTGTGGTTCAGACTTTACTCTTGAGGGGGTCACCAGAACAGTTACGTGTTGCTGGGACTGCGTTAGCCCCTTTGGTGATGGCTGCCGTTGATGGTGTTGTAGCTGTTGATGTTGTTGTTGCTGTTGTTGCTGTTGTTGCTGCTGCAGTTGTTGCTGTTGCTGTTGATGCTGCTGCTGCTGTTGGTGTAATTGTTGTTGCAGATGCTGTTGCTGCTGCTGATGATGATGGTAGGCCATCATCTTTGTTGGTGAGGACAGTATGCGCTCTTCCTTAACGGATCGTATCACACTTAAATTAACACTACCACCTCCACCACCGCCCGGTCCATTCCCGCTGCCATTACTCCCTCCACCATTGTTGCTATTCACCTCACTGTGGCCGAACCCTGTCGACGAACTGTGTATCCCATTCGTTGGATTTGTCGTTGTCGACGGCTTATCATCCACCGAGTCTGGCGAAGCTCGACTGCTGCCACCGGCACTGCTCGTGCCGCAGCTAGTACTACTCGCCATTCCATTGCCATGAGGCGGCGTTGGTGTCGTTGGCGGAACCGAAGGTGGCGGTGTGCGGGCGTTTGTTGTCTCCGGTAACGGCGGCGATCGTACGCTGGGCGGAGGCGGTGACATTACCGATGATGCTGCCGCCGCTGACACCGTGCAATTCGATGATGAGTGAATTTGTTGCGCTTCTGGCTCATGTTTCACCGTGCAATAAGATGAATGCGCTTGCGTTTCTTGTTTGATATTGATGCTGTTATTATTACTAGTATTGTTGCTGCTGCTGCTTTGTTGCTGCTGTTGGTTGGCAGCTACTGCAGCGGCTGCTGCAGCTGCTACTGCAGCTGCCTTGGCGGCAACAACAACAGCTGATGCGGTTGTCGTCGTTGTTGTTACCGCCGCTGATGTTAACAATGAGGACGATATAGTTACAATTGGTCCTGGATCGCACATTTTCGGCGATATTGGCGCTAATAGATCCGGCGATGAAGTGCTTGTATCGGCTACTGATTCGCCATCGCTACTGCATCTTGAATCGATTTTCCTTCGTTTCAGCTTTAGATCCTGAAATAGGCTCATTTTATCGAGCTCGCTGTACGGGCCACGGCTCAGTGTCATAATTCCTGTGGAACAAAAAGAAAACAAATTGTAAATTATAAAGAATAGCAATAGCAATAGCAATAAGAGCTTCGTTTGCATATCGACTGATGAAGATAAATAAATGTGTTAATGTAAGTAAAGCAAAAGTAATACATTGTTTTAAATCAGACTAACGGTTCTTTTATTTTAATGTTGTTTTGGAGCAAAACCCCATTTATTCGGTTTGAGCTACAATACTTGCATAAAACTAAGAATAAGTCTAAGACTTAGGCCTGGAGACATGTATGATGAAGGTCGAGTAGAAAGACGATTGTGTCGTTACTTGATGAGCTCGGTTTGGCCTACAATCTGATACTGGGTTAAAGAAATATTTAATATCAGAATCATTAGCAAAAGTCCCGAGGACAGCTCGATTGAAAATTCGGCTAATCGGGGAACGCTACAAGGGAGAGCTTTATCTCCTCTCTTATGGAACATCTCAATAAACAAACTTCTCAAATCACTCGCTAACAAGGGCATCAAGGTCCCCTACGCAGATGACACAGTAATAATTTTCTCAAGAAAATGTCTTCCCACCATTAGTGAAGTTACGGAATCAGTGCTATCAGAACTGATGGGGTGACATAATGTCCATGGAAGTTATTTCTGTCCCAAACGGACATTATGTTCTTTTTAACAAACAGACATAATGTCCAATCTGAAAGAATTTGAAAAAGTTGCAGAGGATTGCTTGCGTAGGTATAAAGGGTTCACTAAAATCTACATCGTAACAGGGCCTAGAAACTGCCCTGCGTTAACCTACTACCTATCGAGCTTTATGCTAATAACGTCACAGGCAAGGGTGCTTCCAGACTATAATAGAGAATAAATGTTGGAAACATGAATCATTCGGTCACTCACGCTTAACGCATACATGCCATCTATGATCAGAGCGGACTTATGCCACTCAAGGACTACAAGATACCAAAGCATGACTTCCAAAATAATTTTAAGGTCTGTATACCGGGCATCTAGGACTGGCTCTCTCCGAGTACTGTCATAAAAGGCCATCTTCACATATGGCAGAGAATGAAACGGGCGCTGGAATAAAGGCTCTGCGTGGATATGGATAGCCAAGCAGCACTCAAAGCGTTCAACTCCAATCGGGTAAACTCAAAGTCTGCAAATCAGTGCCTTTCGGCATTAAGAGCGATAACCAACACTCAACATTGCTATGCTGAGTTCCTGGATATGTTGGTGAAGAAGGGAACGAGGCAGCGGATAATCTGGCCCAACGAAGCTGTGAAATAAACGTACAATAGCGGACGGCAAGTATTCCCCGCTTTTAACGCAGCTAAGAGCTTCATTAATAATGCCACATTATTTTTGGTAAATGAACGATGGAACAACACTAACGGTTACATCTGGGCGGTTCTAGTAGATAAATAGTCTTCATATCATTGGCTACTCGTAGAACGAACTAGAGGATAAGGTTACAAAAGAGCTTTAAGAACTCATGAGATTCATACTAAATCTATGTGGCTTCAACTTGAAAAGTGGTTTATTTCTTGTTTCTCAACAGGCTACACTGGATGATTCTCGTAACTGGACATGGATCTCCCGCGTGTGCAGACACCTTGGCGTTGGTGCGGGAGCTTAAGCCAACTCACGTGAACCTACTGACAGGATCAACGCCACCAGCACTGGTAGAGTTTTTTCTGTTGATAGGCGATGGGTTGGTGAACTAAGTCTGCCACCCCTAATCCGAGAAAGTCATGCGACCCGTGCTTATCGGATGTGGTTTGCAGTCAGGGGTATCCGACTGTATTACCTATTACGGAGCCTCTCTGATACCGGGCCAACTCAGGGAGTAACCTTGGCCTTACCACGTTATACGGGGCCCTGGCGTGGCGGACGACCCTTTACCGCGCTACTCGTGGGTTATGAAACTAACAAATTAAAACAAACTAAAACAAAAAACGAACTTAACATATTGCGGGGTGACACCGCATCTGGATTGGTTAATCAAGTGGAGCCAAGGCTCTGCGATAACTTTTTAAGTTGTCAGCCTGGAACAGGCCGAGGAAGCAGTGTTAGGCAAGTACAACCAAGCACCAGCCAAGACACTGCCAAATCTAAGATTCCGGTGTCGACACCTATGTTGGCTAAACGCCTTGAAGCTGCCAGACTGGGAAGCGGGAACCAAGCTCTAGCTTCTCAACCTTTGACCAAGGCTATAGTAGGAAATACGGGGACGGCAACGAGTCAAGCTCGTATACCTAAACCTATGGAACCTGCAGCAGCTACGGCTAAAAGGAAAAGGTGCCTATGCCCACCGATGCCACCGCCGGGCCAGCCTGGTGGTAAGGACGAACTTCTTCGAATGGGGTTGAGCGGTGCAGACATTAGACAGTACCTTCGCTACCTGGAAAAGGGCTTTGCATCTGAGGAGGCAAGGAAGAAGGCTGAAGAAAATAGGGCTAAGCCTGGATAGGATGTGATGCCAACGCTCACAATACCATTTGGGTATGGGACACTAATATCAGAGGTGAGCCATCATAATTTTTACTAAGTTCTTCTCTTGATATCTATAATGTAGGTAATATCCCCACTTTTCTAACTCGAGCTAGGTACTAGATCTCACACTAGGCAGCCATAGTATGAGTAGATTTGTTAGAGACTGGAGAGTATCTATGTCTGATCATAGGATCATTACCTTTGATTTAGATAATACTCCTATCACAACTAAACCAGTTAGAAATCCAAGGCAGACAAACTGTGATCTCTTTGAATAGTCTATTGAAAACAATCTGGAGCAAGTAAATACTAGGAGAGCTCCAGGATATCATCTAGAATTGGAATACACAGTAGAGGGCATAACATCAGCCATCACAAGTGCGTTTTAAACTAGCTGCCCAATAAACAGAAGTACAGAGAAGAATAAGGTTCCATGGTGGAGCAACAATCTGTCAAGACTTCGGTCAACGACGCGTAAACTGTTTAACACAGAGGCAGAGCTACAGAATGGCACTGACTTCATACAACAAAGAAATGAGGAAAGCAAAACGAGAAAGCTTTAGACAATTCTGTGAGACAATTGCGAACGCCCCTGTTGCGGCCAGAGTGCATAAAGCACTAGCAAAAACAGAAGGAATATCAACGTCTCTCAGTTAACCGGATGGCAGAGGTCACGACTTCTATTAGAAACTCATAGGATAGCCATCCGAGTACGGACAATAGGAGCACGACCAATATTCAAAGACTTTGGAAAGAGGATTGGAAAAAATCAACCGAAATCTTCTCTAAAGGGCGACTACAGTGGACAATTAACTCCTTTCAACCTTTTAAATCACCGGGGGTGGATGGAATTACGCCAGTCCTACTACAAAAAGGGCAAGGTAAATTGCTTCCACATTTGGCAAGAATTTTCAAAAGCAGTCTGACACTGGGCTACATACCAAATCAGTGGAGACGAGCGAAGGTAGTGTTCATTCCGAAAGTGGGAAAAAAGGACCCAAGTCTACCGTAGTCCTATAGACTAATCAGCCTTAGTTTGTTCCTTCTGTGGACAACTACTTGAGAGGAGATGTACTGTGTATATCGCCTCTTCATCATCATCAGCATGCCTATACAGAGTGGGCAGATCTACGGAGACTGCTCTGTACCAGCTAACTGAGATTACTGAAATCGCTCTTGAAGCGAAAGAAACAGTATTGTGTGCCTCCTTGGACATCGAAGGAGCATTTGATAATACATCGCATGATGCAATTATTCGAGCTCTTGATAGAAAAGGAGTAAGTAACACAGTATCGAGGTGGATGTTTGAACTCCTGAGCACAAGATCAGCAGAGACTCACAAATCAGACGGTACTATCAAGGTTAACACAGCAAAAGGCTTTCCGCAAGGAGGAGTTCCATCTCCCCTAATGTGGAGTCTTCTAGGGGACGAGTTACTTGAGAAATTGACAAATCATGGCATCAACAGCATAAGGCATAAATGCTGATGACATAGTTGTTATTGCCAGGGGTAAATTTGAAGGAACCCTTTGTGACATTATACAAGTGGGACTCGAAATAACTCGTGACTGGTGCGAAACGGCTGGGCTAAACCTAGATCCAGCAAAAACAACAATAGTACCACTCATGAGGAAAAGAAAACTTGAACGGCTGAGGCCGATAAGACTATCGGATACATAACTGACATCAGTCAATGAACTTAAATATCTGGGACTAAACCTGGACAGCAAACTCGTCTGGAAAAAACACACAGATGAGATAACCACGAAAGCAACGCGGGCTTTAATGATCTGCCGAATCCTAGCTGGCAAATCCTGGGGATACAGCCCGACCATCCTCAGATGGATGTATATTGCTACTGTGAGACCAATGATCACGTATGGCGCAATTGCATGGGCAAAAAGAACCAGTCTATCCACCACAAGGAAGATACTCAATAAAGTGCAAAGACTGACATGCCTATGTATAACAGGGGCCATGAGAACTTGCCCAACCGTAGCTATGGAGGTGCTATTGGAACTAACTCCGCTGCACCTCATGGTTGAGGAATGTGCAAGTAAAACGGTTCTAAGAATGGCCAAATAAGGAGTAGAAAGAGAAAAGTGCATCACACTGAGACAGTTTGACGCACTACTCAAGAAACATCCATTATTGGCCTTTCCTAGAGACGATATCATCAAAAGATTTGATTTCCAAAAGAACTTTGTTGCTAAGCTCAGGAGCAGCGAATCCACAATTTACAGACTGAGCAATCACACATCGAAGTGGTACACAGATGGATCGAGAACTGATGATGATGAACCAAATATTCTGAATCAATGGGCAAAAATACCAACATCTTCCAGGCTGAAATCTATGCCATAGACAGATGTTCCCAATTAAACCTCGACAGAAACAAAGTCAACTGTGATATAGCTATAATATTAGACAGCCAGGCTGCTATTATGGCACTTAATTCCCACATCATTAAATCCAAACTTATGTTGGAATGCCTACAAAAGCTTAATGAACTGGGTAGGAGAAACAAAATAACCCTCTGCTGGTTGCCTGGCCACAAAGGAATAGAGGGTAATGAAATAGCCGGTTTCCTAGCAAGAAAGAGAGCAACAAAACTTTCATTGGTCCTGAACCATTCTGTGGAATAGGGGATCACACCCTCAAAGAAGAATTTAGGAAACTAGAGAAAGAAAATGGGGCAAGGACCTGGCATAACACTCAGGGCATGACGCATTAGGCAGGCCAAGAAACTTCTGGGGCAATACAACCGGAAAAGATTCCAAGCTTGCATCGGCATGAGCAAAAACAACCTCCGTATCCTAACGGGGTTCCTAACGGGGCACTGTAGACTCAAGGAACACCTCAGGAAACTGGGCATATCTGAAGAAGGTCTCTGCAGATTCTGCGATGAGTACAGTGAAATCCCAGAATACTTGCTGGGATCATGTGGGGCACTGACCCACAAAAGATTAAAATACTCGGGCAAGTACCAACTATCTGATGAGGAAATACTGTCACTGGAGCCAGCTCTCATCTTAGATTATTAAAGCAAACTGGACTGGAGAGAGTGCTATATGACGGATTTCTTCCGCCAAGGAGAAAGAAGAGTACAAGAACCTCTAAAATGATTCCGATCCGAAAGGAATTATATTTTGAGGGGAACTCTTATGAGGAATTATACCTCTCTGAGGCGTAAGCAGGGGATACAATAGACCAAGAGGTCGCAGTACAACAACCCTTTTCACATAATAATAATAATAACTGGACATGGACACAATGGACCCAAATGATGGTCTATGTGAAGCTGTGGGAACCGCCGAGAGAGCACCCTTTTACCTACCTACCTATCTACATCATCGTAGTTTGTGGCCCACAATTGGCACTAAAGAGTCAAAGATCCCAACATCTCATGATAGAAACCAAATCCACATCATAGAGGAACCAAACTAGAGAGCCAACTGAGAGCAGAAACGGTACATTTGCCCACAAACTTCCTATGACCTTGTACAGCCTAGGAATTTCCTAAGTATTAGTGCCTGTACAAATCAAAGGAGCGCCATTGCTGCCGCACGCATACTGAGGCAATTCCTAGGCAGGAAATGGACTGTCAATCGGGCGGCCATTACTAAGTTGGATTTAAGTGGGGGCGACTGTGTTCGTCATTTTTGGTGCCGATTAGTTACACGGCGTTCACATCGCAGTTCAAGTTAAACATTTTTAAAGTTTATGAATTTGTTGGAAAATCGAATTTTGAATATAATATAGGTACCTAATATAATTTCATCACAATGTCAAATACCTTTTAATAATCAATCATTTGTCAATATCAGAAATCCATCTCACGGTTTTTTGCACTTTTGCTTATTTTTGTGGATTTTAATCTCTTACTTCAATATTTAAACACAATGTAGGGGAAACAGTTTGTACCTATGCCGTGGGAAAAACATATTTCAGTTTCAACATATTTTACAATCTCTAATTGATGCGTAAAATGCATACTTACACAATATAAATATGTGCAAGCATGAATTTGTTAAATTCAAAAAATTAATTCAATATTTTTGTTCCGTTTATAGGTACTATTGCTCTCAAATTAATCTTTAACTTTTTTTTCAGAGTCTGGATAAATTTGCGAATCCTTATTTCTGAGCGAAATTCACACCTACTTACACTAACACCAAACATTTGTCGAATTGAAAGTGTGTTATTTTACGTTTTTACAGACGACAAGTCTGTAATTAGTAATTCAAAATAAACTCTATTTAAAAAAAAAAAAAAATGTTTGCAATAATGAGCTACCATAAATTTGATGTCGAGACTGAAATTTGTTAAAAGTACTGCGCTATATCTACAAAACATGAAATAGAACATGAGAATACCTACAATAAACAAAATTATTTGGATTCTCACGATTGAATACGCCAAATCCGAAATCGGAAATTATATCGCAAAATCCAATTAAATACCACATTATTTGGCGTGTTTTTTTGAGCTTCGATCTCAGCAAACCAAAGTAAAGTAGGAAATTCAGCATGAAATTCCAACAACTACTAAGAATCCTCATAGTGTCAAATAGAGCGTAGTGGTTGTAATTAAGAGCTGAAAGTCCTACTTTACTTTGATTTGCTGAGATCGAACCTCAAAAAAACAGGCCTATTGTATTTTTGTTAGGAGTTTAAAGACATAGCTACTTGTATTTTTACGATATTAATACGTCTTTTTTTTTTCAAATATGAAAAGCTTTGTTCCTATGTAACATCATTTAACACTGTTCAGTGTTATTCAACTACAATTTCCAATCGCACTTTGATTGTGTACAAATATGGTGCTAAATAAACGAATTTGAAAACAACCAAGCCAAATGGAAATTTATTTTCGAGAATACATTTTCTAATGTGGTATTCGTTTGGGCTTCTTCAGATTCGCTCTCAGATTTCAGATTTCGTGTGGCTAATCGAACATAAAAACGTCACTTGCTCTTTTTTATGATAATATTAGTGCGATTCGAATATGTGTAGCCTTCAACACTTTTCAAAACATTTTCCATTCACTGCTTAAGTTTTAAATTAAAACATTCGAAATTTGCGTCTCGATTGATTTTTAAATATTTATACATAACCAATTTACTAAAATAAATTCACCCGATGCAATGCCTTTCTTTGCTGTAGAACATATTCACGAAAACCTAAACGCCCTCCACCAGTTGTCAAACTCAAACGCACTTGTGTTGGTAAATCTGAGAAAATATCTAGATTCGCAAAAGTGCTCTGAAATCTGAAAAAGATTGCTTTTTTTGTACCAAACGAACATAAAAACTCTGAGAGCAAAAAAAGTGCTCTGAGAGCGCCCAATCGAATACCACATAAAGTTTACTTTTGCCCTAGTGGAACCTTGGGCTTAACTTGCATGTTGTTAACCTATTTATGGAACAACCCCCAAGGTTCAGCTGCATGAATTCTGCTGTCAAAAATGTAATTCACATAAACAAAATTAAAAAGACCTGAAATGTGAATGGATGAACATTTTTTAGAACCGAATTTGGATAGAGAACAAGTAAAGCTATATGAAAAACCATACTCAACATTTATTCGTGCTACATTTATTGTTATAAATGCATTTACAAATTATTTTTAATTGAAAAAGTACCACCGGGCGGCCATTAATTACACGTATTCACCGACAGGAAAAATAAGAGCGCTCGAGAGAGGGCTGTCATTCGAAATTTGCGGGGAAAATCGGGTAGGTGCACGGGAGATGGCTCTCTAGTTTGGGTACTCTCTGATCCACATGCTCGTGGTGGAACAGCTCCTGTGTCTCTTTCCAGCCCTCCAAGAACGCCGCTACTCTTGTTTGGGAGCACGGTTCTTCGAAGCCTTGGAAGATCTAGCAAAGATACGTCTTTCAGATATACAAAGATTCATCAACAGATCCGAATAGTTTTGTTAGTTTCATGTCCTACCAGAGACCTGTTTTTATTTGTATGCCACGACTTTTGAGCTATGTCCCGCAAGTAGCTATGTAAATATGAGAAACATGGTAGAAAAAAATTCAAAAAAATGAAATCAACAGAAGAAAGCCTTAACTTCATACTTCTTTTGTATTATTAAATGTAGATCAGTGACAACTGAGAAATACTTAAAAAAAAAAGTCGGATTGCACTTCCCTTTAAAATTGGGCAAATAGACAGCTAAACTTAAATCAGCGTTGAAGCAAATCGATTATAATACTCGAAACAACGAAGTAAGCTTCAAAGTTCTGACGGTAGAAGACATTTTCAATATGACGCTCACTTTGAAATATTACGACGATAGGTGAACACTAGACGACGTGCCCAAGGTATGCTGCAAATATCTAGCATCGTTAACAAATATGGTAGAAGACAACTTCAACATAGCGTTCCGTCAACGAACAATAACCTTCCCCGAGAATTAACGAACATTGTCAACTTCAAAAAAAGAAAAAAAAAAAAAAAAAAACGATTAAACACTTATTCTTGAACAATGAAATAAATACGTAAACCAAGATTTAAAAAAAAAAAAACATAGGTAATATATGTATTCTTTTTTTTGTTTCTTTCTTTCCTTTTAAAGTTAAAAAATTAAGAAATTAGATAATTTCATAACGTAAAATTGGATTTTAGAATAGGTACATACTAAGCTCTTATTTAAATAATGTGAACAAATTTTAAAAAGATTTAATCTTCTACAGATAAGCCAAAGGCTTCGCAGATAAGTTAATACAAGTGTTAAGTAGAGTAAGTTAGGGTAATATGGAATATGTGGATAATATGGAATACCACTGTTTCTCCATATTTATTGTAGCGACATCTCTTTATTCACACTCAGAACTTAGATTGCATAAGAAATCCCAGCAATCTTCTACTTGATTTCAAATAGCTGTCAAACTGACAAAAAAAAAAAAAAATCAAATTCAAAAACCGCTGCAACTAAAACTTTGCATGGTGCGAGGATTTTTTATTAAAAAAATATCTTATAATCATAAAATTAAAGTAAAATCGTGTGTTTTGCAAAGCAGTATGTTCGGACTTCCATTTGTTGCTGGTTTTCTGAAGAAATAAATAAGCGGTATGTAACTTTTACTTTTTTCTTTGAAATGTGCACAACTGTGGTAATACGGAATACCTAGACGTATAATAGTATTCCATATTATCAGCACTTTTTTCTTCGTTTTGATAAAATCTCTAAGACCTGGTCTCTTAATGTATAGATGGCTACTACGACCCAAAACGCAGCAAGGCGCAAGCAGTGGAAACCAGAGGACATGGAACAAGCCATTAATTGCGTTCGTGCAAAGCAAATGGGTTACCTCAAAGCTTCAAAAGCATTCAATGTTCCACGCGGAACTCTTTTTAGATTGGCCACATCTGCAGAAACTTCTACTAAAGTATCCCGTATTCTCCTTGGAAGAAAACCTATCATCACAAACGAGATGGAGGCTGAACTCGTAAAATATATCAAAGAGATGGAGTCGCGATAATTTGGGTTAACACAATCAGATGTAAGGTCGTTGGCTTTTCAATTGGCATTAAGGAACAACATTTCAAACAAATTTTCGGTTTAAAAGCAAAGCGCTGGGCGTGATTGGCTTAAAGGGTTTATAAAACGACATAAAAATGATCTGTCAATTAGAAAACCATCAGGTACGTCAATCGCTAGAGCCACTGGGCTTACTAGAAGCAATGTTGATCTGTTTTTTGTCCTTCTAAAATCTTACAACGATCGATATAATTTTCCACCCGATCGGATCTATAATGTTGACGAAACAGGTATTTCGATTGTTCAGATTTCGAACCTGAACCTCGTGAAGGCGTGTTCTGCAATGCATGTGACCAATCGTATCCTGATGGTCTCTTATGGGCTTATGGGACAGATGCATTCAATGCAGTATGTGGTCCCACAAAAATTGTTTAAAAACAAAATATTTATGTAAATTTTGTGAAAATTCATTTGTAAATTAAAGCTTTTATAAACAAAATAAAATGGAAAGGAAAACATTTCGATCGTGGGTAATATGGAATATTCCATATTGCAAATCGTGGTAATATGGAATATTACATATTACCTGCACATTTTGTGGAAATAAGATATTAGCATTTTTTATATAAAAAGCCGTATTACAAAAGTGGTAAGTTGCAATGCTCTGGAAAGTTTGGCCTACGTATCTGAATAGACATCAGTCACTTTAAATCCCTTGATGAGTAGTTTATTCCGAAAATATAGATATAATTTCAGAACAAGAAATATGTATTCCATATTACCCTAACTTACTCTATATATTTATGAAAAAATAAAATCTTAAAAGTTAAAAGAAAAAAGAAAAGTTAAAGAAAAACAAAGAGCTTGTTCCAAAAAGCGCGGCGGATCGCTTTTGATTACGGATTTGAATTTTTGCATTTCCAAAAGCGATTCACTTTCCATTCGACCATATAGAAAGCGAAAGCACTTTCCCAAAGTCATTTTAATTTTATCATTGCATTGTTAGCATTGTTAGGTGACAGATTGCTGGCGGACCTAATAAAAATGTAAATATTCAATAAAAACAAGAAGTTTAAAATAGCTGAAACATTGAGTGTGCAGCAAAAAATGTCTTATTAATTGAATTTATTTATTTTTTAATAAAAGAGTCTATAACATACTTCCATAAAACAATTTGCTGCACTCCTTCTTTGAATATTTATGTTCACCTCCTTTACTTCTTTATTTTCCGAATACAAAAATAGACAAATTTAATCCATTTTTTTTTTAATTTAATGCAAAATCTAAAACTTTCTCAATCAATTTTTACAGCACAAACAAAATTGTTGTGTCATAAGACAGCTGTCAAATATTTGGAAAAATAAATGAATCTATGAATTGGAAGTCAGAATGGGAAAAACAGGAAAGCGCTGGAACGATACTTTTCGCCCCATTCGCATTTGAGAATATCGCTTTTGATACGATCCGGTCCGCCTCGCATATTACTTAAAATATGTCGACCGACGATATCTATCTTTATCCTCGCGGTCTTCAGATGTCGTGTCATTATAATAAGTGAATCATGCAAAAGAACCGGAACTTCATACTTTGGTCAAGCCTTGCGGCAGAACACATTATAGATCTGCATGACCACAAAAAGTAGGTCAAATATTTTCATCCAACCGGTCTTTAGATTATTTTTGTACACGTTCTCGCCTACACAAATTCTATTGCCATAAGAACCCTCTCGCATCAGGTGTAAACCGCTATCCGATACACCTAGTGGTACCAGTGTAGAGAAAAACGTGAACCCGTAAACGACCGACCGCTGACGATTGGATATCGAATAGCAAGCGCACCCCTCAACAGTGAGTTCTTAATTAACTTCTGAAGAACATGCATGGAAAATCCTTGTACTTGCGCATACGTAATTACGACCTTAAACCTGCACATAAGACGGTCGTCGGTATCGGTGTCGGTCAACCTATGTTAAGCTCGATATTAGCAAACAAATTTGAGGCACTCCAATCATATAGACCATATTGGACTAACCTGAAATAAAGTCGACGACATCGATGACGAGGTGACTTTTTGGTGCGCAATGTGTTGCACGTCGAGGCTATATTGGAAACGTTTCAAGAAATTGCTTCAAATAACCACTCAACCGGAAAAGGCCGACTCCGGACATTTTTGCATATTTTATGAGCGCAAGTTCAATAATCGCATTTTTCTTTTTGCCGACCACAAACAGCTTACCGAAGTCACACCAAAAGAAGAACAAGAAAAGTGAATTGAATGAAATTGAGTTTTGTGTTTTTTTTTACTGCTTTTAAACTTTCCATTTCTCGCGTCACGCATACCATCATGTCCGTTGAAGAACTGTCAAGAATGACAGATTGTAATATTAATTGTAATGCGAACAAGATAGGTTGTAATTTTTGCATACCTTTAGTAGGTAGGTACTTTCGGGGTTTATAGATGTGTATCTAGGCACTTTGAAGCTATTGACCGAACAACAGCCTCATCAGAGTCGAGCCATAGCTCAAAGGCGAGGCTTTTGTGAACAAAGCTTTTGTATAGCAGTTCGTAATAAATACAAAAAATGAAGCTTGTTACGGTTTGACACTAGTGAGTAATTTTGTATATCGTTGAATTCGTTTTGGGTTCGTTGCTTTTGTTTTCTTAGAGAAATTTCCCAAAAACAAAAAACTTTCACTGCCGAATTTTTTCAAGTTTTGATAGGTCTAACACAAAGTTTGTTGAACTTTGAAGCGCAAAAGATTAATCACAAATGGAAGATGATTTTAATGATGAATATTTTTTTTTCGAGTGAATTTGTTAGCGGGCATATTTTTTGTATTTTTTTCTTTTTGACTTTAGTTTTCTAGGTCGGGTGAAAGGAAAGTATATTTTCGGGAGAAATGCAGTAATTTGCGATAAGTTTTTTTCTTTTCTTTTGTTGATGAAATTTGAATGCTTTCGAGTGTCCGCTGAAGGGGATATCCCCTTGAAAGAGATTGATTGTGTGAATTAACGATGGTCAGAGAATAGTGAAGTGTTCAACAAGAAGCATAAATAATTGGGCTTGCATGGAACTGTTTCTAACGATATTTTAGCAAATGTGATTTTAAAGAAATACAATACTTACCTAAAGACGAATTTTCAAATATTTTGCATTCCTCACAGAGATAATGTGCCTTGGAAACATAGACCATTGGAAGAAATGGCAACACTAGTATTTACAGACAATTGATTGTAGGTGAATATGACTCGTCGAATCTTTCGTTATTTTTCAAAGAAGTTATGACATCTTTATCGCTAGAGTAATGCAATACAAATCAAATCTCACTAACCGCCTCACAGACCAAACCCCAATTAAAGATTAGTATGGTTTTCATTTTTATCTTATTGCCTATAATTCTAATTGAATTCTTGTCCTTAAAAAACCATAAGTTCGTTCAACTTAGTTGGAGGTCAACTGTAAGTACTTTTTAAAAGATGTCCCTTAAATCCCACCAAATATGCAAAATAAATGCCCACCACAATGTTGTCTATACATAGGTTTGTTGTGGTTGGCGATTTAAGGTTACAGGACATTCACGAAGAAAAATAGGATCAGTATTTAAAAAGGGATCTAACATTATCTACTATGATATAGTAACTCAAAAAAGTAGGTCTCGAAATTCTGTCCGTCCGTCTGTTTGTCTCTCCGTATGCTTCTTAGGCCTACAGCCTAAATGGCTGCCCCGATTTGGTTCAATCAAACTTCGGATTTGGAGTCTGTGGGCCTACAGTTCGGGTCCGTTTTAGAAATAGAAATGCTTATATATAATGCTCAAACCAATTTGATTTGTTCGAAAACGAGTCGAATATAGCTCGGTTTCAACCAAAATTGATATGAGCTTAAGAAGGTGATGTTAACATGACTGCAAAAAAAAAATCGAAAAACGGTATACCTACTTCTGACATATATTGAAAACGGTTCATACGATTATAGCTCAAATTTCTTTCTTAGATAATGGTCATTTCTAACTGAATAACAAACTCAAATTCTCTCTATATTATCGTACAGTAGATCTTAACAAAGGCAATTTTTTACAAATCTGTTTTTCTTAAGTTTACCTGAAACTGTTATTGATTTATTTATTTGTTATTATTAATTGCTTTTTGATTCATTAATCTATTATTTTTTTTAATCTAAGTTCTAAGTCGCTTCCTATCTTTTATATGCATGCCTTCTTTTTGTATGTGAATTTGAGGTTTTTTCGTTGTTGTTTCCTCAAAATAAAATGTTTATTTCCTAAAATTAATGTTTTAATATACGCTTAAATTAATTGTTCAATAGTTGGATCATTAATATCATATCTCTGTGATTATAAATTATTGCGGCTAGAAGCAAATTTAATATTGAACGTAATAAAAATATCTTTAATTCATTCATTCATTCATTCATTCATTTTCAATGGCCGCTCTTCCATTAGCAGGGTCGCGGGTATAGGATACCTAAGTGGACCCTCCATAGCTCCCGATCTTCCGCCACCGACTCTAGATCATCAGGGGCGATCCCCATACGGAGAGATTTCAGACTTGATGTAACCATCTCATCCTGGGTCTTCTTAGGGGACGCCTGCCTGATGACACGGATTCCATGGCACGTCTTGGGATCCGAGTTGGAAGCATGCGTTTAACGTGACCAAACCATCGAAGTATTGACCGCTCCGTCCGGAGAAGTAGCTGCTGGATATTCAGTTTCTCACGTATTCTGGTGTTCCTTATACGATCTCTGCGAGTCACACCAGCAATACAACGAAAGAATCTCATTTCGGCAGCTCGTATTCGCGATCTTATTCTTTCGGTTATTACCCAAATTTCATGACCATATAGTTCAGAGTAAGAACAAACACCGAATTAAAGACCGAGAACTTAGTTTTGACACCAAGTTCGGTCCTGCTGATAACAGAATGGCCTAGTTGTCTCAGAATTGATCTAGCCTGACCAATTCTACAGGAAAACTCAGCATTGCTCCTTCCATCACTCGTGAATAAGACCCCGAGATACTTAAACTTCTCCACCTGCTTCAATGGGACTCCACTAACATGTAGAGTGAATTGAACAGGGGTTCTGGAGACCACCATTATTCCAGCTTCAACACATACGGCTACAAAACTATCGAGTGCGCCCTGAAGTTCCGTCTGGGAGGCCCCAAATGACCAAGTCATCAGCGAAGAGCAATGTCTTATTCTTAGGTCTCCCAATTGAAATCTTTCTTCGTCAAGGCTGCGCTTTAACATCCAGTCCATATAAGTAATGAAAAGGAGAGGAGACAAAACACACCCCTGACGAAGTTCAACGCCCACGGTGAAAGGTATTGATTTAACGCCGTTTACCCGAACGCAGCTTGTACAGTTTCTGTAAAGAGAATATCTTTCTACTTGCAAATGACAATACAAATTTTGACCAAAATACATATTAAAAATAATACATATTAGCATTCTTAATAAGATCCCTTACTTAGTTTTTCTTAACAAAAATCCCGATGTATATTCGCGTATCTACGGTATATTTTTGTAATAATCTCAATGCCCCACTTCTAATAAAAATGCAATAACACTTGAAGCGTACACAATCAGAAACTCCCAGAAACTATACGTAATATATATATATATATATATATATATATATACTAGAAGACCCAGCCACGCGTTGCTGTGGCTAAGGTCGTTTGAATTTTTTTGTTTTTGATTTGATTTTTCAAACTGGAACCAACCACATAGGTACATCCACAAAATTCTATTGAAATCGGTTGAGTGGTTTCGGAAGTCGCCAACAGCTCCACCTATCGGGTCCAAAAGCAGTCTATCTTTCAAACGGAAAACAACCATATTGTACATCCCCAAAATGTTATTGTTATCGGTTAAGTGGTTTCGGAGATCGAAAACAGTGCCACCTATCGGGTCCAAAAGTATCTTTTTTTTGTTTTCTTTTTTTATTGGGAGGTGCCACAACCCGTTTTCCTATCCCACTTATCTTTTGCAAAGTGTGACCTATAGGGTCCTAAACTATCCTATCCTTCAAACTGAAACCAACCACATAGGTACATCCACAAAATTCTATTGAAATCGGTTGAGTGGTTTCGGAAGTCGCCAACAGCTCCAACTATCGGGTCCAAAAGCAGTCTATCTTTCAAACGGGAACCAACCATATACATCTACAATATGTTATAGTTATCGGTTAAGTGGTTAAGTGGTTAAGTGGTTAAGTTATCGTTACAGAGCTTCAGTGTATTGAGGTTGCGCAACAAAATTATCTGAGTCGACTTTCAATTTCAAATCGTGTAGCGGTAGTAAGCCCGAAATATCCAAAGAACTTTGTTGTATTGGAAGTGAAACTACCCTTTTTTTCTCTCCAGTCTATTTCTTTCAAAGGGCGATTCTCGATATAAACGTTTATCCCAAATTTAATCTCCTACAATCTACAAAAAGTAGCATATATGTCCTTCCTTGGGCCAATACGAATTCACCAAGCTCAAAATTGTTAAAACCTTAGATCCAATATTTTGATGGTAGATTAACTAAAAATAAAGTTTGGTAAACCAAGTAATCAATAGATAACTTCAACTTCAATCGAGAGAAAGACTGAAGAAGTGTGGAAATTGCACTTCCCGTGGATGGGTTTGACAAACAAATCAAATAGCGACTAAAATTTTGAGACAATAGGTCAAGCACAAAAGTTTCATCAGATTTTTTTTTTGCAAATGGATATCTATATCTACCCACCTCTATTTTATGTAATTGAAAACAATTTGTTTTAGTTATCTTAATATCTATAAAATACACATAAGTCTTCGCCGAGCTCCGCGTTTTTACAGGGTCAACATAAGAAAAAATAAAGTAGACAACTACCTCAAGCCACTGTATTGAAATTGAATATATTTATAGACCGTTTACATAGACGAAACGTTAATTTTGTGTATGACAATTTGAAATTTGGTTATTAATACAAGCAAAACTAAATAATGTGCATGACTGGTTCGCACGAAACTTTCTCGTTCATATCATAAGTTTGGTTGATTGCTTTTTGTTTTCTTAAGTATGTACGTAAAGAACTCAGAATCTTAAGAATTCTAGAAAATAGATAAACAGGCCTAACAGAAAACATAAGAATGTACTTAAATGAAGTTCACTTTTGGCTTAAACATATCCATTTCAAAGGGCAGTGCATCAATAGTAATGTGAGGGTAATGCTCTCAGTAAAAAGCAAGTTCTGTGCACATGCTCTTACACCTCACACGGTATTTGAGTATTTACATATGTATGTACCTATAAGGACAAGCAATAAGCCAATAATTATAGCAGGAGTTTCTGATCTGTTAGGCCAAATTCTTGTTTGACTGGAATAGATTGGGGATTCTGGTTTTCGTGCCTATGGTATGAAATGGAATGTTTTCATAGTATGTATAAAGTCCCAAAATCAGTCCGTTCCGGTAATCTCGAGAACCATTGTATGGATTACGATGCGGTTTTCACTTTTATGATTTGAATCTCTCAGGGAATGTTTACGCATTGTAAAAAATTGCTTTATCACTTTAAAAAACTGAGCGTTAGAGATTTAAATGAAACCTAATTTCACGCTATATGCACGGTTCTAAATCCACAACGGGTTATCGGATATGGGAACTGAAAAAAGGTTATATGTACCTATGTCACCCTGATTCATTTAAGCTATTAACCATATCTCTGTGTAATCCTAAAGCCGAACAAGTCATCTAATTTGCACCAACAATTTTCCATAAGCGCATCCAAATGCGAGACCAGCTACCCCTGCTCATGCAGCAGTGGCTGTTGTCAGTGTGACCGCTGCCGAATTCTGAAAAGTCGCAAGAAAAAGGGCATTTAGTATTTTTTTTAACGATATTTAACAACCATTGGTTCGCTAATAGGCAACTGCGTTACAGTTTGAAGGTTTTTATTTTGAAATTACAGCATTTTAAACATTTTTGAAGCGCCTTCTTCAAGTTAAAAAAAAGGCAAAAAATGGTGGCAGGCTGTCAAAAAAAGTTGCAACTTAGTCGCACAACAGTTACGCTAGCTGTCGTCGCTATTGAATTTGTGTGTGTTCGTGTGTAATTATTGGCAGTCGCCGGTCGCTGGTTGCCGTAATGGAAAATGAAAAACCAAAAACAGAAATCGGCTTTTGAAGTGAAATGAATACTTCTATGGTTACGAAAATTGTTCTCTTATGGAACGGAAGTGACGTAATGTAGTCTCTAATATATGTAAATCATGTATATAAAACCAAGTATCCCTATGTTCGTATCGTATGCTAATCTCCGAAACCGTTTAACCGAATTCAATGAAATTTTATGATGTGTGATTAAAAGAAAATCCTATCTGCAACGAATTGCCAAAAATAGTTGTCCGAAAAAATGAAACATTTTTACAAAGAGCAATATTAGGAATAATAATTGAAAACGGACCATGATCAGGGTCCAGATTCTGTAAGACGAAACGATCTAACGTTTTCGTGTGCACGGAGAAATTCGCTTGCGTAATAAAGGGCAAATCATTCGTGCGCACGAAAACATTTGATCGTTTCGCCTTACAGAATCTGGCCCTAGATCTCACATGGTCTGTTTTCGATTTTAGAAGCATGTGCTGTGCCAATGGAAAAGTTAAGCTTAAACCTTTTACTGAACCTCCCGAATCACTGAAAAATACACTCTCTTCCTTTAAACTCAAGCAATGCGGTCGCGGGCCAGCTAGTATGTACATAAAATAGGAGATAACAACATCATTAAGCATGTTCCTGAATATTTGAAAATTACAGCCTAACATTACTATGCCTATATTGGAAACAAGTTTCGACCACAAAGTCAATGTAACTTAACTGCATATAGCTGCGTAGTACATATTACACATCTTTTCATTAAGATCAAGTTCATCAATAAACAAAAATTAAAAAAGTAACACCTTGAGTTGAGTTGAGTTTCAATAATTCATCAAAAAATAGCATAAATCTTCCGCTAATTAGCTCAAAAGTGTACCACAATAACTATGCAAATTCAATTCTATAATTTGGTTACGCGAAGGTTATCAGCTGATAATATTTCAGAATAGGGAAGAGTAAATTGCAACTTAGTTAATGTACTGCAGTACTTGGAAAAAACCCACAACTAAGTGAACAATATAGTTTGCCTTTCTACCTCTAGGAATAACTACTTGTTATAATTAGATAATTTAAAATTTTATATGTAAGATCTACCTGTTGATCGAAGTTTAGCTTCATACGGCTACGAATAATTTTTATTTTGACATTGGATTGTATATAAAGGAAAGAACTGAGGTAATAGATGGTATATTATTATTATTATTTAATCAAATTTCTGCCACTTAAACAGGTAGGGAAGAGCACAGGGTTGCAATATGAATAACATGATTTGAGAAATGGCGTCTCTGAGGGTCGAGAATCTGAATCATAAAATATGGATTTAAATATTTATCCATTGAATTATTTTTTCTCGAAAACTGCTAAGGATTTTATACAATTTATTTAAAGTCCGACTAACTCATAGGACTCGTGACCGATAAGTCCTTTTAAATTAAATACGTTGCTAATCTAAACATTGATAGCAAAATCTCATACCGACATATTACGAAAATGAGTACCTTCATAAAACTCAGTTAGGCGGTAACAGAAAATGCTAAACATGTTCAAGGAAAAACGTCACTAAATGAAGCAGAGCAAATAACTGGCCGACATATTTCGAAATCCTATTTAAATTTCTTAAAAAAAAATACACGTTTTATTTTTATTTTATTAAAAAGAGACGTTGTAATTGTTCATTAGAAAGAATTTAAATTAGATGACCCATCGTTAAAAATAATACAAAAAAAAATATAAAGTTATTTTTGTATAGTTTGTCAAACTTTAGTATACAAATATCCTAATTAACATGAGGCATTAAGTCCCTGATTTGTTTCTGGATTTAAAGCATAATACAGATTTTCTCCTGAACCCAACAAAAAAGTCCTTCGGCTTTGTATTATCACAGGCCTAAGAAATTAAAGGCATGTTTTTAAAAGGATAAAATATATTATTTTGAAGATGATCCCAATGATAAAAATAAACTATTTAATTTAAACTCCCATTTACGATTAGATGGTTGGACGAAGACAGCGCCCCGTACTAATAACAACTTTTAGTCCTGACTATAAATTTACGGAAGCTCATAATTGCGAAATTTGTATACAATATATAGCCACTGTGAACTACTAAAATTTAGAGTCGAAACTAAAAATGTTTATTGCTAAGGCTCAGCAACACTACAGTCGCAAAGCGAATCACAATGCGGAAGCAGCCAGCGGCGTAAAAGAAGAATACAATGAAAGTGCTTACAAATTTGAAAAGGTTCACATGTCGTAGATGATTGATGTCGATGAGTAGAAAAGTAAAGCTTCAAAGCTAACCAAGCGGCGCGAGGAGAGTAGTTGAAGAGGGCCAGTTGGGGTTGTGAATCACGTATATCAGTGTTAAGAGCTAAGGGCAACATAAGGAAAAAATATATCTACACTTAATCATTCAACTGCTCTGCAGACCTAGAAAATCTTAATTCAGTCAGTCCACTGTATCTACCTACACATGTAATAAAGTAAGGATGTATGATTGATAACATCGATGCAAATATTACATATGCACTGAGAGAAGTATTTAAAAATTAATGCGCCTATAGTTGCCACCATTTAAAAACTCCATGCACTGAAAATTGTGAGACCCTCTGTTTTCAAATTGCATTAGACTTTTTAAGAGAGCACTCAGTCTCCATCAGAACATAAATCAAACCTGGACTCATCTACGCAATGAACATTTGCCTGCTATAAATCATATCTGGCATTAATTCATATTTATTTTAACCCTAATTGTATTTCTTTTGACTCAGTCAACTTGTCTAGCTCAACACAAATGAAAATATATGCAAATTGATAAAACTTCTACATGCTTATGAGTACCTACGTCTCGTCACAAAATCAAATCAAGTGCATCACCTCGTCCATGACAAAGATTAACAAAAGTGCTACTAATATCTCTGTTTAGGCTTAAACAAAATTCACTCACATCATGAAAAAATGAGACCGACAAATATTTCAGAACATAAACTACACAAAATAAGAAAACAACGCTACACCCGGAAGCCGGGTGTCGAGCTGCCTGACTATTAGTTGTAGTTGTTATTATTGTCGGGGGACCCACTTAAGTTTTTCCCTTCTTGCGTACAACTGCCACCATCGTCGTTTGTTGCTGCCACCGTCACCGTTACCCCACTTGTCGTCATCCTTGAATTTGGCGCGCGATCTATACCTAACCGAATTCATCACAGTACACCAGTGCAGATTTTTAAACACAGTTTTATTAGGCTACTTAAGAATACACCAACCAACCAACCCCTCCCTGTATGCTGTAATGTGCATGCCAGTATGTGGAATAGATACACATACACAGCACCATTCATTGCATTTGAAAAATAATTCCGCCCGAAAGACGGAAAAACAACAAAAACTAAATCCACAAGAGGGAAGCGAATAAATTACAGTTTATTGGGTCATAGTGAATACTTATAAATAATAGCATAGTGATGGTGGTGCAACATTAAAAAAAAAAAAAAAAAAAACCACCATTGTGTAAGACTACTCTTTTGTTTATTGCACGCCCTCTGTAGTTTCTTTTTTGCAACTTATAAAAATTGTTAGTCTGTTAACACTAGAATTGAAGAAGGAGGATGTTCAGAAACCGCCATTTTTATTATTAATCGGCCATTCCTGTGGCAGAAGGCGAAGAAGAAAAAACCAAAAATAAAAAAATCGCTAACCATCTTTATTAAATAAAACGCATTTAACAATTCAGATGTGGGGTTTATACCACAAATTTTAACGCAGTCATTAATAAAAGTGTATTTTTAAAATATCTGAATACCACAAATTTTAACGCGGTCATTAATAAAAGTGTATTTTTAAAATATCTAACAATGAGTCAACGAGTAACCAGAAAGGTAATTGTCGATGCCCTCATGGCAGCAAATATTGATTTCCCACAGGCTGCAACATTAAGACAATTACGTAGACTGTATAACGAGTCTCTGGCCATAGACGACGACGAATATCATAGCGAGTACTCAGAGGATGCTGAAACATATTCTGTGTCTGATGTCACCGTCGCCGTGTCTGCTGCTCCTGCTGTCACATCTACCGATGCCCATGCCTCCGCATCTGCTGCCCCTGCTGCCGTAGCTGCTGTACCCGCTGTTCTATCTGCTGTTCCCACTACCGTATCCGCTGCCCCTGCTGTCGTAGCTGCTGTCCCCGCTATAACTGCTGTCCCTGCTGCTGTGTCTGCTGCTCCCGCTGTCACATCTACCGATGCTCATGCCTCCGCATCTGCTGCCCCTGCTGCCGTAGCTGCTGTACCCGCTGTTCTATCTGCTGTTCCCACTACCGTATCCGCTGCCCCTGCTGTCGTAGCTGCTATCCCCGCTATATCTGCTGTCCGTGCTGGTGTGTCTGCTGCTCCTGCTGTCACATCTACCGCTGCATATGCCGCTGTATCCGCTGCCCCGGGATCAACTATTGGTAATTTGTCTGCAAGCCCTGCTAGAAGACAAGTGGTGAATTGTGCTGAAGCAACACAAAACGCCGAAGCACATCATCTGGAGGAGCAGTTGAATATCCTACGAATGCGACGTGAAATGATCGATTTGCAACACCAAATCCATATTTTGGAAGGAAGTGTTCATCAAACATCCAGTGGGCAACGGGTGCATTTTGAGGAACTAGACGCTGCAGTACCCAAGTTTTCTGGAGACGATCATCATGATATCATTAAATGGTTTTGGCAATTTGAAGATTATGCTTCCACATGTGGGTATAATGAAAGAGAAAAGTGTTTGGGTGTGCGACGCCGTTTGGATGGCACAGCAAAAACGTATGTGTCAAACTTGGGGATGGTCGGTTATGACGTCATGAAAGCGAGCCTGGTGAAGATGTTTAAACGCACTGTAACACGTCAGGAGATCTACAGGCAACTAAAAGAACGCACCTTGAAGCAGTCAGAATCCTGTTTGAGTTACGTGGTGACAATGCAGTCTATCGCAGCCAAAGCCGACATAGAAGAACAGGAATTGGTTGATTTTATCGTGGATGGGATTCGTGACAGTACCAATAGCATCACCTTGTTGTACGGAGCTAACACTATTGACGAATTAATCCAGCGAATGGACCGATATGAACAGCGTCGTACGAAAGTGACTGGCAAGTTAAATGCTAGCACACTTAAACCGAGGACCACTGCCGTTATTGCTATTGGAAGAGAAGAAATCAGATGTTACAATTGCTCACAGTTTGGGCACTATCAGAGTGCCTGTCCGAAACCACCAAGGCCCCGTGGTTCATGCTTTAATTGTCATCAGATGGGCCATCAACACAAAGACTGCCCGAAACTAGGACGTAACCGAACAATCGCCGCCCTAGGACCACAGGGAACGACCTTCAACCCTGATGATGACGAGTTTGTCGTAGAAGCTGTGCGAACAATGCAAATGGTAAGGGTGGCTTTTATTTATTCTTTTCAAGATAAATGCACTGAGTTCATACATTTCTTTTCTCTTATTGACTCGGGTAGTCCGATTAGTTTGATTCAGCATTCAAGTGTTCCCAAGTCCATTGAACTGTCAGATGTCTTAGTACCAACTCAATTCCTCGGCCTTGGCAAACAAAAAATATTTACATATGGTACGATATCATGTTTTGTAAAGTTTCATAATGAAACCAAAATTATTTCTTTTATAGTAATACCTGATGGAACAATGACAATACCCTTAATTTTGGGACGTGATTTTATGCAAATATTTAACATTTGCCTTACCCAAACAAGAAGAAGAAATGAATTAGTATTACAATGTAAACATAAAGTGAATAAATTTAAAAGAGATGTATGTTCTCGTGCAACTGAGGTTATTAAATTAAAAAAAGAAGTTGGTGATTTTAGCAGACGAGTGTCCCCGTTGCTTAGTGTAGTGCAAACAAGTAAAGCTGATTCAATTGATATTGAGACTAAAGTTTCTGTACCTTCTTCTCCTGCATATGCATGTGCCTTGCCTGCTGACTGTGTTGAGGATTTTTTTGAAATATTATGTGCCATTGACATAGATAGATTTAGACAGGAATTGGATATATGCCCGCGGCTGAGTAAGCGTTGTTTTGATATTATAAAAAAAATCATAACAGACTCTTATTTACAACCAGAAAACAAAGATCAAGTGCCATTTAATTACGAGATGAAAATTAGGATAAATGATGACACTCCGTTTCACTGTAGTCCACGCCGTTTATCATTTCATGATAGATCTGAGGTTCGGAAGATCACTGATGATTTGTTGGCCAGAGGAATCATTCGAACTAGCCAATCGCCTTATGCATCGGCCATTGTATTAGTAAAAAAAAAAAATGGTACAACACGTATGTGTGTTGATTATCGGGCATTAAACAAAAAGACCATCCGTGATAATTTTCCTCTGCCACTTATCGAGGACTGTATTGAATATATGGCTGGTAAGAATTGGTTTACTTTATTAGATTTAAAGGATGGATTTAACCAGTGTAGCATGCATAGTGACTCTGTTCCTTTAACTTCTTTTGTCACACCTCATGGCCAATTCGAGTATTTAAAGATGCCATTTGGGTTAAAAAATGCACCTTCGAATTTTCAACGATTTGTCTATAATATCTTTCGTGATTTGATTGATGCTGGTAAGATTATTATTTACATCGATGATATTTTAATCGCGTCTGTTGATTTCGAATCACATGGTAAAGTAGTTGAAGAGGTTTTACAAAGAATATATGAGAAGGGTCTTGAGGTGAAATTAAGTAAATGCAAGTTCGGTTATGATGAAATTGAATATTTAGGTTACTTAGTGAACAGGTCTGGTATTCGACTAAGTGATGCGCATATTAGAGATATTAAATATTATCCAGTTCCAACGAATCAAAAGCAATTGCACACCTGTGTTGGTCTGTTTTCGTATTTTCGAAAATTTGTACCGGGGTTTTCCAAAATTGCAAGGCCTTTATTAAATTTGTTACGCAAGGAATCCACTTTTGATTTTTCTGAAGCTTGTGTTAGAGCATTTAATGAATTAAGAAACCTATTGGTCGCTGCTCCAGTTTTAGCAATTTATTGTCCCAGACTTGAAACCCAGCTTCATTGCGATGCTAGTAGTGTCGGATTTGGTGCAGCCTTAATGCAACGACAGGATGATGGCAAATTTCATCCCGTTGGTTATTTTTCAAAATCTACATCTGCGGCTGAGTCAAAATATCACAGTTTCGAATTAGAGACACTTTCTATTATTTATGCCCTTCATCGATTCCGTGTATACCTGGAGGGAATTCATTTTACGATAATCACAGACTGCAATTCCCTCACAATGACTCTAAGCAAAAAACAAGTCAATCCTAGGATAGCTCGATGGGCTCTAGAACTAGAAAACTTTGATTACTCCATTCAGCACCGCAGTGGAGTATCCATGGGTCATGTTGACGCGCTGAGTCGATGTCATTCAAAGCAGGCTTGTAGTGAAAGTATTCCTGATAGTACTAACGAACCAACTAAATGTCAAATTGTTGCTGCCGTAGACAATGACGACTTGGACTTTCATATACAAGTGACACAAAATCGTGATGAAAGAATAAAAGAAATACAGGGAAAATTGGAAACTGGATTAGTTGATGGGTTTGAGTTGCATGATGGGTTAGTTTTTAAAAGGAACGGCTCAGATCTGCTGTTGTATGTACCAAGAGAAATGGAAGACAATGTTATTCGGATGGTACATGAGAACATTGGTCACTTAGGAATAGATAAATGCTATGATCAGATCCGAAAAAATTATTGGTTTGCGAATATGAAGAAAAAAATTAGTTATTTTATACGAAACTGCATTAGATGTATCCTGAATTCCGCACCGGCTAGGGTTAATGAACACAATTTGTTTAGTATTCCTAAAAGACCAGTTCCGTTCGACACACTTCATGTGGACCACTTTGGTCCCTTGCCTTCAATCATTTCAAAACGTAAACATGTGCTTGTTGTGATTGATGGGTTTACAAAATTGGTCCGGTTGTACCCAGTCAATTCTACTAGTACTAAAGAAGTGTGTTGCGCATTAGAAAAATATTTCAGTTATTACAGCCGCCCCAGACGCATAATTTCTGACCGAGGTTCATGTTTCACCTCATTTGAATTTAGTAACTTTCTTCTGACTAATAATATTGATCATATTAAAGTGGCAGTAGCCTCTCCTCAGGCCAATGGTCAAGTGGAGCGGGTGAATCGTGTCCTCAGAGCGATGCTCAGCAAATTAACTGAACCTGTTCAGCATGCTGACTGGGCGTCCAAACTAAGTCAAGTTGAATATGCAATGAATAATACCATCCATAGTACCACCAAAGAGACGCCAAGTCAATTAGTGTTTGGAATAAATCAACGGGGTAATATTGTAGATGAATTAACTGAGTATTTAGAAGAAAAGTTTATTGATTCGGGGCATCGAAATTTAGAGGAGAATAGGTCAAAGGCATTAAGCGCTATTGAAAGGTCCCAAGAGTATAGCCAACAATATTTCCTTAGACACAGTCGACCGGCAAGGACGTATTCAATTGGAGATTTTGTTGTCATAAGGCATATTGATACAACCGCAGGACAAAATAAAAAGTTTATACAGAAATATCGTGGTCCCTATGTGATTCATAAGGTGTTACCTAACGACCGGTACGTAGTAAAAGATGTAGAGAATTGTCAGTTGACTCAGCTTCCATACAATGGTGTTATAGAAGCTAATAAAATACGCAAATGGATAGAACCAACGGACTTGTCGACTGCTGAAATCACTGATGTCTATCAGCCACCTGAAACCGAACTAACGTAAATGTCAGAGGAGCAACTAAAGTTTTTATATTTTCTTTATTTTTCTTTTGATCGAGGTCAATCAAGTGTCAGATCGGCCGAGTTGTAAGACTACTCTTTTGTTTATTGCACGCCCTCTGTAGTTTCTTTTTTGCAACTTATAAAAATTGTTAGTCTGTTAACACTAGAATTGAAGAAGGAGGATGTTCAGAAACCGCCATTTTTATTATTAATCGGCCATTCCTGTGGCAGAAGGCGAAGAAGAAAAAACCAAAAATAAAAAAATCGCTAACCATCTTTATTAAATAAAACGCATTTAACAATTGATAGGAATAGTAGTAGTAGTCAGTGGTGCCAAATGAGAGAAAGTGAATCACAATGCTATTGTACGACAGTGGTAACTATCATTTCAAAAATTCTAGTATTTTACAGAAAATTTTCTTTACGAGTTTTTTAATATCAATACAAATATATGGATAGTATGTTGTTTATAGCCAAAACGTTAATTGTTTCCAAAAGAAAAAATAAATAATCTTATTGAAATACAATACCAATTATTTTTGAAAGAACACGCTCTGATAAAATAAAATCTCAGTTAGCAAAATAAAAAAATAAATACCAATGTGAATTTTAAGTATAAGCTTAGTTATTATTTTATTTTCGAGTTTTCATTTTCTAACCAGACGCGAAAAATTCGTGCAAATAATTCATATAACTGGCTATAAATTTTATTTTCTAATTTTTATATTTTTTAGATTTTATTTAATACTGTCTCTTCCTATTTAGCTTATAAATTATATACCATTTATACATTTATAGAGATCCGTTTTTCAGTTTTGTTTTTTAGCGACAACCAATCTAACAGCTGACAACTGATACAAAATTAGGAGCGAAAACAGTAGAAACGTGGAAAAAAGTCAACAAACTGATTTTGTAAACTAAAAAAAAAACCCGGCGATATATTATAAGGTAGTTGTACAAATGTACTTCATCACATTTAGCTGATCTTCACCAAATCACACATTTTTTAGGAAACACAGTTTTTTTTTTGTTATTCAATTATTGTTAATGCAAATGTTTTTAAATATTTTAGTTTATACATATTGCTCATTTTATACCTAGATCAAATATAATCTAAGCCCGAGTATTTAAAAAATTAAAATAAAGTGGATTTTTACTACGGTAGTCTAAGACTAGCGCAATAATAATTACTCAACTTTTTTTTTAGATATTTGTAAACCTAGCCCAATAATAATTACTCAACTTTTTTTTAGCTATTTTTAAATTATGCCATAAATATTCGACAGAGTGGGTAAGGTGTATACTGTTAATTGGAAAATGACTTGAGCGAATCCGAGTTACTTCCAAAAGTAAATAAATAAACATAAACAGAGGAAGAAATAAAATTAAAATAAAAAAAAGTTATGGAAATTATGAGAAATATCGGTAAATATAACTGCCTCGGAGAAATGAATACCCATAGCCGAGCACCTCAACAATAGTTTTATTTCTTTTTCAAACTTGCCTTTTTCCAACTTCAGAATGGCGATATTTTCCTCATATTTATATAATAAAATATAATTAAAAAATGGCGCGATAGCAAATCGAACGCCGCCCTGTGATTGCTTTTTATTCTTTACACTTTACAACATTTTAGTTAACTCGCTTTCTTGCCACTCTTCTTGTCCGTTCGGGACCAATTTATGAAATCAATTTTAAATTAAAATCCCAGTAAACTAGTGACTTACAATTTTAAACATATGAAACAATGAATTTTGTCTGTTTCTAAAGTTTAGTTTTAAGGAAAATAAAAATCGAAGGAACTGTCCTTTTATTGGTAGGTATAGGGAGTTCGTGTTTCAGATATGATCAGGAGAAATTGAGATAAACAGGAAATTTGGCACATGTCTTTATCATAATCTCATCAAGATGTTTGACATCGATTAAAAAATTAACAAAAAAAAAAAACGTGTAACAATTTTTTTTTTATGAAAAAAAAAAGAAAAAAATTATTTATATCTTACATGCATTAATAGCGATAAGCTATTAAATATGTTCCGGAGAAATTATTGTATTCTTCTTAGGATATTTTAAAAACACAGTATACATAAAACTAGTTTCGCTTGTGGTCGAAAATCGACCCTGCCTTTTATAAGGATGTAATACTAAGAAACGTACCACAATTTTCGAGGATCATGTTTTTTTTTTATAAGCGAAAAAGTATCATCAAGATATCAACAGAAAAAAAAATACTTCCCTTCGGAAACAGTTTTACTCATTATTAATATTTTAATCCGTACCGTGGACTTCACAATGAAAATTTAGAGCAAACAAATTATGTCGAAAAATGTTCGTTTCCATAGTGACATCGTTCAAAAAACCAACGCGTAGTCAACACCTCGCAGATAGAATGCCGCTGAATTAAAATTAAGTACCTACAATATTGCTTACTTTTAGGGGTACGTAAAATGAATTTATTCGAAAAAAGGTTCTTATCTCAGATGATATATAAACTGATAAGCATTTTGTAAACTTCATTTTACTTTCATTTTACTAGTCTTAATGGCGACATGTACCCACAATTTTTTGTTTGTGCACATCTATGGCACAGTACTCTTCGAATGATATAAATGTTCATTCTACTCATATCATACAAAATACTAAAAAATGTGTACGGAAACTTCGGATATTCACGTATTACCTAATATAATGTTATTGCTTTTATTTTGTCAAAGTTAATTGAATTTACTTTTTCACTCTGGCCTACTTATTATTAAAATTTTCTTGTATCAACCTCAAACTAATAACACATGCATTACTGTTTTTAGTAAATACCATAAATTAATGTTTTAATTGGAATTCACAATAAAAAGAACAAACAACTAGGGTTAAAGTTGCGAGACAGTTATAAAAAATTATTATAAAAAACCTTACCTTTTTTTATTGACCAGACCCCACTGTTCACTATACATATTTCCTATTTCATTCAATTGTAATACAGTACTCGAGCATAACACCGCCATACCGCATTTGAGGGTAGGTAGTTACCGCCGGATAGCATGGAATCATAATGTCAGAGCGTAACAGGGTGGCAGCAATACGTGATTGTTAAGTTCCATCGTAAGCCAACCAAGCCAAGCAAAGCAAAATAAATAATTTTAAACAAGAGAAGCAGCCCTATAAAGGAGATTGCACTACTAAATTATATGGAGCACATGCCTGGCCAAATACACAATCGGGGTGCAGGGGGACGAAATATATACCAACAACCCCACATAATAGAACAGAAGATACAAGAAGGAAGCAAAACCTGACCTATGGCAACTTTTAACCTATTTATTTTGAATCCTTTCAAATCAACAACAGCAAAAAACGCAAAAAAAACCACAGTTCATGTACATGACGCTGACGATAGTGATGATGATGATGTTGATGGTGTCACACAAGCCACACAAGGCCCCCGCCCCATCCAAAGAAAAGGCAAACTGCACTTGCACCAGCCAAGCCAGATGAACTGAGGAGGAGTAGGTAGGAGTACTGTATCAGTGGATGTCATGTTTCCTTCACCCGATTCTATAGTTTTGTTTGTTTGCCCCTTCTCGGTGAGAATGAGGCTATTTATATATACATCTGCATGCATACACAAATATGTTTTTTTTTTTTTTTGTGAATTGAAATGAGCTTTCCTATGCGCTAAGGGGACCTATATTTGAAACTCAAGCGTGGGGGTGAGCGACGGTATAAAGCACCAGACAACTTCCTGCACGCATGCAATTTGTATGTGTTACACACAATTAGTAGTTAGCATGTTATCGTCCCTTTGTGCTCTTCTTGCAGCAGTAGAACGAATCCATTTAAAGTTCAAGCTAAAATGGTGAACAGATTTGGTTTAGATACCGGTACAACTAAGCTGGAGGGCATCTACCGATGGGAATATGTATGTATGAATGACTATGAGATCTTTAGGGGTGCTGTGGCCAGGAAGAGATTAGAGAGTAATGCAAATAATAAATGATGCATGAAAATACGTGTTACCAGAAGTCTCTGTCTGTGTGTGTCTGACTGAGGAAATAGTTTTATACTAAGAAATCATGGGACTAGATGATTTAAATCTTTAAAACGAGAGTGTTGTCAGCAAGAAAATGGTCAGCGGATTATTTCGATTTGAAACTTTTGGAAAACTATTGTCAATATGCTTACTCATTTTGTGTAGAAGCTAGCCCGCTTTATATTCTATAAAACTAGCACTCCTGCCCAAATGGGAAGCTATTTATGTGCTAGTTTCATCAAGTCATAGGGTAAAAAACAAAAACTGTATAGGGGCGGGAAGGCCGTGAAACTGTGACAGTTTTTCAAATAACTTAAATTCGTTGTCTTGAAGTTGGTTATAAAGCTTCATATGTAGATAGTGCTATTTTTGGTATTCCTAAGTTTACCAAAAAATTATAAAAACAAAAAACCTTTGCTTCTCCCATTGCACCTACAGGGTTTTTTTTTTTTTATTAACCACATATTTTTTTTTTTTTATATTTTGGAAACCTTTTCAGTGGTTTGTGTGCTGGAATAATGAGAGAGTGTACTAAGGATGGATTCCCGTAAAAACTTAACTCGAACATGACATGATGTTGTGGGTTTAATGTTCCATTCGTCCCAAAAAATAAAACCTCAGAAAAGGACAGTATAGTTGGCCTATATAAACATTTTTCGACAGCTTTCTAGTTTTTTATCAGCGCCGACCAATCCTTACGAAAATGATTAAAAAAAAAATAGTCTGAAGTATAATTCCGCAAATGATGAAAAAAAAAATGATTGAAATGCTCTAGAGAAAAATATTTTTGAACATACCCGAAAAATAAGAAGAAGGATTATAGCAGAAAACGTCAACTATTCCTTTCCTATTTAACGGACCCAACCTCCGTTGGGAGCAGCCTTGCCAGACTGCGGGAAATAAAAAAAACGCAAAATGTCAACGAATATTGCAGTTTGAATACATTTTGATAGAATTTACAAAGTCCTTATGCAACTTTGTCGAAATTGTTGTTTACAAAATTTACAGACGAAGTTGGGACTTAATTTAGGAAAAATATTTAAGGAACTATTACAAGAAACTATGACTTTTTCGTAATTAAACTGACATTTGCTGTTTTTTAAAGATTTGTTCTGTGAACAAAAATAGTCCGATAGCTTTTGAAAAACAAATAATTTTCACTGCAAACATAGCTTTGGAGGTCCGATCTATTACTTATCAGAATTTAAAAATAACACACACACTTTTTTCATCTTCGATTATTATGCTCAGTTTTGAATCGGTTTGATTGACAGAACAGAACGAAGAATCTAAATTAAGCTACCTCATGCTTAAGTTTAATTTACTCAGCGATTTTTTAGTTCACAGAATGGCAATAAATACATTTTTTCTGTGGAGGCACATTTTAAAAGGCTAATATAACGAAATAAAAATACAAAAACAAAACTTCCCCCTAAACAATTTCTACCCCCAGATTTTCCCCGTCAACAAAAACAAAAAACGTAAATAAATCTGGGGAAGAAACCGTAAAACTGGCAACGCTGGCTGGGAGAGACGAGACATTTGTAAGTTTTGATTCGACTGATTGACACATACTTACGAAAAAAAAGTGTTAATGAGAACCAATGAAATGCTATATCGTTTTTGTTTTACATATTCATCTAAGATATTCGACTATTTGAATTTATTTTTTTCAAAAAAAAAAAAATGTTTTAAAATTACTTTTTTTTTGGAAACAAAATATGTACCTATTAATTGTGACAAATGCACATTCGATTCGTTCCTGCATATATCTTCATAAAAATGTAAACTTAAGTCTAAAAAACAAAACGGCAGTGCACCTCAATTATGTAAAATGTGTGATTCATGCCGACCTATTAATCTAAAAGCGAAACTTTTCTAGAATAATAAAACCATTTATTGCAAAACTGTAGGTAAATATAAACAAAGTATTCAGCAAAATTGATGTTGCTCAAGTTCAATAAAAAATATTTCACAAATGCACAAAGCAAACGCCACTTAAGCTGTCCCATATCAAATTGTCGCTAGAAGTGACAATGATTACCCAATACCTCCTGACATAGTTTTAATAAAATAAAATTTGCTGACGGAAAACTTTTGACATTCAGTGTCGTTGTGTCAAGTTGCAGACACTACGTACATTGAGAACAATTACCCCGAAATCCCCAAGCAAAGCGGTCTTCACCACCCGCCGCCACCATACCTACATCGTTCTACTACTAAGTTAAGGTAGGGTAGTGTGCCCACATGGTGAGAAACATTTTGCACTCGTGCATTTCGCATTTCATGATTTAATCCACCCAAGACAGAATGGGGGTTCCAAGTTCCATTTGTCTCAAAGCTCCAAGAAGAGCTTTTTATACGTCTGGCAAGACGAGGTCTCGTACGTATCAGTCCATTGAACGAACCGTTTCGCCGCTAAATTGGCACTGACTGTGAGCCGAAGCCGATGACAGCGCGTAAAATGTCTACATTCTATTATTAAGTATTGTTTTTTTTTTTTACTTGTTTTTCGTGTTGAAGTGTAGCGACTCGTATATTAATCGGAAAAATGTTAGTGTAGGTCAGAGAAGTGCAAAAAAATAAAGCTCATCATAGTTGTGCATATTAAAATGTGCTAGCATAAATCGACTCTGGGGCACGTTTTATGTGGACAGAGATTTAAAGACAGAATAAAAGAACATTATAATTTAAATGTTCTTGGCATAGTATAGACTTGTAGAGTGCGAGTATAGTAGTCTAGGAGGTGAGGGAGAAGATTATAAACGTAGTGTTGAATAACGAGGGCGGTCTGTTGGTTAGTTAGACTGTTGGTTTGCATACATGCTGTGATTGACGGTTTTGGCATAGATTTCGCTTTGCGATGAGATAAATGGTTTTTCGTTTATATTTACTCATTTTAATGATTTTTTTTTTTTTATTTATTTTTTGTTCCTTAAGGGGTTTAACAAGCTGTTATTGGAAGAGGCTTACGAGTCCAAGTGACGAGCAGTAGTAGTATAGTAGTTGAATGGAGATTGTTTACAAACATTCGATGAGAAAATGCATCGATCTAAATGAAAATTGAAGAATGGAAGGTCAATTTCGAACAAGGTGATACTTAAGTCATTGAAATTGTGTGATATGAAAAATATGATGGTTGGCGGTTATAAAAACGGTGGTCCTTAAATGGTTTGTTTTGAGGTTTCGCAGTTTCTTTTTTGCGAAACATAGATAGGCATTACAAAATACAAAAATGGAGATAAGATAAAACTTATAATACTTTGAAAAGAAATGTAACTGTTGTAACAAAAACAAAAAAGGACATTTCGGACAATGATTACAACAAACAGAACAAACAAGTATATAAAATTACCGCACTTTTTATGAAACAAGTAAATTGAGGTTAAGTCTATTATTGAGTCTAGGATGTTTTGGCTTAATAGAGTGACTAGTTAAAATAAGGAGGTAGCACTCGTATAGCAACAAAGCATTTCACCAGTCATACTTCCTTTAAAACATAGCTAATCGACAGAAATTTCGAATTGTAAAATTTAAATGTTGAGAGGAGACAATAAATAATAACCAGTCGGGTAAAAATAAAATTACCACAAGGTAATTAAAAGGATTGGATACCGATAACCCCGACCGATAAAATAAATTGTTTTTCAAGAATATGGATCGAAAAATCTCTTACATTTGTCGCAAAAAAAAAAACATAGTAAGAGAAAGATATTGTTTTTTTCATAAAAAATTTCGACCCCAAAATGTTAATCAATTCTGATGTTACGATGATAGAGCAACTTCCACAACATTCTGTCCGTCTGCATGTCTGTGAGTCTGTCCGTCTGTCTGTATATCCATTTTTCCCGAGGATTTCGTTCAAACTTAGAATTTGGAGTTTGGGGGCTCAACTACAGGTCGGGACCGTTTTCTTTTTCTTTCTTTTTTTGCAAGTAAAATTAATTTTTGAAAAAAGTAATTTTTACAAAAAATTAGTTTTCTTTAGTTTACCTGAAAACGGCAGTAACGATTTTGATTTTGATCTAAATGCAAAGTTAGAGTGGAATTGATGTTCTCAAAATTATTGCGTCCTTAATTTTCCATTCGAATCACAGAAAACGTTAATTTTAAAAACTGGTCATATCTCGACAGTACCATCTTAAACTTCGATAAAACTTTTAAGACCAAGTAATGCTTACATCCCGAATAATAAATTGTAATCGGTTTTCAGCTATATAGTTAACAAATCGTATTTTTCAAACTCAACATTGAAATATTTAGTACTGTTTTGTCTGCCAAATTAACAGAAACCGCTCTAACGATTTTGATAAAAATACATAAAAAAGATAATATCGGTATAATAAATAAATAAGATCCCGTACTTAGTTTTTCTCAAAAAATTCGAACAAATCCGTTTTTTAAATATTTCTCAAAAATGACTAGGTACCCCAAAACCGATCTCTATTCATATACATTTTTAGAACTCAAATGAAAAATTGAAAAATGCAATAACAGTCACACAAAACTTATTTTTAGCAAATATTACCCACTTCTACTTTTGTTCAACCATTTTAAATATGCACCTTAAAATAATTCCAACCATTTGGAGTTTACGCAATCAGAAAAGCTTACTGCAATTGCACCCCCACACACATCCATCGGGATATTCAGTTTAAAACTGCAAATGCAAATATTCATATAAATATATATATGTAAATATTTAGATCTATCACGAACACTACTTGCAAATTGTAATCATTGACAACTTAAACCAGCGTCATTTATTTTTCCAGTCAAAAATAAAATTATGCCTTAACAGATCAAAGAACAGAAACTCCTACGTCCTCGTCCTCGTACTCAAAAATCTTTTAAAATGTTAGAGCTTATAAAAATAGTACAGTAGGCGCCTATAACTTCCTAACCAGAACTTGTGTACATTGACTGTTATTGAGAGCTAAGACTTATAAAAACATTGTTATATGTACCTACTGCCATATCGAATGAACAACCTAAAAGTGAATTTTATTTAACACTACCTATTTTTAAATTTTGTGTTCGGTTGCTTCTGCGCGTTTACCTACCTACCAATTGACTCAACCAAACTTTTGATGAACGAGAAAGTTTCGTGCGACCCAATCGTGCACTTTATTTTTTTCTTGTATTCGAAATGCATACTCTATAGAGAGAATGACATTTTAAAAACTAAACCAACATGTGAGATGTGACCCATCCTTTATTGCATGATTGATTTGACAATAAGCTTTTGAGCATAGAAAACCAAAATGTCGCAAGACTTCTCTACACATATATATAAAACAAAACAGCTCAAAACTCGAAACTGCAAACCTTACGGTAATTTGAAATTGGATTTTACGGTAATTTGTGAAACATTGATTATAATAAGTTTGCTGATCAAATTTTGACCCACAAAGCTGGAGGTGGAGTCAGATATAGATACAGATACAGACGTATACGTTTTCTCAACTTACAGTTGCAGTATATCCACTATGCAAATATTTTTATTATTCTCTGTTATTTAAAACCAACAAGCATAAAACATATTTAAGCAACCGAGTCGCTAGCAAAGCCGGGTATGTACAGTTAGTTGATAATATTTTCATTACGCTTCTCCAAAATTAAAATCAAATATTTGAAAGTGCAGATAGATGGGCCTAAGAACATCTTCTTGGCGAATAGCGATCTATATTTTATAATATCAAAAATTTAGACATAAATTTGAACATGAGACCTTGGAAGATGCTATCATTGATAGAGTAGGATTCCAAAATTCACTTTAACTAAACAATTACACACAGAAAATGGTATACTTTTGAACATTGGCAAATGTTGTTGATTGTGATTTGATTAGGCGGGTACTTTCCGCTTATAGTTTACGAACTTAATGTGTTTTCAGGAATATGTTTAAAGGTCTCTAAATTTAAGATTAAATAAATTGCTTTACCTACACCAACTTTAAATATAATGTAACTTTTCTCTAAAAAGCACGACGAGTTTTCATACAGTCTTTATTCATTTGACCTATTTGGTATAAGGTGGCAGGTGCTCAGTGAATAGTGTCATAGACAGTTGAGGACACTCAGGTTCGGTGTCCAGAAAAACAGATACTATAAGACAGCAAGTGAAATATTGAATACCAAATCGCACAAAGGTGGTATGTAAACAAGGAATAGGAATAACTTTGAGCTCTCCTTATAGATCCGCAGTAAGTGAAGTAAGTTACCCAGCAAGTTCTGTTCAAGGGTACAGAGAATCAGAAAGAAGTTTGTGAGGAGACCGCAGCCATAGTCGTCGGAGAGCCCTTACGACTCTTGATCGATATCAAGAACAATAGTCAACATTGAAAAAGACACTACCTGAAATACACCGCCGAAAAAAAATCTTAATTTTAGTATCGATGAGTTTGTTAATTATGATTTCGAACTATTTCCCACAACGAAAAAAATCTTCCAATATTTGTTAAATATGGTAAAAAGTCCTCACAAAACATAAGACAGAGAATTACAGCTATGAGTCATCGAAAATTGGGTTCAATGTATAGATCGCTGTATATGTTCGCGTGGTGGTCATATGACCGAACACCGAAGATATATCAATCTCAAGTAGTTTGCATTTTATTTAAAAAATAAGTTGTCAGGTCCTTAATGAAATACCCTTTACCAAGAGCAAGCAACATGTTTGAACCTGGTTCTTTGGAACATTCTCACATTATTGCCTTCTTAAAATGAAATGGACCTTAACGACCCGTTACAAATAGTTGACGCAACCGGCGCACATAGGACACTAGCGGCATCATCTCACAACCATTTATCTGTGTTGGTTTTTATTTCGGGGAAAAATGGAGGTGACCTAAATTTTTATACCGAGTCCAAACGACTTAATTAAAAAGCTTTCTTAAGACAGTATTGATTCTGATCCTGTGTCAACTTTGTAAAAAACTGAATCAGTTCGACTTACTCCTACTTCGATTATAAGTTTTCTGTTGTTGTTTTTTCAAAATGAGGTTAGCCTTAAAGTTGTGATCATTCATAAAAGTGTTACTAAATCGAATGCTTACTTGCCATCTACAAGGATAGCTAGTTTACTAAATTTTCGCATTTCAAGCGCTGCGGCGAATGTCGATAAAATCCCTGCGAAAGCAGCCAAAAGCCTATTCTAACTGCCTAAACACAATGAAGCCGCGGTAGTAGCGGCATGCAGCGCTGTCAAAGTTAAAATACACAGATTACATATAACGTGAACATAATGGGTGAAGCCGCTGTATCGTGTAGTAGCGGCTGTAGTACATATTGGCCAACTTTTAACTTTTGTCGCGCTACATCTAAATAATTTTCGTTGTAGGCAGTTTTGATTGTTCAGTGCGGTGATAATTTGAAATATTTTTGAATGTACCTACTTCAAATTTAAAGCAGGCGGCGCGGTTATAGGTTCTTTGAAAATATGCTGGCGGAAGATTACGAAAATTGAATTAAATCATACAAAACAATTATTTGAAAATTTGACTTTTGACGTTTTCGCGCTACTTCATTGTATACACTTTTTGTGTGTGCAGCGCCACATATTCTGAGGGGTCCTACTACCGCCGCATACCACTGCTACCGCGGCCTCATTGTGTTTAGGCAGTTAAGTGGAGGTCAAAATGGAGTCAGAAAGCTATAATGGTCATTATCAATTCTTACAAGAATCAATTTTGTCATACATTAAACAAATTGTACAACAATTTCTAAGGAAAACCTGTCAACTTGTACAAACATAATTCCAACGAACACTTCCCACGCATTATGAGGCAACAATGACATACCTCCCTATCAAAAATCGTCCAATGTTCCCTTTAAACTAATTTCTTTATATGGTTACTCACCTACGCATATCTTAATTGTTACAACAAAGCCAGACACACAACAAATTAGCTGCAACAGCACATATTTAAGGGGTGTACCACCTCGTCTATACTGTTGGCATGTATTGTTATCTTGTCATTTGTCCGCTTAGATGTCAGCTGTATTTATATATACGCTGTATGACTCTCGATCGTCAAGCACGTATATCTGTGTACAAATAGATAAATGAATCTGTAGACGCACAGTTAAAAAAAAAAAAAAAAACAAGAAACAATTCATATCGTCTGCCAACATGCGGGGGAACACACATCTAAATAGAAGCTCCGCACCACATGCGTGTGTAGATACTTTTTTTTTGTTTCTATTTCAAATTTGACCTATTTTCATTATCAAGCGCAAGATTATTCTAAACAATGATAGGCGATATATATTCACTTAGTTTTATTACTTCGAATTGTCTTTATAACTCTGGCCATACTAATGCGGTGAGTAGCTATTTAACTACGTGTAAATGATAGTGAGATAATTTTGTTTTGGTAAGAACAACAAGAAAATGTTTAACTTTTTTTTGGTGCAAAATCGAACATGATCGTAAAAAAAAATGTTCCTGAAGTGAGCAACAGATCGATTTGGAAATGCAGTTAAGTAATATGGTGGAATCGGGTAGGTATGTGTGCTAGTGAAGTAAAGGCGATGACCTATGTGTGTGAAAGTAGAACAGTACTTGTGTTGCAACGATGTGACAAGCAGATACTGTATATGTTTTGACATGGAAATTGGAGAAATGTTATTTGCTTGTCACCTCCGTAATTATTGTTTTTATTGATGGTGAGTTTTTATTTCCCCAAGATATACTGCGACTAATAATCAAAAGATTAACATTTTTAACAAGATAAGGAAATTGAATGACCTAAATTTGGGCGTTTTTTTTTTTTTTTTTTTTTTGATTGCATATGAGTCGGATCATTATTTCATGTATATATACATAAGCAGCGCACATCACGTATCAAAAGGAGCTGTTAAATCTGAACTCATATAGATGGAGATTATGCTTCATAGTTGCAAGTATGTATGTATATTTTCAATCATTATGCACTCATCTAAACACAAAAATTGACTTTTTTTTGAAAGACATTTATATTTTTGACTGTTCACTGAATGTTAACCAGAAGGAAATGACTGAGTGATAAATTTAGATGTAAATTTTTTAACTTTTTAATTTTAGGCCCTCCTATATTAATAACCATTTCAAATTTAAATATACTCAATTAGTGCGCATGCTGCAGTGATCTCTGCGGCTGATTTTTCATACCGCATTCTGGAACAATCAGCGTTTCAACAATGAACCTCTCTTTATTCAATTTATTATCAATTGTTATTCTTTCACTACCGACTAATTATTATGGGCAATCTCTAGTTTCCGCACAGGTAAAACAACTGTCGGTCTTCTTGCAACTACTTCAGACTGGACTCAGGAGACTGCTGGTATTATAATAACTAATGTTAATTGTTTTTCTTTCTAACAACCCAAGTAACAATTTTACTTCGGTAAGGTGCTATCGCCAAATCTGGTGCACTTTTAGGCATTTAGGGCATTAACGAAACTTTATAGAAACCTTATATAAGCTTTATAAAAGCTTAAAATATAAAAAGAAAAATAAATTTTTTTTTAAATTTTATTCTTCAATTTCTTATTATTATTTTTTGTTTCATCCTAATAAACGTTATCCAATGAACTTTTTGCATTTTTCATGCCAGTAATCGTGTATCGTATCGTATCGTATAATTCATATTTATATTTATATTTTATCTTAAATGGGGTCCGCCGCAGTGGGAATCGAAGGTGGGTCCTGCTGCGTAGTAGTTCAATACACTACCCCCAGGCTAGTTCGCCATTACGCTGAAGCAGTGGTAAATCTGAACTACTTGATACATTTAAGAGTTTCGTTAAGACTTCCAATCGCAAGTTTTTGATTGCACGATATTTCTTTGCTTCTATAATGCTTCCTATGAGGAGTACTAAAGAAGCCTCGCGAAAGCGCTTCCAACCACAAGCATTACCGAAGCAATTCACTTTCCACACATCTGCTCACACATTTTCAGATATCTAATAGTGATCTTACCGAAACTAAGTTTTATATCCCTCTATAAAGCCTGTGTATATGCTTGGCAATGGTGGTACAGAAGTTATATTGGAAACAATTACTTCGAAATCTGTCTACTTCCGTTAACAAGTACTATAGAAGCTCTATCGAAGCGGTTGCCTACAGAAATTATAAATTTGAACCTTATCGAAGTCAAATTGTTACTTGGGAAGCCTCATTATTGATTTCCATACAACTATTGCCATTACTAGTATGAAGTTGAATTTGTACAAATAGTTGGTATCTAACTTAATCACTTAATCACGCTAAGAAGCATCAGGGATTTTTTTTATTGCGGTTGGGCACCCGAAAAAATATTTCCCAACGAATGGGAGTATTAGCCAAATATCTGGTAATCCGTCCTAAGAAAACAGTCGTTACATAAAATGAAACTCACACAAACGAATTGTTGCAAGATAGTTTGCCTACACATTGTTGTAAGTCAACTAAAAAATAAATAAACATCTAAATTCGTTTAAAAATATACTTCTCACTTAATCAAAAAGAAAATATTTTCAAAAATTTAACAGCCAACACATAAACACCGGTGGCGTATACTTGTTTTTTTTTTTGTCTTTGAATTTTTTTTTTTTTTTTTGGTAAAAAGCAATACACGCTTGAGACTAATTAGATCTATCAGATGTGCGTTGATTGTATAAACTAACAACGTTGAATTAGGTTTAACCGGGAACTGGTTTCCTTTATAGGTATATGAATTGTAGGTATTAGTATGTATTAAAAAAGGTAGACATCTGGAATATGATTCAGCTTAACTTTTGATGATAGGAAAGAGTAATTCTGTCTGCCTAAATGGTACCTGTGATTGTAGTCTAAGCGGCAGATTCTATTAAAATTCAGATCTATGGCCAATCAATGCACAAATGAGGAATATCATTTTCTGTAATTATCATATTGATATATTTAAAATTAAAACGATTTTCGCATCGAAAACTTAAGAACATTTTGTTTCAATTTAAATATAAATAAACTAGCGTGCCCGGCGAACTTCGAACTTAAATAATTTGCAGCATTCAGTATACCACCTGAAATATTTTTTTTTTTTTTTGATTCAACATATCTTTTGACAAATACGATCTCACTGTACCTATACTACGATCAAAATTAAGAAAAAAAATCCCCGTACAAAATGTATGGAAAATCAATTTTTACGAACTTTCCAATTTCTGAAAGAAAATATAGGTGAAACCGAAAGATCCGTTCTCGAGTTATGGGCGTTACGGATACAACTTTGTTTCAAATATATAATAGATATTGCCCAAATTCGTTAATGTAATAAAAATAATAATTCCGAGCATGCATAATGCACTTGCTACTTTATGTAATTCGGTCAATTCAAATTCTTTATTCAAAATTTATATTAAATACAACAGAAATTACTGAAGTACATCTCTCAGTCTCTTTTGTATGTAGCTCTACCCACAAGGCTTTGCTCGTACCTTTCGTAGTAAGTCCTACTCACATTTCGCAAAGTTTTTTTTTTTGGCCAATGTCCATTAATAATTTTAATTATACATCTTTGGAAATAGCGTTTGATTTTATATTCGAATGGGAGGTGCCACAACCTATCCCGCTTATGTTTTGCAAAGTACCACCTATAGGGTCCAAAACTATCATATCTTTCAAACTGGAAGCAACCATACCCATCAGCTGTTTTGGAGATCGGCAACAGCGCCACCTAACAGGCCCAAAAGTATCCTATCCTTCAACCGGGAAAAAACAACATACATCCATAAAATTTCATTGAAATCGGTTAAGCGGTTTCGGAGATCGACAAAGCGCCACCTATCTGATCCAACGTAGTCCTATCTTTCAAGCTTCAACCAACCATACAGAGCCAGAGTGGTTTCGGAGATCACAAACAAAGCCCTTTATCGGGTCCAAAAGTATCATATCTTTCAACCTAATGTCAATCATATACAATTTGTTGAGTTGTTTCGAAGATCGACACCATTGACAGATATCTGGTCCAAAAGTATTGTATTTCTTAAGCTGGAACCAGTCATACACATCCACAAAATTTTATTGAAATCGGGTGAGTGGTTTCGGAGATCGACAACAATGCCATCTATCGGGTCGAAAAGTATCCTATCTTTTAAGACTGAATAAACCTGAAATCCAACAATACGAACAAACAAAAAAAGAATTATGAAAATCGTCCTAGGTGTTTTCGAATTACATCATCATCGAGTTACACCCCGAAAGAATTATATATATAGAAGATAAAGAAGATTATTATTGAAGAAAACTGAATTGAACTGAAAAACGAAATATAGGCCTACAACGCCACATGTTGAGGATTTTCTGACTTTTATTTTTTCCTAAACCGTCCCTGATTCAAGACGAACAAAACAACCCAAAAATCATTCAAATCCTTTACTTTGAGTAAAACATCTGATAGATAAGGGACCAAACTCATGAGCCTTCAATTTCAATACTAAACACTCAAAAACTATATTTGTTTTGCAACCTTAAAATTTTGCGTACCTATTTCTTGAAAATAAAAGGACTTTGCTTAGGTAGCATTTCCTACGGTACATCAGTTTGATTAGTTGGTTAAAGTTGAACGTCTTACTCGAAATGGGTAGATTTATTTATATAGCTCCTGCACAAACAACCGCCAATTTTCAATATAGATGTCGTTACTTTGATATTTTTTGACTGCAAAATTATTTCATAGCTACCTATATTTCTATGAAAGAAATGACACAAGATGTACTACGGAAATAGAAGGAACATGTCAGTGGGAATAGGAAATAGTTAAAAATAACACGTGGGGGGAATGTAATAAAATCTGTAATTTGTTAAAGTTATTTTTCGGAAATGGGGGCCAGTCTTACCCACATATATGCTTCAGGGAAAACTTAAAGGATCAGGTTAAGAAATTTGCTCTATTTGAATGTCCTATTGTTCATCAGTTTGTCAACAGTATATTTAGCCAACCAATTAAAAATGTATTTTTTAAACGAATATCTTTTGCTGCCTCAACCCAAGCCCAAAAATGTAAAATTTGTGCGTTACCAATAATTATTTGACTAGGTACTGAAAAAGGTAAATTAAAAAAAAAAAAAAAACATGTACAAAATAAAATAATTTTTTGATGGGTGATTTTGTAGTATATACCTACAAAAATGGTGTTTAAATGCATAATGAAGTGTGAAGGAAATATTTCAATAAAAAGTGATTTACCTATAGAAGTCATATTTGTGTTTGTTTGCTTTTTAGTTCAAAATTTTGTTCAATTTTTATGTGGAATTTTGAAATTTTGTTTGCCAATTTGTTTTGCTAATTTTCTTTATGTTGAATTTTGAATTTTTTTTTTTTTGTCTGAATTGTGGTGCCAATTTATTGAATTGTATCAACCAAAGTTCATTATCGCCAATTGACATTTAATTTTCCATTTAAATTTGAAAGAGAAAAATATTTATTTAATTAGATAAATTTGTATACTAACGGCATATGGGCATACGCGATTTTTTTCTATAATAACAATTAAAATTATTATAGTGTATATTATTATTATTATTGCATTTTGTACATTTGCTAATCAGCTTTGCGTCACTGTTATTACATTTCTTCAGTAATGTTTTATTCAATGGGCTTTTTATGATTGACGTTGCTGTGGCTGGTTCATCACTTTCGGTGGAGTCTTGATAAATATGCGAATTTGGATCTGTTGTTGTTGATAAAAATGCATCGGAATTATTGCAATTGCCGATAGTGAAATTTATATTGTTTGTGCCATTTGTTGTTGGAGAATGATTACTATCAATTGCTGGTTGCTGATCATTGTGTTTTTGTTGAAAGTTATCACCACAATCAGCGATTGATGAATTGTTGCAACACGCATTAGTCGTATTTAATCCTACGGCTTCCGATGGATTTTTCTTTATATCGGCCAATTGGTTGGCTGACATTTGAGAGAATTTTTGATGTTTGTTTGAATTTCTCTCGAGGTTGTTGATGGTAAAATATTTTTCGAAATACTCCAAGGATGTTTATGGTTGTTACATTTTTTTATTTAAAAAATGTAGGTAAATCTCACAAGAATAAAATGCGATCAGTCTTTGATTTTTTTTATATCTAATGCACATGAATTAAGGCGGATAAATTAAGAAATGCGGAAATATTTATTTGAACGCATTTTTTTTTATTTCACTTAAGTCACTTTTTATTAAGTCTTTTCGTTAGGACGGAATGATATATTATAGACGTAGACAATTTGTTTTTTCTGGTTTTAATGCACTTTCAGTCAAATATCCTCTCGTATGTATGATAGATCGTAGGCATTTCCACTTGGTTCACAAACTAAATATCCATTGACGCAGTCTAATGATCATCTGTCACTTAATCACAACGCAATTACCTATAATTATTTAACTAAAAATAAAACCGAAAAAGGAACACAAACTCTTAGAAATTTGGCAGCACTTTACACTGTTTAGAATTCGAAAACGATGACAGGAAGTAACCCCATTCTGTTCGCTTTTGATTCGAACGTCAACACTATTCTATGTGTCAGATTTATTTGTCGGCAAAAACCAATTTAACAGGAAATCCACTCCTATCTGATGTGTCAGTTGGAAATTCAAATCGCAAAAATCCAATGGCTCGCGATTCAATTCACTTGGGAATGGTGTATTCAAATTAGAACGCAAAATCAACCGTAATTAAGAGTAAATCTCAAGAAATCGGTGCATAAACGTTATGCAATATTTACACTGTATTGTCGGTAAACATTTTTTGAAACGAAAACCGTGTAACATACTGATTTCTTTGTTTAATGAATTTCTTATAGATTTGATTGAAAAATGATTTTTTTTTTCTAAATGAAAGGAAAACTGTTAGTTTACTCCGCGCCCAACGTGCGTACATACGAACGGAATAAAGTGAAATGAAAGGAGTACATAATGTGCACAGAAGAAAGCACACACAACAAGTCACTCACTCTCTCACTCTCTGTGTGTCTTCCGTGGTATTTCTATGAACTAAACTAACTTTGTGCCGCTGCCGCACTATGTTTTGGCCTGGCTCTTTGGCTAGCTAGTCCCTGTCTTTCTGTTTTGTGAGCCGTTTCGGTGCCCCCTTGTTGAGGAATCTATGATAGGTAGTTCGATTACAAACGAAACTAAGAAGCAACACTAAAAAGAAAACTAAAACAAAAGTGAAAAAAAAAAAAAAAAATGCCATCCCAAATGAAAATTATACAATTTTTATAGATACATGTTTCCATCTGAACTATACAGTGCATGCACATTTCTTTGTTGCAGTTCTTTTGTTGCAGATACACACAACCCAGTCGTCAGAAAACCCATTTTCTGTTCCATAAAAGTGTGGTAGCTAACCAGCAAACCGACAAACCCAGCCGCCATACCGGAGAAATGAGGAAAAGCTAGCAACATCAGAAAAAGAAAAATAACCGCGCGGCAGCATAAGCATAACATTTCCCCGCTGCCAACAATGACAACCAACTGCATAATACTTCACTTCCTATATTTGTTGTTTCGTTTCTTTCCTTCTACAGTTTTTTAATGTTCAATCGTAACGAAAGCGAAGCACAAATAAAAGAGAAACACCAAACGACAAAAGCAAAATAAAAGTAAAAAAAAGTTCAATCTATTGCCAGCAGTTTTCTTGCCTATATGTACAAGTTGACACAGTTATTTAATTGATAGAGCGAACGACCGCTACCGATTGAGAGTGTTAGTGCAAAACTACACCAATACTTATTAAAAGTTGAGTTTATGTCTTTTATTCTGACGACGAGCAAAAGCTTTCTCGTGGCTAGGGTGTATCTATACAATTGTATCTATAAACACGGCATTGGAGCATTCGGTGGGAGAAGGAAGAAATTAGTGATCGTTGGCAACATGTCTAATATTGCAAAGATGGAGACTTTTTTTTGGGCTTTTTTTTTTGGTAGAATTGTAGTGGTGTGCTGAGTGGTAAGTGGAAATGGGTGGTTGGTTAGGTTGTCAGAGCACTGGGGGTTAGTGTTTCAAACCAGGAAGAGACCTACTTTGGAAAGTATATCGAATTTTTAAGCGGGGGGGTTGTTTAACCTGTCGGCTTTACATGGAGTGTTAACCAACTGTGGGCATAACATTTTGCTGCGTTGGCTCTCTCGCTGATTAGCTCAATCAGCAGAGCTTACCAACCCAAATACCAATTAGATACACGCACTTTCAGTGCGTGGTTGGATTTAATTTTTCATTGCTGGAGATTTAAAGATTTTAGATAAATAAAGATAAATAAAACGTTTACGAAAGGGAAGCTTTAATTGAACTTCAAATACAATAATAACAACATGCTGCTGCATAAAATTATTGCTTAGAATTAAATTGACACGGTTTACTTCAATTTTGCCCAAAATCTTCGCAGACTCCTTCTTTACACCAGATTTATACTTCCATCAAAGTATAGCCCGCGCAAGAGCAAATAAATTGCTGCTTCCTTGACATCGAATTAGCTTTTGACAATACCGAACATGATGAAATATACAGATGCATCAACAACACAGGCGTAGATAGTACTACATGTAACTGATGGATACAGAACATGCTTAGCAGGGTGCAGGGAAATAAGTCCCCGGGAACTAAGTCCACTGAGGGTCTTAGGTCCCACTTAGTGGGAAGTAAAACCACTTTCGTGAAGTGGACTTAGTTCCCATGTAAGGTGGGAACTAAGTTCACTTTCTTATGGGAACTTTGTACACATTCAAAAATAAGAAGAGGGAACTAACTTCCAGCATTTAGAATTGGATACAATTTTGTTTAAATAATCACGGCGATTTTTCCTTGATTATTTTCAGAGTCTGGTAAGCTGAATTTTTTAAGTTTTATTCTGTATGACAAAATACTTTCTTCGAAATTCAGTTAGCAAGACTCTGAAAATAATCAAAGAAAAATTGCGGTGATTTTTGGCGCAGGGGCATAATTCCACGAGACTAAATTCACGCGAATTTTTTACTTTTATTTTCTAAAATTTTCGAAAGCTAAAACAAAAAATTTGTTTGAGAAAATTTCAAATTTCAAAAATTTTAGAAAATAAAAGTAAAAAATTGGCTCGAATTTATTAGGTAGGTACTTTTATTTTCTAAAATTTTCGAAGGCAAAAAAAAAGTTGTTTAAGAAAATATATTGGCATTTTTAATAAATTCGCGCGAATTTTTTACTTTTATTTTCTAAAATTTTCGAAGGCTAAAACAAAAAAGTTGGTTGAGAAAATAAATATGCATTCTTAGCCTTCGAAAATTTTAGAAAATAAAAGTAAAAAATTCGCGCGAATTTATTACTTTTATTTTCTAAAATTTTCGAAGGCTAAAAAAAAAAGTTGTTTGAGAAAATATATGGGCATTCTTAGCCTTCGAAAATTTGAGAAAATGAAAGTAAAAAATTCGCACGACCGGTTATGGTGTGCGTCGATTTTTCTTTGATTTCTTTCAGAGTCCTGCAAACCGAATTTCGTTTTTGAAATTTGTTATATTATATTGCTCTGCCTCAGTTAAAATGTAATTTCTCTTTAGTTTATAAAAATTGCAAAGTACCAATTCGACTCTTTAATTTATCTTTGTTCTTAGTCGACAGTGAGAATTTACTTCACATTAAAAGGGAAATAAAACCACTCAGAGTTTCCGGAATTTATTTCCCACCTTACATGGGAACTAAGTCCACTTCACGAAAGTGGTTTTATTTCCCATTAGGTGCGAACTAAGTCCCTCAGTGGACTTAGTTCCCGGGGACTTATTTCCCTGCACCGCTTAGCAGTAGAAACATAAACGCTACATTAGGCAGTGTGGTGGTATTCTACTCGCCCTGCTATTGCCCATTGTAGTGAACTAACTACTAAACTTACTCCGCAATAATGGTTTCTATGTCTATGTATATGGATTTATGATGCCAAGCCCATTCTGTGCATTACCCATTAGCACTGCTAAATTCTACATTAAAACCTAGCTAAAAAGCAAGGCAAATTATTACTGGACCAACACTGAAGGTAAAAGACAAGCCAAAATGTTCATGCCAACTACCTCCCTTAAAAGAACAAAACAACTCCTAAACCTAGCAAGGAGTTAGATTCGTAAGGGAAAAGGTAACACATTCGAAAAGAACTTAAACGTAATAAGGGTTGCCACATGATATTTTAATAACGTACTGAATAGTGTAAACAAGAAAAAATTATTACGCTAGACAAAAAATTCAAACGACGGTAATATAGCTATAGCTATATATATATATAAAAGAAAGTTAAAGTGTTAAATATATTTTTCTGGAGCCGAATACGTTAAGAACTGAAACTCTGCTGAACAAATTTTTAAGTTAAGTTAATTGAGGCTTTAATCATATTGTCAAACTGATTCTCATTCTTTGCTAAGATGTTTATGTCTATAGCGGTAGCTAAGAACTTCTTTGAGTCTTTTGGACTTCCTAATAATCATTTTAACCTTATATATTTTGTTGCTCTCTATATGTAATTTGTAAAATTTGTATGAAAAATTTCGCCATTGTGAGTTCAAAAAATTTAGCCTGGAGACTAAAAATGATTAATGGTATCAAGGTTTGAAAAGCTGTGTATAGTATGCTCAGCGCGGGATAAAAATATACAGACTTTTAGGGGATCGTACATGATTTATGTATAGTTTCGTGAACTTTTGGACGCCTAAAAAGCACTGTTTCAATTTTAAGATAGCTAAGGTTGTTGACAACAGCTAACGTTCGAGTTATTGTATTAATTTCCTAGTGGTTTTGCCGAATGTACCACGGCGATAGTTGACAGTAAAGAGGCTATGGGGCATCAGCAGTTACTCCATGACCATCCATCGGTTGATCAGAATCGTAAACTTAAAAAAACTCTAAAATTAGAGTCCGGTTCCGGTATATTTCGATCTAATAAAGACATTTTCAATATTGATCCCGATTTAGTATTGACACCTGCGCCTGATGGTGATCTTGATCTAGGTTTGAGCTCCGGTAGGGGATAGCAATTATCCGCTATCGATAAGAAAACCGTTCTGGTTAAACCACAATCGGATCCTCCGTGTACCTACTTCGGACCGCCTTTTTAATTCAAAACCGGTTCAGCCATTTCGGAGGAGTACGGCCACAAACACCGTGACACGAAGTTTATATATATTAGATTTAATATTTCGCGGGTTTACTTTTCAAAATTATGGACTTCCAGTGGTCGTGATGAGCCTTATCGAGCTTACTTATTTAAAGATATAACTACAAATTTGAAGGTAACTGTTCCAATGTTTTTTGAAGGTGGTAAGTTGGTGCCTACGCACGTTTTATTGTAAGAAGTTCCATTATCGGCTTTGTGGATTTTACAAAATTTTCTCATGAAATTGCACTATTTGCACTATTGCTTCTGATGTAATTAATCCACGATATGCCAATTGCTGATCAATCAAAATAAAATTCCACCGACCATAACCCCCGCCAAAAGATTTCAGCTGCACACAGTGTATCTAAACATGTTTAACTATAAGCAAAATGCATGAAACATTGTCTGCCTATAAAGTTACCTATTAAAAAACGCATTACATAAGCCATGTGTGGGTACGCACGACACAAGAAAATAAACTCCCAAGTCCTAACCTAACCACTAGAAATGTGAATAACGCACAGCCCCAGCAGATGAGAGCACAGAATAAGTCACAGAGCTAGAGGAGAGAAAAAGCTCAAAAACAGCAACCCAACCGCCAACAGCACAGTATTGGGCATGCACTATGCATATACAGCATATGCCGGGAATATTTAATGCCCCCCACTGAGTATGAGTACACCAGAGGAGTACGTGTGTTGGTACATTTCACTTTTATTTGCCGCATTAGTAAATGTAGGTATCCGTATAAAGTGCTGCCGCCTATATGCAGTTACCACATATACTGCTGTTCAGCTAGCTGGTGTAGGTAGGGAGAAAGTTTTTTCCTCTTCCTCATTTGCTTTCTTATGTGTGCATGGATTTGGCATATATACTGCGGGTTGGATCATTTGCTTAGATGCACACGGATGGCTGTGTGGATACGTATTTTTATCGCTTGGAATATGAATTCGTTTAATAACCAAAATGTGTTATGCTATTTTTTTTTTCTTGCTCTTTGGCTGTGTGTCTTGTTGTTTTTTTTTTTTTTTTGTAGGAAGCAATCCCAAATGCCTTTCAGGTTAAAGAAGTTGTTACACATTTTTGTTTTCCGCCTTTTTTGTGCAAAAGCAGAACTTTCACTTGTATTTTGTTGCGATAGTCTGTTTATCGGTGTTGCTGGCTGTTTTTAGTTGGTTATACTTGTGGGGACGGTTGGTGGATTGGTGGTACCCCTTTCTTTTAGTTTTCTCATGTGAATGGTACAATGATGATGATGATGATGGGAACCCAGCGATATGAAAAAGGAAGAGAAACATAAATTGATAACATAACAAGGTTCTTCTTTTTTATTTCGAGCTGTATTGCATTACGATGCAAATGCTTCGATGAAATCGAAACAAGTTTGTTAGCCCTAATGCACGGCGATTTTGTTTTGATTTCATACAGTCGGCAGCAGAATACCGTTACTATACGAGGAAAAGAAGATTGGTCACTGGCAACGGCAAATCATAAAACGAAACTAAAAGTTCATTCTAGAGTTTAGCACCTAGACGTGGTACGTGGACTAAACTGGTTTTTGTTTATTTGCTAGATTAGCTTGCTGTATGTTGTAGCATTGACGGTCGTTGGCGGCGACTTGATTGGCTAATGCCGACAATGATGATGACGCTGCTGAGTGAAAATCCCTTTTGCTTTCGTTGGTATGAATTACACTTTTCGAAATGGTTTTCGGTGAATTGGGTACGCTAGTTTATTGAACTCGCAGAAGAGCTTGCATACGAGTTGGCTGTCAGAATGGAATGTAAATCAGTGAGAGGGAGTAGGCTTTGTGTCTCTTTGCGGAAGAGAAGTTTGTAGGTAGGCGGAAATAGAAAATCGGTTGGATGTTTTTTTTTTTTGTATAATACTTTGTGCATATATTTTTAAAATTGTTAGGTATACAAATATTCTGCACGCGAAAAAATGTGGATGCTGAATTAGACTGACTGTATTGGGACAGCGATTGGCTTAGTTACTTCATATTCTGAAAGCGAATTAGATAGGTACATACTAATATATAGCTGACGGCTTAGCTATAGCTCTTAAGTCCATATTTTGAACTTTATTTGTAGGTATTGAAATGTAAACAAATGAATAACTTACTTACTTATATTATGTTTACAAGTCAAGTGAAGGATATCAGCAGTATTTTATGTTTTTAACTTTTACGACTTCATTTAAGATGGGGACATGAACTTATGTATAAGTACTAGAAAATTACAGTTGTCGCAACTAAAACTCATTCCACAAAAGAGTTTGATAGGTATATTTTGCCACCTTTCCAAGTCATTGGCTGAATTAACATTTAAAAAAAATAAATAAATAGTTGGCGCAACAGGTCCGGAGAGACCCTAGGCCTAGCTTCTCACAACCATTCGTTTTGTGTGAGTTTTTCATTTTTGGAACGAATGGAAGGGATCTACAGTTTTATGCCGACTCCAAACGGCTTATTGAGAAGCTCTTACTTACTTACTTACTTACTTAGGTGGCGCTACAGTCCGGGGTGGACCTGGGCCTCAACCAATACGCCTCTCCAGTTAGCGCGATCTTTGGCTAACTGCCTCCAGTTGCGCACTCCAAGTTGGTTGAGGTCCCCTTCCACTTGCGCGCGCCACCTAAGGCGAGGTCTTCCTCTACTGCGTTGTCCCTCCGGGTTAGAATCGAAGACTCTTCGGGCCGGAGCGTTGGTGTCCATTCGCTCTACATGTCCCAGCCATCTTAGACGACTGATGCGTACTTTTCTGACTAGGTCAATGTCGCTGTACAGCTCGTAGAGTTCGCTGTTAAATCTTCTCCTCCAAAACCCGTCAACGCAAACGGGACCAAAAATCACTCGAAGAATTTTGCGTTCGAAACGACCAAGGAGATCTTCATCCGCCTTTTGAAAAGCTCTTACAAGACATTTATACTCTCGGATGTTTGTCAGACGTTCGCGAGAGGTAGCGCAGCGGAAAAAACCCTACAAAGGCGGAATTGGGTTTTTGCGGGATTCGAACCTTGAACCCCCGCATAGCAGTCCAGCACACTAACCACTAAGCTACTGCGACTTAACATTTAGTCTATTCAATTCGACAACAATTTTGTTTTTGTTGTTTGGTAAAATAGCGCAAACGTTTTCAGTTTGGGGGTTTTCCCCCAAGATTTAGGCGTTTTTTTGGTCGACGGGGGAAATCTGGGGGAGATATTGTTTAGGGGGAAATCTGGAGTTTTTTAATTTGCTATTTTTTTTTTTGTATTTCGTTATAATATCCTTTTTGGAAACATTAAAATGAGCTTCCGCAGAACAATGTGAACTTAAGAAACGCTGAGTGACTTAAACTTAAGAATGAGTTACCTACCTAGCGTAGAGAAAGAGGAAATGTGTGTTATATTTTATAATGCTGTTGATGTTGATCGATCGATCATCCAAAGCTATATTTGCCAGTGAAATTCTTTTTCTAATATCTTTGAACTATTTTAATTTACACAACAAGTCTTTCAAAAAAAAAGAAAAAAAAAAAAACGAATTTCAGTTTCATTAGAAAAAAGGTTTTTGGTACAAAAAGTATTTTTTTCAGAATTCAGGCACTAACCTCATCTGTAAATTTTATAAAGAACACTTTCATAAAAGTTGCGTACGGACTGTGTATTTAATTGCCGCACACTTTAGCACTCGTAAAACAAAACTATTATCTGAGTTTTAAAAAACCGAAATTCCTACTTTTAGGCCGTAGGTATACGCAGTGGCTTAATGGTTAGTGTATTGGACTTAAGGTTTTTTTCCACAGCGCCACCTCTTGCGAACGTCTGGTAAGCATCTGAGAGTACAACTGTCATGAAATATCTTCTCAATTGGCCGTATGGACTCGGCATAAAATTGTAGATCCCTCCCATTCTTCCCATAAAATAAATAAGTACTCACGGAAAAAAATGGTTGCGAGGAGCTGGGGTTCCTACGGACCTGTTGCGCAAGCTATTTATTTATTGTTGTGTCGTACATAAAACATGTTAAAAAAAAATAATAACAATTTTTGTCATTTTGTTTTGTTAAAAAAAAAAATAGCCAAATCTGGGGGGAATATTTTGACCGTCTGACGGTGAATAGCGCAGCGACCACGTGCTCAGACAGATCCTTTTTAACTTTCTCCATACGTAGTAAGAGAAAGATATTGTTTTCGTACAAAATTTCGAACTCGAGATTTTAATCAATTCTGACATTACAATGATACACGAACTCAAAAAAGTGGGTCTCAAAATTCTGTCCGGTCTGTCCGTCTGTCCGTCTGTCTGCCTGTCCCGGAGGCCTACAGCCTAAACGGCTGACCGGATTTCGTTCAAACTTCGGATTTGGAGTTTGTGGGCTTAGGGCTCGGGGTCGTTTTTTATTTTGCAAGGTAACCTCAATATTAATGGTACTTTCCATACAAACTGTTCGTACCAGTTTGATTTGCTCGAACACGGCTCTAACGATTTCAACGAAAATTTATATTTCAGCTTAAGTTGGTGAGGTTACCATGACTACATACGCAGTTTTTGGCTAAAAATTCGAGTAACGGTTCTTTTGAAATTTAACATATATTTGAAATTTCTAAGGTTATATGGTCATTTCCCACCTAATGGCAAAGTTTTTCTCGGTATTATCGTAAAATCGATTTTTGAAAAAAGTCTTTTTTTTTAACCAGAAAACGGCAATTACTATTTTGACCAAAATGCAAACAGTAAAGAGTGCAAAGAGTAATACTGACGTTCTTAAAATTGCTGCGTTCTTAATTTTCAATTCGAATCACCGAAACCGGTAATTTTAAAAACCGCTCATATCTCGAAAACCCCATTTTTGACTTCGATAAGACTTAAAAAACCAAGTAATTCTTGTATCGCGAATAATAACCTATAATCGGCTTTTAGCTATATAGTTAACAAATAGTATTTTTCAAACTAAACATTGCTATTTTTGGTACTGTTTTGTCCGCCAAATTTTACATAATCTGCTCTAAAGATTTTGATCAAAATACATATTAACGATAATATCAGTGTTCTAAATAAGATACCGTACTAAGTTTTTCTCAAAAAATTCGAAGAAATCTGTTTTTTTAATTATTTCTCAAAAATGACTACTCAAAAGCCGATCTCTGTTCATATATATTTTTAAAACTCAATACTGCACTTTAAAATTCAAAGTTGCAACAGCTATTAGAAATGTAATAACAGCAACGCAAAACTTATTTTCAGAAAATACTACCTACTTCTACTTTTTTTCAACCATTTTGAATATGCACCTTAAATAAATTCCAACCACTTGGAGTTTTATCAATCAGAATATCCCACTTCATTTGCACCCCACACACTATCATCGTGATATTCAGTTCAGTTAATCACTGCTAATTCAAATTCAAAAACAAATCTATGACTTCTTGCATATACATATATATATTTATATGTAAAGATATCGATCTATCACGAACAATACTTTCAATCATTGACAACTTATACCAGCGTTATTAATCTATTCCAGTCAAAAAAAATCGTTCCCAAAAAGATCAAAAATCAGGGGTCGAATCGCATCGTCCGTTAACGAGCATTACGTGACGGAATTTGTTTTGTTTCACATGTAAAATCAACTTAATTCCGTGAACGTATAGCTCGTTCACGGAAGTGGCGATTCGATCCCAGAAATTCCTACAAAACTTGTTCTTGTACTCAAAACCCTGTAAAGTGTAAAAGCTATAAAATAGTACAGTAGGCGCTTATAAATCTCTAACAAGAACTTGCGACTATTGCCTGTTTCTAGAGCTTCAACTATTAAAAACTAAAAGTGCATTTTATTTAACACTATGTACCTATTCCTTTTTCTATATTTCATGAACCCTTTCTAGTACCTACCATTGCTTCTCAGATCTTTACGTACCAATATAAAAAAATAAGAAAACAACCAACAAAACTTTTGATGAACGAGAAAGTTTTGTTTTTTTATGGTCCATTTGCGTGTTATCCGAATTGTCAAATGTTACTTTTAGCTCCGTTGATTTTCTGCATTTATATGACCCACATCACAAAGACATGTTGCGTTCGTAGGTGATCATCTTAGTACAGGAAAATACGATTGAGGGAAGATTAAGCTCGAGAAGTAAAGTCAGATCATAGGGGTTTAAAGAACAGCATTTTAAATCCGTAGGCTAAACAAAATTATTGAAACTAGCCAAAAAGTCTATAAAGGCTGCGATCTTGTGTTATAAAAAACTACATACAAAAATCAAAAGCAGATTATGCCTCTGAGATAAAAACTAAACCAAAATATACGTAAACTAGGAGTTTTTTCGAAGCCAACATTTTATTAGACAACATGGAGATATTAGGTAGGTACCTCTTAATAAGAAAGTTTTTAAAGAGAAGACAACATCGCTAGTCAATATCAACCATATCAGGTGTTAAGTAACGTGATTGGGAGCTTTCAAATACTAGACTACTGTCAAAAATGGGAAAATGTTCATAGAATCAACGATAGTGTGAACATGAAATCAAGGTGTTCAGATGCCCGATTTATTCGGTTTGCAGGGAATCCTATTTCCCAAGGAACTTGTTGCCTGAAGATAATCCTTTTTTGTGCAATGTTACATTATTGGCTTGGATAATATTGCGCGGCCCCAACATGTTTGGTACATCCGAACAGAGTAAATAAAATGCTTCACCAAACTCGAATTTTCCTCCATTTAGCTACAATGTTGATCGATTGACACTGCTAGTTTCCTATTTTGGTGAATTAATTCATCCATTTTTGCAGTTATTTCTTAAAACTTAGTCCGAACAAAATAAAATGCATACAAAATTCCTTTTTTGTTTTTTTTTTATTATTATTTTTAGTGTAGTGTTTAGATAAAGATTGGAAACTGAAAGTTAAATAAATCTGTACGGACTTTTGTGAACTTATTGTCGACACTTTTCCATAAACGTCAAATCTTTAAAACACTGCACTTTAATCAATGAATTACAAAATCACGTCATCTTAAATTGAAAATTTCAAAATTACAAGAAAATAAGGCCATTTTGAAAAAAAAGAAAAAAAAAAACTGAAACAAACTCATCACAGATTAAAGTGGCCAAGTTCCTCGCCGTCGTTTCGCGCAACTGCATTCGGTTTAAATGAAAGACCAAATCTTAGGTGATCAAAACTGAATCAAAATGATCAAAATGAATAGAAAACGGAGAAGTCGAGAGGGACTAGCAGAAGCTACCGAAAACGATAGATATTCAAAATTTGCATCGCATACACCGCTTTTACCGTGAACCACAGATCGTTTATGATCACCTTTGCATTAATAAAGTTCGCTGACACTGAAGACCTTAAACTTAAATTTAATTTGTTCATACTTTATACATTATGTTCATCATCTTTGCATTTCTATGCCTTGTTATTGCCTGTGGCGGAAGTTGACAATGAAATGAGCAAGCTAAATTATGCTAACTTAATAATATAAAAAAAAAAAAAAAAAAAATAAAAATTACAATACATGATTCACAATATCAACCAAAGAGATGCAAAATTTACATACCCGACCACACAGCTGGGCCTGGCATAGTATCTGATTCCCGTGACACCTTAATAGACGTAGTTTTAACGGCTTCCTCACTCGCGATTGACATAAATTTCGCGTATTAATCGGCAGAAGTTTTGCACATTCACTATTCTCGAACGTTCCTTTAAATCTTCTTCAATGACTTTTGCAATATATTTTCATTCTTTTTGTCATAAAATCATTGTTGCATCCTTATGCACTAGCGCCAATTATAATTAAACACATTATGCACAGATGACTCCTCTAAGTTTTGTACCTCATTTTGAAAAACAGATTTCACTTAAAAAGTGCACTTTTCACTTTCAGTTTGATTTATAATCCTTTAAAATTGAATCATTATCCGCGGCGCACTTCATTCAATTTCGGAGAGTTTCAGCGAAAGGATGACACTAAATAATTCATCGCGATACAATGTGAATATCAACACAAGAAGTAGGTAATCCAGAAAGGAAATTATTTTTTATTTTAGACACTTTTTCTAAAAAAAAAAAAAAAAGTAAGCGTCACTTTAGGAGATATGCGACTTAACAATCGATCTTGGTTCGACGACGAAGATGATGTTGACGATGGTTGTTGTTGGTACTCTTGTTGTTGTTCCTGTTGCAGCACAACTAGTAGACTAGTTAATATCAGTTACTAGTGCTGTGTGTTTTTCTCCTTCGCCATGTCTTTTCATTTCGACTTTTTTATATCATTTTCTCGATTTTACGATATTTTTTATAACTCGATTCCGAACGAATACCGCACAGAAGGAGCACGGGGAAAAAACATACGAAAATGCCGTTATACGTTACTACATTCAGTGCACATTATACAAAACACACTGTCATAATGTTGGGAACCATAGAGTGCCAACAACCCGTAAACTTGCAATTTTTTTTGTATTTCTTCCATCACTGGTAGAGCTGGTGTATTTGTTGAGATACAATATTTCTTGTTTTTTTTTTCTCGGTCGTTTGTGCATTGGCAGATAGTCGACGTAAACTTTTGAGAAAAGCCTGCAAAATGATGTTAAATTGTTGAATTCAGCTCGGTGAGAGAGTAAAGTGAGCGTCATGACATGATGGTATGGGTATTTGCTACATAAATCTGAGAGCTTTTGCAGCAACAGCCAACTTATGTAAAAAAGCACATCACCAGCAGTACCAAATGCAGTCGGTGTTATACAGGTGTAATCTGCAATCCTATGTTGGTAGATTGGTTGATGGGGTCAGTGTGTACGTGTGAGAGAGAATGTTGTCCCTCCATGGTATAGTTGTTAACCGTCGAGAATGAGGATGTATCGGGATTTTGGGGAGTGATGGTAAAGGATTACCATGGATTTGTTTTCAAGATTTGCGGCTTTGATTTCAGGTAGGTTAGTTGAAGTGCGTACTTTCTTATTATTGAAGAGAAATGAGTACTCGTTCAACATTTGTTTAACATAATGTTGACCAACAGCATTTTTGTTTCTTCAAAACAATGTATATGGAGTTGGTTTATGGGAGACTATTTACAAAAAAAAATGCTTTAATTGCTACGACAAATTGTGGACTGTTGGACTCGAAGACCTACTATAATATCAATTGACTATCTACATCTGCATTTTTCCCAAATATATTGTCCAAAATGGCTGAGTCGTCATTAGTAAAATGTTTCGTATAACTAGTATGCTGTTGAATAAATGTACACTCTAACTGTGCGTATGAATAATTTGAGTTTAAAAATACGTTCAAGAGCAGAGGAGTAGAACTTACGTTTCGTAAAATACTAGCCAACTGGGACGTGTCTTAAAATAGATAAAAGCAAATATGATGGGTTTTGAAGTTTGTAAAAGTTGTGTGATCTTTTATGTTTTAAGAGTCCCACCAAATATCGCAGACAAGCATAATTTTGCAACTTTTTTGAATTATTTCTTAGCAGCCTGATCGGGCTGACATTAGCATCATACAAAATTGTCAACAAATTAAAATTGAGAACGAAAGTTCAGCAAAATACGCTATATTCTTAGCTGAATATAAACCTTTTGCCGGGTATTATGTTTCATGCGTATTTTGTTATAGGTATTCGTCCTATGAAAATTCTGGAACATTTCAGCTAGCGAAATAATTGTTTGTGTTTACAATAAAAGAAATGATTGGTTTACATTTAACTTGGGTTCCCTTATAAATCTTTATCGATATCATCATCATTATATTAATACGTGAACATCCAAAGTTTACGTACACATTTTTAGTATTTATTATCAAATGTGTAGAATGAAACTTTTCTCATTATTCGAAAGGTACTGTGCCATAAAAATGTGCGCAAACGTGGGTATATGTCCCCATTACTAAAGATGGTAAAATTAAGTTAGCAATTTCCTATGCAAAATGTTTATCAGCTATATAAACGCATTTTGGTGACTTAAAATTTGTCGCCACCATATTACCATTCATCATAGATTTTTAGAAACTTTTTTTTGAAGGAATACAATTTACCTACCCTTTATATATGTAGTAAGGAACTTTGTATACATTTTAATTCAGGGCATCCATTATCTGCGTGGTGGTACATACATACATTTGAGAGACATCTTTAGATGTCGTTTTTTCGTTTATAAAAAAAAAGTGGAACGTTTTTTAGTATTAGGTACGTACTTATAAAAAGTAGGGTCGATTTTCGAACACAAGCGAAAATAGTCTAAATTAATGATCGGCAGGTTTGGTAAGATTTTGCGCAAACAGGGTACTAGGAATTAAGCTAAAATGATGCTTATATCCTTATTTTCGTATATACTTGTTATCTAGATTGGAAGTGAAAAGTATTATTGTTCGTTAGGGATTAGCGCCGAACGGCGGAAACGAATAAGCGACAGAAGTCGACAGGGGTTAGGGGCGTTATAAGGGTCAGAATAAGAGATTGGAGAGGAACAAAATGCAACAGACTGGGACTAGAAAATAAAAATACGGAGGTAATGGGCGCGTTAGCGACTCTATAGACCCAAATTTTGGAACACAGATTCATGGCGGACTTTACTGCAGTTCTCATAAGAATTTATTTGAGAACTAGCTATTTGATACAGTATTCCTTGCATGTATCATCAATAGTGCAGTATTTATGATTTATGGCTTTCGTATTATGCGACAAAGTTACTGAGCTCATAAAGAGACCGTATACCTAGCTTATCTGTAAGTAAGTGAGTGCGTGCTAAAAACGCACTTAACTTTAATAAAAAAAATATATAGGTAGGTACAAGCTTAAAATGTAGTGCCTTTTTTTCAAATAAATTTGAAGGGTGGGGTGCGGGTGCATTTTAACTATTTTCAAACTTCAAGAAGTCAAGCCAGCTCTTCCAGGCTGATAAATTCCTTTTTTTTTATTTTTATTTATTTTTTTTTTTTTTTTCATATTTTACGCGCGCTCAAGAGTTATAAATATTCGCTTGTAATGTGAATAATCTATATATTTATATACATAATTCTTTCGGGCTGAAATTCGATGATGCTATAACTCGATAAACCCTGGGACGATTTTCGTGATTATTTTTTGGTTTTGCTCGTATTGCTGTATATCAGGTTTAAGAAGAGAGAAATTTCCGGAAAATCGCAGTGCGGTCCCATTAAATATTTATTTTGACTTTTATATCTCAAAAATTAATTAAAAAACTACGTACCTACTATGTGCGGATTTTTTTTTTTTTTTTTTTTTTTCAAAATGTAGATTGATAAAATCGAGAATTTCAGATTAATGTATTATATCTAATATATAAAATTATCGTGTCACGGGGTGCGTAGTTGAACTCCTCCGAAACGGCTCAACCGATTTTCGTGAAACTTAGTGTGTATATGGGATAGGGTTGAGAATCGGACAACATCTATTTTTCATATCCATGAATGTTAACGGTGGTCCACCACTAAATTTTTTATTTTTTTTATGGGGAAATACACTTTGAACAAAAAAAAAAAATGGATAACATAAAGTAGTGACACTTCAAATAAAAAAAAAAATTTTATTTAAATTTTAAAAGAAATTGTTGTTGTCAATTATTTTAATTATTTTCCAGGCAAATTGTTGTTGTCAACAATTTTGAATTTTTTTTTTTAATATACCTAAAAAGTTTGTTCTTATAAATTATGTTTACTATGTTACATTAAGTAACTTTTTGAAATGAAGTAGATAGGTACTTTGATTATACGAAGATGATATTATGGCCGACGATATTTTGCATCGAATTCGCACTGTGACATCGGATAATGAACTGGAGATGTCAGATGAAATGCGCAACAAAGCTTTGATTTTGATCGAGGATAGATAAATGTGTCTGCTCATGAGTGGCGATTTGTTGTGCAAATTGGGGATGCCACAGCCAAATCATTCAATTCAAGACGCATTTAATCGAGAATTGGAGCGAGAAATGGACTTCGATCGAATTGCATTGAGTCAAACTGTTCAAACAAATGTGCCAATGTTGAATCAAGAATAACAGAAAGTGTACGATGAATTGATGCAAGCAGTCGATAACGAAAATTGCGGAACTGGAAATAGATTTATGATTTCACTGATTTTGGATACAATTCGTTCGAGATCTGAGATCGCTTTGGCCCTAGCCTCTTCTGGGATAGCGGCTACTTTGTTAGAAGGCGGTCGTACAACTCATCCTGCATTGAAATTGCCATTGAATCTGCAAGTGGAAGAACCTACATGCAACATTTCAAAGAACACTGCGATGGCGAAAGTACCTACGGCAGCAATGTAAGATTATTATATGGGACGAATACACAATGGCTCACAAACGTGCGTTGGAGGCCCTGAATCGTACTTTGAAGGATTTACGTCATGTTAAGCGACTTTTCGGTGGAGCAACGATCTTGCTTTCAGCCGATTTTCGTCAAACGCTACCTGTCATTTCGAGATCAACTCCGGCAGATGAATTGAATGCTTGAAGACGTCTGCTTTATGGCGATACGTCAAGAAATTGCATTTGACAACAAACATGCGAGTTTCTTTACAAAATGACCAATCCGCTGCAGAGTTCTCCAGGCTGATTGAGTTTCCACAAAATTTTTGCAACTTTACAACGACACCGAAAGAACTAATCATGAATGTTTTCCCGAATATCGCTCAGGATTATATTGGCCATGATTGGCTGAGTGTAAGAGTGATTTTGGCTGCGAAAAACAAGAACGTCAATAATTTGAATTTCGCCATTCAAAACCAAATCGCTGGTGAGTTGCATTCATACAAATGAAATCAGTCGACTCCGTGATGGAAAACGAAGCCACCAACTATCCCATGTTTGTTGAACCAAAACTTTGTAACGGTACGCGTTTGATTGTGAAGAATTTAATATCAAATATTATGCAAGCAACGATTTTTATTGGAAAATTCAAAGTCGAAGATGTTCCTTTCCGCGGATTCCACTTATTCAGAACGATTTGCATTTCGTATTTAAGCGTCTTCAATTCCCGTACGTCTCGCTTTTGCTATGACAACTAATAAGTCGCAAGGACAATCGCTGGATGTGTGTGGCATAAATCTTGAATTTCACTCTCGCTCTCGCTTTGTACGTGTACGAACCCGATAATAGGAATAGAAAAAAAAAAATTTGTGTAGGTAGGGTAAATGTGTCAACAGTGGATCAGAGTACACAGTGAATAACTTGCTCTCATAATGTCGCTTTTTATTTTAAAATGTATCTTGAAATTAGAAAAGAACACATTTTGACTTCCCCTCGCAACAGACTATCAGTCTGCGCGATCACTTTTTCGAAGGTGGTTATTCTCATGACTTTGTGTGTTCTGCATATGTACCTAAGTATTTTTTTTTTTCTGTTTTATTTTTGATCTTTTTAAAAATGTGTGTACCTACCATAAAGCACTTCAGTGAAAAATCGGTAGGTTGGCCGACAAGTATTTTATTTTATTTATTTATTTAATTTTAATATAACTTTTGATACGAAAGGTACGGAAAAAGCCGGGTGGGTAAAGTTACATATACATATACAAAAAACTGATTCGGGTACGGAACGTTCGATTTTTATGATTTTTGGTTACAAGGAAGGACTTATGCTACCTTTTGTTGTGAAAACAATACTTTATTTGGATTAGTTGAATTTTTGAATTCTTTGTATGTTCCGGGCTTACCTCTACATAATTTGGATTTGAAAGTCGACTCAGTTATAATTTTGTTGCACAACATCAATGTACCGAAACTTTGTAATGAATCGCATCTGATTTAGTGAGAAGGATCTCAAATCAAATGTCATGCAAGTGATGATTTTGAGGGGAAAATCCAAAATCAAACACTCTCATTCCACAGATTCCGCTTATTCAGAACGATTTGCCATTCGTACGTAAGCGACTTTCCCGTGCGTCTCGCTTTCACCATGGCAAAAAATTTGTTGCAAGTATAATCGATGGATGTTTGTGCATTTGTAGAATCAATCTTGAATTCCCATGTTTCTCACATGGATTTAGTGAAAATCGGAAGGTTGGCCGATACGTCAAAATCATTGCGGTTTGATTGAAACAAATCAACATTGCTATTCGTCGTTTAGTTCTAAGACATTTAATATAAGTTTTAAAAAAGGAATTTTAGTTGGCCGAATTACATAAAGTAGCAAGTGCATTGTGCATGCTTGGAATTATTATTTTCATTACAATAACAAATTTGGGCGGAACGAAGTTTGCCGGGACAGCTAGTTTATATATATAAAAGCGGGCAAAATACATAGCTATTCAAAAGCAAATCTCAGTGATTTTTTTTGAAAATGCCAAGACGAATGCGCACATTTATAATGGCCGATGAACAACTGCGTCATATCGTACTGCTAATGGAATGGGAACAAGTTCAAATCGAAGAGTGAACCAACAGAAAATTATGGCAGTGATTTTCGATATTGGAGCGATGGCTATAATTGTGTACCACCATTGAAACGCACTGAAATATAAAGGCGAAACGACAGGCCTTTGCTCTGCGAGTGGCAAAGTGAAATCGAGTCCATTAGATGCACCTCCAGAGCCATTAAAATCGTTTGAAGTACAACAACTGTTTCCGTATTACCTCATCGAAACGAAATCATTCATAAAACTGGGCTTCAAGAATAATGCTTTGATTACGATGTTTAAAACGGCGATGGAGAAAATGAACTCAGTGCCTTGATTTTGTGCGGTTTTTGTTGCAATTGCGGTTGCGGAAAGGGTTCACGTATAGGCGGATTCTATAAATGTGTGCGTGATGTCGAGAACTGGCAGCTTCCAGTATTTCCTGTTCTATTGTAGCCTTGTTCCTGAAAATTCCAGGCGCACTTTCCCATACGCAACCTATTTAGGTTGCGAGAAGGATGTCGGATGAGAACAACTGACAATAGCGTGACCGTTGTGCGACAATTTGGTACTTTTTTCGAGGACCCTGGTACAATTTGTTGCTAATTTGTTTCTTTTTGTTAGTTAGAAAAGACACTTCCGAGAGTTTTCAAAAACTGTGATTTCAAAATAATTATGTTTAAAATATAACACTGTTTCCTATAACGACACTATTTTCGGTTAAATCGAGTCAATACTACTTGCTAAATATTGGAAAAAATTCGAATTTGCAGAAGAGCTTCAGAAAAGGCACTTTTTTTTGCATCTTTTTTTGCAACATTTTAAAACTAAAATGAACGAGATCTTAAAATGTAGATATAAATATGAGTTGATATATTTACAGCCAATATATAATTAATTATTATATATTTATAATTCAAAATCAAGGCTTTAGTGTTTTCATTTTAAGACTTGTCATTCGAAAACCAGCTGCATCTGTTTTTTAAACAGCGTAAAACAAAAACTATAATTTGTAACCTCTCTCTAACACTCAGGGCGGTGAAACAAAAAAGTGCAATTACTAAGGTCCCAGTTTAGCCATACGTAAAACGAAATCGTACTAAATTTCTTTTGTTTTTTTTACCACTTTAATTTGATGGTTAAACTCAATCTTGGTATAAAAATGTTGCTTACGAATTGTAAAGTTGGTTTATCAAGTTAATTTTTCTAAAATAAGAATTTATAATTTTTCCGGACGAACAACTTTTCCGATCAGAGAAAAATTAATAAATTCTTTTTCTAGAAAATTGAAAAAAAAATGTGCTTATTTTTTTGATAAACTAACTTTATAATTCATTAGCAACAATTTAAGACCAAGATTGAGGTCACCCACCAAGTTTAAATGGTCAAAAAAAGCAAAAGAACATTTTTACGGTTCCGTTTTACGTATGGCTATAACTGTGGCCTAAAGCTTCTCTGCAAATTTTCGCACAATATTTTCACAGGTATTGGCTCGCTTAACGTTATAATAGTATTGTGATACTCAACCGTGTTACATTTTAAGTATATTTATTTGGAAATCACAGTTGTTTAAAGAATTTGCGAAGTTCTTTTCTTAATTAAAAGAAGGGAAAAAGTACCAACAAATTGTATTAGAGTCCTCGAAAGAAGTGTCAAATTTTTGCACAACGGTCACGCTGGTCCACATTCAAATCCGATTCGGAACGTTCCCTAGCGCAATTGCGACAAAAACCGCACAAAATCAAGGCACAGACAATCGCAGATTCGTCTTCAAAACTTATAATAGAAATGCACTTTAAAAAAATAGAATGGATATAAAACGGTGGCGTGGTGGTAGAATGGATATAAAAATGTGGCGTGGTCACGTGCGAGCAAACCAAAAGCGGAAACACATCGATTGCTATACCTATTTCAGTTATTTCTATTTGATTTAATATAACTTTTGAATAACGAATTTGAATTTACCAAATTACATAAAGGAGCATTCATTGTGCATGCTCGGAAATATTATTTTCATTACATTAACGAGTTTACGCGGAATGTCCACGGAGGTCCACCTTTATTGGTTTTCTTGACCATTGGCAACGCGTTTCCAAGATCTTAGCAAAATACTTCGTCGGAAGCCTGAAAGTGATTAGCGCTTATAAGTTGGGAAATCTATACAAATAGAGTACAGGATCCGGTCCAAATTCCGCTTACGAGGTTCTGCTGTGCAAAATTCTGTCTTCTTAAACACAAATCCTGCTTTACAAAATTCTGTTTTTAATTTTTTTATTCTGCTTTACAAGATTTTCAAATTTGAAGCAATACAATACTTTTCATTCTGCCTTTTTCCAACTAAATTTAAACATCGAGAAACAAATAGATATTAAAAAAAAGGTATACAAAAAATTAAAAATTATTGTCTTGTAATTTTTATATAAAAATAAAATTAAAAAGAAACAAGAAAAAATAGAACAAAACAAACAATATCTTAGGAAGAAATAATGCGAAATTTAATTTAAAAAAATTAAAGTCAGAAATTACACCTTTTATTTATAATGACTTTATTTGTTTTCTTTTTATACTTACACTTACAAATCATAAATGCATTTTTACGTAGTACCTTATAAATTTAACTTACATACCTAATACAATTAATTCCTAATGTTTGAAAATTATCGTTTTTTGAAATTCCTAATCACTTTGAATATGACAAAATGTAAACACAAATTGGTGGACAGGCAAGGACTTTTCCTCAGTCTTCCTAAATAAATGTCAATAACAGTGTCGCTTTTTTTACTTTCGTATGTCTATAATAAAAATATATCTTTTATATCGTTTGCTTTCCTCCCAGGAGGAAAAAATATAAGGCTACAAATAGCAATCCATAAAAAAGGAGTTAAAATTAAAAAAAAAAGAAAAGAAAAAAAAAAAACACACACAAATTAAAAAAATAAAACGGTCCCTCCATCTTTGCTTTACAAAATTCTACAAACAATTAAAAAAAGTTTTGGAAAATTTTAAAAAAGCGCGCGATTTTGAACATCTTCCAAACCTTTTTTTATTGCTCACTGAATTTTGTAAAAAGAATTTTGACCCATCCAGAATTTTAACCCCAACCCAAATAGTACTATACTCTGTCCAACAAATATTGTCAGTACAGGCCTTATGGAGGGACTTTTTTTCTACCAGTGGTGCATGTAGCTACTCTCACGGCACTCAAACACAAGAATTGCCAATGAAATAAAAACCAAACCACTGACATTCCAAGGAATTGTTGTTGTAATTTTCTGGAAATTCGCATGCAGCCAACCATAAGCAGTCTGCCACACAACCGCGGGCAGAATGAGCACGATCGTCTTGTGTTCACTTGCTATTATCATCAACTAAAATAAGCAGTGTGTGTGACTGAAAGCACATCAGAAGAGTGTTACCAGTTGAACAAACAGAGCATATCCTTAGGGGTTTTTCTATGGATTTAGTAAAAGAACTTTCGGTTTTGGTGCTTTTGAGAACGACTTTTTATGTGGGGTGCTGCCATTCGGTTTTAATTTGTTTGCATTTCTGAAAGATCAAATAATATTCAGTTAAAACATTTTTTTTAATGTTGTCTTTTAGTGAAGTGATCATAAGTGCGTTGTAGTGATATTGCGATAAATTAATATTGATTACTAGAACAACCGGAATTATTCAAAAGCATGATTTTTTTAGGGATCGTATTAAATATACAAAACTAATTATATATTTTCAGCCCTATTCGTTAGGGAATATTTCTGCATATATGGGTATAAATGCATATTTCAATTTGTAGAGCACTATTTTGCCATATTTTAGCATTTTTGTTATATTTTTGCATATTTGTCTATTTTTTCATCAAATAGTTTTTCACGCTGAAATATCAAAATGACGTTCAGGATTTTTCTACGCGTGATTCCTGTTGGTAGTCGCAGTGGCTTAGTGTTAGTGTGTTGGATTACTAAGCGAGAAGTCTCAGTTTCGAATCCCGCAAAAACCCAAATTCCAACTTATGTTTTTTTTTTCCACTGCGCTACCTCTCGCGAACGTCTGACAAACATCAGAGATTATAAATGTCTTGAAAGAGCTTCTCAATTAGCCGTTTGGAGTCGGCATAAAACTGTAGATCCCTTCCATTCGTTCCAAAAAAATGAAAAACTCACACAAAACGAATGGTTGTGAGAAGCTAGGCATAGGGTCCCTCCGGGCCTATTGCGCCAACTATTTATTATTTTTATTTATTTATTTGATTTCTGTTGGTGTAGTACTTTCTGGTTTCTTCATATGATATAAGTATTAGGTATTGAATTTCATACAAAAAATTATTAAAACCTATCACGTTTCCGTACGACTTTTGTGTATAAAATTTGTTGACACTTCTTTTTCGGTCGTTGGGTTTTACCACATTCGGTCACTCGTCTGCAGTATAGATAATGCCTTGAAAGGATTTTATGATCCTTTTTTTGCTACTGTTTCCGCGAAGATCTGTACTACCGGGTACTAATTTTTAAACAAATATGTAATCTATGTCTATATTCAGAAATGTATGTACAGCTGGTCAAGTGCAGTCCTTTTACCATCTGTTACGGTATATAACATCGCGTCGTGGTTATATCATTTTGTTTTCTAATTGCCTGTTTGTGTATACGAGCCCAAACGCAAAATAGTTGGTCTATGCTGTTTGATTACGAATACATTCTGTTTATAACTTCAAACTTGTTTTGTTTCTTGAAATAAAAAGTATTGTTAACGAAAATAAATTTTTATTTTTATATTTGTTACAAATAAAACAAAAGTTTAATCAACAAGTTGTTACAATTGAAGTTATTACTGAATAAACATAAGTAATATTTTTTTCATCTTTTGTTTGAGCGCAAAATAGTTGGTCTAAAAATTAAAAATGTATTTTTACCACTGCGTTACATCACCTTTCTTTACTATCACTGCTTGAATTCGTTGTGGCATTGTGTCCACAAGTTTTTGGCAATCATCGGTTGTAAATGATTGCCAAATATCATTGATAGTCTGTCGTAGATCTGTGCGGGCCCTTGCTGGTTGCTGTCTTAACTTTTGTTTCATTTTGTGCCATAGAGTTTCGATTGGCGAAAGATCAGGGCTGCTGGATGGCCATTCCATTAATGGAATGGCTTCAGTAGATAACCAGTCTTTAGTTGCCTTTGCCGTATGGCAAGATGCACCGTCTTGCTGAAATACGTAGACTCCCTCGGTTGACTGAAGTTGTGTTATTGATGGAAGCAGATGCTCTTCCAAGATGTTGCGATATTTCGCAGAATTCACAAGGCCGTCAACAAAACATAGGCTACCAACTATCGCCCAGACATGCACCCCCATATCATTTGCGATGCTGGAAACTTTATCGTTCGTTTCAGACAGTCTTTATGGAAAGCTTCTTTGGAGGTGCGAAGTACACGCTTTCGCTCATCGCCAACACAAACCTCAAATCTGGATTCATCGCTCCAAATTACTTCCCGCCACTGATGTAAGGTCCAATTTTTGTGCTCTTTAGCCCATTCAAGTCGCCTTTTTTTTTGCCTTGGCGTAAGAAGAGGCTTTTCTTTTGCCTATTAATATAGGTTGAAAAAATCACAATGCAAAATAAACAGAAGATTTTTAAACAAACCTTGTAAAATTTATATCCCATTTTCTTCATGTTGCGCTTACAAGTGTCGACAGATATTTCTTTTTTGATGCGGCTTTTCCACTCTACAGTTACCCCAGCAGCAGTTTGACGACGATTTTCCTTAATTATTTTTTTTAATACCTACAATCGCGGGCTGTAGCTATCGGTGGCCGCCCAGTTTTCTTTCGGGTTTTAATGTTACCCATCTTAGTAAAGAGCGAAATAATATTCTGTACTGATGAACGAGGGAGATTGAAATTTTTTGAAATTTTGTAGCTTGAAAAGCCATTTTCAAAAGCTTTTATAATTGATTCCCTAAGATCTTTAGATAAGGGAACACCACGCGCCATGATAACCCAACAAATGAATTCCAACTTATTGCACAAGTACACTTATAACCTGCCAAAGCAAGAGCACACTTGTTTTTACTTAATTTTTCCTAACGGTTAATTTAATCATACGATAATGTGGAGTAGACCAACTCTTTTGCATCGCGAATGACGTAGACCAACTATTTTGCACTCATTACCAAATGAGAAAACACACAGTTCTAACGGTATTTTTTGTGATATTGCTTATTTGTGTCGGTAATTCAATCAAAGAGTATAATTTTCTATGAAAAGTTTTTTTATTTTTTTAAAAATTAAATATGTATGTATGTTAAACTAATAATAAAGAAGTTTCCAAGTGCAAGAAAGTGGGTGGACCAACTATTTTGCGTGTGGGGTATATTTTCCGTTTTATTTTTATTTTTTGTAAAAAAACGCGCCTTTTATCTTACCGGAAAAGGAAAAAGATAAACGGAATTTATTTCGTTCAGCAATATTTTTAGTTTAAATTGGAAGTTGGTAACCCTAATAGTATTTCTCTTTGAGTTATAGCGAATTATCATACAAACTACGACAACCCTGTGATTTTTGTTGGACAGAGTATAACAATTATTATCAAATGGAGCTGTTCCGAAGCACTCCCAAATCTACTCGCAAAATACGAGAGATCCGTTGAACCCATTGAGAATTTATGACTTGCTGTCATATCATCTTTCAGATTTCCCACCTTTATCGATTCGATCTCGCAACTGGCTTTCTCTACCGTGGGATCTTTTTTCCCGTCTTATTTATGTCCCGCTCCTCTGCGGAAGATGTCCTTGTTAAAGTGATTATCAGACTGCCTCCTTGATGGAGTCTTGACGGTTGGCTCGCCGTTTCCATGTCTTCAATCTTTCGACTTATTATTGAATATCATTCGCAATTAAAACAGAAATTAACATTATTTGATTTATTTGAAATCCTAGTTGACCCATTACATTCAAAATTTCTCTAATCCGCAACATAGATGTTTTCAGTAAAAAAAGCTCCAGTAGATTTCATCAAGAGAGGATACGATTTCTGTTGCGGATACATAAAAAAAAGTCACTCGTGTTATGTTACAATCACGTCATTCTTTGGCGCAAATAAAAATAAATTTCTGCCAACACATTCCATATCCTTGCATATAGTTGTTCAGAATCAAATGCACAACGATACGTTAGATTATTATCGACGACATTTGGTGGTAGTGTTATCTAAAATCCTGCTTAAAACGTATGCCATGCCAAGAACAACACTTTAATATGCAGCCTCCTCCCAATAGAAACAGAGCGGTACTTGGTGGAGTACAATGACCAATGTATGAGTTTGACCCAGAAAATTCTCCAACACTTACTCACACATGTACGCACATCAACAGCGCGTATATAGAATGCACCAAAGCATCGAATTCGCTTGGTACACTTTACACTTTGAGTTTGCAAAGGGAATCCAAGTGTTAGTGAGTGTTGTTGGAGAAGGGCCATGGTGATAGGGGATAGGGGTAGAAAAGAGCGCAATATATTTATAATAATGAAGCGGTAGAGGGTAGAGCTAGTGATACTGATAATTCCTGTAGAGCATAGAAGAATAGAGAGCCAATCGATGAGTACTTCTTATTCCTATTTAGGTTCCTATTCGATTGTGGCCCTCATAGTGGGTAGACGCATTACTAAATTGTGAGCTCAAGTTATTGACCCAATGAACGAACGAACTCCTTTGTTGCACGAGGCTTATCATGCTTACAAGCAAGTGCAAGTAACTTGTATTATTATGCCATGGGGATTTACTGACAGAAACGACTAGGGAGGTGATTACGGTATGCATGTCACGATGGATCTAGGAAGGAGATAATTAGTCAGGAAGAAGGGGATTTTATCAATCAAATGAAATTCAGGATACTTCAAGCGGGTTTCTTGGTGCCGAGCGTGATTTTGTAGGTCAATAGGGCGACATGAAGGGTTGTTTTTAACTTGAAGAGTGTGCAAGAGGATTTCATTAAGAAGGGTTGTAATAATTTTGGAATGTTTTGCTGAAATTCCGATTACATTAAATAATGTTCTGTTGTTAGCAGAGATTTTATTCTCGATATTTGTATTTAAATACAAGTAAAAATATGTACAATAATTGAGCTCGATATCTATCAGGCAAAAATCCTGAATGGATTGGAGTGGTTAATTAAACTCGCAAATATTTATGTACAGCTAATGCGAACTCAGTAAATATGCAAAAATTAGTCGACCATTGAAACATATGGAGTAGAATTGTCAAGTTGGTAATGCAAGATTTCAGCTTCGAGCTTTCAATTGCATTTTATTCTAAATTTGATAATGAACGACTTAGAGTTGCGCTCAATGAAGTGGATCACATCACAGGTTTTCACTGTGAATTATTTTGTTTCAAACAGTTCCCTGTTATTAACTAAGGTATTAGACCAACTTTATGACAGCATACTCAATAGTCTTAAGATATTTGGTACCAGACATACCTTAAATTATAACGATGTACGATTAAAAAACCTTGTAGTGGAGTTCCTAGGGGGATCTAAAATTTGTGAAGGTATCGGTTTCGCTTTGTGAGTAATTAAGTTTGAAAATCTACAAGTTGTAAGCTCATCGAATAAAACTGTTCAGTAGGTATGTATAGATTATTTTAGAATTTTTATGACTTGCATGTCATTTAATAAGTTTCCTGTACCTTCACGAAACGTAATTATTTTATTTTTATTTTTGAAAATAGTCCAATACCTAGTATTGTTCTCGACCATAACATACTTGAAGTTTTGCTGTTTTATACTGATAAGTTTTCAAGTAGTTCAAGAAACTGTTAACATCTTTAATTTGTTCTTTAAACGACTTCAGTAAATACTTTTTACCCCACAAAAACCTAAATTACTAGATAATATTCTTAAGTACCATTTAATACTAGTTTAATTCCTTAATAAATACGCCACTAACTATTCTTTATCGAAAAGTATATTTGTTTTATTTTTGATATTGATCCTAAGATTTCTTTATATTTTGTTATGATAATATTTTCGATAGTATTTATAACTAAAAAAAAGATGTTGTTAGGTTCCAAAAGTTGATCTTTTTTTTGTAGATATAATTTTAAAAAATTTCATCAAACTTGTGACCAAAAAAAAAAAAAAATAATAAAAACACTGAATGATCTCGAACGTAAATTCGTGTGAAATTTTTATTTAAATAATTTCATTGTAACGAACAGGCAGTCTATAAAACTATTCTAAACAAACAAATTATTTAAGAATTTCAAAGGTCTGGATATGAACTTGTTATAGAAACCAATATAAATTGTTGTTTAACAGAGAAATTTGTACAAAAAAAAAAATTAAAAGAGAAATTATCTTAGCAACAATTAATAAACACACACAACTTACTTTATACAAAGGAATTCCAACGCTGCAAAGGAAATGCTCGCGTCATAACCCAAATGCCCTGAAAAAAAAAAAAAAAAAAAAAAAAAATTAATTAATAATAATTCGATTATTGCTATAGCTGACCCGGCAAACTTCGTTAATGTAATAAAAATGATAATTCCGATAATAATGTAACGAAAATTAAAAAAAAAAACAAAGTCGAATTGCTCAAATGCTACTATAATTCGATCACAATTCGATCAATTACATACAATTCCTTATTCAAAAGTTTTATTAAAAAATAGAAATAACTGAAGTATAATAATATTTATGTGTTTTAATCAAACCACAATGATTGACGTGTCGGCCAAATTAAGTACTTTACGGTCCATGACGTAGGTACAAACCAGAAGGTTTGCTCACACGTGAGCACACATACAATTGACCATGTCAGAAACATGGGAATTCAAGCTTGATGCCACAAATATTCAGCGATTATATTTGCGTCTTATTACTACGGCTTATAGCTCTCCAACCAGAATTTGTAAAAACTGTCTGTTATTGAGAGCTTAGACTTATAAGAACTCACATTGTTATATGTACGTACTGCCTATTGAATGGATAACCTAAAAGTGAATTTTATTTAACACTTCTATGAACGAGAAAGTTTCTTCCGAATTTATAGGAATAGCTCCTTGTTGGGGTGCTTTTCATATACAATCACTTCAGCACGTTTTTTTTTTGATCTTCCTTTGACCTAAGTATTGAATTTATTGGTTGCGTTGTTACAAAACCAATGGATAGGGCAAATAGAAAGGTCGAAAAAGGACATATTAATACATATATTTATATTTCAAGCCCACCTACCCGATCTAAAAGATTATTCAATAATAGGCTTTTTTTATAATGCCCTCATGATCCATACAGATCATTGAATTTCATGGTTTACAACAATAGTTGGATCTCGAATTTTTCTTTCAAACCATTGAAGTCAATGATATAATAGATCATGAGGGCATAATAAAAAACATCTAATATCCGAAGTGCAAGTGACCACTGCAAATACGGACAATGGTAATAATCAGTAGCAGTTGCGCGGATCGTTTAAAATTCAACTGCACCATTTGAGCGGCATTTTTTTTTTTATAAATCAAGATTCACATTTAACATCTCTTTCTACGCGCACTTAACAGCCACTAACACCGGAAAATATTTTCTCTTAACTCGATGTTAAAGCCAGTCCATATGATTTTGAGTTAGTTGACACAACGCATATTCAGACGGCTATTACGCTAGTGAAGGTCACACACCTAGCGGTAATTCAAATGGCAAGTCCAAGGATTATAAATAACCACATTGGTTTTATTGTTGACAAAGTGTGATGCGGTTGCTGTGTATTTCTTTATTTATTTATGTGAGAATTTTAATTAATTTGCTGTTTTTTATTTTCATTCCCATTGTAGTGTCTGATAGATATAGAAGATTCACAACTTTATGCACTAGCCGGCAATTTAATGACCATAAATACTAAAAGTGAATAAAAATCAATAAATATTTATGAGAAAGAAAATAATAGATACAACTGATGACGAAAATATAACGATATACCGAGATAGATACACAAAATGGAACGTTTAAGATATCCGATTGGGTTTCGCTTTGACATTGAATTTATAAACAACGCACACGAGTCAGTGAGTTATGAGGAAGTCATAGTGAACTCTACATTCTATTCATATATTATAACTGTACATGCTAGTTAGTTGGAGAAAAATATTAAAATGTGAAATCTAGACTACATGCTGACGTCGATGGTGCTAGAATTGATTAAGCAAAGCTAATTGCCCCTAGAACTGCATATACGATCCAAAAGAGATTCATGGTCAAAGTAATAACAGTTCAGATCAGACAACTAAACCAGCCAGCAGTGTAATATGATCTTTATCTCACTCATTTCAACATCTAAATACGAATTTTTCAATAACAAGTTTGTTAGCCCATACTTAAGGAGGGATCAGATCAGAGAAAAAAAAAAAAAACTAAAACCAAGCATCGAACACGATCAGCTCACGGAAAAGGTTTAAAGTCATGGTCAGCGATTTATTACAAAACCATAATGCAGCATAAAGTGCATAAATCGGTTCTTAGATATATATATTTTTTTTAATTTTATCGGTGGGTCGTGTTTGTGTCTTGAAAATTTCAAACTGAATTATAGAAGTGATCACATAGTTTGATATTGGTGTGTATCGTAGTTGAATCATTTCCCAAAGCTGATATGCATAGAGTCATGACAGTTTAAATTTGGTTTGACACATGTGCTTATTTCGGTTTAGAGCGATACCTACTAAGGAAAATGATATACTAAAGGCTTTGATTTAAGTTACTTAGTTAGTATGGGGGTAGCGTGTATGCTACTTGTCTATAAAAAAAGAAGAAGAGAGATTGATGGATTCGATTTAATAGTACTGAGGCTTTAGTCGCACTTGACTTATGTGTTTCAACCACTATGCACTGTTAATTTAATAATCTAAATCCTAATTTTCGCTGGAGTACACGGAAGGAATTAAAGCTATATTGAGACGATTGCCAGAGCTGACAATATCTTTAGCTCTGCAAATGAATAAATTGTCCCAAAAGTCTGCCAACCGTGTGAACTGGCTATTTTGTCAACAAATATTTGAAGAAAAGTCATTTTCCGTGACCGTTATCTGACATCGAAATTTTCAGGTATCTTCCAACCAATTTTATCATTGTCAGACCATTGCTGGAAGTAAATTTTTCATGTAGACAAATATTTTTGTTGATTTCGACGAACAAATCGATATAATTTTCTTTGCATTTTTCTGTAGATTGTTGCAAAAGGTGTGAATTAAATAATTTCAAATATCTACGTGGTCGAAGAAGTCGATATAACAACGAAAAGGATTTAGGAACGTTTATAAACCTTTCGTTTTTGAATGATATGTAAGTTCATAATTATAAAAGGATCTAGAAATATTTATGATCCTTTCTAATCACTTTTTGTTTAAGGTATGCATATTTTGTATTTTCTGTTTTATGATGCTTGTAAACGTATCTGAAAATGTTATGATCCTTTTTAATTGATTTTGTTTTATATTTATTTCTTTTTCGATAATATTTCGAATTTCAAAACTTTCTGATACGCGGAGTCACCAAAGTCAGAAGATCATCGAGTTGTATGAAATCCATATGCAACAAATTGCGATACAATTCTTGCTCCACAGCTCTTAATTCCACGAGCATTTTTGCGTAAAGTCTCCTCTGCTGTCGGCGGGCCACTCAACCCTTCGTCCAAATACGCTGACGTTCGTGTGGCAATTCATCCTAGTATTCCTTAAACATCGATAGTCTATCGATAGTATCGATAATTTTTTACTATCGATACAGTCGGCATATCTCATAATGCTCTGATGACCTAAATGCCACATATGACAAGGCTGATTTTGACAGTTAAAAATGCCCAAATAACATAAAGTGTAATCGGACAATAAGCACGAATACCAGCATAAAGCCCTATATGCCCATATGCACTTTATTGAAATTTCGTTATGGCATTGTTGGCATTTTTTATGGAACAAGAATTATTTTGTTGTCATCGGCGTTCATTTCGTTCTCTTTTTTTTGTGGAACCTTACTGCAACATTTGGTAATAAATAATAAATGCCTTAAATGATCATATTGGTATTGGTAATTTTGGTAACCACTTAGCCACTGCGCCAACCATAGAATAACTAAAATAGAAGAAAAAATATATATACTCAGATCTCAGAAATACTATACTGTGCGTTTGGCATTTCTCCTACACTTAAACGACCTACTACAAAATGCAAACACTAATGTTGCAATATTTTCAGATAACTATTGCTCTACTTGCAATCGTTTATTAAAAAAAAAAAACTTGATAATAGTTAGAAAATTACAAAAAACAAAAGTAACGGGCCAAAGTGATTTGGACCAAGTATAATTATTCTTAGAACGACCGTAAGGGTGTTATTTTTTGTCGTTTTTGCCAAAATTTTATAATGTTACCAATATGATACAAATGAATTAATCCACCAAAAGCAAACATTCATTGTGTTCTTCCTTTATTTTATAAGAATCGGATTTGAAATAAACACGCAATTGGTATGCCCAAAAAACTGTAGCATATTTAATGTTTTTTTACAAAGCGCGAACGGTTATAAAACATAGAATGGGTAAAATTATCGATATTTTAAAAGTTTTATAACTTTACAAAAAAATGGTTCCAAGTATCGACGGAATTCAACCCTTAGGGCTTGTTTAATTATTTTAAAATCTCAATTATTAAGGCCTCCCTTTAAATGCTTTCTGCAGAAGCTGTATGGACGAGGAGGAGGAGGAAACTATCCTTCACTTCCTTTGCATGTGCCCGCCCCTCTCATCCCCTAGAAAACTACACCTAGGATAATACTTCTTCGACAATCTCAGCAAACTCGCAAATGTAGGCATCAACTGTCTCCAACGCTTTATTCTTAGCTCCAGTTGGTTGAACGGGTGGATTTTGAGATCATTGAACCTGTGGTATCACAATGGGCCTACTCTGGCCTAAGTGTGGCTGTACTTGATGTGACCTGCCACTCAAACCTAACCTATGGCTTAAAAGAACACAATGAATATATAAATAAATACACACAATTTTCGTTAGTTTTAAAATAAGAATATGTATTCACGTATTGGAAAACATAAACAACAACATAATCCGTGGGAACATTTTACTTCGGTTTAAACTTCACGAATTGATGAGTACATAATTTAGTACATATATATATAGTAACACGAAATTGTAGAGAAAGGTTAAAATGGTACAAATGAATGAGGGAAAATAACTCCCTGGAAGAAATATCTATCTCAAATACGAATTCGGGGGATTTTTTGTTGGGTTTTCCTCCGATATTTTCGCCATTATTCAGTTGAAAAATATATGACAAGCAAGACAAGTTGGTTGATTATTTTCTGAAAATTAAAAAAATTAGTGAATAGAATGTCAAATTCAACTAATAAACAGCAATTCAATGTTTTAATGAATTTAATGGATGTGAGTCCAGACATTGCCAGAGGATTTCATAAAAGGAGTAAGAATAAAATTGCTCGATTTTGGAGATTGGTCGAGACTGAACATTGTAGGGCCGCCATCAAAAATGTGAGTGGAAAAAGGTAAATTATTGTATGATTCCTTATTGCATCATATTAGTAAACTATTATATTTAGGTTTGGAATGACAAAACAAAACAAAAAAAAAAAAACCTGCGAAAAAAGGCAGAAATATTGAAATTATTTCCTTAAAAAATTAAAAGATTCCATGTTTACATGCGATGATTCTGGTAGTTACAACATATTTGAACAATCTCTTAAGCGTCTTCTAATTGAATCTTGTCGCTTAAATTCCATCTCATCCAATTCCTCTGCCATAACACTTCGCTTCAACTGAATAAGCACAACGATTTTCTAAGCTACATTGTCCATTTTTTCAAAACCTTGTGCCGTTATATATCATTTGTTGATGCTAACTGTTTGCTTATGATGTTGAGAAAATAAATCGGAAAGATTAATTCAAAAAGTACAGCTATTTTTTCCCAGGTTCTCTTGCAAAGCAATCAATATGGAAAAATGCATTTTTTTTTGTGTCAACATATCAAAGGCATTTGACGGAGTCTGGCATAGAGCCCTATTAGGCAAGTTAGCGTCTTACGGATTACCACAACAACTCTGCGGATGGATGCAAAATTTTCTTCTGGGAAGATCGATCCAAGTTGTTGTAGATGGTGTATCATCCAATTCGTTTGCTATAAATGCAGGGGTGCCCCAAGGATCTATTCTTTCTCCAACTCTATTTCTTCTCCACATCAACGATTTGCTTGGATCGACAAATCATAATATCTACCGCTTTGCAGATGATAGCACTCTTTTATCCTCCGTCTCGAACAGTGGGCCTGTGAATACGGCTACATCATACAATCAGAGATGTGAACAAATTAATTCTCTTAATGATGATCTGGACAAAATCTTGAAGTGGGGAAAGGACAACTTGGTTGTATTTAATGCAAACAAGACACAGCTCACAACATTTTCCAGAAAAAATGCATCAACAGTTCCTCAGATCCAAATGGATGACCATCCAATCCATCACAAGCACTCAATGCACCTTCTAGGAATCACAGTCAATTCAGGAATCACATGCCAGAACCACATATCCTATATCGCAAAATCGGCGTCCGCAAAGTTGAGCTACCTATTTAGAGCAAAGAGGTACTTTGGCCCCAAGCAACTTCTCCTTCTCTACAAAGCACAGGTTAGACCAGGCTTGGAATATTGTTCCCATATATGGAGCTCGGCCCCAAAACATTCACTTAACCTGCTTGATAGCATACAGAGACGAGCAGTCCGACTCATTGGAGACCCTACACTCACATCGAATCTACAACCGTTGGTGCACAGAAGACAAGTCGCTGACCTATGCTTGTTCTATAGGTACTTCCATGGTAGATGTTCTGAGGAACTCAAAGACATTATCCCTCGAAATGCAACTTTCGGGCGCCCAACAAGACAGGCTGCTAATGCTCATGACCATACAGTACACTTGACAACCGCGAGGACATCAACTTTCCAAAACTCCTTCTGTTACAGGGCAAGCAAACTTTGGAACTCGCTTCCTGGGGATATATTTCCAGAAGACTACAATTTGCAGCAATTTAAGTGCAGAACAAACATACATCTGCAGATATCTCGGGGCGCTGTTGAAGCGTTATAGGTTCGCCTTTCCCGGGAGAAGTATATATAAAAAAAAAAGAAAAAAAATAGACACAAATATTTAAATTGGAAATAAAAGTTATTGGGATTAAATGAAACAAGTTTTTCTTAAAATAGTTTATTGTTTTATTTTAGTATTGGGTACTGCCGCCTTTATTCGTATTAGTTTCGTAAATTCGATCGATGTAGTCCAGCAAAATTTCCCTCCAGGCCAATTTAATGACTGAAATAAGAGATTCTCTGTCCTCAAACTGACGGCCAGACTTAAATACTTTTCGTACTAACCATGCCCAGACGTTTTCTATAAGGTTCAGGTCCGGTGAGTACGGCGGCCATTGAAGCAATTCCACATTTTGCTCCTCTATCCAATTCATGTGGATGGGGGCGTTGTCCTGCTGAAAAGTCCAGTTTATGGGTACAAAAATGCCTGAAAATTTAGGGAAATTTTTTTCCAAAATTCCTTTATAAATCAATGCATTCGTTTTTGAGGTTTGGAACTCAAGCTCAACAGTGCCATAGTAGCTAACAGCTCCCCATACCCTAACACCACCTTCTCAACTATGATCCCGCGCTAAAAATCGTTCTTCTTTCCTCACATCGTGGAAGTAATAATTAAACCCATCAGGGCCATCAAAATTATACTTCTTCTCATCCGAAAAAAACTACGTGACGCCATTCATTTTTCCAACTCATATGGAGTCTAGAAAATTCCAAGCGCATACACTTCCGTTTCTCGTTAAGTGGTGGTTTCTTTTGAATTTGCATCCGTTTTAGATGTTTGACACTATTAATAACCCTTCGCACTGTTGAAACGCTTGCAGTACCACCGGCTTTCTGCTTTATTTTTGCCGCAGAGTCACAGGAATTGAAAGCACATCTTAGAATTGATCTTCGATCAACTGCTGATGTTGCCGTTTTTTGACCTCCTTTCATGTTTTTTCCGTACGAATCTTTGCTTCTTAAATAAGAATAGACCACACTAAAACTTCGTCCAATTTTGTCAGCTATAGAACGCCTGGTTAGTCCACTATTTAGAGATTTTGATCTACCCATTTTGTTTTTAAATAAAATTAATCAAAAAGAAATTCACTTAAGGCATTTCAAATGTTGATCTAACGTGTCAATCTCCACAGAATACTCATAAGCAGTGAAAATAATTACCTTGGGTATTCAGTTGACGCAAAATAAAAATGAATTTTTCCATATAGAATACTTCGCAAGAGAGGAGAGAGCCAGAGAAAAAATAGAGGTAGATACTTTTGGAGTTATTCTTTCTGATTTACTTTCTCAACATCATCAACATCATAAGCAAACAATTAGCATCAACAAATGATATAAATATTACGGCACAAGGTTTTGAGAAAGTGGACAACGAATGTTAAAAAATTGTTGTGCTTATTCAGTTGAAGCGAAGTGTATCTTAATACTTTAAAATATTTCAATGTTTCACAAAAATAAAATAGAATTCATTGATTCTAACCAAATATAATTATAATTGTCTTTCGAAATCCCTTGATTTTCTTTTCGAGGATTTTATTCCTGGGAACACACGTATTCGGGGGAAAGAAATATTCCCTCGGAATTCACAATAGGGCTGAATATATTTTCTATGCCACTATCGGTCTATCAAACAATATTGGCAAAATTTTAATTTTATCTGGGTACAGTAAATTTTAAACCAACTGCTACCAAAAAAAATCTTTAAAAACATTCATGCCATAATCATTATTCTTTAAAAACTGTGACAATTGCATAACAGTGGTAAAAGTATGTATGCACTGCCACCAAGCATACAGCAACAAGTTATAATTTATTCTATACAACTAGCTGACCCGTGCTCGCCTTGCTTCGCCAGAGTTCCACTTCTCAAATTTAAAACAAAATAATTAGCGCTATACAAAAAGTAGCTTACCCGAAAAAAGAGAAGAAAAACTGCCAGTAAAACAATCCAAACAAATACTTTGGTAGGCTAACTTCTATTATTCCCTCTCAATCTCATTTACATTCCACTTGTAAGTTGTTACTTGTTACATTTTATTCCCCATCTCAATCCCATAACAACTCGCTCACTTACTACTCAAACACAAACATCCTCAAGTTCAAATTAAAAAAAGAGAAAAAAAAAACATGAAGCAAAAAAACTGCAAATGCACAAACAGGTTTTAGCATGCACATGAATCAGTATCACTATACTCTGTCCAAGAAAAATTGTCAGTACAGGCAAGATAGGATGTTTGTCTCTCAGTCTGGTTGCAATGACTTACATAAATCGGTCCCTTTTTAAAGCTCTCACAGGGTTGCCGTAGTGTGTATGATAATTCGCCATAACTCAGAGAGTAATACTGTTGAGGTTACCATCTTACAATTTAGCCAGGTATCATCAGTAAAATAAATCTGTCTTTTCTCTTCTCTATTTTTTTTTTTACTTCGCGTAGATATCTTCGTCTCCAAGAAATAATGTCACTTCTTTCCAACAACAAATTCTTTCGCTGACGTTTGACGAATTTAAGTCCGAGATCTTTTTGCAATATTGTATGCAAAGTTGATCTGCTTAGTTTTGTTATATTTTCACTTTTTTGTACTTCCAATAATATTTTGTCTAGCGATGGAAGGTCATTATCCATAAAAAACTGATGGACTATCCGCCTAATCGCACATTTGTCAAAATCATCCACCTTGCTCTTGATACCGGAATTATTTTTCTTCTTTGGTGGTAAATTGTGGCCTTTGATTGCTTTTTCCCTTAAAAGCCTGTATACAGTTCGTTCCGTAACAGAAAAAACAGTAGCCGCATTTCCTACGGCTTCCGATTTATTTTTGAAAAGGCCATAGAATTTTTCAGTTGCATCAACAATTTGTTGTTTCTTTTCTACACTTAGATCCTTTGAAGACTTTGTAGCCATGTTTCTGTTTATTCATATGCACAATAAAGTTTACCACTTGCTTAGATGCAGTATCCGCTATTGAGATAACAACCATTGTTTCCGCCTTATATACACAAACAGGCAATTAGAAAAAATTATATAACCACGACGCAATTCCATATACCTAAACAAATGGTAAAAGGACTGCACTTGTGCAGCTCTACATACATTTTTTAATATAGACATATCTACCTAGATTACATATTTGTTAAAATATTATTACCCGTCAATGTAGAACTTCGCGGAAACAGTGGCAAAAATAAAGGATCATAAAATCCTTTCAATGCATTTACTTTACTGGAGAGGAGTGACCGGATGTGGTAAAACCCAACGACCGAAAATAAACAGTATAGGTCTACCTGCTTCATCATTTTGATATTTCAGTGTTAAAAATATGCTTTACAAAGTAAAATATGAATTTATACCTACCAAAACATGCAAAAATATGCCCTAACGAATAAGGCTGAAAATTTGTACGTAGTTGTCTATATTAAAATATTTAATCAAATTTTATCCCTTAAAATACCATGCTTTTACATGAATCCGGTTGAGTTGCCTTAGTAATCACTATTAATTTATTGCAATATCTCTACAACGCACATATGATCACTTGTTGCGTTAATGAAATTAATGCATTAAAACACCTCACGAATAAACATTATTTCTAAAAGACAACATTCAAAAATATGTTTTAACTGAATATTATTGGATCTTTCAAAAATACAAACAAATTAAAACCGAATGGCAGCACCCCAAATAATATGCCGCTCTCAAAAGCTCAAAAAAGCTCCAAAAAGCACCAAAACCGAAAGTTCTTTGACAAAATTCAAAGAAAAACCCTTAATGATATGCTAAAATTAACATATGGTAACATTTCTCTGATGTGCTTCAGTCACTCACACTGCTTATTTTGGTTGATGATAATAGCAAGCGAACACAAGCGATCGTGCTCATTCTGCCCGCAACTGTGTGGCAGAGTGGTTGTGGAGGGATGTATGCGAATTTCAGGAAAATTACAACAACAAAATGCTTTGGAATGCCAGTGGTTTCGTTTTTATTTCATTGGCAAATCTTGTGTTTGAATGCCGTGAGAGTACTACAGGCACCACTGGTAGAAAAAAGAGCTTCCCATAAGGCCTGTACTGACAATTTTTCTTGGACAGAGTATAATAAGATCAGAATCACTATAGCGCATTTTAAATATCACAATTCACAACTGAGTGTGACTCCCTCAATCTCAATTACATAGCTATCTCCCTCAATCCCATGCACCACATTCGCTCTACTACTCATTGTCATTATTCACTAATAATTTAAGAACGTGAGCAAAAAAAAAAAAAAACAACACAAAACCCAAAAGTTGCATAAAAAAAGAGAAGCACACGGCAGAAAATGTATAGAGAGAGAAACAGGTTTTGCCGCACACACACACAAAATTTCCTCCACTCAACGCTGGAAAAATCCAACGATCTAGCTTCAATCGAACATTTTGATTTTTTCAATTGTATTAAATTTATAGTTTATTGCTTATTGTTCGACTTCAGGATAACGTACAAAGATGATTTATATCTTAAAATCTTTGTACATTATTGAACTTTGTATTAAAAAAAATCCCATTTCATTTGGATGAGTGATTCCGAAGCTAGGAGCTAGAAGGCATCCGAGAATTAAAACTTTTCTTAGATATCAGCTTAGATTTCCACTTCCGGACAGCGAATAATGGTAAAACATATCCTATGTTCAAATCTGAACAATTTCCTATGCAACTGTGTAAACCGAAATCAAATTCGTGCAGTACTTTTTGAATCTATTCTCGTCTCACAGATTACAGCCGGAAAAAAAGCTACAGTTTTATTATAGTAAGGATATATTTAAATAGTCTACGATTACCAGCCCTCACTAACATAAACAATAATTATAAACAGTCGCTTTATGTTGAAAAGAAAAATTGTAATTATTAACTACCCTTCCGTGCTTTTACAAAGACCATCCCACACATAAATTATAATAGCCCTATTTCTGTGACTAAAATGCCCAATTCGGTCTTTTAAGATGCTCTGCTTACATTTACTTACAACTTAAACACACAATACGATCATCTGCAATTCAAATGACCCGATTGACATTGAAAAACACAGCTTCGCCAGAAGCCGGTTAAAACTCTATCTCCGCTCTGTTAATTAAAATCTTACAATTTTTTTCACCTTCATAGAGTCTATTCCAACTCTTGTAGATGTGTAAAATGTCATCGACAATTTACCACATAGATCGGCGACGAGGATGACGACCACCCACTAACCATAATAACCCACAATGCTGCTGTAAAAGCTTATTCATTGTTAGAATACCCCCCCGGTCATTGTTTATTACAATTTTCAATTGACTTGGCCCGTTGCAGCCAGACCACGGTTTGCTATAAGAAAAGCGCAACAAAACTGATTTGTGGTAAAGTTGTCTCGATTGTTGAACACCTTGAAAGCGTACGTGTATTAGAGTTGTTGAGCTGCCACTTGGCCAGTTCGTAGTACTCCATTGGTAATGGCGATGATATACAGGAGTGAAATGACTGAATTAAAGATCAAATACACGCTAGAACAAAGGTTGTTTGGTGCTGGTTTTGTGCGCGGTTTTTTGATCCGTTGTAATCTTTGTAACGTACAAGGCCAGAATTAGTGTTGTTTTCTATCCAGCATGTTATCTATAGAGCAGCTGCAGTGATGAAAATTACACTCATAATTCAACTACAATTTGTTTGAATTTGTAATATTTTAAGTTGTGAACTTCATCGAAACAAACTCCATAATTCTGGTTAATATTGCTACACGTGGTGCAGCTGAAAGAAGATTTGTTATTGCCAGACGGTTTTTGTGGAATTAAAAATTCATTCTTTGAATGGGCACAAATTTCCAATAGAAGCGTAATCCATCTTCTTTCTCAAATAACTGGAAAGCAAACATACTGACGACCAAACAGTTTAAGTTGCAAATAAAAGCTTTCATCGACACAACTCAAATTTCATTAAACGTGTCTCATATTAATGCAAGAAAAAATGAAAATTGTCGTCAAATACATATCTGATCCATACATTGTTACTCTTTATTATTAATCATCTTATAGAAAAAGAAGCATATATATTTTGATTTCAATAAAAGAATAACTTTATATTCCAGCTATTATACAATATGTAACATAGCTATTAATGAACTAGAACCTGCCACATTCTAAATAATAAATAAAACCAGGCAACAAGAAATTCGTCCGATTACCAAGAGGCAGGCTGATCACTGATCAGTCTAAAGATTTCGTTATTGCTGTATTCCAGCTCTTGATTTAAATCTTTTTTTTTATTATTATTTAAAAATCTATATGCAGATTGTATGTATTTGCAATTCTCACAGCATAAGAATCTGAAAATATGAAACGTGTGTTCTACAACTGAGTAATCACCAACAAACTTCATCGAAAAAATGAAAATATCTGACCTACATTTGAGGTGGGTGCACACAAAAAAATAAAAACGCTTGGAAGTAACAAACAAAAAAAGCACGAGATAAGATTAAAAATATAAATTTTTCTGTAAACAAAAATAAACCTTAAACTTGGTAAGTATCCAGGGATATGTCGACATTGGATCGAGAGCAACGAGTATAAAAAAATTATCTACCACTACATTTGAAAAAACAACAAATAGATTTTTTTTTTTAATATTTGGTAATGATTTCTACATCAGGAACGCATATATGTTCAGAGAGATTGTGTAAGTGTATTTGATTTTGCCCTACTTTTGAAGAAATACATTTTGTATAAGGTGATGAGTTATTCAAATTTTAAAACTTGGTATAGTTTTTCGTATACAGAATTGAAAAAGCCTATTTTTAGATTATATAAACAATACCCTAAAGAAATACCATGAATATTGTAACTTTTGTCAGTACTTGTCTGCTGTGGAAAACAAACAACTAATTCTACATAATTTGTTTTTGCAATTTGCATTGTGTCTTTAAAAGATCATAGAATTGGGAAAATGTTGAAATGAAACGTCTAAGACCGTTGTTGTGACGTAGAAAAACTCGCATACTGCACTACTACATACGAATACGACTTATAAAATATGTATATATTTTAACAGGCTGTGAGAGAAAGAAAAAATGTGCGTGCGCCGCTCTCTCTTGCTTCTATAGTGCTTCTAAATGTAACCCTAGACTTTAAAAAGAAAATAGACAAATAAAAAAACTACAGTGTGACCTAAATAAAAGCAACATATTAAATCTTACCATTGATGACTCAGTAATTCCAACTCCTCAAAAAAGGTGACTCGATACAAGCAACTATTGTTTCATGAACTTTTATTTTGTGCGCTATTTGTTCAAGCACTAAGAGGTCCCCTTCCACTTGCGCGCGCCACCTAAGGCGAGGTCTTCCTCTACTGCGTTGTCCCTCCGGGTTGTAATCGAAGACTCTCCGGGCCGGAGCGTTGGTGTCCATTCGCTCTACATGTTCAACCATCCTAGACGACTAATGCGTACTTTTCTGACCAGGTCGATGTCGTACAGCTCGTAGAGTTCGCTGTTAAATCTTCTCCACCAAGGCCCGTCAACGCAAACGGGACCAAAAATCACTCGAAGAATTTTGCATTCGAAGCGACCAAGAAGATCCTCATCCGTTTTTGCTAGGGTCCATGCTTCTCCGCCATAGAGCAGGACAGGGATGATGACAGTCTTATATAGAATCTCCTGAGTGCTTCTTGACAAGGCCTTACTAATCAATTGCCGTCTTAGGCCAAAGAAACAGCGGTTGGCAAGTGTGATTCTTCGCTTTATTTCTAATGTGATGTCATTGTCAGAGTTTACAGCGGAGCCGGGGTAGACAAAGTCCTTAACTACCTCAAAGATATAGCTGTCTATCGTGACGTTCTGTCCGATTCGTCGATGTTGTGTGTCCCTACTTATTGACAGCATATATTTTGTTTTACCCTCATTCACCACTAAACCCATTTTTGCCGCTTCTGTACTAATACAAGCAAATGTACCAGTGACAGCTCGCTGTGTTCTGCCAACAATGTCAATGTCGTCAGCGTATGCAAGCAGTTGCACAGACTTTTGGAAAATTGTGCCTCTGGTGTTGGCTTGTCATCTTGTCCAAATACTTTTTTGACATCAAAAGTCCCGGTGAGATTGTTTCCGACCTTTACGGAGCAGCGAGCGTTCTCGTTCGTCATTCTGCACAATCTGACAAGTTTGGCAGGGATGCCAAAACTAGATATGGCTCTGTATAGCTCGTCTCTATAAATGCTGTCATATGCGGTCTTAAAATCGATAAAAAGATGGTGAGTATCGATCTGAACTTCTTGGGTTTTCTCCAGGATCTGCCGTAGTGTGAATATTTGATCGGTCGTGGACTTACCGGGCCTAAAACCGCATTGATAGGGATCTATCAGATCGTTGACGAAAGTTTCAGGCGTTCACACAGTACAGCAGACCTTATTTTATACGCAGTGTTCAGGAGACTGATGCCTCTATAGTTGGCGCAGTTTAGAGAGTCTCCTTTCTTGTGGATCGGGCAAACGATGCTGAGGTTCCATTCATCAGGCATACTTTCGTCTGACCAAATCTTGGAGACGAGTTGGTGGATGCTCTCTACCAGGTCATTTCCCGCTGCCTTAAACAGCTCGGCAGTTAAGCCGTCCGGTCCAGCAGCCTTGTTAGATTTAAGCTTAGATATTGTTATCATCACTTCATTTTGTCATACGCATCCACGAAATTTCATTGAAATCAGGTGAGAGGTTTCGGAGATAAACAACAACGTTACCTATCGGGTCCGAAATCCTATCTTTTAAGTCTGCCTAAACCTGAAATACAACAATAAAATAAGAAAACCGAGGAAAATGTTCTTACTGGGCCAAATTTTATGATTCTTCTTTTGTTTTGTTCCTATTGGTGTATTTCAGGCTTAGGCAATCTTAAAAGATACAATTTTGGACCCGATAGGTGGCGCTGCTCCCGATCTCCGAAACAGCTCTACCGAGTTGATTGGAATTTGTGGATGGATAGGTATGGTCGCTTCAAGATTGAAATATACCTTATACTTTGCAAAACATAAGCGGGATAGGAGAACGGGTTGTGGAAGCATTAAAATAATGACATTTTCCAAATAAAGGACTTTGCGAAATGTGAGCAGGACTTAATACGAAAGGTATGAGCAAATCCGGGTGGGTACAGCTACATATAAAAAAGACTGACGTCCGTATGTGCGCACTCATAACTCGGGAACCAATCCTTCAATTTTTATGATTTTTGGTTTAAATTCGCATGAGCCCAAGGAAGGACATATGCTCCTTTTTTGTCGTGAAAACAAAAATTTATGGGGATTAGTTGAATTTTTTAATTCTTTGGATGTTCCGGGCTTACAATTGAAAGTCGGCTCATTTATAATTTTGTTACGCAACCTCAATGCACCGAGACTTTGAAACAGAAAGCGTTTGATTTGGTGGTGAAGGATCTCAAATCAAATGTCATGCAAGTGACGATTTTGAGTGGAAAATCCAAAGGCAAACACTCTCATTCCGCAGATTCCGCTTATTCAGAACGATTTGCCATTCGTATTTAAGCGACTTAGATTTCCTGTGCGTCTCGCTTTCACTATGACAAATAATTTGTTGCAAGTATAATCGATGGATGTTTGTGCATTTGTAGTATCAATCTTGAATTACCATGTTTCTCACATGGTCAATTTAGTGAAAAGCGGAAGGTTGGCCGAAACGTCAAAATCGTTGCGGTTTGATTGAAACAAATCAACATTGCTTTTCGTCATTTATTTCTATTGCATTTAATATAACTTTTGAATGAAGCATTTTAATTGGCCGAATTATATAAACTAGCAAGCGCATTGTACATGCTCGGAATTATTATTTTCATTACATTAACAAATTTGGGCGGAACGAAGTTTGCCGGGACAGCTAGTAGGTATATAAAGAAGATCATTTTTTGAAGTAAACTGAATTGAACTGAAAAACGAAATATAGGCCTACAACGCCACATGTTGAGGATTTTCTGACTTTTCTTTTTTCCTAAACCATCCCTGATTCAAGACGAACAAAACAAAACAAAAATCATTCAAACCGGTTGAGCGGTTCTGGAGCCTTTACCCGACTAACGCACAGCGATTGATTTTTATATATACAATATATATAGAGATAAGAATTAAATTATCAGTTTTGGGCTGTTTACCAGTGCAAGGCCCCCTTTTTTTTTGTACTATTCTGAGGTGTTTAACTTTTTGTCCATTTTTGGCACCTACAATTTTGAACTTTCTCAATTGCATAGTAAGAGAAAGATATTGCATTCGTACAAAATTTCGAACTCGAAATGTTTATTAATTCTGTTACTATGATAGAGGAACTCAAAAAAGTGGATGCCAAAATTCTGTCCGTCCGTCTGTTCGTATGACCCGAGGCCTACAGCCTAAACAGCTGCCCGGATTGCTTACAGTTCGGGCCGTTTTCTTTTTAAAGTTACCTCAATATTATGGTATTTCCTATACAATTTTCATACCAGTTTGATTTGTTCGAAAACGGCTCTAAAGATTTAAACCAAAATTGATATTTTAGCTTAAGTAGTTGAGTTTATCATGACTGCATACTCAGTTTTTCGCTAAAAAAAATCGAAAAACGATACTTTGGAAATTTGGACATATGCATCTTCAAAACAGTCCATACGATTGTAACAAAATTCATGTCTAAGGTAATATGGTCATTTCTAACTTAATAGCAAACTCAGTTTTTCTCTGTATTATCGTTTTATTGATTTTCGGAAAAAGACATTTTGTAAAAATATAGTTCAGTTCTTTATTTTACCTGAAAACGGCAATAACGGTTACGACCAAAATTCAAACTTTTTAAAACTGAGTTAAATTGATGCTCAATATTATTGCGTCCTTAATTGTCAATCCGAATCATTGAAAATGCTTATTTTAGAAACAGCTCTGCTCATATCTTGAAAACCCCACTTTCCCACTTTCAAAACCAAGTCAAGCTTACATCCCGAACAATAACTTTTACTCAGTTTTTAGCTAAATAGTTAAGCAATAGTATTTTTCATACTAAAAATTGCGATCTAACGATTTTGATCAAAATACACCCATATTAAAGATATAGAAAAAAAAAAATAAAAACAATTGGCACTAGCTTGACTTTGTCAAATGAAGCTAAATACTTGGGCCTTATTTTTGATAGAAAGTTAACCTGGAAGCCTAACATCCAAGAAAGAGTTAAGAAGGCCACTGTGGCTCTTTTCTCTTGCAAAAAGGCCATACGGAACAAATGGGGTTTATAGCCCCGTATCACCCACTGGCTATATGTGTCGGTCATAAGACCAATACTCACGTACGGTGTGGTTGTCTCGTAGACTGCTTTTGACAAAGCGATTAATCGCAATAAATTAAGCAAAGCCCAAAGAACGGCTTGTGCATCGGCGGAGCTCTTCGCAGCACACCATCCGCTGCACTTGACATCCTATTACATCTGACACCCATTGACATCTTCAGCAGGCAAACGGCAGCTTCTTCAGCCGTACGCCTCAAAGCTATTTCACAATGGGCGAGCAAAACAACTGGCCATGCCGCTTTCCTGAACAACATTAGGAACCTTCCAGAAAACATCGACTACACCACAACAGAACCATCATTTGATAAAAACTTCCAGGTCTCCGTTCCTACTAGATCATTCTGGGAGGAGGAAGCATTCCACTTCTTCACAGATGGTTCGAAAACTGTGGATGGTGTTGGTGGCGGTGTCTTCTCTGGTAGACTAAACCGTAGTCTCTCCTTCCGTCTTCCTGATCACTGTAGTATTTTTCAAGCGGAAATAATGGTGATAAAAGAAGTCTTATCTTGGCTAAGGGAAAACGTGATATCTGCTAAAGATACCCGTATCTTCTCTGATAGTCAAGCTGCTATCAAGTGCCTGGAATCAGTCTCCACGAACTCTATAATAGCCCAAGACTGTCGTTCGTCTCTCAGAGAGATGGCGGAGCAGTTCAACATTCACCTTTGTTGGGTGCCGGGGCATAGGGACATCCCAGGTAACTGCAAGGCTGATGAACTCGCCAAACACGGAACCACACTGCCTATACTTCCAGTTAAGGATGCTCTAGGTATTCTAATCGTTACTTGCAAACGCAAAATAAAGCTTGACGCTATCGAAAGAAGAAATCTTAGGTTGACAACTGACTCGACATGTCTAGCGACAAAGCAGACCTGGCTAAAGCTGGATCTAAAACGTTCTAGACAACTAATCTGCCTCGATTAGAAGCATATCAGTGCTACAATAGGTGTCATTACGGGACACTGTCTCAAAGGCAGGCATGCACAAAGGCTTGGCGTATTCTCTAACGATTTCTGCAGATGCTGTCTTGACGAGGAGGAGGAAGAAACAATTCCCCATCTTCTCTGTACTTATCCAGCTCTCTCACATAGACGAAAACTCCACTTAGGAGATTTCTACCATAGTGATCTGAACGTTCAGAAATCTACTATGCTTCATCAGAAGCTCCAACTGGTTCAACGAGTAGGAGGTATGAATACAGATTCATGTGGTATCACAAGGGACCTTATAATGGTCTAAGTGTGTCGCCTAACCTAACCAGTTAGCCGACAGCCATTTCAACCTAACCTTACCTAACCTACTTAAATAAATCTTTATCAATATAAAAGAATGAGGGAGCCAAAAGCCAATACTTCTAGAAGTATTTTTATTTACCAAACAACTTTCTGTTTCAAACAGAATATTTATGCTACAGTTCATAATCTAGAACTATCAAATTTTAATTATTTCGGAAAATCGAAAAATATCAGCAACAATAATTCTTGATCGTTGTTTTCGACACTGATGTTCGGTATCTCTGTTGGAGCGGAATGAAAGAGAGGCATGCAAAATTCAAGTGAGTGCAGGGCATTGATGATTTTGAAAATTGTTATTAGAATTATATTTTCTAATAATTCAATTAAATCAATTTGGTATAATATTCTTCATGAAAATCCCTTTCTTTTGACACCTCATTTAAGGTTGAGTGTAAGAACAGGTATAATTAAATAATCGTTGCAACGAGCATTTCTAAAGTAACTTGTTTAAACACCCTTTAGATAAGTTGGTTTTAAAATAAAATTCTATTCATAAAAATAACCAATAAATCATCAGCAACCAATATATTTCGGATGTAGACTAGATCACCCTGTATCAATATTGGTAGCTAAAATGCAAGTAAATTCCATGTATATTCGCTTCCTTAAATTATTATCGAATAAATAAAAATATAATAAAATAATAAAAATTGCTAAATAATAACTATGACAGCTCATATATAGCCACAAACAAAATAATGGACACCTCTGACAGTTTCCACAATCTATGCATTAAATCAAAACCATATACCTTTATTCTTTCGAAATAAATAAGAAAAAATTACTAAAACAATCCGTCAATTAGAGCATCCACCTGTCAACTGCCAAATCGAATTTCATTCCAAAACACACTGAAATGAAAGCTCATCATCGCCACCACGCATTACAAATGTCAAAAAATCTAGAACACTTCAAAGTTCTGTTGCAAACAATATCACCGGGGAATTAAGTATCAGCATAGTTTTCTGTGTATAAAAACTCGTCGTTCACATGCAGAATTTTGAAATTTTCTATTTATTTATATATTTCTTCTCCCGATAGAAAGAATTCTGGGTCAAAAACATTCAGTTGATTTTTTTTTTTTTTTTATAAATTCTTTCTAATTTTTGTGTTCTTAATCGAGGAAGACATGTTGCGTCAGAAATTGGTGTTCTGTTGCTGCATAGGGATTTTGTGTATGATATTTTTAGAGGTGAAGTGTAAGGAAGCACATTAGGAACTCTTGACTTTAGATACACTATTTATTTATTTATTTTTTGAAGTGTCGGAAAAATCACGTTGATCTACTTTAGAGGATCATTCAATGGTTGTTTCATATTTTGGCAATGTCTTTAGTTTTTGTCAATATTTTGTAAAGAAGATTAAAATAACCTACATTTTCCATCAGCTTCCTATGCTTCCGGCAGTTGAGATGTTGAACTTAAAAACAAAAATTAAAAAAAGTGCTTGTAGTATACAGATATGCTTTTATAAAGTCCGTTATAGTTAGTTGGCGAATAATTCTAAACTCAGAAAAAAAGCATCTATTTACAGTTTTGCTCAGTTATTTTACTGCAAGACTTTTAAATAACTTTACAATTACTTCATAATACCATTTTTTACTTGCTTGCACTGTGGTCTTTAATATATTTTACTCATATCAGCAATTTGTTCATTTATTTTTATTTACCGACATCAGCACTCTGTTGATTTATTCATTTCTTTTATTTCCCTACCTAAATCAGCACTTTGTTGATTTATTTTGAATGTATCAGCACTTTTGTTATTGTTTTAAAATCGCTAGGCTAAGCTAATTTTAAGTATAAATTGATCCGAATAAAGACATACACTTCACTTATTAAACAGCAATCAAGGCGTTTTAATTGGTCTCATCAGGTTATTCTAGTTCATGCACTAGCAATAACCACGATAGAAGCGGTACAAGAACCGTGCTCTATCCAACAACCTTTGCAGTAAAAGCACTGCAAACATTCTGGTGACCCCGACGTGATTTGCTTCCCCCCACCAGTGGTAAGGGGCAAATCACAGCCATATAATAAAAGCGTCGTCAGGGCTAAACACTGACTCACATTATATCATTCGCTTCTCCGTATACGAGAGGCAACTTGCACGAAGATAATTGCGTTCGCCAAGGCAAAACATTGGCGAGGCGTCGACAGGGCCATACACTGATCGCAACGACTTGGATTCATTTGCAACACATTGATCGCATCAACTTGGAGTTATTGGCACTGAAGAATGGAAGAATTGGAAACATTCGCGCTGGTAGCACGACAGAAGCTTCTAGCGGATGAGCTAGCGAAGCTACTAGTCAACACCAAGAAGGATGGTCCTTCAAGAAGGACAAGACAGTACATATCGGATAGGTCGGAAAAACTGGAAACGATATGGAAGGAATTTCTGGAAAACCATGATCGCCTGAAAGGCCACATCAAACACGATACTCCGTACATACAGGGAGATATGCTCGGGAATACCAAAACCAAGTATGGCGAATTGAGGTCGCTTTTGCTATCATCCACAGGGAGTGAAGACGAGGAATTATCCGATCACACATCTGCTACCACAAGTCAAAATAGGCCTGAGCCTACTGCGAGAAGCCAGGCGCTACAATCATCAACCAACAATAACATCTCCGAGCTCACTAGCCTCCAAAGGCAACTACGGAGACAGCAGGCACTGATAGCCACTATCCAGAGGATAACCTCAAATCTGGATTCAATAATGGATAGACAATCCAAACAGTACTATCAAGTACAGCTTTCCACATTGGAAAGGCATTGGCGTGAGGTAGAGAACTTACATCACGCAATATCTGAGAACCATGACGACCTCAGTCAAACAAATTATAATATGACTCAATTCATTAATATCGAAGATCATGCACAGAGGGGATTGGCCAAACTACAAGAGATCATTTATTCATTCGCTGATCCCATTCCTAACATAAATACAATGGCAGGCATCCAGCTACCAAAAATTACGCTACCTACGTTCGATGGGACATATTCGAACTGGAGGCAATTCCACGACCTCTTTGAGCAAATGATTCACACGCAGAATATTGGATCTGCACAAAAAATGTGGTACTTGAAGACTAATTTGTCCGGCGAGGCACTTAGACTCATCAATCATCTAGCCATAAGTGACAACAACTATGAATCATCATGGAACCTATTAAAGAAGCGCTACGAAAACAAGAGACTACTGGTTGGATCGTTCTTGGAGAAATTAATATCCCAGCCTCAATGTGCGGTTGATACAGCAATGGCATTGAAAAATCTTCATGATACAACCACTGAGTGCATACAGGGGCTGAACAATCTTGGAATCGATGTCACCAGCTGGGATCCCTTGCTTGTTCATATGATCATCAAAAAACTGGACAAGAACACTCATGCTACATGGGAACAATCTCTGACGGACCCAAGATGTCTGCAAACCGTGGAAGGTCTTCTAAAATATATTGAAATAAGATTTCAATCACAAGAAGCAGTGGGAAAAAACATAGGACCCACAGAAAGCAATAATCGCCGATCAAATCATAAATCACTTACTGCTACAGCACATGTAATTACTCAGTGCCTATGCTGCAAGGACAGTCATCAACTGTTCTACTGCCCAAAATTTTTACAACTGTCTCCATCCCAAAGATTCAATCTAGTCAAGGGATCAAAAACATGCATAAATTGCTTGAAAACTGGACACTCTTCCACCAAATGCTCTTCTGGGGGATGCAAAACCTGTTCAAGGAAACATAATACGTTATTACACTTACAATCTTCTCCAAGAACAAATAATAATGTGACAGCAGTACAGGAAAACACAATAATACCATCTCTGTCACCAAACGATCCATCAACATCCCTCAGTACGCAAGACACAACCAAAAACCAAGGTTATGTATTTTTGTCATCAGCCATTGTGAGAATAACAAATCAACTGGGACAGTCCATTGAGTGTAAGGCCATACTAGACTCAGGCTCCCAACTCAATTTCATTACGGAAAGAACTGTGAAGAAACTCGGTCTCAATACGATTCCCCTAATAACAACCATTGAAGGCATTGGTCGGCAAACCCAGCAGGCAAAAAAAAGGGTGAACATCGGCTTAAAATCACGCACCACCGACTTCTTCTCAAACATCGAGGCTCATGTCATACCAAAAATAACGTCTAATCAACCTGGCAAACTGTTTAACACATCCACATGGAATATACCAGGCAACATTCCATTAGCTGATCCCGAATTCAACATTCCAAGTCCAATAGATGTTTTAATTGGAGCTGAAATATTCCACTCCTTGCTGTCAGTCGGTCAAATTAAGATGGGAGATTCATTGACCATACTACAAAATACAGTTCTCGGCTGGACGGTTGCCGGAAAGGTCAAGAATACAGAAACTACTACCGCTGTGTGTGGAATCTGCAGCGCTGATGAGTCATTGGATCAACAAATTGACAAATTTTGGAAGTTAGAGGAACCAGAACAACAAAACAAGGACATGACTGCTGCTGAAAGACGTTGCGAGAATCACTTTAGCCAAACTACATTTAGAGATTCTGAGGGAAGGTACGTAGTAAGCCAGCCATTTGTGGATCAACCAAGTAGCTTAGGAGAATCAAGGGATATAGCCTTTCAACGATTTATCTCCCTTGAACGAAGACTTGCAAAATCACAAGATCTGAAGAAGCAATACGTGGAGTTTATGCAGGAGTACCGACGACTTGGACATATGGAGGAGGTGAACTATAAACAATTGGAGAAGCCCTACTATTTTTTACCACATCATTGTGTCACGAAGGATGATAGTAGCACTACCAAACTTAGGGTTGTCTTCGATGGATCTGCAAAGACAACAACCAACCTGTCACTAAACGACATATTAGCAACAGGTCCAACCATCCAAGATGATGTTTTCTCCAGCTTAGTGCGATTCCGGTTGCCTAGATTTGTCTTCACCGCCGACATAGAGAAAATGTACCGGCAAATACTCATACACGAAAACGATAGAAACTACCAACTCATCTGGTGGAGAGATAGTTCCAGCGAACCATTAAAATGTTATAGGCTGAAAACCGTAACATACGGAACAAGGTCAGCACCATATCTTGCAATCAAATGTCTTCAAACACTGGCAGAAGAAAATCAACAACAATTTCCCTTAGGATCAAGGGTTCTATCAAAAGATTTCTACGTTGATGACGTCATGACAGGGTCAGATAGTTTAACTACAGTCCAAATAATGCAATCCGAACTACAAACAATTTTAACATCAGCAGGATTTAAACTCAGGAAATGGTGTGCTAATCATGAATCGCTCATCAGAACCATTCCTCCCAGTGAGAGAGAAACAAAGCTGGACTTCAGCAACGACATAGAGGAACACATAAAAACTGTCGGAATGACCTGGCTCCCAAAATCGGACACATTCTGTATAAAAACTTCTTGGATTGATCGATCAAGGGTAACAAAGAGAAGTGCATATTCAGACATTGCCCACTTATTCGATCCACTGGGAATTATGGCTCCTGTAGTAGTAACCGCCAAACTATTCCTGCAACAACTATGGGAGCTAAAGCTTGACTGGGATGCCGCAATACCACAAGATATGCAAACAACATGGATAAAATACCGAGAAGACCTGAAGGCGCTACATGACATCAAGATACCAAGACATGTCTTTTCTAATCAAGTTCCAAAAAGCGTACAATACCACATATTCGCTGATGCCTCGGAAAAGGCATATGGAGCAGCCACATACGTCAGAGCCGTTACTGTTAAAAATCAGATTATAGTCCATCTCCTCTGCGCCAAATCGAGGGTAGCTCCATCAAAAAAAACCAAGCTAGCGCTTCACACAACAATTCCTAGATTAGAGTTATGTGCAGCTAAACTGGCTGCACAGTTAATGTCACGTCTCCAAACTGACCTAAAAATTCAAAATAAGGATGTATTTCTATGGACGGATTCTGAGATAGTACTAAACTGGATAAACTTGACGTCATCAGCCACTCTTCCGACCTTCGTTGCAAATCGGGTGGCAACCATACAACAATTAACTACTCCACAACAATGGCGGCATGTATGCTCTAAGGAAAACCCCGCAGACATATTGTCAAGAGGACTTTCACCGACAAGTTGGCAAGGGAATCTTCTTTGGTTTTATGGACCGCGATTCTTGCATGGTGCAGAAGGCATATGGCCACCTAAGTTTGAAAAGGCCACAGACCGACAAAATAAGGACATATCGCTATCAGCAACTGTTGAGAATAGTAATGTTTTGGAAAACTGTATTTTAAATACAATCAATCACAAAAACTCCTTCCAAAGAACAGTACGTATTATATCATATATGCTTCGGTTCAGAAAACTTGTGAAAAACCAGTGCGATTCCAGTAAGGCAACCACGCATAGCAAATTTCTCAACAGTTTTGAACTCGATCAAGCTCGAAAAACACTGATCAAACTCATACAGAAATCTGGATTCCAAGACGATATAATTCATCTCCAAAGGCACAACGAGGTTTCTAAGAAGAGTTTACTAGCAACTCTTGCACCATTCCTCGACCAAGAGGGAATCATTCGAGTTGGTGGACGTATAGAATCATCTGTGCTCCAATATGATGCAAAACACCCCATTCTGATGCCGTACTCACATCCATTTACGAAACTGTTACTCATGGAGATTCATCAGGATAACAAACATGCTGGTCCGCAGACCATATTAGCAATTGCCAGGCAAGGGTACTGGCCAATCAAAGGCAAAACGCTCGCTCGATCTGTTGTTCACAGCTGTGTCTTTTGCGCAAGATCAAGACCAAAACTTTTGTCACAAATGATGGGAAACCTTCCGGCTGATAGGGTTCAGCCTGCTCGCCCATTTTTGAACACGGGCATTGACTTTTGCGGTCCAGTCTATACCCACTACAAACTCAGAGGAAAACATCCCCAAAAATCATACATAGCAGTGTTCTGCTGCTTTGCAACAAAGGCATGCCACTTGGAACTCGTTACCGACCTAACTTCAGATGGATTTATTGGTGCACTTAAAAGATTCATGGCGAGACGAGGCCGTTGCAGTAACATCTACTGTGATAACGCTACCAATTTTTTGGGAGCAAAAAACAAATTAACAGAATTAAGTCAATTCATTGACTCAACAAGGGATAAGGAAAAGATCATAGCTTCGTGTACAAAAAGGGGATGCGACTTCAATTTTATACCTCCACGATCACCACACTTCGGAGGGCTTTGGGAGGCAGCAGTTAAGTCTGCCAAACACCTGTTGCAGCACACACTGGCCACAGCCTCACTGACTTACGAGGAACTCGAAACTGCAATAATTGAAATAGAAGCTATATTGAATTCTCGACCAATAACACCTATGTCAGCATCTCCGAATGACTTTGCTGCCCTGACGCCAGGTCACTTCCTCATCGGAGAACCAATAACCAGCACTATTGACCGAATTGCAAGACCTGAAAAATCTTCACTTCTCACTAGGTGGAAACTCGTCACGCACGTAAAAAACGAGTTTTGGCAGCGTTGGTCAACTGAATACCTAAATCAATTACAGTCCAGATATAAGTGGAAAGAAAGATGTCATAATGTAGAACCAGGAATGATGGTCATATTAAAGGAGGATAATCAGCCAAGTCTCAATTGGCCATTAGGCAGAATAATTAATGCCATTAAAGGACATGACGGATTAGTAAGAGTAGCGGATGTGCAAACTGCATCAGGCGTTTTTCGCCGCGCTATACAAAGGTTAGCACCACTTCCAATACAACAACCACAACCTAATAGTGAAACATCCAATGTCCAGTTGAAACGTCATAACAGTGAAATACATGACTCAGGAGAATCATCACGAATCAATGACCCTCGCGAAGACAATGCTCCTGCACCACCAAAACGGAAAGGCGGACTATCCTTTGGAGCATCACTAGTCACTTTCTTCATCGCTTGCACAATGATGTCTACAACAACAGTAACGGAAGTTGAAATCCAAACATTTGACCCCCAACCTGGAATATATTTTGACAATCTGGGAACATCAAACCTAGTAACACATACCTGGAATTGGTATCGAACAGATTGAACTTACATAGTTCAATGGGGGCAGGATGTTAGTGCAGGTCAGCTCTGCGACATACAATACTGAGGCAATGACTTCACTCAAGACACAGTAACTCGCTTGCACTGTGGTCTTTAATATATTTTACTCATATCAGCAATTTGTTCATTTATTTTTATTTACCGACATCAGCACTCTGTTGATTTATTCATTTCTTTTATTTCCCTACCTAAATCAGCACTTTGTTGATTTATTTTGAATGTATCAGCACTTTTGTTATTGTTTTAAAATCGCTAGGCTAAGCTAATTTTAAGTATAAATTGATCCGAATAAAGACATACACTTCACTTATTAAACAGCAATCAAGGCGTTTTAATTGGTCTCATCAGGTTATTCTAGTTCATGCACTAGCAATAACCACGATAGAAGCGGTACAAGAACCGTGCTCTATCCAACAACCTTTGCAGTAAAAGCACTGCAAACAGATTTTTTGAGACGAAGGTCAAACACTGAGTGACAGCACTGCCGTGTCCGTGATAAATACATACTAGCTTTAATCAAATTTTAAGACCGGAACTACCCAAACTGGATATAGAAAAGAACCATAGTAAAACTAAGATGATGATAAGTCCAGAATGACTGGAATTAAATTACCATACGATCTGCCGGTGCCGTAATATCAAGCGACATAAGGCCAAATCTAAGAATTTGGTCTTCTGTCGCCATTGCAGGCCAGCATGCCTCCTTTACATATTTGACATATCGCGCGAGTTTAGTTTTTAGTTATTCAAAAATAAATAAAGTGCACGACTGGGTCAAACGGAACTTTCTACTTCACCAATAGTTTGATATAGTAGGGAAAAATCTGAGAAGCAATCTATATACTTATAATAAAACTGTAGGCAATTTTTTTGTTACCTAATGGCACAGATTTCGATGAAACATTTTTTTGAAATGTTCCTTAAGATTTTGTGCAACACATTGGCTATTCCCTTTCATTGCCATGCCTGTTTTTTGGAGCGTTTTTGTCCAAAATGTGTTTTTTTTTTTCTGACTTTACTGCCTTTAACTCGCCATTACTCAAATAATTCTTAATCAATGCAAAAAAAAAAAAAAAAAATACTTAGGAGAGCCAACACTTTTATAGTTATTTCATGTCCTCTAGAAGCTACCTAACCTAAAATCTAACAAGAACAAAATAAATTTATTTTCTCAAATCGAGTATTATCAGCAGCCGCGGTTCTTGATTGTTGTTCTGCTTTGGGGTGGTTTGGTGGCACACATCGCACAAGCACGTATATGAAAACAAAAAAAAAACAGCGACAATGTGTTTCTGAGGAAATGCGCAGATGGCTGATGACGTGTGGTGTGGTGATGGACGTATGGTGGAGGTGGTGTACATAGAAATTGAGTTCATGGTTTTTGTTTTAATGGTTGTTATAGTACCTACGTTGATACCTACAGTAAAGAATTGAAGAATTCAAGAAGTAAAAACGATATAGGTGAATTATGTTGTTTGATTCATTTATTGTTGGTGCAGATACAAATTTCTGTTAAGGCTATTGTTTTAGTGATTATTTCGATATTACCTACGTATGTTGTACCTACAGTAAGGAAGTGAAACTTTAGTACTTACGCTGTTGAATTTAATTTTCTTAAATTGGTGTTTTAGGTAAATAGATTTGTTTAATTTATTGTTTCACATTGACAATGTTCACCGCTTTGTTTTAGCTAGACTGTTGATTTCAAACAAATATGCCGTTGAGAAAACGGTCAAATGTCTTTTATTGGAAATTACACAGTCTCACGCCGCGTACGAAGTTGCGGGCACAGCTAGCATAGAATGAATTGGTCGAATTTCGACCACGGGGCGACCCCTAGTACTAAATAAAAGAATGGGTACAGGAAAAAATACGAATAGTGTTAAATAAAATCCCCATTTGGGTTATTCATCTGATACAGCAGTAGGTATATTATTATCAATGTTTCTGAGTTTGACAAATAAACACAAATTCAAAATTTAATTAAAACAAAAAATCAAGGATTGAAAGTTTTATTAAGTTTTTTCCGTCTCCTGAAAAATTACAATTTTTGACTTGCACTCCTTCTACCGCCCACCTTAGAAATAACAATCATGCTTATTTTGACATTCGAACGGATAGTCAATTCGAACGAATGTCTATCAAAATACACAAATTTCATTCGAACGAATAGTGACATTCGTTCGAATTGGCTATTCGTTCGAATGTCAAAATAAGCATGAATGTGAGTTTTAATAAGTTGAAGCTCTCAGTATAACAGGAAATTGTCGCAAGTTCTCGTTGGAGAGATATAAGCACCTACTGAATTTTAAAACTATTACACTTTAAAACATTTTTTTTTAGTACAAAGCAAAGTTTAGCAAGAGTTTCTGTTTTCTTTTGTGTTAGGCCATGTTTTAATTTTTGAGTGCAATATATTAGTAACGGTGGTTTAAGGTGCCTAGAATTGGAAGTAGGATTCATATTAGACCGATACATTTTCATAGACATACATAAATGCGAGATTTTGGAGATTTGTTTTTGAATTAGTATTATTAGCACAGCAGCTATAAACCAAATATGCATGCCGATGGATGTGTGTGGGGTACAAATAAAGTGCGAGTTTCATATTGTCTAAACTCCATGGGTTGGCATTATTTTAAGGTACATATAAAATATAATTGAAAAAAAGAAGTGGGTAACATTTGCTACAAAAAAATTTCGATTGATTTTTAATGGATGTTGCAATTTTAATTTTAAAGTGCGGTATTAAGTTTTGAAAATATATATGAAAACAGTTCGGCTTTTGGATAGGCATTTTTGAGAAATAATTTAAAAAAGTGATTTATTCTAATTTTTTGAGAAGATCTGAGTACGGGATGTTGATCAAAACCGTTGCAGCGTTTTTTATAAAGTTTGTCAGGAAAAACAGTACCAAATATTGCAATGTTTAGTTTGAAAAATTCTATTGCTTAACTATTTAGATAAAAACTGTTCGGTGTATGAGCATTACTTGGTAAGTATTTCAAGTTTTATCGAAATCGAAAATGGGGTTTTCGAGATATGAACAGTTTTTAAAAATAGTTTTTTAATTCACTTATTCAAATTGAAAATTAAGGACGCAATAATTTTGAGAATACCTTTCAATTTTACTCTGTATTAAGGACGCAATAATTTTGAGAATACCTTTCAATTTTACTCTATGTTTGCATTTTGGTCAAAATCGTTAAAGGTAAACTAAATAAAACCAAATTTAAAAAAAAAAACATTATTTTTCTTTCAAAAATCCATTGTACAATTATATAGCGAAAAATATTCACTATTAAGTTATAAGTTATTATTATATTACTTCAGAAATGAGTTTTTGTTCCAATCGAATGGAAAGTTTTCGAAATATGTCCAAATTTCAATAGGTACGTTTTTCGAACAATAAGTGAAAAACTGAGTACGTAGTCATGTTAAACTCACCTACTTAAGCTCAAATATCAATTTCGGTTGAAATCGTTTTCGAACATTGCAAACTGGTATAAAAATTATGTATGGGAAGTACCATTAATATTGAGGTGGCATACGGATAGACAGACGGGCAGAATTTCGCGACCCATTTTTTTGAGATACTCTATCATTGTAATGTCAGAATTGGTTAACATCTCGAGTTCAAAATTTTGTACGACTACAATATCTTTCTCTTACTACGAATCTAGAAAATTAAAAAAGGAATTTCTAGATTTGGTCTTATGTCACGGCAATGTAATGTAATACACAACCTTATTCTTTTGATAGGCGCATATTTTATTATCTTTTTTAACAAATTTGACATTTTACTAGACTAGAAAGAGAGTTCAGATAATAATAATAAAAATATTAATATGATATGGATATGATGTTTATCTTTTAATTAAATAAAAAGTAAGTAACTCTTAGTGACTTAGTTGTAAATTGTTTTTTTAAGATCTCAAATACTTGAAATATAAAAATAAAACAAAAAATATTGATGTGAAAGAGGTTAGCCTAACTACTTTTTTAAAAGGAAAAAAATGGGTTTTGGTATTATATTGCAATTGGAAAGCAATTGAGTAAAGTTAGATCTGTCTTCTTTTTTTTAATAACATTTTTTTATTGTTTTGAGTCATGCTTTGTGCTATAGAAAATTGTGTATAGGAAAACTGTTTTGGATTTTATATCTAGAACCAAAAACAAATTCGAATAAAAACAAAATCGTCGTTGTTTTTGTTGTTGATTTTTTGGGCCCAGTTATGCTATGTTAATCCTTATTTCGCTATCTTAAAAATATGTATTACATTTTTTACAAAAAAAAAAAAAAAAATCAAAATTAAAAATCAAGGGAGGTATTGTAGAATGTTAAATCGTTTTAAGTTTGGTCAAAATATAATAAAAGAAGATGGGCACGCCCAATAAGAAAAAGTGTAAAAAGTCAAAACTACTTTTATTTAAAGGCACTGATGGCACAGCGCTAATGTTGTACAAATTGAAACTTGGTTGTGCATTTTCCGAAAAAACACGAACTGCTTTTAGCAATAAAGTTTCTGGACACGGGCATAACCTCAAGGGTAGATGTAGCTAGTTGAATATACAAAAGAAGAAAAAGAACTTCGATAGTCCAGCACCACCCACCAACAACTGAGCTTATGCGTTGAGATTGGTGTTACGGAATAATATATTTAATTAAATTGCGGATCCCAATTGATATCGAAAAATCGATTTTCGGTGAACCAGTAAGAACCAGTAAGACAGGATATATTGTTTCCCTTTGTAAAGGATGGTTAAGTTTTAAGGGCCGGTGTTGATTTTGAATAGAACACAAATTATTTAAGAAATTATTGTCATTTATTTTTATTATGATAATATTGGTATGGTTCAATTATGTATAGAACAAAATATCGGCCGAATGGTCGCCGCGACCTCGGCGGCACACCTCCATCCGATGGTCCAAATTTTTGATGACGCTGAGGCATAAATGAGGTTCTATGCCGTTATTGTGCCGAATTATATCATTCTTTAGCTCTTGAATTGTTGCTGGCTTATCGACGTACACCTTTTCTTTCAAATAACCTAAAGAAAAGAAATCCAACGGTGTCAAATCACATGATCTTGGCGGCCAATTGACATCGCCACCACGTGAGATAACACGGCCATTGAATTTGTCGCGCAAAAGAGCCGTTGTTTCTTTAGCTGTGTGGCAAGTGGCACCGTCCTGTTAAAACCACATATCCTCCACATCCATATCTTCCAATTCGGACCATAAAAAGTTCGTTATCATCTCACGATAGCGAACACCATTCACAGTAACTGCCTGACCGGCCGCATTTTGGAAAAAAATACGGCCCGATGACGCCGCCAGCCCATAAACCGCACCAAACAGTCACTCTTTGTGGGTGCACTGGTTTTTCGACAATCACTCTTGGATTATCATTCGCCCAAATGCGGCAATTCTGCTTATTGACGAGTCCACTGAGGTGGTCATCCACTTTTGCCATTTCTTGCCACCATTATGACCATTGACGACGCTTGAAATGGTCAAGAGGCTTTAGTTCTTGAGTCAATTGCACCTTGTAAGCGTGTAAATGCAAGTCTTTATGCATAATGTTCATCAACGACGAGCGTGAGAGGTGCAATTGTTGGGCACGACGACGAGTTGAGGTGAACGGCTCTTCAGCCACACTATCGCGAACAGCAGCAATATTTTCTGCAGTACGAGTTCGAGCATGCACTGGTGTTTTCACATCTCCTACAGACCTGGGTTACTCAAATTTTTGCACGATTTTTCCAATTGTACGCACATTTGGACGATTAAATTGACCGAAAAAATCACGAAGTGCACGATATGCATTTTGATTTGAACGCCCATTTTCATAATAAGCCTGAATAACTTTAACGCATTGCTCGATTGTGTATCTTTCCATGGTTGAAATTGAGTTAGTCTGAAATTGAGAATGTCAAATAAAATGCAGAAAAAAACATGACGTTTAGGTGTGGTTCACATTCAACATCGGCCCTTAAAACCTTTAACCACCCGGTTAGGATTCGTAATACAAACTATTTGAAAAAAAGAGTTATAGCCTAAGTAACTTCTTGAACACTATTTTTTACGTTGTATACTCATTGCTACCGTGAAATAATCGCCGTTTTAAACTTTAAATTAAATAACATATCGAATCAAATATAACGTACCCCATCATATGCCTATTTCGTTTGACCCATGTACATGGGGCACCGTGACTGAGCTAACAAATAGCAACTAAAACAAAACAAAATGCAAAATGAAATAGAAACTTACACAGCAACGCATAAATTTCATCTACTTCAGAATTCTAAGATATGACTACATACGATTAGACGAGCACTGCACATCAGTCCAACATCTCTGCATGACCTATCATAGGAAATTCAAGGGTTATCACACCCAAATCCCCTGTCTTATGTACACATAGGCAAATGTCATAGAAAACCAAATTTTGGCAATGACATTACCCAAAAAGCAAACACAGAAAGCATTCCTCTCTCCCTCTATCTCCAAATCTCGTCTGCCACTATCCCATTGTGAGTAGTAGCACCACACTGCCGTCAAAATTGTTGGGATAGTCCAAGCAGCACACACCAACACATTCAGACCCAGATACAATATTTATAGTAGATTGCCAATACTCGACGGATGGACTGTAGGAGGGACGTGGTTTCATATAAGCTTTCACCTAAAGTCACAGTCATTACAAACTTACCTACCTTACAGGCTCCATATAATGTATATATACAATATAATCGACTTTAGGAGACCTCATCCTCATCCTCAACCACCTTAAACTCTCACATTTTCTGGTGCTATTGTATCTACACTTTTCGAGGCTATCAAGCTTTTCTATTGCACTCGCAGTTCAATAACCTAACATGAAACTTTGCGCGAGTCCAAGGACGTTAATTGCAAGGGATGTACGCCACATCTATACACACATTTTCATTATGACTGTTGTTGCCGAGTCGTCGTCGTTCTCGTCGGCTTTGTATACAGTTGTTTTGTGCGCTTTTTATTTTGCTGCGCTTCGTGTTTGGATTTCGATTTTTCCCTACGCGAAAAAGTTTATCTAGGTCAGGAAATATCGGTGTTTGCCGTGCGGTATGTAACAGTAATGCTGCTACATAGCTAATGTATGGTAGTGGTAGTAAAGCGCATATTTACATACATTACTTCTTGGAAATTATGTGCAATAACCGGGAAAGGACCTTTGTCCTTCAGATGAAATTGGAGGGGATTTTTTGTTGTCGTCGTTTTTTTTTATTTTTGTTTTGGCATTCTTATTCACTTGCTAGTGTGCCTTAACCTATTTTCGTTAAGCTGATTTTCAGGAGTCTTGGTTTGTCTTTTGTGAATTAAATGCACTTGAGTGTGTTTTGCTGGGGACTTGTGAGGCAAGAAAGTAGGTGGTACGCACATGAAAGGAATAAGTGTTTCGGTACTTGGGAGGTTAACTGAGAATGACAAAGTTTAGTTCGGATATGTACGAGCACATGTCGACTTATTTTCACCTACCTAACAGAACAGCTAACATTTAGCTCATGAAGCAATTATTTTCAATTAAAACAACAAAAGTATGAAATAAAAATAGAGGAAACATTGAACCGGTCCTTTGATTTTTTGATGGGGGTCTATTCTGGTTCTGTGAAAGATTGAATCGAATACCTAAATCTTTTTCACATTTGCTTTCACACATTGCTTTATTTTTTTCGATTCACTCGGTACTAAAAAATGATTCCCGATCTACAAGTGAAACTATCGTGGTGAATTCAATATCGCACACAGTGTTGCAGCGTTGGGCTGAAAAAAGTTTGAAAAGGTGACTAAAAAGGGGCCCGAGTCGAAAAAATGGGCCTCCTCATTAAATACTAAGATAGCAAAAAAAAAAATAAAGTGCACGACTGGATCGAAAAAAAAACGTTCTCTCTTATCAAAAGTTTTGTTGGTTGTTTTCTTATTTTATTAGGTATGTAGGTAAAGATCTGAGGATCAGAGAATTAATGCTATATAAACAAGCATAGTAGCAGTTTCTCATTTTCGATATGTTAGGGAATGATTTTCTTTTTGACTGGAACATATTAATGACGCTGGCTTAGGTTGTGTATGATTGAAAGTATTGTTCGTTATAGATAGATATCTTTCCATATAAATATATATATGTATATGCAACTATTCAGAGATTTGTTTTTGTATTTGTATTAGCAGTTATATACTGAATATAACGATGAACGTGTGTGGGGGTGCAAATGAAGTGGGATATTCTGATTGTTAAAACTCCAAGTGGTTGGAATTTATTTAAGGTGCATATTCGAAATGGATGAAAAAAATAAGAAGTAGGTAATATTTGATGAAAAAAAGTTTTGCGTTGCTGTTAGTGCATTTCCAATGGCTGTTGCAAATTTGAATTTTAAAGTGCGGTATTGAGCTTTAAAAGTACCTATATATGAACAGAGATCGGCTTTTGGGTAGCCATTTTTGAGAAATTTTTGAAATAATTAAGATTAAAGTCGTTAGAGCGGTTTTTGTAAAATTTGTCAGATAAAACAGTACCAAATATTGCAATGTTTAGTTTGAAAAATACAATTTGTTAACTATATAGCTAAAAACCGATTATAGGTTATTATTCGCGATATAAAAATTACTTGTTTTTTTAAGTTTTATGGAAGTCAAAAATGGGATTTTCGAGATATGAGCGGTTTTTAAAATTAGCGTTCTCGGTGATTCGAATTGAAAATTAAGGACGCATAAATTTTAAGAACATCAGTATATTACTCTAAGTTTGCATTTTGGTCAAAATCCTTATTGCCTCGTTAGAGTCGTTTTCGAGCAAATCAAAATGGTACGAACATTTTGTATGGGAAGTAACATTAATATTGAGGTGACCTTAAAAAATAAAAAATGGCCCCGAGCCATAAGCCCACAAACTCCGGCTGTAGGCCCGTGGGATAGACAGACAGACGGACGGACAGACCGGGCAGAATTTTGCGACACACTTTTTTGAGTTCGTCTATATCATCGTAATGTCAGCATTATTTAAAATCTCGAGTTCGAAAATTTGTACGAAAACAATAACTTTCTCTTACTACGTAATGGAAAAAGTTAAAAAGAAAAAAACAGAGACATTTATTTTTAACAAACATTTTTTTTTTTTTTCATTACGAAACACTTCTTTTCATTTGCTTGCAGTCTTTTTCGTTCAATAGAGAATAAAATCTTACTTAAACTGAAAAAGGGGCCATTTTGTTCTTTTTTTCAAAAACTGGGGGTCAAGATCCTGAGGCCAAATTTAGCTAAAGGAAGGTTGTGTTGTACGATATAAGGTTCAAAATTTTCAAACTCTCATAGTTTTCAGTACTAAAACAATAGTCAATCGGGCTAAAGTTATCATTAGTATGACAGTTGGGACTTTCATACTAAACGACTAACAAGTCTTCGTATTTACTTTACTGGAACACCATCGACGTCCGTCTTTATTTAATTTAATTTGTTTATTTAATAAATAATAAATAAAAGAGTAGGAGCAGTGGCTTAGTGTGTTGGACTACTAAGCGAGGGGTCGAGGTTCGAATCCCGCAAAAGCCCAAAATCCAACTTAGGGTTTTTTCCACTGCGCGACCTATCGCGAACGTCTGACAAACATCCGAGAGTATAACTGTGTTGAAAGAGCTTCTCAATTAGCCGTTTGGAGTCGGCATAAAATTGTAGATCCCTTCCATTCGTTCCAACACTGAAAAACTCACACAAAACGAATGGTTGTGAGAAGCTAGGGTTAGGGTTTCTCCGGACCTGTTGCGCCATGTATGTATTTATGTAAATAAAAGAGTTCATATTTGGAGGAGTCCAATTTATCAACTCTTAAGTTTTGTATGCCACGAACCACGATATTAAAATAACAAACATTGGCGCTGAGTTTTCTTTTTAAATGCTTGGCTATCCCTAGCAGAGGTAGTTTTTTTTAAAGAGTATCTCTTATATCTTGAAGGTGAAAGAGGACACTGCTACTTTCGTCATAGGACAACTAGGCATAATGTTGTTTTTTTCCGCTCTGATAACGATGTTCGTTCGCTTAAAAAGTCCCTAAAATATTTCATAGCTCAAGTAAATTCCATTGCAGTTCCGTATTTCGACGATATTCCAAGGGAGAAGGGTTTAGTATGCTGAGCGAAAGGTTCCTGGTTCAACTCCTGGACAAACACAAATCATTTTCGCGAATGTTTGACATATACACGAGAGTACCTATAAAGGTATTGATTTCCTTTTCTTTATTCATACATTCGGTATACATACATAAAAGTATAGCTCTCTTTAATTCGTCCCTAAAAATCCGTCCATCTATCCAACAGTAGTCGATGTAAGATTCGCAATTCTGATCCTCCCATCTGTTGTCGAAAGCAATTGAGTTAGTTTCGAAACTGAGTTTTTTTTTGCAGTGTTAATGTTCACAAATAAGACCAGTAACACCTTCTCTATCTCATCTGCTGCTGTAAGCTCGCAGGCATAAATCATTAGTAGGGATGTAAGAGCCATTAGAACTCCTTCGCATCCCATGTACAAAGCATCACTGAAAACATGGCCAATCCCAAATGATATCAGTAGTAACAGAAGAATGCAATTTCACAGAGCGTAACATTTGGACCTAACAACATGCTAATATGGCAAGACCTTTTATAATGTAGGTATACGTATTCTCCCCATGAATATGACAACATTGCCAAAGAGAATCCGAGAAATACATGCCAATTATGTAAATCAAATTTGTGGATAGGTTGACAGAATTAACGTCAAAGGACGATATTTCTAAAATTGAATGCATAACCCTCTTCAAAATAAAATCTACAAAGTAACGTTGTGTACCTATATTGTGCAGTCCCACCCACATTCACATCAACACTGAGAGTCCATGAAAATCCTTGAACACAATCTATATATCCAATAACATCTGAAATGCGTATCCTAGCTACACACTCGTCTTATTCTAGCTTAGAGCTTTTTTTCGAGGCCACTGTGCTTTTATGTACTGCATTGGTTCATCAACCTACCATGAAACTTTCAGAGTCCAAGGACATCAGTGCAGGGTATAAATACATATTTACTCCAGTTTTACACCGTAACCCGGCAAAAGGACGAGTACATAATTTGCCTGCAATCCATAACCTAGTATACACAAGCATTCCATTCTTAAATTGTCCTTCAAATACAAAAAAAATAAAATAAAAATGCTGTCACTGTGATGGTAACGTTATCGGCGGAGGCGGAGGCGGCGACACTGACAGTAAAGATGATAAAAATCATTGCCGCGGTAAAATCCATACCATGGTTGCAGTAGCATACAAAACCAGGTCTTTGCCATAACAAATTGCTCCACTGCAGCATAATAACTATATAAGCAGAAATCACGTTCAGTATTCCAATTCCAAGTTAACAAGTGCAACCGTCACACAAAGCATAAAGGAATGGAATACCGTGCAAAATTATGGTATTCCCCTACACTGGGTACCATTTTAAATTCATTTTTATTTATATCTTTACACTGGGTACCCTGCTGGCAGCATTTCCCTGTTTCACTTGTTAGATAATGGAAATAAGCAAGTGTGACGTGTGACTCGATGATGATGACGATGGCGACGTTTCAGATAATGACGACTTCATTGGTGTGACGCTGCCGATTGACGTTGTCCATACACCATACGCACTGTGTTTCAAATGGCATTTCATGTCTACTTGTTGGAGATGTTTTAATATGGATGGTCGAGGTAAAGTTGCCGGGTAACGACCACGACAGCAGCATAGCCAATTTGAGGATGTACAAAATGGCACATTTTGTATGCTACCTATGAGGTATGCTTCTACAATTAGCGGTTTAATTACAGGAGTCATGGAGCTTTTTATATAATTTTTTGAAAGAGTGTGCAGTACAATCACAAGTGGCAGTTAACTAGAATTATTCTTTAACGCATATATTTGCTTATTATGTTTTCAATTACTAACGGTCAACATTTGAACTGTTTTGATAAACACTATTCAAATGTGCATTTGTTGCGTCCGATTTACAGTTTTTAGATTTATTCATCCAATTGTGTTGAAATAAAACATTTTGAAATGCAATCAAATTTTCCTTTAATGAAATACAATTCGAAGAGAACAGACTTTTGCGGAAGAGGTTAGTAATTTTATCTTATCCACAGGAATTGATGTTCTAGAATGGCAGGGGATGAAATGGCTCTGCGAAAGAATGCCCCAAAACAAAAATGAAATAAGTCCCCAAAAAATTATACAGGAAACAACAAAAACGATTTTTAATAAAATCTGGGGTGTTATTTCCTTGTTTGGGGCATTACTTCCTAATGAAAATCGGAAAAGAAGGAACGAAGTAAGTCCCCAAAACAATTGTTTTATTATTAATTGTAACCCTTCCGAATTGAAATACGTATGGGGGGGGGGGGGGGGCATGCTGCCCCCCTTCAACTACCCTGCTTGGGTTTACTGTTAGATTACGGGGTGGGAGGTTGAGTATATACAAAAATCCTTTAATCTAAATTTGTTTAGCCAATATCAACAATATCAAATTAAAATCTAATAAAAAAGTAGTTTTCGTTATTTTTAATTTCATTGCAGGAGATCATGATTCCTTTAGTTTCGGCCGGTTGGCAATTCCCACAGCGTCACATAATGTTGCAAGCCCGAGGCATATGCATAGCTATTACTTCGTGGGCAAATTTCGAGCAACCGCCAAGGCATTCCCCACAATATTTCAAAGAATTAAAACGATCATGGACTTCATCGTTAAACACAAGGTTTGGAACAATTTAATTTCAAACCAGTTTGATTCTTTAAATCAAACTGGTTTGGATTTTCGAGAGGGATAATAATAATTCAATCAATTTTAAGCGGCGCAAAGTTTGTCCGGCCAGCTAGTACTACTATAAAACAAAAATTGTAACTTTTTATTTCAAAGTGCTTTCTACACTTTCCTATAAGAAAATAAAGTTAAAGTTAAATAACTGGTCTCAAAAGGTACATAATTTTGTTTTTAAGGTGTATTTTAAATTTGAACAAGATAAGAAATGGTGGTGCAAAATCTCTGTATTTTTTTTTTGTAGATAAAGAGTATCTAACCATTATTCGCTTACAAAAATAATCTTTATACAAAACTTGTCTTGGGAAGTTGCCTAGATTTTACTTTACCGAAAAAAAGCAAGTAAACAAGATATTAAAGAAATTCAAATTCAATTGCTAAACATAGTATACACAATTTTTTGTGTTACAATTTTTAAGTCTATTTTCAGTCAAAATTAACCGTTAAGTAAGAAAAGTCACATTTATACTTTTCTTTAGAGAAAATACAACATCGAATGATAGTATTTGGAGTTATTGGCATTGACTATTGATTTAATAGGCTTAGTTATGGATCTTTAAAATAAATGTTTCCTTCTATTCTACGAAAATGAGCCTATTAAGCCAAATGTATGGCGGTATTACTACTTATCGGGCTCCCGACCCAAGAAGAGTCTCTGCCTGAGACACTGCAGCCTTCCATCCTCTACGATCCCGGGCACGCTGCTTCCAGTTGTCCAGACCAAGCACTCTGGCATCCGCAATGGCCTGGTCTTTGAAACGGAGGTTCGGTCTTCCTTGTCTTCTCGAACCTGAAGGCTGGGATTCGAAGATCCTCTTAGCCGGAACATTATTGTCCATTCGCTCGATGTGGCCGAGCCAATGTAGTCGAAATGTTTTGGCTTTTTGGACTTCATCCACATCTTGGTACAGCTCATAGAGTTCGCGGTTGTATCTTCTCCTCCATTCGCCCTCCTCGCACACAGGTCCAAAAATCCGCCGAAGAATTTTTCTTTCGAAGGAGCCCAGTATGAGCTCTCCCTTCTTGCCTATGGTCCAGCACTCGGCGATATATCTATGGCGGTATTGCCCCCACTAAAATTTAAAAAAATTTTGCTTTGATATGACTTTGTTAAATACTATATTTGGCGATTTTAGGTTTTATTGCTATCACTTTTAGGTAATAAATTTCATAGCAGATGATCACAATAATTACTTAGGTACGCGGAAGAGTGGATTGTTTACCTATTTTTATACGTCTTTTATCAGTTGTTTAATATCAGCAATTGAGACAACAAAGGGTGTTCAGTGGCAGTGCGTTTTGTAAACAAATTATAAGAAAAGAAAATTTAAGTTCAGGTGTTTATAATTTGAAAACTTAATAAAACCATGGGGAAATATTATTTTATACGTTTGGTGTGTGGGTTAGAGGAGAACTAAACATTTGGAGTAAAATATTTTAAAATACAGGAAAATACTGAGAGGTAAGCAATATAAGGAATGTATTGGAAAGACATGAATGACAAGTCAAAGACGCGATTGAAATGGTCGGCAACACCTAATTTGGACATTTTGAAAAATGTTGCCAATGTAACACAATTCCAAATGAACGAGAATTTAAGCATTGTGACAGAATAAGCGAAAACCGGTGATATTCAAAATAATGAATCTGTTAACACTCCATTGGATGGAGCAGTTAAGATGAGTAAAGGTATTGCAGCGAATGAGATTATTGACGTTCTCGTAGAAGGATAACCAAAATTGCATAAATCGACGCAGACGTCTTTCATGGAAAGAGAAGAGGTAGCTAATTCATTTGAAAAACCATGAAAGCTGTGAGCAAACAACAAACATTGAACTTGCAGACATTAATGTGCAAATGGAACCAGCATAACAAAATAGGGACAATTTGGTATATGCTTTCAAAACGGAACCTGATTATAAAACTTATCTTTTGAGGAAATACCGCTTAAACCACAAGGGTGGATTGAAATTAAGTCCACAACTAAATGTTTCCTCGTTTTTACAGACGTCAAAGTGTATGGAGGTGCGAAATTGGCACTGCTCTTACAATCATTTTTAGCCGCGTTAGAAAATCTTGAACCAAAATGTATTTCTTGTTTTACCGATATGTATGTATTTTATAAATCATTTTAAGGCGAAACATTTTGCGAAATGAATTTCCTTACAATTATTGTAAAAATCGAAATAAGGAATTTTTTGTTAAATTTTATGTTCGAGTACGAATTTATTTTATATAATTTTATAAAAAGTTCATTAAAAATAAATAATAATTGAATTCTACTTTTTTTACGTCACACCGTATTCCACATTTCGAAGTCGTTTTTCCCTCTTTTACTAGAGCACTTCTATTGCCATCTATGTCTCGTGTATATAAGACTCCAAATTGACAACTGATAAGAAACACGTGGAGAGTGTCCCTACTTACTGTAAGTAGATATCCTCTGATGTGGGCCACATGACCGTATTGTCCACATTACCAGCAAACATCCGAAGATGAGCTTTTAACTTCTGCACATTTTAACCCTTTCAAACAAAAACGCCGCATGAATAGGTTAGTTTCAAAAAGTGTTTAAAAACAATTGCTTTTGGAATTTTATGAATTCAAAAACTGTGTTATTTAAATAAATATAGTCATAAGTCACTATTCATAATTTTATCACATGTGTTTCCACTTTTAAGAGAGTATATTTGCCTTTTCTAGTGCAGGTTTCTCGATCTACGGGAAAGTTTTTAAAATCAATGAATGTGCAATGGTGAATTAAAAGTGTTTTAATTGCATCTAAAATAATAAGACCATTAAGCTGAAATTTCAATAATAAAAACAAGAAATTGGTCGAAAAACAAATTATCAAATTAAAATCACCGTTCTTCGTCAATCTAGCAAGAATGATAAGGGAACACTTTTCGCGACTACTTATTATAAAACCTCAATTGTATGCATTAACAAAAAAAAAAAAAAAAAAAATTTAAACAAATGGCAATAAGGACAAGTAGTAATAATTGAATGAAGGAAAAAACAATAATTACATCAAGTTTAGAAAGATCATTACACCTCACATAAGTTTTACCCAAATCTAGAGCCCCTTTTATGATAAAGAGCGAAATAGATCTTCATTGTCTTCAGGGCAAAGCGTCTGGTTGTACACAAAGCTCCATCTGCATGATATAATTGAAGACATAAATCAGACTTCGAAGAGCCCTAAATCTGGAGCATTAATAAAATTCAACAAATTTAATTACTCTTAGGGATAATGTTATGGTCATTGTCCTTTGGAGATGCACGCTTTGACAGATGCATGCAGGTATTGTGATATAACCCGCTCATGAAAAAATATTAAGATATTGGAAGGAAGGAAGGAAGTTTTATTTTCACTTAAATATGCACTTTCGTCAAAATTGCATTATTCGCTTTTATACCCGATTTGTACCCGTTTATTAAAGTTCAATATATGCGGTAGGCTATGGAGCTAAAATAAAAATAAAAAAAAACGGCTCCCAGCTGCCACAGATCACATGTTCAAAGTTTCAAGCTCATCCACCTAGTCGCTTGGATTGCATAATCCACATTCACATTTAGGGCATTCTAGAATCAATATGCTTCTTTGAAAAACTTATAATCAATATTTCGATCGTAAATATTTTCTTGGAGTCCTGTAATTCATACATTCAAATATTTGATTCATTGCTTCACTTCAAAATCTGCAAGCTATGCTAATTCATGGCTTCTTCGAAGCATGTCGAACCGACATTAATTGCACACCACGCTAATGCTATTGATCATTTCCTTTACGGAAACAGTTCACTCATCGAACAAGCCCACTTCCTCCAGTTCCAAGCCTGGCTCCTCCATGTACCATGTAGTTCGCAAAAAGTTACTTTCATTTTTTGCGAGTTAAGTCGTTAACCGCCTTGCGTCTTTGCTCGCACAAGGCTTATGTTCATTCAGAAACGACACCCAACTTCACGACTTCACTTTTAATCTAATTCACACTCCCAACCTCTCCAGCTCTCAAAAGCACGGGAGTAGTTCGGCGGATCACGATCAAAGCACAAAGTTAACATTATTAATAGCAGAGTGCATCTGGCCAGCACGAAGTCTCTGCATGTTGGATGGTTGGTAGTGAATTACAACTGGTATGGCCAGACAAACTGACAGCCAGCCAGCCAGCTAGACAGACGGCTTTAGCGTGTACTTTCTATGCCTAAGCCTATGCGCTGTGTTGTGTGTTGCTTGACTGACTGCTTCTGCTGCCTCAACTCGGTTGTAGATAGTCGTTTGCCTGGTTACCGTACTGGTTGTTGGCAGTGGGTTGCATATTAGAGATCACTGTACGATTACGAAATGTGGGAAGCGTGCTGTAAAACTCCAAGTGGTATAATATTTCCATCTATAGATAGATGAATCTTTATGCCCCATGCTGCCAGCTTTTCGAGTATAGTAGTACTGCAATTGAGACGCGCGACGAAGTGAAGTGGATGACCGTACATGATCTTCATGCTATTTCTTTGCTTCTTCTACTGCTGTTGCGCAATCGCGTTGCAAATTAATTGGCTTTCAACTTCCATTTCAATAAATGCGTCGTCGTCATCGTCATCACCCACGAAGTGTCTTTATGTATTCATCCCGGAAGAGATCCTTGTTTCCAGTTATAGATATACCTTCATAGGGTATATAGTGGTAGCAATCGAGGTAGGAGAAGGAAAAGGAAAACAAAATTTTTGCACCCAGCAAACAGTTCAACGATGACATAAAGAGAAAGTTGTGCAATTACTGTCTGTATGCGAGTAGTAGATTTTCCTCGACAGTTCCCAAGAGCGGGTCGGAGTTGATAGTAAATGCTTTGATGCCAAATGCTTACAGCTTCTTTCCCTTTCTCTTTCGTATATGGAGTGTTGGGGGGCATCCTTTTTAGATATATCGTCGATGGAAAACCGAGAATGCAATGGTTCGTCAAAGACCACTTCCGCATTTGGCTTGACTGACTGACTGAGCTCCTAGACTTGCTTTCCACTTAAGCGAATTGAGTTTTCTTTGATCGAATGTGGCGGGGAGCATATCGACTTATTTTGATGGCCAGTTTTGGTGTTACGTAATCCCGCAGCGATTATAAGTACTTGCGGTTTGTGTACGGTTTGGATGTGTGCATTCAGGTTGTTGGTCAGCTAGCGCCAATTTGTTGTGGGGATAAGATGCCATTTACAGGACACATTTCTTGTGATGATCTTAATTTTAGCGAAATAATTTGGCGCATACGTTCCATAAAAGTTAGTTGCTATAGTTAAGCATAGTCTTATACATTTTTAGGATACTGGGGGAGTGTCTAAGATTTTGGTTAAGCAAGTATTTTCTATGACCACGTCAAGTTTTGATCTGCCTAAACCTGAAGAAGTAATGGTGACGTTTAGTGAAAGCATACCACCTGTTCTTCGTCATCAATTTTACTGACACTTTACAATTAGCACATATTTTGTTGATAATTTAAATCATTCATTCATTATTATTCTTAGTTGGCGAGTTAACTTTGAAGGGCTACCGCGTCTGCCGTAAAATAGGCGCAAGTAGGTTTACCGTAAAATAAAAAAATCTAAAATCAGGACAGTTGTAGGAGAGAAAAGCCCGATTATGGGCTTATTATGTATACGTATCATGAAATTTCCTTTAAAATGGCATTTAACCGTTAGTGCATATTTTACTATAAATGCATATTTTGCACCTGTTGCGCATATTTTGAGATCTTTAGTGCATGAAAATCCGAACCCTAGTCATTAACATTATGAAACGTATTGCATGGAAACATGGTATTAGTCCAGGAGGAATCGGCGCATGAGTACCGAAAACTATTCCACCTCAATTTTTTTATGCGATTCTATTCAAATTACCCTACCGATGATATAAATGTGCCAAATTGTTTAAACAATTGCGAAGAATTGTTATTTTTCAACCGGACATTTTTTTTTTGTATTCTTTGTTAAAATACAATTAAAAAAGGCCTTCTGACCTTTCACGATAAAGTTAATAGTTTTAGAGATATGAATTTTTAAAGTTTCGAAAAATCTTAAATTTGGGTACTTTTGACCCATGAAAAATATACTAAAAAAAAATATATATATATATATAAATAACTCTTTTCTTGTATTCTTTGTTAAAATACAGTTAAAAAAAAAATCCTATGGCTTTTCACGATAAAGTTAATATTTTTAGAGATATGAATATTTAAAGGTTCCAAAAATCTTAAATTTATGTATTTTTGACCCATGAAAAATATATTCAAAAAAATAAATAAAATATAAATAATATTTTTTTGTATTCTTTGTTAAAATACAATTAAAAAAGGTCCTGTGGCTTTTCACGATAAAGTTAATATTTTTAGAGATATGAATATTTAAAGGTTCGAAAAATCTTAAATTTGGGTACTTTTGACCCATCAAAAATATATTCAAAAAAATAAATAAAATATAAATAATATTTTTTGTATTCTTTGTTAAAATACAATTAAAAAAGGCCTTCTGACTTTTCACGATAAAGTTAATAGTTTTAGAGATATGAATTTTTAAAGTTTCGAAAAATCTTAAATTTGGGTACTTTTGACCCATGAAAAATATACTAAAAAAATGTATATATCTATATATATAAATAATATTTTTTTGTATTCTTTGTTAAAATACAATTAAAAAAGGTCCTATGGCTTTTCACGATAAAGTTAATATTTTTAGTAATATGAATTTTTAAAGGTTCGAAAAATCTTAAATTTGGGTAATTTTGACCCATGAAAAATATATTAAAAAAATAAAATAAAATATAAATGATATTTTTTTTTATTCTTTACACAATAGTTAACAATATCCTTTACTGCGATTTCTAAAAAAAATAATTATTTATACCTGTTTTTAATTCGTAATTTCGCTCATTCACAAGTATGCGTTGCTTACCTATATATTGTTAAAAAAATAGGAATCACTAAGTGTTATATTTTATTCCTTTAAAAGAATGTGATAGGTAATATCTATATGTATTTCTAGGTATTCAATTTTCATACAATAATTGCATTTCCTCGAAGAAAATGCACAGTCAACATTTTCCGATTTTCCGGCTTTACTTAAAATATTTTTCACAAAATGATGGACAAATTTATTATTGATTCTTGGATTTAATAATTCATTTACAGAATGATAGCATTGAAAATGATATAGTTGCATACATATTTGGGTGCATGCAGCAACAATTTAACTTTTATGATGTTTTTTTTTTTTTTTTTTTTTGTTAAAATTAAACTGATGTTTTTGCACTCAGACACAACTACCATTGTAATGCCAAACAGACACCTGACTTTTTTGTACTAAGTTTTCCCGTCTGAGAAGAAGAAGAAGAGGAAGATGAGAAGGAGCTTCAGTGATGAAGAACTTAGATGTTCGGCAATCACCACGTCAGCCCCAAAAATCCGTCACCCGATGCGAGCAAAGGCAGGACAGCTACAGAGGAAGTGCTCTCGTCCTCTCCACAAGCAGGACAGATGGTAGTGCCGCTCAAGCCCAAAACATTTAAGTGTTTGGCAAAAGCTTGGTGACAAGCAGTATACCATAAACAAATCATACTGAGACCCCCAACTCACAATCCTCTTGCCGCTGGCCCCCTCAATTTTTGCCAGGAATCCGCCATTTTGTTGTCCTATCCGTATACGCCAATTCCTATCCGTTTTGCTTTGCCCACAGTGAAATGTAAAAAGATTAGGTGCGAATGTGTTGGTTGAGAGGATTTTTGACATTTGTCAATACGAATTTCTATGCAATAATACTAGCGCACCTAAACTTTTTGAGAGCGTAAAATTTAGCTTGTAGGCAAATAACTGTTAATCGGTCGAAGTTGGGGGTCTCAGTATTGTCTCTGCAGTATACAATCGATTCTCTTAAGAGACAGCAGGAAAGCCGCCGACCTTTGGCAGATGTCCGGACGCAGTCGGACCAAGTTCAGAGAAAACTTGAGTTCGAACACTAATTTAGACGAGGTAAGAGGGTTAAGCAGCGCTTTTAATGCAGCTTGGATGTCACTGCAAACGCATATGCTTCTAGCCCTCCACTTGTTTGTCACAATATAGCGCAAAGCCAGAGTCTGGCCTATCACATTCTACAACCGTTGGTGCACAGAAGACAAGTCGCTGACCTATGCTTGTTCTATAGGTACTTCCATGCTAGATGTTCTGAGGAACTCAAAGATATTATCCCTCGAAATGCAACTTTTGGGCGCCCAGCAAGACAGGCTGCTAATGCTCATGACCATACAGTACACTTGACAACCGCGAGGACATCAACTTTCAAAAACTCCTTCTGTTACAGGACAAGCAAACTTTGGAACTCGCTTCCTGGGGATATATTTCCAGAAGACTACAATTTGCAGCAATTTAAGTGCAGAACAAACATACATCTGCAGGCATCTCGGGGCGCTGTGGAAGCGTTATAGGTTCGCCTTTCTCGGGAGAAGTATATAAAAAAAAAAAAAAAAAAAAGCCATTCCCCTGCCTGAGGAAAGGTAACGAAGTAGTTTTGTCGCAGTAGGATTTCTGGAATCATTGCGTCAGATGGCATATCTATAAGACCGGGGTCAAACGATAATTCTCGCATAAGTTCTTCAAAATTCCAATGTGCGTGGTACCAAAAGCCGCACCTCTCCTTAACCGAGAGATGGTTTTCAGCGTAGACCCCATGATACAAATATCAATGATGGGTCATCGTAGCATCTAGAGCGGAGCTCGGTGTGCTGAGGAAGGCCTCTGTGCAGACGTGACAAACCGTTCTTTGAATTTTGGCAAAAAAGGCAATAACACGTTTCCGCGAAAGCCTGTTGCACCATATACAACCGATGCGATGCATATGAGAAAAGTGGTCTTATCATTGCCGTATAGATCCAAATGACACTTTTAGGATATAAGCCCCATTTCTTGACAAAGAACCTTTACATTGCCAGGAAGTTGACAGCGCTTTATCGGTTTTCGATTCAACATGCTTGGGCCAAAGAAGTTTTCTATCGAGGATTACTCCCAGATATTTGACTTCTTCGGAGATCGGAATAGTGACACCTTTTAACACAAGAACACAAGTTGAGACAGACTAGTGACCTTCCTCCTTCTCGCAAAACTGATGTAAATAAAAAAATAATAATGAAAAAGCCTGACAAAGCGTGGGACCTGGACTGAGCCTAACAGAGACCTAAAAAGCCTGATGTTTGGTAAAACTAGGCGCAACTCAATCACTCATTTTGATAATCAAGTCTTATAATTTAGACGTGCTGATCAAAAGTGTAAATTGGCATAGTGATTTCGAATAATTAACTACATAATAATTACCAGATTCGACAAACGTCACTAGAACAACATGGCCGTCACAGGTTACCAACATCGATCCGTCTGAATTGCAAAACACTTAGCTAAAAATAAATATTCTGATTTTTGTTCTGTTCTTCCCGATAAAAAAAAAATAAATAGTTGGCGCAACAGGCCTGGAGAGACCCTAGGCCTAGCTTCTCACAACCATTCGTTTTGTGTGAGTTTTTCATTTTTGGAACGAATGGAAGGGATCTACAGTTTTATGCCGACTCCAAACGGCTAATTGAGAAGCTCTTACAAGACATTTATACTCTCGGATGTTTGTCAGACGTTCGCGAGAGGTAGCGCAGCGGAAAAAACCCTACAAAGGCGGAATTGGGTTTTTTTGCGGGATTCGAACCTTGAACCCCCGCATAGCAGTCCAACACACTAACCACTAAGCTACTGCGACTACCTGTTCTTCCCGATAGTCCCCCAAAAAATTCTATCATACTCCCCAACGAAATTATGAAACGGCAGCCCTACAACCGACCTAGATGTCATCCATGTTTACGCTAGGTATATGATACGAGTGTCGGGTATGTAGGCGGGTTACTCTTTAGTGAGTAGGATTTTATATCTGTATTTAGAAAAAAAAAAAGAAATCAGTCAGGTGCTTTTTTCTGTCATGTTATTTATGACATTTGTGACAATTTTAAATTGTTAGCCACAAAATGGTCTTGTCATCATGAATTATAAGACTGGTGTGTAAGGAGTTGAAGCCAATCAGAAACTAGCAGCAGTATAGCTTCAAGAGCTTATCAGCAAGTAGGTCGGCACTGCTGTTGAAGAGTTCTTATTTATTGCTGATCGAAACTGTGTATAAAATAAATATTCAAATGACAGGAGCGTCAGCGAATACTCCAGCGCCAACTGCGCATGATATTCATTAGTAGGTAAATGATGGTTTCTGGGTACTGCTTATAGTCAAGGAAATATAACCCTGAAGTTATAAAATTACTAAGAACTTAAAAAAAAAAATTAACTTTTAACGACGAAAAAGATCAAAAACAGGGTATACATTTAAGTCCCCAACGGCGCATGATGCATCGATGTCACACAATCACAAGATAATTGACTAAATATGACGCCATGATCACCAAATTCTTTATAGGTACCTTACAATAAAGTAGTATTCTAGGCTGACGGATTAATTTTTACTAGGTTCGCTTGTGGTCGAACCTACCTTTCAAAAGGATGTACTACTACAAAACGTACCACAATTTTCGATAATTATAGTCTTATTTTTTATAAGATAAAAAGCGACATCTAAATATCGAAAAAATACGCCCCTTTAAAATGGTTTTACTCATGAATAATATTTAAATACCTACGTCACTATTAAATCTTAGAGCAAAAAATGTTTGTCGAAAAATGTTCGTTTCCATAGTAACATCATTGAAACCAACCGCCGCGTCGGCGTCGTCAACACCTCGCAGATATATTATGCCCCTGAATTAAAATTAAATACCTACAGAAATAGGTTCTAAACAAAGATGATATATTATTTGAATTCTATGCGTCAGCTTAAATAGAAAACCACGTAACTCTATTTTTGGCAAAAATTGCATTTCTTATAGAAAATCAGTAGGCGTACTTTTATGGAAAACCTCGTAGCTCCTTTAAAAAATTAAATTGTAACTCCAATGCTGTTGAAGTTCCTGCAAAACCTCGTAACTCCGACAAATTACTGAAGAACTAACTCCTGCTTATAATATACAAAACTCGTAACTGCACTATAACCAACGTATATAAGTTATGTAAAAACGCGGCGAATTCCAAATAATTTCTTGAATCAGACGACCCCTGCCGGGTCTCTTTTCCTCCCTCTACCACTCTCAGTGTTAGCCAGAGAGACTCTCCGAATATCTCCAGAGTTCTAACCTGGATTCGATTCCTGTTCCTATACTAGTATTAACGCTAGTCTTTAACGTTGTTTATGGGAGTCTATATATATATATATTAATTAAACTATTAAAGTTGTTTCGATTTATTATGCATTTCAATCAAAATTCGATTAATCATATAATGGCCAAAATAGGAATATATCTTACGACTTCTAAGCGTGCATCCCCTTGCTGTATCAGCCTGAATAATAAAAAAAAAATTCAACAAAAGTATCCAAAAAAGTACGTATCCGCCCGAGTGACCAAACGATGGAAATGTAAAATATGTTATTATTCAAACGACGATTCTCAATTATCTAATTTTCTTAGCTAATTCTAACTCATCTGACAACTTGTCGTTGCATGTCTGCGCTCTAATTAGTATTCGTTTCCCCTTGACACCACCTTAACTGACAAAAATAAAATTCAAGAGAAAAGCTGTTAAAAACTAAATAGATGCTATCAAGTCATTCTCCAAAGAGCACACTAAAGGCCCTGAAAAAGAAAAGTTAAAATAAAGTTCATCGAACTTCAAATTCAATACACATACACACACTCCTAATAAAGAAAACTAAAAACAAACAAAGACAATTGCCTTGCCCCTTTTGTGAAACCGTATCCCACACTATGTGAATATTTTAACTGACAATCAAAGACTGAGGAATCATCCATCATTAGCTACAAGTAAATGTATGCACTAAACAACTAAGTCAATAGTTGTGTGCCTCCAACCGATGTGATGCCGAAAAAAAACCAGCTATCTGCCCGTACAAGTCGAACAAAGTGGCAGCCAAAACGAACCGATGGATGAAAAATGCGCCGGAATTATGTGGCCCGGCCAAAAGCGATCATATGCCACCGCCGCCATCATCATCGAATGGGGAAAGTGAATTCGTTGTGTTATTTCTTCTTTTTTTTCACTATAAACTTTTATTTTCAGTGTTTTCATTTTCAACACCAAAGTTCAATGTAAGCCTTACGTAAAAAGGCAAAGTAATAGCAATGGCAACTTCAGTTTCAGGGTACTCAAAACATACATAATTGCTGGCTAGCTCAACGTGGTATTTGCTGGCTTTGATTTTGTTTGTCTGATTTGATTTACTTTTTTGTGCCTTTTGTCAAAGCTACTTGTATTTTTGTGTAGTTTATAATGTTTGTTGGGGCTTGTGAAAGTCGCGTATAGTTAAACTTAGTTCACATTAAATACATTTGGTTTGTGTACCTATTATATATTTTTTGCGCGTGCGCAAACTTACCGTGCCGTGATTTTTAACAAAACACTTTTGGCGTACCACATTTGTGATATTAATTAATTTCCAAGTGCACATAACTTGTCAGTTCTATTTAGTTAGTTGCAAAATGTCTTTAAATCGAACATTTAACATACATTATAGAAGAAAATGAGGGGCTCCATCTTAATTGCTATTGATTACTATGGATTCATGTGAAGAAATTTGGACTGACACTAGGTTAAAGTATATACACCTAAAACTCCTGAAATTTGCATTTCCAACTTGGAAGGACCTGAAGTAGTACTTCTAACATTTTGAACGTTTTACGATTGACCAGAAGATCCCAAATACATCTCGCGTCTTTATATGGATAACATGCGGTTTTTATTTGATTAAGATTAAGACTCGTATTAGCAACTATGCCCCGCCGGGAATGTTTCAGTACGGGCCTGAAGACTGCCGGGAGTGTCACAAGACGGACCTGAAGGCCCCGGGACTGTCACAGGACGGATCTGAAGGCCTCTGAGACTGTTGCCAGATGGACCCGAAGATCACCGGGTGGCAATCGTATTCGCCCCGTCTCACCAACCGAGGACTGTGCCGTTGACCCGCCCACAAGACAAAACCTAGCTTAAGAGGAACCCATTAAAATTGTAAAATTTTTGGACATAATATTTGTAATTGTAAACTAAACCGTAGACTGAAAAAAGTAATAAAATTTACCTTCTACCAATGTTAGTGTTTTTATTTGGGAAACAAATTGGCAATCCGGTGAGCTAACCTCAGCCGCAACGACAAACACAAAACAATTAAAAAATTTATCTCACTTTGGAAAATTTTTGGAATTCGTCCTTATTTCTTTTGGCTTTATTTTACTCTGATGTAATTTTATTGTGTACTTTTAAACAACTAGAAATGTATTCTTTTGTTTAATAACAGTATGCACAGAATCACAAGCGAAGGAAATCGTTCGTAAAATTCAAAAGTAAAATAATTTGTTTCAATTTTTAGCTTTAATTTATTGTTAAATAGCTCTTAATACAATAATGCCATAAAAAAAAACCGACGACAGTCATTTTACAATTTTACATGGCCGGCATACGGCCTATGATATTATTTACACATATTTTACTAGCTTACGATTTTTAATTTTAGAATCACCGTGTACCAGAATTTTTATTTTCGCTCCACCTGCGTCGAAATTGACACCTCTTCTGCATCGTTACCTTCATTAAAATTGTAATGCGTTGCCGTCTAAAATGGGTTGTATTAATAACAACGAGCATTTGCAGTAAAAGGTTATAAATTTGTTAAAGTAGGTAAATTTTTTTTAGAAAATTCGAACATAGCATTTACTTCACTGTACATGTGTACTTGCTTTGTGGCGACAGCATAGCCTGACCACTAAATTTGATATTTTTTAATTTTTATTTAGATTCTAAAGACTTTTGTTTTAAAATTAACAAATGTAATGAAAAAAAAAATGATTACTATGCTTCGATTTTGAATTTTTTGAAATTTTTGAGGAAAAGCAATTGCTAGGATTTATTATATCACCCAATGTATCGCGGTCTTTGTGTCAAGACTGCTTTGAGCATTAGGAAATTTTATAATATTAAAAAAGGGCTTCCGATTCCACATTAACGGTTTGTCCATATTAGGTCGACAAACTTGTTAACTTGTATCTTAAAAAAAAAAAAAATTGATACCGCAGCTTGATAATATAGGACAACAGGTCTAGGTAATAACAGCCATTTCGTTTTTGTGAGCTTTTAATTTTAGGCCGAATATATGGGAGCTACAATATTTTGCCGCGTCCGAACGATTCAATTAAGGTCCTATCTTAGGATACTTGTACATTCGGATATTTGTCAGAAGATCGCGAAAAGTACAGTGAAAGAATCTGTGTTTTTTCATGTGTTGAACTCAACCAAGAATACTAGCCAAAATGAGTCACTGTGTGAACTCAGTGCCACTTCAAAAGTAGGTACGTACGTAAAACTGTTAAAATCAATTTATTAAAAAAATCTTATCTCATAATTTATTTATCTCAACCGTTTCTATTGAAACTATTTTACAGGCGGTTGTGATGCATTAACAAACCATTCGCTTGTTGATCTTAAGGTTATGTAATTAAATTTTAGCCATTACCAAAAACGGCATGAATCCTGTTTTTAATCAGGCCGATCATTGAATCCGCCGGATGCTCTGCGGATGGATTCAATCCGATCCGCAGTTGATCACTCCACCTATCATTGAAAACGGCGGATGGACTACATTATCGGTCCGCAAAACCGCATTACCGATTGCTTGTAGTCCAGCGAGTCAGCTGTCAAATGAAAATCTTTTCTTATTCGATTTTGTTTTTATAAAGTGTTCGAACATGGATAGCTTTGTATTTTTCTTAAATTTAGAAGAAATTGCTAGTAATAGTGATACTAGGAGCATTAGAAGAGGTGTTAGAATGCGAGGAAAAGATGTCTGGATGTTTTTTCATCATTTTCACCATTGCCTGGAACTGAGGACGGGTTGTTTGTTTTCTAAATCGGAAAGATCAATTAACTGTTCGTAAACTTTTTAAATTTACCCTTTTTTTTCGAAAAATAAAACTTTTATTTCGTGTATGTGTGTTATCTCTTCGAGATCCGCATCGATTTTGATGCGGATTGAAAACAACATTTGTATGAACCGCGGATCGGTTGCGTTTTCAATGATAGGCACGAAATGTGAACTTCGCTACCGACATCCGCTCACTTACCTACCGGCGTTTTCAATGATAGGGGAAATGTTCAAAACAGGTACTACTCCCTCCGCAGAGCATCCGTCGGATTCCATGATTGGGGTGAATATGAATAATTAAAAAAAGCGAGCGAATATATTATTATGAAAGCTTATAATTCCATCAGAAACAGAAAAAGAAAAAAAAAATAGCAAACAATCTTCAGTCTTCTCGATCAAAATCTACCTAATCCTTTTAAAACCTCATGTTGGATTTCTACTGCCGCCGCCATTGACCGTAATTTGTAGGCAATTTTGTATCCCACACAACCGCCCACTTGCTTAAGCGTAGTACGGACCTCTTCTGAAACGAAATTTTCCGGTGGTCTCCAAATGGACAGCGAAACGTCTGCGAAAAGGCAGCGGAAAATAATTTCTGTAGATTTTCATCAGCTGATACACAAGTAGCAGTATTACCAGCACTGGCTATTTATTTCCAATTTGGCTCCTCAAAATTGTCATTTCGGATTTATCGTAATTTACGCTATCCACTTTATTTAAAGTTTTGCGATTTTTAGGATCCTTAGGAATTTATAATTCGATTGCGAACTTACTATTTTCGTATAACTAGCACTTTCTAAAGAGATATGCCTTTTTCAATTATTGGGCATTTCAGATTTAGATATGATTTAAAATTTCTGCTGCGAAATGGAACATTATATCAGAATTTGGTTTCTTTTGTGAGTTAGCCGTCAAAAAACATATTTTTCACTTGAACTGGAAATCCATTGCAATTGATTTTCATACATTTATACCAACCCATTTCGAATAGGTAGTCTAACATAAAAACTTATTTACATTTGCGTTTTTTTTTTTTTTTTTTTTTTGTTAACATTAAGCGCGTTTTTTTGAGCTTCGATCTCAGCAAAGCAAAGTAAAGTAGGATTTTCAGCACGCAATTACAAAAACTACGCTCTACTTGACACTTCGAGGAATCACAGTAGTTGCTGTAATTACGTGCTGAAAATCCTACTTTACTTTGCTTTGCTGAGATCGAAGTTCAAAAAAACAGGTCTATTGCAAAATGGAAACTAAAAAAAGTCTCTCAATTAGGAGTTCGTGTTTTTTTTTTTTAATTTAATATTACCCTACCAAGAAATGTGCAGTTTTAAATTTCATATTTGAGTTTGGATATTTTCGGCTTCAAAATTTCTCATTTTGGCACCACCCTCTTATGAAAGCTGGCAACACTGCAACACAAATGCCAAATTTCCGCAAGCAATTAATGTGCGAAAAGAGAGTGGATAATTGTACCAAGGAATCTACTACTCTACAACTACACACTTTTCCGCCATCATTTCGCAGCAGCTGCGTACTGCAAAACGAAAAGGAGAGCGAAGTTTTTCGTTCATGATTTCGTTTTGTCACTTCTGTCAGTGTTGCCATAATTTCAAAAAAGAAAATGCCAGACTGCAAAAAAAAAAAAAAATAGTGCGTGGAGTCCCTCCGCGCGGAAGAAGTGAAACTTCGTAACTTGGAAATGAAAATAGGAAGGGGTAGAAATTGATTTTTAGTGAAATCGTATTGTTTCTTTAAGCCTAGTATCCTGCTCGCGCTAAATTTTAGCGCCCCCAGTCTCAACTTCGTTTCTCAACACCAAAGATAAATGGACGCTAAATTATTATTTAACATGATATAGATGGGACAAAACCCATATGCTTATGAACCCTGAGTACCATGACTGATATCAGTAAACGAAATTTTAATAGAATTTTCGAATTTCAAACTTGAAAGACGTAAGAAACCTAGAAATTATAAGAAGAAGTTCGACATGTGCCCTCAAATTTTCCACAATCTCCTTACCATAGTGGAACACTTGTTATTACCCAAAAGACGACGCCAAATGAGAGCATAAGTCCCCCTGAAAATCGATTCGCTTTATTTATATTTATATGTGTCTCTGTTTTGGCTCTGTTGTTTGGCTTTGCGTTTTCTTTTATTTACCGCGCAAACATTGTCTGCGTTTTCAAATGTTGCGTTTTTTATGTCAAAATTTATCTTCGATTTAATGCACCGGACAGTTATTTCGCGAGCTAAATGAGTGGAGACTTTTCATCGGCCCATCTATATGAAGTTAAGGATTTAGCGTGCGAACAGGATACTGATGCTTTGCTAAACTGCCTCGCTCAATTTTATCTTTGTAGACATTTTTGTATGGGAGATAAAATTTAGCGCGAGCAGGATACTAGGCTTTAAGACAAACTTTATTAACATTGCTTACAATTCACAATTGATCGCATCTTTTAATTATCATTTTCGAGTGGAGAAATATCCAAATCCATAACATTTGCAATGGGATATTGACAACTTAAGTAAGATACGATATGTTGGAAGTCGCATTAGAAGTTTCACTTCAAAAATACTACCCTATTAAATTATAGGTATGTGTATCAAATCAAACTAAAACAAGTAAATGAAATAATGAGGACGCTACTCGTTGCTAACGCTCGCGCTGGTCTGTAACAGGTATACCTACTACGCGCATGCGTTCGATTGCCACGCATTCACTCTCGCTCTGTCTCCTTCTATTCCCCCTCCCCAGGAGCTTTGAACGTTTAACGCAACCTTGTTGGAAGTCGCATTAGAAGTTTCACTTCAATAAGACATTAATTGCCAATTTAGTCATTATTTTTGGAAATTAATCTTCACCACAGAATATTCTTCTCCCAGCATTTGGTGCCAATAAACTCACTCACCATTGCATACTCTGAAGCGTGAGCGGTACCCTCACACCTTTGAGTAGGTATGCAATGCTTATAGTAGCATTAGGCATTTAAGCAGTTTCACTTCAATAAATCAAACAACATAATTCACCTATATCGTCTTTACTTCTTGAATTCTTCAATTCTTTACTGTAGGTATCAACGTATGTAGATTGTAGGTATGTACTATAAAAACCATTAAAACAAAAACCTTGAAATCAATTTCTATATACACCACCATAAGTCCATCAGCGCACGTCAACAGCCATGTGCGCATTTCCTCAGAAACAACCACCACTTTTCTTTTCTTTTTCATATGAACGTGCTTGCGCTGTGTAATGTGCGCCACCCTCACCCTCGCTCACACCTTTGAGTCCATCAGCGCACGTCAACCAACATCCATCTGCGCATTTCCTCAGAAACAACCACCACTTTTTTCATATGAACGTGCTTGTGCTGTGCAATGTGCGCCACCCTCACCCTCGCTCACACCTTTGAGTATCCAATTATTAGCGTTAAACGTTTAACGCGTCCTTGAGTTGCAAGTCGCATAAGAAGTTTCACTTCAATATGCTAGAATGTATGAAGCCAAAAAATAAAAATTAAAAAAAAAAATATTATTTTGTCTTTAATACTATAAATTCATCTGAATGTATTTCTTTGTCTATCTATGCAATATAAAATGTAACACTCCCTTTAGTAATGAATTTCGACCCTAAAATTATCTCAGAAAATAATAAAATTAAAAATCATTTTTTTAAACAATGAATTCAGAAAAAAATCAAAACAGCAAAATAGTAGCCATATATTTTTGAAATATTTACGACACCTGCAAATAAATATTACACTTTCAATTCGAGGAATCTATCTACACTGGGTGTATTTTTTTGACGTTTGAGGTCCACGTCCACCATAAATAAGACATAAATCCTTCACCACACGTCTGAATTAATTAGCCCATGTATCAAAGGGCATGGTACTGCCCAGCCAAGTTCTGGCACTACACATTTTTTACAGGAACGAACTCAGGTGATTTTCGATCCCCTTTATCTTCGGTACCAATGAAGTCAGAAACTTTAAATTCAGGCGTCTCAGTAAACTTTTTAGCATTAGTGGTTCCTGAAATATAGGGCTTACAAAATCACAAAAACCGTAACTGACTGACTGACAGATAATCAACATTATGGAGTACTCCCCGCCATCGTGGAATCTTGTAATTGTGAACAACGGTATGTCTTGTGGCGCGATCAAAGGAATAACTCGAACATTTAAGATTTATTTATAAGGCGACATAGTATCCACTCACCTTCTCAGAATTGTTGTTAATTATATGGAGGACTTCCGATTGCTGTAGAATAATGAAATGAATTTGGTTGATCGGTAGAGTTCGAAAATCCAAGATCTTTTATTCGAAGTGACTGCTATTGTCATTTTGAAAATATACATGCAACTTAAAAGTTCATGACTTTTATAAGAACTTATTACTGACTACAATTTGGTGGGCTTACTTGGCAAGTTTTCTTTTTATCACGCCTAATTCGAAAGGTCTTAAAAACTTGATCCGTGAACCCACCAAATTTTAGTCAGTAATGATTAAATAATAATAATAATTTATCTCTTAATTTATAGTTATTTCAGTATTGTTCTACTTTAAATATTTCGTATTAAACCTTAATAAAGTAAGAACTTGGTATGATCTTAGATCTCAGTACTTTTCACGGCTGACATTGTTACATAGAGGTTTTTATATAGAAGAACTCTCTGGCTCTTTTTATAATACCATGTTCCCACCAACGTGATTTAGCTAAATCCACTTGATTTAGCTAAATCATCTCATAAATTACGTGATTTACCATACATTTTCGTGATTACTAATTACGTGATTTAGACGTGTTTAAATTTTAATTACGTATCGGTCCACACAAAATAAAATCGAACATACCTTTATTATGTTCAGCACTTCATTCAGCAAACGAAAAGTCAGTGATGGGACTTGAGGAAAATGAAACGGTGGTAGAAAAGTGGTAGAAAAAAAATTGTCCATGATAAATAATTCAGTAAATAATGAAGTAATGGCGCAGTAAATGGTGTATACTGGACAGGAAGTTTTTACTGATGCAATTCTTCGAAAAAAATACTGATAGCTGAGTGTGTATGGGTAAAAGTAAGTAGTAGCAGTAGGTATAGTAGGTACAATTTTCGATTTAATGATGGAAAATAAATATTATTAGCGAATAGCTTTGTTAAAAGGTGGTAGATTTCGAGTTCTGGTAGAATTTCCGAAAGTGTAAAAAGTGATTGAAATACCACTTAAGTGTTAGAAGTCCCATCACTGATATGGCAAAGTTGGCGTAAATGTCACATTTAATCACTTAAAGCTCGGTGGGGACGCGTTTCGTGATTTATAAATCACTTCGGCTAAATCACGTTGGTGGGAACATAGTATAACACTTATGTTTTTGGTCTGATGTCTGATCTACTTATCTCCACGTACCCAATCGACATGATTCATCGGACTCACACATTATTCGCTCACATTTCGCATTTCATATGCGTGGGAAAGTGATGGGAAACATTTTAATTTCGATGCACTGTATATCAGTTTAATGTAGGTACACGAATGACTAAAATTCCAGAGCAAATATCAAAAAAATACAAAAATCCAAAAAAATGCTAAAAAAGCATCTGGTATTTTTCTTTTTTTAAAAAATGCTTTCAAGTTTTCAAAAATGCTAGATCTAGCATTAAAAATGCCAGAATGGCATCACTGCTTCTGTATGGGATATTTCGTTTGTGAAAAACAGCATACCACGCTTTACTGGGAAAACTAAAAGCGCAGCAGGACACATTACGACATTCACTTATGCTAAATACGCGTATAATTTTTTCGGTCAGCCTTCCTTGCTGACCTGTTCGACTACAAGTGTAGTATATTTTCAATCGATTTCATAAGATGAACACATTTCTGATACAACTGCATCAGAGCGCACATTTTATTGCATGCCTTTCGCCGTTGAAAACTTTTCCGCTTTTCACGTTCATCGTTCATGCTCTTAGAGATTTGTGGCAATGCACTCTGCAAGTCGATTGCATAACCGTTATCGTCTATTAAAAGTAAATATATAAACAACAACTGCAACAGCAGCATCTAACTAAGCCGGTAGCACCGGTCTTTCGCTTTGCCTGCTAGACTTTTGTTGCAGATCAGTGATCGTGGTTGTGTGTTACCACTGCTGCTGCTGCTGCATTTATATACGCGCGACAACAGGACAAATGCTATTACGTTGGCGATAATATGTCTTATGTCTTTTGCCAGTGTTGTAATATCAATGCAATAACACAACTGGCATGGCAGCCAGGCCAACCAGATGATCGCTTAGAGTGTTGATCTTGTGGTGCCACGGGAACTGCTCCTCCTCGGTGGTTTTTCTTCTAGTTTTTCCACACACAAGAGTGATTTTCTACATCACAATCGCCAGCTATCTTCGCTCGTCAGTCGGTCGGTAATGGTGCTGGGCTATTAGATTACGTTAATGCACCCGACTTGGAGTTGATGCGAATGATGGTCGGATAGACCCGCGACGCGGCGTTGCATGTTTGATGCCGCCAGCCACCTCACCGCATTGATAAATTTAATCGAAAGCGAAAACGAGAAAAATACAACTTCGCACTCGTTTGAAAGTGAAAAACCATAGAACAAAAAAAAAAAAAAACAACAAAAGGCCAGAAGAAAATCTCAACGATGCCTGCGATAGTGAATGAGGAGGAATGTTGCGGTGTGTGGCGTGTGAGTGGAAAATGATAGACGTTGTTTGATTATGTCATACAAGGAAGCTTTTTCTTTCTTCATTCATTGGGTTTTCATTGCGGCCTGTTTCTCTTTTTTTCACTTTTCTACGATTTGCTTGGGAATTTTCATGGCGGACTAGGCGAACCGAGTTGATAATATTACATCAAATGTGATAGTGTGCGATCTATCACTTGGAAAATAGCATTACAAAAGAGGAGAGATGCATTTTCACTTTTTTATTCATGTTTCAGTTTTTCTTTAGTTAATTGATGGTGTATTACATATCATTATTGCATTCTGGGCACAATTCATTGCGGTATGTACAAGTACGAGAAGAGATTTCATAATTTTGCAACCGCAATTTGCTTTTGCTGCCTTTCTATTACATCATATGTGTGTAATAGTAATTGGAGAGCTAAGCAAAATGTGTTAGCAGTCCTTGATTCCGTAGAGCGGTTAACTGCAAATGATTGGATAATCTTTAGAGAATTTATTTACAAGCGGCAGGCGTTTGGTGGTGAATTATTTGATTCCATTTGGAACAAACATTAATTGCATGCGATCAGCAACAAAGGCTTATACCGGTAGGTAAGTGCTTCATACTAACAAGCAAACCGCAATTTTTCCTACCATTTGGGATTGCTATATCTAGCAGGTTTTTAAAAATCACCTTTAGAAATACGATTGAAATCAAAGAAGTGGAGTTGAAGATAGATAGATGTATGTTGTGTAAATATAGAGATATATCCTGGGCGGTATAAGGGCGTTCAATGTGAGACAAGGAAATCTATTATCGATCCAATTGAATATCTTTTCAGCCAACTCCAAGTGAAAGTAAGTATCTCAGTAATTGAGAGGAGAGCCAATACTGACACCACCAACTTCGGCCGATTTCCCGTTACTTTGCCTACAACCTATATTTTTACGGAGTGTCCTCGCTGTCCTCGAGTTGTCCGCGCTAGTATTGATACATAGAAATTCGTATTGACAAAAATGTCACGATACTTCCGATACTTACTTACAAAAATTCCGGCTCACAAACACACCCTCCAAAAATATGAACAACTTCCGCTGTGGGCAAAGTTGCTGCCAGCCAGCGCTCATAGAATTTTATCCGTTAAATTTGAAATTATTCGTTACATTTGAATAGTATTTTATTTTAGGAATAAGTGCACTTTTGCTGAAAATATTTATTAAAAAAGAACAATGTAGATTGGTTGAGGGAAATTAAAAACATTTTGAGCAACTTTTCTTCAGTTATTTAAGAAAATTTTACTCATGAAATCGAAGTTAATAATATTCAAAAGCGGAAAATACACAACAGCGTTTGTCCTAATATGTTTCTAGTATATAATATAACTCATTTAGATAGTTTTACTAACCAAATAATTTATATTAATCGCCTTTTAAAAATATGTAATAACCAACCAATGGCAAATAGTATGGTAAAATGTAGTATTCCCGAACTCTATCACATCCCCCCACGGTTGGCAATGGTTGGCAGCATTGATTTTATATTTTTTATATATTTTTGCATGTCACACGGATTCTGAAGTGACAGAACGGCTCTGCGAAATAAGGCCTCAAAGTAAAAATAAAATAAGTCCCCAAAAAAGTATACAGGAAACAGCAACAACGATTTTTAATAAAATTTGTGGTGTTATTTCCTTTTTGGGGCCTTTTTTCCTATAATGAAAATTGAAAAAGAAGAAATGAAGTAGTAGGTCCCCAAAACTAATTTTTTATTATCAATAGTTTCCCTTTCGACATGAAATACGTATGGGGGGCACGCTGCCCCCCTGCAACCCCCCCGCCTGGGGGAGGGGTGCGAGGTTCAGTAAATACAAAGTTCCTTTAATCTAAATTAGTCTATCCAAAATCAACAATATTAAATTAAAAGTAGTTTTTGTTATTTTCAATTTCATTATGAAATAAACCCCAAATTTGAGACCTTATTTCATTTTTAGTTGGGGCCTTGTTTCATTGCAGTGGGGCCTTATTTCATATTTGAAATTGGGATATTATTTCATTATGAAATTACACCCCAAATTTGGGGCCTTATTTCATTTTCTGTTTCGTTTCTCTTATTTCCTGCAGCCGACAGAACACCGAAAGGAAAACAAAATGTCGAATTTGAGAAAATGTTGAGGGAGCCAGCGGCAAGAGGATTGCGAGTTGGCTGTCTCAGTATTGTCTCTGCTAGAGAGTGTGTACAGTTCGATCTCCAAAAAATAATGAAATATTCCGATAACTGCAAAGACATCACTCGGTTATTGTCGTACGATACGTACCCTGAGAAAATTAGGGTAGTATTGCGGTTTTAGTTTAAATGACTCGAGGTCAAAAGATGATTTCCACGAGCGGTGACTTGAATCCAGGTTGCTACTGTGTATGTAGAACTTTGTGAATGAACTGAGCAAATGCTTAAGAAGAAAAAAACATTTTTTCTTATGCCATAATTCATAATCGCGTGTTCCGCTTATTGGCTATATTACATTTGATAAATAATAAAGGTACGCCTTCAAAAAAAGTTGGTACAATATTAAAATCACTTTTGAGGTTGTGTTTGGAATAACTTCTTTAACTCTATTTCTTTGTACTCTATTCCAAACCAGGGCTGCCAAAATCCCTAGAGTTTCTTAAGAATGCCCCGGATTTATTTCTATTTTAAGCAACAAAAGCATATAATAAGATACTGCAAAGCGGAGAAATTTTATATTATATTCCCAATTTTTAAAAATGGAGACAGCAGTCTAAAACAGGTGACTATCGCCGTATATTATTTATGAACTGCACTGCGAAGGTGTTGATGGGAATATCGAATGACAGACAAATTACTTTTACTAGGTTCGCCCAGTGGTCGAAAATCGACCACACAGTTTTTACATTATCATCGTATAAATAAAATTGGTGTAGCGATATTTGACTTGAAGCTAATTTTTCTATCCGTCTTTAAATAAACAATTCGTAATAATTACTGATCGTATTCGGGTCAATTCTGGAATAACTATTAGTAGCTAATGTTGTACTAAACTTTTTTAATGTTGAAAAAAGATAGTACTAAAATTGAAGAAAATGTAGGTAGGTACCTATTGCATTTTGTTTCATAGTTCTGTATTTTTATAAGTGGTTGCAATTGAATTTGATGCTGCTGCAGTTGATGTCAGAAACTCGATTAAGTAAAGAGTATTTGAGTTTCGGTTGAAATCTTGAAAGACTAATCTCTTATCCCTTAAAAGAAAATCGCGAAAAAAACAGCAATGAAAATATCTGCGCACAATTAAAGTCATATTTTCTCTTAGATCATTTTTGATGAAATGAAATTGGTAATGCTTTTCTTCACATTGTCATTTTTTACCATTATTTGTAAAAATAAATTATAAACACCCGCCAAATCTACGTGTTGTTGACTTCACTTGCGAAGAAAGGTTATTCCGTCAGAAGTCTATTAAAATGTGACTCTACAAAAGATTTCTGCCAACCCTTTTTAATAGTAGGTTCCTACCAACTCAATTCTCAATCAATTCTTATATTATAACAAAACTCAAATGTTCATCCATAAACATTTGAGAAGTGCAAATTTTCCCAAATTTCCCTTTTCTCAGGGGTGGAAAAATGTATATCTACTCTTTGAAATCAGTCTACAGTCTTGTTCTTGTGTCGATCGGCGATCGATAGACAATTTCGGAAGCAGGGGTATATTAATTGTTTGAAGTGCACAATTAAGTTTGGACTATGTAAGACCGTCCGAACTTAATGGAACTTTGCACGCGCAAGTTTACAGGAGATATTTAGCTCTCTTTGCGACACAAAATAGAGTCTTGCGACAGCAAATCAATCTAAAAAAACGTGTGTGCACTTTAAACAATTAATATACCCTTACCTCCAAAAATGTCTCTATCGATTGACACAACACACAATACTGATTTCAACACAGCATCGTCGCTGGCGTGTGCAAAGAATACACATTTTTCAACTCCAGAGGAAAGGGAAATTCGGGAAATTTTGCACTTCTAAAATGTTTATGGCTTATCAGGGAATCGACTGGGCGAATCGCGAAGGCGAAATGTACTTTCATTCGTCAAACTAATCCAATTACCCCTGCGCATTCTCTCGTCTCTCCATCATTCGCTTTACACACACTATTCCATTCACCCCTCAAGAAGGTATTGGTATAGAGAACAAAGTTATACGCAATAACAGCATATAGCAACGTTCTCTGGGTGTTATTCTCATTTGTAATTTCTGATTTACATTCATACAGGAACAGGACACAGGAGACAGAACTTCTTCCAAGCGAAAGAAAAATGTGACTAATCGAATTAGAATTACTCTTGCGCATATTCTCTTTTCTCTTCCTTCGGTTAACTGCCACCATCATCTCATCTGTGATACCGGCCGCAGAGATAGCGAAGGCGAAATATTATCTTACTCTTGATGCGTACAGTGTTGTCGTTATAACGGTAAAGCAAAAACTTTTTTGAAATAATTATTCTTTTCAACCGATCTATGAGTGATCTTCATTAAGTAGGGTTAATACGTATTTTCTGAAAGAAATCATATCGGCGATGAATATATAGATAAGTAAATTATAAGAGACATAGAATACGTATTCTCTATTCATAGTCTTTCTCTCTTCATTCGCCTAACTACCACCATTTGTCGGTGACGCCGCCCGCAGAGGTTATTGTTGTTGTTATTAAACGTAATTTAAAACACTATTTTACCTATTTTGCAAATCCTTTTTGGAAATTATAATATTTTTCGACCGATCTATGAGTAACACGCTTCAAACTGGTGAAAAAATAAATGCAACTGATATTCATTTAGTAGGTTAAATATGTTCTGAAAGAAATCGTGTCGGCGATTAATATATAGATCTAGGTATGAAATTGACTCCAAAAATGAACTTCACAAAACATATTGACAATCGAAACTATGCGGCAGAAAACAACATAAACGCGACTTCGTCAATAAAAAAAACATTTCCTTATGGTCTAAATGGCAGTTACTTCAAGCTGAGCAGAACTGTGCAAACGTATGGAACGCAAGTTGGGGGTCATACGCATTTTGAAGAAGTAAATAAGCACCTATGGTGTTTTGTGAAAAGGATGATGCGGTTGCCAAATTTCACGCCCGCCGAAGGACACTTCGATTACGGAAGCAATCGGCTGCCGCATTAGCCTATCTTAAAACGGATGCAAAAGTAATTGTTTTGGGTACAAATTTGAATAAATTGCAGACTTCAATATTAGCTGGATATCGCAAATGGAATGGAACTATAAGAGAACAGAATCGTTAACTAAATTAAAATCAAGTTACCATTTGAAAAGGATACAAAAAGCGAAGCAAACTGAAAGGTTTTATAGGAACTTAGGTTTTAAAACGGGTTTTACCGATATCTACTGAAAAATGAAGATCAAATTAAAATAATGTGGATTTTTAAAGCTCGGTATGACTTTATTGAATTAAATACAACTACTTTTAAAGCAAAAATGTCGATACACTAATCCTTATGAAATTTAAAAGAAATCGAAAAAAAAATAGGAAGATGTCCTATTCTTAAAGAATTCACCTACAAATACTTTGAAAAAAGATATACTTGTTAGAAGATGAGGTAGTTAAATTATTAAACGGTATACTCATCAATTGGGACAAACTAAAGAATTATATGCTTGTTTATAATTATAAATTAAATTATAATTATATTACGTGCAATGCTTTAGCGCAACGTTTCCCAAATGGTGTTCTGCGGAAACCTGGGGTTTTGTTGACGGGTCAAAGGGGTTCCGTAGAAAAAATGTAATGCTGACGTCGTGTCGCAGAGAAATTCATCATCAAACAAATTCATACATCTAATCATCAAAAAAATATATTTAATAATATTAATAATTAATTAATAATTAATTAATAATTAATATTAATAATAATTAATATTAATATTAAAAAAAATTAAACTGAAAAACGTTAATTTAATTAAATATTAAGCTAAAAAAAAATAAACATTTCTTTCTCTATTAACAAAAATTGTTAATCTATTGTTCTTTATTGTTAATCTACTATTTTATTAGATTGTACAAAAAATAATTTTACTGTAAAGGAAGCTATTAGAGTGAATTTGTGGGTTTAGGGTTTAAGGTCTGAACGTAAGCATACAAGAAGAGTGAAGACCAATGAAATTGTTTTTTTTTTTAATTATGTTTTCAATTCTTATCCACATAGGGAACAGTTTTTAAAAATATTTAAATACCAATATATCTTTGAAGCTGAGATTTGGCGGAATTGTTTTGTGTTGTGTTTATAATTGTCAGGTCAAGGTTTGTATGAAAGGAAAATCCGCCAACGGATGGTGGTGTTTCTGTACGAAAATCTCAATAAAAAAATCTGATGTTCAGTGAGAATGACGAAGAGCATATCGCGAGAAACAAAAATTGCGTTTATCCTTTACGCATCAAAAAGGTCCAGCAGTTACTCCCATATAACCGTTTCAAACAAGAAGTGTATATTTTATGAAAACGGCTCCGACGATTTCAACAAAAATCAATATTTGAGCTGAAGTAGACAACATTTGGAGACAAACCCAAAGGTAAGCATGTCAGGTGTTCCAGTTGATGGGTGTTTCATTTGTCACGTACCTTTTTATGTTGTCTAAGGTCCAAATTCGTTAATGTGAATGTTAAATGTTAACTTAAAAAATAGTTGGCGCAACAAGTCCGAAGGGATCTTAGGCCTAGCTTCTCACAACAACCATTCGTTTTGTGTGAGTTTTTCATATTTTGGACAAATGAGAGGAATCTACAATTTTATTCTGAGTCCAAACGGCTAATTGAGAAGCTTTTCCATGACAGTTATACTCTCCGATGTTTGTCAGACGTTCGCGAGAGAGTTGGCGCAGTGGAAAAAATGTCTCAACTTAGAATTTGGGTTTTTTTGGGACTCGAAACTGGGAACCATAGCTTGGTAGTCCAACACACTATTCACTAAGCCACTGCGCCTATATGTTTGTTGCTTACTAGATTAAAGTCACTAGTTTAAAGTCATAGATGAAAAACAATATAATTACGCACAACTTATTCTACAATTCATTATTGTAATACATATAACATCTTACCTGCAAAGAAGAAAAAGTCCTTAGTTAAAAAAATGGTTAAGGAATATCATAATATAGTGTTCATTAAAAAGTGCAGACTGAGTGACAACTGCGTGTGATTGAATAGGCAAGTACTAAAAAAAAAAACATTTTCAGTACCTGCACACTATTATTTATATTTTTACAAAAATACTATGAAATAGTGTTATCTACGAAGAAACAAAGCACCGCATACTTGTGCATAGAATAATTAAACTAAAATGTATCATTATAGTTGATAATTTAAAAAAATATATAAATCTGCAGGAGTCCAGGTGTTCACAAAGTATTTTTATTAAGACTGTAAGAAGTTTAACAAGAACTAGTCACGCATTTCGAAAAATCCCGTCAAATCTCTGTCAAGTTATTTTTGCTTTCAAAAATTATTATTTCTTATAATTTTGTAGCATTGCCAAAATACGTGCACTCCTTGTCAACTTTTCTGGAATAATTCCTGTCCACAGAAAGAGAGTCTAAAAACGATTATTTCTATTTATAATCACCGGCACCCACACTCCTGCCCACAACAAGAAAATCCAAAACTATGCCGCAATGGGTTCGTTTTCAGTGCTTCTCCCGCTGGCGATTTCATCCGACCCAATTTCCACATCTGTTTCTTCAGTTTTTTCATTTCTATATCTAGGAAGTAAAGTGCACAAGATCTTGTCAACGCAAAGAAAATTCAAACATGCACTAGGGGAAACCTGGCAAAATTTTACTCAATTTATGCGAATAGACATGATTATTACATATCCTGCAATCATTATTATTAGCATAGGGTCAGTGCATTCAACCAAGCAGCCGACATGCAATAAGCTAATTTTCATTGACCCACAAAAATACCACCAGGCATATTGATGATGCCGAATTCTTTTTAATGCCACCGATTCGTTGACTTTGTCAGGGTAAAGTGCAGCTGGGCTTACCCATACGCCCAATCATGACCGGTGTATTTCCGGAATGCTAGTTTTCCATACCCGTGATTTCACTCGGTAGCACAAAATTGCGTGTATTTGTCTGAAAAATTACCCACATAAAACACGCATATTTTGTACACCAAACGGCAGCGAATATATGTATCTACATTGACTGCATATACGTTTAGAAGTCATAAATATAATACAACTATAAACAAAGCAAAACTTTAATGGTTTTCAGAAACACCCATACACTAACAAGTCTATCAGCAGCCCATCTTTATGAATATAAAAAGAATATTTAAGCTCTGTATCTCTCAGTATGTGCACAACTACAAGTGACAACTTCAAAATCTTCCTTCTTTCGCTTTTGCGAGTACCTCCCTACTCCTTTTTAGCCGCGCCAACCATACCCCATCCCCATAGATATAGTCGAGCACTACCGCCTGCCTGATACATAGCCATGTTGCCTAGAAAATATATGTGCATCTATTCGACTTGGGGAAATAAAAAAAAAATGAAAAAAAAAAAGAAACACCCAACAGCAGGGGCAAAAAAGTCGACGTCGTCGTCGAAAACGAAACATCGACGACGATTATAGACGGAACACCAAACTAACCTAGTTTTCGAGTTTGTTATAAACTTTGGGTCAAAGACCTGCAGGAGGTCGAATCCGTAGCAACGTACAATAACAAAAAACACACAGACACCCAATCACACTGATACAGAGAAAATTCAGTGAGCAAAAAGGAAAATGTGGAGAGCCCAGTTAAACCAACACTGATGTAGAGTTTCTATTGGGAAAATATTTTGAGAGAGAAAATGAAATGAAAAGCGCAGCACTGCAAAAGTGGTGGTGTATGAGTCGAAGTCGTGCGGTGTGGATGCAAAAAAGCCGTAAACAACCTTCCCGCCCTCGAAAAAGAGCTTTCAGAGAAAAAAAAAAATGTTTTTTTTGCTATTTTTTCGTCTATTTTAATTTATTATTTGTGGTTGTTTTTCGAATGCACTCCTCTTCGTGTTTACATCCCACACGCACACCACGCTCTTACTCTCACTTGGCACTTGCATAATTTAGCTTTGGACTTGCAATGGTGGACATGGACAAACGGAGATTTTGTGGCGGGCTCTATATTCTTATTATTATTATTATTTTTTTTTTTATGATCTTGAACGCGAAACAGGGAGCGGGAAGAGGTGTCAATGGTGCCAGGATTGCAACATGTTTTGAAGAAAAAGCGGAAAGATATTCATGGATAGATAACAACAAATGGATTCTGAGAAAAAGATACCATTTCGCGTATAATTAAAATCGGACTTTTTAAATCCCATTTGAGAAAACTAATAACATTCCTTTGGAAAATACTTATTACCCTTTGAAGATTTTCTGATTTTGCTGCCTTACCTACATACTGGCAACTGACCTTGGCGGTCAGTGAGATAAGTAAAGTAAGTGCCATAAGCAAAAATTTGGCTGCAAAATTCTGATATGACGTTATCGACTGACAGGTGCAGCAAGATTTTAAAGTCTTTCAATTATAATGATCCAAAAGTCCAAAAAAACCTTAGTTGACTAAGTAATTAAAACCATTTTGCCAAATTTATTAATTATCACAATGGGCCTTAGCAATAAACATTTTTAGGTTCGACTCTAAATCTTAATAGTTCACGGTGGCTATATTTTTCATACAAATTTTGCAATTGTGAGCTTCCGTAAATTTAAAGTCGAAACTAAAAATGTTTATTTCTAAGGCCCAATCTATTTTATTAAATGGCTAAAATGTTTTCACATATTCATAAAAACAAAGATTTGGACCCACAAAAACAATAAAGTTTAAAATCAAACCAAGGGTTCCTCGTTTAAGCACATTATATGCTTCTCACTTTTCTTCTAATCTAACATTACTTCAATCGCTCAAATTAGTACCTTTATTTACCAAACGCACAACTGCGACCCTCAATATCCATTCGTCTTGCCACTGGTTTCATCAATTTTTGTCGAAATACTGCATTCGTAAATGTCCTAACGTTTAATGTTTAAACTGAATACTAGTTATTGGTTTGTGAACAAATAACCAATATAAAGGCTCTTTTACATTAATTACATTCATACTCTCAAAATATTCTTTTGAATTACTTGTATACAGTGTTGCCAGAATTTCAAAAAAGAAAATTTTAGACTGCAAGAAAATATGCCAAAATGTATGAAAAAAAAAAATGCTTTAGACAAAACAAAATGTGTTTTCATCAGCTTTTTTTAAAGAAAAAAAAATATTTTGTCTTTTATACTACATATTCATCTTAATTTTGTTTAGTCTGTCTTTATTAGGTATATAAAATGTAACTTTTTTAGTTAGGAATTTCGACCCTGAAGTTATCTCATAAAAAAATACTGCATTACAATTATGTTTTTCTAAACATCGAATTTTATTTTTAATGAACATTAATTTATCAGTCTTTAGAAAAAAAAATCAACAGTAGCTACATATTTTCTTGAAATATTTACGATACCTACAAATCAAAATTACACTTTCAATTCAAAGAATCTAACTATGATGGGTCTATTTTTTTTACGTGTGAGGTCCACCATAGATAAGATATTAATCCTTCAACACACGTCGGTATTAGCCCATGTATCAAAGGACACGGTAGTGCGCAGCTAAGTTGGGCACTACACCCTTTTTTACAGGAACAAACTCAGGTGATTTTCGACCACTTGCGGTTGCTGTAGAATAATGAAATTTGGTAGGTCGATAGAGCTTGAAAATCTAAGATTCAAAGTGTTTACTTATTGTCATCTAGAAATTATACATGCATCTTAAAAGTTCATGACTTTTCTAAGAACGAAAGGAATTTGATGGGTTTACTTGGCAAATTTTCTTTATATTACACCCAATTCGAAAGGTTTTAAAAACTTGACCAGTGAACACACCAAATTTTAGTCAGTAATCATTAAATAATAAAATTTCTTTTTTAATTTCAGTATTCTTCAACTTCAAATACTTGGTATTAAACCTTCATGAACTACGAACTTGGCGCAGATACTTCTAGATCTCAGTTATTTTTACGGCTGACTTGTTACATGGAGGTTTTTATATAGAAGAACTTGGCTCTTTTTTCTACAAGTCTGTGCAACTACTTGCATACGCTGACGACATCGACATCATTGGCAGAACACAGCGAGCTGTCACTGGTGCGTTTGCAGGTATCAGTACAGAAGCGGCAACAATGGGTTTGATGGTGAATGAGGGCAAAACAAAATATATGCTGTCAACAAGAAGGGACACACAACATCGACGAATCGGGCAGAACGTCACGATAGACAGCTATAACTTTGAGGTAGTTAGGGACTTTGTCTACCTCGGCTCCGCTATAAACTCTGATAACGACATCACATCAGAAATCAAACGAAGAATCACACTTGCCAACCGCTGTTTCTTTGGCCTAAGACGGCAACTGATAAGTAAGGCCTTGTCGAGAAATACTAAGGAAACTCTGTATAAGACCCTCATCATCCCAGTCCTTTATGGTGCAGAAGCATGGGCGCTATCAAAGGCGGATGAAGATCTCCTTGGTCGTTTCGAACGCAAATTCTTCGAGTGATTTTTGGTCCCGTTTGCGTTGACGGGCTTTGGAGGAGAAGATTTAACAGCGAACTCTACGAGCTGTACAGCGACATTGACCTAGTCAGAAAAGTACGCATCAGTCGTCTAAGATGGCTGGGACATGTAGAGCGAATGGACACCAACGCTCCATTTAAACATTTATGTTTTTGGTGTGATCTACTTATCTCCAAGTACCCAATAGACATGATTCATCGCATTCACACTTTATACGCTCACATTTCATATTTGAAACGATGCGGTGTGAAAAATCGTAAACTTCGATGCACTGTGCATCAGCTTAATGTACACGAATGACTAAAGTTCCAGAACAAAAAAAAAATATCGAAAAATACAAAAAAGCCAAAAAATGCTAAAAAAGAAACTCTGGATTTTTTAAAATAATGTTTTCAAGTAATCGAAATTACTAGATCTAGCATTAAAAATGCCAAAACAGAACCACTGCTGGTGGAAACCAATAAAAGTCTGCTTAAAATGCTTCATTTTCTCTTCAACTTTTCTCCATTGTTTATACTTCTTAAATCTTTTAAGTTGATGCATAATTCATGATGAAAAAGGTGCATGGTTCTTTTAAAATTCAAACTTAGAAAAACATTGGCGGTAGGTACTTTGCATTGTCTTGAAAGATACAGCCCGATTATGCCGCTGTGAGGCCTCACTAATCACAAGCTATTAAGAGTTTGATTCCTTTTGAGGTTTGTTGTAATTCGATAACATAGTTGGACTGGAAGAAGTGCTCTTAAAGTTGATATTCTTTCAAAGGCTAAGCGAAAAGACCCTTAAACACGGTTCTTAATGGAACTGGGATGCGATAGGGCTCTGGAAAAGGGAATGAACCCTTCCAACGCATAAACAGATCACAAGGTCCGCAGTGCACTAGTCCCTCTCTATTATTACTAATAAAAATTACATGAAGCATGAGGTACCATATGGCAGGGCGCTTCCGCACTTAAAGTCATCAATTTGAGGTTTGTTAAAAGAAGACGTAACAATGCTCACTGAATATAGCAATAATAACAGGATAATGCGTTAAAATTGTTCCGATTGCCTGAAGCTTATAAAAGCTTTGAACAAGCATTTTCCACAAAATCAGGTGAGCAATATTTTTATAACTTTGTTTGCAAAAGTAATGATCGCGCAGTTTCAAAATCAGCAACAGCAAAAAAAATCAACACAAAAATGGGTAGGAGACTCCGTTACAAAAGTACCACACCGCCACAATGGCGCTCACGTAATTCGACCATTCGACCAGGATCATGGTCAAATCACTTTCACCTGGCAAGTGCAGCATATGACACGTTTTTGTTAACGTCTTTTTCACTTCATGATAAAATTTTTATTTCGTTTTGCCCTTTTTCTGGCAAAAATTTAACACTTTTACCATACACATTTGCCTTCAGCTTCACGAGTACGTGAACGAAATTTGTAAATAGCTACTCGTACGTATATACGGAAAGCAAAAGTCATAAAGTTTGTATAGATCACCGGATCTCCCCCTACACCTTGGTTGGCCGTTGGGCACAGTTACGTGGTTCACGAAAGTTTATTGAACCTTTACCAACCAACGCTTTTGCAGAGACCCTTCAGTTTGAATAGGCCTCTGGTAACCATATCTAACGGACCTTAACAAAAAACACATGATCGTCGTTTTGGATTAGATCCAAAGTGTTTTCACATAACGTTGCACGCTGGCTGATCGTCTATCCGCGAGTCTGGGGATGAATGATTAATTTTGTCTTCGTGGAAACGCAATCTGCACACGGTTTGGCCAGGCGCTCTGTAGAACGAGTTTTGCGCCGGTTATATCTGCAGTTTATTCGCTGCGGATTCGAACTTGAGGTCGATGTTATCTTTATGTAACTGCATCAGCAGCAATGTACTGTGGTCGTGGTTGGATTAATGATGGTGGTAGTGGTGGGTTTACTGTTTATGTTTAGGCCTCTTGTTAACAATTGGGAAATGCGAGTTTCAGACATGTATCTGTATACCTTTCTCTTTGAGCTTGTGTGGGTATCTATTTTGGGTATTCTTTTTTCGCACCGATTGTTAAGCGTGATACCTATAACTACAATGAGGGGAAAAGTTAACGTAATACATTTTTTGGCAATAAAGCCAGATGAAAAGTTCAGGTGCGGAATTTTTCTTCGCGTGTGTGCGCGCGCCTTCTTTGTTTCATGTTGATATTTGGGTATAAGAAAGGTAGCAAGGAGGACTAATGGTTGGCAGTTGCAATTCTGACTTAAACGTTCCAAACTTCACCTTGTAGTTTTTTTAGGTTATGAGCCCGAACATCGGCTTTTGGTACTTTTGTCTTTTGTATGCTTGTTTCCTCACTTGGAATGTATTTCTTAAAATTGGAAGGTATGTGAGGATTTTGTTTATGTACATGTAAATAAAGTTAGTATTTGAACACTATCAAGGTTATTTCGAATATCGTACTGGTTCCGTTATCAATATCAGATTGGTCATGAACATTTTTTGCAGCTAGTAACTGAGAAAATTTATATCTTTGAAATCAATTTGTAAAGTGTATACGTTTGAGATGAAAAGCGAGCACTAGTGGATGCAAACTGCTAAGGCTAAGCAATGTGGAAAGACAGAACATACAATTATTTTAAGGCCCGTCCCCCAAACAAATGGTTGTGACTTGTAAGAATCGAGAGCTATGACCCTTTATATAGCAATAGGTAACTATTTATAGAGAATATATATATATATAGGAATCTTAAAGTCAGGAATACCTTAAGGGGTTCAGTGTTTATCTGACAAATCGAAAAGAAAGACTTCTTAAAGTTTGCATGCTCTGTTGTCTTTAGTGACAAAGTCTAACAAGTTTACCTGAACCAGATTTCCTACAGTTTTCATTTTCGGCTCTGCGAAATAAGGCCCCAATCAAATAAGACCCCAAAAGAAAAATGAAATAAGGCCCCAAAAAATTATACAGGAAACAACAACAACGATTTTAAATAGAATTTGGGGTGTTATTTCCTTTTTTGGGGCCTTATTTCTTAATGAAAATTGGGGTCTTATTTCATTATGAAATAAGACCCCAAAAGAAGAAATGAAATAAGTCCCCAAAATTATTTTTTTATTATTAATTGTTAACCTTCCGATATGGAATGCGTATGGGGGGCCATGCTGCCCCCCTGCAACCCCCTGCTTGGGTTTACTGTTAGATTGCGGGGTGGGTGCGAGGTTGAGTATAAAAAAAGTCCCTTTGATCTTAACTAGTTTATCCAATATCAACAATATCAAATGAAAAGTAGTTTTCATTATTTTTAATTTCATTATGAAATAAACCACAAATTTGAGGCCTTATTTTATTATTTTGGGGCCTTTTTTCATCGCAGTGGGGCCTTATTTCATATTTGAAATTGGGGTGTTAGTTCATTATGAAATAACACCCCAAATTTGGGGCCTTATTTCATTTTCTCTTTTGGGACCTTATTTCATTGGAGCCTTATTTCCTACAGGCTTCATTTTCTGCCTGGACTAAAAAGAAATTAATAAATAAAATCTAAATTTGTAAGGCCTTGGATTGGTCTTGTAAGTTCAAATTAAACTGGTGCCGGCATATATATTGGTCTCTTAAAATTAAAGGGGTCCTTATGAACACTTGAAGCTTATATACACAACGAATCCACTCACTGTTGTGCACAAGTGCGCTGTTCCAATTTTCCTTTTAAATACATTAGGTTGGTGGTTCGGTTTTCTCGTGGCGAAGGCTAAAACTAATTTTTGAACATTTACCTAACACCGAACTTAATTATAAAAAAAAAAAAAAAAAAAAAAGCTATGGCCCAACATTATAGTCGGATAAGCCCACTTTAAAATTATTTTTGTACGTATAGTATTTTTCTAATTATAGTCCACATAAAACCCACTTTTTTCTATAGCCAGGTACGTACTGAATTTAAAACCACCAACAGTAAATTTTATCCCTAAGTATGGACTCTCAATCCTCTCCTATGTGTTATTTCTATTACCAAATTGAAATTTTTAATTTTGTTTTTGAAGATTTTTAAATAATTTTTCCCTGGATATTAATATTTTTGATGATCTCGAAATGTTTAAAGATGTTGGGCAAATTCTTGTGAATATCTTGATGAGGAAGAGTTTTATACTCGCTACAGATTTATTTATTTAATTCATCAAATGAGAACATTCACTGCTCTCGCTAGATTACTTAATACAAAATTTAAATACTTTAATACTACTACCAAAGCCTTACGTTAGAATTAATTTACTTAAATGAGTCTTTACTGAGATCAAACTCGAACAATAAACAACTGTTCATTCTATTCCCGATTTTTTTTTTCTTGCTGTCATTTTACTAAAACTAGTTTCGCTTGTGGTCGAAAATCGACCATACCTTTTATAAGGATGTTGATCGCAACAACAAAAATAACTATGCATTTGAGTTAAGGTCTAAAGCACTTTACAACAATCACCTAAAATACATAATGTAAAATGATTATTATGAATACCCTCATTGTTACGCTTCCTATGTAAAAAATAAAACTTGACACATAATCTGCAGAACTGTTTAAAATCACTTTTGTCGCGATTACAGACAAATATTAAGACCATTCTTCGTTAATAATGGTGTTTTTTTATAAGCAAAAAAGAGACATCAATAGGAAATTTATAAAAAAATACTCCCCTTTAAAAACAGTTTTACTTATGTTTAAGATTTTAAGATGTCCCATGTGTAAATAAAAATTTAGAGCAAATAGTTATATCGAAAAATGTTCGTTTCCATAGTACTTCATTCAAAAAAAAAATCGTCGCGTCGTCAACACCTCGTAAATAAAAAGATATTATGCCCCTGAATTACAATAAAGTAGGTACACAATTGCTTACTTTTAGGGGTACGCAAATTGCATTCCTTCGAGAAAAAAAGGTTCTAATCTAAGACGATATAGGTATATTTGAACACGTTACTATGGGAATTTGGCGGCGACAATTTGAATGCATTATGTATGGGGAATTATTAACTTAATTGTACCAGTTTAATGGCGACATAATACTGACGATATTAGTTTCGGATCACGTATTAATATAATGTGAATTGGGCATAATTCCCCTGAATTAATTTCTTACAATTGCTTACTTTTAGGGGCAGGTAAATTGCACACCTTTATGAGTAAATGTTGCTCTCCAACGGTTTTTATAAAAGAAAGGAGCGACATCTAGATATCGAAAAAAATATGTAAATGAGCTGTTTCATCGGAAACAGGTTCTAATCTACGATGATTTATATTTGAATACGTTACTATGGTAATTTATGGCGGCCACAAATTGATTGTCACCAAAACTATTTCAATTATCTGTTTTGTATGAGGAATTCATAACTAAATTTTACCAGGCTTAATGGCGACATACACACACGATTTTGGGTTTGTGCACATCTACGGCAGGGTACCTTTAAAATAACATAAGTTTCATTCTCCTCATTTCATATTAAATACTAAAAAAGCGTACGGAAAGCTCGGATGTTAACGTATTAATATAATGATGATGATGATGATGATGATTTGTTTAAAGGGAATTCCTCAAACTGTGTTTAGTTTCTCAAGCTGTAAATTCTTGGGTCTATTTGACAAAAATTTGGTAGGTCACAAAACGTTTATAAAGGACAAAAAAGGTAAGCACCGGCTTTGAAATTAGAGTTCTGTTAGTTAGTATCAACTAATCTCTACTAATCTCTCTTAACGATGACCATCATTGAGCGCCTATGTCAATAAAAAAAATCATTAATTTTGTTTCGCAACCAATTACTTTAGAATTAAATTACAAATAGAAACAGAAAAACGCTTCCCGACACATTTATGCCTAAAAGTTAACAAAAATTACAAGTTCCAAAAACAAAAAACCTAAAAAGAATAAATTAATAAAAATAAAATAATTCTCTCATCCTTTCTTCAGGACTCGACAATTTTATAAATTACATATAACCAAAAAGTTACTAAACCAGCAAAATCTTTTTTTCAATACAATTCTATTGAAAAATTGAATAGGAAGTCAAAAACAATTTTAAATTTTTAAATTTCCTATCAAATTTATTTCGTAGGATCAAACGACTATAAAAGCAGATTGTGGCGAATGCTGACTTTAGTTATTGACGTTATTGTGAAAAATGTTTAACTGTAGGTACATTTTCTAGTGTCCGGAACTATATCAAATTTCATGGGGTGCTAATTAACCGTCAATCTACTGAAGGCACTATGAAAATTGGGTTATGCAATCATAGTGTGAATGAAAACATCACGCTCTTTAACAAAAAAATATCAAAAACAAGAAAACCCACGCCATGCACTGTCACTGCCAGTTTTTCTTCAGCGATCAAGTTGAACGTCCACGTTCATCTGTTTGTGTGCTCCTACCTGTATGTGGTACAACTATGCGCGTGAATCTGTTTATATACAGGTTGAAATTCAGCAAATACCTAGGTATAGCCACAAACGCAATGACAGACACGAACCATAAAATACTATATGGGACGCATCGGCCTGGCCAGCGCAGCATATGGGAAAGTGATTAAAAGTGCAAGTAGCAATGCTATGCGTGCGATAATCGTGCATTTCCATATACATATTGTAATATGTGACTTGTACCTATAATGTATATTTATTTTAAAAATCGAAGAAAACATTATCTTCATCCGCATGCATAACATGAATTTCTTGACGTTTGAGTAGTGCGAAAATTGTTGAGTGCGGCTCAATACACTATACCGCCTGACGTTGGCCGCTTCTGCCGCGACGTTGACATAGAGAAGAGAACCAGGAAAATGTTTGCCTATTACACACTTGAGTAGGAACCAGTGAAAGGAAAATAAAATAAAAACAATCAAAAACCATTTTGTTTTCTCTTCTAAATCTACCCACTACATATGCACATGGTCGAAAAACGGACGATACGACGTTGGTAGGCTATTCAGCCTGAATCTGAAGTAGGGTTTTCTTTTTCTTTTGCGTTTCGTTATTCTAATTGATTGTCATGCACAAAACTCTGTACAGACGATGTAATCGAAATGAAAATGAAAAGAGTCACCGGGTGTCGTCGTCTCCATTGTCGCTTTGTGATGTGGGCTTTTACTTTTCAGTTTCCTTCAAATGAAAAGCGAAATGTTACGCTATTAGAGATGAATTGAGGAAGTAACTTGCACTTTGATGATAGATATACACTTGATAGGAAGTTTTTAACGATCTCCTTTGAAGTACTGACATTTTATAGTATGAAAACAATGTTTCGTTACAGAAAACCTTATAGAATTTGCCCACTCAACTTAAAAATAGTTCAGTTGTTTTTAAGATTGTATTTGAGTCAAGAAATTGTATACCTATACCTTCAACCTGTGTTTAGCCCACGTCTAAATTAAGCGGCAGGTTCTATGACCCTTAACAGAAGCCTTTGCCAGCCGATAGCTGCTTTTCGAGTACAAGTATGATGATGAATACAAATGTTGTTCTTTCAGAGAGAAAATCATTGACTAGATTTTTGAAAATACATATCTACCTACACAACTTTTTTTTGTAACTTTTGGTGAAGATTTGATGTTACATCTTTTTACTCACTTTCATTTGTAAATTTTTGAATTGAGATTGCCTACTGAAAATTTCATCGTTTCTAACGAGGCTCATGTTTTTTTCTATTACACAGCTCATGCAGATGTCTTATCACTGAAGACAGAGTAACCCTCTAAAAGGTGTTGGAGGGTCATTTAAAAAAAAACCCCAAAGTATTTCTTAATACTTTTTATTTTTCTACCAACGTGTCAAATTTCAAATCAACCCAGTCTCAAAACTGCAGAGAAGTACGTCCATTAAGTTCCCACCATATAAACCTACTTTGTTCTTAGTCGACAGTGAGATTTTACTTCGACACGAGTATTTATAAAAAGTTATCCAATTGTAAATGTTGGATTTTCTTATTTTTGAATGTGTTCCTACTAAGTTCCCCTAATAAAGTGGACGAAGATGGTTGCTTTGAAAAAATAACTTTTTACTTTAAAGTTTGGAAGCGATTGAGGAAAATAAAATAACCTTGAATTTCTATTATTTTTTTTTATTTACTAGTAAATAATTGGTCAAACCCCTAGTTATTAGAATGCATGAAATACGGGTAGGCTCATGTTCCATCTGAATCTTAGTCAGTAAAAATGGCGGCGTTAACAGCTTGTTTCTTGTCCCGTCTATTCTATTAGAATATCGTTCACCCTTACTTTTCTTAATTTCTATAAATAGCTTCAACTAGGTTTGTTAACCTGTTGTATATAGCAAATGAATCATGTGAATAATCGAAGAAAATATATCATACTAGCTGACCCGGCGAACTTCGTTCCGCCCAATTCATAAATGTAGGTAATGAAATAAATAATTCCGAGCTTTCGCTTCATTCTGCTTCATGTAATTCGGTCAATTCAAATTTTTTATTCAAAACGTATATTAAAATTAAATAAATAAATAAAATCAAATACTTGTCGGCCAACCTACCGCTTTTTCACTGAAATGCTTTATGGTACACAACATTTTTTGTTCTATTTCTATTATCGGGTGTGTACACGTACAAAGTGAGAACTTTGCCGACACGTGAAATTCAAGATTTATGCCACACACATCCAGCGATTGTCCTTGCGACTCATTAATTGTCATAGCAAAAGCGAGACGTATGGGAAATTGAAGACGCTTAAATACGAACGGCAAATCGTTCTGGGCTTCATCCATCACGGGGTCGAATGATTTGTATGAATGCAACTCACCAGCGATTTGGTTTTGAATGGCGAAATTCAAATGTTCGACGTTCTTGTTTTTCGCAGCCAAAATCACTCTTCTCTTACACTCAGCCAATCATGGTCAATATTAGTCTGAGCGATATTCGGAAAAACATTCATGATTACTTCTTCCGGTGTCGTTGTAAGGTTGCAAAAATTTTGTGGAAACTCAATCAGGCCGGTGATCATTGCTCCACCGAAAGGTCATTCCGTAAACGATTCAGGGCCTCCAATGCGCGTTTGTAAGCCATTGTGCATTCGTCCCATATAATAATCTTACATTACTGCAGTACTTTCGCCATCGCAGTGTTCTTTGAAATGTTGCATGTAGGTTCTTCTTCCACTTGCAGATTCAATTACAATTTCAATGCTGTTCGACCGCCTTCTAACAAAGTAGCCGCTATCCCAGAAGAGGCTAGGGCCAAAGCGATCTCAGATCTCGAACGAATTGTGTCCAAAATCAGTGAAATCATAAATCTATTTCCAGTTCCGCAATTTTCGTTATCGACTGCTTGCATCAATTCATCGTACACTTTCTTTTATTCTTGATTCAACATTGGCACATTTGTTCGAACAGCTTGACTCAATGCGATTCGACCGAAGTCCATTTCTCGCTCCAATTCTGGATTAAATGCGTCTTGCATTGAACGATTTGGCTGTGGCATCCCCAATTTGCACAACAAATTGCCACTCATAAGCAGACACATATCCTCGATCGAAATCAAAGCTTTGTTGCGCATTCCATCTGACATCTCCAGTTCATTATCCGATATCACAGTATGAATTCGATGCAAAATATCGTCAGCAATATCATCTTTGTATAATCAAAGTATCTACTTCATTTCAAAAAGTTACTTAATGTAACATAGTAAACATAATTTATTAGAACAAACTTTTTAGGTACCTATAGGTATTTAAAAAAAAAACTTTCAAAATTGTTGACAACAACAATTTGGTTGGAAAATAATTAAAATAATTGACAACAACAATTGCTTTTAAAATTTAAAATATTTTTTTTTTTGTATTTGAAGTGTCACTACTCGATTTCTATCCAGTTTCTTTTTTTTCAAAGTGTACAGAAATGAATTTATTGGAATGGCGGTTGCGACTTCTTTCAAAAATTTATCATACTAATATATGAACCTTCTCTGCATGGTCTATTAACCAACAAAAAAAACTTAATCAAAATCGGATGTGTGTGGCAGTCAGTAGGCTGTCACACACACATTTATCAAGTTATTTTTATATATATATCATATGTAGCTAGTCATTAATTTTTCGGAGTGTGATCTCCCTGCCTGTGCCTAGCCTTATATACCTACCTACCTACGCACAAGCTTAAAAGTCTTCTTGCCCTCTGGGAATAAAATAAAATCGAAATTCAAACTCACCATAGTTATTGCAAAGAATCTGTATGTGTACATATTTTTTTATATATAGGACTACACAGTTGGTACTTCCTTAAGATCTATTAAAAATAAAATCGATCCGCGAGCTCATCGTCACACCACGGCCAGTCATCGCGCAAACAGTAGCAAACCAACAATTATGTACATAATACTAAACAGAACAGAGCCAAAAACAACACACATCCATTAGGGGTAGTGTGCATTAAAAACACAACGCAGCACCAACACATCGACAAATATCATCAACATAGCCAACAACAACGGTGATGATGACGAGCGATCGGGTTCAATGGCTGACCTAATTTTCGAAATCAACGGGAATCGTTGTGAAAGCAAACGAACGCGAATAACGAACACGACGACGACGCCGTCGCAGTCGTCGATGAAAAAACAAACACGAACACAAAATAAATAAAAAGATGGAAACAGAATAAAACAAATGCTGAGAAGGAATACAATAATAAAAGTGGAGAGAGAATGAAAATGAAAAGTTGTTGTCTTGTATGTTGTACTTGTATTATGTTGTATGGTGCTCGTGGAGCTCCCTGTACTCACACGAACATGACGCGACGACACGTTACAAAACGTGCTTTTGGGGCACTAGATATGGCGAACAGATTGCACGATAGATGCTATGCACGTGCACAACCAGTTGGGACTTGGCATGGGATATGATTCAATGGATGTACAAAGGATATAATCTGTGCCTTGATTTTGTGCGGTTTTTGTCGCAATTGCGCTAGGGAACGTTCCGAATCGGATTTGAATGTGTGAGTGCACCGCGCGCTGGACCAGCGTGACCGTTGTGCAAAAATTTCACACTTTTTTCGAGGACTCTAATACAATTTGTTGGTACTTTTTCCCTTTTTTTAATTGAAGTAGGAACTTAGCAAATTCTTTAAACAACTGTGATTTTCAAATAAATATGTTTAAAATGTAACGCGGTTGAGTATCACAATACTATTATAACGTCAAGTGAGCCTATACTTGTTAAATATCGTGCGAAATTTCTAAATTTGTAGAGTAGCTTTAGGTCCCAGTTATAGTCATACGTAAAACAGAGCCTTACAAATTTTCTTTTGCTTTTTTTGACCACTTAAAATTGATAGTTGACCTTAATCTTGGTCTTAAAATGTTGCTTATGAATTATAAAATTAGTTTATAAAATTCGTTTTTCTAAAATAAGAATTTATAAATTTTCCCGTACGAAAAACGTTTTCCGATCACAGAAAAATTAATAAATGATTTTTCTATAAAATTGAAAGATAATTTGCTTATTTTTTGATAAACTAACTTTATAATTCATAAGCAACATTTAAAGATCAAGATTGAGGTCAATCATCCAGTTTAGGTGGTCAAAAAAAAAAAACAAAATAAAATTGGAATAGTTTCGTTTTACGTATTGGCATTTTGTACCTTAGTAATATTGCCCTTTACTGTTTCATGGCCCTGGGTGTTAGAGAAAGGATATAAATTATAGTTTAAAAAAAAATTGATAATTTTCATAGAAATTTTCATATAGAATAAAAAAAAACTTGAACAAAAAAAACAAATTATAGATTTTTTTAAGATAGTTCAAAAAATAGATGCAATTCGTTTTCGAATGACAAATTTTAAAATGAAAACCTTAAAGCCTTGATTTTGAATGGCTGTAAATATATCAACACATATTTATATCCACATTCTAAGATATCGTTCAATTTAGTTTTAAAAAGTTGCACAGAAAAAAAATGCAAGAAAAAAATCTTTTTCTGAAGCTCTTCTGTAAATTTAGAATTTTCTCACAGTATTTAACAAGAAGTATTGACTCGTTTAAACCGAAAATAGTGTTTTGAGAAGTGTTTTTTCCAACTAGCAAAAAGGAACAAATTAGGAACAAATTGTATCAGGCTCCTCGAAAAAGGTACCAAATTGTCGCACAACGGTCACGCTGTTGTCAGTTGTTCTCATCCGACATCCTTCTCGCAACCTAAATAGGTTGCGTATGGGCAGTGATGCCAACTGAGGCATAATTAATTAGGCATAATTCCGATCCTTGAGGCATTGAGGAATAATTTTTAGGAAAAAGGCATAATGAGAACTGTTTTTATTTTTATAGAGAAATTCATACAAATGAACTTTGAATTTAGTAAATCTGGTACATTCTTCAATTAAAGTCACATCACTTATTTTCATTTACAACTGTGCGTCATGCTTATTTTTTCATTCTCTACTTGATTTACTCACCAAACCCAAACCTTGAATTATAAAGATCGAAAAAGGTAGGATAACCTATCGATCGAGCAATATTCCGTTAACAAATTTTAATCACCTTGTAAAATAAGCAATTTTTATCTTTTTACCAAAAAGGCATAATATTTTTGAAAAAGGCATAATTTTGTTCGGGCTTAGGCATAAAAACTCTGATCCGGGTTGGCATCACTGCGTATGGGAAACCGCGCCTGGAATTTTCAGGAACAACGCTACAATAGAACAGGAAATATTGGAAGCTGTCAGTTCTCGACATCACGCACACATTTATAGAATCCGCCTATACGTGAACCCTTTCCGCAACCGCAATTGCGACAAAAACCGCACAAAATCAAGGCACTGAGCTGTGAATGAGAGCTTTATTCCTGTCAACCTTAAAGGAATCATGTTTCTGGATCAGCTTTGCCAGTTTGAAGGTTTTCCTCCTAAATTTAGGGTTTTAGGGGTAATCTGGGGGAGATACTATTTAGAGGGAAATCTTTTTTCTTTCTTTTTTTAACTATATTTTATTTGTATTTCTTTAAAATATTATTTTTGGTAACTTTAAAAATAAGTTTATAGACATTCTGTGAAAGTAAACGCTGAGTAACTTGTACTATGAGGATGAAATAAATTTGTGTTTTATTTTGAAATGATGTTGAATAATCGATCGATCCTCCAAAGCTATATTTGCCAGTCATCAGACTCGATTCATCGATATATTTTCGTGAAAAAATATCGATTATTTCACTCGATAATTTATTCTCGATATTATCGATGCATCGATTCGCCACCGATTTTTTGCACTCGAACACAACTGGGACTTTCATAGTTTTTTGATTGTTCGGTCATTGATTAAATTCATGACAACGCGTTTCAATGACATGTCACGACTCAATAAACTTAAGACATTTTCTCAGTCCACCAATTTTTCTACGTCACTACTTCGCCTACGCTTGATGGATTTGTATTATATTTTTAGAAAGTTCTGAATTCTGATGTTATGTACTGCATTGTGAAGTCATTAAAACAAGCTCAAGAAAAACCATAATTTTGGAAGTGCTTGTATCAGTATTCGCTTTATAAAGTTAAACAAAATAAATACGTATTTTAATACAATCAAAGATCCTAGGTAATTATTATTTACTTGTTATTGCATTAAATAATGGAAATTTATTAAGTTTTCTTTTGATGTTAGATACATTAATATAAATAAAACAAAGTTGGGATAATTACACCATTTATAACTCAAGAACGGCTGGACTGATTTGGGTGGTCTCAGATTTGATGGATTCGAATTTCGAATAACTATTTTAATTACGGAAAGATTCACGTAAAAAAATTATGAAAGCTTGTATGGGGAACTTTTTGTATGGTAATTCAGGTTCTAATTAACAATAATAATAATTAATAATAAAGTAATAATTTTGTTGCGCAACCTCAATGACCCGAAACTTTTATAACAGAATTGATTTTTCGTATTTATCAACCAATTACTTTAATCGGTATTGTGATTGTCAATTGAAAGTGGATTGCTGATTGATTGTCAATTTCCATTAATTTTTGATTGTGAATACAAAAATCGGTATTGCGAGTGTCAATTATCATTGACTTTTCTTTCATTTTGTACCTATTTATTTCAACTGGAAAAAACTATTTGTAAAGTTTCTAGTTTATTTTACTATTTTGATGGCTCAAATACCGTTAGGGACAAATACCTACATTCTTCCAGTGCATTAACAAATAACTTTAAAGGTAGGTAGGTAATTGAAAATTTGGACTGTGCTAAGCTAATTGATTATTCTTCATTTAGGAGACTTAAATTAAAATAATTAATTAATTAATTTTTTTTATATGTTCAAGTTAACATATTTTTTTTTTTTTTTTAAATTACAATAAATAATAATAACCGAGCAACTCTCGGTCACCCAGATATTGAATTATTAACTGCAAACAAATATTTAGCTTTTAATTAAAAAAAAATATCGAAATTATCGATTTCTTCGGACCGATTATTTTTTTGCATCGATATTTGGATTATCGCGCATCACTAGAATTATCACTCAAAGTCCAACATGATCAAATTTGTTCAATACTAAGCTTCGAATTGACATGTATGTACAGTCAAAGTGTTGCTTAGTTAATTTAACGTTGTTTTAAATCGCAATCCACTTCAAAATATTGTTGTTTTTTTTTTTGTGCCGAAATTTAACGGTACTAATAATGCTTACATGCGTTTTCTTCACACAATGTAGTCTTAGACGTGGATGAACGTTATTTTAAAGTGTTGCATAGGTATTCAATTTTAAGTCACAACAAAAGCTTCAAAGAGCAATAAAGAATATTTCAGAATGGACTAAGAAATGGCAGATTAGACTAAAGGACCTTAAGTCAGTCCATATTAATTTTACGTATAAAAACGTACCACACATTCCAGTCTACATTAATAATATAATAAAATAAATATCTAGGCACATAAAGAAAAAAAAGATGGGTTGAACATGCGATACGATAAAATGTATCGGCTTATTGGGATATATTCATCCCTGTCCAACTACAATAAGTTATTGCTATACCAGCAAATTCCCAAATCAGTTTGGACATAGTTGTTTGGTCTCCAGTTGTGGGCATGCGCATGCCATACAAATTTACAAAAAATGCAGGTCTTCCAAAATAAAGTACTAAGGAACATAGTCAATGAACCTTGGTATATACGTAACGCCGATCCCCATAGAGATCTAAATGTTGAAATGGTTGAAGATGAGGTTAAGAAAGTTGCTCGAAAGCACAGAAGTAGGCTTCTCAACCACGTAAACACAGAAATTTTAATAATGACAATGTAATCAGGAGAATGAGACGGATAAAACCTCTTGATCTATAAGATTTAGCTAGGGCTAAGAAATTAGGTATTGTTTTCAAACAAAAAAGCGAGACGCACGGGAAATTGAGTCGCTTAAATACGAACGGCAAATCGTTCTGAATAAGTGGAATCCGCGGAATAAGAACGTCTTCATCTTCACCTTTGAATTTTCCAATCAAAATCGTTGCTTGAATAATATTTGATTTTAAATTCTCCAAAATCAAACGCGTACCGTTACAAGGTTTTGGTTCATTTAGGTTGCGCAATAAAATTATTACTGAGTCGATTTTAAGTTTTGCATTGTGTGAAGGCAAGCCCGAAACATCCAAGGAATTTAAAAATTCCGTGGGATAGTTGGTGGCTTCGTTTTCATCCATCACGGAGTCGACTGATTTGTATGAATGCAACTCACCAGTGATTTTGTTTTGAATGGCGAAATTCAAATGATCGACGTTCGTGTTTTTCGCAGCCAAAATCACTCTTACACTCAGCCAATCATGGTCAATATAATTCTGAGCGATATTCGGGAGGTTACGGAGGTGGTTTTACCGGAGTCGGAATCGGAGTCGGAGGCCTCACACCGACCTCCGCGGAGTCGGAATCGGGGGTCGCACGCAGACACAAATTATTAAAATATAAAATTTGAAAATATAAAATTGACGCACGCACTCTCAACTTTAATTCACATAGGTACTTATGTAAAATAAATAAAAGAATGAAAAGACAGTCGTATTGTAAGATGTCCCAACTCGTAATTCTTTGTTGTTCATGTTCATCGGTCGCCTCGTCGTCGATTGTGCTCCGAAAAACCTCCTATAAGATTATATCGGAACCGAAGCCGGATTCGGAGGTGCAATTTAAACCGGAGGTTCCGACATATCGGATTCGGAGTCGAAGCTCCGTATCATCCCTAGGGAAAACATTCATGATTAGTTCTTCCGGTGTCGTTGTAAAGTTGCAAACATTTTGTGGAAACTCAATCACGCCGGTGATAAAGTTTGCTGGAATCACACCATTGCCCAACGCCAACAGTTGCCTGGAGAACTCTGCAGCGGACTGGTCATTTTGTAAAGAAATTCGCATGTTTGTTGTCAAATGCAATTTCTTCACGTATCGCCATAAAGCAGATGCCTTCAGGCAAGCATTCAATTCATCTGCCGGAGTTGATCTCGAAATGACAGGCAGCGTTTGACGAAAATCACCTGATAGCAAGATCATTGCTCCACCGAAAGTCGCTTATCATTACGTGTACGATTCAGGGCCTCCAATGGGCATTTGTAAGCCATTGTGCAAACGTCCCATATGATAATCTTACATTGCTGCAGTACTTTCGCCATCGCAGTGTTCTTTGAAATGTTGCATGTAGGTTCTTCATCCACTTGCAGATTCAATGGCAATTTCAATGCTGTTCGACCGCCTTCTAACAAAGTAGCCGCTATCCCAGAAGAGGCTAGGGCCAAAGCGATCTCAGATCTCGAACGAATTGAAGCCAAAATCAGTGAAATCAGGAATGTATTTCCAGTTTCCCCGGGTGCATCAAGGAAGAAAATTCCGCCATTTTCGTTATCGACTGCTTGCATCAATTCATCGTACACTTTCTTTTATTCTTGATTTGGCACATTTGTTCGAACAGCTTGAGTTAATGCGATTCGTTCGAGTCCATTTCTCGCTCCAATTCTCGATTAAATGCGTCTTGCATTGAACGATTTGGCTGTGGCATCACCAATTTGCACAAAAAATTGCCACTCATGAGCAGACACATATCCTCGATAAAAATCAAAGCTTTGTTGCGCATTTCATCTGACATCTCCAGTTCATTATCCGATATCACAGTACGAATTCGATAGTAATCATAATTTATTCGAACAAACTTTTTAGGTAGGTATCTATATTTAAAAAAAAAATTCAAAATTGTTGACAACAACAATTTGGTTTGAAAATAATTAAAATAATTGACAACAACAATTGCTTTTAAAATTTAAAATATTTTCTTTTTTGTATTTAAAGTGCCACTACTCGATTTCTATTCAGTTTCTTTTTTTTTTTCAAAGTGTACAAAAATGAATTTATTGGAATGGCGGTTGCGCCTTCTTTCAAAAATGTATCATACTAATATATTAACCTTCTCTGCATGGTCTATTAACCAACAAAAAAAACTAAATCAAAATCGCATGTGTGTGGCAGTCGGTAGGCTGTCACACACACATTTATCAAGTTATTTTTATATATATAGAAGATAATTTACAAAAACAAATTCATCCAATGTAATGCTGCATTTCAGTGTAATAGAAAAACTTAAACAACCTCTGAGATCTGAGAAAAAATCCAGGTCACTGAATTTTGTGGATTTTACAAGCAAAACAATAACAAATTTAATCACTCGATCACGGATTTCGTAATTCAACCCCAGATTCGCAAAAGTGCTCTGAAAACTGAAAAATATTGTTTTTTTTTTTTTGTAGGTACCAAACGAATATAAAAATTGTTCTGAGAGCAAGAAAAGTGCCCTGAGAAGGCCCAATCGAATACAACATTAGTTCACATCAACGGAAACTTGAAGCTCGCCTCTGGTGAAACAAATAAAATGCTAAATGGACTCTAGAATGGAATTTTGCTTTTTCTAATGGCCATTGTATTTCATATAACTTTTGAATAAAAAAATTGAACTGACAGATTTACGTAAAGTAGCAAGTGCATTGTGCATGCCCGGAATTATTATTTTCATTACATTAACGAATTCGGGCGGCCCGAAGTTCGCCGGTTCTGCTAGTTTACAAAAGATATCATATCGGGTGCATCGAAGGTTAAATTAGTAAATTGTGCTCCGAAAAAGACTGGGTAATTCATTGAAACTCCTCGTATTCCCAGATTTAAGACTGAAGGCAAAAGCTTCTAAACTCGCAAGTTGCGAAAGTGTATAATAAGAATAACTGCTCACCTCCAAATAGTTGTAGCAATTTACTCAAAGAGCAGCGAAATTTGCTCCACATTGCCTAATACATAACACCTCTTATTTTATCCATAAAGAACATAATCCATAGAATATGTTTGTTATGTATATGTTTGAACAAACATTTTAAACCCAATGTCACACAATATGGCCCAGTGAAAGTATCACGAGTTGTTTCATTTTTCAATAGCTTTATTGTTTCTATTATTTCATTTGCATTAAATTAATTAGTTAATTGTGTGTCACAAAAACACCATTTGTCATTCACACTACAATAGGTATTTCCCAAAATCCGAAAGAGTGAAAGAGTTCAACAAATCGACAGTGAAATTTAAGAAATATAAACACATATATGACAAAATCAAGTCATCAAGTTTGCTTTGTTTTGTCATTAAAAAGAGCAAAAGTGATCCAACGAGTTTTTTTAAATTTTATTTCGGCTGCTAAACGTTGACCCTTTCCCGTTCAGTGGTGACTTCAGCACTGACACACGTGGTTCATAAGTACCTATGTATCTCAGGTCTCGAGTGTGTTTATGTGGAACGAACATTTTTACATTCCGATATAAAATGGAATTTTTTTTTTTTTTTTTTTTTATAATTTTACTCGCGCTCAAGGGGTTACGAATACCCTTATAATGCTGGGCACAGCGCGGCGTTCAAGTTTTTTTTTTTTTTTTTTTTTTTTTTTTTTTTAGGAAGAGAAAGAGGGATAGGAAAGAGTTTGTCTCGGATCATAAAGCGTACAATGACACATTGTCGGTGTGATGCAGGCCTCCAAACAGATGATGATTTACATGAGGAAATCGAGATTTGATCTATTCGTTCAATCGAAAATGTTAAATCAGACAATGAAAATAATGGTATAGGTTTATTTTTTGTTATTCATATCATGGAAAATTGTATACAAAATTAGAAGAATAAGATGAACTCTAGTAAAAATAAAACTGCAGTGACATTCGATGGAAGAGAGGGAAGAAATTTAAATTGGCTCGGAGTAATCATCAAAGGGAATAGGTTATGGATGAAGTCGCAAGCCTACTTAATTGGTGTAAGCCCGTTAATGACCTAAGCGATAATATTCTGATATATTCGTACATTACAAAAACTTTAGATAAGTCACTTTGTAGAGCCGATGGAATTCGGGGTACCGCATATCAATTTGCAAAACCGGTTCTATTCTACCAGAGTTAAGAAGAGAAATAACTGGACGAGAGACCATATTCAGACTTCTCTGTGAATCTACCATAGTTAAGTCAGTCGTAAGGGTTTTATGTTAAACCTACTGCCTTTCGAAATGGTTCAGCTATGAACTATAGATATTCCCTTGATTATTGACCGTCGAGACCATATAATTAAATTGAACCTATAAATCAGAGGAACACACGAATGCATTCAAGCATTGGAAATCTTAGATATTCAGCGTTCCCCACAGCAGCGCCTAGCGTCTGATTATTAACGTTAGCAAAGGGAGAACAAGATACGGAGCACGTGTACAGCGTGGTAGATTTTATTTCTGGTGTCACAAAGGCACAGTAGCTTAGTGGTTATAGTGCATTGGGCTGGAATAATAAAGAATTCAAGTTTTCAAAACAAAACAATTTATGGATAGATAAATTTAAGACCGAAAGGCGATAATTTTAAGGACAATGTTAAGTTTAGACCGCTCGCACGCGAAGATCCAGTGAGCTAGAATAAGACTATAATATAGTTTTTGTCTATTCTGTACGTGACGACATCCGCAATGGTCTGGATACCAACAGTCCAACGTTCTTGACATTGTTGGATTTCTCTAAATCATTCGACACGGTGGATCACTCCGTTCTCTGTACAAAGTTGCGGCATAAATTTGTTTTTTCTACTTTGGCAGTCAAAATTTTGCATTCATTTCTAACGGGCCGTCAGCAATACGAAGCGGTGGGAAAGAAAACGTCTTCATTTCTTGAAGTTCCCGTGGAAGTTCCGCAGGGTTCGATTCTCGGGCCAATTGTTCACTTGTTATGTTCACTTTATATCAACGAACTCCCACAACTTGTTAAGCATTATACTGCCCATATTTTTGCTGTTGATGTCCAATTATACTTGTGCTGCCCGTTGAATATGATTAGTCACGCTATTGGTATGATTAACAAATATTTAGAGATCCTACAACAGTGGGCCCTTAAATGCAACCTATCGCTGAATCCAGGGAAGACATAACATTTGCTTATATTAATAAACTTTTTGTATATACAGTTTGACTTAAGGCTAGGCTAGGTAACAAATTGTGGTGAATAGTTAATATTTAAGGGTGTTGGCTCAACAACAGGGGCCAAACGATATACAATGTTTGTTTTCTTAAATCTATTTTACATATATTGTGGTTGTCTTCTTGGATTCATGCTCGTAGTATGCATCGTTGTCTTGACATCAGGGTCCTCCCCCCTCGATGGTGGGTTGTCTCGGAATCCAGGGAAGTCTAAGACACTCTGTATTAATAAGCAGTCTTTAGATACAAGAACATTGACACATTTCCGCTTATAAGATTAGGCAAGTCATCCATTAGAATATCAATACTTCACGAAGGCTCGAAATTTGGGAATAGTCTTTAATGACACTCTAACTTGAACCGAGCACGCTACAACCACAATCGGAAAAGTATACACCAATTTCATTCATTCATCAAAGAAATTGTCCATTTAAAGATCCATTTACATATTAAACCACTTTTATGTCGTTTCTTGTTAGTTCACTATCACTGCGTTTGTACTATTTTTGTTGTAAATGTGCAAAAAATTTTAATTTTAAAATTGCCACATTGCCACGAGATCCAACTGTTGTTGTAGGTAAACCATGAAAATCAATGATCTATATGGATCACGCGGGCATAATAAAAACGCCTAAATGATATATCTAACTTGTACGACTTCAAGAAGATACGCAAATCCGATATCAACTTAAAGGGCTATTTATATGAATTGACAATTGTAATTTGTTTCACAAAAAAAAAAAAAAAAAAACATATTTAATTAATCCAACAATGAAACTTATTCGCGGGTACCTGCCACTAAAAAAAGTTTTCATGTGAATGGAATGTTAGAATCTACGAACATTCACAGTTAGCAATTCGCTCTCATATGAATAGTCCTTTACTTTTAAGTCTCATGCTAACATTTCTAATTTAACATGTGCTACAACATCCTACCTACAGATTTTGTTGATTCATAATAACTACTTAAATTACTAATTTGTATTTACAAAGAATTAATAACTATCATCATTACGACAGCAATTATAATGATTTGCAAAAAATAAAAAGACAAAAAAAAAGTGCTCCACACACACAACGATTTCGGAAAACTTTCACTTTCGCAGTACAAACAAAGCACTTAGAAAACACTGTACGGTGTTGGTTCTTTTTTTCCATTACTGCTTCCTTTTTGTTCGCCATTAGACAAGTCTACATATACATACTCGTATATATGATGTACGTTGTAGTACGTATTGCCAATTGTGGCTGGTATCCAATTACATCAGCAATGTTGCCCGTCAGTGTAGTGGTATAATATTTGTCGGTTAGTTAAGAGCATGACTTTTGTTTTTTTTTTTTTTTCTCTCTAATACAATATTTGACTTGGGCCCGGCTGCGCTGCGCCTGCGCTTACCAAGGCCAAACATTCGGCAGATAGAAGGAATGGGGAGTCAAACGCTGCTATACAGCCCGGCGATTGTCTGCATGTTTTGTTTGTTCAGCAGCGATGGCATACAGACGAGATGGTCAACTTGTGATTAAAAATCGAACGCATTATTATTGTTTGATTGGTCGTTACGCAACCTAATGAATGGCGGTCATATTGATGTTATAATGGAATTTTAATTGATCCATTGCCACTCAGACAGTCTGTGACAAAGTAAATGGAGAATATTTAGTAAACGTCAAAGCGGATAAGTGTAAATGCTAGATGGTTCCCACGCAGTTTAAAGTGTGTCCGCTTTATGTATTACATTAGCTTGTCTTGTGTTTGGCTTTGCGAAGATTAAAGCAGCAGGAGTTCCACACATAGAATGGTTTTGCTAAATTTTGCAACAGATCATTTTCAGATCCTTCCTTGAAACCAGACAGTGACTTCTTCAGCTACATGCACAAAATAACGGTTTCGCACTTTATATGCCTATACGTAACGTTACGACCAGTAATAGACGAAAATACCCGAAAAAAATAATTATTCTACGGGTTCCAAAGGGTGTCGTGACATTGTGCCACTTTGAAAGTGGTATAAGCCCAAATGCTAGGCTTATAAGGCTTTCTCAAAGTGTCATAATACTAAATGCTATAATTCGGCATAGTGTCACTTTCAAAAGCGTCGGCACCGTTCCCAAGTAGGTATGAGTAGTCTTAGGGAAATAAATAAATTTTCGGTTGCAATTGCAACAGAAACCTATTTTTTTTTTTTTTTTTTACTTATTCTAAAAAAGGGTTGTCAGAGTAAATTGCGCGTTCACCTGTTGCGTTGCTTAGCTTTCGTGAATACGATAACATTTTAAAGCATGATTTACTAAGAAGCATTAGAGGACATTAATTTCCTCTGCCCAGTATGGGTTTCATGATTATGAGTTCATCTCAAAAGCACTTTGTTATTTAAAAGAAGAAGATAAAGATGATGGGATTGCTCTTGATTTCAGCAAGGCTGTTGATTAAATCTTTTACCAACTCAATTCTTTAAACTTTAAAATCTGTTTTTTCAACACTGATCTATCGCATGGATCAAATCATACCTGATATTGCGAACTGTTTAGATCGTCTTTCTCTGAAATACATAGAGGCTCCATAAAATTATGCCCCAATGAAAAAAGGCAAAAAAAAAAAAGTAATATATTGAGCAACAACAGCGTTTCATTGTCTGATTGTGATTTTTCATTATGTTGGGGCCTGGTGTCATTAATAATTTGGGGTACAATTTCATTTTTGTTTTATGAATTTATTCATCAATGTAATATCTAATATTGGGGTATATTTTTAGAATGAAGGAAATAAATAATTTGCAAAAAATGAAACATCACCCCAAGGTAATGGAAAATGGCCCCAAACTCAAAGTATAGGTAGCCCCAAATTACAACAAATATTCAATAAAAAGTTACAAATTGCCTGTTAAACAAAACTCGAATTGTGTTTTCAACGTTTTGCCTGCAATACGGACACTTAATTTTCACATATTATCCACTGCTAATACCTCGGTCACTTTTAAGTGCTTGCAAGGAAAAAAAAGAAAAGAATATTAGCCCGCAGGTCCCGACAAATTACGCAAAGGCCAGACTCCTCTGATACCTATAAGGGCAACACAACTTCATCTTCTTCGTCATTGTCCGTTTCAAGTGCATCAATTTCGAAAATGGGGTTTTTGAGATATGAACAGTTTTAAAAATTAGCGTTTTCTCTGATTCGAATTTTAAGTTATGGACACAAAACTTTTGAGAATATCAATTTTACTCTAAGCTTGCATTTTGGTCAAAATCGTTATTGCCGTTTTCAGGTAAACTAAAGAAAACTACATTTAAAAAAAAAAAAACATACATTTAAAAATGCGGTCCTGAATTGTAAGCCCATACAAACTCCAAATCCGAAGTTTGAACGAAATCCGGGCAGTGTCCCTCAAGTTATGATTCTGGTTCTATTCTTATTTGAGCTTAGTTTCAGGTATAGTATATAGACAATCCTTCCTTCCCCTTCGTTTAAATATTTTATTTGCGATGATCCATTGAAAAATCAAAATCCGCTAGGTAGCAGTTATTTGCGACAGAGAACGAAACTCCATTGTCCGTATTGGCAGCCTCATTAAAAGAGCTAACTCTACATTCGGCTTTATAAAACTCCAGCTCCAAAGAGTTCTAGTTAACATTAATTTTGTAGATGCCTTGAACAATGAACACACCATGGTCACGTTATCCAGCTATGATATGTTTCATCCAACGAATTGAAGCAGTTTATTCTTTTTAGTTAGGCTCTTCATTGGATCCATCCCTACATCTTACCATCTCATGGGCATAGCCTAAAATTAGTTGATATTATTTCTTTATTAGCTGTAGGTGCTATAAAACTGGTCAAGTGACAACTAAATATATTAAAAACATTTCACTTGTATTGCAGCAATCAGCACAAGTGAATGGCCAATTTTATACCAGAAAGGTAATCAACATAAACTTTGAAATGATTCTTTTGCAAACAAAGGGGGTTTGCCTATTATTTGTTGCAAATATATTTGCGAATGTCTTGTTTACATTGAGTAGCGTGCTGCACCCGTAGATAATTATATAGACGGACTCTATTACAGCACATTGCTTGGAATTTAATTACAGTGTTAATTGCAATGAATGTGAGTTAAAGGAAAATAAATGGCGTGCTTCATGGTACATTGGCATGGAATATGGAAATCAGTAAAATTTTACATCTTCAATAACTTTCGAAGACAAGACCCTAAAAAAGTCAATTGTGGTAATAGGTTTTTGATTATTTATAAAAAAACTGATATGATTGTGCCTCCTAATTAAGGAAACATGTATGCAATTTAGAAGTAAATAATTCAAACTATTCCAAACATGTACCGCATTTCAACAAGGAGGTGCGTTATCAGATGGCTTTTTAATCTTTTTTTATAGCAGACGGTGTATAGGAAAGGTGTCTGTGGACCGCACTTCGTCCAAGGAAACCGTAATTGACGGCTGTCACAGATTGTCTGGGCTTGTACTAAACGAGGACAGAAATAAATGTATGATATCAAAAAACAAATAAATAAACAAAGGACTGCTATTTGGAGCTAGATAATGAATTCGAATATTCAACTAAGTAAATAAACTTGGGAAACTGTTGCTATTTCGTTTTGAAAAAACTTTTAATTCATTCAATTTTAAATGTTCCAACTATCCTTTCCTATAAGGTTAGCAGGTGTTGGATGATTAAATGAACCTTCCATAAATATCGATCCTTCATTCCGAATCTAAATTGCAGAAAGTAATTGGTATCAAAATTTCAAATCTGACTGAATCCTTTATGTTGCGAGTTTTCTGTGACTGATAAAAAAAAAAACCCATCGTTCAATCTGCTAATCTGAAATTTGTTTAATTTTAATATTGTTTAATATTTAAAACCTAGATTGTTGATGTGAAACATCTATTGGCTCGAATTGGGTGTAAAATCGACTCGAATGAGACGGAAATTACAGCGGAAATTAATCTAACGCCATAACTACGCCGTCGCTCTTAACCGATTTCAATGAAATTTTGTGGGTGCATATGGCTATGGCTGCTTGTAAGTTGCAACTTGGAGGATATGATAGTTTTGGATCCGACAGGTGGCGGTATGGTGGTGTATATGGTTGGTTGCAAGTTGAAAGATATAGAAGTCTTGGATCCGATAGGTGGCGCTGTTGTCGATCTCTTAAACCACTCAACCGATTTAAATGAAATTTTGTGGGTGTATATGGTTGGTTGCAAGTTGAAAGATATAGAAGTCTTGGATCCGATAGGTGGCGCTGTCTTAGATCTTCTAAGCCACTCATCCGATTTTAATGGAATTGTGGAGTTGTATATTGTTGGTTGCGGTTTAAAAGATAGGATAGTGTTGGACGCGATAGGTGGCGCTTTTGCCGAGACATACATTATATTAAAGTGAATACTTATATGAGCACGCTAGACCTGGGGAGTGCATAAAGCTAGGTCTTGCACTGGACTACTGAATCAGTTGATTAAATTGCACCTAAATGCAAACTAAAACTCTAAAAACAGAAAACGTTGGATTGGACTGCGTTATGAAAACTTTATCTATTGCGCTGTATCTGTATAGGTATATAAAACAAAGTTAGGTAACTTAACTTAGATCCACATTTGTCGAAATAAGTTTTGCATCTAGAGTGTGGTCACAAGCACACTCTGTTTTTAAGTGGCTAATGCTAAAACATCCCCACCAATAGAGAATATAGAATACATCGAACATGTGTTTCACGAGACTTAACTCGAAGAGCAAATGTAAAGGGACAATGCCCCTATGGCGGTAGTATTTCATTTTTGTCGGACTTACTTCAAACTTTTATAATTGCAATGCTAAAGAAGTAGTATGTGTTGTTTGTATCGATTATACTTTCGATTTGTGAAAACCACCTTCCATATAGGACTACTTCTAATACTTCCAATAGGACTACACTCGATAAAAATCTTTTTTAAATGTTTTCGCATACCACCAAGTAAGTCTGTTTTGAATTTGTTGTAGTTCAGCCTCTAAATGGAGTGATTTGAGTGATACTCAACATATAGTAATGGATACAGTAATTGACACCCTTTTTTTAGACAGAGTAGTTGACACCTCTCTGCTGATTAGCGATTTGCTATGTTCCAGTTAATTCTTTCGATAAACATTTTTTTTTAATATCATCATCATCATAATTATATTTATGCGTGAACCTCAAAAGTTTCCGTACACTTTTTTAGTATTTATTATTATTTATTTTCCGCCGCTGTATTACCATAGTAACGTATTTGAATTTAAACCATCCTAGATTAAAACCTATTTTCGATGGAGCGCCTCATTTACTTGTAAATTAATGTAATTTACCCACCCTTAAACATTAACAATTATAAAAATTTTAATTAAAATTAAAAGGGCGTATTTTTTCAATGTCTGGGTAGAGTCGGATTTTCGTTCATAAAAAAAAGCAACAGAAATATCGAAAAATGTATAATACGTTTTTTATTATACGTACACGGAAAGATTTGAAAATCACCAATTGCAAAGTTTTGAGTCGCATATTTTTTCGCAAATCACAACGATTGATACGAAAATTCGTAATTTGACATTAAAAACGGTGAAGAATATTAAATTCTATTTGTTGAACCTTACGATTAGAAGTATCAATTCGAGCTTCTTTTATTTGCAGTGATTTGCAACATTGTTGGCGCAATTTACCACTTCAGTACGTCAATTTCTCAAACACCACTTTCCAATCTCAAATTGTAAAAAATATTTAGTGATTTATCGCCACTGAATGATGAATCAATAAAATCTTATAACAATTTAACACATGTAAATTTAAAACGTAAATTGACGTAAAGAAGTCGTAAATTGCAAAGTATTTTGGTGTATCGTGTGGAATTATTTTATGCACTGGCAGCCGACAGTAACGACACGTCACAGTATGTCCATAGTCCATGTAACGAAATCCTTCTAAATTCTTTCATTTTAGGGATAGATTTATGTATGTGGTTTTGCTGGACGACTGCTGCAATCATGGGCACTTGGAGACATACAGTCTGTATTCAATATTTTTACTATGCCCGCATCCGCATGATCCCTATGATATGAATCATTGATCTTCATGATTTACAAAAACCGTTCGATCTAGTATTTTTGTTGTAAACCATGGAAATCAATGATCTATATAGATCATGTGGGCATGATAAAAAACGCCTAATATTTGTTTAAAGAAGTCGGGTTATGGATATAATAATAGTTGTCAGTAATAGTGAGTGTACTAACCAGATACAATCCACTCGAAACAGTTACAATTTAGCAAAAAAGTAATTGCTTCAAAAGTTACGCAGTTAAAATCCTCTTTTAAAAGATGTGCCAAATCATGAAATACACAAACTTAAACAACATGCAAAACATTATTACATGGCGTTTATGGAAGACCTCCGGGGAAAAATAAATTTCGAAGACGAAGTTTTTATTTCTATAAACTATTTTATTACAGGAGACACCATTTCATTTCTATTACCTAAATCTATACTACTAAAAATTTTTCCTGATGATATAATTTCAAAAATTATTAAAATTAATTACAATCTTTAAAAATTCACCAATTTTAATGTTTTGAATGAAAGTTAGCCTCATTAAAAATTAATGTTAATATTATTTTATGTTTAACAGCTCAAGGCATACTTTCAATACGACGACGAATTTGTATCTAAATTTCAGCATAGACAGAAAAACCACCCCGGAAAAATCCCATTGTCTTCGGACGATATGGCGTAGTATGATTCTGATGCATATCAAGAGGAAACAAATACGATTAATATGTATTCGAAAATAACCTTTGTAAATCACAAGATATACGTTGTAGATTATTGAGGATAAAGTTTTCTAATTTCACTACTTAAGAATCGTAAATTGCAAAATATGAAATGCAAACTGATAAAAATACGTTTCAATTTACGATTAAGAATTTTTAGATTGCAACTACTGAAGTAGCAAATCTATCCCTGATAGTTGGATATCTCAAAGACAATAATGGCAACTGGACACAGTCTTCGGAAGAGACTCTAAGTCTCCTTCTACTCACACACTTTCCGGGTTGTATCCCCAATACAACCATCCAGTCTGCACCAAGCACCGCAACTACCGTTGCAATTCCAGATGGTATAATAACCGAGGAAAAACTTAACTGGGCGATTGAGACTTTTTCTCCATTCAAATCTCCTGGGTTGGATGGGATTTTCCCAATCATGCTCCAGAAAGCCAGGTCAATTATTGTACCAACTCTGATGAGACTCTTCACGCGCTGCCTAGAATGTGGACACATTCCCAAGGCATGGCGAGAAGTAAAGGTTGTCTTCATTCCGAAGGCAGGCAAGTCCAGCCACACGACTGCTAAAGACTTCAGGCCTATAAGTTTAACATCATTTATCCTGAAGACCTTGGAAAAACTTTTAAACGTTTTTATCCGCAGTCGACTGGACGAAAAAATGATCTCAACGGCTCAGCACGCATACATTAAAGGTAAAGGAGTTGAGACCGCGCTGCACGAGGTCACTAGCATCATAGAAAAGTCCTTACAAGACAAAGAATACACACTGGCCGCGTTCCTCGATATTGAAGGAGCATTCAATAATGTTAGGACGTGTGCAGTGAAGAGAGCACTACTCAATAACAACGTAAACCAAAAGCTTACCAATGTGATTGAAAGTTTGCTCAATGAAAGAAATATTAATGCAAAACTAGGTGACATTCAACTTAGAGTGACAGCCTCAAGAGGTACACCACAAGGAGGAGTCATCTCCCCCTTACTCTGGGTCCTTGTCATAAACGAAATACTACTAAAATTCGAAAACAGAGGGGTCAAAGTAACTGCTTATGCAGATGACGTAGTAATACTTGCTACAGGCAAATTCCTACCTACCATAAGCGAACTACTAGAAAACGCATTACGAACACTTAATACGTGGACAAAACAATGCGGTCTTGGAGTCAATCCACAAAAAACTGAGCTAGTCTTGTTCAGTAACAAAAGAGTGATTCCAAACTTCGATCCTCCAACTATTGAGGGTATACCTCTCAGGGTAGCGGAGAGTGCTAAATATCTGGGTACGATCTTGGATAGGAAGTTGAATTGGAAACTAAATGTCGATGAGAGAGTAAAAAAGGCTGCAAATGCTTTTTACGCCTGCAACCGAATCTTCGGAAAAAGGTGGGGACCAAACCCTAAAATAATTCTGTGGATGTATACGGCTGTTGTGCGTCCAATACTCACATACGGAAGCTTAGTCTGGTGGCAAGCCACAAACAAAACATCGAACTTAAAACTAATGACCAAAATACAAAGACTAGCATGTATAGGTACAACCGGCGCAATAAGGACAACACCTACTGCTGGAATGGAGGCAATCCTCAACCTGGTACCCCTAGACCTACACATGCAAGAATCTGCAGCCAAAAGGAAACCCTACAGAATGGGACATGCACAGATTCTGAACACATTCGTGGGAGACTCTTTCACTTCTGACTATTTGTCTCCCAACCTTGACTTTGATAAACCATTCTCTTGCTATTTCCCCAGCAGGGAGGAATGGAACACAGACGAACCCACAAATAGGAAATCGATATCCATCTACACAGATGGATCTAAGATGGACTGTGGTACAGGTGCTGGAATTTTCTCCGAAGAGCTAAATATACACCACTCGATCAGACTGCCTGATCACAGTAGTGTTTTTCAGGCGGAGGTTCTGGCAATCGCCGAAGCTGCCCATATGGTGTCAATGATGGCAATACCAAATGATGATATTACCATATTTATTGACAGCCAGGCGGCTATAAAAGCAGTGTCTGCTATTGAAATAAAATCGAAGCTAGTTCGCCGCTGCCTTGAAGAGCTTAAGGTTCTCTGCTCGCAGCATACCACGCGCCTCTGCTAGGTCCCTGGACACAGGGACAAAGCCGGCAATGAGATGGCTGATAAACTGGCAAGAAATGGATCTGCTATGGATCAAGATCGGGCGATTAAATCGATCAATCCACCGCTCTGTAATCTCAGAGAGAGAGTGGAAAACAAGATTCGAATGAAAGCCAACAACAGGTGGAAGGAATTAACTACCTGCGAAATTTCACGGAAGCTATGGCCGGAGTATAATGCAGGTCGGACTAGCAAGCTTATGCGGTTTGATAGAACGTCGCTGCATAAACTGGTAGGTGCCCTAACAGGGCACAACTTCCTGAGAAACCACACAATGAAATTAAAACTCAAGAATGACGATATATGCAGGGGCTGCGAAGACGAGGAGGTGCATGAGGACACACCTCACTTCCTTTGTCACTGCCCAAGTCTATGTCACTTGAGGAACAGAACACTTGGAAGATACCACTTCCATGACATACAAGAACTTTCAGATGTTAATTTATCTAATCTTTACAGGTTCATAAATACATCAGGACGGCTGGACAAGGTCGAGTAATTAACAACATAACTAACAATATCGCCAACAACATCGGCTCCCCCCCAACAAGGGCATCACAATGGGTCCACATGGACCTAAGTGGGGTACTGCAGGGTTTGCTCTGCCGTATCCACCCGTTAACCTAACCTAACATCCCTGATAGTTCGCAAATCAACACTATAAAGTGGTAATTTACGAACTGTTTTTGCAGTTCACACCAAAGCTAGTATCAAATTGAAAACAATTTGTATCAAATTGCGATGGGTTATGGCAATATGTATTTCTCGTTTTTTCGCATTATTGACAATGAGACTGATTCACGACTATTGAGGATCAATATCTTCACTTCGTACAAATTTCTAAAATTGCGAATAAAAAGCGAAATAGTAAATCCTGAGCTAAGCTCCAAAATTAGACAAACTTTTCGAGATTCTGCGCTTATTTTTCTTGATTTGATCTAAAAATTTTTTTCGTGTACCAATAAAAGATAGGGTCGATGTTCGACCACGGCATTGCCGCGCCTTAATTTCTTCTGACCAGTACGAATTTCAAAAACGTGAGTCAACTTCTACCAACATCAATAAATTCGTCTCAAAAGCAATTTGTGCTTTAAAAGAAGAAGATGAAGTTGATGCCACTGATACTGACATCTATTGGTTGAATCTTTCACCAACTCACTAGGTATCCTTACACTTTCAAATCTTGGTTTTCACACTGATCCACACATAAATCGTATCGTTGGAGTAAAATAAATCTAAATAAAATAAAGCCAAATTCAAGATTTGGCATAAGGTTTCACTTTTTTTTTCATTTCATAAGAAAAAGGTAGATGGACCTTTATTGCATACATTTATTATTCTAAAATTCAATTAAATTTTTGAAAACAAAATGATCGCACATGCGAGTAGTATACATTGTTACAAAAGGAAAACTATTATTAAATATCACAACGCCCAACCTCAGTGAGCCGTGTGCATGCGTGCACGCCTATAGACCTACATATACTAGTGCAATCATCTTAAAAAAAACTCTATTAATAACTAATACTCTCGTACTAGCACTAAATACCCTGCAAAATATAATCAGATACAAACACTTATTAATACGTTCTTGGTGGAGATACTCTTTTCACTTGCACACAGCTTTCAAATGAATTGGCAAGCGGACCAGGGGGAAATATAAATACAGCCCCCTTCCCTAAGTCATACACCGACTCATATCTATCGCCAGCAGTATTGTAGATACATGCAATTATGCATTTAGATACACAGCCAGAAAGACTATCAAAGTCAAATTATGAAATAGAAAAGTCGGTGCAATGAACCTTACGAAACTATCACGGACACAGTTTTTCATGTGCACTGTGTAGACTGTAGAGTACCACTAGTAGGCAATAGTAACGTTGTTGTATAGTTTCAATGAAAACCGACCGTAGTATGCATTATTTTTGTTTGATATATTTTGCTTGTAGTGCATGCCTACCATAGAGTTATAGCGATGTCGTCGACGACAACGACAATAACAGAGAACAGAGTGTTGCGATTTTTTTTTCGCTGGCAGTTTTTTTTTTTTTTTTTTTCTCATTCGAACTATTAGCGCTTAGGAGTAACAGGGTTGCGTTGTGTCGTTTGATTGTTGGGGGAACTTGTTGGCATGGCAGCCATCAGCCAACATGAACATGAGTATGGATACTTGGCAATCGGAATCGTACAGAATTCGAAAATATTAATGACATGCCTAGGAGGGAATTCATTTTATGGATAGACACCGTCGGTGTATCTGTCACTGAATTTTAGGGATACACTGCAATTGGAAATTATTGCGAAATCCACATGTCAGCCTTCAAAATAGGTAACTCTGTCAGATAAATCTCTGGCAAGCAGACTTCCTCATTACATCAGACTTCAGACGTTTTGCGCGATTTGGACCGACGGCATGTGATTGCGCCACTCAAAGATGGAATTTCTTGCAAAACTCGCTCTTGGATGGAGTTGGAGCCTGTGTCTTTGTTTCACATGTCGTCAGCCGTTCGAGCTGAAGTAAATGGATTTCAATTCATCACCTGATCGTAATGAATACATCTGTCTGACTATGGGGAGGCAATGCTGCTGCTGCTGTGTGTGAAAATCTCTAATACTCTAATGGTCTTGTAAGATGGATGCAATTTTGTATGCACCACCGTCTATGGCTGGTCGTTTCTCGCTGAACGTTGGCTAATTGCAGTTGGTGGTTTGTTTACCGTCGATTGAGATAGACGCCAGAGATTTGAGGCTTAACTTACCGTAACAGCTAAAAAGTGTCTTCCCCTGAAATTAAAAAAAAAATTAAAAATGATTTCATGTGTAGGTATTTGAGTTTAAAGTGAGATATGGTATATAATGGATGGTAAATCGTGATAGCTTATTTTACTATATGAATTAGCTGTCCCAAAAGTACGTCTGTTGTAAAAATGTGTACGAGTTATTACCACTACGACAGCTGAGAACTATATTTTTGTTAATTATAGCGAGAATGTTGCGGTCTTTATTTTAGTACTATATAGTATACCTACGGCGAAGGCCATGAACCTACGATTTAAAAGAGTTCTCTTTTGAAGGTACACGAGTTCAAAGATGGCATCGATTGAACCTTACAGAAAGGGTATTACACTTTCACGAATTACTCTGTTGTAGGTAGGTACTAAGTATACAGGATGTATACTTAGGGACTGACGCGCTCCCGACCCGTAAAGAGTCTTTGCTTGAGCCAGTCCTTCAAATTCCTCATGGCCTAGTTTCAAAGCAACTGTGTTTGTGACTATATGTCGTGTTGGAGTAAACCTTCGAATATATTAAAACAGTCCTAAACCAGCTTTGACATGATAATTAATTTAAGAACGATTTTATGAAGGCACTCCGAATGAAAGATCCCACAAAAGGAAATTAAGTTCGCAGCCACGATATTGTGAAGTCGTCGGTCCATAAGAGCAATATCTCATCGGCGTTTGATAGCAGAAAAAAAATGGCGATAGGCGATGAACAAAAGAGCCGAAAACCAGCATCAGTATCAGTGAAGAATATATCATTTAAGATATGCCCAAATATATCGTGTATTGATAGAAAATTAGTCCTTAGAGGCATTTATGAATTAACTCAATCGGGATGAAGAGAGACACAACTTTATGCATTTTTTTTCGAAGGCTTGTTGTTTTTTATTTAGGTTGGCATATGTAGCGATTGGTATACCTATATCTGCTTTGTCTAGTGAAATAGGTATACTTGTTCCACGTTTGGCGCATTCATCGTCCATACAATGCCCTGGAATATCTCTATGCCCCGCAACCAAATAGAGGTGAATACTAAACTGCTCCGCCATCTATAAAAGAGACGGTCGGCAGTCTAGAGCAATTTTTGAGTTGTTTGAAAAGGATTCCAGGGTTTTGATAGCTGTTTGGATGTTTGAAAAGATCCGGATGTCGTGTGCAGATATCACGTTTTTCTTGAGCCCGGATATGACCTCTTTTATCGCCATTAGTTCCACCTCAAACATGCTACAGTGAATTACAGAAGGAAAGACTGATATTAAGTCTGCCAGAGAAAACACCGCTACCCACCCCTTAGTAAGTTTTTGATCCGTCAGTGTTTTCAGAAGCTAATTCATAGTTATTCAAAATGGAGGCGTGGCCAATTTCTTTACGAGACCACTGTGAGATTGATTTATTTTGAAAGATTGACGCAACGCTTGAAGATCAGGATTGGTAGGATAATATCCGATGTTTGCTGTAGTTTGGCAGGTATAATGTCATTTGGTCCTGTGGATTTGTTCCAACTACAATCAGTTATTGCTAGCTATACAAACAAATTCTGAAACCATGGAACTACTTGTACCAATTGTGGGCATGCCCACGCCAAGCTAATTTCTAAAAACGGACAAAACCCGAATTTTGAAATACAAACAATGTAATCAGCAGATTAAGTTGGACAGAACCGCCTTGATCTATAAAAATTAGCTAAGGCAAAGAAATTTGCAATATTTTCCAATATTTTCCAGCGGGTGGCCGTGGCGCAGTGATAGAGTGTTCGCTTGTTGAGTGGGAGGTTACGTGTTCAAATCCGAACCAGTACCACGAAACATTTTTCACAAATAAAAAACGAATAAGTTTAAGTGAATTATAAGCGAACACAAATATCAACAATTCTCCCCTAGCTTACTAGGACGACACTCGTGGAGAATATCCACTGCGCCACAAACTCTTTCCTATCCCTCTTTCTCTTCCTAAAAAAAACTTGAATGCCGCGCTGTGCCCCGCATTATAAGGGTATTCATAACCCCTTGAGCGCGAGTAAAATTATAAAAAAAAAAGTTTAGAAATTCGAAAAACGAGGGATTTTTCTTTTAAAATGTTTCAAATACATAATTCATAAATAAATTCACGATAAGTCGACCATCTAGGTGCAATTGCATTCGATATGACAAATTAGTAAGTGCTCAGTGCACTCGGGAGGTATTTTAAATCGGTTTGAAGTCCCTCTCCTATTGCAGAAGCATCTCGCATGCACCTACTAGCTCTGGAATGCCTTTCGATGATTTTCCCTTCCATTGAACCTCCAGAACACAAAAAAAAAAAAAATCTGATTTGTAATAGTACTTATAATAAATTAACAGTGCAGTGAATTATGCATATTTTCAAATATCCATGAATTCATCTTGAGGCGACCTGCTTATCAAAAAGGTAATCAATGATGCCACTAAATTTTTGTTCACCTAACTTTATCGTACTATATACAATGGAAAAATTATGTTATAAGTTCGAAAAACGTAAAAGGAACTCTCTTCAGGAAACATCGAAAATTTGAATAAATTTCTAAACCTAATCTAAAATCGTTTTCACGCTGAAATGTCAAAAATTTAATGCGACGGACAATAAAAACCAATTGAAATAGCTATGGACAGATTTAAGTATCGCGACCTACTGATCAGTTTTTGAAGCTCTATTTTTCACTCGAACTGCGTACTGCCTAGTAAATTTTTCATATGGAAAGTTAATTTTGACATTTCGCAGTAAAAAAAATTGTATGAAAAATTGCATTTCACGTGAACTACGTACCAACCTTTAATTAGAAATTGAGTTTGAAAGTTACAGTATTTTGAAGATTTTATGTTTTATAAATAACGTCAAACTAGGTGCAGTTTGGTAGAAAATTTGAGGACCAGAAAGTTGACATTATTCAAAAAAAAATGATGGATTTAAATAAAATCTTCGACCAATGTCTTATTTGACAGAGTATGCCTCCACTTTTAATAAAAGAGACATATCGTACGATTCTATATAAAAATGTCTCTAGACCTATTTTATTTATAAAAGACGTTCTCATTTTAGATTGATCGAAAACTGTTTCTTTTCATTTTTTTTTTTTTTAATCGGTACCATCTCCATGGCGCATGAATGATAATAGCTCAGTTCCACTTAACAATTTTGATGATAATAGGCATTTGTAATACGAATTTTGAAGGATTCTATGTGGCATCGTTGGGAGCTTTCCAACTTTTTCCCACCAGGTTGCATTAAGAATTTGTAAAATGTAATATTGTGCTTTAATACATAATACGCACGAAGTCACAGTACAACACAAACGTCCACTTCTAATAAAAACATCGTACTTGGGCTACATTCGGTAAGGCTGCACTTAGCGTACGACCTTTATGTAAATTAATAGCGACCACCCGACCATCCCGCAAAAACCCAAATTCCAACTTAGGGGTTTTTTCCACTGCGTCACCTCTCGCGAACGTCTGACAAACATCCGAGAGTATAACTGTCTTGAAGTAGCTTCTCAATTGTCCGTTTGGGGTCGGCATGAAATGGAAGATCCCTTCCATTCGTTTTAAACTTGAAAACCTCACACAAAACGAATGGTTGTGAGAAGCTAGGCCTAGGTTCGAGAGACGAAAAGAGACCCGACAATGGTGTTCTGATTCGAATATCTCTCGAATCTATATACTTTACTTTAATAGTGACCACCGTAACAGGCCCTTCTCACAAACAGTAACTTTCTGACAATAGGTCATAACATAATAATTGTGACATATGAACCACTGTATGGACTGTGTTTGTTTAAATTCAATTTGAGTTCGTTCCATCGCAAATAAAACATTTGTTTTGTTGGTAATAGCTATCTCATTTTACTTGAAACTAAATTCAGCAAATTTACTATTTCATTCAATAAATAATAAATAATAAAAAATGAAACAATTCGTGTGACCCGATTTGATTAACGAAAACAAAAACTAAGTTGGCGATTTCCTCACTTATTAAAGTCAGCCACAACACAAGAGCACCAGCCAACATGCACAACCCCTTTTTGGGGTTGAGGTGATTCAATTGCAACGACGAGAATTTTCCAACAAGCAAGGTCACCAAAATCCACTGCACTTGTGACATACTTACTTTAGCAACCTACAACATGCATTTCCCACTATGAATTCAATTTCTGCATACTAGCTTTTGGTGTGGTTTCTTTTTTGTCCTTCTATTCGAACTATTTCGATATACCAACATATTTTATTGGACATTTGCAAGTTGCCCCATTGTGTATTCGGATGATCGGCTGATTTGGCAGTGGCCAGTGGGTCAGGTGAATTTTCGCAATATAGTTTAATTGCCTTTCCATGGCAGTTAAAGCGTTTATGTTCTATGTTAGGTTCACAACATGATTCTCAAATTAGTAACGCTATTAAAAAATATAGATAAATTGATGCCAACGGGTTGCAGAACACTCTAGCGTTCTTATGCTGAATAATAGAAAGATTTACGTTTTTTTCTGATTTGTGAAAAAATAAAGACAACCTGCCAATATTTTCGAAAGCATTTTTTCAGTTTAGAAAATGACAAAAGTCCATCTAAATATAATTAATTGATTTCCTTGTTGAGAACTATATGTCTAAATCAACATACCCTATCGGATGAGTTGTACAAAATATGGCATAGATTGAAGTCATTGCCAATCGATTTGTGGGTCAAGTGAAAACAAATTCGAAACTCCTAACCGAAAATTAAAGCGGCGAAAATTAATTGAAAATCAGGTCAAAGAACAATGCTGGCTAAATTTCCTTCGTTCGCAATTAGTTTTGCTGATGCATTTAAAATTCAAATTGCATAAATCAATTCACACCAGGCCTAGGGTAAGAGCTAAAGATATATGTAGAGAGAGGTAAGCAAAGTCGATTAATTGTATCTTACACAACCTGCAGAGTTGTTTACTAAAAAATCTCCCGGGCAAAACAAAATCGAAAAAAAAAAAATACTTTCAGCAGGCCTTGTTTTGGGTGATTTGTATGCAGTACGGTAAAAATAAACAACAAACGGAATTGCAGCAGTAAGCCTGGTGCATTGGAAAATTCCAATATGCATCTTGGATAATGACTCAGAATTAGACATAGAGATACGTGGCCGAACGCATGTGCTTATATGGAATATGGAATATTGTGTTTTTTACAGCGTGGGGTATTTATACAAAAACAAACAAAAAAACAACATTTTTATGACTGAGATTAGCAAACAAAGTGTGAAGGTATGAGTCGTTCTATTAACACATATTATGGACCTAATGGTAAGTGTTATAAATATTTACGTATACTAGTAAGAAGCAGAGACGGTTGCCCATGGCGAGGTGCAGCAGCAGAAGTACGCTTGCTTATATCTTGATAAAACAACAACAACAACAACAACAAGAATTCTCAAGCTAAGATTGCACGTGTCGTTTTTCGTGGCATATTTTTACATGCCGAAGTCATTACGACATAAACACTCATGTCCTTAATGTGCCACTAAGTGTGATCGCCTGTCAAGCGTCTGCCAGGCTTGGGCACACATCCTCATTCTTCAGTCCTTCTCGTGGGCGCCCGCCTGAAAATGGCTAACCAATAAAATGGTTATTGTCAGCCAAGGATTTACGCTAACGTCTCAATCGTTTGCCGTGATCCATTAGTTTGAGGTAGGAGTAAACCTTTAAATCCAACCTTATTGCAGTGGTGGAGTGAGCAGATAGCAAACCGTAACCAAGGATGAAAGGCTGGGGGTAAAACAAGTCGAGTACGAGCCCCCTCAGACGCCATGGCGAGGGTCTGTTGTATTTAGCCCAGCCCAGGTATAGCGGCGCTGCCTGGGTCGACCTTGTTTTTTCCGGCTTTACTCGTGGGAACATTATGAACAAAACCTTAAAAATTAAACTTAAAAACACAAACAAAGAATTATTATTCCAGGAAGGGACGAAACGGAATCAACAAAGCCGGCGATTGAACTGCGAGACGATTCTTGCGAATCTGAACCACAGTCTACCATCTCCGGCCTGGAGAGGGAACTAGAGGAGGTATTGCTAGCTAGTGACAGTGAGGATGCAGATTGCACACTCACCGACACTAACGTAGCGGGAAGTGAGGTGGCTGGTACTTTCACTTCCGTAGATAAATTATGCAGTGGGACGGCTTGTATTCCCACCAGTACTGAACAGGGCAAAGGTGAGTTGGCTGGTACACTCACCTTAGTTAATAGGAATAGCAATGAGGTGGCTGGTACTCTCATTGCAATCCCTAAGGGCAATAAATCGACGAAGGGGACTGGAGGCGCAGTAGGCAAGTACTCTGCTGCTTCTGGATCTCCCACAATCGCACAATCAGGGACGAACAAAAACGCACACCAGCTAAATAAGCTAATGATGTGCAATGCCCGACGTAAAGTCGAAACTGTGAAGCGCAAAGTAGAGCAGTTCATGAGGTGCGATATCAGTTAACTTAGCGCCTGGGATAGAAAACAGCTTGAACGGGCCAAGGGAACAGTAGTCGCCGAGGCCGCCGAAAAATCGGCAACCTCAACGGCTGAAGTTAATGTAGTAGCTCAGGCGTCCACAAGTAGACTAGCCTCAGCTAACAAAATACAAGGCAAGAAGGATGGAGAGGGGGCCGTGTCTGGGGGGGTGGGTCGGCGAGATCTTCCTAAGCAAAAGGAGCAGATCCAACGATGTCGTTGATCATGGAGCTGTGGCTGGCTCTAGAAGAGAGATTTCAGGACGCTTTGTGGAAGAAGATGTCTTCCACAGAGAGTGGTGACCTTCTCTTTGATGGCGCTGGATGGGATGGCGGTCGTAAGGTTGTAGCTTGTGAGAACAAGGAATCCTTTGGATTCCTCAGAGAGTTTGCGCTAGGAGTTGGCGAGGTATGGAGCGGAGAACAGCTCAAATGCGTAACCGTGGCGGAATCGGCAAAGTAATCTCCGCCCCAGGCCTGGGTATGGGTTCCGCTACCGTACACATACCCCGAAAAACCTACTCGGCCTTCTCCACATCCAAAATAGGGAACTTAAGGCCGATACGTGGAAGATCTTGAAAACAGGGCCCGGAAGCAATTTGGCCAGCACTTCCTGCTGAGCCTAAATAAGGTCATAAGGATTCGCTCCCAGCCCTTGAAAAGTATAAGGGGATGGTACGGTACAGCATGGGGAAGGTCATGATAAGAGTACCCCCGAGCATAGACAAATGGCTCTTTGCCTTGGGATGTGATGACAATACACATCATTCGCAATGGGGCAGCAGCGATATTAACGCAAGATGTCAGTGTCTTTTTGATTATAACCTACAAACATTTGCAGCAAGGGCAACAAACCGACTTTTGTGGTACGGAACAGACAGGAGGTGTTAGATATCACTCTCGCATCCTGCACTGACTCCCTCACAATTGAGAAATGGAGGGACTTAGAAGAGGCATCAATATTGGATCATAAGTGGATTCGTTTTCAAATAAGCGTTTATAAACACCGTCGGAGAGAATCATTTACCCATAAATGTATGCAATTTACCTGCCCCTAAAAGTAAGCAGTTGTAAGAAATTAATTCAGGGGCATTATACCCAATTCACATTATATTAATACTTGAACACCCGAACACACGTACACTTATTTAGTATTTATTATGAAATTAGTCGAATGAAACTTATATCATTCGAAAGGTACTGTGCCATAGATGTGCACAAACAAAAAATCGTGTGTATTATGTCGCCATTAAACAGGTAAAATTAAGTTAATAATTCCCCATACAAAATGCTTAACAGTTAATGGAATTGGTAATTTTCATAACTATCAATTTTCAGGTCGATTTTAAGTGAGTGGAAAAGAGATAGGACTTTCGGAGTATACCCTTTATTTCTCAACAAACATAAATTTCTACCTCGACATTGCTTTCATGGGAAGCCATGTATTTTATAATTGCGTGCTGAAGATTTATGTGTATGAGATTTGATGAAAACATTTATTAATTTCTTATTAAATTTTTGCATCACAATTGCTTTATTAGTTTCTTATTAAATTTTGTCATCAAATCTATAAGCGAAACTAGTTGTAAGTAATGCGTAAACCCAAACCAGTATAACAAAGCAAAAAAACAAAATGTTTGGTAGGGACATAAACCCAAAATTTTTGTTTGGAACTTATGTAAAAGAGTAAATTGGATCAAGTGTAGTTCAACATAATCATTAGGTATCTATAGTCAATCAGAATTCGTCATCTGTATAAATCAGACATTCCGTTGCATTGGACTAAATTCTTTTAAAAGATTTACCTAGTTTCAAATCGAAACCGATCAATATTCTTAATAACGTCTCTGACATCGACTTGAGACTTTGCCCTAGTTTTGTCGAACCTACCTTATTAAATACCAAATCCTAAACGAGCTAAAAGCATTCTATCTGCAAAAGTTAATTTAACATAAAATCATATTGTGTCCAAAAGCCTAACATTAACATCCGGCGCATGTGCGAAATACCGTAGTAACTTGAGACAAAAATTTGGGCCAAGTAAGAATAATTCATATTCATAGAAAATGCTGTAAACAAATCACACTCCCAGTAAACACAAACTTCCAGTTTCCTAGGTATGTAAATAAATTCAATTTAAACAAATGGGTGAAAAAATATAAATCGATTAGTCTCTCTAAATTGCAACATTGACCCAGCGGCTATCAATACCATTCTGCTCAAATGATTCATAGCAAGACTCTCAAAATTATTAGCCCACTCGAACTATTTCTAAAACCCTCTTGTCCTCAAATAGCACGCAGTATGCCCACCCCTTCACTTAACGGAATTTGTTTGTAACAATATGCCAAATGGCAATATTCGCCCTTGATGTCAATGCAATAGATATTTGCACCGGCATTAGACGAAAATGCAGCAGAGCAGCAGCTGCAGTAGCTCTGCTCATACAAAACAGGTAGAGACAAAACACACCAACACCACTACGTTATCTATACCCATGTGCAGTGTGCACTGTGCAGTAAAGGAAACATGGAAAAAAAAGAGCACACATTGCATATTAGTGAAAGAAGCTTTACTATTGTTAGCATGAACATATTCAAGCTTTATCGGTGTATTTTGCGCTTTAGCAAAACTAACACAAATGTAGGTGACTTCTACAATGTCTATCCTCACACATCTCATGTGCACTTGGTGCGGTCACTGACACATCAGCCTTGCACCGGCTTAACAATGTTGGCATGTCTAATGTCGAATGCACAATTATATTATTACACGATTTATAGTTTTTTTTTTTTTTTTTTTCCTCTGCACTTGTTTGCAACTACAGTAGCAGTCCCGCGATAAATGAAATATTATGTATCTACTTAAATTAACCGATATTTTTTTGTTTGCATTTATCGCTGCATAACAGAAATGTGCTAAACAAAATTGATGTTGATAAGTGGAACGATTATAATTTGTAGCTAGCACAAAAAAAAAAAACAAAAATATTAAAAATTGCACCCATTCTCAGTAGTAGTTTGAATTGATCAACAACACTGGGATAATTATTTGTTCGAGCGTTGTGTGCATTTGGGGACGGACAAGGCTACATTAGTTTTTGCTAAGCCCTTTACTTGATTTAATAAAATCATTACTCATACTTCATACATATATAGTTAAAGTAAAAGAAGAACTTTAAAGTTTAAATGATGGTTCTTTAAAATAATGGATTTGAATAGCAAGGGAGTGGCGACATGGGGCGTATTATGTAATGCAACCTGAGTTGTAGAGAGTGTTTTTTAAGCCAGTTTAGTGATTGTCTTTTTTGTTGATTAGAAAGGATCCGTTGAGCAGTTGGTTTTTGAAATACAACATCGAACATATGCCCATACCAGAGACGGATGTGAAAAAAATTTCATACCCAGTTACAATTAAATGCGTCGATTGTCCCTGCATTGTCAGCATAGACTTGTAGCTTTACGTATTCCAGATAAACTATCCAATTGTCGTAAAAAATTTAGAAAGCCAATATTTGATCCATTACGTGAAATTTTACGTTCTTCAAATATTTCTTTCAGTAAGTTAATTACTTCGTTCGCTGTATGGCATGTACCGCCATTCTGCTGGAACCAAATCTTTTCCACAAGCATGCCATTTAATGGAGAAAAGAAAAGTCATTAATCATGGCTCTATGGCAAAAGCCTTTGACCATAACAAGCTGATTACCCTCATTTTTGAAAAATAAAAATATGGTCCGATGACCGCACCAACCTACACACCGCACTGTGAATTTCTCAGGATATTAAAGTATTTCGGTAAACTCATGTGGATTTTCTTCACTTTAAAAACGACAAGCTTAAAATGAGTCTCATCTCTCAGCCCAATTTTTTGATAAAATAGCAAATCCAGTGCCAGTTGACTTTGGGGCCATCCACCGAAATCTCGACGCGAACGATCGCCATTCGGCCTCAATTCTTGTAAGAGCTGGATCTTGTATTCCTTCAAACAAAGATCTTCATCACTGTCCTGAACGGATGCGATATTCTCTTCCGTACGCAATCTTCTTAAGCATTTCGGTGCCGTTGCGTCTTGCACAGAAAATGTTGTGCGAAAATGGTCAACAATTAAATATGTTTCCGGACACTACAGTGTGAGCCAAAAGTAAATGAAAAAATGGGTTTTTGAAAAAAAAAAAAAAAAAAAAACAAAGAAAAGACTAAAAACTTTTGATAAAATGTTGTTTTTTTTTTAATTTTTTTCAAATCCGTGTATATCGGTCCTTAATTCGTTACAAATAGTTTTGTTAGAACTCTTAGTACCTATATTCAGAAAATAAAATAATTAAACATTAGTTGCTAAATGCTTAATGGACATAACTAAAGCACATTTAAATAAATAGAAGATTACCCTTCTATTCCGTTAAGCAAGGTAATAAATGGCACCGCCGACAAGCTACTATGCATTCCCCATTGTCCGATAGTTCTGCATGCGATCTCTAAAAATTGTGCTCAGTGGAGGGCTATCGTATCGCACTCACACAAAATAATTACTTCACACGTTCCTTATCATTTCCAATATACAGGGTGGGACAAATAGAATAGAAAAATGCAATAAAATGAAAAAAATCTAATAGTCGGAACCCTATTTATGGACATAAATTGTGCGAGTGCATTTTCGAGCTCAAAAATTTTTGGCTTCAAACTGGTAAGAGCAAATATTCCCATAAATAATGGAACACAACGTCCTACAAGTGACTGCCTAGTAGTAGCGCATTCTGTCACTACAATTTTCAAGACCTTGTTGATGATTTCGGACTGTAGCTAACGGATTGATATTGGCCTTAAATGCTTGAACAGTTTCCAGACTGTTGGCACAACATCCATGAACCAGTGGTCGGCCAAGTAAATGTCTTCAATTTCATTAAAAAAAAAAGTCGGTAAACATGACTCTGTAACGCCCATCGTTGACCGAAACCTTGTTCCTAGCCTCATTTTCGGAGGAAAAAGGTCCAATGATTCCACCACTCCACAATCCATACTAAACTACTGTCACTCTCTGTGGATGCCCCAGATGAGGCAATTATGTTTGCTAACTTAGCCGCCGAGATGAATGAGGTGGGTGCTTCATTTTGGCCAAAACTTCTACCCTCACGTTGGAGATAAGTTTTCAATATTTCAAACGTAAAACGACTCATTTCGCTCTGCGGAGGTATGGTACAGACTTTCTGTCAAGATTTCGAGCGGGAAACAGGTGTCAGTGTCAAAATAACCTATGATTTAAAAAGAACCCAGTCGATGACGCACCCTTTATATTTTGCAAACGTTTTTTTTTTATATAATATTGCGATTTTTTTCAAAAATAAATAAATTAACCGCAATTAAACGCAATCCTCATATTACTAGTCTCCTGCTCCACCCCGTACAGCTACGAGTATTAAATGCAATTAAAAACTCAGTTAAATGCCTAAGTAATTTGTAAACTTTCCCCGCTGGTACCTAATGGCAAAACTAAAAACAATAATGTACTGTTTGAAAGAGTGGCAATAAAGTTTGATAGCCCAATGTTTTGACCTTTTCAACTCGCTGCATTTGCAGCGCAGCGATTTCCCTTTCAATTGGCAAGATATTTTATGTTGTAGTGATGCATTCGATCCTATTAGGAAGCATTCAACTACAACCAACGTACAAGTACCCCCACCCCCCATCAACAGTGTACCCGGAAATGGAAATATTCACATTAAGGTAACAACCATTGGAATATACAGGGAAAACTTCTCCGCATAGCCATCTGCCTGCACTGCAATTTCGCATTCGGTTAACATAAATAAATAGAAAATTATGTAAATATACATCGGCACATGCTACTCTGACAATGTAGCAGGAGCACATATTTCCCGATAGTCATTAGTTGCCATTGTAAGATATTAATTTATAATTCAACTGCATGCCACGATGTACAGTCCACAATCCACATGAATGTGAACTGCCGAACTATACAAAATGTATCTAGGAGCATGTACTCGAACCGAGTTCGCTATACATAAATTTCGACGATAAAGAAAGTAGGTGAAAGGTCAAAGACCTTTACCCATGATGATGTTCTTGTTGATGATGAATTTTTGCGCGCGCGGCAATGTGTGATTATTTGGTACATGTAGCGTTAGAGCGCATAGATGAGAGAGCTTTCTGACATTCTACACTCTCACTCCTCAGCCACACACTCTTGTTTGCTGCCGGTGGGGTGAAGTAAACCCGACGAAATACGCCGAACGACAGTCAGGGACGTTTTTGGCACATTGGCAAATTGAAAGCTTACTACAAGTACAAGTACATTTATGCGCTCTTATACGAACCTTTCTAAAGAAATGAGAAGCCAGTTCATTCTGTTCTGTCGTGTTTTGTTTATAAATGCATTTGGCATTTCCATTGAACCATAACCAACCCCAAGGAAAATCATCTGACTTAAGGTTAGGGGCTGTGAATGACTGTGTTCTGTGTGTAGTTGTTTAGCGAGTGTGGCGATGCACGGGTAATTTGTAGCTACATGCAGAGTTTTTGTTCATTCCTTTTTTGTTGGCTTTCAAATCGACAGGCGGCTCTAAGCGTTATTGTAACATAATTAGGCAAACGTGCAAGTTTTTGCTGCATCCATCTTAATGTCATACATGCACAGGTCGCTTGTAGATTGTCAAAAGTGATTACTGTCAAATTTCGAATTAGGTTGGTACATGAATTGTTATTTGTTGAACATTGCGCGAACATATTTTTCTCTGTCACGATTTTTTTTTCGGATCGCGCCGAATACATGGTGATTAATTAGGGAATAGGGCGGACTGGTTGGTGAATGACATTTCAAATTTTTTTTATTATCATTATTGTTCTTTGAACTATCACGAGTATGTGATAGTAACAGATACTTCTGCAACATGCCGTAAGGAATTTTTAATTCGTTTGCTATAAATGCAGGAGTGCCCCAAGGATCTATTCTTTCTCCAACTCTATTTCTTCTCCACATCAACAATTTGCTTGGATCGACAAATAATAATATCTACAGCTTTGCAGATGACAGCACTCTTATATCCTCAATCTCGAACAATGGGCCTGTGAATACGGCTACATCACACAGTCAGAGATGTGAACAAATTAATTCTCTAAATGATGATCTGGACAAAATCTTGAAGTGGGGAAAGGACAACTTGGTTGTATTTAATGCAAACAAGACACAGGTCACAACATTTTTCAGAAAAAATGCATCAACAGTTCCTCAGATCCAAATGGATGACCATCCAATCCATCACAAGGACTCAATGCACCTTCTAGGAGTCACAGTCAATTCAGGAATCACATGGCAGAACCACATATCCTATATCGCAAAATCGGCGTCCGCAAAGTTGAGCTACCTATTTAGAGCAAAGAGGTACTTTAGCCCCAAGCAACTTCTCCTTCTCTACAAAGCACAGGTTAGACCAGGCTTGGAATATTGTTCCCATATATGGAGCTCGGCCCCAAAACATTCACTTAACCTGCTTGATAGCTACAGAGACGAGCAGTTCGACTCATTGGAGACCCTACACTCATATCGAATCTACAACCGTTGGTGCACAGAAGACAAGTCGCTGACTTATGCTTGTTCTATAGGTACTTCCATGGTAGATGTTCTGAGGAACTCAAAGACATTATCCCTCGAAATGCAACTTTTGGGCGCCCAACAAGACAGGCTGCTAATGCTCATCATGACCATACAGTACACTTGACAACCGCGAGGACATCAACTTTCAAAAACTCCTTCTGTTACAGGACAAGCAAACTTTGGAACTCGCTTCCTGGGGATATATTTCCAGAAGACTACAATTTGCAGCAATTTAAGTGCAGTGCAAACATACATCTGCAGGCATCTAGGGGCGCTGTTGAAGCGTTATAGGTTCGCCTTTCCCGGGAGAAGTATATAACAAAAAAAAATGAAGTTTATCTGCAGCAAAGTTTGCGTCTATAACTAAAAGTGGCTAATGAACTGCTAAATCCTACTCTCCATCTTTTGTTTTTAGTTGGAAATTTGACTGCATGAGTTAAATGTAAAATATGGCAGATGGTTCGTAGTTCTAGAATAAAAATTGCAGAATGTCTTTATCATCTGACTAAATCTAGACTTTAAGAACACAACATTGTATTGTATTGTAAGTGATAGGCCCTGTACACTGCGACCAGAAGAGATCTATCGTGTTGGCCTTTATTATTTAACCCAGGGAGCTATTGAGGCTCTTTATAAACCTCAGCACCCTTCTTGGTTCCATGTTTCCAATATCTGCAGGACTTAAAATCGCCCTTTGCATATGGATCGCTCTGCCCCTTGCCACAGCAGGACATTCGCAGGGTATGTGTTCCGTTGTCTCCTCCTCTTCTCCGCAGAGTCCACAGGAGTCATCGTCGGAAAGTCCAATTTTTTTGAGGTGATATCTTAGTGGCCAGTGACCAGTATGATAAACCGTTAAGATCCTTAGATCTTCCTTGCTTAGCTCAAGTAACTTTTTTGCTTTACTACGAGCTGGGCTTATGAATCTTTTTGCCTGCCTCTGTCCCTTTGATTCCGTCCAGTATTCGGCAAGGTGATCATCTTCCCATTTCCTGAATTTTGAGTGTATGTAACTCAAAGGTAACCCGAAGTAGGGCTCAGGACCGGTGAGCAGGCGTGATGCACCTCTTCTCGCCAGACAATCTGCTCGTTCGTTGCCCTCAAATCCCTCATGGCCTGGTATCCAAGCAACAGTGACTGTGTTGTCCTTTGCCAGTCTTCGAGGAGATGCCTGGCTGGAACACAACATACAAAATATTGGCCTCGTAACAGTAAGCATCTGGTTACAAAGCAGTTACGCCAGATATTTGTAAGCTAACCGACCTCTGCTAGCTTAAAAGTACAAATTTGCTTAAAAAAATCCAAGTTATGGAAATCGCATCGTGCCCCAAATACGTATTCTATGTCGGATTGGTAACAATTAAAAATAAGAAAATAATTTTGGGGACTTATTTCATTTTTTCTTTTGGGATCTTATTTCTTATATTGTTGTTGTTTCCTGTATAATTTTTTGGGGCCTTATTTCATTTTTTGTTTGGGGCCTTATTTCGCAGAGCCTATTCATATAACCTGAGTCAAGTAAGTCAATTCTCAATTATTTTATACGTCAATAAATTAAAATGTAACACGACAGCACTTACGAACTGCATTTGAAAAAGCCTGTTACATTCCCAGACAAACTAATCAAAGATTTCAACCAACAAAATTCCCCTGGCAATTAGGGGCTTGCAAGGCTATATGCGAATCGACTGGCAAATCTACAAACGCAGAAACTAGCTAATGCTCTTCCCCGCTGCGTTCGTATACTCAACTTGATATCCATTCACACCTTCGCTATTAAGCGCTCAGAGCTTGTCAGTAAATAAAATCAAATATACCTACTCCTACCGACAGTGACAACTTCTCTTCTCTCGGTGTTCAGCATATTCCCGCCTACGAAAATAAATGTTGTACTCGTATAGTCGTATATCCATATGAGTATGTTGGATCGTGCAGCAACTCATTGACAGCAAATGTGTAGAAGAAAAAAAGCTCTTTAGGGCTAGGCGGTCAATCACATTCGTTTCTAAAAAAAAATATTACTGGGCTTGGATTTCTAAAGCTAGGTTAATTGATGTAAATAGTTTTTGTGGCCTCTTCCTTCCTCCCTTAGGTCGTGCGTACATAGTAAAGTGAAATGGAAAATTACGGAATAGAAAAATTGAATCATTGGCAACGATCAACAACAATACATGACGCTGCCGATGTCGAATACTCACAACTTTCACTCGAGTTACTTTTAACAGTGCTGAAAGTACTTTTGTCTATAATATGGGTGGGTGGTGGTGGGGTTACTTTGATAGACTGAGGTCTGCGAACAAAATGTTTTGGCGTAGGTATATTTACATCACACTTGGGGGATACAGTCATAAAAGATACATAAACGTTTGTCATATAAATGGCATTTTGTTATGACTTCCCCCACCAATATCTTTGATTGCAGTTGTCAGACGGGTATAGACTGATTCAAGGGTCGTGTGACTGCGCTTCAATGGTATTTTGATCCCGAATTCATATTATGGCGGGTTTTTTTTTTTAACGCGAAAAGAAAATACTTGTGGAGGTAGATGGCGGAAAAGTATACAGGGTAAGAAGAGAAATTCGAATATGCACATAGGAAAGCTAGGAAAAAAAACAAGAGGGCTACGTTTATTGTGACTAAAGGAAACCAGTTCAAAAGTTGATTGACCCAATGCAAACGGTTTGTTAGGAACAGTGGATGGCGAGTGGAGGCGAATTACTATTGGGAGAACTTGAGTCACGACTGAAGTAAGGTCGAGCCTGTGAACTTTGTGCACTTAGGTTGAATTCAAAAACTATCTAAAACTATATAACTAAAAGTAGAAGTGCGAAAAAAAATCAGTAAGAAAAATGTGTGTTATTTTTATTTTAACTGCTGGACACATTCTCTTTGCTTCTACTTTTCGGAGGTTGAACCCCGAGCGACTTAATCAAAATTTCGAGGCAAAAGCTGCAGAGGAGAATATTGGTTTGTTTGAAACGAGTACCGCCAGTAGGTCAATACCCTTTAAATTTATCCAAATTTTATATCCGATAACGCTAGGTACTGCCCGACTGATGCCAATTACTTTCTTTTAATAGCTTAACTGATTTAATAGAACAGGGGTTGTTTTAAAAAAAATGTTCACGACATTGTACTTTACCTTACGGTTTGAACCTGAGGTAGTCAAAGCAGAGTTATTTGCTAGAATATCTAAATGAGTAAAAGTAAAAAGTAAGGGGACAGCCGTTATAAATAACTACATCATCTATAATGCCTAAGTACATAATGTAGGTACTTAGTTGTCAACAGAATTAAAGGGTGGTTAAATTTTAAGGGCCGATTTTTAATGTGAACCACACCTAAACGTCAAGCTTTTTCTGCACTTCATTTGAGATTTCTCAATTTCAGACTAACTCAATTTGAACCATGGAAAGATACACAATCGAGCAACGCGTTAAAGTTATTCAGGCTTATTATGAAAATGGGCGTTCAAATCAAAATGCATATCGTGCACTTCGTTATTTTTTCGGTCAATTTAATCGTCCAAATGTGCGTACAATCGGAAAATTCGTGCAAAAATTTGAACAAACTGGGTCTGTAGGAGATGTGAAAACACCAGTGCATGCTCATACAGCTAGAACTGCAGAAAATATTGCTGCTGTTCGCGATAGTGTGGCTGAAAAGCCGTCCAATTCAACTCGTCGTCGTGCCCAAAAATTGCACCTCTCACTTAAGATGATAACGAACTTTTTATGGCCCGAATTGGAAGATATGGATGTGGACGATATGTGGTTTTAACAGGACGGTGCCACTTGCCACACAGCTAACGAAACAATGGCTCTTTTGCGCGACAAACTCAATGGCCGTTTTATCTCACGTGGTGGCGATGTCAATTGGCCGCCAAGATCATGTGATTTGACACCGTTGGACTTCTTTCTTTGGGGTTATTTGAAAGAGAAGGTGTACATCGATAAGCCAGCAACAATTCAAGAGCTAAAAGATGAGATAATTCGGCACATTAACGGCATAGAACCTCAATTATGCCTCAGCGTCATCCAAAATTTGGACCATCGGATGGAGGTGTGCCGCCGAGGTCGCGGCGGCCATTTGGCCGATATTTTGTTCCATACATAATTGAACCATAACAATATTATCATAGTAAAAAGAAATGACAATAATTTGTGTTTTATTCAAAATCAACATCGGCCCTTAAAACTTAACCACCCTATACAATTACAAGTAAATTGTTTACATTTTTAGCACAAAATTCTACGCCTTCTTAAAACAGCCAAGGTGTATTGTAGTCAGTGTTTGGCATCAGCCTGGTATCGACAGTTGTTGTTGTTATCGGACATCAAGCTAACTACCTATTAAGATTAATACATTTACTCAAGCAACCAATAGCTGATCAGGAAAGATTCACTGTTGACGATCCTGCAAAAAAAAAAAAAAAAAATTAAAAAAAAAAAATTATAAAGCGGAACGCCAGGTAAAAGTTAAGGCAATTTGCCAAAGCCCTATAAAAGTGCTATAAGGCAGCTAATACTGCCATATGGGATTTGCTGTACGATGACAAAACAAAAAAGTTATATTTTGCTGCAACTTTCTTATAAGACGCAGAATTAGGCTAGGCCTACTTATACATTTTCAATTGAATAAGCAGTCAATAAGTTAAACAACATTATGTGTTCATGTTAACAAACTTACTCGACACCAGCCAATCACAGCGCTTAAGTGTGTTCCATCTTCGCAAACATCACATGTGCAAACTTATACCCTGCCTACCCCTTAAGCAAAACGTCTTGAGAAGTCGAAATATAAGTGAACGACTTATAACAATCAACAATACTACAAAACTCTCTAACTTCAATATTTTGGAAAAAACAACAGAAAAGTTTTTGGTCTTTTTTCCAAATTTAAAAGGAAAATACGCCAATTTTTTTTTTAGAAAAAAGCACCAATAAGGTTCATTTTTGAATTACTTTGATGGGGTATGTTAGATATGAAGGGGTGTATGGAAAGGAAATTATCTCATCAAGTCCGCTTGTATAACAAAAAAAAGTTTATTATAAATCTACTGTTACGAGGTAGATTAAAAAATATAACACAGCGAAAGTCACCAAGTCGAACTTGGGAAATAGTTGGTACTCCTAAGGAAGAGTATAGGAAACCTCTGAAGCGCCTGGTATGTATAGGTTTTAACCATCGCGTGACAAATAATAGACTGTATTGCAAAGACCTTTGACTTGAGTTATATACATAGGTATTTGAACTCTCTTACCAAACCCATCATCATAGCTTTGGAATTGCTTGTATTAAAGGTCGGAATATTTTCCCAACTCGTCCGTCATATCTTGCGGCTGATTAGGGGAATCTAAGTCCTGGTACATTTACGCCTCCTCCAAGGTATTCGACGAAGTCTGCTATAAAAAAAGTAAAAGAGGAGTTTTTATTCTCATCCTTGTTAAAGGCTAATCGAGGAACTAACATCATCGGACCGCGTTTCACCATCCCCTATATATTTCGCATCGGTCACGAGCTCTAAGTACGGCTGTGACTTTTGACGAAATTCTCTAGTTCGGATGTTCGCAAAACAGACTCTCCCCCAATTATTCAATCGAACACTGCTTTGAAGTCCACAAATTAGTTGTGAAATTGTATTTTCCGATGCAGATAGGGCTAGAGAAGGTCTGATAATATGAACACTTTATCAAAAATAAAATGGTTGGCGCAACAGGCCCAACTTCTCACAACCATACCTTTTGTGTGAGTTTTTCATTTTCGGAACTAATATAAGGGCCCTACAATTTTATGCCGAGTTCAAACGGCTAATTGGCAAGCTCTTTCATGACAGTTATACTCTCGGATGTTTGTTAGACGCTAGAGGTGGCGCTGTGAAAAAAAATCATATGTTTGAATTTGGGTCTTTTCGGGATTCAAACTCTGGACCTCTCGCTTTGTAGTCGAACACACTAACCACTAATCAACTGCGCCGAAAACTTGATCCATTGTGAAATATAAAACTCGAAGACCTGTGTTAAATTCACTGAGTGGCCTCGAAAGCATACTCATTTCCAAAGTTTTTATCGAATGAGAGTTTGCCCGATGATGGAAGCTCTAAATCGGCGTCACAAGAAAAGAGACGCCCGCAGCTTCACCCACTGCATAGCGATAATTTTCTTTTGTATCGCTTACAAGCTCTTACCGGTGTTGCAATTATAATTGAAAAGATCATCAGCCAACTGGAAGACGCAACCCGAGGTATTTGGCCAAACTCCGCGCTATATTGACAGGCGTATTGGTATAGGCTGAAAATAAATTAACCACTGTACCACCCAATAAGTACGAAAGTGAGTTCCTAAGGTTCCAATTTAAACAATCCGCATTACGGAATTCGGACCTCATCCTCATTGTAGCTCGATCAGAAGGTCAGAGACAGTAGCTACATTCAATTTACAAAATGTAGTAATACACTAGACAATGACATACCATAGAGCTATTTTGTAAACACTGAACACAGTCAATAAATAAATATGGAGAATGAAACCGTACAATGCATGCCATATGCTCCAACAAATTAAGGGAATGTCAAGTGTCAAGATTGAATAATAAGAATAAGAAAATTTAGGTTAATACATTTTATTTGGTTTGTTATTGTTCGCATTGTTTGTTTAATAATAATTTCATATCATCAAAGTCTAACAGATAAGAAAGTTTTCATTATATGGGCTCCGTGCTATGACCGATGCCGATGCCGCTCGTCGTCGCGTCGTTGTTGTACTTCTTCTTGTGTCTCTATATCATCGATGAGTATGCGCTACTCGTACTCGTCTAGGCGTATACATGTGTTACTAAAGAACGATTAAAGCTTGTTTACGCATTTCTTGGCCGCAAAGGTGCATGTGATATTTAAATATTTATTTTATTAAACTAGGTTTTGTTTGTTTTGTATCAAAGGTACCTATAATGATTAGAAGGAAAAGTACCGCTAAACTGACAGTGACAATATTTGTTTATTTATTTTTTTTTTTTTTTTTTTTTTTTTTTTTGAGTTAAAAGAAATTGTTATTATTTTCTCTTTACTTTTCCCCCTTCGATATACTCACGATATGATGTGGCAATCAAGTGGATTGACATTTATAGAGTGTCCCTATAGCTTTGAAAAAACGTCGTCTGGCATATTTAGAATATAGTCGCACCTGTTTATCTAACCTAGAGTGGTTGACTCGGATTATGGTTCTCTAAAGGAGGACACTGTTGTGTGTGCACTGCGTGGTGGGGTATTTGTTTAATTGTTATTCTTCTTTTTTTTATCTACTTTCAGCTACTGTTGCTGGGCAGTGGAAATTCTTGGAATTTCACAAAAGACTGATGAAGCTATACATTCTGGCACTTTGATCGATTGACATCGAGATTGTGATTGTTTTTTGGGTTTTAAGCACACAAAACTCTTATGAAAGTATTGTAATTCTTATTTTAGATTTAGTTTTCTTACGCTTCTACTTACTCTGACTTCTAGAGTCGTTAGTCGAAATGTAGGTTAGTGTACAGTATGATGGCTGTTCTTTCAAAGGGACATATTAGATGGTTAGATCATTGCGATCTGCTGATATGAAGAAGAAGATGCTATCGTGTTTCCTTCTACTCGTTGAACCAGTATGAACTTCTAGTGAAGCGCACAAAGACTTCAAACGGTAGGTAGGTAGGTACAGAGATTGTGAGGAATAGTATTCTCCTAACCCTCGTTTATTTAGCTTTTACAAAATTAGGTTGTTCTCTTTTCATTTATCTGCTACCATTGCTTGTGTAGTTCATCAGTCTTATAATTTCTTCGGCTGCAGAGGCTGCCATTTAACTTCTAAAAACTCGATGCTATCAGATGAAGTACTTGTATAATGTCAGGTATTGGCCGAAATTTTGTATCAAAGCTTCTTTGTAAATGGATTTTAATCAGTCCAAAGTTTTTAGAAGGAATAATAAAAGGCTTAATCAATAGAAAGAGTCCGGAAAGGAGTGATATTCAATTTCGCAACTAATGATGATTTAAGTTAAAGGTTTGATTCGGATTGAAAAAACATTTTGACATCTTTATAGCAGAGTTTTTAAATCGTTTGGTCTTTTGAGTGATAACATCATTTGGTAAGATGAATATTTTTTTGCCTGGAAATGGTATGTTCATATATCTGCATTCTGATAAAAAATCGTCAGAGCTCTTGTCGTACGAATTATTGAACAAAAAATTAGTTATGCGTGAGAAATTAGGACACTACATGTCGTGGCTCCCCTAGCAACACAATCTTCTTTTATGTTAGTCCCGATTAATACCTACATATTTTGTGCTAGAAATCTTGTACTTATCTTGCGTGTACAAGAAAATAATAACCAATAATAAAACAATAAAAAATAAAAGTACATAAGCCACTAATTGTACAGTTCATAAATATTCTTAGGTTCATCTATTAAACACCTTCCATTAAAGGGAGACAATCAGTTAAATAAGCCCGAAGTTGTGCATCAGTTTTAGTTGTTACACACTCCGACTCTGTTCAATTTAAACTATAACCCTAGTATAAACAATAGCTGACCCAAAAAAAAATAATTTACCATTTCCGTCTTGCGCTACCCAATTTGACTTATTTTTGTTCTCTTTCGCTCTCCCTCTTCATAGCAGTAAACTTCCGGGAAGCCGTAACGTAACTAAAGTGTTTATTTTTAGTAGAGCTGTTTCATAGAAAAGTATCTCAATGTCCATTCGCTCTGTCACGAAAGCATTTGATTGACAAATCCAATCTCAAGAAAAATAAAAACAAACATTTTATAAGGGCGAAAGGTAGGTACCTCCTGTAAGAACACTAGCTCCTTGGTACCTGCAACTTATATCTAAGTCCAAGTTCGGCATTTACGTAATTGGAATTCCGCTTTGATAATAATTCATTCAACTTTGAAATTTGTTTTCTGAAGCCGGAAAACAATCATGATTTCGCTAAAAAAAAAAAAAGTATCATTCATTGCATATACAAACGAATGGGTGGAAATATAAAAATACTATAAAAGCTTTAACCTACTTAAAGGTCAACTGTTTATACACGAAGGGTTAATGTGCACTTTGTGTAGGGTTACCAAGAGATTTTTAGAAAAAAAAATATTAAGTGAAAACTTGGCTTAAATTCGGTGAGTATTAGGAAGAGTTCACTAGCTTTGTCGTAGAAAATGACAGAACTTACAATTACATTAATTATTACGCTTCTGAACAGAGACAATACTGAGACCCCCAACTCACAATCCTCTTGCCGCTGGCCCCCTCAGTTTTTTTTCAAATTCGCCATTTTGTTTTCCTATCGGTGTTATGTCTATTTAGAATCCGTGTGACATGTAAAAACATACAAAAAATATAAATTCAATGCTGCCAACCGCTACCAACCATGGGGGAATGTGAAAGAATTCGGGAATACGACATTTGAAGATAACTGAATGCTATTGGTTGATTATTATAAATTTTCAAAAGTCGATTAATATAATTTGTTTGGTTAATAATACTATCTAAATGAGTTGTTTTATATTCCAGAAACATATTAGGAGAAACATTGTTGTGTATTTTCTGCTTTTGAATATCATTAACTTCGATTTGATGTGTACATTTTTCTTAAATAACTGAAGAAAAATTGCCCAAAATGTTTTTATTTTCATACAACCATTCTACAGTAATCATTTTTCATAAATATTTTCAGCAAAAGTGCACTAATTCCTAAAATAAAATACTATTTACACGAAACGAATAATTTCAAATTTAACTGACAAAATTCTATGAACGCTGGAAGCAACTTTGCCGACAGCGGAAGTGGGACACGCAAGGTGCGAGTGTGTTGGTGAGTGACAGTTGTCAATACGAATTTCTATGTAACAATACTAACGCACTTAGCGTGTACCACCCCATAGAAATATAGCTTGTAGGCAAGTAACGGAAAATCGGCCGAAGTTGGGGGTCTCAGTATTGTCTCTGCTTCTGAAGATGAATCTAGTAATAGTGTAACTGGAGTTTCTTCAATTAGCACACTTAAACAGCTACATGCTTCTGCTATTCATCGCATGCCGTTTTAATTTTAAATACGGGTCCTACTAGGAAGAAAAACCGTATTTAACTTAGTAGTGGGAAAACTCGTATACTTTTATTATCAACCAAGCGTGTGTTTCTGTCACCTATTGGTGTTTGAACGGTATTTGAGTTACAACATGACCATGGAAGACTTGAATAAATTGGCTAAGATTCCTGAGCTCTATAGAACACATTTACATTAATACTATTTGTGAGTGCACTTAAATAATCTACGTAAATGGTTGGAAATGAATAAACTTAAACTTAATGTTAACAAAAATAAATGCATGTTGTTCAATAGTGAGATTAACTTACATTTTAATGTAAATTGAGAAGTTATTGAACAAGTTTGCGAAATAAAATACCTCGGTACCTATAATATTGGAAAATGAACTTAAATATAAAAATCATATAAACTACATAACAACAAATTAAATCCAAATAAAATCGTTTTCCTACGAAGAAGTAGAAATAATATGACAACAATTTGTGCGATTAATATATACAACATTATCATAAAACCACATTTTGAGTTTTGCTCTACAATCTTTTTCATCGGGAATGTTGAGAGTTTACGAAGACTTCAAATCTTGAAAAACAAAGCTATGAGAATCATTCTTAAATGCAATCGGTACACGGCGATTCAGTTGATGCTATCATATCTTGGAAGGATGACTATCAACCTATACGAATTCACTTCAACGCCTTAATCTTTGTGTACAAGATGAAACACCGTCCACTGCCGAACTATCTCTGTCCAAGAGATGCAGCCTTACAATTTGAGCTCAAATTTTCATTTACAGTTTTAAAGAGATATTAGAACAACAAATATGATTATGTACAAAGGTCTTAAATTATTCAATGAATTACCTATTGAAATTAAAAATGAGAATGTGTTCAGAATATGCAAAACAAAAATGTTGATTAACCACATTTAGACTAAAAATTTAATTTAATGTTAATACATATCTACTAAATAAAATATATATATACATACAATACTACGGCCCGAAGAACCTATAATTTTAATTGACAACGTGGTAGAGGTGGCTCATGACTTTAGGTAGCGTGCCCAGTTAAAAGTGAACTTCTAAATACATATCATGTCCAACTGGAGGTGGCTATCAATAGATCGATATATCTGGAAGGGTAGCTTCTCAAAACAATTCGTTGGTATTTTCGGAAGAACGTACCACTTAGTATATGCAAGGAACATTTTAGCCTTATGCCTTAAAAGCTCTTTCTTACGATCTTTTTTCTTGTGAACCCTGCATACAACATCTAACTACAACTAATCCTTAGGCTAGAGCATATTCCAGGTCACGAAACTCACTATGGCGCTTCTTAAACAAGGTTCTACAAATAAACCAATTATACTTCTTTTTTATATTAAAATGTTTGGGAGGATTTCATACTTTATTAATATGCCCTAGCTCATAAATGTATGCAATGACAAAAACGTATGCAATGATAAAATGTATGCAATGATAAAACACAGTGACGCATAAATTTACTGCAATGCTAACAACAGCCGTATTTTATTATCAGCGTGATCTGATACGGATCAGATCACGATAGTAAAACAATACGGATCATTGAAGAATTTTATTTTTAAGTTGTGGCTAAACACGCTTTCAAAACACGACAGATAACTACAGATACGGTGTGTTTTATTTTTTAAAGGAAATGGTTTACAATCAGTTCGAAATGTAATGAAAATCTTACCGCAGTTTGCACTCTTTACCCGTAATTGGTTCTTAGACGAAGTAAATGACAGCGGTTTAAACACGAAAACCCAAAAGAACAAACTGAAGTTAGCTACAAAAAAATCCACGAAAACAGTTAAGTTGCAATTACATTATGTCTTTGTACTATTTTGTGATAAAAAAGAAATGTGTTTCCCAAAAATTAGCTTTGAAAACAATTTAAATTTATACAGCCTGCTAGTTTCCATATTTCATTATTCCAAGAATTTTTGCACATTATTTATGATAAAAGAAAACAACAAAAACAACTCTCACCTTTCCACAGGGAAACTTGTGAAACAATAATTATTTAAGATTGGGAAAATGCGAAATATTTCATAAACATTTTTTTGTTAAATAAATGGTTATGAAACATATACCTAAATATTAATTAAATATTTCGCTGGTCTGGGCGTACCTTTATAGAATGATAAAGCAACATCTCGAAAAACGAACGGGAAATTTATTCGCATAAGAAAAATATACTTGTTGATTGTTTGTGTTATGATATGAATAGTGTTGAATATTTTAGTCTGGCAACTTGTGGCTTGGCTATCGTTTACAAGCACACCAACATTTAAAAATGAAACAAACAGCGCCAAACAACGCAGCGAGAAATAGTAGAATAAATTTTCAGATCATGATTTCTGATCTCGATGAATAGCAGGATCATACGTTGTTTTTGTAATTGCATGCAAATCGATGATCTGTATGGATCATGGCTGATATTAAAATACGACTAACAAAGTCTGACAAGTATCAGCCTAAGTCGAATACCTAATCACCGAAAATTTGATGGCCAAACGTTTATAGTTCCTGATCAAGAAACTGTTTAATAAGTCATAATTTAATTATTTAAGTTAGCTTGAGCTTTTGTAGTCTCTAAACACAAACTTTAAAAGTCTAGAAGAAGAAGGACGCTAATGGTCCAGATCATAAGAGAATTGGTACATACCTATATCAAGATGCTGTAACTGTATTTTAAACAAAATCTACCTGTAGGATAATGGCAACCCTAGGGTAAAGCTCTACTCCAATAGAATTGTCTGTAAACAATGACAACAAAAAAGAACCTACACGCTACACCATCTAGCCACTAATACACAAGCTATTCCTCTCTATATCTAATGCACACTATCAGCTATTTAGCTTGTGTATTCATTTTCATTAGATATTTGCTCTTCAAACCGCAAATGCATGGTTGCCTTCCGCTCTACTCACTGCCAACAACGACAACCCCTCGCTCTCATCGATGTTATCGTCGACGTCGTCGTCGTCGTCATTGCTTACGAACTTGGTATTGGTAGCAGGGATGGAAAAGTCGATACAATTGTATCGAATTCGATACAAATGAGTTTGCTGAAGTACAAAAGTACAATTTGCCTTAATTCGATACAATTTATCTATCTGTATCTTTAAAATTTTCTTGGAATTTGTATTTTTCCAAAAGTAGATAAACAAATGAATTAACGAACTATTTGTTTTAAGTTTTACACAAAGCGTTGACTAGATTCTACTTTTCACTTTTGTCTGTTGATGAGTAAGTAGTTTGTGTTTTGTGTAGGTTGGTTAAGTGCTAGCAATAACAAAAAATAACTGTTTTCAAAAGTGTTTAGACCTCTTCAAACGATGTACGGACGAAAAAAAGGAGAAATATGACGTTCATTTTCAGCCTGAATGGAAAGAAAAATACCCATGGCTTGAAGAAGACGTTGAACGAAAAATCAAACGTTGCTTCTATTGTTGTAATTCTAATGTTTCTGGGCGAAAAACTGTTATGAATTTCAAATTCAGGGCAATATTTTGAATATGAATTTGCAAAATGAGTGTATTAAGCCTGAAGAGCTCATAGATTTTTTTTTATGTTTTTGAAAAGAAAATATTGCGAGTTCACATTTGTATGCGAAAATTTGTTTTCAATACAATTGACTCCATTTCAGTACAATCTTCCAACAGTTTTCAGTACAAATCGAAAATGGCATTTTCCATCCCTGATTGGTAGTATGCAGTGTAGCGCATTTGCGAGAGCAGAAAAAGCTCTCACCTTTTCACCGCTCCGCTTTAGATTTTTAGTCAGACGACACAGCACGGCACGGCATAGCATAATAACTCAAAGCGAAACACAACGTTTTTTCCTCTTCGTTGCAATTCCTTTCGTCGACGTAATCGCGATCTAATACCGTCCCCCACGCCCCACTTATCATCTAACAAATAAAAAACAAGAACTAAGCTTTGAAGTATAGAAGAGATAGACCCACGAGGTGGACTAACTAGCTGACTATCTGACTAAGTAAAATGATGACTGACGTGACGACACGTACGACGCGACGGCCGGATAGACGCGGTGCGCCCATACTGACGTAGGTACCTGCACAATATTTGTACATGTGTGTGTGAGAGGAAAAATAGCTTGACGGCAATGACAGTGTATTTCACGCTTAGTAGGTCAACAAAATTCCGGCCAATGGCCTTTCCCTTTCAATGTGTCTGTTGAAACTGGTTGGGAATACTAATGCAGCATGGCTGGTTGCATGGTGTGTGTGAACTTTTCATTTCTTTCCATGTTGCTTGGGATGTTGGCTGGGAATGGGATGTAGGAAGGCGATGAAATGGTAATGTTGCTTGGAGTTATACTAATGACGGCCGTGTGTGGAAAAAAGGTAATAAGAGAGCTTTTATTTTAAAAAGCTTTCCGACAGCTACCGGATACCGGTACCGACTACCGAGTACCGACACCGAGCGAGTACTTTACTCACTCTGTCCCTCTTGGCGGCTTGGCAAAGCGGCCTAATGCCTAAGACGTAAACATTAACATAGAGAGAGAGTTCGCAGAGTATAAAATGCGAGAGCTGAAGTTTTCAGATGGATGTTGTGAATGTGATGCAATTGCACAGACGTGTGGTAGCATAGTGGCATTTTTCAATATTTTATTCAAACTTGAGGTTAAATTCGGTCAATTATTCTTAAAGTCTGATTTCCTAGTCGGATAACATGAGAAATTGACAGTTCAAAAATAAACCAGATTTGCCATTCCATTAATAAACTAAAGAAAAATGAAATCTCCAAGACAACTACCCTAAGGAATTATGCTCCACTGAACGTTATACGCCGCCTGTTGATGAATTACTAAGTTTACAATGCTAAGATTCGACCATTATATTGACCTGGCTTATACAACTTTTCTGCAATACCTATCTCCCCAACAAATAAAAAATGCAGGCTTAACTGGTTCTTCCCTTCGCCTATTTATATATCTATAAGATAAAGCCATTGCTTTGGCAATCAAATTTAAGCAGAATAACACAATATGTAAGCCACCACACCACCTTCGCTGACCTAAGCAACTTTTCCCGTTTTTTGAAAAGAACTGATTTATTTACGCAATTACCAGTTACCTACCAGCGGTGTTACATACTTATCATATATGTAATATGTATATATATATGTTGTATCTGAAGTCCATTCAGTATGATAGATAAACAGTGGTTGTCAAGTAGTGATATCAGGAGTATCAGGACGCACTTGTACTCCTATACACAAACAAAGCGTAAGGGCACACGTATTTCTATGCACACAGTTCATGGGGGGAACTCTCAGTGCCTTTTTGCTAAAGGATGTTGCTCCAAATTGTTTCATTCGCCAAATGTGTGTGTTCTCTGTATTGTTCAATTGAAATTGGGTTAATTCACAACCACTTCCTGATATGTATACACTATACAGCTTCACTTCTTTTCCTCGTCACCTTCGCCACCATCCATGACGCAAATGGCTTTTTATCTGTTTTTTTTTTTTAACTCATCCCTCTGCATAATAGACTACGTGAATGTGAACAGGGATACCGGAGGGGGTGTCATCTTTCATATTATTATTCTCTTTATTTTTTAACTTTTTTGTGTTTTTGTTTTTGTGTACTTTTTTTAATTTCATGTTTGTGTCCTGAAAACTGCAGACAGATTATGAAAATGAAAGATACTGGAGCAGGGCACGTTTCTATAGGCGCACTGTGTGGGGTTACTTGAGTTCAGTTTGTTCATTCATTCAGGAAAATTAAAACTGGGTTATTGTATCGTAGATATCAGTGAGAGATAAAAAAAAAAAAATATTTTTTATATAAGAAAGTACGTAGAAATGAAATTCGCATTTGTTGGTTTTTTTCCTATATTAACTAGTTTAAATACAACCGAATTTCCAAGAAATGTAGTACAGATTTTTTACATACAATTTTGTTTCTAATATTGGTTGATATTTATACCAGGGCTATGAGTTCATTGTTAATCTTCCTCAAAAATGTACCCGTTCGCGTTCATAGATGTCTCTATGCAGACTTTAAAATATAGTCGTTATGCAGGAGAGAATTAACTACTTACAGTGAGTAGGGACCAGCGTTACCACTTGTACTACATATGTAGTACTGTGCTACATATTTGCTGGATTTTTTAACACCGTACTACATACTACATCGCTACCCAAAAGTACTACATTTCTTAAGAGCCAACCATTTTAAATTTATTTAAGGAGTTTCCCTGTAAGAAAGCAATTTTGGAAAGGGCTTTCGATCTTATTTTGAAATGTGGACCTCAAAATAGCGACATTGTGGCAATATGGGTGGAATTAAACAAACAAAAAATAGTTTAGGTAACTTAATATTTGAAGAACTATCTAAATAAATATTATATTATATATATAACTATTTAATTTCAATACAAAAAAACAGGTACTACATTTTGTTTGAAAATGCTACTTTTTTTTCTCTAATGTACTACATTTGTTTAAGATTAAATTGGCAACGCTGGTAGGGACACTCTCGACGTGTTTCTTATCAGTTGACAATTTGCAGTCTCTCATGTACACGAGGATGGCAAATTAGCAATAAGTGCTATAGTAAAAGAGGGAGGGAAGAGTAGAAAAATGATTTCAGAAAGTGGCACAGGCTGTGACGTAAAAAAAAAGCAGAAATCAATTTGTAATTATTCTAATCTTCACATGTGTGCTATACTTAAATACTTTTGTTTGTTTTTTTTTTTATTATTATTATCTTTAATGAACTTTTTTTTAAGATATAATAAATTCGTACTCATGCATAAAATTTAACAAAAATTACTTATTTTAATTTTAACAACAATTATAAGGAAATTAATTTGAGCTATCTTTTCTTTGTTGTGTATGTCTACGCCTTAGGAAGGACGTTACGGCGAGAAAATTGGGAATTGTCTTCTTTTTTTATTTTTGTTGATCGCAATCGCAATATAAAGTGAGATCGAATCAAAAAAAAAAAAAAATTGATTCAGTGAGATCGTATTTGTCAAAACTCTACAGGAATTTAATTATTTAGTAAATTTTCTTTCGACTGGAGTGTGGACAGATTCATTATTTTAAATATCACCGGTTTCTGATTCTTCTGTCACAAAGCTTAAATTCTCGTTCATTTGGACTTCTATAGTTATAGTGGTGACATTGTCCAAATTAGGTGTTGCAGACAATTTCGGTCGCATCTTTGTCTTGCTATATATTTCTTTCGGGAAATGTCTTTCGCAAATCTGAAAATCGCTCGAATTTTGTTCGTGTAATAAATATTGTTTGTTAATGCAATGTAATCACTTCGCTTTTCTAAGCAAATAATTTATTATTATTATTATTTTCGCAACTTTTAACTGCTGAAATAACAAGAGGGAACATTTGAGAAAAATCAATAGATAAAAAATGCCGCGAAATTGTTAATAGTTAAAATAAAAGCTAAATATCTGAGTATTTATAATTTATAAATTCAAAGCGAAGTATGGCCGACTGGGCTTTATGTCACTTCATCAAAGGAAATTTGGCGTTATTTTTCTCTCTCTCTCTCGGCCTTATTTCACGACACCACTAAAGAAAAGCACTATGGGAAAACGCATTTACAGTGTAGCCGTGTAGCCGCATACGATGGTGTAGGTACAATTTTTCCAAAAGTAATACTTTTTAATAACAATTTTCGCTTATTTCTATACCTATTTGTATGATTTGGATATGTAGTGAGATTGTCCCTACTCACTGTAAGTAGATACACCCTGTAATGCAGTATGCCCAGCATAGTTCCGCGTGTACACCTATCGCATAATGTTCCTTACTGAATACATTGAGAGTTATTTTATGTGCCGGCGGCAGTGTTGTTATATCGTGGGATTTATCTCTTTTTGTGGAAATTTAATTTTCATTTCATTTATTTACTTTGAGATATCTATACACATTAAGATATCATATTTTATAAACTAATGATAGGCTATACATTTGACATAATAGAGCTTAAACCTAAGAGAAAGGAAGATTTACGACACAATTTTCAGAGCATAGCGAAAAAGAAGAGAAACAGAAAAGGAAGGGAAAAAGGAGATAGAAGATAGAAGGGGTGGATATTGTGGGACTGAAATAAAAGGAAGATGAAAATTAAAGAAAGACAGAGTTGAGTGTTTAGGAAATTGAAGAATAGTGTCTCAATTCAAGTTGAAATATTGATGGATCACTGATTCTTTTAATGTTGCGCGGCAAAAAATTCCAAAGACGAATAGCGTTACCTAATGAAAAACCGGCGTTCGGATGTCAAGGAATCATAATGAGGCTGACACTATCGTATCTACGGAGACCAAAAATATAACGAATACCACTATTAAAAACGACATTGAGCTTTCTTTTGCATACGTAATTGCAACATATTTCATTGCTTCTATAATGCTTCCTGTCAGGAGTTCTAAAGAAGCTTCTCGAAAGCACTTCCAAACACAGGCTTTACCGAACCAATTTACTTTCCACATATCTCCTCACACATTTTCAGATGTCTAATAGTGATCTTCCCAAAACTGAGTTTCATATCGAACCTCGACCCTTAGTAGTCCAACACACTAACCACTAAGCCACTGCGCCTACAATTACGTTAATATTAAATTTACAGTTTAAAGTTTAAAGCTTATCAAAAGTGCGGAATCGGGAAAATAGAAATCTTTGTATCAGGGGCTAAGTATGAGAATAAATAAATAAATAGTTGGCGCAACAGTTCCGGGGGGACCCTAGGCCTAGCTTCTCACAACCATTCGTTTTGTGTGAGTTTTTCTTTTTGGAACGAATGGAAGAGATCTACAATTTTATGCCGACTCCAAACGGCTAATTGAAAAGCTCTTTCAAAACATTTGTACTCTCGGATGTTTGTCAGACGTTCGCGAGAGGTAGCGCAGTGAAAAAAAAAACCATAAGTTGGATTTTGGGTTTTTGCGGGATTCGAACCTGAGACCCCTCGCTTAGTAGTCCAACACACTAACACTAAGCCACTGCGACTACGGGGCTAAGTATAACGTGTGTAGTGATTCAATGCAGTCATACTGAACGCGAAGAACCATTACGTAACATTGTATCGCCCTAGATAGCATAGAGTGTCAAGTGGCATTCAATCGGTATCGACAGTGATTCATGCTACGTGGGGGTTCATACGAGTTCATGTGTTTGTTATTGTTTACACTTTGTACACCGTTCCCACTATGGAATAATTGGGACAAAGGGATCATATTTTAGTTTACTATGCTGTTTGAATATTTTATTGCTTAGGATAAGGAAGAAGAATTTGCTATAAATAAGAATTAAGTTGAATAATAAAGACAGTCTTGTACACACGCTTGACTCTTAATTAACTGCGGCATTTTTGCCTTCATATTCAGCGAGCTGCGCTTCATACAGCAACACATAGCGTGCTACGCTTAAATAGCTTAGGGCACCGCTAGGGAACAAACATTACATGGCGATCCTGCCATCTTCGCTTGGAATCATCACTTAGAACAAACATTACATGGCGATCCTGCCTATCTAGAACCACAAAAATGAAGCCTGAAGATCCTGTATTTTTGGATGATCCAAAGATCGTTGCTATTGCCAAGAAGTACGATAAGACACCAGCACAAATTCTCATCCACTATCAGCTAAAGCGTGGAAACATTGTCATTTCAAAATCGGTGACAAAGGCACGTATCGCGTCAAACTTTGATAACTTTGGATTCGACTTGAACGACGACGATGAGAAGACCATTGACAGTTTTGATTGTAATGCTCGATTGGTTCCTATAGTACCTATGGACATCAATACCATCCTTTCGAGAACGATGAATATTAATTAGCAATAAGCACACTATATCCGAATAGAATTTCGTTTTGTTCAAAAACAAACTCACGACCAAAATGTATTATATACCTACTTCATAGAAGTTAAGATGCATTTGATTTAATTAAATAAGAACCATCAAATAAGAAAAATAAATAATATATAATGTAAAAATTGAAATAAATTTGTTCACCAGTAGAAGCATAAACCATGTGTAAAAATAATAAAAGAATAAAGAAATGAAAAACACAAAAATGTTTAATCCAGTATGAACAAAGGGAATGACTTCACAAATTTTGTTAGTATAGAAATAAAGAAACCTAGAGGAATATACATATACACCTTTCTGGTGGACACAGGCGCAGACATTTCGGTCTGCAGAAGTAACATGATAATTACGTTAAACCCAAAGGAGGTATGTCAGATAAACGGCATAACTGATATAACAATATTTTCGGAAGGTACAGCCAATTTAGAATTACAAATTGGAGATAAAATTTTAGAACATGAATTTCACGTTGTAAATACAAACATGAACATAGCAACAGATGGAATATTAGGAAGAGATTTCCTAAGAACATACAACTGCAAAATTGATTATGAGACCTATGCGCTGGTAGTATATATAGAAGATGAGGAAATAACACTACCAATGAACATGAACATGAAGAATATAGGCAAGCTAACGGTACCACCAAGGACAGTTCAAAAGACTTCCGTTCGGACTAAAAATATCAACAAACAGTTTTCAGACATTTTTGGGACATTTAATAACAGCGGAAGGAGTTACTACAGATCCAGAAAAATACGAATTGATAAAAGAATACCCAGAACCAAAGAATGCGGACGATGTAAGACGATTCGTAGCATTTTGCAACTATTATAGAAGGTTTATTCAAGATTTTGCGAACATAGCGAGACCGCTTAATCAGTTACAAAAGAAGAAACAACTATTTACTTGGACAGAAGAGTGCGATGCAGCATTCAAGAGACTGAAACAAAAGTTAATTTCACCTCCAGTGCTAAGCTATCCGGATTTCTCAAAACCTTTTATTCTAACCACAGACGCTTCTAACTTTGCGCTAGGAGCTGTGCTTTCACAAGGAGAAATTGGAAAAGATAGGCCAATAGCTTATGCAAGCAAATCTCTTAACAAGCATGAACTGAATAAACCCATAATAGAAAAAGAACTATTAGCAATTCATTGGGGAATAAACTATTTCAGACCATACTTATTCGGAAGAAAATTTGTAGTTTACACAGACCATAGACCACTAGTTAGCCTATTCTCACACAAAAACCCTTCATCAAAACTAACCAGAATACGCGTAGATCTAATGGATTATGACTATGAGATAGTGTTCAAACAAGGAAAAATGAACACAAATGCGGATGCACTCTCGAGAATACAAATAAACTCGGAGAAACTAAAAGAAATGATACCAAAATGCAATATAGATATAGTAACAAGAGCAATGAAAAAGAAAACGGAGCAGATAGAAACATCAAGAACAACTGAAAACTATGCGAAAGCCTCAGACCCAAATGTAGGGATTGATCACCTCCACATATGGGACTGTACATCAATATCGGATATAAGGCGGATGAAGAGGATTGAATTTAATGAAGTGAAAAGAAATAGAAAGGGTACCCAACGACGAAGTAATATAATTATAGCAGCGAACACTGTAATTGTAGAATTTAGCGATAATTCTCTGTCAGAAGTAAAATTGATTTTGAAGAAGCTAATATTCAGGATGAGCAATACAGGAATCAATAGACTAGCGCTAGCGAGAGATAGTTTGATATTTAAAAATATGTACGTACATGAATTCAAAGAGATATTTAATAAGCTGCAAGAAAAGAGAACAATTGGAGAATGTCTAGATATATTGATATACGAACCTCCAAAAAAGGTAGAAGACGATGAAGAAAAGCATAGATTAATAAAAGAATATCATAGCTCAAAAATAGGAGGACATTGCGGTATTAGAAGATGCATCAGCAAGTTAAAGCAGAAATATGTATGGAAGAATATGAATCGAATGGTAAAAGCATTCATCAACAAATGTGAAGATTGTAATCAAGTTAAAGTAACAAGGTACACCAAAGAAAATTTTGTTATAACAGATACGCCAAGTACATCATTTGAGACCATTTCAATAGACACAGTAGGACCTTTGAGACCTTCGAAAGGCTTTAGATACATTCTTACAATACAATGTGAACTAACAAAGTTTGTGGAGGCATTCCCAGTAGAAACTAAAGATGCCGTTAATATTGCGAAGACAATAGTAGAGAAATTCATACTAAAGTATGGATGTTTTAGAAAACTTAAAACAGACAAAGGAACTGAATTTACCAACGAACTACTAAAAAACATTTGTAAGCTACTAAACATAGAAAAGATAGTATCAACCCCATATCATCATGAAACATTAGGATCCTTAGAAAGAAATCATAGGGTTCTAAATGACTATCTGATGACGATAGGAGACAAGGATAGTTGGGATGAGTGGTTACCATACTACACATATTGTTATAATTCAACACCTCATAGTAGCACTTCATATTCACCTTTCGAACTAGTTTTTGGTAAGATAAGCACTTTACCATGTGAAATATTGTCGAATAAAGAAAAAATATATGACTTAGATAATTATTTAAATGAATTAAAATGTAAATTAAGATACTCGCACAAGCAAGCAAAAGATAATTTGTTAGAAGATAAGAATAAAAGAGTTAACACACAAAATAATATTAATAAATCTAATTTTAAAGTAGGTGATAAGGTATTTCTAAGAACGCAAAATAAAAAAAAGTTCGACAGACCATTTAAAGGTCCATATGAAATAATATCACAAAAAGGTCCTAATAGTTGCATTATAATAGATAATAAGAGTTATGAGATACATAACAATAATTTGATTAAATCTAGACAAGATTAAGAATATATATAAGAAATTAACATGCACATGTCTAAAAGCATAATATTATAAGATTACCATATTAAGTACGCACTGAACACAAATAAAAGATGCACTAATACGAATGCTATTTATTTAAATTTTAAGAAATGTAAACAAATATCATTTTTCTGTGGGGGAAGGATGTAGTGATTCAATGCAGTCATACTGAACGCGAAGAACCATTACGTAACATTGTATCGCCCTAGATAGCATAGAGTGTCAAGTGGCATTCAATCGGTATCGACAGTGATTCATGCTACGTGGGGGTTCATACGAGTTCATGTGTTTGTTATTGTTTACACTTTGTACACCGTTCCCACTATGGAATAATTGGGACAAAGGGATCATATTTTAGTTTACTATGCTGTTTGAATATTTTATTGCTTAGGATAAGGAAGAAGAATTTGCTATAAATAAGAATTAAGTTGAATAATAAAGACAGTCTTGTACACACGCTTGACTCTTAATTAACTGCGGCATTTTTGCCTTCATATTCAGCGAGCTGCGCTTCATACAGCAACACATAGCGTGCTACGCTTAAATAGCTTAGGGCACCGCTAGGGAACAAACATTACACGTGCAAAACTAACAAGAAATGTACTTTGCAGATAGCAAATAAAGTTAAAGTTTAGAAAATTTCAAGAAGCCGAATGACGACGACCTGTGTTTTAAACATCGTTTGCTTTATCCCGCATACGATAGCTTTTTTAGGGATGTAAAGTTGTATCATAATTGACATTCTATTTAGAATGTTGTCAAAGGTAGTTCATTTTTGCTTCAGTTACCCTCTTTTTCGTCAAGTGTCAAAGACAAACCGACACACGATGGTGCCTACTGCATCACTCGTTTTTCATATTGTCTCGGAGTTTCGGTACTCCCAACTAGGCATTAGTCATAGTTGCTCAAAGGTACGCAGCTACAACGCCCTCATTAACATGTTTGGTCTAGAATTTTTCAGGCCACCCTCTCTTCCCCTCACTCATGCACTCAAAACATAAAAGTGTACCTATTTCAAGACAGCCACCTAACCTAACCTTCGTACAAAGCATTGATTCGGAATTATCATCAGAAATTGATCGCTTAGTTCCTATACGACTTTTTTAAACTTTAAAATAATTTTTTGTCGAAGTTGAAAGGGTTAATCAGTTTCAATTCTAGCTAACCTATGAAAGGAAATTCATTCCGCTTATAGGTAGCTGATGGCTCTGATCTTAGGGACTTCCAACCTAACCTAACCTAACATCATAATTCGGAATATTTATAACACGTGAAACTTAGTTAATGTGTATTTTGACGAATGTAAAATGTCATCTTCTCCACATCGTTATTCTCAAACTACCTACGCCAAATAATATAATCCCAAAAGTAATCCAAAGTTCAATGCCCATGAGTCGCTTCGAATGTAACTTAAACTCGCTCTCGCACCACATCGCTCAGGAAGTACAATTTTTCGAAGCAGCGCAACAGAGAAAGAATAACGAAAAATCCCAGCACATCGGAACAGTAATTAAAATGCAAAAGTGCACATTTCTCGACTAAGCAAATTGCAATGTGCATCAACAGTGGCACACAGCAAAAGCGAGAAACAAAACGCTCAAAAGCCACACTATCCAACTTCCCCACACCGTCGAGTAGCGCACAGTTGAAGGAAAAAGGTTATTGTTCGGAAAATAGGTAAAGGAAAAGCTTTACCTCGCTATTAGTAGTTTTGTACGCCCTCCATGCTCCACCGCCATGAACAATACTTGAGAGTAAGAGAAGAAAAATCAAAGAAAACTGTTACCTCGCTATTAGTGTAGTTTTGTGCGCCCTCCACTGCCACCAACACCACCACTCGGGATTAAGGGAAGAAAAATATAAAAGAAAGTTGCCGTCGCCGTGCCGCGCACACACTAATTCTGTCTCTAGGTTATGTTTTTCAGTGAAAAATTGCCACCGTACCAGTACCCACCCATCAGCGAGGACAGGCCTTGTATTGCACAGCAATGGAATTGCATCGTTTCCTGCTCCTGACCTACCCCTCGGTATATACTTAATGGGCATCTCTGTATATGTGCGGGAGCGGGAGGCTAGCAGATGCCCCCCTCTTTCGAGCGAGAGAATATGCAATGCAATGCAATATGCAACTAACTCAGAAAATGCGCTGTGCTGCGATAGTTTCGCATTCGTTTCAGTGGGTTGCAGTTGGCGGCATGGCGCTGCTCTGAAGTAGGGATGAGGGTGATGCTTGGTTGTTGTCCCAATTAAGGGTCATTGCTACTCTAGTTCTCTTCATTATATGTATTTTTATTTCTGACTCAAATAATTGCTGCAACGCTGCAAAAATGTTTCTGTATTCCTCAACCCAAGGATATCTGCTGACTGGAGGCGGGTTGGAGTGACAGAACGGAGTGGGTGGGGGTTTTGTGAATAGAGCCCTCACACCAAGCAAGTGGAAAGTTGACTGTATGTATAGCTTGCCATTAAATGATGGGTGAATGCTAATATTAATCCCTTGGAACAGGGTATGAGATATTTCGCCATTGTTTTCCTAGCCCAACCCCCCAGGAAGTGGTTTAGTTTCACGTGAATTGCTTTCTCTTTAGCTTGCATTCTGTATGCGGCACTACACTTTGGGTTGGTTTCTTTTTTAGGGATCTTTGACCCTCTCCCATTGATGGCATAGAAATCGTATGCACGGAATAACCCGTCTCCATACTTGACATAAAGAGGTTAGAAACAATAATAGTTTCTTGAGCGTCATCGAGTGTGTATGAGTACGAGTATCCTACATGAACATGGTGCATGGGAAATCCCCGCACCTGGGTCTTCATAGGATGAATGATGGTGCGAGTTGTTGAAATAAAACTCAATACATATGTATGCGGGTTAGAAATGAAATCAAAGGGGTCTCGGCTTACATCGAAATATGCATAAGCAATGAGGTATGAGTAAGAAGGATATGTAAAGCAATTGAGAATATTTTCGAGGATACACCTCATTAAAATCAACAGGAAATTTATATGAGCTTATTGGAGATGTGTATGAATCGATGGTACTTACCTCATAAACTGGTAGTGTGGGTCATTCACATTTGTTAAAAGTTTAAAATCCAATTTGGTTGGTTGCTTCACTCTGTAATTAAAGAAAATACAGGATAAGAGTTAATTAAAAGTTTTCTATTTAATTTGAATTGCAAAAGCCCTCCGCAATTAATCAGTGACTCTGCTTTCGCAGGAGAGACTTTTCCGATGTAACAAAGAAGAGAACACATTATATGTCTTAGATTTTGTAACAAGTAAACATTTTGACTAATACAGGTAGGACGTCGTTTGTCGTTTTTTTTTAAGAAACAGGAAAACGGAGCGGTCAAAACTTGACCTCATACTAGGAAAAGTTAAATAGTTGCTTTTGTTTCTTAGTATTTGACTTATAAGAAACATTGCACTGAAAAGATCTTTCATGGCGGTTATGCTCTCGCATGTCATCAACAAATTAAATCATTTTCTTAAATAATGGTAGCACATTCCTTTGTTTCTTTCATTCTATGTTTAAATCAACGACTCACTGTTTTGTGAAATAGCTAAGTTCTTTCTGTTGTCAGACACTGGACAAGAGGCGAATGTACGCATCGTATAATTAATATAAGCAATTGGATTAGTTTATCAATGGGGATGCGATAAATTGAAGAAATAAAATCAACTCACAAAAAAAGAAAAAAAGAATCAATAAATCAAATAATCAATCAAATAATGGTCATTAATTTAAAAAAAAAAAAAACCCAACTGACTGTAAAAAAGATTATTGAAATCGGTTGAGTGGTTTCGGAGATCGAAAACAGCGCCACTTATCGGGTCCAAAAGCATCGTATCTTTCAAAATGGAACCAACCATAAACCACCACAAAATAACATTGAGATCGGTTGAGTGGTTTCGGAGATCGACAACAGCACCACCTATCGGATCCAAAAGTATCATGTCTTTTAAGACTGCCTAAATCTAAAATATAACAATCCGACGTAGCAAAAAAGAATCATGAAAATTGCCCAGCGGTCATCGAGTTTCACCCCGAAAGAATTAGCACGGCGCTGGGTCGTAAGTCCTCAATAAGTCCTCCATAAAAAAAATAGTTGGATAACGAATCAAATTATTCGAGTTAAAGATATTTAGGTTTTAAAAAAGGTAACAAGATTTGTAAAAAGTGTTTCCAAAATTTTGTGGAAATGAAATTGTGTGTCATTTTTGTACGTAAATTATTACAGTAGTTCAAAATATTATAACAAAATATATATTATGTTATACATATTATTCTGATGTATCATATCAGACAATTGAATTGCCATAAATATTCCCATACTTTTTAGTTTGTTTTAATACATATAGTAAAAGCATACGGATATTTGTGGACTTATGGCCTACTTCATTTTTAAGATTGCGAAGCTATGGCTCGAATATATCTATCTATATATATAAAAATGAATCCCTATTTCCCTTGGTCACGGCATCACGCGTGAACGGCTGGACCGATTTCGCTAATTTTTGTTGTGTTTGTTATTGTCAGGAGAAGAATGTTATGAAAGAAAAGATTAAGAAAATTACGCGGAAAATTAGAAAATTTAAGAATACTTAACCACCATATTAAATTATATCTAATGTAACCATAGAGCTTTACAATTCAAACTTTTTTTATGTAACCTTATGGCGTTTGGCATAACATAGACAGAATGCGTGCTGCAAATATCCTCAAAGAGGATGTAAAAAAAAATGAATATCGTTTAAAACAGATACTTCGATCGGAGTTATTATATTGATAAAATGCATATAAAATAATTAATTTATTATTTCTAACTAAAACTGAATTTCTTTGTGCACATCACCGTTAGTTCAGAGCTATCGCTCCTAATATTAAATGTTCAATTTAATGTGGAGTTTTGGTAAGTTTGGATAGACTAACATATCAGTTGTTGTGCGTTAGTCGGGGAAAGGCTCCAGAACGGCTAGACCGGTTTAAATGATTTTTGTTTTGTTTTGTTCGTCTTGAATCAAGGATGGTTTAGGATAAAAGAGAAGTCGGAAAATCCTCAACATGTGGCGTTGGAGGCGTATAAGTCGTTTTTTAGTTTAATTAAATTTTCTTTTATAATAATCTTCTTAATTTATACATAAAATTCTTTCGGGATGAAACTCGATGATCATGATATAACTCGATAACCACTGGGTAAATTTTTATGATTCTTCTTTTGTTTTGTTCGTATTGATGTATTTCAGGTTAAGGCAAACTTAAAAGATAGAATTTTTGACCCGCTATTTGGCGTTGTTGTCGATCTCCGAAACCACTCATCCGATTTCAATGAAATTTTGTAGATTTATATTCTTCGTTCCCGCTTTAAGGATAGGATACTTTTGGACCTGATAGGTGGCGCTGTTGCCGATCTCCGAAATAGCTCTACCAATTTGATTGAAATTTTGTAAATGGATATGGTTGCTTCCAGTTTTAAATTTCGGATAGTTTTTGACCGTATAGGTGGTACTTTGAAAAACACAAGCGGGATAAGAAAACGGATTGTGGCACGTCTCATTCAAAAATAAAATCAAACGCTATTTCTAAAGTTGTATAATTAAAATTATTAATAGACACTGTCCAAATAAAGCAATTTGCGAAATGTGAACAAGATTTAATACGAAAGGTACGGGCAAAGCCGGGTGGGTACACTCATAACTCGGCGACGGATCGTTCGATTTTTATGATTTTTGGTTGGAAAGAAGTACATTATGCTACCTTTTGTCGTGAAAATAAAACGTTATGGGGATTAGTTGAATTTTTGAATTATTTAGACGTTCCGGGCTTACCTCTACATAATTTGGATTTCACGTGCGACTACAAGTTCCCGTGTGTATAGCTTTCACTGTGACAAATAATTTATTACAAGGATAATAGATGGATATGCTTGTACATTTGTGGCATCAATCTTGATTTCCCATGTTTCTCACATTGTGAATTTAGTGAAAAAGCGGAAAGTTGGCCGACACGTCAAAATCATTGCGGTTTGATTGAAACAAATCAACATAGCTATTCATCACTTATTTATATTGCATTTAATATAACTTTTGAATAAAGAATTTTAATTGGCCGAATTACATAAATTAGGAAGTGCATTGTGCATGCTCGGAATTATTATTTTCATTACATTAACAAATTTGGGCGGGACGAAGTTTGCCGGGTCAGCTAGTAATAAATATATATTTATATATTATAACAGATGATGATGTCTTTCAGTTTTTCAATCGATTTATATAGGCTGCAAATTGCCTATCAGTGTAGGCACAAACGTCAACTGCGGAAAGAAGAAATTGTCCCTGTACACTTTGAATTCCAGAGATTATAGGTTCGAAGACGAACACTACATAAAATTTGATTTTGAAGTCTGGTCTGTCGAAAAGATTGCTAGTAATAGAAAACTTACGGGTTGCAGCTCATTGCACCAGCGCGTCTCGAAATTATTAGGGTACGTAAATAATTTATTCTACCTTCCGACACCATTTTGTAAAAAAAAAAAAACTTACGTAATGCGCCGTACTAATACAAAATTTTAGTCTCGATTTTAAATTTATGGAAGCTCCTAATTGCAAAAATTGTATGAAAACTATAGCCATAGCCACTGTGAACTACTTAAATTTAAAGTCGAAACTAAAATTGTTTATTGGTAAGCCCCAATGATTATTACCTATATAAAGTTGTCAAAAACCCTATCTAAAACATTCTTTTCACATACTGTCAAATTGCGGGTAAATCCCCATTTAAATATTGTACCGCCTTAAAGAAAAATCAACACAGATAGCACTGCAAGAAGTAGTGTGGACAGTTGTATCACCAAAGGGGTACAATACTCTGCTGTACTGTCTGAAATAAATGCGCCTAACTAAAGAATATGCCACGGAGTAGGTTCGCCAGCACTAATCACGTCACATCATAACGGTCATACTAAATATTGCCTCAATATTTAAAACACAAAGATCTTTCAGGCAAACTGTCTTTCAACCAAATCGGTAAACAGAAGTACCTTCTGCTCAAGAAGGACTAAATTAAGCTCTCTTATCACTTATGGTTTTAAACAGAATCCAGACAAGACTCAGCAGCCATGAAATTAAATCAATGCATGTGCAAGAAATTCTGACAGTTAGGAAGTTCTAAGCTGGCGCTTAGGTCCGGTGTGGACTTGGGCCTCTCGGACATCCCGCTGCTATGACTACCAACAACATCGCCCATCACAATAGGTAATAACCAACTTATGGGCAACTTCTTTAAACTTTCGGCATCATATCTATAATTGTTATTTGAAAAATGTAATCATAACTTTGTACTGTAAAACACTCAAAAGAAGAAGTACAAAATATATTTTTCAATGGGTTATAGGTAATTGGCTCCATTTGCTGTTTTCCACCCTTATTTCATCCGTGCATCTTAAATTTGAATTTCTTGAATTCTTTTAACTGCACACTTTCGCTTTTAATATTATTTCTATTACCGAAACACCCGTTGAAATAGCAACAAACCAAAGACCGTTCGATTTGCCGCTCAGTTTCAAATTCAAAAATAATCCCTCGCTAGACACAACTCCATCTGGTAGCGGAAACGGAAAACACACCAAATCCCTTTATGCACTATCTGTTTCTCTTTTCAATACCCCGTGTATAAATAAGATTCCACCAGTCCTATTACCGTATCCGTATGGCGTATATTAAGAGTGCACTCATGTGTTCATGTGCGATTTTGGATTAGTGTGCAACACTGCCATTACAGCAATGCGAATGACGACAGAGTTTCAGAGAAACGCGCATGCAATGCGGAAGTTAATTCGCTTTCAATATATGAACGAGATGGAACTATTTATAAAGAGAATGCATTCTCTGTGTGTTTGTGCGTTTATCAATCGGTCAGCTTAATGTCATTGACATAGGGGAAATGACGTCAGATGGGATATTATACTAAGAGAAATAAAAGTCTCTTAAGAAAAAGAAATTAAAGAGAAGTGTGAAGTGTCTGTACAACAACTAAAGAGTTGCGGTTTTAGGGGAATTCCTCTCTGTTGAGAAATAGGGAATTGGCAAAATGAAATAAATTATTTTTGTCTTCTTCGTTTCGTACTTTTGTTGGCGTAAAAGAGAACTGTGTAAATTTGCTGTGTGTGTCAATTGGTTTCATTAACCCCTAACATTAAGGGTCAACGTCATTATGATGAACAAGGCATGGCGAAGGAGGCTTTAATTGTTTAAGAAATACCTAGTTTCACTTAATAATTTATTTAGATTGGTCAGTTTTTGATGAATTTCAAATGGATGCAATTCAATGAGGCTTGTAACATACCTACCTATTTATATTATAGATATAGGTAGGAACCTGTATAGGTAAAGATGTGTGGTTGCAATTTTAGTGACATTCTTTATAGGTATACGACTGTTTGCGGAGTTGATCAAATATGACTTAAAATATGTACCTATCTGAAAAGAATAACGATTTAAAATTCCAATGTTCTGCATTCGAGAAAAATTGCATTTTTGATGGGTGCAAGAAAATTAGAGATGCTACGAATATAGTTATTTGGCCGAATACGGAATATTCGGCGAGGTTCGTGGCCGAAGCGACTAATAGGTATTCGGCGAATGAAAGGGATCTACAATTTTCAATTTTATGCCGATTCCAAACGGCTATTTGAGAAGCTCCTTTAAGACAGTTATAGGTACTCTCGGATGTTTGTCAGAAGTTCGTGAGAGATCCCGCAGAGGAGAAGAACCCTAAGTTGGAGTTTAAAAAAAAAAAAAAAAAAAAATTGAGGTAGGTAAGTAATATCTACTAATATACCTATCTACCTAATAACTAATGACAACAATGCAAACAAATCTAAGTAGGTAGGTACATATAGGTATACCTCTCGATTGCTAACTTTTTAAGAAGCCTATAAGTATTACACACGGTCGAAGCCTTGTGAAACTGTATAGCAAGGATTCGTTTATACCTACCAACATATTGCAAATATCTATCCTCGGATATGTAACGTCTACAGCTCATGTACCTATCTCGGTTTTAATTCAACCACAGAGAATAACAATGCCCAAGTAAAACTACCCCGTTTAGCAAAAGTCGAAGACCCGGTAACGCCATCACAAATACTTATCCGTATTTACTTAAAGTGCAGTGAGAATCATTTTCTTTAAGGAAGAAAAAACACCGCCATGTTGCAGTTTAGTACGGATGACAACAAAGCGATTGCCAACAAATGCAGCTGTTCAGTGCAATAACACTACGAAGATACACATTAGCAGCACAGCGGCGAACGTCACATACATACCTATATACTGAGGCAAAACATTTTATCATCTTCATTATCATCAGCATGATAATCTCCATCATATCACCATCATCATTCGAGCAAAGTTGAACGAACGAAGTCGACCCTGAGGCGAGGTTACCAACCCCTATATAGTCGATGACACGTCACACGTTATCCTATATACACGAAGAAATTATGTGGACTAACTATAAACAGCCAGACATAAGTGAATGAACTGAGCCAACATCCCTACCGCCCACCGTAGTTGCCGTCACCGTCAGTCGGCTCCAGGAATATATGGAACACTTTTGTCAGACATGCGCTCTGGGGAGCTTACCAATGGAGGTGCTCTCTCGCTCACTGCAAGCAGTAGGGGTTGATGTGTAGTGATGTGAGTTTTCACATCTGCAAAAGGTAAGTCATGTCTTATTGTTAGACAAGACTACTTATATATGTGACTCACGGCAGGCAGAATACTACGTTCTATGTAGTATTTACAGAAATAGGAAGTTGGAGTAAACAATTGTGATACTCACATATATGACTGGCTGTGGATATTCTAATATTTTGCAAATATTTGTTGACCTAAGGGGTGATTAAGTAAGAAACTAAGGGTACCTACTTTGCGGTATTTGATTTCCTTCAAATAGGAAGCAGATGTAATGGTAATTAAATATGGGGGCAATGGCCCTATTAATTGTGAATTTTGATGAACATGGGAGGTCTCAGAACGAAGTGGAAAGGCGTAGACATAAATACCTACATAAGGCGATATAAAAATCGAATGACATCTAGTGATTCCTTCGAATTATCTAACTACAGCTAAGATTACATGTATCATTATTAATTGCAAATTTTGACAGGCCGTCATTATGACGTAAGCACTGCATAAAATTTGTCACTGCCAAGTGGGATTTCACAGCGCTTGCCACAAGTGATATACCAAAAATGTCACTATTAAGTGGCAGATTTTAATAACCGTGTTATCGGCTGTCACTCGCTGTGTCTCTCAATTGATACATTTCGTCCATTCTGTTTTTTTTTTTTTTTTTTTGTATGTGGAAATGACCGCTCTTTCGAATTTTGACAAGCAGTAAGCAAGACGTGCGTGTTGTGCGAAAAAAGATTTTTAGTTAAAAAACATCAATTAAGGATATTATTAAGTTTAGAGTGCTCGCTAAGAATCAGTAAGCTAGAATAAAATAAATGTTAGTTTTTAATTAGATTTAATCGTTTTTGTCTAATAAGTAAGTAAGTTTAATTAAAGATACGAATAAAAATTAATTTAAAATGAAAAACAAAATTGCATCATCGTATCAATCGTCACTACAGTCGTTGCCGCTCATTTATTAAATAACAAAACAAAATAAAGGTAAATATTATTATTACATGCACAAAAGATTGCAGTTCCAAACCCACAAATACTCACAATATGTTTTCACTTTATGTTTTCAATTTATAGTAGGTAATATTATTTTAAATATAAAGGAACAGTAGGACTGGGTAGTTAATTTATTTGGATTTTCTGATATCGACTCCAGCTAGCACTTCAATACAATAATCTTCATAATTTCAGTCGGACTTTACTGGTACACTGCTGGTGCACGGAAGTTGGTCTCAGGTGCCCTTGAATCCTTTTTTCATATCCGAACTTCCGTCCCCAACAATGAAATGAAAATGCTTTAATTTTACCATTTTTTTTACGTCTTTTCATAATTGTCAAACAGAGTAAAGATTAAAAAAAAATAATTTGCAAGACTCTGAAAATAATTAAAGAAAATTAGATTTTAGTAGCTTTTTAAAATATCGGCTGGACTAGTTAGGCATTTCGGTAAGCATTGATTTTTAATTTTATTCAGTCAACTTTTTACACTTTTAAAGGAGTTTCTTGAAAATTAAAAAACAAAACAAATTAAATATAGATACAGATTTAAAGCCGAAAGGTAATAATTTTAAGCATATTGTTAAGTTTAAGCTAAAATTAAAATATCAAAATTCACTGCCTCTGCTTTAAAGATCTAGTCACATAATCTGACTTCATTTCACTTAACATTTTCATATATTTTACCGTTTTTCTGGGCTCTCATGTGAATGATTGATTAATGTTTAATTTTTTTTTTTTCTTAAGCAATTTTTTTTTATTAATTATTATTCTTCCCTAGCAACACTTAACTTATATGAGAACTAAGTCCACTTCACGAAAGAGATTTTTTCCTTACACCATCAGTTTCATGATGGACCTGATAATTACTCCTTAGATCCAGCCGATAATCTTTGGAGAAATTGATACGGATATTTGACTTTGTTAGAGTACTCGTCGTTAATTGAAATTTGATCCAAGTTTGAGTTTTTTTTTGTTAAAAAGAGAGTATGAGAGCCTTGGTTTAAGAATAAATTTTCCCCTTGCAACAAACTAGGACAATTTATACTTTGCAGGAGTAGCCTAGCTTTTTCTAAACCTGAATTGCTTATGTGTTGAAGCAGGTTATCGATAAGAAAAGACCACAGTAGAGGTGAGTGGACTCCTCCTAGGAGTTGTTTTTATGCAATTATACAATTTTCTAGCTGTTATCATAAGTCCAACATGCTGTTTATGATTTTGTTTTAATGAACTAACTATGAGTATGACGACAAATTTTAGAGTGATTTTCGAACCGTTTCAATAACCAGGATAAGATGGTGTGTTATGCGCTTAACTGCAGATGGAATTCACTATAATACGATGGAGACTGTACTAAATTCTCAAATCCTGCCTACAATTGGGTACTATAAGTAGTGCCTGGTCTTAGTTAAAGGTGGTACTATTCATACCTTAAGTAAATAAAACCTTACACTCAACCCCCACGGATCTACATAAGACAATTTTAATGGTCAAAACTTTAGAAACAACTACATATCTTTCATTTTATGATTTCGACCAAATCACAACATTCGACAGTTCGAAAAATCCCTCTCTATCAAAGAATTTCTATTATGCAGTTTACCTCGGTGTAAAACTTTGAAATCAATTCCACTGTCAATTCCCTACACGGTATTAACAAAATACGCACAGCATGTTTTTCGTATAATAAGAAATGGATTAAAAATAGTCCTTGCTCAACAGACAAAGGACTGGATGGCATACTTAGGCTTTGTATTTACAATACAATGGGTCCGTTCAAAGCTCTTGTTTTAGTAAGCCTCGCTGTACGCTGACTTCTTGTATGTCAATTTTTATTCGCCTAGTTTTGAGCAGCTATTTCAGTTGACGTTTGTAGAGGTGTGGCCGACAAATCAATTCACGAATTTAGTGATTACGAATTGACTAATCTAATCTATTTTACATCCAGGTAATATCAAGTCCAGAACACCCAAGCCATACAGTTGAGTAGAGAACTTCAGCCGTTTTAAAAGCCCTTGTCATCAACAAAAGCTGCCGTTAAAATTCTGTTCAAATGGATCCAGTGCTAATCCTGGCTAAAAATCTCAAATACATATAATTATACTATAGAAAAAGTACATATTCTCCAAAGAAATATTTTCTAAACTGGTTGATTTCCGCGGCAGCTGTGGTGCACACCTGGACATCCATTGTGGAGATCTTGGTTCCCATAGAATTTATATTTGTGTATTACGTCTTTTCCACATAGTAAATATTTACAACAAAGACCTGCCCCAACAGGATTGTTCTTAAGTAAGCAATAATCAATGGATATTTTTCTTCCTATTGAAATACACTGCCAATGACCCCCTACGACAGCACTTCACATCAAACACAAAGGCGCAAATAGCTCACCACTCCAGCCTTACAGCTCTGGGTAGGTTATATACACAGAAATCCAAAGAGGGAAAATATATCCACACAAACAATAACGATATAGCAAATCGAACCACCGATCAAAGAAAAATAATGCTAGATGCAAACCCCTTAGTTTGTATGTCCACCAACAAAAAAAAACCCACGAACAACAAAGGGCAAATGACGTAGCCAGGACTACATCAACTAACCATAGGGATGCAATCCAAAAACCCGTTCCATCTCGATGTAGGGTAACGGATAGCACAACAGTGCATTGCGCATACAGTCTACAGTACACATCCCCTTTTTCCTTGTCGGAGCTGGATTACCGAGAATAGAACAACGAACATGAAAATAGGGACAGGACAATAATGGCGTAGTGTTCGTCCCCTCCATCGCTGGCTGGTTGCTACTAAAACTGACTCTGACAGACGGACCTACCTCAAGCACATCTTGATTGTTCTATCGCGAATTTTCTGGCTGCTGCACACACTCAGCCATGGGGTTGCGAAATACTAGTGCAATTGCAATTTAATGTGCGGCTGTTGAATTTCATTTCGTTTTGCAATGCGCATTATATAGCGAGAGGGGCGATGAACGCGTCGTCTCGTCGGTATATAGGTATGTATATAGCCGGCAGAATAGGGGTAATGAAGTGCAGCAGTGAATGCGTTTTTAGCATTCGTTACTCTCTGCTGACAAACTGAAAGAGTCACCGGATGTTTGGACACGATTCACATATTATTACACGGTATCCTGGCGTTTAGAAAAGAACTCTTCAGCTAAAACGGCAGACATGGCTTCGGACATCTAGGTAATACTTCAGACACTTTAAGCCTTTTTTCCTTTCTTTAGAACTGCTTGAAGCATAAGGTCTTTTGTAAATCAGAGTCAAAGTCTTCAAATCATTACCTTAACAGGTTGACTCAAATTTTGACCAAGTACCAAAAGAGACAAGACAGTTTGGGGACTTTTCGATATGCGTTCCATCGAAGCTATGCATATAATAGATAAATAAATAAACAGTTGGCGCTACAGGTCCGGAGGGACCCTAGGCCTAGCTTCTCACAACCATTCGTTTTGTGCGAGTTTCTCATTTTTGGAACGAGTGAAAGGGATCTACAATTTTATACCGACTCCCAAACGGCTAATTGAGAAGCTTTCTCAAGACGGCTTTATACTCTCATATGTTTGTCAGACGTTCGCGAGGGGTGGCGCAGTGGAAAAAAAAAACCTAAGTTGGAATTTGGGTTTTTGCGGGATTCGAACCTCGACCCCTCGCTTAGTAGTGCAACACGCAGACTGCAAAACAGAAAGACTGCAAATTGATGCTACCTCTGCCTTTAATCTGTGGAAATACGTTCTCAGTAAACGAACCTACCATTTCTCGAAGCTCTTCATCGTCTTTTGAACCCTTATAACTTAGGTTTGGATTATACCAGATAAACAAAATTCTCGAAATATATTGCCAATGGCAGACAAATTAAACATATACAGTTTTAATTGTATAGCTCTTGTACTTTTTTTATTGATATCTTTTATCTTTTTAACTCATCTAAAAAAAAACTCCCGGGGGACTGACATTCGCCATCCCGAATAGGATTGCACCTAGTCTTATGACTAATCAGCAATTTATTTTTGAATTATTTTTTGAATTTAAGAGAAAGATCCGCCGTTTGTCGGATTTCTAAACTTATTTTGTTTGAAAACAATACCTGAATTCTTAGCCCTACCTAAATCTTATAGATCAAGAGGTTTTATCCGTCTCAATCTCCTGATTACATTGTCATTATTTTTACATTGTCATTATTTAATATTTATTGATATTTAAAAAAAATTGATCTCCACTGACTTACTGATGAACATAAATAAAAAATAATTCTTAGGGTATTTCCTAATGTACTAGAACCTAGAAAGCTGATACTTGGTATGTTAGGTAATTTTAACGCTAGAAGTCTGAAAATTGATATAGGATCTCCTTGTTATTATAAACAATAGAAAAAATATTGTAATAACATAATACTGTAACCCTTTATAAACAAAAAAAAAAGCCTGATGTGCAAGAAATACACAAAAAAAAAAAAAATTAAAAAAATGTTGTCACAAGAAACTTACAAAAAGAAATGAAAAAAAATTCATGTAAAATGTTGTCAATGCGAGACCATTTATGACTCGCACTGTTAAAAAGTTATCAGATCTCATTTAGGAAGCGCCAAGCTTCTAACTCTATACGCCATAACTCTACAAGGCCTAACTTCACAATCTCTACACCTGAATTAAAATATTTGACTTGGCCATTTCGCTACATACACATGGGCGTAAGTGAAAAATATATCCACTGTTCATTAATTTTCTGTTAATAGTTCTTTTCAAAAATTCAAAGTTTGACATCATATCTTTACTGTTTTAGAGTCCATTGTATTGGATGCCAAAGCTTGCATAGCTGCTTGACTGATGGAGAAAATTGTTATGATGGCGCTTTTAATATCGTTTTTGGAGATTAGATTGGCGCAGATTTCAATAGCATGAAAAACAGTGGGACACGTTCCCATTGGTATCGAAACTTTGATGTTGGGTCCAAAGACACCAGCTCCAAATCCAGAATCCATTTTCGATCCATCGTTGTACCAGACTACACTTTTTTGGATCCAGTGTTGGAACGCCATTAGCCCATTTAGCACGATCTAGTAATTCTACCTCGACAAGTTTCCCAAAACTAAATATTTCCTTACCATAGTGTAAGGAAGGAGCAGAACATATTCATGTTTGGAATTAAGTTATGTATTGTTCAGCTGAATTAAACTTTTATTCGAGCTGCAATTTGATGGCGCATCTAGCAGCCGTCTTCATAATGAAGAATTGCAGGGGTGTGAGTCCAATAATGGCCTCAAGTGCCGTTGTTGGGCACGTGCGCATTGCACCAGTGATGCCGAGACAATCAATCCGCTGAAGCTTCTGATGCTCATTTTGCCGTGATTTGTTCAAGTACTTTCGGCCAACAGACGATTGCCGCCTACGAGATAATGAGTCTGACCTTCATTGTGTTTAACCAATGTATCATAACTAATGAAGGTAGAGGAACTCAAAAAAGTGGTTCTCGAAATTCTGTCCTTCTGTCATTCTGCACCTAAGGTCTACAGTCAAAACAGATGGACGGATTTGTTTCAAACTTCGAATTTGGAGTTTGTGGGCTTACAGTTAGGTGCTACTTTTTTATTACACGTTATCCCCATTATTAACCGTACTTCCCATATAATGGTTATAAGCAAGTTTGATTATTTTCTAAAACGGATCCAACCAGGTGAGGTTTATACCAAGTTTTTCACTAAATTCGCATAACGGTACTTTTGAAAATCGACCTTATCTCAAAAACGGTCCACTAGATGTAATATGTGTTATTTGTATAATATAATACTTTGTTCCAAAAACACTTAGGAATTTATAAAATATCTGATTGTTCGAAAAATTTGTATCAGTTGTAGAATTTGTTATGTTTTATTATTCATTCCCATTTTGTCTTTATTAATAAACACATCATTTCAAATCTAATACGACTGCGATTCTATTAATATGTTCATTTCTACCATGATGATTGGTTGGCTGGTTTAAGCGGCTGTATTCGCCCCACCAACCGTCTAACATGATAGCAAACTCAGTTTTTCTCTACACCATTGCACAATGCACTTATATGTATCTATCTTGAAAAAATATTTTTTTTTAATTGGTTTGCAATAGTTTACATAAAAACGATCTTATTGATTTGGACCAAAATTAATATTTAAACTTATATAGATGCAGTTAACATGGCTGCTTACCCAGTTTTACGAAAAAAAAATTAATAAAGGTACTTTTGAAAATCGGACTTACCTCAAAAACGGTCCATACGATTGTAAAAAAAAATGCATTCCTAAGGTAAGATGGTCATTCCTCAATTCATACAAAACTCAGTTTTTCTCTAAATTATCGTACTTATCTACAATAACTTTTTGAAAAAAGGCATTTAAATTTTTTTTTTTTTTTTCTAGTTTAGGTACTCGATGATCATACCGACGTCAAAATGCAGTAGTAAAATTGAAAACTTGCGTTTAAAAATTGTTCATAAATATTTCTTAAAAATGACTACCCAAATCCCGATCTGTGTTCACATACGGTAGATATATTCATTTTTCCCCGGTTAAGTGAGGGTATCTATACTTATAATAAAACTGTAGGCAATTTTTTTGTTACCTAATGGCGTGAAAACAACTGCACAGATTTCGATGAAATTTTTTTGAAATGTTTCTTAAGATTCTGTGCAACATATAGGCTATTCCTTTCATTTCCATGCCTATTTTTTGGAGCGTTTTTGACCAAAATGTGTTTTTTTTCTGACTTTACTGCCTTTAACTCGCCATTACTCAGATAATTCTTAATCAATTCAAACAAAACAAAATACTTAGGAGAGCCAACACTTTTATAGTTATTTCAAGTCATCAATCGGCTTTCTATGTCCTTTAGAAGCTGCAACCTTAAATCTAACATGAAAAAAATAAATTTATTTTCTCAAATCGAATATTATCAGCAGTCGCGGTTCTTGATCGTTGTTCTGCTTTGGGGTGGTTTGGTGGCGCACATCGCACAGGCACGTTCATATGAAAAACTGCGTGGTGTTTTCTCCAAATTAAGTGAAACGAAAGAGAAGTATGGGACGTGAATATACATATGTATATTGAATCAACAGTAACAATGTGTTTCTGAGGAAATGCGCAGATGGCTGATGACGTGTGGTGATCAGCGTTGCCATAAGTGCAGATTTGTCTGCATTTTGCAGATTTTCAACATTGCTGCATATTTTTAAAAACCAGAAATCTGCGCTTCAGATTTTGTCTGCATCCGCAATTATATATTTTGTTCTTTTTAACAAATTTTAACATTTGTTGCACACTTGATTTCGCTATATGCTGTCATTTTCGTATTCAGCTTTTTTGTTTTTTTTTTTGAAGTGATAACTTCTTTAGGCGCGTTGGGCACTATTTGGATGGGCAAAAATTAGCAAACTCGCGACACCGACACCGACACCGACACCGACACCGACACCGATTACATACTTCTTTAGGCGCGTTGGGCACTATTTGGATGGGCAAAAACTAGCAAACTCGCGACACCGACACCGACACCGACACCGACACCGATTGCATACTTTTAGTTGTAAACTTTTGTACTATTGCTTACTTTTAGGGGTAGGTAATTTATAGCTTAATCTACGATGATTTTTATTTGAATACGTTACTATGGTAATTTATGGTAGCGACAAATTGATTGTCACCAAAATTATTTCAATTACCTGTTTTGTATGGGGAATTCATAACTTAATTTTACCAGGCTTAATTCCGACATATTATATCCACGATTTTGGGTTTGTGCACATTTACGGCACAGTAGCTTGTGTTATAATTACCGAAACAAGAAATAGAAAACTGTGGTAAACTTGCCACCCTAAGAGTAGGTATTCTATATAAATATAAATAATTGTAATATTCATGTCGCCTTAGTGTATACTGTAAAATATGATTAGTAATTTTTGTGTAAAATAGTGAATATAAAACTACAATTGATGCCGTACCACGAGATCTAGAGCATTATCAATGGCGATGCGGCAAGACAGAAAAATATTGTTGTCTTTTCTCGTTCTTTTTCTTTTAAAAGTAAAATTTGTATTTTTCGGAAAGAAATTCATATTCAATTAAGCTTCAGTATAATTATTATTAATTTATTCGTTCTGTGCTAGTTTCGGTAGAATACAAGTAGATACAATCGGATTGTGGTAGCTGAAGTAAGATATGTACATCCGAGACTGTAATCTATCTAGATTACGCTGGAAGACAGCATCGATTGTTGTTCCATATCGTGTTGTTGAAATTTTTCGGTTGGAGTTCATTTGAAGATTAAATTTATCTTGCATAAAATCAATAAATGGTTGAGATCCTGGAGTTGCAAAATTGATATTGAAATCTTCCTGAGGTTTCAGAGGTTTACTTGCACGTAAACGCGCCCTGTAATCTTTTGCACGTTCTGCATCCGTCTTTCACATATCTGAAAATATTTTAACAAAACATTGCATTATTGTCAGAAATATGGAATTGTACATACCAATTACGTATTTTCCTGTATTTTTCTGCGTTTTACTATTGAAACGCCTGTAGGTACCTACAGATGCGAGTTGGATGACAGTTAAGGTTAAGGAGTCTCAACTGAATGAATTATAAGTAGTGTATTAAACAGTGAATTCGAACAGTGAAACAACGCGCACATAGATGTTTACATATCAATAAACATTCCTAACATTATGCAGCGGAAAATACCCGTTTGCTGTTACACAGGAAATGAAAGTGTCATTGGAATTTCATTGAGCTTGCATTGCCTATTGTAGGAGTGCTGGCCTACGACATTTTCGTTATGCGAGAAACAGATTTACACAGCAACAGTTACAGTAACTTTCACAACTTTTTAGAACCAATGTATTTTAATTACTTTGAACACATTAGCACAGCAACATCGACAGCGAAGTCAACGTTTAAGCTGTCAAAAATTCGCTTTTGCTGTTGCTGATGTTTACATATCAACAAACACTCCTAACATTATGCAGTGGAAAATACTCGTTTGCTGTTACATAGCAAATGAAAGTGTCATTGGAATTTCATTCGGCTTGCATTGCATATTTTAGGGGTAATTTCCGTCCCCGCAGTTAAATGTTTGGAATTACTCCACCAGATACTCACCGAATAACTCTTTGAGTGCAATACGGTCGTTTTTGTATCAAAATTTACTTATATATGCTAAAGATAATTCTGCATTACTTCAAGATAAATTTGGGAAGAGATTTGATGATATTCCAATCATTTTGAGTGGGGATTTCAACATCAACTTTGCAGATGATAAAAATCTACCATTAATTGAATTTTTAAATAGCAAATTTGATTTAACGATGAGCAATGATCGCAATCTTAGCACGACTAGACATAAAACTACAATTGATGCCGTCTTTACAAGATATTTAAATAGATTCGAATCAAAATTGTTTGTTTCATATTTTAGTTACCATTAACCATTAACTAAATTTTTGTAGTAGTAGTAGTTTATAATAATGAATAAAAAAACACTTTATTTAAAAGTACTTCCTACACAATAATATATTTTCTGACGATTCGAAAAATACACACGTAATTGTTCAAGTTATCACTTCTGTCGGCACTCCCGGAGTGCCTTTTTTTTTTTGAAGTGATAACTTCTTTAGGCGCGTTGGGCACTATTTGGATGGGCAAAAACTAGCAAACTCGCGACACCGACACCGACACCGACACCGACTCCGACACCGACACCGACTCCGACACCGACACCGACACCGACACCGACACCGACACCGACACCGACACCGATACCGACACCGACACCGACACCGACACCGACACCGACACCGACACCGACACCGACACCGACACCGACACCGACACCGACACCGACACCGACACCGACACCGACACCGACACCGACTCCGACACCGACACCGACACCGATTGCATACTTTTAGTTGTAAACTTTTGTACTATTGCTTACTTTTAGGGGTAGGTAATTTATAGCTTAATCTACGATGATTTTTATTTGAATACGTTACTATGGTAATTTATGTTAGCGACAAATTGATTGTCACCAAAATTATTTCAATTACCTGTTTTGTATGGGGAATTCATAACTTAATTTTACCAGGCTTAATTCCGACATATTATATCCACGATTTTGGGTTTGTGCACATTTACGGCACAGTAGCTTGTGTTATAATTACCGAAACAAGAAATAGAAAACTGTGGTAAACTTGCCACCCTAAGAGTAGGTATACTATATAAATAATTGTAATATTTATGTCGCCTTAGTGTATACTGTAAAATATGATTAGTAATTTTTGTGTAAAATAATGAATATAAAACTACAATTGATGCCGTACCACGAGATCTAGAGCATTATCAATGGCGATGCAGCAAGACAGAAAAATATTGTTGTCTTTTCTCGTTCTTTTTCTTTTAAAAGTAAAATTTGTATTTTTCGGAAAGAAATTCATATTCAATTAAGCTTCAGTATAATTATTATTAATTTATTCGTTCTGTGCTAGTTTCGGTAGAATACAAGTAGATACAATCGGATTGTGGTAGCTGAAGTAAGATAATATGTACATTCGAGACTGTAATCTATCTAGATTACGCTGGAAGACAGCATCGATGAAAATTACTTATATATGCTAAAGATAATTCTGCATTACTTCAAGATAAAGTTGGGAAGAGATTTGATGATATTCCAATCAATTTGAGTGGGGATTTCAACATCAACTTTGCAGATGATAAAAACTACCATTAATTGCATTTTTAAATAGCAAATTTGATTTAACGATGAGCAATGATCGCAATCTTAGCACGACTAGACATAAAACAACAATTGATGCCATCTTTACAAGATATTTAAATAGATTCGAATCAAAATTGTTTGTTTCCTATTTTAGTTACCTACCATAAACCTATAGTATCCGTTTTCAAATATAATGATAATAATGATGATGATGATGGAAGAGTTTGAAGTTGTTGATGAAATTTCATAAGTGTCATTGGTATGCATTTCAAAGAATACCCATTAATTTTTAAATTTAATATTTCATGTATCTGTAAATTTATACATTTTTTGTTATTGTTACATACAAAAAAAAAAAAAATTGTGAAGGAAGATTTTTCCATAGAAATCTGCATTGCATTTTTTTTTTTGTCATAATTGCAGATTTTTATGGCAACATTGGTGGTGATAGACGTATGGTGGAGGTGGTGCATATAGAAATTGACTTCATGGTTTTTGTTTTAATGGTTGTTATAGTATCTACGTTGATATCTACAGTAAAGAATTGAAGAATTCAAGAAGTAAAGACGATATATGTAGATGAATTATGTTGTTTGATTTACGTATTGTTGGTGTAGATACAAATTTCCGTTCAGGCTTTTGTTTTAGTGGTTGTTCTGATATTACCTACGTTGTTCCTACAGTAAGGATTAAGGAAGTGAAACTTTAGTACTTATGCTGTTGAATTTAATTTTCTTAAATTGGTGTTTTAGGTAAATAGATTTGTTTGATTTATTGTTTCAAATTGTCAAATCTCTTTTATTGGAAATTACAGTCTCACGCCGCGTACGAAGTTGCGGGCACAGCTAGTATACAATATATTAAGATTGAGCAAAGATAATTTACAGACAAAAATAACTAGATTTTTTTAGCCTTAAGTTTAATTTTTCTTGTCGCCGGTTTGTGTTTAGTAACTTATTTTTTTTTTAAATCGCCAAATTGAGCCCTTAGCTCAATTAAGCGGGATTTTCTTAAATGATGCGATGGTTCAATGAACCGGAATTTCTCTAATTGAGTTTCCCGGTTAATTGCGTCAAAAAGTTTGCATCTTAGATCGATGCAATTAACCGGGGATTACTGTTTCTTAGAATTTTGTTTTACATACGAAACCGAACGGTGAACTTTGGTCGTTTGTACCGTTTGCCACCGCAATATTTTCCATAGCTTCGCGTCGGTCGCACAAAGTTGTTCCGTGATTAGGACACTCCGCTTTAAGCCTGTCGGCAACAAGGATAAACAGCATAAGTCCAGTTTGACTTCAGATGTGGGAAGGCAAACTGGACTTATGCCATTTTTGTTCCCCTGATCCATAACACAGTAACCATAGGAGATATTTTAATATAAAAAAGGGTCAGATAATCCTGTCTAACTGTAAATAATGTAAATACAAGAATGTAGTAGAACGTATCGGCGATTTCTGGAATATAATATTTTCAAACAACCCTCCGTACATAAAAATCTTTTTCTTACCGATTTACGCATAAAAGCGTTTTCCTTTTTCTTTTCTTTGCTTTGTGCTAGCGAACAATGGTCCTATCATGTTCGTGTTGTCCTTTCAAACCAGTTTCCCAAATGGGCTGTTTCTATTTTTTATATAAAACAAAAACCAACTTTCAGTCCTTTCAAGGAAAATGCATTGAAATCCAAATTGACAGTTGAGGAATTCTGATAAAGCGAAAATGCGTCTGAGATGAAACGCAGCCGGGGTTGGGTATTATTTTTTTTTTTTTTTTTTTGTTCTTCGCAACCCTTTTTTTTGTGTATCCTTGCTGTTATGATGCAATGCTTGCAGGAAATTTAAATTTCAATTATATTATGCAAGTGAAGCAGGATATGCGTCCATATTTGGAAAAGACATGCAAAGGAGGAGTTCAATGAATACGCTTCGCCATTCATTGTTTCGCTTAAATGGGAATTTTGTTTTGGTTACTAGATGGGGGGCGAATATGGTAGGAAAAGTGCGTTCTGCTTATAAATCTCCTTGTTCTGTTTGAATGCTTAACTTGGAATAACAATTGTGCGCATAAAGCGGTTTTCTGAGATTTTTGTCAGCAGCTGCTGATAGATAGGATCTGCGAATGCATCAGTAAAATTACATTTTAGCTTTTAGATGGTAGAGATATGCTTATTGGGGCAAAGGGTTTTATGATTTTGCGTGTAACTTCTACAACTCAACTAGTTTCTGTAAGGCTTACATAAGACCCAATTGTAAATGAAAAGCAGTTGAATCCAACGTTTCCAGGGATGTTGGTTGTACATTAAGATAGAGCTAGCTGAGCCGCAATGATGAAGTTACCGAATATTGAATCGCAACTGAAAGTAAATACGTATATCATTTGAGAAAGGCATTGGATATTCAAATTCGATTTCCAAAATAGGTATAAGGTACTTAACGTGGCCACCTTTCGCAAAGCAAATTTCGGTTCACAAAAATTATATTATTTCACAATTCAGTTGTATTTTTTTTTTTTTTTTTTTTTTGTATTTTTCAAATTTTATGTAGATAAATATTTTAGTTAGAACTCAAGGCATGACATTTGTATATTGTAGGTACCTACGTACAAAAGATCTCGTAACAATAATACTCAGGTTTTATCGGTGCATCATTCTTCATTAATTACAGAGAACGCTCTTTCATCGGTGGCCGAAGTGGCCGGAAAACAGAGAACGTAAGCGGTGATTTTCATTAAATGGTTGTAAGGAATGCTGTTTTTCGCAAGCGAAAATATTTTCTTGTGATGACTGAAATTTTCGCCGGTTACATTACGGTAGACCTGTTGGAACTACCGATAAGCGATAATGGATCGTGTCAATATAAACTAGCATTTGCCTTGAACAAAAGGTCTCAGCAGAGTAAAAGCCCTTAGCAATTGCTTTGAATCGGTATGAATTACTTTGCTAATGTAAGTTCGGAAATTCGAACATAGCATTTACTTCGCCGTACGTGTACTTGCCTTGCAGTTCCTGTCAAACCAGACCAGTAAGTTTGAATTACAAAATTTAAATTCAGAAATGCTCCAATTGCACCTGGCAATATGATTTTTTTTTTTTTTGTTTACCAAATAGGTTGCTGATGTTCTATTTCTTCTTCAGTTGCCGGGAATTGTATCAGATCAAAAGCTTGTTGGAAATATTTGTTGACACGCCAGCCAGGTATTTTGTTGGTTTTTGTATACAAACAGAATTTAAACTGATTATAAGAAAATATCGAAAATTCACAATACTTAGATCGTTTTATGTTAAAATTGTACATGCAAAATGCTTAGCAAAAGGCCTGAGTCAGGTAAATAGCAAATGCTTTGATTTAGGCATTTCGTTTTAGTAAAATCAACTGCTACATTTAATTCATACCACCCAATGAATCGCAAAACGATTTTACTGTCAAGAATGAGTTCAAGCGCAACGTCTGTGTATTTTCCCTAACACGATGGAAACATTTAAACGATTCTTTTAACCGAAACGTATGCATAAGAATAACGTCAAAAAAATAAAATACTCAACAAATACGCGTTAAAAACCCGTAAAAAAAAAAACATACAGAAAAAACTAAGCAGCTTGTCACAAAATGCAATAAATACACATCAAAAGGAATCGAAAAAGCTTCAGAAAACGCGACAAAAACAAGAAAGCGTCGAAAAATGCAATGAAAAGGATTGGAAACGCTTGCAAAATGTATAAATAAAAACGGCAGAAAAACAACAAAACCGGACTTAAAACGGTTTAAAAATATTAGTTTGAAATTAAGGCGCAATGGCTAAACAAATAAGACATTACTTGTTCTAAACAATCTGAGCAATGAAATAAATTAGCACCAGAGATTTGGTATTTAATGCAAAAATAAAGGGTGTCCCAAAATTCACGGAAGATTTAAATTTGTATAAGTGTTATCAACAAAAAAAAAGCTGTTTGACAACTGACAGCTTAGAGTTAGTAAGAATGGATCATTACGTGGAAGAACGGCTTATTTTCATTGTTGAACAATACTTCAAAAATAATAAAAATAAATAATGAAAAATAATAAATTTTTGAGCAAAATTATCATTTTTACCTGCTTCTTTAATCATAAAAATTGACGCATTTGGCGAAAGTGTTAAAAGTCCTTATACAGTCGAACCTATCTAAGTGGGTATAATTATGGCACACCTTCTTTTCAAAAATAACTCTTTAAGTGCAACTTTTTGCACACATATAAATGAAACTTTATATTTTATAAATTAACCTCTGTAATTGGACTAGACTTGCAAATTCATTTATTTTAACCTCTGTAAGTGAGACAGACTTGTAGAAAAAAAGGTGCTTTTCGCTATACAAAATGTTGCAAGTGCTTGCGCAAGCACATTTTGTTTTGAAGGGGTTCAAGTGAAACAAATATTTGCTCTACCTGGGAAAGTGAGAACTGGGTAATTGGAATATGTACCTCTATAAGTGTTACTGAAATAAATAGCCCATTAGATTCCAATTAACCTGTTTCGACTGTATTTCAATTTATTTTTAAGGACGTAAACAAACCTATATCAATATTACATTTGGAATCTTACGCGCTTGGTTGAAGCTGCTGACTGTAATCCTTTTCTTAACGTCAAGTGTATATATATAGATTTCGAGAAATATTCGAATCCGACCACCATTATCGGGTCTCTTTTCGTCACTCTACCACTATAAATCTTACCCAGAGAGACTCTCTGGATTTCTCCAGAGTTCTTCCCTAGGGCTCGATTCCTAGTGTTATTGATAGCATTTGTTTATGGGAGATCAGTTTCATCGACTGGGTCTCGACCCAGTGATGTCCCAAGATCTTCATTCTTCTGCCAGCCAACGCCGGACATTGCCACAATATGTGTGCCGCTGCCTCAGATTCCTCCAGGCATAGTTTACAGGTATCATCCTCTCTAAGGCACATCTTCCTTAAGTGATACCCGAAATTACCATGTCCTGTTAAAAAAAGCCACCACCCATTTCAATGTTCCTCGACTCATGCTTAGAACCCTTATTTGAGTGGAGCATTTCGGCCACTTTATTGCCATTTCAACCTGTTCCACGGTTAACCACCTTCTCAAGTGTTCTGTCGTGATCCATTTGTGAATCAGCTGTTCTATCATTCCTTTGCCAATTGAAGAGAATGGTTCTGGTCCCAGCAACTTTTCAGTTGACCCAAGGGAGTCCGCCTTTTTGTTGCCTTCGATCCCTATGTGTCCTCGTACCCAAGTCAGTGTTACCTGATTGTCCAGTGCTATAAGGATATTTCTTCCCTCCACCTGACTCTCAAGCAAGTATTCTAACGCATGCACGTCAAGTGTAAGAAAACCTCTGTTCTAATTCCCTTGTGATTTGTGTGTTGTCAAATTCATATCGTTATCGCCACAATACACATAAAATCTACAAACTCTCAAATATGTTGTTGCTGTATGCTCAACGCTCAACATTCGTAGTTGATTTGATATATTATATAGGTACCTATTTAAGTCTTCTAAACAAATTTAAGAGCTAATAACCAACAAAGAAAAAATATTTTTAGGTGTGACTCGTGTGACGTGTGAGCGTAGAGGTGGAGGAGGCGGAGAGTGTTTTTTTCTCTTTATCACGCATTATTTATCTCTTCAAAAATAATACGTGATCAAATAAATATAAAAAATCCAAATCGTTGTCGTTGCTCTAATTCTAAAAAGCAAGTAAAAAAGTGATCACGCACATTGACCTTGACTGTGATCTGTGACTGATGACACAGTAGAAAAGCATCGGCAGCAACTAAGAGAGGGACGGTGTACTTTAACAAGGAGGAAGCTGTACCTAAACAGTTCATTGTAACTTGTAGTAATTAACCGTTCGACGAAAAGAGCTGTTAAAGATTAGCCGGCCAACGCGTGTTCTGTCTTGATTCCGCTCGGTTTTTGTTCAGGGCCTTTAGCTTTGGCTATATACTATAGTACAAAATTGGGAAGGAGAAAGTTAACTGATGGTTTGTATACGCATTACGCACCAAAATAAACCAACGTCAGTGTCAATGACACTTTAGTGATAGAGTATACCTACGTATTATTTTAGATGTATTGGTGAGTTGGCTTTTAAGTGTTTATTATTTGTTAAGTCTTTTGTTTTGGTTTTTTGGCAATTGTTCTATCTTAGCCTTTTAATCTGTTATCGGCGTGAGCTGAAATTAAGTAATTCACACCAAAACTTTAATCGTTCATATAGGTAGGTAAACTTTCTTGTTTAACATTATTTGGAAATTGTATCTGTTGACGAAGCGATGTTATCCGATCTATGGTGTCAGTGACCGAGCCCATAAAAGGTGGGGGTAAAGAAATTTAACACGCAGTGGTGTAATAAGTGGTGTGTTTGGGTTGCACAGCAGGGGTAATGAATTGATTGGCACCCGATAACGATGTCTGATATTGTGCGTTTGCGTTGGTCATTTGTCAAATGACTGGATTATGTCAGTAGCTCGGTATAAGCTAACACCTCCACAAAAAATTTAAATTAATGAAAGGCAATTAAATCTGTTATTACATTCCTACTATCGGACCCAATAATGCTAATAAAATATATAATTATATATATTATATAATATCTATATAATTACCACACTCTTATACTAGGCTAGCTTATGTAGCTATATACCTAGAACAATAACGAATGGAATTGGTTAATAAATGAACTTCCTACAACTCGGCCTTGTTTTGTCTTAGTAACGGCTACAAGCACCATGCTCTTTTGTCAAATTAGGTTAAATACTAGTAAATGTTAAATGTTATGTGTCACGCCCTGTTTTCTTATTACTCCTATATATCGTGAAGAGATTTGTTATAAAAAGCTATATTCCAACTTCAATTATTCATATTACTTCAAATGATATCAATCTTTTTTAATAAATAGCATGTTACATAAATATATTATTATTGAAATAAGGCTAGAAATACCAAAAAACTTTGACGGCGATTTGGTACACCATTTTCCTTTGGCAAGAGAATATTGCTGTATGGACTTAAAACGTTATAATTATTAAGTTATATCTTCGTAGTATACCTACCTACATTTGAATATATTCACTTTAGTTTTACAGCCACTGCAATGATTTTGAAAGTTCTTGGAAAAATATAAATAGTTTGAAATAAAATTGAATATTATAAATCTTCAATATTTCTTGAGCGCGAGAGTTTTTGCCACTACAACTTATTGATATTATGTGGTAAAACTGATTTTTGCGTACGAAGAAATGCAATTATTAAAATTCACATAATATTACCTGCTTTACCGTTTTTCTGACATTATCTTCGTTTAGATATTTTATCATCCCCATTACCATTAAATTGAAAAGGTTATGTATGTAAATTTCATATAGGTATCAGTATTTTTATTTCCAAACCAACTAACAATCATTATGAAAACAAATTTGACAGCTCACTGAAGTTCGATCACATTTTGATTACAAGTCATAGCCAAAATAGCATTTTGTGTGTTTCCTGAAATAGTAGTTTTAAGAGCTAAAGCTGATTCCCAACTTTGGTCACCGTTCCATCCTGCACTGCAAACAGTACGCACTTTGATAACATATACACACTGTTAATTTTACCTACGCTACCTTTTCTGAAACGTAGTAACAGCCGTTAAACTATAACTATCAATTTTTACTTGGGTCACAATCGACAAATTTAGAGTTTTAAAAAAAATTCAATACTGAAAATGGGAACTATGAAACTCTGTGCCCAAATTCTATCGAACAACGATGAACTTACAGCATCAAAAATGTGCAGATGTTAATTTAGCTCAAAATACATTGTGGTCCCACTTTTCCGTTCCATAACCACGATGGCCATTCGAGGATTGTTGCCACACTTCGAATTATGGTATCAAGAGTGGTCACGCGATTACAGTATAGTGCGACTACTTTCACTTAGCTCATGTTAATATAATTACTATCTTTTACACTCTTAACTACACTTAAAGCTTGGTGACCACTATATGCAGTGTACCGGAAGTAGTTATACATGTAGTTGGTTCTATCCTTCCCTTAACGAGCTTTTTCGCAGCATCAGAAGAAGAAGGGGAAGCCTTACTTTCTATTTCGCGGGACAGCTGACGCATTTCCTACTAGATAAGGCAAGAACAAACAGCTGAATTTAAATAAGCTACCTATTTCTGTAAACATCTCAGAAGTGAATAAAGTGTTGAAGTTCCCTTTTACTGTACGGCTTGGAAATGACATACGATCAGAACTTAAATACGTCATCGGACAAGCCTACAACTACTTTTCATTTGAAAAAGATTGTACCAGTATATATTTTAAATTCTAAAGTGCGGTATTGAGTTTTAAAAATATATATGAACACAGATCGGCTTTTGGGTAGTCATTTTGGATAAATAATTAAGAAAACTGATTTATTCGAATTAATTAGAGCAAAACTAATTACGGATTCTTATTTAGAAAACTGGTATTATCTTTAATGTGTATTTTTATCAGAATCGTACCAAATATAGCAATGTTGAGTTTGAAAAATACTATTGCCTAATTATTTAGCTGAAAAGTGTGTATTAGCTATTGTTCGAGATATAGGCTTCACTTGTTTTTTTAAGTTTTATCCAACTCGAAAATTGGGTTTTCGAGATATGAGAAATTAAGGAGGCAATAGTTTGAAAAATATCAACTTTACTCTAAGTTGGCGTTTTGGTCAAAATCGTTACGCCGTTTTCAGGAAAACAAAGAAAACTTAATTTTTAAAAAAATCCGGGCAGCTATTTAGACTTCAGGCCATGGGACATACGGACAGGTAGGCGGACAGAATTTTGCGATCCACTTTTTTGAATTGCTCTATCATCCCAACGTCAGATTTGATTAACATCTCGAGTTCGAAATTTTGTATGGCTACAATATCTTTTTCTTACTGCGTAATCGAGAAAGTTAAAAATGGAAATGATTTGCACTAGACGATATTGGAGTATGTATCTGCTTCGCACGAATGCATCCGTTCAATGAATGGAACAAACTTGCGCTTTCTCATGAAGTAGACTTCAATCTGAGAGAATCTAACGTTGAGGAATGAAGATATTTGCTGATGTGAGAGCTAAAATTGATGAAAAAGATCTAGATTTCTTAGATCGTGCTTCTTCGTCCAATTCAAGAAATATTTACAAAAGCTTTTCGCTTCGTATTTAATATAGTTATTTCTCCAGGGATCTTTCTGTGAATACTATAGCAACTATATTTAGAGCCAGGGTTGAAATTCCGTATTACAATCTGCATTTTTACCACATAAAAACTCGACTTCCGATTGGTGAACTCTCTGCAATAGAAACGAAAGAGAGAATATTTACCATACCCTATACCCATACCAGGGGGTGTTTTTAGAATCTAGTATTTTTGTTCTACAATCTAGCCCAGTATATATTTAAATCATATTTCAATCAAGAACTTATTACAATTAAAATAATTAAGTTTATAAAATAACATCTATACTCTGATTACATTTTAATACGAACTTATTAAAGCCATCAAATTCAATATATTTGTATTTGGTGTTAATACAGGATTTGAACTGAAGTGAATAGATTGAAATATATTTGTATTACTTTTCAACCCAAATATATTATTTTGTCGCTTGTTTAACAATTTACAGTAAGTTTGAGCATCCTACTCAGTGGAGTGGATGATTTGGATAAAGTTAATAAGAAAAATGTTTTCAAATACAAACAAGTAAAAGTCAAGCTTAAAAGGAAGATATTTACATTGATATGCAATGAGAATATTATTCTTACAAGTAAGTATGTTTAATTTCAAAGTATTCTTGTATAAGAGGTTATAATATTTGCTTTTTTTCTTATAGTTTTGAAGCGCAGAGATGTTCCTAGTGGATTTGCTTTTGAAGAAAAGGGCGGTCTAGAGATTCAAATTCATTGCCTCAGATATATAGTTATCACATTATTACAAACCAAGAAGTTAGTAATTAACTGAATAATTAATAAGATAATTCAGGCATTCATGCGGTCTCCTTTATTTAAAGGTCTGGAAAAATATACCTACTACAGAGAGCACAGCGGCACTCTATAGGATTATTTTCCAAGGAGATAAAAGACCGCGGTAATTTGCCTACGCCTGACAATTTTTTATAAGTGCTGTATAAATAATAAAAAATATTTTTGGTGTTTAAATATGTCCCATAGTTATTTAAATCAAATCTTAATAAGTATTAAGCTATAACAAGATTGTATTATATTTTAATATTCCATTGGGGTTATAAAAAGCAAAAGAAGTATTGAATTTGACGTGAAAGTATTATATTTTAATCTGCAGTTTTTTGAATTCGAATACAAATGTATAACATTTTGTAATTTTTTAAATATAAATAAGGGTTTAATATAAATATATTTGCATTGAAACACATCTCCATCGATATTAAAATTCAATATGTCAGCCATATTATGTAATAGCAGACATTATTTAAAATTAATAAATCTTTTATTAGTCGTTGAATTTGAATATATGCAAAATATTAAAGTTTAATACTTTTTCGGCGTAGACTTATATACAACCCCAAAAATATTAAATTTAGCACTAGAATTTTTAACCGTGAGTACTCTGCAAACATGCGCTTTCTTATCGCACAAGTTTCAAAAGTACTTAATTTTTCGTTAAAATATAGTTTTTTTTGTACAACCCCTTCTCATTAAATAATATAAAAATTAAATTGAATTTTGCATTATAAGTGTATAACATTGCTTCTTTTTTTTGTGTGTTTTTTTTATATACCTATATATTTCTCGCCTTAGGTGGCGCGCGCAAGTTGAAGGGGACCTCAACCAACTTGGAGTGCGCAACTGGAGGCAGTTAGCCAAAGATCGCGCTAACTGGAGAGGCGTATTGGTTGAGGCCCAGGTTCACCCCGGACTGTAGCGCCACCTAAGTAAGTAAGTAAGTATATATTTTTCGTGTCATTTTGGTGAAATGTCTAATCCGACAGACGACATAAAATGGCATGTCTGTGTGAATTGAACGCAATTGTGCATTTATTAAAATTTTATTAACAAATAATTTATAATAATAATAATAAATTGAATACGGCTACTTTAAAGCTTATAGATCAGTATAAAGCTTGCCTCAATAATCGTTAAATTACTTGAGGGAACTATCCTCAACTTGGATGAAAGACTCTCATGGCTGGATTATTAAGCATTAATAGGCTGCTTTCTTAAGTTTTCGGCTATAGAGATACCATTCAATGAAGTGTCACAGAACAAATCAAGATATAAATGTTTAGATTATAAATACTCTATCAGATACCATGTTCACCATTCTAAAATTAAATATCTACCAATCATAGCCAACAACAATAATTGGGAACCCAAACTAGTAACTTAGCAACACATAGTTCCAAATTCAATCGTAAAAATAGCCATCAATATGAAACTCATTATATGAGCAGCAGTTTATCTGTCATATGAGTAACTATCCAAGCTCAAATGGGACATCAAATTATACAGTTAGTTATGCCTTGCCAAAAATAAAGCCTTTCAATGTCATGCCCAAAAAAAAAAAAAAAAAACGGGGACGGGGACATTCAACTTCACGGTCATGGCTCACGCATTACGCACGCCAGAATAAATATTCATCAGCATCGGCGCAATGGCAACAACGAAAAAGAGCGTTTCATCGTGTAGTTCTGCCATAGTCTCTTGACGCACACACTGCTTCGGTCTCCGTCTCCGTCGGATATCGACCAATGACCGCATGAACTTGAATTTCGTTCTTTGCTGCCTTCGATGGTGTTCAACTGTTTGTTTGTATGAAACATTTACCAGCTATTACAGAGCAAATAATGCTAATTACACCTGCTTATTACACAGAACAAATACAAAAGGTAGGTAATAAATAAATTAACTTTTTCTGGATCACTGCGTGTCATTGCACTGCCCGCACGATTGCAATCGTTTCCTGTAAGATATCGTTTTTTTTTTTTATTGTGGCAATCTATCAACTTGACCATTTGCAAACAGAATATTACTCACCCGAGTGGGATAAAAATGTATGGGATCCCCTGCCCAATTTGTGTCTGCGAATTCGGTCAATAACACTCGCACGAACTTGTGTGTTCGTCGTCGGGACCGGGAGGTCAATGCTCGCAAGCTGCTCGCTCGCTGGCTCAATTAAGGAAGACACAAGAATTTTTTTTCGGATTGGAAGAGAAGAGTGTACCGATGAATAATTAGGGTGGAAGGCGGAAGGAAAAAGGCAAATATTACGTAATGCCTAACAAACGGTATGCGGTTATTAAACTTGATCTTTTGTGGGGAACTATGGTGGCTTGTGATGACGAAGCGTAATTTAAATAAAAGGCTTCCTGTGTGTAGACCGGAGCTAATGGTGTGATTGGAGATTGTGTTCAAAATAATCTCTGTATGTGATTAATTGTTAGGTAGATCGATTTTTTGACAAGCAAATTTATCGTTGAGATGTTGGTTGTTGCCAATAATTGGAAGAGTCACAGTGTACTACACACACTTGGAAAATGTTCTCTCAATTGTAATTTTACCTAAATGCTTCCAAAAGTCCACAAAACGTAGCCATGCACCTAGAACATATATTGATCAGCACATGGTTATGTTAATAAGAGGAGTGTAACGCTGCTCAAAACGTCATTCGGTGCTGTCAACAAACCGCTCCCTTAGGTGGAGAGGCAAGGCATCAGTACAGATCGCTATACTCCGCAAAAGCGTGAAAAAGTAATCTCAACAAAGAAGAGGGTGATTTTTTGTCGAAAATCATCTTGAGCGACGAAGCGTATTACCACTTAAGCTGTTACGTCGATAAGCAAAATCTTCGTTTCTGGGTCACTGAAAATCCGCGTGTGATACACGAAGAGCCATAACATCCACTCAAGGCCACTGTGTGGTGCGGCGTTCACGCGGGAGGAGTGATTGGGCCGTATTTTTTGAGGACGCCTTCGGCAATATGGTCACTCTTACTGGCGAACTCTACAGGGCCATGATAAACGACATCTTAGTGCCGGAATTGGAAGAACGGGGCTTGGTGAACATGTGATTTCAACAAGACGGTTCAACCGCACACACAGCACGAGCCACAATGGATAATCTGAAGGAAAGGTTGGGGTCGAAATTCTGGCGAGGGCAAAATTCTTTTTTCAAAATTCTGCTTTCAAAATTCTGTTTTACAAAATTCTGCTTTCAAAATTCTGCTTTACAAAATTCTGCTTTACAAAATTCTGCTTTTCAAAATTCTGTTTTACAAAATTCTGCTTTACAATTCTGCAAATAATAAAAATACGTAAAACAGTCTACATACCTACCTACTCAATCGTTATAGAAGAAGAGGTAAAAGGAGTTTTTTATTGGTTTTAAATTTGCTCTCTTGGTTTAGACAAATATTCTGTTAGTATACCCTTGTGAGTGAACGTGTACTTCTAAAGTGAAAATGAATATATCTGTAATTAAATCCAATAAAGGAAAAGATAAGTTGTGCGTGGATGGATATAATGTATTATTGTGAAAAATTAAGTAAATGTGAAATATCGGTTTTCTTAAGAGATTATCAAAAAATATTGTTCTCTCTGGCTTTGTTTAGTTTCTTAATGCTGTTGTTTCTTTTTTGTTGGTAATTGCAATTATGAAATAATTTGTCATTTTTTGGTGTTTTTTTTTTGTGTTCTTGGTACCCACCTGTGTACCTTCTTTATATGAAATATATTATAATTTGTTGATAAAGTTGAAAAATATTTGTTTTCTTTAAATTTTTAAATTGAAAAAAAAAAAACAGAATTAGCAGAATTTATTTGCTTAAAATATTGCCTGTCAGAATTTTAAAAAGCAGAATTTTGTAAGACAGAACAGAAAAAAAACAGAATTTTTGTGTTAAAAGTCAGAATTTTGCAAATCAGAATTTCGACCCGCTCCTCTGAAGGAAGCGTAAACTCACGTTTTGGCGATCACGTTTTGGCGATTTGACATGGCCAGCAAAATCACCCGATCTAACCATCCCAGACTTCTTTCTTTGGGGCTACTTGAAGTCGCGGGTCTATTCCAACAAGCTTCAGACAATCGCAGCCCTTAAGGAGACAATTCGACAAGAATGCGAACAGTAGTTAGTTATCACCGGAAATCTTGGGGAAAGTCATGGAAAATGCGATATCACGGGCGCAAATGTTTATCAACACATTCCACTTAACAGAAAAAATTGCAAGGGTCCAAATAAAGATTTTCATCACTTAAAATCATTTTTTTTATTCAAAAACCAAATTGAACGGTTAATTTTGAGCCACCCTGTATGTCAAGTAAAAATGTGAGTTTTTATGATCTGAAGCTCTCAGTTAGAGGTAGTCGTCGCAAGTTCTGTTTAGGGAATTGTTAAGTCCTACTCTACTATTTTAAAGCTCTTACACTTTGCAAGATTTTTGAGTTAAAAAAAAAGTTTAGCAGGAGTTTCTGTTTTCTGTTGTGTTAGTGCATGTTTTTATTTTTGGCTGGCGTATTAGAGTGATATCTTTACATAGATATATATTTGCAAGTACCTCTATCATCGTAATGTCAGAATTTATTAACATTTCGAGTTCAAAATTTTATACGAATACAATATCTTTCTTTAGCTACGTAATTGAGAAAGGCTGTCGGTGTTGGGTCGTGCCTTATTATTTTTCATTCACAATCGCCATGATTAGTCGCACATTGCTAAGATAAGCAGTCTGGTTGTTCAAAGCTTACATTTTTCAGGATACCCTAGGGTAAAGTACAAGGCTATAGGTGTAAGAGCTAAACTGAATATTTTTTATTTAACATTTAAAAAGCATGGCAATTTTTGTAGGGTATCCAATTTTGAATAGTTTTTAAGCAGCAGTGCTCATCTTAAAATCTGAAAGTTATCTTCCCAAACTTGACAAGGAGCCATAGAAGACAGAAGTATGTATAAATACCTGTCAACAATGCGTGCTTTTTATACGAGTAGCTTATGCCGCAGTAATTATGCCCATATTAGAACCGTTATCGGTTTACATTTTTAAGATATCTACCCATTTGTTTAAAACAGCTGGTTCTTCTACAATTTTGAGATTATTGGCTGTTATTATTTTTTGTTTAAATGACTGTCCCGGACATTACTCACGTTAAAGCGTCACTTGGGTATGCATATAATATGTACGCAACCAATGTTCGTCACTGACCTGAAAATAATACAGAAATCATATATTAAGATTGTGTTCTATTTAAATTACAAATTAAGATTAAACCATGTGTCACTCATAAATTTATTTAAAAAAAAAAACATAAAATAACAACCATCCTTAAAACAATACTGAAGATGATTGCTATAAATACCTACACCCTTAGAAAATAAATAGGTATAATAATTTTACGTCATGTTTATGTTGAAACTGCGATATAAGAAAAACCGTTTCAACTTAAATAAAATCAGAGAGGATTTAATTTTTGCTGGTATGGCTCACATAACTTGACAGGAGATTTTGGTCTCTTTTCCACACTTTTGTGACGTCTTTGGACAGTATTTTACACTTATCTAAAGAGGACAGTTTATTTAAAGGCCGCAATAACTTAAATAAACCTTATACGAGTAGTATCAAAAGCAGATTGCATTTGTGCTGTAATGAAAATTGCTTAAAGATATTTATATTAGTATATCCAAAATGCATAGCTCTATTGGTAAGATTAGAGAAACATCCATAATAGCATGTTGTCATATATTACTTTTAGATATAATAGACATTCGCCTTCAATTTAAATTTTATTTAAGCCATTTGGTCGCAAGATATGGGCGGTAACATTACATAACTGCCTGAAACTTTTTGTCAATTCCTTTATTTTTTCTGTGTTATTTTGGAAAAAAAAAGGATTTTGTTTAGTACCGAATCAAAGATGTGTTAATATTTTATACAAAGGCTACAGAAATGTGCGGTTATTTCGTGAAAGTATTAACTTTAATGCTTGAAAAAATCAGGGAAAATTGTCATAAAATGCAAATTTAAGAAACTTTTTTCACACGTGCACAGCCCAGAAAGGATTTCAAAGCGATGCTATTATACAAAACTTAAATCACGCTTATGTAGCTTAAATCCTTAAGTAAACTGCGTGCAAATGGCGCGCAATAGAGTTGTGTAGCTCTATTGTTGGAGATATATATGTACCAATAGTACCTACCATCCATTGTGATTTTGTGAGTTTTGCACATTCACTATCGGCCTTATTTATAAATCAAGCACTAATGTCGACAATTTGTTGGCTGCCAAAGTAAAAATGTTAGTAAAAATGTACAGAATTAGTAAAATCATACCAATTAATACCACCACATTTTCTAGTGCGACAACTTTTTTTTTTTTTAAATCTATTACATTTGTTGTCATCGCACAATTAAAGTTTCATAATTTGGTTCCGTGAAAAACAAGGTCAATGGTTTATTTCAAATGAGGATTTTATTTAAAAAAAAAAAAAAAACAATATAAATAAATATCTTTCAAAAGCTTTTTGAAGCTTATTAAAAGCAAGAAACAAAACACAACATTGGAAATGCACAAAATATCCGCTGATCTGTCAAATATCATATCAATATGCCCTATCGTTCGTTCAGACACAATTTTTGGTACTTTTTATAGTACGCTTTCCTCTGATACTAATACTGCATTTGTATCTTAATAATATCCCTTTCAAATTATTAAGTAAACGGAACACAGATTATTAGAATGCTTTGATGCAAATCAAACCTTCTTGGTAGTCGCAATTATTTAATCGTTAGCAAGTGAATATTTTTTCAAATAGAGTGCTTGCCAAAGTATGTAGAAGTGTGAAAATAAATACAATTTGATATTTTTCAAATTGTATGGCTTATGAATTACTTAGTTCGAGAAACTTCGAAACGGACAAAATTAAATTCTCGCAGAAAACTATAAAGCCGTGGCGAACATTTTTATGGACGAGAACTGTCATATTTCCCCCTCCATGAATTCACACATACTTCCGATTATTCCTCTTATAAGTTCCTAAATTTGTTAATTGGCTTGTATTTTGCTAAGTGCTGACCATTCTATTATCCGATCTGTATTTTCCATGAACTCAACCTTTTCACACCAACCTTTGTTTCATCAGAAATCCTCATTCTCGGTTAACAAACTCAATTTTCAAAGAGTTTGATAAGGGTTTGGTTGCAGCCAAATATCTACCTGTGTCTCCTAAGGTACTTTGAATTGTTGAAAAAAGTTATGAGCCATCCAAACTTAAGTAAGTTCTGTTTGCGACGACTCTCAAGAAAGTCTTGGAAATATCCCAAACTTATAAAAAATTAATTATTTACTAAGCATCCAATCGTAGCTTGCAAACTTTTGAAAAGGAAAACCAATCAAAAAGCAAGCACTAGCGGCTAAACAAGATAAAACAGAGAAAAACACAGAAATATACTTTAAGTGTTTAGGAATAAAACAAAAATGCAATCATTTTCAGTTTTATGCATACATTTGTACAAGTTTGTTGAATAAAATAAGGCTTTGGCCACGCAATGAGCGACGAGCGACCGAGCGACTGAGCGACGAGTCGCTGAGCGTCGAATCTGAGCGATGGGTGGCCATTTACTGAACGACATCGCTGAGCGATTATTGGGGAAAATGCCATCGTCAAGTGCGGTTCGTCGTAGCTTATAAGTTGAAAATCGCGTTCATATTTACAGATCGAGAATACGTAGCAAATTATGGTGAATTTCATCATTTATATCAAAATCTTCGCAGATTTACAGATCGATTTCGGCAATATTGTCGTATGTCAGTTCTTTCTTTCTTTCCACTCTTTATCGGTGACATTTTTATTTTTATAGTCTTTGTGGGTGTCCTTCTCGCAAATAAAAAATCTGTGAACCTTCTAGAACAAACTTTAGGACGCAATTAAAGCAACCATTTTATTTCGAAAAATTAAAAGAACACAAAAGTAGCAGAGTTGCCATAACAATTCATATTTCATTAATTTGACTCTTTATGTCGTTACCAGAATGCAGTTTATATTTAGAACGATTTCACCAGTCCTGCCATAGCACTGGACGGCTTTAGACAGCTGAAATTAAATTTCTGTGTTTATTTTGTCCATCTTATTATTTCGTCGCTCAGCGATCGACTGAAAAATTAGAACAGATTTGATTGCAGAGCGACGTCGCTCTGTCGCTTAAAAAATCGCTCAGTCGCTCAGGGTTTATGTGGCCACCTCCATACGATTTCATGTGTTTTAATTTTTTTGCGTCGCTCAGTCGCTTGTCGCTCATTGCGTGGCCGAAGCCTTAGAAAACATTTACAATTTACTAAAATTAATTTATAACTGTAAACGCTTAGGCTGAACCACATCCTATTTAAATTCGCTCCTATTACGAAATTTAATACCGTGATTGTCGAACTGACAACTTCCAATATTTCCTTTTCAAATGCAGCCTTGTTCCTGGAAATTCCAAGCGAGCTTTCCTATACGCAACCTATTTAGGTATCGAGAATGATGTCTGACGAGAACAACTGACAACAGCGTGACCGTTGTACGACAATTTGGACTTTTTTCGAAGACCCTGATACAATTTGTTGTTCCTTTGTTTCTTTTTATCCTACTATAAAAAAGGCACATCTAAGGACTATTCACATGAAAGCCGATTGCGAACTACGAACAAGCGAATATTTTTGAAACTTCATTCAAAGAATCAGTTTCGGTAGAATTTTTCATTCGTGGGTTTGTGGATCGCGAATATTTTATGTGGATTGTGAATAAAATGTGAAACTTCGTGTAAGGAATTTTCAATTCGCGTGTATTTAGCTATTTAAATCAATTGGGAGGCCGTTTTTTTAGATTAGATTTTAGATTTATTAAATATAATGCTTTAGTGGTAGAACAAAAATCAATTTTCATTTCATAAATGCAATTAAATTGATTCGTTCGCAATTCACGCTCCTTAAAAAAGTTTGCAGAAACTGTGATTTAAAAATTAATATGTTCAAGATATAACGCGGTTAAAAAAATATGTTTGAAATATAACGAGTTTCTTCACCACAACATCATAGTGTAAGGCGGGCCAATACTTGTTAAATATTGTGTGAAAATTCTAAATTTGCCGAGTAGCGTCAGAAAACGACACTTTTTTGATTGTGCAAACAGCGGAAGAAAAAAGTGGCATTTCTAAAGCTCTCAAATTTAATGATTTTCGCACGATACCTAGGTATTTAACAAGTATTGACTATCTTAAAACTATAATCGTGCTCTGATAGACAGCCGCAAATTTTACAAAAACAGTGATTTCCAACTAAATATCTTTAAAATATAAATATTTATTTGGAAATCATTGTTTTTGTAAGATTTGAGAAGTGCCTTTCCAAACTAAAAAAAAGTAAGACAAGTGCGAGTCGGACTCGCTCATGAAGGGTTCCGAAACAGCAAGTAACATAACATAAAAGTTCTTGTAGTTCGTTGTAACTTTGATCGATATTTTAAAAACTACTCGCTAGATCTCGTTCAAAAAATTATCGTTTGTAGTTTACATGGTAATGTATCTTATATATAAAAATCACGTGTCACAGGTTGCTCCGCGATGGAATCCTAAACTACTGAACCGATTTTAACTAATTTTGCACATTGTGTACAGTTTTGTCCCACTTGAGAGATAGGATAGTTTATACCTCAATTTATAGTCGCTGATTTTTTTATTCCAATAAATTCATTTTTGTACACTTTGAAAGAAAAGAAAAAAAGAAACTGGATAGAAATCGAGTAGTGACACTTCAAATACAAAAAAAAAAAAAAATATTTTAAATTTTAAAAGCAATTGTTGTTGTCAATTATTTTAATTATTTTCCAACCAAATTGTTGTTGTCAACAATTTTGAAAGTTTTTTTTTTAAATACCTATAGGTACCTTAAAAGTTTGTTCTAATAAACTATGTTACATTAAGTAACTTTTTGAAATGAAGTAGATACTTTGATTATACAAAGATGATATTATGGCCGACGATATTTTGCATCGAATTCGTACTGTGATATCGGATAATGAACTGGAGATGTCAGTTGCATCGAATTCGTACTGTGACATCGGATAATGAACTGGAGATGTCAGATGGAATGCGCAAAAAAGCTCTGATTTTGATCGAGGATATGTGTCTGCTCATGATTGGCAATTTGTTGTGCAAATTGGGGATGCCACAGCCAAGACGCATTTAATGCAGAATTGGAGCAAGAAATGGACTTCGGTCGAATCGCATTGAGTTAAGCTGTTCGAACAAATGTGCCAATGTTGAATCAAGAATAAAAGAAAGTGTACGATGAATTGATGCAAGCAGTCGATAACGAAAATTGCGGAACTGGAAATACATTCCTGATTTCACTGATTTTGGCTACAATTCGTTCGAGATCTGAGATCGCTTTGGCCCTAGCCTCTTCTGGGATAGCGGCTACTTTGTTAGAAGGCGGTCGAAAAGCTCATCCTGCATTGAAATTGCCATTGAATCTGCAAGTGGAAGAAGAACCTACATGCAACATTTCAAAGAACACTGCGATGGCGAAAGTACTGCAGCAATGTAAGATTATTATATGGGACGATTGCACAATGGCTTACAAACGCGCATTGGAGGCCCTGAATCGTTTACGTAATGACCTTTCGGTGGAGCAATGATCACCGGCCTGATTGAGATTCCACAAAATTTTTGCAACCTTACAACGACACCGGAAGAACTAATCATGAATGTTTTCCCAAATATCGCTCAGAATAATATTGACCATGATTGGCTGAGTGTAAGAGGAGAGTGATCTTGGCTGCAAAAAACAAGAACGTCGAACATTTGAATTTCGCCATTCAAAACCAAATCGCTGGTGAGTTGCATTCATACAAATCAGTCGACTCCGTGATGGATGAAAACGAAGCCACCTACTATCCCACAGAATTTTTAAATTCTTTGGATGTTTCGGGCTTGCCTCCACACAATTTGAAACTTAAAATCGTCTCAGTAATAATTTTGTTGCGCAACCTAAATGAACCAAAACTTTGTAGCGGTACGCGTTTGATTGTGAAGAATTTAATATCAAATATAATTCAAGCAACGATTTTGATTGGAAAATTCATAGGCGAAGGTGTTGTTATTTCGCGGATTCCACTTATTCAGAACGATTTGCCGTTCGTATTTATGTAAGCGTCTTCAATTTCCCGTACGTCTCGCTTTTGCTAAGACAATTAATAAGTCGCAAGGACAATCGCTGGATGTGTGTGGAATAAATCTTGAATTTCACGTGTCGGCAAAGCTCTCGCTTTGTACGTGTACACACCCGATAATAGAAATAGAACAAAAAATGTTGTGTACCATTAATCATTTCAGTGAAAAAGCGGTAGGTTGGCCGACAAGGATTTGATTTTATTTATTTACTTAATTTTAATATACCTTTTGAATAGAATGAAGCGAAAGCTCGGAATTATTAACTTCATTACCTACATTAATGAATTTGGGCGGAACGAAGTTCGCCGGGCCAGCTAGTATCATATATTTTTTTAAGTTTTATCGTTCGCTTATTTTAGAAGTTAGGGGGGGGGGGGGGGGGGGGGACCAACATTTTACCACTTTGGAAGTGTCTCTCGCGCAAACTATTAACTTTAGAAAAAAATGATATTAGAAACCTAAATATCATTTTTGAAGACCTATCCATAGATACCCCACACGTATGGGTTTGATGAAAAAAAATTTTTTGAGTTTCAGTTCTATGTATCGGGACCCCCAAAATTTACTGTTTTTTTTTTTATTTTTGTGTAAAGTCTTAATGCGGTTCACAGAATACATCTACTTACCAAGTTTCAACGGTATAGCTCTTATAGTTTCGGAGAAAAGTGGCTGTGACATACGGACGGACAGACAGACAGACAGACAGACAGACATGACGAATCTAATAGGGTTCCGATTTTTGCCATTTGGCTACGGAACCCTAAAAAGGGGGAAAAGTGGCAAATGATCACACAACGGTCACATTCAAATCCGATTCGGAACATTCCCTAGCGACATTGCATTAACATTGGCAATTTTAAAATTTCACATGCTATACTCTGTTCAATTTATATTTTCAGTACAGGGAAGATAGGCTATTTGCCTTTCACCCTTACTATTAGGGATTTTAATAAGCTGTCTCCATTTTAAAGCTCTCACATGGTTGCCATAGTGAGCACTATAAATTGGCATAATTCTCTCACAAATATCGGTAGGGCTACCAAATACCAACCCTTTATTAAGAAAAAATGGTTTAACTGCATGTTAACAGATCCTTCAGATATACAAAATAATTAAAGGAGTACCTAATAACTGTATGGCAACATCCCACATAATCAAATTCATTTATTCGCTCTCAAAAGCTTTTAAAAGCACCAAAACCGAAAGTTCTGTGAAAATATCCATAGAAAAACCCGTAAAGATATTTTTGCAAATAGATTATGGTAACACTCTTCTGACACACACATGTTTATTTTCTGCGATAAAATAGCAACCGCACACGAGAATATCACCCTCGTCGTCATCTTCATTCTGCTCGCGACTTTGCGGCAGACTGGTCATGGTGGGATGTATGCGCCTTTGAGGAAAATTGGTTGGGTTTTTCGTAAATTACAACAACAAATTCTTTGGAATCATCAGTGGTTTCGCTTTTATTTCAGTGGCAAATCTTGTGTTGAGTGCCGTGAGAGTAGCTACAGGCACCACTGGTAGAAAAAAGAGCTTCCCATAAGGCCTGTACTGAAAATATAAATTGAACAGAGTATAACACAATTTTTGTTGCTTGAGTGGTAACACTGCTCAGCAGCATAGCCAGCACGAATCACGTCACGACACGATTACGAACCAAAACAATACCTATTCCTTCTCCGTTGCGTTGCTTGCTGGATCTTGGTGTGGTGGTGTTGCCGTTGCCGCTACCCTCACAAAATCAAAGCGCACAGCAGTTTATTTTTGTCCGCGCGTAGGCAAGGCTACGTATTTCTCCCGCTTTCATACTGCTTTTCCCTTCTTCTTTTTTTTTTTTGATTTCTAAATTCTCAAACTCAAATGCTATATGGGGGCATTATTCTCGATTTACTACACACACAACTACAGAAACAAATGGCTAGGTCGGTCGTTCAACTTCGATGAGAAGCGGTGGTCGGCGACCACACGAACACATCACTCCTCTTTACACACTTTGGCTTGTCTGGTTGTGTTTCTCTTAGTTGGGTTGTTTTGGTTGCCATTTTGGAGTGAATGACACTTTCACACAACAGAGCAGCCAGCGCGCCAAACTGTCTTCCTGAAGAGCAAGCAAAAGAGAAGAGAATCTCTTTCCAATCCACCCATCACCATCACCCATTGTTAAATTCTTTCTTGTACGTACACTCTTCGAGTAGTAGAAACAGCAAGATAGAAACGGTGCGTTGGAGAAAAAACAAATCGAAATTGATTAAACTGTATCGATGGCAAAGTTGAATGACTTTGGGGGTTTGCACTGTTGTTATTTCTTGGGCCCGATTTTTTTTTTTTTTTTTGTGAGTGTACTTTGTTTCATGTTTGATGAAATTTCGTGTTCCATGAAATTTCGTAATATGACACAGGTGAGTAGAAACAGATGTATTTCACTGCCGGGCAAGAAAATTATGAAAGAAACATTTTTCGAAGAAAAAAAAATCGATATGACTAAAGACTAAACATTTAGTCGTGTCACTCAGTTCGTTCACACTTTTCGCCCTCACTTGGCTAAGTTAAGACGGGCACGAGGTTGAAAGGTGGCTTTGACGTTGTGCGAAGTGCGACTCAAGTTGGTGAGATCAGTGAGGGGCCAAGAACTTCCTTGCGGTCGGCAGAGGGAGGAAGGTGTCTTTAGGGCACTGTGTGTAAGTAGATGCGATTTCGTACTTTGTTTATACCATTTAAACCGTTTGACGGGAAGTTGAATGCTTCTTTTATGGCTTTTATATCTTCTTGGCTGTTTGTGTACTGTTAACCTTTTTCGACGGGAGGTCAGAATGAGTCTGAGCTTGGCGAAATAATTGGCCACCGTGAACACAGCAGTTTATTAAGGAGGTGAACATAATTTGAGTATAATATGAGAATCAACACTGGGTCGTGCTGACTCACGGTAAACGGTGCCCTGTGAACCTAGAAAATTTAAATTGCCACGGTGATCCCCCCTTCAGAGAGCAGGGTTCCGTGTACCATTCACTAGTACAGTTGTTAAGCTTCGTAGGATAAATTGAATGTTAACTTTTTTCGTAAATAACGTTTTGAGACAGACTATTCAAGATCCAATGGATGCAGGGAAAGCCTGGATGTCGGAGTCGACAACAACAAGCTGATATCCGTTCACACCCCACAAAAGACGATTACGAAGCTGATATCCAATGTCTTATTTAATTATTTTAAGGATGTTTCTAGTAATCCTTTTAGGTTTTCAAGAACATCAGACTTAAAAGGTATCCACAGTGGTAGGAATAATACAAATCTACTCTAGACTAAGACCACTGTAGCAAACCCACTAATGAACATCACGTGGTCGATCTACATAAACTTGAGTTCGATGCTTTCGGAAGGAGCTTCGACGACATTTTTGATAGTGACATCATAAAACATAAGCTTATACACGACACCACGTCTGAAAATGAGCTTGGCTTTGACGCGTTGCGTAACATTGCTTTCACTATACTCTGCCCAAGTAAAATTGTCAGTACAGGCCTTAGGAGGAGCTTTTTTTCTACCAAGGGTGCCTGTAGGTACTCTCACGGCACTCAAATACAAGAATTGCCACTGAAATAAAAACCAAACCACTGTCATTCCAAGGAATTGTTGTTGTATTTTTTTCTAAAAATCGCATGCAGTCCACCACGACCAGTCTGCCACACAACCGCGGGCAGATCTTCTTGTGTTCGCTTGCTATTATCATCAACAAAATAAGCAGTGTGTGTGACTGATGCACATCAGAAGAGTGTTACCAGTTGAACAAAGAGAGCATATCCTTAAGGATCTTTCTATATGGATTCGGTCAAGGAACTTTCGGTTTTGGTGTTTTTGAGAACGATTTATTATGTAGGGTACTGCCATTCGGTTTTAATTTGTTTGTATTTCTGAAGGATCCAAAAATATTCAGTTAAACCATTTTTTTGAGGTTGTCTTTTAGAAATAAGGTTTATTCGTGAGGTGTTTTAATGCATTCATTTCATTAACGCAATAAGTGATATCATAAGTGCGTTGTAGTGATATTGCGATAAATTAATAGTGCTTACAGGGCGACCGGATTCAGGTAAAAGCATGTTGTTGTTTTTTTGGATATCATATTAAATATTTTAATATACGTATAGATGCATATTTCACTGTGTTGAGCATATTTTTGGCATATTTTAACATTTTTGTTTATTTTTTTTTTTTTTTTTTTCACACTGAAGTATCAGTATGACGAAGCAGGTAAACCTATTATTTTTTTTTTTTTATACTTCTCCCGGGAAAGGCGAACCTATAACGCTTCAACAGCGCCCCGAGATGTCTGCAGATGTATGTTTGCTCTGCACTTAAATTGCTGCAAATTGTCGATCGTTGGGTTTTACCACATCTATTCACTCGTCCCCAGTAAAGATAATGCCTTCAAAGGATTTTATGATCCTTTTTTTGCTACTGTTTCCGCGAAGATCTGTACTGCTGGGTAGTAATTTTTAAACAAATATGTTATCCAGCTATCTATGTCTATATATTCAAAAATGCACTTTTACCATTTGTTTCGGTAATGCCATTGCATCGTGATTTGTCATTCTGTATTCTAATTGCCTGTTTGTGTATAAAGTACTCGTATCTATATATTTTTTTTTTTTTTTTTTTGTTACGAAATTTTTATTTTTTGTTGGAAAACAAACTAAAGCGATTAAGCCTGCTGGGGATAATCCTTAGAAAACACTCCTATTATCTTACCAAAAAAGGAAAAAGATAAACGGGATTTATTTCATTCAATAAGCAATATTTGTATTTTAAATTGGAAGATGGTAATGGTAACCCTTATAGTATTACTCTCTGAGGTCTGAGCTATGGCGAATTATGATACAAACTACGGCAACCCTGTGAGAGCTTTAAAGAGGGACAGATTTATGTAAGTTATTGCAACCCGACTGACAAACAAACATCCTATCTTCCCTATACTGACAATTTATATTGGACAGAGTATAGCATCACTCGCCTCAATAAGCATGAGGAAACATGGCTGTCAACAGTTCATTGCACAGTTAGCCTAAAACTATATGTAATGCGATCGACTTAAGGCACTCTTGTACTATTCAAGATATCACAACATTCCGGTCCACGACTATATACTCAAAGGACTTGTGACCTCTACTATTAGAGGTTCCACCCCGAATAATTCAGACTAGAACACTGATGTTACAGATAAAATAAAACATATATAACAACGAAAATTGAGCAGATACCATCGACAGAAAAATGGAATCCGTAGGGTCGTAGGGAAAGCCACCTCTGAACCTCTGACTAGTGTTACTGACTTAATTCATATTTAAGAAGGGACATCAGTTGGATCGTTTTTGTTTCTAATATTTGTGTACATTTTAATACTGGAATTACAATTACAATTAGGAGGAGGTAATAGTGCGCTATAGTTAACTAAGGAAGGGCTCTTTTAAACCAACTATGTAAACCACTTCCAAGCAGGCGTTCTGGCCGTACTTAAAGCTGCAGAACTACTTGAGATAAGATAGGTATCCAACAAGACTATCGCCATCTACATTGAAAGTCCGGCTGCAGCAAGGGTTGCCAATTTGGTTGTATTTCCTCACAATCGAAACAACCAAATTTTGCGATCCGTTACAAAGTTTCGGCGGATTGAGGGTGTGCAACAAAATTATAACTGAGCCGACTTTCAATTTCAGATTGTGTATTGGTAAGCCCTGAATATAATGAATTCAAAAAATACAAATCTTAACTCATTTTTGTTGTACCTATTGGAAGTGACACTACCCGTTTTTTTATCCAGTCTATTGTAATTGAGTTTCTCCATACAAATGTCTATCCCCAATCTCATACCCTTCCTTGGACCAATACGAATCCACCAAGCCCAAAATCGTAAAAATCGAACGATCCGTTGCCGAGTTTTGTCTTATGAGTGCACATGTGGACATTTGTCTCTTTTATATATATAGCTGTCTCGCTCACATTTCGCAAAGTGATTTATTTTGATAATGTCCACTAATAACATAAAATATGTATAGGTACAACTTTAGAGAAAGCATTTGCATTTTTTTAGTTTTTTGAAAGGGAGGTGATACCTGTTTTCCTATCCCACTTATATCTTGCAAAGTACTACCTATAGGGTCCAAAAGTATCCTATATTTCAAGCTGAAACTAACTAACAACATATCCACAGAATTTCATTGAAATCGGTTGAATTGTTTTGGAGATCGACTTGATTTGAATTGTCCCCTTAAAATCGTCACTTTAATGATATTTGATTTGAGATTCTTCACAATCAAAAGATTTCAATTACTTAGTTTCTGTGCATAGAGGTTGCGCAAAAAAATTATAACTGGGCCGACTCTTAATTTCAAATTGTGCCGAAACGAAATCAAATGCAGTTGGTTAACCTCATTCATAACAATGCAATTTCGATAGATCCGACCTCACGCAATAGCAAGTCCGTCGAATTTGCGAAAAATGCATTGCAATACTGACAGACGTCATTCAATGGCCCAATATTAACGCACCGAAGAAAATTGTATACGCATGCTGGGGGCATAACGAAAAGCAGCTCGATTTAAATTGAGAGGTGGTGCACGTGTCCTACGGTCTTGACATCAAACAAGGTTTGCATGATCGGTTCTTTATTTTTGCGCAAACGCGATTTTTGAGGAAGGCAAAATTAGACGGTTGTCAATTCCGATGTGTTTGTCATACCTTTGAATTGATATTTTCTCCTTTTTCCATACAAAACTAAAAAAAAAATATATAATTTTGGGTTTTTACGATTTATGCAACTCCGAATTCGATGTACCTACTGATAAACTATAGGAGACATTTCCTCTCTATTAATTTATAGAGCTAGAAAATATGTTTTGATTTATTTTTTTATTTTTTGTAGCCTGAATTAAGGTTAGGTAAGTTAAGGAAGAAGGAGACCATCAAAAGACCCATTGTGATTCCCTTTATGAAAGTTGAACTAATGTTTATGATCATGAAATAAAGTAATAGTAAAATTAATTCATATACGTGATGACCAAAGCCCAACGTCAAAGATTATAATTAGGTCTGTTGCTTTACTTTTGAGTCTTACGAAATTTTACTAATTCTTACGAATTCTTACGAATTTTTACTCAGTGTCAGTGCCATTCCTTAACTCGAAAAATTCTTAAAAGAGAGCGTCATCGAGAGAGCAAGATATTTCCCCCCCACTGAGAATCTTACGAATTTTTACTCAACAAATTTCTTGGTGTAAGAAGTGGAAAAGCTATCAGTCACCGGCAAAATAAAATAATTGAATTTTCTACTCAAAATTATTTTCAATAGTGACGACGAAATTCTTCCTCGCTGTAATGCTTGGAGTCCAATCAGTACAAACTTTTTCACATATTCGGACTCATCAAAAAGAAGTTCGATGAATCACAGATCAATTTCATCATCATTCAGGTGGTAGATAATAAACTAATATTGTTACTAAATTAGGCAATTCTTCGAGTTTATCAGATATTTTAACGACTTTCTTTGAATTATTAGATTATGTATCTGTCATTTTTCATAGACTACTACAAAAGCGTTCCCTAACTTTTTCGTAAGTGTCTCTCTCTGGTGAGATAATTTATCCCGACTACTGCCATTTTGACAGTCTTTTCCATTCTTATTACAAAAGTAAAGGAACAGACCTATTGTTTTAATTTTAATTTAATTTTCAGAAATCCCCACAAGCCACTGAAAGAATTCAACTTCTGGTTTTCACGGTTGGACATTTTCGGGGTTGAGATATAATACAAAATGCAGAGTGAAATGTCAAAGTAACGCGGAACTTCACGTCAAGGACTTGCGCATGTGTGGATGAAAGTTAAATTCGGGGTTAGGGAGCGAAATCTGTCATTCAACAGCATAAATAATTTCGTTCTATTTTAAAAACAAAAGACGAATAAAATATTTGGATATTGTTGATACAAAAATAATAAAGACACGTTTAAAAAATGGGGGGTTAGGGTAGGAAGGTCAAGATTTGGGGTTATAGATATTTGTTGATACATAATCTAAAAAAAAATACAAACAAATATTTTCTTCATAAATAAAAAAGAAAAAATGTTGTTGTAGTTTTGTGGTGTCAAAAAATTGCATTTTTTTTAAATATGCCGGAAATTGTTTTAGATAAAATGAATAAAAGATAACGCCCGGTCAGCCTAGGCAAAAATGACTAGATTGCACCGGTTGATTTAACAATCCAACGTAAGTTAGTCATTTATCGGTGATTGCTTCAAAACACAACAAAAGGACACAAAGCTGGATGACATCATTGCCTTGATATGTCTAACAAAGTTATGTCAACAATTGTACACATTTAATAAACATTTCAAATTAGTATTCATCCTCGTAGGCGTAGGCGTAAAACATCTGACAAGCAAAGATGACAAGTTGATTTTGTTTGTTTTATCGCTCAAATAAATTTGTGAGAGAGCCCGATTAAATTTGTCAAACAGCGCGAGTTGCGAATGAGAGAAGCAGTCGTGAATTTGTCTTGAACAATCGGCCATCTTATATGAATTGCAGAGCCAAATTTATCTGATGTCTAATTGTAAGTGTATTATTATTTCTGATTCTAATTTTGCGTTTTTAATTGTTAATTGGTGGGCGAAGCGCGCCAGTAATAAACAAAACACAGATGCGATTATAATTATTACAAGCAAATGTACATTTGCTTATGAACAGTGAAAGCGGACAATTTAATTAAATAGCTGCGCGACTCAAGCCACTAAGATCTATAAATATCGTACATACCACCGAATCGAAAACAAACTCTACCCACCGGGAAGTCATAGAAACTGGGTTCCGCAAAATGCTGTCTACCTAACGTCAGGCATATCTATCTATAAACTCAAATTTAAAATAAACAGCAAAAGTAGTAGAGAATTCTTTTGACTGCAGATATATCGCACGGACCAAACCGCTTGAGACAAAAGGACACGTAATAGCTCGTCGAAGTCATGGTGAAAAGTGACAAAAGGGGCCAACACTATAACAGAGTTCGCTTAAAGGTGTTGAACATGCATAATTTGTGCGTTGCTAGTGTGTGGCAATATGCCACACAGTGCATCTTGGAGGCTACTCTGTCTATGCAATATGCGATTGCAAAAGTGTGCTTGTAGCATGCACATTATTTTAGCCGTCGGCGTTGCCGGTCGCCTGATTGGGTGAGAGGGACGCGGAGGCATCGCGCATCAGAGGATGACTCTTGGCTGTTAGGTGACAGGCGCGAGTGTGTAGATACCATTTGACCGACAATGCATTTGAGCAAGAGCAAGAGGGGAATGGTTGAGACGTGCCGCGTAGTGAGTTGTTTTCAATTGAAACGCGGAAGAGGATGAATGTGCCCGACAATGATCATCATTTAAATGTTCATTTGTTATATCTTCGTTTGTGTCGTCTTAGTCATTACCATTAGCAACGAACGGTCTTTTTTGTGGGCTCTATTTGTTTGCTGCCTATACCTAGGAATGTTGCTAATGGAATTAATGAAAAAATAAGTTACCTTCTTAGAGTTCGCATCAGGCGCTAAAGGACAGACGAAGTCGCCATCAGTTAGGTTAGGACGCAAGTCTGGCTTTTAAACTAAACGTGATCCCTTAGGCTTTGGAAAGGTCTGGTGAAGGTATCGAACCGCACGTGGACTTTGATGAGGCAAATGCAAGAGTTGAACTCTAGATCCACACATAGGATACATGTCTTAAATTTAAAAAAATCAAAACTGACTGGCTATTTGCTGGTTGCTGCTGTATTGGACAACTTAAGCTCCCATTACTCGCCAAAAAGGCAATATCCCGCACTATTTTCAGGAAACAATCGGTTGACTAGTTATACTTCAGCAATAAGTCGCCCCTCCCACCCCACATACAACTCTTATCGTGGTTTCAAGTGCATCTATTTTTACAGTGACCGCCAACGCGTTTACGTTGACTTGATAAATACATAATCTCAAAACCATCCACAGTATACCAAAATCAATTCCACAAATAAAATTGCACTGGCATCACAAAAGCTTCCTACAAAAAGAAACGAAATTAATCTGGGAAAAAACCGTTGCAATCAAAATTCCAAGGGAATAAACAATCAGCGTCAGTCAGTACGACAACGACATTACCCGGCGGCAGTGACAGTGAATTTTGCGGTGTTGGTGACGTGCGATTGCGTTGGCGACAATTGCGGCGACTATCGTATGTACGGCGTACGAGTATCGACAACAACGGTGATGGCCGATCGTCGTGCGGCCATCTACTTACTTCGGGGGAGGAGGAATAATATTCGTGCGATGTCGCAGTCGGTGGCGGCAGTGCGGCCATTGAACTTGACAACTGCATCAGGACCGCGGAAACACAAGCTCGCGCGACACAGACACGTACCACAATGATTTCTACAAACCCAATGTTTGCTCATTCTAGCTTATAGAGTTCTGTTCTTATGATGATATTACTCAGCAATGCAATACAGACGCCATATATGGAGCATTGGAGCACATTGCACTCTGCGCGCGTAAATCATATTGGCAGTTTGTTAGATCAATTATTGTGGTTTGAGTTTGTGTGATTTGTTTGCTTTCGATTTTATTGGCGCGAAGAGTTGTTAGAACGACTTTCGCTAGCAAATGCGATGCTATAATTTTCGTATAGTTCTATAGTCTTTCATAAACACTATGATGATATAGTCCATTCTTCCCGAGGCCTGCGGCCTAAGCGGCTGCCCGGATTTCGTTCAAACTTCGGAGTAACCTCAATATTATCGTTAGGTACTTCCCGCATAGGTATACACTTTTCGTACCAGTTTGATTTGTTCGGAAAAGGCTCTATAGATTCCAACCAAAATTAATTATTAGATAATAATAATAATAATAATAAATAAATAATTCATATTTAAGCTTATGTAGGTGAGGTTACCATGATTGCATAGCCAAAACTCGTAGATATACATAATGGTACTTTCGAAATTTAGACATACATATCTCGAAAACGGTCTATAGGATTGTAACCAAAATTAATTTTTAAGGTAATATGGTCAAACTCAAACTCAAACTCAGTTTTTCTCTGTATTATCGTACAATGATTTTTGAAAAAGGTATTTTTTTTTTAGTTTTCCAACTAAGCAGTGGAAAATTTGGTATTGTTTTGTCTGCCAAATTTTACAAAAATAGCTCTAAAGAGTTTTCTCAAAATACATAGATATTAAAGATCAGTATTCTAAAAAATATCCCGTACTTACCTACATTTTCTCGAAAAATTCTAATAAATCCGTATTATTATTATTTCTCAAAAATGTAAAACACATCACCGTACGCCAATAAAAGTGCAATTAAAACTACAAAAATCTTAGTTTTAGCAAATATTTCCCACTTTTTCTTTTGGCAACCTTATTGAATATTCACCTCAAAATAATTCCAACCACCCAGCCTTACACAAACAGAAACTCCCACTTCATTTCCACACGTTCATCGGCATATTCGGTTTATATCTGTTAATGTATAGATATTCAAAAACAAATCTCTAAGATCTTACAAATATATCTAATACGAACAAATACGAATAACGGTAGGTACTTTTGAAATTGTTTTTTTTTTTTTTTTTTTCTTTTGATTATCGTAAGTTTTTAATACATTTGTGAAGAAAGAACTAGATGAAGCTCGCAGACTCGCAAACTTTGCACTTTGTCACTACTTTTGGAGGTCTATCGTTTCGACGATAGTCGTGTCGATATTATGGCCCTGGAAAATGCCAACTAATTTTAAGTCGAGACTCACCATCTTTTCAACGACTTAAAAACCGCATACGTTAGCATTCATCGTCAGCTATCAGCTTTCATGTGACTTCTTCAATCTCGTTCCGGAGTAGATAGTGCGCAGGGCAGGTGTCAGAACGGAGGGCAATAATCGTATCTTCAACAGCTCCGTCCAACTACTGGTGTGTGTGGACGATATCAACATCATCGGTCGTTCACAGCGCTCCGTGATATAACGGCCTTGAAAGAAGTGGGTACAATACTAAAGGCTATCAACAAACAAACAAACAATCTGATGCCCAACGCCTGGGGCAAACGTCACTACAAAACCCTTATCCTGCCAGTTCTGCTTTATGACGCCGACTGCTAGATGATAAGCACGAAAGTAGAGCAAATGATGATGATTTCGTACAGTCATTAAGAGGTTACTTTTTATTGAGTTTGCGTCCCTAAACCTTTCGCAATAATACAAGACCAGTTGCATTAGATCGAGAATGATCTATTGCTTTTTTTTATATTTCAACTTTTTCTTACACCCAAATTGAATTATTTCGCACTTCATTAATTGTTTCCAATTCAATTTGCTGGAGTTCACGTAGAAAAACTAGAAAGCATTCTCATTTTTGTCCTACAACAATATTGAAACGTCGGAAAGCAGTGCAGCGCATTCAAATAGTAAAATAGTAAAAGTACAATGAAACGTTTATTCGATGTTGCACTACGTAAACAATTTCAATACAACTTTTAAAATGAAAAATATTTTTTTTTAGGAGGAACCTCATTAAAAGATGTACGTATTCTTAAATAATGAAGTCTCTAGATTACATATTTCGATTCTAAATAAGTTCATGGTTCACCATAAAACCAATCACGGTGTTTTTTTCTATGCCACCCTATATTCCCTTTTACGCTTGATGCGCCATAGTTATAGAATTCTCCGTGGACGCCTACATTGAAAGGAGCATGTTGCGTGGACGAGTATCCATGCTGTTCCAACTTCGTGTGTGTACACCTACACCTGAAATTTGCTGATAGTATGTGTTTAGATTGTTTGCAAATTAAAGCGCCAAAATAGTATTCAGTGGTCACAATTCGATTTGCGTAGTTGGGAAGTGGTACCACTAAAAAGCAACCTCACAGTTTTTGTGTGTTTTGAAATATTACAGTAAAGGACATTTGTATCTTTGAGACACGTAATGGCAACAAAAATGTCAAATCGTTACCATCTTATTGGGATCTTTATCGACACAAAACGAGTCGAATATACCGTGTGGTGACTATAATTTAAAGTAAATTTGGATAAGAGTCACAAATTTCTACTTGGGACATCAAACATCATATCATTCGTTATACTGTATCTTCGACACCCCCTTCCCCATTTCGAAAATTGATTAAATAAGAAAATACTCTTCGTTTTTTTAACCGACGATCATTAATAAATAACGATTATAAAAAATTAAAAAAAAAATTGCGGTTATACTACACTTAATATCGTGACTCCACAAAATATATATATAAATATATATGTGTGGAACCAACCCATATATTTACATTTGCCTATAGAACTTGACATATCATTTAAACCGTATGGCGCCCTTGTTACTACATTTGAGGACGTCCAATCTGGTGTTTCCCCTTATTTACGTAGGTAGAATGTAGGAACACAAAAGTTATGCGCTCGAGTATTTAAAAAAAAGAAAACAAAAATTTCAATAGCAAAGTTCAATGAACTCCAGCAGCAGCAGTGAGAATACGGAGAAATGAACGGCACATAACTGAAAGGCAACACTCACACGAAAACCGAAGAGAATTTTCGGCTATTCTATGCTACTCGCATCGTATCCGTATCCAGGGTTGCCATTTCAAATCCGTTCTTCCAGTCAGATTTGACTGGAAAAAAAGCAGTCAAAAAACTGGAATTCAGTCAAATAAAACAGTCAAAGAATTTTAAACACAAATCCAGCTAAAAATCCAGCTAAGATAAAAAAAATTGTTTTATTCAATAAAAATAACACAGAATCCATTTTCTTTCATATTTGTACATTAAAGGGTAGGTAATTAAGTATAAGAAAATAAAAATTGTTTTTATAAAAAAACAAAGAATTGTAAATATACACACAAGTCTTAAAATTCATTCTAATAAGTAGTACATTGCAAAACAGAATCATAAATAAACTTTATTCGAAACAAAAATAACAGACTTCATGCTTAAAAAAGAAATAAAAAACTGATAATAAGAATAAAATAAGTTAATGATTTAAGACCATTCAAATTTCTTCAAGAATATTTCTTATATATTAATATCACTTAGTACTTCAATAGTCTCATCATCATCATTTGCATCTTCGTCATATACTGTACTGCTACTTTCGTAAGTAATATTGGTACCAATTTTTTTTGTTACTTCAGTCGGTATAGGAAAGTTAAAGCAGCATTCGCTAAACCTTAACTGGTTTCTAATTATCAGAATCGAATTCGTTAAATGCAGGTTCATCCGATTTCGTATCTTTGTTTAGTCAACTAACAGTAAAAATTGTTTTTCTACTAATATTTTTATATGGTTACATTGAATTTGAAATTGTTCTGGTGGTTGAAAAAAATGCCATTTTGAAAAGAAGTTAAAAGCAGTCAAAAAAAATTGAATCCAGCTAAAAAAACCAGCCGGCTGGATTTCAAAAAATCTTCCAGCTAAATTCATTTCAATCCAGTCAGATCTGACTGGAAAACAGTCAAAATGGCAACGCTGTCCGTATCTCATGAACCGTTCTCGCACATTGTAACTGAGAGAAAATACCCCTAGTGAAGATTGGAGAAATTTCGTTTTTTTTTGCTGGGGGAGGATGGATGCGAACAGTTAGATACATAAATACGTATAGATATATATACCAACGTTTAATCGCTTCGCTCAAATTATTTGTAAATTTTGGTTTGTTATCTCGAAACATGTAATCGCTTAGATATACGTTCCGAAATATAAATAAGTTATATGACTTTGGTAATGCCGGCAAGGAAACTTTGTTAAAAGAAGAACTTTGTTGAATGTTTTGGAAACTCCTTCTAAACAACAAGAATTGGGGAAACGCACACAAAAGATGCTATTTTGAATTCACCACCAACAAATTTAATTGCTAGATAAAAACAATAAAGTGAAACTTTTTTCGAACTACAACAAAAAAAAAATGTTAATTTAATATGCTGACTAAAATTTCGCTACACTTTCGCACTTTAACTGTACCCTGATCCTATTGTAACCGAAAATTACAACAAAGTAGCCCTATTAGGTTGACAGTTCGCTAAATTGTTAATTTCTGTTTGCAGCTATCAAAAAAAAAAAAAAAAAGAGAATGTAAAACAAGTAAGCGCCACGGAAGGGAAAATCATAATTTACATTATTAATAATGTCTGCAGCATCTTCCAATAAACATTGAAGTGTTTTTTTCTTTTTCGCTTATTTCGCCATTATAAACAATTAAAAGCTAATTTTTCAGTTTCAGAAAAGTTTAAAAGTGTTTTTTTAGAAGAAATGTCTAATGTCATACTGGATTTATTTGTTTCAGTTTTCAGAGATGAGAAAAAGTGTGTTCAAGATCTGATAAAAAAAAAACATGTAAATATGTTTACTTTATTATGTCGCTTTTAACAAACCAGAAAAGCAGTACCAAAAATTAGAGGCGAAAACATTATAAAATTTACAAATCCGCTTCTTATTATTTTCCCCAAACTTTTTGTTTGCATGTTATCATACTTTAAATGTCAGGACTTAGTAAGATTAAATGCACCCTGTGCTCCCTCCTAAAGAAATTCAAATAGCAAGTAAATGGCCGCTTTATGATTGCAATTGGGATCCATTTAAAAAGAAGTCCCTGGAAAAATGAAAGTACCTACATCCTACATAGCTTCGTAATAAAATGTAATATTATAAATAAGTACTCAATATTTCTTGAGCGCGTGAGTTTTTGCCACTACAACTTATTGATATTTGTGGTGAAACTGATTTCCGTTTGAATATTTTACATTCTGTTACGGAGATGCAATGCAATTATTAAATACCTACACATAATATTACCTGCATTACCATTTTCATGACATTATCTTCGTTTAGGTATTTTAGCATCCCCATTAAAGGAGATAGGTTATGTCTGTACATTTTATATTGCTATCGCAGCATTTCTATCTCACATTTGCTTTTTCGTGTGAACCAACATACAAGCACATGAAACAAATTTGACAGCTCACTCCTCACTAAAATTCAGTCACATTTCATGCAGTAGGTATATATATCGAGCGCGTTTGTTATTATATTTTATTCATCGACTTTTTACATTACATATTTAACAAATAAAGTTATTGAAAAATATGTTTATTTAAAAGGTTTTATTTGATTTAAAATTGAATTGATGATGGTCCCACCATTTAGATACCTTCAGGGTTTTTAAACCAACTTATACGAAGTCATGTGGATTCTGATCCGTCGATTCTTACACCGTGTTTCCACGAGCAAGATTTTATAGCTCGCTATCTGTCAATTTTCATAAAAAGAAAGAACGATAGTATGCAATTAAATGTAGGGTGGGCATTTCATAGCATACTATTTCATTTGTTGAAATGTCCTTGAGCAGAGCATGTTGTTCTCGTATAAGATGCCTTAATATACCGTCTATTCGCAACTCAGCCATCGTTGAAAAAAAGTCTCAAACTCCACAGAAATGACAGCCCATATCATACTATCGATATCATGCTATGAGCTGAGCACCATGAGACATTTTTTTATATCATACTATTTGCGGTCTCCATTGGAAGTTTTCATAGTATGATACATCGCAAGCTATAAAATATTACTCGTGGATACACCGGGTAAGCAGCGGATCATTATTTTGCAGATTGTAGTTTTAGAGTCCCAAAAACACTTTAATAGGGAAATCTAGAATTGACTGCAGAAGTAATTTTCTCTGAATATTTATGTCAAAATCAAATGCCGAATTCAAATTCATCTGCTGATGCATCTGACGCAAAGAAGTACGGCAACTATTTGTTATCCCGTCGTTTTTTTGTATATTATTTTTAAATTTCAGAAAAAGGGAAATTTTTCATAATAAAAGTTAAAAATTCACGCGAATTTTGAACTATTATTTTCTTAAATTGTAAATGCTAAATTAACAAGAGGGAAAATTTGCGAAAATTATAGTTCAAAACTTACCCGCATTTATTTATTATTTTCTGAAAATCCAAAAGCTGATATAACTTTGAGAAAATAATAGTACAAAATCAGCTCAAATAGTGAATGGTTAAAATAAAAGCTATATTTGTGCATATCATCTGAATGTACATATTTATAAATTCAAAGCGAAATAAGGCCGGCCGCACTTTGGCAAAGAATTCCAGTCATTGCGCGCCTGGCATTGACAAATATTTCGATAGGTAGGTATACCTACATTGTGATACAGTTCGAGTGACTAGGAAGGGATGGTCTCTTGGTGAAAAGCTTGGAGAGACTCATCGAGATTCACCTCCATAGGTAGGTACACTGCCGATCAGACGTGGCCATAAATTTTGCAATCGATTTACACTCATCCTAGTGGCGCGTTTTTTATTAGATCTTAGAAAATTCCAGCCTTCGTTTTTTAACTATTTACCCTTTAATTTTATGTCGCTATCCACATCTCCAATGAAGCCCTGCTAGTGCTGATTGTTAGTACCTGAAGCACTTTGTCGCTGAAATGCATTTTTGGCGTCCTCCAAAAGTCGAAGAAATTCCAGTTTAATGGGTAATTCTGGATTTTGGTAATCTATTGGTTTCACTCATCACCCTACCGACCTTCTTAGATATAGATGGCGCTTTTAACAACGTCCACAACAAATGGATCCAGGAATCTCCCTTAGAACTATAGAAGTAGAGGATTTCGTTGCGTATGCGGATGACGTGGTTGTTCTAGTATTAGGAATGTTTCCGAACGTGAATGGAACAAGCTCTGGGTAAGATTTGCGGTTGGGCTACAAGTTGTGGGCTTAGCGTTAACCCAAGCAAAACTGAACTGATGCTTTTCACCACCAAAACCAAAATACCAACCTCCTCACTTCCCTGCTTACATAACCAAAATCTTACCTTATCCACCAACGCAGAGTACCTTGGAGTCATGCTTGCCCCAAACTCAACTGGAAGTCCAATTACGAACACAGAGTACGGAAGGCAAGCAAAGCTTTCTACACCTGTAGCAAAACTTTCGTCAAGAAGTGGGGGCTTCAACCAAAGATGGTTCGTTGGATGTACACAGCGGTGGTACGTCCCATCCTCATCTACTGATCACTTGTATGGTGGCCCGCCTTAAGAAAAGCCTATAAATCACGGGAGCCCTACGATCAAGTCCGACCGAGGCGCTCAATATGATTCTCAATTTTCTGCCCGCGGATCTGCACATAAAAAACGTTGCAGCGTGTAGTACAGTTAGATTGAAGGAATCTAAATGTTGGTCCGAAAGGCATTATGGCCACACCAGCATCCTACTTTCCCTTCCGGACGGCATAAGTCGTATGTCTACGGACTACACTGTACCCAAACTTAACTTCCATAAAAACTTCTCTGTTAGATTCCCCTCTAGATCAGAATGGGAGAAAAATGTGGTCGTAAACGAATTCGACATACCTATCTTCACAGATGGTTTCAAAATGAACTGTGGAGTCGGAGCGGGCATTTTCTCAACAGAATTAGACATCTCCAAAACTCTTCACCTTCCCAATGCATCCAGCGTATTTCAAGCAGAAGTACTGGCAAATGGAGGCATGTAGACTGCTACTTAACATAGCGACACCTAGAAAAAAAAGCATCTTTGTCGACAGTCAGGCCGCGATTAAGGCTGTCGGTTCGACTAAGTCAACGTCCGAGCTTGCTGTGAAAAGCAGAGAGATAATCACCTGGGCTTGTCATCGGTTTGAAATCTCTCTCGTCTGGGTTCCCGGTCATAGGAACATTGAGGGGAATGAGAAAGCTGATGAACTTGCCAGACGAGGCTGTGCTCTATGCGTGTCTCGTTCGGAGGAAGTCTTCCCTCCGCTGTGAAACGTAAAGAGAGAAATTCTCCTGCACTTCACTTCAAAGGATGAACCTGACGAACTGCGTCATTTCAAGGAAGATCTGGCTAGCCTACGATGAAGCCAGAACGCGTGTAGATGTCGCCAGACTAACGGCAATTAGTTCCGGCCATTGACCTTTAGGAATCACGCGGCCAGGCTTGACATCCCCCAAAGCACCCACTGCCGTAGCTGCGCCGACACAAACAAGAGTGAAACAGTGTTTCATCTTCTTTTTGAGCGTTCGACAAAACCAGATGCAGAGCACTAGGTCACCTATTTTATGATGACCTTTCGGCCATCCAAAGTATCCATTTCAACAAAATTTCTCAACTCCACAAGCTGGTTTTGATTGATTTTCTCTAATGAATACAGCTATGCTATTGGAACTGCAGAAATATTATAAGAAAAAAACACTAAACTACACTAAAAATTAGTCAAGTAGAATACCTTAAACATTTTAATCAAATGAATAGCAGTGCTTGGGTAGATCCAAGAATAGTGGACTGGGGAGGTTGAAGAGAAGGTACTGACTTTATTGAAATGATTTTCGCAACCTATTGCAACATTGGATTGGATTTAGGCCCTTAAAAGGCTGAGAACTGACTGCAGCATCAAAGGTTAAGTTAATAGAGCTAGAAACAAAAATGAATCACAGTCTTTTTCCTAATTTTCAAAATTCATATAAAATTCGCATAACACTGTTTGAACGCTTTAAACGTTGATAAAACAACACCAGAGTCTTGTTCAAAGCTATTCAGTGGAAAGCTATAATTTTGAGGTGGATTTAACTGCCTACCTTTATGTTCTACCACTATAAACCAACGTTCTTTGATAAAACATGACCCTTAACTACATATTTATTTGAAAAATATATCGCTCATTTGCTGCAATATCGTCACAACGTAGAATTCAACAATTTTGAGTTATGGATGTAGAAGTTAAGTAAATAAAGTTACCTTTTGTCCTGTAGAACATCATTTCTCAGTTTCAAAAATTGGACAAGAGAGAGCACTCGTGTCATTATGCCAACATTCTCTTTCATAAAGAATGCTAATTTTGAGTGCAAAAAGTGTCATACTCAAATGTAGGGATGAACTTAATCTCGAGGAGCTGTTGGTAGAAATAATTCAACCTCAGATCATACCTTAATTTCATAAACATATGCTAACCCTACAACCAGTTTTTATTTCGTACTTATTAAACACCCCTAACGATACTATGACAATTCTAAACTTAAAAATCCTCTCCCGAACAATTGAGAGTTTTGAGTTATGACGGTATTGTACCAAATGAGCGATATGTAATTGCAAATAAGCAAATTAAAAAAAAAACTATTTCTCTAACAATTTTTTTTTCCCCTGAGGATAGGTGAAAATCTTCAAAAGAATAACAAGCGCGTGCTTATATTAGTGTCTAATTCTAAATCTAACTTATCAAGCAATTTTTCTATCACGAAATACCAACTTTTGACAGGTTACTTTCCAATGAAAGATCCTGGATGTTCCGCAATTTAGACGTGGTTATTCTTATCTTGCCAAGTCGAACGGTTTCGTTCTTTGTAGTCGGCGCAATAAATTACTCTAGTCCAACATTTGTCGAACTGTATTGTTGATATGTCCGATTAGTCGGTTTCTATGCTTTCTCGCGAAGCTTCTAGTTTCAGCTTCAATTGTTGGAATTCCGAGATCCCTGTAGATATCGTCGTTTTTTGTTGAATTAAATATATGAATATATACCAATGCATGCATGTGTATAAGTATGAATAGATATTGCTCATTTGATACATATCTACTTTGTCTCTCATATCACAAATCATATTGTTAACTGTTAAGTACAAAGATGTAAGTTAGTCTTGAATAAACTTTTACCGTGTTCACACGTATGTCGTGCTCGTTGTGTTTTTCCTTGGACTACCACATCCCACTCGCAAACCAAAATCGCAATAGGTTATGGGCCCAGGCAACGGCCTGTGGTAAAATATAAAGGAAAACGAAAAATAACTAACGGCGGTGTGTAAAAGTTTTTTTTAACGTGAAGTACCTACAGCTTAGTAAGATGAGTGCAATGTACCAAATAGAGAAGCTGGAGGAGAAGAATTACGATTCTTGGAGCATTCAGATGCGTAGCGTCTTGGTGCATGCAGAGCTATGGAATGTGGCGTCAGGTGCGTTGAAACGGGAGGATGCCACTGAGGGTACGTATTGGACAGGCATGGATCAGAAGGCGTTGGCCATGATCACATTAAGTGTAAAACCCTCTCAATTGGCCTATGTGAAGAATTGTGCTACTTCATTTGCTGCTTGGACAAATCTGAAAGAAGCTCACCAGCCCAGTGGACCTCTGCGTAAGGTATCTCTTTACAAGAAGCTGCTGAGTCTACGGATGGCAGATGGACAGAATATGTCCAGTTTTTTAAATACTTTCGTTGAAGTCTTAGATCAGCTTGCAGTCGTTGGAATAGAGATAAGCGATGAATTACGAGCAATTATTCTACTATCCAGTCTACCAAAAGTGTATGAGAGCTTCGTTGTCGCTATTGAAACGCGCGACAATTTACCGAAATTTGAAACTCTGTGTATCAAGTTGAAGGAAGAAGGGGAACGCCAAGGTAACGAAGAATTACACAGCGAAAAATCGCAGGCGTTTACTGCTAGTACGGATCATCAGCGAACGAACACTTGTGCAAAGGCCTATACAAAAAGAAAATCACAAAACGTTATATGTTTCAAATGTGGCGGTCGCGGGCATGTAAAGGCACAGTGCCGAAGCAACGAGAGCAAAACGAAAAGAGAACAACAAAAACAATGCAGCTTGTTGGGTGCGCTAGATGCCGGTAGTTTTAACCGGTCAAAGTGGTGCTTGGACAGTGGCGCGACAAGTCACATGTGTTGTGAAAAAGATTTTTTTACGAAATTCGAAACACATACAGAGATGATTGGTTTGGCTGGTGATGGCTTTTTACGTGCAGAGGGAAGAGGTGAAGTAAAGCTACAAACAGATCTGTGCACATTGAAATTAGTAAATGTATTGTATGTGCCAAGCATGAAATGCAACTTTATGTCAGTTAGTCGAGCTGTAGAAAATAATTGTGTTGTGCATTTTGGAGAAAAGCATGCAAAAGTCGTACAAGATGGAGAGTGCATTTTAACCGTTAATAAAGTTGGAAATTTGTACATGTTTGAAGGCCAACGTAATAAATGTTTTGCTGCTGTTGAAGCTGATGCGGTTTTGTGGCACAAAAGATATGGTCACCTGAATTACGCCAGTTTGATGGAAGTTGTCAAGAAGGGGTTGGTGCGCGGGATTGAAAATATAAAATTTTCATCCAAAATGGCCTGCAAAACGTGCATGGTCAGTAAAATTCATGTGCAGCCATTCCCAAACGCAACTGAAAATAGAGCGCGCGAGTTACTGGAACTAGTGCACACAGATGTGTGCGGGCCTTTCGAGACGAGGTCGATTGGTGGCTCGAAATATTTTTTGACGTTCATCGACGACAAATCCAGGCGAATATTCGTTTATTTTCTGAGGGGCAAAGACGAGGTTTTTGGAAAGTTCTTGGAGTTCAAAAATCTAGTGGAGCGGCAAACTGGAAAAAAGCTGAAATGTATTCGCAGCGACAATGGTCGCGAATACGTGAACAAAACATTCGACGGTTTCCTACAGGAGAATGGCATTGCAAGGCAGCTGACGATGGCATATACGCCGCAACAAAATGGCGTCGCAGAACGAGCTAATCGTACATTGGTCGAGATGTCGAGATGTCTGCTGGTGCAGTCAGGACTATGTGAGTCATTGTGGGCTGAAGCAGTTTATACAGCTGTTTATTTGCGCAATCGTTCACCCACAAGTGCGCTAATCAACATGACACCAATGGAAGCGTGGACAGGTAAGAAGCCCTCAATTAGTCACCTAAAAGTTTTTGGTTCCGTTGCAGTTGCGCTGGAAAAGGGACGTAACAATAGCAAATTCAAGGCAAAAGGCAAGGAATACCGGATGGTTGGCTACTCGAGACAAGCAAAAGGCTACCGGCTGTATGATGCAGGGGCGAGTAAAGTGGTGGAAAAACGAGATGTTCTATTTGACGAGCTAGATCAAGTGGAGAACGCTAATGGCAACGACATTATATTTGATTTAGCGAATGGGGCTCCAAAAAGTATCAGTGACGCCGATGACGAGGTTTCCGGAGCTGTAAACATCAGTGCTGACGACGATGATTTTGATGCAGATGAGCACAGTACCGATGGCGACGACTATTTTGAGGCTGCTTCAGATGAGCGCGGCAGCACCAATGGGTTCAAGAGCGCGGCTACAAATGTTGAAGAAAACGATTCCGAGGGTGGTCTTGCTAGACCAAAATTGCTCCGGTCTGGGAAGCAATACAATATACTAGGTGCGTTGGTTGCCAGTGACGTACCGATTCCCTTATCCTACAAGGAGGCGATGAGCAGCAAATACGTTTCATCTTGGCGCGAGGCTATGCAGAATGAGTATGAGGCTTTGATTGCGAATCAGACTTGGACAGTAGCTGATTTACCAAGAAATCAGCGAGCTATTGGCTGTAAATGGGTATTCAGCCTGAAACGGGGTCCAGGTGGCGAAATAGAACGGTTCAAAGCACGCCTTGTTGCAAAAGGCTGCTCACAGCAGTATGGTGTAAACTATGGCGAAACATTTTCACCTGTATGTCGACTGGAGAGCATACGTCTCATTTTGGCATTGGCTGCGGAGTTGAAATTGTATTTGCACCAGATGGATGTATGCACGGCATACCTGAACAGCGATCTATCTGACACCGTTTATATGCAGCAACCAGCAGGGTACGAAGACAGCAGTCAACCAGGCAAAGTCTTATTGCTCAAGAAGGCCATATACGGTTTAAAACAAGCAGGAAGGGAGTGGAACTCCAAGCTCGATGGTGTTTTACGAGGAGTTGGTTTTATTCCATGCGCCAACGAGCCCTGCCTGTACAAGCAGCAGGAGAGAGGTAACTTATCACTTATATTGGTTTACGTTGACGATCTCATTATAGCATGTCAATCGAAACGAGACTTGGTCAAAATCAAAACCGCTATTTCGAGTTCGTTTGAGTGCGTTGACAAGGGTCAGTTGCATCTGTTTCTTGGAATGGAGATTCAACGTCAAGGGGAACTAGGCGAAATAACTTTGGGCCAGACACAATACATTAAAGAGCTATTGCGACGACATGGCAACGAAAACTGTAGATCAGCATCTACGCCATTAGATGCAGGGTATCAGGTGGCATGTGATAGCAATCAATGTCAGAAGGCAGATGCGACTTTCTACCAGTCAGCAATTGGCGAGCTGATGTGGTTGGCCTTAACGACGAGACCGGACATTTTGCATTCAGTTGCGAAATTGGCGCAGCGGAACAAAGATCCGCACCACGAGCACCTTGCTGGCATAAAGCACATTCTGAGGTATTTGGCATCTACGGTTGATATGAAGCTGCACTACAAAGAGTGCGGGCAGGCATTTGCGGGTTACGTGGACGCTGACTGGGGAGGCGACAAGGTCGACCGCAAATCGTATACCGGCTACGTTTATTTCCTAGCAGGTGGACCGATATCTTGGAAATCGGAGAAGCAACGAAGTGTGGCTCTCAGCAGCACTGAGGCTGAGTACATGGCGTTATCGACTGCGTGCAAGGAGGCGATAGCCATGCGACGGCTTATCATTGAAATTGGCTGTGGCGAGATGGACACTCCAACCATTATATACGGTGACAATTTAAGCGCGCAACAACTTGCGAAAAACCCTGTGCATCATGCGAGGACAAAACATGTTGATATTAGATATCATTTTGTTCGACAAATTGTTAGCGAAGGTAAAATTATATTGAAATATGCTTCGACAGATATTATGATAGCTGACATATTAACTAAGAATCTGCCGAAGAGAAAGCATAACGAATTTAGAAAAATGTTAAATTTGAATTAACCATATTACGTTTGTTTAATTATTTTTGCAAAACATGCTTGCATTGAGGAAGGGTGTTGAATTAAATATATGAATATATACCAATGCATGCATGTGTATAAGTATGAATAGATATTGCTCATTTGATACATATCTACTTTGTCTCTCATATCACAAATCATATTGTTAACTGTTAAGTACAAAGATGTAAGTTAGTCTTGAATAAACTTTTACCGTGTTCACACGTATGTCGTGCTCGTTGTGTTTTTCCTTGGACTACCACATCCCACTCGCAAACCAAAATCGCAATATTAATACACCACGGTGCTTGTCTAATTTATTTAAGCACTTTATTTTGAAAAGTTTGTAGAATATTGGAATTTATTTTCTTGGTACAACCTCAAAGTTGTATACCGTAGTTCACACCGGCTTCAGTACTTGCTTGTATAAAAGCAGTTTATCCTCTAACAAGTGGATCGGGTTATAGGATAGGTACTAAGCGTAAGCATCACCACTGTGATAGAGGTATGACCGTGATGTAGCGTAAATTGTAAAGTCATCTTGTTTGGAGGTTGAAACATTACAAAAACCAGGAGAAAGACAACATTTATACGCAAACTTTAATTATCAGGTAGCAACGCCCTAAAATTCTAATTCTAATTTGCTTGACTTGTATTTTACACATAATTTAAAAGGTCTGCACATTTAAAAAAGGAAAACCTTCAGTTAGTATATGTAGGAAAATCCATAAAATCTTAACACTATTTTATGTACTTTGTACACACACATACATAATGCATCCCCTTAAATGCAACCCCTAACCGTTTCACCGGTACGTTCAGCTGTGTGCGTGAAAGTGTGGTCAATGGCCTTCTATTTTACATCGATACAGGGTTACTGGAGTTCATTGTCACCCAAAAATAAAAGCAAAACATAAAACAACACTGCAAGGAAGAGGATACATAACAAAATGCTCTCCGATATTACTCTCGGACAATCTACTCTTTTGTTCCTTTCAATAGTAGCCTTAAGCAAGCTCTCTATCTCTTTACAGCTGGCTGGCAGCTGATCTTAGTTACCACACAGTTTCCAACCAAATAGGTATTTGGTAACGCTCTCTTTGAGAGGGAGCAGTGTTTCAAGTTTCAACAATTCCATCCCTTAACTGATGAAAACTCAAATTTTCCGACTTACCAACCCTTGTATATCGAATAGGAGGAAAATTCAATTCTCCATGTTGCAGTTTTTTTGTTATTTGTAACAGCGCTGGTAAATGTATGCGTGCAGTATCTTTTTTCGGTAATGAAAATTATTTCAATGTCGTATCCTTGCCAAAGGACAAGGGCGTTTGCAGAAGAAAGAGCAATGAACGGTACTTGGCAATTTTGCGCTGTGTTGTAGCATTTTTCCCCACCTCACACAAAGGAAGATGTACTGCAAATGACATTGGACTTTAAATGGATGCGTTAGCATGTTCGTTTCATTGTCGTGGATGGAAATTTATTAAATGCATGCGCTATAAATAGAGATATTTGAAGAACAATCTCAGATGAGTCGACTTTCTTGAACTTGTCACCATGGAAGTTCATTTACCTCTTTGTACGGAAACGGAGGGATGTAATATTGATTTTTACTTGGATGAAGTGCGCACCTGGTAGAAGAATTCTATTTTTTCTAGAACAATCGTGATGAAAGGGGCTATGTAGTGAAATTAGTACCTATAAGTACATTGTACAAATTTGTAATATTTAGTAGGTACTCTGGGTAGTGAGTCATTATTAGAAATGTTTCACATTAAGATTAGATTCTCGTTATAGGTAGGACAGCTTTATAGGTACCTATGAAATTTAAAATTGCTCGGAAAAGTTAAACTAAGCGAACAGTAACTATTATACCTTTTAGTTTTAATATAAAACAAATTTAATATAGGTAAGTGTAATTTAGGAAAACGTTCAAATTGTGATGTTTTTTGAGTTCTAAGAAATGAACACAAGATTTTGCTGCATTTTTTTTTTTTTAAGACAGCTTGCAATTACTACGAACATACATTTGAAAAAAGAAAAAAGAAAGAAGTTGCTTCTACATATTTTTAAGACTGCAAAAGCTAACTAAAAAGCGAGTATTATAAATAATATGAACAAAGTGAAGTGTTCATGTTCATTAGGTATCCCATTCTATTGCACAGCTTTATGTTAATAAATAAGAATTTTATAACGCTCCACATGTTACTATCACTGGATCTAGACAACCAAAGAAGATTCGTATTTGGCATTTCGTGGAGGTGAAATTATAAAATGTGGGTCACTTTAGGAATGTTGGAGTCAACTTCAACAGGAATCTCTATTTTACATCTCTATTTACATTCATACATACATTTATTATTATTATATATTTTTTAAGGACCCTTATGACATCAGTGTAATGGAAAACTGTCCTTTATGGACTGGTTTTATATGCCCGATCTGTAACAATCTGCAATTTTGAAAGGTGGAAGCAGTGGCGGACGTAGAACTGGGGGCGTTCCAACCCGGGTGGCAGACTAATAGGGGGTCCCATCAGTAACAGTGAAATAACTATTTTGCACATTACACAAAATAAATGCACAAATAAAACAATAAATTTGTTTCCGAAATACCAACCTATACCTATGCTGCGTATGAATTTCGCTTCTGACCTATTCTTTTAAGATAGGTAGGTAATATGGAAATAAGAAAACCATTATCACTCAAGAGCACCCACCCAGCATTCAAGCTAGCCGCGCAGTCCTGTGTTCTGTTCTTTTTTCTTTGCTGTTATAAGATTTTTTCTTCGTTTTGTTTTCAAATAACGGTACGCGGTTATTATCGCACATAACTCTATTCCTCTATCCGACTTAGATACACAAGCCTACAGAACTAACAGACAACAGTATCACATTGGAAGTCGGGAGAATACGGCGTCAAATGGTAGCTGCAAAAATAGATTTAAAAGATGCAGAAATTTGGACAGCCTTTGAGTTTATAAACTTTATGGTTAAGTGTGACTTTCAGGCTCGTCACCGAGTCTATCATTGGCTATGAGAATTTATTTAAATATTTGCGTCTCAGTGGCATCGTGTGAACGAAGCTTTTCAAAATTACAATTAATTAAGACTTTCTAAAATCAACAATGAGCCAAAAATAGATTGACTAATCTTGCTATACTTTCACTCAAAAAGGAGCATGCAAAAAATATAGGCCCAAAATTATAGTTGGATAAAGCCCACTGAAAATTATTTTAGTGTGTGAAAATGTCCGTATTATTATTTTTCTAATTATAGTGGACATAAAACCCACTTTATCGTACGGGAACGCGTCGCTACCTGGTATTATATTTACAACTACCAAAAATACACTTTATCCCTTAGTATGGACTCTCAACCGTATCCCTTGTCAATTCGATTGCAAAATTGAATTTATTTTTTTTTTATTTTTTTTTTATTTTTAAAGAAGTATTCCCACGATATTATTATTTTTGAAAATCTCGAAATGTTTAACAAAAATGCTTTTAAGAAAAACAAGAATAGATAAACAAGAATAAGATAACAATACATACTTTTGAAGCTTTTGATGATGAAGAGTTTTACTCTCGCTACAGATTCAATAAAAAAAACTTTTAGTTCTTGATCGAACATGCGAAGCTCTATAACAAATCACGGGTTTTCTCTCAATTTTTGTTGTTTTTTCTCATTTCATTAAAATGACTTTAAAGAGAATTCCCCAAACAGTAACTCTAAGTTCAGTGTCGCCTACTTTCGCGTTGTTATTCCTTTCGCTAAATAAATTAAGCCATACAGTAAATAGCCATACACGCAGTAAAAATAGTGCACATCTGGCTCGAATGAAACTTTCGCGGAAGTGGATCTGGATTTGAAAACGATCCTTCTTTCATTGCATGGAAAGATCGATCTTTTCTAGAAACAGTTAGGTAAATGAGCAAGGGGCTCGAATAGACGTGATCTATTCGATGCTGTTTGCCGAGTCTGCCGCGCCATAAATATGATGGGTACGCTGGACGAGGTAAACTTAAAGATCCTTGCAGTGAATGTTAATTTACTAATCAGGATCGAGAGAAGGATCAATTTGTCCAATCTGTTGAAAGCTGAAAAGCCAGACGTACTTTTGGTTAGCGAAACTAAGCTAAATCCGAAGCAGAAATTGGGCTATAAAATGATCGTGTAGTTAGAGGAGAGCGGCCCAACTCCACAAAAGGAGGTGGTGCCGCTATCTTAATACGTAAAGGCTTGCGCCATAAGGTCATATATAGCGGGGACGTGCGCAGGTTCAAGGTATTGGAAGCATGCATCGTGTGCATTCCCCTCAATAGCCAGAGGCAGGTGTATGTGTTGTCGCTTCACGCACCTGAATCTCCTCAACGCATTCAATTTTTAAATGAGATCGAGATCGAGTTCTCGGCAATTCTGAAAACATTTGCTTCGGCCTAATTTCTCAAGCAATGTTCGGCAGTTTCCCGAGAGAGAGTTCTTTCTTGGACTTGGCGCTAGTTGACGAAAGCCTAGAATTAACAAACACTGATCTAAGCACGCGAAACTGTTTACAAACGTTTGAGTACAATAGTGATCACTACGGAGTTGCCGCCGTAGTATGGATCCCGAACGAGCAGGCGGAGCAGTACGACCAATTGCGTTCTTTTGATTACCGAAAAGCGCAGTGGTCTGACAAACAGGAACTTAACGACACTCAACTCAATTACGGCAAATGAATGTCGTCATCAAACAGACAAGGGAGCGGACTATCCCTCGGGTAGGACATTCCACCGACGAAGAACAAACTGAGAAGTATCGAAACACGACAATCGATGCTCTGTACAGACATAAAAGTAGACTGCCCTCGAGGCTTAAACGGCTACACAGGCAGTTTACTGACAGGAACGATCCCGAGATAAGGACACTGAAGTCGATGATCAAACACTTGAAATAATTGATCACAGAAAATTACAGAAAATCTGTAAATTTGCATTGGGGCAACAAAATTCGGGCTATAAAATCCAGTAGTCCGGGTTTGTTCCCACAAATAAATAAACTGTTCAGGCGGAAAGATCATAACGAAATTTCATGTGTCCGAATACCTCGGACGAACGAGAACTGACTGTTGGCATAAGTCCGGAAAGTGCTGACTCGAACGACGATTTTTTTGTGGTCGAAGACCCGCAGGAGAAGGTGGATTTGATGGGAGCTTTCTTTGAAAATGTGTATACGGTGAACAACCCTGTTCGCCTTAAACGCGACCTCGAGGAGAGGGCCTTTCTTAACCACTTTTATCTGCGGACCGAGATTCAAAATTGGCGATCCGAGAACAACTGTTTTATCGTGTTCAATAACGACAACCGTGCAAACGGTACAATCGCCGATGTAAATTCTCATCTGTTCGTGAGTAAAGATGAACTCCGGTGCATCCTTGAGTCACTGAAAAACAAAAAGTCGGCGGGAGTTGGCGGTGTCCCAAACGTCGTATTAAAGACCTGCCGCTAGAAGCGATCGATATCTTTGCCACGCTAATTAACAATGCGCTGAATAATGCACATTATCCGGTGCAGTGGAAAATAGCGGTGGTACATCCTATATCCCGAAAAAGTACAAAGATAGGACAAACGCTGCTAATCTGCGGTCAATTAGTTTGCCGAATATTAGCAAGGTATTCGAGAAAGTCGTCAATAGATCCCTTTTAAGACGGGTTGAAGCAAATAAGATTATTCCGGACAACCAGTTTGGCTTTAGAGCGGAGCATGACACTATACATGCCACTTCGAAACTGGTCTCTGACATTCAGAGGAATAAAAGTAGAAGCAATGCACGGGTGCATACCTGGTCGAAGGTCTTAGATACCGTATGGTTGGAGGGGGGATTTGTGTAAGCTGACCAAAATGGGCATTCAAAAACCTGTGCTGTATATGATTTATGACATGCTTATGGAAAAGAAGTTCGTTGTCAAAGCTGGCAATGTGACTTCGAGCAAGGATTTCGAAATCAAAAACGGCTTACAACAGGGAGCACTGAATTCTCCGGTCCTGTTTAGCACAAGTGATCTGGTGGCTTACGGGCACGGTTGCCGTTTTAGTGACTTTGTCGCTGTGTGGAATTTTTAAAAGTTTTAGCCCGATAATTATCAACCGCGTTAAAATTGCGGAACGAGCAGGAACTTTCGCCGGAATTTTGCCTGCCAAACGTGTAAAACTTCGTGATAAAAAAATTGCTTGATAAGTCATAACTTAGTTGCAATACAATAGAAATTTGTAGGAGGTGGTTTTAGTGAGTAAAAATCGTACACTACTATGAGCACGCGCCGAGTGCCCTCATAGTGTCTTCTAGAAGATTTTCACTTACCTCGGAGAAAAAAAAAAAAAAACTAAAACCACCTCCTACAAATTTCTTTTGTACTGCAAGTAAGTTATGATTTATCTAGCTGAACGTTTGGCAGACAACATTCTGGCGAAAGTTCCTGCTCTTTCCGCAATTTTAACGCGGTTGCTAATTATCGGGCTAGAAACGAAGGTTTAGTTCGTTGTAGACGCCGCAATAAATTTGTTTCATCGAGAATTCCACGGACCGAGCTATTAATATGTTCAAATAATCGATTTCTATGCTTTCGAGCGCATATTTTCTCTATGGAGATCTTCATTTCTATAATGTACCACGGTGGACTGACGAATGATCTTAGCACTTTGCTTGAAAAGTAAAATGTTCAGATTTGTTTCGCTGGTACAGCCCCATAACTGTATACCATATGTCCATACAGGCTTCATCACTTGCTTATATAATAAAAGCTTGTTCTCGAGGGTAAGGGTAAGCTTTGAATGTTTTCCAAGTAACCAATAAAGTTCTCTATATTTGATTTTAAGTTCTTCGCATTTTTTCTTTACATGCGGTTTCCATTTTAATTTTGTGTCGAGAGTCATTCCGAGATATTTGGCATCGTTTGCAAACGGAACTTGTACCGCATTTATAAATACAGGCAAGTTATTTGTTTTTTTATATGTAAAATCCATGTGGACCGATTTCGTTTCATTAAGAGCGATCCTCCATGATTTTCTCCATTCATAGACCCGGTTAAGCGCGCCTTGTAATACTTTGTTTGTTTCTTTGGTCGTTGTACCCACTGCTAGTATAGCAGTGTCGGCGCAGGGACATAAGTCCCCGGGACATAACTCCTAATTTTTAATTTTGGGACTTATAACCCACTTGAGTGAGAAATAAATCCCAAATTCGATTTGCGACTTATGTCCCACACAATCGGGCCATAAGTCCTAAGCCTAGTGTAGATATTACTTTAAAACTCGTATACACTTTATAAGATTTTTGAGTCCAAAGCAAAGTATAGCAGGAGTTTCTGTTTTCTAAACTGTTAGGATATGTTTCTATGTTTGAATGGAATATATTAGTAACGGTGGTTTAAGGCGTCTGTGGTTGGAAGTAGGGTTCATATTAGACTGATATCTTTACATAGATAGATATATGTAACATTTAAGAGATTTGTTTTTGAATTTGCATTAGCATTTATAAGCCGAAAATCGCGATGGACGTGTATGGTGTGCAAATGAAGGGGGATTTTCTGGTTGTATAAGCTCCAAGTGGTTAGCATTATTTTCGTAAGAAGTGGGGAATTAAGAATATTAGAGAAATATACCGTAAATACATACATCAGAATTTGTGTAGTTTATCTTTAATTTAATTTTAATTTAAATTCTGGTCAAAATCGTTACGGCGGTTTTTGTAAAATTTTGCAGACAAAACTGCGGAAGCAGTCAAGAAGACAAGGATCTCTACGTCCCTGGGTGTAGGTATATCAGCAATGGTAGCTGAATTGACGATTTCACCGCAAAGAATGTTTTTTTCTGAGACGACATAGAGCCGGACATTCCAATTCTATATGTTTTTGACCAGATTTATCAGGGAGAGCGATTTTCTGGGGGAGAATTTGTGGAAAAATTGTCTGGTGCAATTCTGTCCTGGTGACAAAACAGTAACAAATATTGCAATGTTTAGTTGGAAAATTACTATTGCTGAACTATTTAGCTGAAAACTGAATATACAGTACATGAAATTGCTCGGGATGTAAGCATTACTAGGTTTTTAACGTTTTATCGATAGATATGAGCAGTTTTAAGAATTATTGTTTTCGGTGATTTTCGTATGGACCGTTTTCGAGATATGTACAAATTTCAAAACTACCGTTATTCGATTTTTTTTTTTTTTGCCAAAAACTGGGTAGGTATGCAGTCACAGTAAATTTATATACTTAAACTCAAATATCAATTTTGGTTGAAATCGTTTGAGCCGTTTTCGAACAAATTAAACAGGTATGAAAATTGTATATATATGGGAAGTAGTGAAGTACTAATAGTATTGAGCTTACCGTGCAAAAAAAAAAACGACCCCGAACCTTAGGCCCACAAACTCTAAATCACAGGTTCGAGAAAGTTCAATATACTTTTAAGGTTAAAAGAAGAATTTAAGAATATAAACATAAACTCAAGTTTTAAGAACATGTATATTATATACATATTTATCATTTTCGGACACCTTTCAACTTTTTTTTAAACAAAAAAATGTTTTATATTTGCCATCAAACAAAACGGAAGAATATAAGACAAATCAAAAACATTTTTTAAATAGTCCAGAAAAACTGTTTGTTGTTTATTTATGGGGCTTTATACGAACTTTTACCCAGTAGAATCAAATTGATATTTTAGCGATTTCTAGCGGATTTTCCCAATTCAGAAACTAACATTTCTAGCGGATTTTAGGTTATGGTCTAGCGACAATTATTTTTCCTCAGCGGCAACACTGCAATAGATCTCCATGCAGTTGCCCCAAATCTCGTATCTAATGTATCCGCTAAATTAGTTCGTTAGTGTCATGTCTTTTGAAAATATTTGCAAAATTTTACGCCGCTTAAAGTCCGGTTCAATAAAATAGAGAAACTGATTGCTGATGCTGCATCAAACGTCGTACACACTTTGGATTATCAATGCCGATTTGTTAATTATAAAATTCTAGTTTTGCAACTTTAAAACTTAAATAACTGGCAACTAAAAAATAACGTTTTTACCCGGTCGCTCTATCGAATTCGCATATGAATAATATTAAAATAAAAAACAAGGAAGAGAATTCCATGAAGTTCATGATCACTGTGATCGCTACGATTGCGAACCACTTTTAAACTGTTCTCCCATAGTCAAATGCTTGTATGCACTGTCGTTCACGTTGTCGCATTTGCCTATCATCGTGAACCTGACATTAAATCTATATTTTCAAGGTGTGGTACTTTTTTCCTACCTTGCGTCGCTAATTCGATCAATCTCTCGCTCTCTCTGCTTCCATATCGAGTATGCAAATTGGCTATACATGTCTCTAGCGAGGTTGTTCGTTCTACGAGAATATTTCTACGCAATATTTCTGTTGTCGGGAAAAATACCCTACCTTTCTTCTAGAGAAAATTGAATGCAATTGGAAAATACGCAGTCGAAGAAGGCGCCTAATGGATTATACCTACGAGAGAAAGGCATTTCGATTGGGATCGTCCAAGTCAAGTCGTAGACAGGCTGTACATTTTGATAGATGACAAAGAGATGTCAGGATAAATTAAGAGACTTCCAGGGAAGATGCAAGGTATTGCACATGGCAATTGATCTAGTTCCTATACATGCCCTTATTTTAATGTTTGTTCGTTAGCAAAAAGTTTTACGGGCGAGTTTAATAGAAGCAGTCAATTTTACTCCATAAAGCTAAATTGAACAACATAGAGATTATCATGTTTTTCGAAAAGAACACATCAACTATATACAAACTCAATTGAAAGATCACTTCAAAGAAAGCCTTAGCGTGCGTCTTCTTGGCGTCACAGTTAAATCGAGAAGAAATTGGATTTAATATGACTTTTTACGTGTCTAACTACCGAAGGATATCTAAGACTTTTACCTATCGTATTTCACAAACACGAAAACGATTATTTTTTTTAATTTGAGCAGTGAACGACATAAAAATAATTTAGTTCTTTTAGTCCCAATAAATTGAGCATAGGATATATCATATCTTATAGCTAGAGTAAAATATATAACGTTTGGGCTACAGATATAAAGTCAACAGTGGGTGCGATGTGCGACAGTATCCGCGGAGCTTCTATCCTTTTAAAAAAAGAAGATACAGGACAGCTGTATTTTTTGACTCCCATGGAGTGCGGTAACTGAAATGATATTTTACAATCACAAACACATTGGATGTAAAACAGACACTGCATTTGATATGATTTAATTTGCTTAGACTTTCAAAGGTGGAATCCGACTTAATGTCACATTTCAACACAAACTTACTTTCCACGGAACCATGATCGCCCATTAAATGAGAGCAGTTAGTATTGCTGAGGTTTCAACATCTTAGAAGTATTATCGGGATCGAAGGTATAATAGAACATATTTAGTCGAATTTGCAAAACAAATTCTCAAAAGGAGAAATTTATGGTTATAATTAGTTTAGTCGCTGATCCTACATTTTAGAAATGTTTCCAAAGTGGGGAATTATAGTTTTAGCTCTTGAAATCACTATTTCGCGAAACCCACCCATAATAGTATTTTGTTTATGACTTATAACCGAATTGTGACCGAATTTAAGAGAGCTGTCAAGTTGCAAGTTGGTTCACACGAGAAAGAAAATGTGAAAATAGAAATACTAGGGCACACTGAGAAGTTTCAGTTAATATTCACGCCTGTCAAAAACCCTGCACAACCCTGAAAATTCGGCTACTATATCGAACGCAAAATATGTTTCCCTGATGACTCTCAGTTTTTGAAATTGAAAAGTATTTATCTTTTCCTTTTGGTTTGTTGTCAAAAATGAGTGCACTCAATTCTGATCTTGTGCTTTCCATAATGCAAATAGTTGATAAAAGTGTTTGGAATATAGATGATGGCTTCGAAAATTTATTTAGCTCTGATTACAGCTTTTTTCCATTTCATTTTCCTATAATATAAAATGTTAGTTCATAAACGTATAGTTGTTTCAAACAGTTCACTTTTAAATATCAAATTTATTTTATTTACCTTTCTCTGTCTATCTAAAAAAAAAAAGAACGACTGCAAGCGAAATGACAGCGAACTCAGAACTGAATTCTTGCCCCGACAAATTAACTCGGGTCAGCTCCGGGCACAACTAGGGTGCCCTTGAAGTCATGTCAAACACAGGTTTTCAGTGCCAGGGCGAGTTCAGTGCTATATCGAACACCTAGTGCGCACTAGGGCTCACGTCAAACAAACCTTTTATAAAACGTACACACATAACCTTGCCCCTATAATGGGGATGCTAAAATACATAAATACATAACTCAAGAAATATTCAGGATTAATAATATCCAATTTTATTCTCCCAAAGATTTTTTTTTTTTTTTGATAATGGATCCCAATTAGAATCAGCGGCTATCGGCCTGCCATATGCATATCTTTAGGTAGAAGCACAGGGTGCATGAAATTACAAAGAAAATGTTTTTTTTTTAATTTTTCGTTAATTAATAAGTAGAACATAAAAGAAAAGTTTGGTGAAAATAATAAGAAACTGATTTTCAATTTTTAAATATATCTACTTTTTGGTTCTGGTTTGTTAAAAGCGACATAATAAAGTGAAAATATATACATGTAGGAAAGTTACGTTGATACAACTTCATAAATATAACGTTTGTGGTCCATATGGGAATATTTTCTTGCCAACAAAAATTGGTTTTCTAAAATCGGTATAAATATTATATTTATAGCATTATTTCAATTACATATTCATGTTACATGGTATTTATTAAAAAATGTTGATAACATTTGATATTATGTGAATGATAGAAGTTAGAATATTTTTTTTTATATTTCCAATTTTTACACTAAAATTTAATTATTTCGCATGTTTCCAATGTAATCTGCTCCAGTTTTATGTAGCATAATCAGAAAGTATTCTCATTTTTCTGCTACTAAAATATTGAAACGTCCGAAGCAGCGCAACAGATTATTCGATGTTGCACTACAACGGCAAGGATTTTTCAATAAACTATTTAAAATGGAAATTAATACTTATGAAATTATATTATGTATGTATATATTGTAAAAGAATGAAGTCTCTAAATAACATATTTCGATTCTTTTTAGATTAATTCATTGTTCATCAATCATCATTCATTTGTGTTTTTTTTTTTAAGTAAAACTTCTTAGGTGGCAGTGAAATTTCAAGGTCATGTAACCATGTACCTAACATAGTAAGAAAGAGCAGGAGAGTTATATATTATACGTGCAGCATAGTACCTAATAGCATTGTATAGAAACGTGGTTGACGTGGTGGTGTGGGGGAGAATTCTTTTAGCATTATGAGGTTCTTTATTTTGAATTTTCTTCATTCAACTTGCCATTATATTCATAAGTTGGTCAAATTGCGAAATCGAAAATTTTCCATATTTGCTGTGCTTTGGGGGTGGTAGGAGCACATCCCAAGCATAAACGAATATGTGTGATGTGCGCAGCGATGCCAACTAAGGCTTTTTCATGCCTCTTAGGCATTATTGCATTAGCTAAGTCTTTAAGGCTTGTTTTTTCGAAAAACTTACGGAGCATAGCGCTTGGTAAAAAGAATGAGAGGTACTTTATGTTTTTTACTCATACTAAGAGTCTGTGTGGGAGTACGCTGTAGGGTGCGTCTGCATATCGCTAAGTAGAAAGAATGGAGAGGTACAATCTTTGTTTATATTACCTATACATATTTTTTAAGAAAATATAACCCTTCGCTCAAGTAGTCCAGTGCAATAAACAACAATGAGCCACTGTGTATAGCTACTTAAATAATATTGAATATTCTTTAGCACTGTAACATATTTAGCAACTCCACCTATTGCAATACTTATCGTTTTCTCACTTTGCCTTATTGCGGCTGAACACAACCAATCTGTAAATGTAGCTAACTTTACTAGGTATTAAGAGACAGAGTTCGTCAGTCATTTTGCAAATGGCTGGCACTTCCCTTTTGAGTTTTCAAGTGTAGATACGAATAAAATCGAACGGAAAAAAAAAATCGTCTTACAGCTTAGATGTGGGGTCACCGCGCATAAAATAAAGATAAAAGTCGCGATTAACAATTAATTATGATTAGAAAATCATTTTTATTTCTGAAATTACGTGCAAGAAAATGGTGCAAACGCGTGCCGAGTTGTCAAGGAGGCTGGATACGTTGGAAATAGAATTCCCCCCAACTTCATCTCCGCTACAGCTCCGCAACTTGCTTCATGCCGCAAGAAACGTCGAGGACGCAACTTCAGATGACCTTCCGCTAATAAATAACGATTGCGCGCCTCACAGCAGCCTTCCGCCCCAAGAGAATCTTTCGCCCCAAAGGAATCCGCCGCTCCGAGAGAATCTTCCGCTTCAGATCAAGAATCTTCCGCCCCAAGAGAATCTCTCGCCCGAAAGGAATCCGCCACTCCGAGAGAATCTTCCGCTTCAGATCAAGAATGTTCCGCCCCGAGAGAATCTTCCGCCCCAAAGGAATCTGCTGCTCCGAGAGAATCTTCCGCTTCAGATCAAGAATCCCCCGCCCCAAGAGAATCTTCCGCCCCAAAGGAATCCGCGGCTCCGAGAGAATCTTCCGCTTCAGATCAACCTATCGCACCCAGATGATGGTATAGCTCCAAACAGCATCTTATCCCCGATACCAGTGTATCAGAGGGTGCGCGAACAGTCGCACACTCGACAGACCGCTTTGCGCCACCACAAACCATGCCAGCTATCCGTTCTGCCGCTCTTACGTGTACGGCGGATGCCTCAGACGACGACAGGTACAGGTACAGGTACGATAGGTACTATTGAATTCCTTTAGTTATTGCTCAACTTGAGAAGAAGCGAAAGATCCAACTCCACAATCTAAGTATGGCCGATATCGAAGGACTTGTTCAACCATTCACTGGCGACGACGCATATGCTATCGAAAATTAATAATAATAAAATAACAATATAATGATCGAGGCCGATCATTCTGTCAGATTGGCCGAACTGTAACATACTTAGTAACTCCACCTATTGCAATACTTATCGTTTTCTCACTTTGCCTTATTGCGACTGAACGCAACCAATCTGTAAATGTAGCTAACTTCACTAGGTATTATGAGACAGAGGTCGTCACTCGTCAGACATTTTGCAAATGGCTGGCACTTCCCTTTTGAGTTTTCAAGTGTAGACACGAATGAAATCGAACGGAAAAAAAATCGTCTTACAGCACCTAAATAGGCACATCGGAAGTAAAGTCCTAGATAGGTACTATTGAATTCCTTTAGTTATGCAGAAAAAACAAAATTCCTTTACATTTTGTGCAAACGCGTAAAATATTATCAATATATTAAAGATTATATTACTAAGGTATAGCTTCGAAGTTTTACATCTGATGTGTGGTCACAAGCACACTCTCTTTTTGTTTCTATGCCACCCTATATGCCCTTTAACGCTTGCAGAGCAATGTCATCTCATAATAATTTTTCGTGCACACCTCCATTAAAAAGGGCATATTGCGTGTATAAATGATATTCCAACTTCATGTGTGTACACCTACATCAGACATTAGCTGGTGGCATGTGTGAAGATTGTTTGAAAATAAAAGCGCCAAAATACTATAGTAACATTCGGTTGTCACAATTTCGACTATGCGCAGTCGATTCGCGTAGCTGTTAAGTAGTAGCAATCTCATAGTTTTTTTTGTGTTTTGAAATGTAACAGTAAAGGACATTTGCATCTTTAAGACACGTAATGGTAACAAAAATGTCCAATAGTTTCAATCTTATTGGAATCCCTCTATCGACAAAAAATTGAGTAAAATATACCGTGTGGTGTCTATAATTTATAAATTTTTTTATATTCAACACACAATGCAGTCAAAACATAGTAATGACACTATAGCAAAACGCACCAGGTCAAAACAAGGTATAGTAGTAACATACTTCCCAGATAGTTCAACACAAATTGTGAGCTAGCCAGAACTTTTTGCATTGTCTTTCGAAAAATCAAAAAATCACTCCATACAACTAGGCCACGTAGAACCAGGAGCTAGGTACACATCGTACCCATAAATAAAATACTTACATATATGGTCAATCGTATGGATGTCGGTCAAAAGTGAAATTTAACCTAAACAGGGAAACATTAAATTCAATTCCTAACGAAGCTCCACAATCTACCTTTGATTATCTAGCACTTACGGATCGGCAAAAAATCCACATAGAATTATTTTTAAAGAGGTGTGAGTGCCCATACTGAGATAGTTCGGTTAGCCAGTTTTCACTTAGATGTAACGGAGTCGCATGCTCAGTGTTACAAATTTGGAAACAATAAGTATAAGGCATATCGTGGCATCGCGTCGGCGCAGTGGCTTTAGTGGTTAGTGTGTTGGTCTACTAAACGAGGGGTCCCAGGTTTGAGTCCCGAAAGAAAAAAACAAATTCCACTTTAGGGCTTTTTTTTACTGCGTTACCTCTCGCCAACGTCTGACAAACATCCGAGAGTATAACTGTCTTGAAAGAGCTTCTCAATTAGCCGTTTGGACTCGGCATATAATTGTAGATCCCTTCCATTCGTTCCAAAAATGAAAAACTCACAAATGGTAATGAGAAGTTAGGTTTAGGGTCCCTATGGACCTCTTGCGCCAACTATTTATTTATTTATAATTTAATATCGTGGATTAAGATTACCTAAAATTAAAATGCCCAAAAACAGCGGGTGTTGCGGTGGGGTTCTGTGGTTCGTGGAGCGTTTACCATTGATTTGAAAAAGTTCACTTTTAGTTAGCACTGCTGGAACTTGCATATCGTCATATCCATCCACGATTGCAGTTAGCCAGTCCTATAGGATAATGTCCGAAAGTGATACTGAAATGTAAATCCTTTTCCGGAAGCTAATCGAGCCATACCTACCCGAAATCGGAGCTTTTCACTATTAGACTACAGTCAACCGTGATCCGCACCCATAAATATGATTGTATTCACTTAAATATCAACATCGAACCCAGACAATAATGCTTAGGTACTACAAGTACGAGTATGAATCCGAAAAGACAACCACAATTTATGAAAATAGATTAAAAAAAAAACAACAACAAACATTGCCTATCGTTGGGCGCCTATTATTGTGCCAACTCATTTAAGTATTAATTATTCATCACCATTTGTAACCTAGCCTTAAGTAAAATTGTACACCTACTTTAGTATAACTTCCTTCCCATGATCATGCTAAAAAGACAAACAACCGACACAAACGACACAAGCGACACGACGATGCAAACGATCTGTGAGTAATTGCAAAACTTTCCCTAAAGCTTGACCTTCCGTCGTCGTAAGCAAATCACTTGATATCTTTCCAGTTATCTGTCTACTTAACTTTCCCTTAATGGAGAATCAAAGTAACCAAGATCAACTTGCCATTATATACAATCGCCACGAGGTAAATAGAAAAGTTCACCTACCTTTTCCTCGTATCTAAAGTTCCGCTTTCAAAGGTAGGCAATACCGCGACTTTCTCTTTTTGCGTCTACCATTTTGCGGTTGCATTGTACGACAGAAAGCAAAGCAATTTCAAGTCCAACAGTGCTGTGTGGGAGAGGAGTAGATCCATATCTGAATCTGACCTGAGATCAACCGATCGACATTGGCAGTAAATATTTTAAAAAGGGAAAATCCGCAATTCAATATTGCAATCTTCAGAAAGAATAACAATCAGAAAAGTAAAGCCTTACCTACCTATCCATATACCTATACATAGCAACAACATGAACGAGTCGCACGACAAACCAACAACGATCTTATTACAAACGAAACAGTTATACAAAAGGCTATTAAAGTTCATGATCAACCAAGCAGTCGTCGTCGGGCAGTACACCCTGCCAGCCGACCAGCATTGATATCACATTTTGCAGAGACACAGAATGAACGTATAGCAATAGCGTATAGGGTATAGGAGCAAACAGGGCTCTGAATAAGAGATCTCTACCATCTTAAGAGAATGCTAAGCCTCCGATCTTGGTATTGAAAAGAGAATACAACGGGAAACAATACACTGACACTGTGTAGGAATTTTTCGTTTCATATGTTGCAGTTGGAAGTTGACGCTGATCACTTTGTGGTTGGAATATTGTAGGTTTCTTATTTCATAACATGAAATTTGTTGACTAAATTTTTAATCAGAAAAGAAGATCATGTGTCAACAACGACGACGCCGAAGACAACCAAAACCTCGGCATTCTGAAAACTGAAATTTATTGTTCTCTTCTTTTTATTGCGAGCGAAGAGTCAATGAACTCTGATTCATATTCAGAGATATGCGTATTGGGATGGGATGGGAACAAAATGACCAAGTGTGAGAGATCTTTGTGGATTTTTTTTATTATACCTACGCTTTCGAACGCTTTTTCTCCTGTGACGAAACTTATATCAAATCCAAATTCCTTTTGCAAAGTTGGTGTTAATAATTACTGAGACTTACTCAGCGGAGCAATAAATGCAGTATCACATACCTAAGTAACAGCGCAATGTGATGTGGGTTTAAAGTTAGGAGAATACGCGACGACGTAGATTGCATTTCACAATTGGAAAAGGAGTAGCAAACTATGCGTATGCGTTCGTCTCGTATTGGCTTGTGGAAAGACAACAAGTAGGTATACAAAAAAAATATATCAGCAAATTACGTCATTTGACTAGAACGACTATTTATACAAGAAACAGACAAGTTAGATATGGGTTGACATTTTTTGAATCATTCACAATAAAAATGAATATTTGCGCACATACATACGTTACGAGGTGAGGCATTCTTTTGAAGAAATAGCATAAAACGTAACAATAGGCTAATAATTGACATGTGGGAAGGTGCTTGGGAAGCATTGCAATTTGTTGGTTGAAACATCGTTATCGTAAAAAAATTATAAATAGAATTGCTTTTGTATTCAATTAGGACGATGGCACCAGTAGTCAGCCCTTACTTTTTTTTTTTAGTTTGATTGGTCCTTAAAAATCCGTTCTTCAAGTATTTAAGTCTATAGATTCGAAAATACTAAGATTATTAAGTATAAGAGCTACCTAATGCAAATTATTTATAAAATAAGTGAAGAGCGAATGATTTGCGAGTAGTCAGCCCCCTCAGCTCCAGTAGTCGGCCTCGCAAGTATCTATTAGTCAGCCCCAATTTAATTTATACATTTTCATTTATAGTCAGCCCCCATTTCTCTAGTAAATGTACAGGGGGGCTGACTACTGGAAAACAAAGAAAATTGATGGAAATTTTGGTACTAATCAAGACAGATTGAAGTTTTCATTCATTTTGTAAAGGTACTCAGTTATTGTAAAAAAAAAAATTAACGTAGTCGTCAGTAGTCAGCCGGAGGGGCTGAGCCTAGGATAATCATAAAAAAAATATCTCATAAGTTCCACCATGCCTGCTGTACGCAAGTTTCTGCAAAAAGCTCATGAGACTGGTATGCTAGTGCAACGTTTCCCAAATAGTGTTCAGCGCAACCCTGGTGTACCTTGGAAGGTTCCAAGGGGTTCCGTTGAAAAAACATAATCGTGCCGTCGTGTCGCATCAAAATTCATCATGAAACAAATTCATACATCTAGTCATCAGTATTTTTTTTTTTTTTTTGTAAAATAAATGTTTTATAAAACTTAAAATAATAATTTGTATATCATTTATTCGTTCTTTTCTTGTCAAACATAAAAAATACCCAAACCGCACTTTAAGGTACGATGTCTTCTGATAATTAAGACAATAAAAGAAATAAAGACTACTTGTAAATTGTTTTACAATTTGATATTAATATGGGAGTCCGTCAAAAAAAAGTTTGATCATCTAGGTTTTTGTGGCTAAACAAATATTTAACCTCTGTTCTAGTGAATAACACTCATGGTCCCTGTTGTCGTACGGTGCGCACAGATGAGAATGTGCGGTTTCTTGGTAGCCGAGACTGAGAGACTCAATTTCTTCTTCGAATATGGGGCTGGGAACAACGTTTGGGTCAACGGTGGGCGTTAAAGTTATGTTAATGCTAACCGAATTTTTTTTTAATGAAATTGAAGACATGAAGACGACTTCTGGTTCATGCAGGATGGCGCGCCATGCCACACAGCCCATGCCGCAATCGATCTTTTGTGAACCAAATTCCCAAATAGTGTTATCAGCCGTCTTGGAGATGTCAATTGAACGCCACGGAGCTGCGATTTGACGCCTTTGAATTTTTTTTTTATGGGGAACCGTGAAAGACCGATTTTATGCTAACAATCCGGAAACGATTCAAGCATCTTAAGGCCATTATCAATCAAGCAATTCGTGAGCTACAGCCCGAAACCATCAACAAGTTCTTGGAAAATTGAAGTGACAGAACATTGTAAATCTATAATTTTGATTGAATTATAAAAGCTACTATATTTTTGTATTATATAATATTGTAAACTCCTATGTAAGTTAAGCTTATTAGATGAAATAAATATATGTATATAAGAAACTAAATAAAAATTGCGCTACTGAGAAGTCAGCCGAGGCAGTCACTTGAACGACGTTGTGTTTCATTATTAATGGAAATGTTTTCTCTTACTAATGAAGCCATAATACATGGAAAAAAAATTATTTTGTTAATTTTAATGCATTTTTAAACAGAAACATGTATTTGACCCACCCTGTATATCTCACAGACCATTCAAGAAATTACATCACGGTTTGAAAGACTTATCGTTTTTAAGAAAATGTGTACGTCCAGTTTTATGTGACGCAAATTTGAAAGAAACATGTAGTGTCTCGTCGTCATTATAATTCGTAATCAAGTTAGACAAAATAGAGCCCGATGGTGTTACCAGCGCAGCAAATTTCTGCATCTTACAGGTGTAGATATTAAGACTACTTTGTTGATGATTTTTGTTCCAAAATATTTTGATAGTACTGAATCTGTTTGACAGAAAGTCAATATTATCCCCGTAGAGCAGTACTCTTACATTTATATCATCTCCGATGCTGACATACAACTCATAAATAAAAGTTCAGAATATAGATTTTTGGGAGCACCGTTAAAGATATTGTTTAGGAATGATTAATAATATTAATTATGTCGTTTCCGTTTGTTACATAATTTTATAATTTATTATTTCTTTGCAGCATCTCCTTTTTTAATTTCAGAGGTTTATTATATATTCGTGGACCGTGGTGGACTGTAGTAATCTACGTTAGCTGAAAGTCACTTAATTTATTATCGTTACTCAAAGCTTTTCTAATTGCCGTTTACTTTCGAAGTTATTGATAGAATATCATTGCAATGTATTGAGCATTTTATGTAATCTCATCCATTTGGATTACAGAAACAGCAGGGTAAACAACTAAAAAACAAAACAAAACAAAACCTGTCATCTTGTTGTGATACTTCTCGGTTTTTCTTTGCTCGTCTGCCGAAGTGTTTTTTTTGCTTTTGTTTTTCTTCGCTTGGTTTGCGTCACGCTAAATATTGCACAGATATGTTTGACAACATGTATTCATATGTAATATGCATATACATACATATCACCATTATTTTGAACGATAGGCATAACAGAAACAGTTTCAGTTTACAAAAGGGTGCCGTGACATAACGCCGAGCGACGTAATGCCGCCTTCCCAAAACTTCAGAAGATCTAATAGTTTTGAGACATAAAATCAAATATAGTTTTACACATTTTCAGATAATATATACGTATGTAGGTATTTTTAAGACTAAAGCGTTTTGCTTTCTAGAATTTGAGATTAGTCGAATATGTACGGGGGGACTCTGCCGCCCCGCAACCCCCCTGCTGGGGGTAACTGTTTGGTGGTTGGAGTAGGTGCGATGTGGGGTGCATTGCATTTTGTTTATATTCATGTTTTGCATGCATTTAAAGAAACTTCGCATATACACAGACTTCAAAGAGTGACCCCATGCAGGGGGGTTGCAGCATGCCCCCAGTACAAAACTTTTTTAATTATTCATAAACAAAAAAGTGCAATTATTTCCCACTCAAGGTGAGGTTATTTTCCTGCACCGTGAAAAGTGACATAAGGCCACATAATTTTTTTAGCTTTGGCCTTGTATCAGGTACCTTACCAAAGTAAGTAGTTTTCCAGTTACATATTGTAATAATGGCAAAAATTGAAACATGCTTAAGACGATATGAGCTAACTCACAAGTGGAGTTTAGAGTTTTCGAGTGAAACGTAAATAATGTACAATTGTTCAAATGCTTTATCAAGAAAAATATTAGTGAACAAAGCTGAAAATCGATGGATATAGATAGATAGACCCATGGACACTTTTCAAGGCAGATGATGCTACCTTTTCGAGAGTAAAGATTTTCATAATTTATTTGGTCCTATTTAAATTGATAGGTTTTGGGGAAGTTGATAAAAATAAATATGTGAGCTGTCAGCCACTTTGACCAAAAATCGCACATTGAGCAGTTGCATAGTTTCAAGCTCTGAGGTGATAGAAGAATACCGCGTCAAAGATATATTACAAAAAAATGTAGGATAGGAAAAACCTGTTTTCTGCGTGATCAAAATGTGTGTAAAAAATAATTTAAATGTATGTTCGTTTAACTACATACGATTTAAAAACTAATAAAAATCACTGAATTCGAATTAGTTTTTTGTTTAAAGAATTTCTCGTAGGATTTGAAAGCATACTGATGGAGCCTTACTGTACTGTGGAGAAGCCAGTCGTGATTCATAAGAAGTTCAGAAAATGTTAGGGTAGTTTGCGACATTTATTCAAAGATAGGTACATAATCGCAAAGTCCTTATATGGGCGACTGACTACAAGGAAGGCTATGTACTCGTATTCGCAGAATGAAACATTTTTTGGATTACTAAGATAAGCGAGGGGATTGCTTCAAACGTTAAAACAAAAAAGGAGATAAGGCGTTTTTTACTGAAGTGAAGTAATTCAACTTTTCTTCAATTTTTTTACCTGAATTGCAACAATATCCAACAATATAGTTAAGATTCTGCTATACAGAAGTTTCAATGACTTTTTAGTTAGAAGTTTTAATTACCAATTTTTTTGAAAATCTAACTTACCTTCACATTTTTGTTAAACTATTTTCAAAAATGTCCGCCTCCCGTACAACAGCCTTATACCCTTGGTTGTGCAAATATAAAATAAATTAATACGTGTAAATTAAAAAAATTGACACATGCCAAATGTGGGTCATACTTGAGAAAATGAGGCGGGAAACTCGGAACGAATAAGTATATTAAATACCAAACACTTCACAAAATTTGAGCGGAATTGAGTATTGAATGTTATACCGTTATATAGCAAATAAAACTGGATGAACATTTCTTAAACTTGATGCTGGCTGAAATCCGAAAACTGCATTAGATTTCTCTGATCATCTAGGATAACCATAACGGCCTAGGAGGGACCCTAGGCCTAGCTTCCCACAATTATTCGTTTTGTGTGAGTTTTTTTTTTTGTTTGAAACGAATGGAATGGATCTACAATTTTATGCCGACTCCAAACGGCTAATTGAGAAGCTCTTTCAAGACAGTTGTACTCTCGGATGTTTGTAAGACGTTCGCGAGAGGTGGCGCAGTGAAAAAAACCCTAAGATAGAATTTAGGTTTTTTGCGGGATTCGAACCTCGGACCCCTCGCTTATAGTAGTCCAACACACTAACCACTAAGCCACTGCGCCCACATAAGGACCTAAAAATAAATAGTTGGCGCAACAGGTCTGGAGAGACCCTAGGCCTAGCTTCTCACAACCATTCGTTTTGTGTGAGTTTCTCATTTTTGGAACGAATGGAAGGGATCTACAATTTTATGCCGACTCCAAACGGCTAATTGAGAAGCTCTTTCAAGACATTATACTCTCGGATGTTTGTCAGACGTTCGCGAGAGGTAGCGCAGCGGAAAAAAAACCTGAGTCGGAATTGGGTTTTTGCGGGATTCGAACCTGGGACTCCCGCATAGCAGTTCAACACACTATCCACTAAGCCACTGCGCCCACATAAGGACCTTAGAAGTTGAAAAAAAGTGCACTTGCCTTTAATGGTCAAAAAATTTAGCTTTTGATGCTCCCGCGTTAAGTATTTGTAAAAGCTCTGACTATTAAAACGTGCAACAATTTTCAGTTCAGTTCCACCATTTAACCGTCCCATAGAAGAATTACAAGACTACCTACCTACTAAAAAAATATCATTTACCCTCAATGCATGCAAGCTGATCCAGTCGATCGCAAACTGACAGAAAATTAAAGCCCTCCTTCAGAAAACACCCTCTCTAGAACAAACAAAAACTGCGCAAAACAGGAAGAAACTTACGAAATGCAATAAATTTCAAACTACCTTCCTAACATTAGATTGTCTCAAGATCACTGCTTTAGTGTGCAAGATGCACCGGCAACAAATTCTTTTTATTTTGCCTAACTCGTATATCTTCTTCTGATCTTTTCGTAGAAATGATTCACTCGGCGAAACGCGATCGTTCATACACCCGGGATTGTTACACACACACACACACACAGGGTGCACGATCTTATGAAATTGTTTTCCACCTACCAGTTGCACGACAATCCGCCATGACGTCACTCAGAATGAGTAGATCTCTTACTCTTGCTATACGCGATCTTAGTTATAAACATAGAACCCTACCTATGGTTAGAATGAAAAACGCAAAACAAGTTTTGCATCTACAAGGTAGAAAATGTATTAAATTGGTTACAAACGATGTTGGAACCGTTAGATTCGGCGAGACGTATATATACATACATATAAACGGTGTTGAATTAGATACCGGCCGGTAAGAGGAGTATTCCGAGTAAAATGTTGGATACCTAGGAAAGGAAAACAACTTTCGATTTAAAATAAATTGTCTCGTGTGCAGTTTTTTTTATTTTTCTTTTTGCGTCTGTATCTCGCAGATTATTTTTCGCTAACGTTTCTCTACAATCAGTATAGTGAGGTCTGGAGGAGATGCTAGTTCTTCTTTTTATGCTGAGAAGCATTTGGAGGGGGACTGCTGTTGCACCGCGTATATATATATATATATATATTTTTTTTTTTTTTTGCTTAAATTCGCTGTTGTTTTAACTTTCGTTTTCTATCTCTATAGCCGACCGCGCAGAGTGTAAACAAAAGACAATATACCTACACTACACAGTTATAATGGAATGTCGGCGGTGCACATAGCCCCATAAAGTGATCTTGAAAATGTGCAAACCGTTGGAGTCGGCTTTACTGGCGAAGGAGGGAAGTCTATTATGAAAATGATAGCTGCAATCATATATTGAGTTATCGTAGAACTCGCTTCGAGTCAATTGTTTAAGCCACACCACAAACAGGTTACTCACCCGCTACATTGTTCCTCTGGCAAGCGAACTTTTCTCGCCTTTTTATGTTTATTTATTTTTTTCCGCGTTTTCATAGAAGGACACCAATAATTAATCGCAGCAACTTAATGTGGATGTGGAGGCTGATAAAATGTCCACAATGAAAATGCATATGGTTGGGATTGGTTAAATGCGCTATCGGTGAATGTCGAGTTTATGTGAAACCGTTGAGCTGATTGGAAAGACGTTTTGAACAAAATTAACTGGCTAACCTTTGTATAGAATGCCAGGTTTAAGTGATTAGAACTGTTAAGAAAAGCAAGTTAAGAAATATTTATCGAAAGGAGCCAAATGAGCCCGATGATTTGTACACTTCCAAGATAATCCCCGATTATCCAAATGGTTGACTGGTGGCCGCCATCCCACCCTTTACATTATTATTATACTTATCGAGTTTAATATATTCAGAATATGGATGGACTTCGATCTTCTGGCATACTAATTTAATTAGATATAAAAAACGCGTTTTATGAGCTTTTTTTTACAATTTTTAGAGAATTCACCTATACTTCTACAACTATTTTACGAAAAATGCATAACGTCAGATTAGTTTGGCATTTTTGTAAAATTAAGTCTAATGAATAAATGCATTGAAATAATGGCACACATCGATCAGAAGAAAATAAATCTCGTTTTTCAATTATTTGAAAAAGATGAGCAATTGAATTAATTGTCAAAATCAACTTAAAACAAGAGAGTAACGTTCTGGAGACCTAGCGCCTCGCAAACATTTGTTTTGTGCGAGTTTTTCATTTTTGGAACGAATGGCAAAGATCTACAATTATGTGCTGACTCCAAACGGCTAGTTGAGAAGCTCTTACAAGACAGTAATACTCTTGGATGTTTGTCAGACGTTGGCGAGAGGAAAGGCAGTGGAAAAATAATCCTAAGTTATTAGACAGTTGGGAAGTTAAAAATCTGAGAACCGATGCTGGATAAAAGAAACGGTTCAACAAATATATGAATAGTGTTAAATAAAATCCATTTTTGAGTTATCTATCTTGGTAGTAGGTATATATATATCAAATAACTATGTGAGTTTTTATAAGTTGAAGCTCTAGTTACAGGCATTTTTGCAACTTCTGATTAAAGAATTCCCCGAACTCTAGGCCTACAAACTCCAAATCTGAAGTTTGAACCAAATTAGGGCAGCGGGAAGCCTCGGGAGCATATGGACAGGCAGACGGAAAGAATAATGTGTCCCACTTTTTTGAGTTCCTATTATCGTAATGTTAGAATCGATTAACATTTCGAGTTCGAAATTTTGTACGAATACGATATCTTTCTCTTACTACGTAATCGAGGAAGTTAAAAAAACAATCAAGGCAGTTCCCGTTTGTGAAGGGAATTTTCGCAAAAGATTTTAACAATGCCATTCGTTTAAATACGTTTACTTATTAACAAATTAATTATAGATAGTAGGTTTTAAAACTATTACCTATTACTTTAATTTGTTTTTACCAAAAAGCTTTACAATATATAAATATGTACTTACATGCAAAGTTTGTGTAGAACAAAAAACACTAAATACCTATGATGCGTTAAATATAAATATGCATATTAACAATTTATTGGAAAATGTGGGTCACTTGTTTTTGCGTCTTGACTTAAACCAAAAGTATTCCTACGGACTTTTCTTTATGTGGAAAAAGGTTGTTCACATGATGGATATGTTAACACAAATCTTTTAGACGTATGTTACATCGTCGCTTTAAAGGCAAAGTGACATAAAATGTATGGTTTTCAGGGGCGATGTTTAAAGTTTTGCGTCACACAAAAAAATTGTTTTCTAGTTAATTAAAAACAATATACAAAGTGCGTTTACATACAATTGAAGTATTTTCTCCCTCTTTCAGATAGTATATATATAAATTTGTACAAAAAGGCAATATTTAAAAAAAGATATGACGTTTTGCGAAAAATCTGATAGTTATTTTAGTTTTGATTTTCTCATGAGTTGCAATCGTATGTCGTTTTGTCGCTTGAAATTGTTTGCAATACCTCGTTTTGCCCAAGAAAACACAACCAATCGCGACGACCAACTAAAAAAATGTCATTGCTCAACAAAAAATTGTGGGGTTTTTAATGGAAAATCGAAACGACACTTTTTAGAATGTAGAAAGTAGAAGAAGTAGAACTAAGCCTTTTAGGCAGAAAAAAAAAGTTGTGATCATTTTTGTTTAATTAACTCAAAAATGACATATTTAGACTTATGTCACTTTGGCTTTAAAGGCACGATACATTCATGCTTATTTTGACATTCGAACGAATAGCCAATTCGAACGAATGTCTATCAAAATACACACAAGTTCATTCGAACGAATAGAGACATTTGTATGAATTGGCTATTCGTTCGAATGTCAAAATAAGCATGATTATGTACTATAATGCAGTTGTTTCACTTTTTACGTTTATGAGATGATTCCCATAATTGTATATTGCTACAGTGTCTTTGCAACACACGTACTTAGGTAGTATACTCAGATACAACTCTTCAGTTACGAAACTTTTGATATTTTAGACTTTTGCCCGCCTTAGAAGTAGAAAAAATCAAAATTTGACACAAAGTCCTGTTTTGCTAGTGAAATCTAAATTCCACCTAGCATTTCGTAGAAATAAAACAAACAAAAGTCAACTTACAGCTATTGTGACTCAATTTTGTTGTTTCACCAGAGGCAAGCTTCAAGCTGCCGTTGATGTATAACCAATAACCAAAAATTGTTATGATTTGCCAGATAAAGCAAGGGCAAATTCGAAAAAGTAAAAACGCTTGTGATTTGTCTTGCAACTTGGAACTCGCCCCAGTCCAAATTTTGACTGATTGGATTTGACAAATGTCACTTTAGATTTGACTGAAGGTACGATTAAACGGCCGTTTTATCGAGTCATTTAAATAACGCTGTGACGTCAGAAACAAGTGTCACATTAGAGTGACATTTAAGCTACGATTTGTCATTGGTCATTTGCGAACAAAATGGCGATCAACCGAAATGACCATCATCGTGATTTTTATTCCAAAAGAAAATGACGGACACTGCGCGTCCTTTAGAATTTTTCGTCATTTAGCTCTTTTTGCAATCAGACCGTATTGAATGACCAATGAGAAAAATAAAGCTATTGTCATTTAGTGTTTCTCTCTCGGCGAAAACGCATACGTGTGCTACGACTTTTTTAATTGAAATAAAGTGAAAAGGAAAAAAAATATTATAATAAATAATAAATAATAGAATTTGAGATGCTGGTGGAAATAGCTTTCTACGTTTTGCTTAATTTTCTCGACATTGTTGTACTTTGTGTATTCAAATTCACATCGTAGTTGATGGAATAGTCCAAATTGTCGGCACTTGACAGCGACGACGGTTCGTATTCCACTTCTCTCGGTCTCATTACCCAACAATACAACTACAACAAAACAAATAAAAACCAGTTTATTAATTGTTAAGAATATCCAGTCCCCTACTAGTGTTCGATAATAAATTAAAAAGTAAATCATTTATTTAAGAAGTTTCAGGAAGTCTGATTGAAAAAATATATTTTTCAATAACATTAATTTATAAAGAAACTTGGATCAATTAAGTTAAATCAATTTAGTAAGGTGTCGTGTGAATGACTATTTCAACACTCCTCCTTACACATGCGACACGTCCCTTCGCCACGAGAAAGACACTAAATAAATGCTTAGATATCATATTAAATGCTGCGTCATTTGTCGTTTGTGTAGAAAAATGTCATGGCATTAATTTCGTGCATGGTTATTTTTTGGAGGCAGGCATTTAAATAACGCATCAGGCAAAAAGTTTGGTAATTTTTCCTAACCTTCATTAAAGAGCAAATTTTTGTCCGTCTTTTTAATGGCACAAAATTCATGTCAATTGTGACGCGATTTTAACTTCAAAGCTCCGTTTAAATGACGCAAAAGAATAGCCGTGTTATCGTAGCTTTAGACAGCGGTGACTCCAATCTAACTATTTCCTAACTTTAACTCAAATTTAATGCTTTATTTCGTGTAATAGTTTATTTTTTCCAAAAGTCGCATCTATCGTTTTATTGCTAAGGGCCTTGGTGAGTTCGACTGTCAAAATATTGATATAAATATCTAAATGCAAGCAGTTTAATAAAAAAAAGAATTCTAAAGCATTTACCAATACCAAAATCAAATCAGTAGTTCTTACCTCAAATTTTTAAATGATCTAACCATTGTCATCCGTCATTTCCTGCCGTTAGACCGTTTAAAAGTTTAAAAATCTTCTCGTAGTCCCAAATATTTAAAAAAAATCCTTTACATGTAATGTTGAGGGCTGTCTTAAATTTCAATTTTTACTTGCGTTATCCTTCTATTAACACTTCACTATGTTTAACTTTATCTTAAATTAATTTTTGATTATATTTTTATTGCATATTTTTTCCATTTCTTTTCTCTTTTTAGAAAACTTCAAAAACACTTCCTTTGCACTTTACCATTAACACTTGCAAAATTTATTTTTTAAAATACTTTCTTTTTGTTGTAATTGCACAATTTCTATACTAAACAAAATTTTGATTATTTTCACTTATTACACATTTAATTGCAGGCAGTACGTGTTGCTCGCATGTCAGTTTAATAATTTATTTTCAACATCTGCTTGGTGCAACCTGTTGTGCGAAGGAAAAGACAAAAACAAACAAAAACAAGTGAGCAAGAATAATATTAGAAATGTATTTAAAAAAAAAATGCACAAACATTGTGGCATTGATTTAAGCAGTAACTAAATAAATTTCATCAAGTAGGCATCTATAATGGGCTACCATAATATATGCAAAAGCTATACGTTGTAGTCGTAGTATAGTTAGTATTGGTTGGAGCTGTTGCTGTTTATTGTTTGTGGCGCTACGATTGTTCAATGTCAGCTATATGCGGAACTTATTTAATTATCGTCGCCAGCCGGCTGAGGCGAGGATGTTGTGTACATCTACCAGTGGCGTGATCAAGTTGTTGGGTTCTTACTGTGTGTGTGTTTTTTTTTTTTAAGATTCATTAACTAATTTTCACTTTCTAATTCCATTGTACAACAATTGCATTGATTGATCTCAGGTGCACTATTCGAGACTTGACTATTGCATACAGGACAAGATCGAAATGTATTGAAACTGCATATATAAATATAACGCCTACAAGCACTTTGGAAAAAGTGTGTCGGAAATGGGACCCATTGCAAGGTGCTGATGCAAACAAGAATCTATGAGAACATTGCTTTAGAAAAATATGGAAGTATCCGAATAATTTATTTAAAGAGATTGATCGATCGTGGGAACTCCGATCAGCTATAATAAGATTTAGGAATCATACGCAGACGTGTCAACAATTGATGTGCGAAAGGTCCACATATTGATATTTGGACTTATTATAACCATTATTAAAAAAAATCTGGCGAAGTGACGAGCAGTCTTTAAACCTACGCCTCTTTTAATGGATGGGCGAGACATACGGGTATTACCAATAATATCGATACATAATTTAATTAGGTATGTATTACTATTGGGGACCTATAAAAGCGTATAATGATAACGACCATCGAAAATTGAAGCAGAATGATACTTAAACTCAAAATGAGGCCATCAATGAAATGGAAAAGAACCCACACGGTAGCAAACGGGACCAGGAATGGCATCAACTGACAGCATATTTATTATAAACTGCAGTATTCCAAAAATAAGCCTTAGCTTAAGATGTGTATTGTATATATAGGTAAAGACTAAATTATTGACAATAGGCGCAGTGGCTTAGTGGTAAGTGTGTTGGACTACTAAGCGAGGGGTTCCGGTTCGATTCCCGAAAAAAAAAAAAAAATACCTACATATTACGATTTGTTTACTCTCGCGAACGTCTGACAAACGTCTGACATAAAATTCCAGATCCCTCCTTTCATCCCACAAAATGAATAACTCGCACAACGTATGGTTACGAGTAGCTAGGTCTATAGGGTCTCTACGGACCTGTTGGCAGTGTTGCCAGATACAAAATCTTAAAATCTTGCTTTTCCGAAAAAAAATTGTTTACTTTTTTCAAAATATAAAAAGAAGAAAATATAAAATACAATTTGGAAGTACTATAAATAAAATTTATATTTATTCTTTTCGACAAAATTATAGATACCTATAGGAATAGGTAATATCCACAAAAACGTAGATCATAAATAAACGTTTTTCTGTTTGAAAGTTTGGTACATATATATTTATTTAAACATGTTTGAATTCAAATGAATTAGAATTTCATAACTGATATCAAAATCGGAACAATTCACTTTATAAAAGCACTACAAATCCTTTGTAGGTATCAAGCTTTCAACTGTTTCAATTCTCAAATTATTACTACGAATTTGTGTTCATTTAAATTTTAAAAAAACATTCGTTTTGTGTGAGTTTTGAACGAATGGAAGGGATCTACAATTTTATGCCGACTCCAAACGGCTAATTGAGAAGCTCTTTCAAGACATTTATACTCTCGGATATGTGTCAGACGTTCGCGAGAGGTAGCGCAGTGGAAAAAAAAAACATAAAATGGCATTTGGGTTTTTGCGGGATTCGAACCTGAGACCCCTCACTTTACTTTTTAAATTTACAGCAGGAAACATTGTTCCAATATTTTCAGAGGAATGTGGAGTTGATAAAATATTGAAAATAAAATCTATTAAGATTGTATGAATATGCGAAGTTTCTATCCGCTCTTTTTACTCCTAAAACATTTTTTTAAAAACATAATTACATCAGGTAGATATTTTACCAAATTCGTTGAAATTCATTTTTCTTTGATGGAAACGTTAGTTCGACTCACATTATAGGTATAATAATGGAATTGATACAAAACGTTTTTCGTCATTAGAAAAGCTTGCTTTATTGTGTATATTTAAAAAATTCTTCATATCAAAAATCTTGGAATTTGGTGAATTTGAGGTGAAAAATCTTGTATATTATGGAGCTCAAATTTTTTAAAAAGTCATATCTTGTAATCTGGCATCACTGCCTGTTGCGCAACTAAAGGTGACTGATGAATAATTTGAGAGTTTTGTTTTCCATTTCCCAGAACCGACTATTCTGTTTATTCAGACGATAAATAGTGCGTTTTGTTGGCACGTTGTTTCTCCCAAAAATTTCACGTAACTTTCTCATCGTCACAGTAATCGATGATTGATTTTGATAAATTGTTTAAACGATTAAAACACGTTGGTTTATCGAATACGTTTCCATAATAAATTTGCCACATGTCTACTTCACAACTGCCAAATATGAACTGTCAAGATTAATGTTTGCCAAAATGGCGGCAAAACAAAGTAGTATACCTTCCCGGCGGACACCGGACACCCTGTACAAAGACGACAATATTAAATTAAAAAAAAAGCAACGTTACACTAAATAGTAATTGAAAAACTTTTTTAGTTTCCATTTTGAAATGTTCACAAACAAAACCTTTTGCTAGTTTTTCATACTTAAATTTAAGACATTTAAGACTTAATATTTAGACAGTGTGTTTTCATATTTTGTGAGATGATTTTACTGCTGAGATGAGAGATTCTATTAAAAAACTGTATGAAAATGGAGTTGTCCTACTTGCAATTAACTGTACAGAAAGCTTTTCTACAAAAAATGTAGGTACGTTCGCAATTGAAGTATCAATTTTTTGTTTTTATAAATAGCTAAGAAGCCCAAAAATTGCCTAACCTTGAAGTGAATAGCCTAAATTAGGAAAACACCCAAATAAGAAGCCAGTGAAAAGTTCATGTAGGCGAATAGAAGATAAATTGACAATGCTGGTAACACTGCTACTTGTTTAGCAGCTGATGGAACTCTCCACAAATTATTTTTCGCTGCCTTTTCGCAGACGTTTCGCTGTCTATTTGGAGACCACCGGAAAGTATCGTCGCGGAACAGCTGCGTACTAGGCTTTGGTTAGAAAAGCCAATAAATATTCGCAGGCGGGTGGGACTATTGTTTTTGTATATTTCGAAAAAGTTCATGGAGATGCCAGATGCTACAGCTAAACTTACTAGGAGTGGCCAGTAGTAACTAGAATAAACTACGTTTGATTGATGATTGATTGCTTGCAACAACAGCGCAAATAATAGGTAGGTAGGTATTAAGTGTAGTATATCTTATTGGTAACGTATACGTATGTTGGTAACCTTGTACTTACTTCAAATTCGCAAATGATTTAATCCAAAAACAGCATACATCAATATCCAATTTAATGTTTTAAATCCAAAGTATTATTGTTTTATTCAGTGGTGGTGAAACCGTTCAATCTTCCACCGGGATATATCACTTTCACTGTACATGGCTCCAATTCACAGAAATGTTTTTTTTATATGTATAGGTATATATTACATTCAAATTAGACTCGCAATTATTGATTTTATTTTTGAATAATTATTGCACAAAATCATGCACTTTGTTAGTAAAGAATTTTCGATGGTATAAATAACATTTTACTAACCAACACAGGGAATACAACAAAACAAAGATTTTTTTTTTTCTTTATGGTTTTACCAATTTAAACAAATTGAAGGGAGCTGGTAAATTTGATTTCTTTCATTTTTGATGGAAATTTTTCGACGTATCTACTACTAAAAGAGTAAGCAAGCAGTTGCTGCCGATGGGGTTGAGGAGAGAGGGCATTGAACGTGCACCAGGGGTTTAAACGAACTTTTCTTCCATTCACAAAGAAAACAATAACAATTCGGATGAAAACGATCAAATCATAGAAACGAGAAGAAACAAATAAAACACTAAAAAACAACAATTCTTCTTATTCGAAAAAAAAAAAAATAAATAAAAACAGGTAAATTTGACAATAAGGAAGAAAATGCACACACTAAAATCGCGACTGCACTTGCGAAATACGAATGATTTTCCTTTTTGGTAAGAATAACAAACACAACTATACTCTCTCTTTCACTAGTTTTGATGATATTTTTTTTTTTATTATTCGCCAATAATGAAACTCGTTATTTGTTTATAACATTGGTTAGCATTTTTATTGTAAATTATTTTTGTTTTGTTTTATTTGTTTAATAAAAAACCACCTCCGAATATGACGAACGAACACAACATTGCGACAGAAAACGACGGCGGCGTGAATTCAATTGATGTGATATCGTTCGTCCTCCAAATGAATGCGATGTTTATTTGCGTGAATGTGTGTATGCGCTACACAACAAACTGTTTGAGTTGTATTTTCCTTATGGCAGAGCGAGAGCCAAACGATTACGTACGACGTACGACGGTACGAGACGATTACGATATGAGAAACGAGAGGTTGATATTGATAGGATAGTAAAGAGAATTGAGGTTTGAGAAGAGCTAACAGCTAACCAAAGAGGGCGTATTTGCAAAATATTATATTAATTTAGCTTTGAACGTTTTCTATTAAAGTATAAAAAGTTAAAACAATTAAATGAATTCTTTAATAAATGTATTGTATAATTGATTTTTCCATTGTTAAATAATTTTAAATAGCAGCTAATTTTAACTATTCTGTTGCAGATATCTCTTCATAAGAGAGAATGTTCTCTTGAGAGTCTCTTTAAATATCGTACATAAAACATAAATCTAGAAGGAATCGAAAAGAACAAAACAACCCGGCTTTTGGGGTGAATGACCGATGATAGCACGCGTTTATTCACTTCGCATACAAATACATAATTTCAGCTATGGAGTAAGTGTGTATTTGATGGGTGTGTGCGCACAGAATTCGGGGTATACGGAAAATGAAAATATTTTTTTCTTTCCGCGGTTGGTTCGTTTGGCTTGTTTCTCTTATATTTTATAAATTTACGTTATCATAAATGAATGTGGATTTGGTTGGATTGGATACGATGGTAGGTATTGCCAGGTTTAATATTTCGCTAAGAATTATTATCTATCTTGACATTTCGGTAGACTGAAACTGAAATAGGTAGATATATAGGTACATGCAATTGAGTTCGTTAAGGCTCAATAAAAAATAAATAATTCAAATGTTAGCACGGCAGTTTGATTTAATGTTGCATTCGATAACGTAATGTTTTTATCTACAAAGAGGCGAGTTCCTATACCCACTAGCTATAACAATCTGTAGCCCGCGGGCCGCATGCGGCCCGTCAAGCTTTTAGAAATGGCCCACCTGATACAGTCAAATAATTTCCCTTGTCAAACATTTTAAACTTCGCGCGGATCCAGAGAATGTGTGGGAAAAATAAAACGAAAGAGTGTCCAAATCATATTAACATTGTTTGAATCTACTTATGTTTGCAAATCATCGTTTTCGCAAATAATGAAATACCTAGGTACCTACGCAAAAAAATGTGAAGAGAAACAAAGTTTCGGACTCCCATCTGTATAAGGTTAGCATGCAGCAACGAGCCAGATCTTGGAAATGTTTTGAAAAAGTTTTCACAAGTTCAGAAATCCTATTAAAACTAAAGAATCTTTTGCCAATTTTTTGGAAGTAAAACTTCTTATGCGACTTCCAACTCAAGGTTGCGTTAAACGTTTAACGCTAATTAAAGCATTGGATACTCAAAGGTGAAGGTACCGCTCACGCTTCAGAGTATGCAATGGTGAGTGAGTTTATTTTTCTGACTTTACTGCCTTTTACTCGCCATTACTCAACAATTCTTCATCAATGCAAAAAAAAATACTTAGGAGAACCAACACTTTTATAGTTATTTCAAGCCATCAATCAGCTTTCTATGTCCTCTAGAAGCAACCTAAGTCTAACCTAAAATTTAACGTGAAAAAAATAAATTTATTTTCTCAAATCGAACATTATCAGCAGCCGCGGTTCTTGATCGTTGTTCTGCTTTGGGGTGGTTGGGTGGCGCACAAGCACGTTCATAACAAAAAATTTTTTTGGTGTTATCTCCAAATTAAGTGAAACGAAAGAGAAGTATTGGACGTAAATGTGTATTAATCGACAGCGACAATGTGTTTCTGAGGAAATGCGCAGTTGGTTGATGACGTGCGCTGATGGGCGTATGGTGGTCAGCGCTGCCACTTTGCTACGATCGTAGCAAAATTGCGAAATCCAATTGATACGCTGCTGAGCAATCTCCATAAAGACGTCTATTTTGCTACTTTTTTTAAAGTACGAAATGTCAACATAAATCTTGGAATTTTTCTTGAAAAAAAAAATAATAATAATAGTAATAAACGAAAGTAGGTATATTCAATCTTTACTCACTTTCCCACACCAAATTATATTCTATTCTACCATACCCAACAAGTACCTACCCATTTCTTCGGATGTGTAAGTGTTTGAATTTGAGTGGAATCTGGCAAGCCACTGTTTTTAAACGTTTCCAATTTAATGAAAAAACGTCTCATTCTTCCACATAGCAGCACAGCTGCTGAAAGATTTTTTATTTAGATTTAAGCTTAACAAAGAACAGTAGATAAAAAATGGATGCAAAATGTTTGGTTTCAAAAAAAAACGAAATATGGGTGTCGAATCTTTAATTTTTTCTTAAAGGTACTTAAAAACTTAATTTTTGAATTGTTAAAAAAAAAGAAAAGAGGCGGACATTTACCTGATATTGTATTCCATACATAATTGCCGACATTAAATAAATCATTTATCAGTATAAGATCCATTCTCTTTCATTTAATCGAAAATTATAAACAAACAAAGTATTATTCCTTCCCGGCGGACACCCCGTATAAAAAAGTGAATATTTAATTTTTTAAATCATAAAAAAATAAATAATAATAATAATAATAACTACCTAAACGTTTACATAAATAAACATTATTGGCCAAATAAAAAATAAGTACATATTTATCTACTCTCATTTTTCACATTCATAATCAAAATAAGATAAATATTTCCCAAAATTGAATATAAATCTCTTCGTGAATGCTGAATTCGTTAAATGGCTGTGTTCACTGTCATATGAGAATTGTAATGGCTTGTTCACACGAAGGGTCGTCTACATTGTTTTATTTTATTATTTTAATTCATAACTTGGCTTAACCAAAATCCTGCCAACTTTTTCTGATCCAGCATGAAATTATGCTAAAAGAAATGCTTGGATGATTTAACCAACAAAAAAATAAAATAATCCTACTAAATTTAGCAGAAAATTTATGCTAAATTGGTCACACTGCCTGAGCTTGAAACTCATAATAGGACGAGTTTCTAATGAAAAGTAGAATCCAGTCAACGCTCTGTGTAAAACTTAAAACAAATAGATCTTCATTTGACTTGATTTTCTACTTTTTGGAAAAATACAAATTGCAAGAGAATTTGAAAGAAAGAGGTATAGATAATTTGTATCGAAATAAGGCAAATTGTACTTTTGTACCTGAGCAAACTCATTTGTATCGAATTCGAAGTGTTATAGTACTTACGTTGATACCTACAGTAAAGAATTGAAGAATTCAAGAAGTAAAAACGATGTAGGTGAATTATGTTGTTTGATTTATTTATTGTTGGTGTAGATACAAATTTCCGTTATGTAAGGCTTTTGTTTTAGTGATTGTTTTGATATTACCTACGTTGATACCTACAGTAAGGAAGTGGAACTTTAGTACTTACGCTGTTGAATTTAATTTTCTTACATTGGTGTTTTAGGTAAATTGATTTGTTTGATTTATTGTTTCACATTGAAAATGTTCACCGCTTTGTTTTAGCTAGACTGTTGATTTCAAATAAATACCTATGCCGTTGAGAAAACGACAAAACAAATCTCTTTTATTGGAAACAGTCTCACGCCGCGTACGAAGTTGCGGGCACAGTTGGTAATTTAATAGGATAGTATTTTTGAAGTGAAACTTCTAATGCGACTTCCAACATGTATCTTACTTTAGTTGTCATAATCCCATTGTAAATGTTATAGATTTGGATATTTCTCCACTCGCAAATGATAATTAAAAGTTGCGATCAATTGTAAATTGTAAGCAATGTTAATAAAGTTTGTTTTAAAGAAACAATATGATTTCACTAAAAATCAATTTCTACCCGTTCCTATTTTCATTTCCACATTACGAAGTTTCACTTCTTTCGCGCGGAGGGACTCCACGCACTACTTCTTTTTTATAACAATAAATAAACCATAAAATTTAAATTAGGTAGGTACGTTTTTATTAACAACTGAGTAAAAATGTCTATGTTCCGTTGCGGCCCGAGGCACCACAGTTAAAACGCCTTTGTGGCCCATACTAAAAAAGGTTGAGTTTGTCTATTCTATACCTAGAGCTTCGACCTATTTCATATAATTTACGTGATCAGATTTGGGTCGGACTATGGAGCAAACTGATATCATCAAGAGGAAATTTAGCTTTTCATCTGGATCATTTTTAAAGAGCGAGCTAGAAGCTTCCACTGTCACTTGAAGGTTGAAGACGTTGCTGATTGTATCCGGATGTTCTGTGAAAATGTAGTCAGGTACTAAATATTTGAAAAAAAAAGTAAAATATATAGAGGCCCTTCGCAATGCCTTCGAAATATTTATCGAAATTTTGAAGCAGCTTTTCAGAACTTTCGAAATGATGATTTATGATCTAGATCAGATTTGGAGGAAAATAAAATACGGCGCTATGTCAACATTTTTTTGGAAAGATAACATTTTTATGGGTAATCCATCTTGCCTCTGGAATTTTTTAATTTTTTTTTTGATTTGGAAAGAGGTGAAGAAGTATTTCGTACCCACTGCTATTAATTATCATAATGTAAATCGGAACGATTTCAGACCTATTGGTCTTTCATCATTTCTCTTAAATATTTCATAACTATTTACTTAAATCCATCTTCACAGAAGCATAAACAGAAATGTCTGTCTAATATATTTACTGTGGGTACAGGCATATCGGTGAAAATGGCAAAGCATATGCTAAAACTTGCGTACCAATAAAGGATTATCTGTATTGTAAAAAGTAAAGTAATCACTAAGTATTCTACTGCCAGCTACCAGCTCTAATGTAGTTAGCATTTAGTTTAATCAATTTAGTGCTCACTAGTGGATTAGCAACTTGACAACAACTTCCAACCAGAAGAAGGCGGAACATCTGCCAGAAGGTATTTCAGTAGAATACCCAACCTTGCGTTACATCTTCCGTTCTCAGGAGCCTTTCTGAACTGATAAATTCCTGACTTACAAGGGGCTTGCTTATGCGGATGACGCTGTCATTTCCGGCACAGAAAAGCACTTTAATACGCTAAAGAAAATTCTGTAAATTGTCCCAAAAATGTATGTATGTTTCCACTTCTCCAGGAAATACATACTGATGCCACAGCTATCAATTTATTATTTTAATTTTAATACCGTTTTAAAATTGAAATTAGTCTCTACTAAATTTTTTTATATTACCCAAGTTGGATATAACTAAGGTAGGTGACCCAAATAAGGCCCACTTTATAGTTTTTCCTTAATAACTTGCAAATGCCTATAAAAGAAAATTACTAAATTGATATTAGCATAAGCCTTAGTTCAGTTATGTATTTGAATTTGAAATATATTTTCAAGACATTTCTGAAAACATTACCTTGGGTCTTATTACGAACACCTGTTCCGAATTTGTTCAGTTAGTTTGGTTATTCCGCGAAAATAAGAAGTATTTTGTCACAAAACAAATAAAACAACGTAGTTTATTATTAATGATATTATTTATTAATACAAATCAAAAAATTAACACAGCGTTCTTAACTAGAAAGAAAAATTAAAATAAAAAGATTAAAAAAACACGTTTAATAAGCTTCAAGGCCATATCCATATAAACTGACGTCCATTCTGTACGCTTTCTGTTCCCTAATATACTCGCCTTTGACATTTTATCAAAAAACAACTCAAAAAAAATGTAATCTTTCATATTCTTAATAGGCCTGTTAATATTTTCGGTGGGCCTTTTTAGGAACATGAAAAACTTTTCTTACAAACATTTTAACGAAAATCTACTCAAAGAATTAAAATAATACTTAAACCATACTACACCTTAGTTTTATATGTGGTATATTTAGTGTAAAAACTAGACTTACCCGAATTGTTAGTCGCAATAAAATCAATTACAAAAAACACTGCAGAAAACCTTATTTTACTAATACTAATACTCATATTTTTTTTCGTACCCCAAAAAAAAATTGTTAATAAGTTAGTCCTCTTTACACAACTTACTCAAATGCCCAAAACTATCTGAACTATAAATTGCTCCCATTACATATTTATTATTTTCTCGTTAATCATTTTAATGCTGCACATACCTTTTCCATTTTTTTTTTAATTATCGTCAAATGGCTATACCCAAAAGTGGCACTGAAGTGCGCGAGTGCTGCAAGATTTTCAGAGTAGTTTTGCTTAATTAATAGATTAGCTACTCTATGGCAAAATCACTTTTTATTAATAAACATTTTCGACAGGGATATTAAAGCCAATTTAACTCATTTGACGTGAGTTAGTGGAGACACTGTTAATCTATTGATTTTGAATCTAATGAATAAGCCTTAAAAGTTAAAAAAAAAATGCTTATCAGCACCACAATAGCTGTCATCACTCGACGCTTAGGCAGGCGCTTGCAGCAATATGGCATGGTGAAGGTTGAAATTGTATGATCTGTCTAGCCTATACACAACTCTAAGACAAAAAATATGCAGGATCTAGGATGTGGGTACAGCCAACATTTGTCATTGCTTGCCATTTTCATCCGACTATAACGAATTTATAAAACATGTCAAAAAATTAGGCTCACAGTAGATACATAGGTAGGTATATTTTCAATATACGGAATATACGGAATCTGCCCCCTGTAACAGCGGTTCGATCGATTTAGTGATCTAGAACGATCTAGGTACAACATAGATAATACATTTCTATACAATTACAATTTTGCAGCTCAGTTGCTGATTTTTGACTGTATAAGACTTAAGTATAGTAGGTCCAAGTATCTACCTGCACATCCGAGCTCAGAGCATTTAGCGTTAAATCTAAATGTAAGCTGGCAACACCAATGCCAGACCCGAGCAAAGCCCGTTGATCAGCTCAACGTCAACATTGAGCCCTGCCACTGCCATTCACTTTACACTACACCACCAAGTAAAGTAAAATCTGCGTATAAAGAGCGCGCCGGCAAAAAGTAAAAAAATAGACCATCAGTAGAGACCGTAGACCGGGTACCGACCAGAGCAGAGGCAAACGCATTCGTCTTCACTTCTGCAGCACACATTCAAACAGACGTATCTACCTCGCCGCGAGTGCCAAGAGCAAAGAGGCAAAACCGAGAAGCGGCGGTGTGGATAACCCTCGTCATCTTTCGAGGGAAATGTCCCTTCGCAAGGGTTCAGCGGGAAAAAAAGTCAATAAATGGCCGAGTTTTTTGCACTCTGGATGAAGTTGAAGCCAGAAAAAAAAAAATCGATGTCTTCCCTTTCCAGCTGCTCCACCTACAAAAGCCTTCTGCTGCCTTGCTTAGCGTTGTTGGTGGAGACTTCAACGGTTGGCCGGCGCGCGGGTGGGTGGTTGGTCGTTCGACTTGGTGGAGTTCGTTGCTGCCGCTTCTGAAGCCGATGACGACGCAGAGTTCAACCAACGTCCTCTCTCTCGGTGAGAGTCTATTTTTATTGTTTTTTTTTTTTTTATTTTATTTTCTTTTCTTTTTTTTCATCCCGTTCCCGAGTTTGTTTTGCCTTTTTTCCTCAATTTACTTGGGACTTGGTAGAACCAACAAGTTTCTTCCTGTTTGCTTCTCGCTCTGTCTCATTTGTAATCTTTAAAGGGAGCCCTTTGGTCAGTGTCGGTGTCGTCCCACGTCCCACAACCGCACCACATGCGAGTAGGTAGAATCAATCAGTCATTTGCTTTAATTAACCCATCGTTCAATCATCCCCCAGCCCAGAATAAGAATGCGTAAGGATATAGGTATGCAGCATGTGGATTTGATTGGATGGAATAGGAATTACAAGTTTTTTTTATTACTCCTACTAACCAGAGTTACTCACCATGTCGGTTAATTTAGAAAATGCTCGCATTTTTGTTTCACATCTGCTTCTTTAGCTTACCAAAATAAATTAAAGATATGAACTTCCCCCAAAAGTGCAAGACAGAGACAACAAGGTGGAAGCTATGCGACAGAGGGAGACGGAAATAATTGATGACAAAAAATATAGCACTTTCGGGAGTTCAATGCCCGCGGTGTGAACCAAAACAAAATCTGACTAAGTAAGAGCGAACGAGAGAACGGCAGTGTAGAAAGAAGGAAGAACACATATAACATATTACCGCATTTTGTTGATGGGGTCGTCATCGTCAGCGGTGCCAGATTCCACGATTTATCGTATTTTTACGATTTTGGGGCTTAAAATTTATTCCACGATTTTTGAGCTAAAAAAGCATAAAATTCCACGATTTTTCAAATTTATCGAATACAAAAATTCATTTACAAAATTCAAGACACCGATGCCGAATTTCGTCAGATAAGTAACCTAAATTTTGAAAATCTTTTTTCTGAACCTCGATCTTCAATAGATATATCAGTTTTTTAGAAAATGTTTTACAAACAAAGCATGGTAATAAAAGCTTAGCATTTCCGTTAATGAAAAAAATCATTTTTGAAGTCTTATCACTTCCGAATTCATCTGGTATTATTGAACTTATATTTTCGGCGGTTAACCTTAATAAAACGAAAACAAGGAACTCGTTGACCACAAAAAACTTGCATGCAATTTTGCATACCAAAGATTTGCTAAGAGTGCAAGAGGTTTCTTGTTACAATTGAATATAAATAGCAGCATTTTTAATCAATTTAATTCAAGTATGAATGTGTAATTAAGTAGACTGCAGTAGATTGCAGTAGTAAAAACATATAGACCCATATACTCGTACGTTCTTTTTCTTATTTAATAAATTAAAACCGTTATTTTTCGAAAAATGTTAATGTTGTCCAAAATAATGTATGTTGTAGTAAATTGAAGTAGGTATAATAACGTTCTTCTGTGTTTTCGTTTTGTTTTTTGTTTATTTCCAACAAAATCGTATTTCCACGATTTTGAAAGCTAGTATTTACGATTTCTGGTGAATAAAATCTGGCAGCACTGGTCATCGTCATTGCCCCGTTGGTTGATAGTTCTCTTTTTGCTTTGTTCCATTTTTCTGTGCGCTCCCTCGCTCTTTCATTGGTGTGAAAGTTCAATGACTTTGTTGGGTTCGTTCGTTTGCCGGTCGCCGGTGTTGAGAAAATGTAAACAATTTGATTTCTCTTAAAATGCGCATACGGCCGACGGACGACGGGATTTGCCTTTGCTTGTGTTTTGTTGTAGTTTGTAGATGTATTCGTTATTCGATTACTTTTATGGGAAGAGGCAAATATTAATTTCAGTTTCTCTTTTCATAATCTTTCTCTTGATAGTGGAAACGAGGAAAGGAAATTATTTATATTTCCAAAAGGGATTTTTGCTCTTTCAAATTGTATTGATATTTATTAGGGAAAATAAAGAAGAGAAAGTATCATCATTTTTAAACTGCCACTGAAATGACATTTGCTTTGAATTTGGATTAATTGCTAAGTCGTAGTTAACCTAGAGGGTTGGTTTAGTATAAGTTAACCTACACTTAACCAACGGTTACACGCGTTCAAATTTCAACTTCACTGTAAGCCAGGTGTGTAATTCAATTCAAATAGGAATAGGTAGGTACCTAGATGTGCTTTGATTCCCACGTAGAAAATACTTACTTAAAAGTTATAACGGATATTTTATTAAAAAAACAGGTTGTGCTTATTTCAAGTTAAATAGTACTTGATACTTACTTAGGAGCTATACTTTTTGGGTTGAAACTTGAATCTAATAGTTATCTCAGGCGTTAGGCCTCAACTAACCAACTTCCTTAATCAGTCCGCGTCCTTAGCCAAGTGCTTCCAGTTGCCTCTAAGTCGGCGCGCCACTTAGCTTCAAAAATATAAAAGTACATTTGGATCCCACGGATGGACATCATCTTAACTTCAATATAGGTATAATGTGCTTCGTTCAAATGGTCCCATCGTGCGTTTGAAATCAATTTTGGGCTAGACAAACTCTGTTAGGTATCATGGACCGGGCACCTTTACAAAAATACTGTCCCATTATACCGTCAGTCCAATTTCCGAGCTGATTGATTAGGTTTTCGGTAGGCCTAGACTATAAGCGTATGTGGTCTTATATGTCCATGGGGCTGTTGCGCTATTTAATGCCATAGATACAGTGGTGGACACCAAAATAGCACACCTGGTTAGAAATATATTTAGTTACCTATGCCTATGGTATGCGATTGAATTTAAAAAATTTATTTATTTATTTTTTTAGAAAATTCACTTTATTTTATGGCTCATCACATTCCATAAATTTTTAAATATCAAAATATACAGAAATGCTGTGAAAAATAAAATTAATAAAAAAATGTTACAAATTTTCACATTTTACTTGGACATAAGTATACCTATATATATATAGTTCATATTTAGTTGGAAATTCTTGTTTGCTATAACAGTTTGACATCGCCTTGGCAAACTTTCAACTAATTTTCTGCAGCGTACATTTGATGTTGAATATTTCATATTTTTCCATATTTCATTCAAATTTTTACGATTCTCTGCTTCAATTTGGCATTCGATGTCGTTTCATAAATTCTCAATCGGGAGACTGATCGGGCCATTTTAATACTTACTTTCTAGGCAAGATTTTTACCAATGGAGAGTTATGATTGGGATCGTTGTCTTGCATAACACGCCACGTTAGGGGCAAATTGTCATCAGCATAATAACTTCGACTCATTTCTCCAGACCATATTTTTCTAAAAATTTATGGGTTTTCGCATTTAAATCTAACTCAGTTTTGCACTTCAATTTTTTTTTTAACAAACGTTTTTTTTTTTTGGCCTTGTAGCCTCTTAAGTTATTCTCATTTAAACGTCTTTCTGGAAGACACAGAGATACCGCATTATGACTCAACAATCTGCTAAGATGTATTGTAGGAGTCTGTAACCGAAGATCTGTGTATCAACTTTTCTTCTCTAATGGTGGGTTTTCTTGCGCGGGGAGCTCTAGCAACGTTTCTTGCGGTTCCAAATGTATTAAAATGGCGAATTGCATTATAAACAAGCTTTCTGGAACAGCCTATTGATTTTATTATTTCTGAAACCGTTTTTCCTTGAGATTTCAAGTCAATAATCAAAGTTATTTTATCCGTAGGTAGGTGCAATGCGGTCTTTTTAACTTTTTTATCTAAGGTATCATTATTTGACAAAAAATATTCTGTAAACAATTTAATACTTAGGTAGTACCTTACGAATTCAAGGTCCAAATAAAACAAAATACATGAAAAAGTTTACTTAAATTTAAGTGTGCCAATTATATGACCAGGCCTTAGCAATGATAATTCACAACTATTCGCTCTTAATATTAGTGTAAAAAAAAACCTAGTAATTTCAACAGCCCTATTTTTTTTTTTTTTTTTTTTTTTCATGTTAAGTTCATTTTTATTTGCATCTTTAATTAAACTTACTTACAAAAAAAAAAGGATTAGATCTAATTTAAAACTAACAATTATCTTATTCTAGCCTACTGGCTCTTAACGAGCACTTTAAACTTAACAATAGGTATCCTTCAAATTATTGCCTTTCGGCCTTAAATCTATCTATATTTAATTTGTTTTATTTTTTAATTTCGAAGAAAATTTAAAAAATTTCATTCTTTATTATTTGTTTTATTAAAACTACTTAAATCTACCCTAGCTACTTAACCTACAATCAGTGTGGTGAGCAATCTTATCAAGGAGGATGCTACGTAAGAAGCGCATGTAGCGAGAAGAGTTTAGATGGTCAAATGTTCGAAATCACATCTCTTTGCGCCTAAATGGCGCTAGATTCATCAGGAAGAAAAGGAAGAGGTTATTTGGTAATTAGTCCAAAAAAGTAAGAATCGTAATGGCAGAAGAAAAAAGAATGTGAGACCGGAAAGTAGCAAGCACGAAAACGCTGTAAATCAAAATAAAGTATTTAAATTGTTTTATTGAATAAAGCGTCAAATTGAATTTATCGTGAAGTAAATTTACGCTTTTTATTCGGATCAACAACACGCACCGGCCCGGGAGAGCATATCCACGATCACCTCTTCCTTAAGCCACCAAAATTCGCTAAACTGCCTTACCGTATCGATCCTGTCATTTTCCACAATTGTGGTACTAAAACGAAGGAGCTCTTGAGCATTGGCGGCGTACCCGTCGTGGATGAGCCGCTTATCCCTCGCGCCGCGGTGGCTGTGGTACAATACCGGCACACCATCTTTTGTCTGGAGTAATCCTATGTCTATACATGAAGAAATGTCTCAAGCAGGATAGAGCCAGACCAAAGCGTACTCTCGTGGTATATTAAATTGGGGTAGTATAGAACAGAAAAACATTTTGTGTCCTTATTGTAGGCAGATTGTTTTAAATTCTTCCAAAGTTTTTCTTTAATTATAAATATTATATTAATAATATAGTTTAAATAAATGGCTAATGAATTCCAAAAATACAATTTAAGTTGACAGAAATAAATGAATTGGTTTTTGCCGTAATCGGCAAAAGAACATAATGTCCACACAGCATTGATGGATATTAAGTCTAAACCTCTTCTATATACGCTAAAATTGTGTAAGCACTACTAATAGAAGTCTTGTTTGCAAAGAGACAAAATGTTCATGGACATAAGGTCCGTTTTAAACGGAAATGAATAATGTCCAACGACAATAGGTCCAATCACGAAATTTTAAAATAGACGTAATGTCCACTGACATTTTTTCTAATAAGAAAATGAAAATAATTTATCGATAGGTACCTACTTGCTTCAGAGATTTTTATCTGGAGCAAAATAAAGCCTCTATAACGCAATGTTGCAGATATGCAACCAATCTTTTTTTATAAATAAAATACAAAATATCAAAATTATTTCGTTTTCATTTATAAGACTATTATATATAATACCAAAGAAAGCTGAAAAACATTATTTTTTATTTTTTTTTTTTAATTTGGAAACATTGCGACACAAAGGGTAATATTGGGCCATTGAATGTCGTCAGTCAGTATTGCAATGTATTTAAGTTCTCAATGGAAACGCTTGGGTTTGTGCTGATGTATATCAGAAATACTCAAATTACACGTTTTTAAATCGCCAGCGCAGCAATTGCGATCGCTTCTGCAGTTAAACCGCAATCACGGCATTTCTTCGCATACACCTAAAAGTGTATAGATTTCAGAGATATTCGAATGAGACCACCATTTTCGGGTCTCTTTTCGTCTCTGAAACCTAGGTCTAGCTTCTCACAACCATTCGTTTTGTGTGAGTTTTCAAGTTTGAAACGAATGGAAGGGATCTACAGTTTTATGCCGACTCCAAACGGCCAATTGAGAAGCTATTTCAAGACAGTTATACTCTCGGATGTTTATCAGACGTTCACGAGAAGTGGCACAGTGGAAAAAACCCTAAGTTGGAATTTGGGTTGTTCTTTTTTACCTAACAAGGCAACTGGTTGTAATCAATTGCGTCATATATCATATGATCAATAATTGTACCATTCCCCCTTCCACTATTCATATCCATGAACAAAACAACCATCGCGCAGGAGATTCTTAGTTTCGGCCGGTTGACAATTCTCGCAGCGTGATATACCTAATGTTTCAAGACCGACCGGGCCGGCGTTAACGATCTAGGTGCCCCTGGCGAGTCATGCATTTGGCGCCATTTTATATTTCATTATAATTAAAAAAAAAAACGTTTTTCCAATTTTGTAGGTACCTACCATATTTATTATTGAAGTAATAGAAACCTATACTATGTGTCAGTTAGTGACGAAATATTTACCCCCTTATTAAAAATGTACACAAGTAAGCTAGCTAGCAAACGTCAGATAGCATACAAAAATTGGACATAACTGCTGAGTAACAAGTTGGTAACTTTTACACAGTGTTTATTAATAAAGGGGTTAATATTTAAACAAAAATAATTAAAAATAAAATCTAATTTTTCTAGCTTTTCTGTCAACAAATTCTATGATAAGACTGTAAAATCTAGGTTTTCTGCAATTTAATTTGCAATGGACGGTGAGGCCACACTAGTTAATCTTTTTTGGGACATTGTAGACCGCAAGTACGTTTTTATCAACTTTAGTTTGAAGAAAACTGTGTTCGCCACTTGCAATGGTCACTGGTTTTATTAAAGGAATACGCAGTGATATCCATATGTTGGGAGTGTTGGGATATAACTCTTGAAGATAGTGCTTTTTGATAAAATTTAATGTCTCGATAGGTGTTGCCTGATTGTCTTCGAGATGCAGACCTGAAATTTCATAGTGAAAACACTGCCTTAAATCTGTCACTAATATAGCAATTGACTGCTGCTATTCACACAACCATCCCAAACAGAAAAGTGTCCAAACGTAATTCAAGCAAACAAAATGTGTGTAGGTGCAATGTGCATACTGCACTACGTTTCAAAAAATTAATATACCCCATACTTCCGAAGATGCATCCTGTCGATCGACGACGACCAACCAACCGTCGGGGAATTTGATAGAGTTCGGGAATACCACACTTTAACATAACCTACTGAATGCTATTGGTTAGTTTTTGCCTATAAGTATATTTATAAAAGGCGAATACTAACCAAATAGGTTAGTAAAACTATCTAAAGGACATGTTTTGTATACTAGAAACATATCAGAACAGACATGGTGGTGTATTTTCCGCTTTTGGATATCATTAACTTCGATTTCATGTTTTTAAATTTTTCTTAAATAACTGAAGAAATTTTGCGCAGAATGTTTTTATTTTCCCTCACTATTCTACATTGTTTGTTTTTTTTTTATAAATATTTCAAGCATACACTTATTCCTAAAAAAATTACAGTCCACACGTAAATAATTATTATATAAAATTTAACGGACAAAATTATATGAACGCTGCCAGCAACTTTGTCAAAAGTCGATGTGGCATATACCTACGGAATGGGTTGGTGAGCCGGAATTTTTGAAGTAACATGACATTTGTAAATATTTATTAATTTCTATGTAACAATACTAGCGCACCTAGCATTTGCCACTCCGTAAAAATATAGTTTGTAGGCAAGTAACGACAAATCCGCATTCTGTAAGGCGAAACTTTCAAACGTTTTCGTATGCACGAATAAATTCGTGCGCCCTACAGAATTTGACCCCCTGATTTTAACACAGCATCTTCGTTGGCGTGTGCAAAACTCCAAAGACCAAACAATACACATTTTCCCATCCGTGAGAGTACGGATATTTGGCAAATTTTCCCATAAAGGATTAAAATATGAGTTTTGTGTTAATTGAGTGGTAGGTAGGCAGGTATTGCACACTGCACAGGGTACCTACAGCCTTAAAACCCAAAGGATTGGAACAAAATCGTTTCTAGAATTCCTTTCGAATAAACTTCTAACGGGATAGCCTTTATTTCCAAGTGATCACCAGGTAGTATTGACGCGTGTTTATATTTTATTTTATTTATAAATGGTGAAAAAAGAAAGAGTGGAGAAAAGCATTATCAATTTCATTTCTCAAAAATGCGCCTTGGAGAAAATATCGACCTTAAGGAAATCGGTACTGCTCATTTAATTCTAGAGAGAATTCTAGAGAGAAGTTTCAGAGTATGTAAAGTAAAAAAAAACTAGACTAAAAACATAATCATCTTCTCACACAAAATTTTATGGCGTTTTCGATTGAAGAAAAGAATTGCACTTTCTATGAAAAGATCAAGTCTACAAGTGCTCTTTCTATATGTTTCATATTTTTCATTGAAGATAAAGGGCACTTTCAAGTCTATTCTTAAAACGACAGAAGTGTCTTGCCTGCTGGGCTTGACTATTTACGAAACGGGCTTATTAAATCCGTTTGGACTTTGGATTTGGATGAATCGAATCTGAAGACCTTTTTTCTTGGTCTACAAGAAAGGAGACTAGAGGTCGCATACAACTTCTTCTCTGACATTAATAGAAAGATACATATTATATTTTCATAAATTTGAATGGACACGAGTGGTATAAAGCCTGATTCATAAACGTCGTCAACTTTCTGGTCGGCGGTATTTGATATTAACCATCAATACTAACGACGCCCTTCAGTTTTGCCTTAGGTTGGTTGGTTGGTTTGAGTGGCTGTAAATCCCGTGAGGGAAGAACACAAATAGCGCATTGAGCGCCGTTTTGATACCACAACTAACGGAACCTGAATTTGAGGGGGGAGAAGGATGTTACGAGAGCTCAAAACCAACCTGTGGAGTTGAGAAATTTGATGATCTTGTTGAAATGGATACTTTGTATGGCCGAGAGGTCATCATAAAAGGGATGTCCTAGTGCACTGTGTCTGGTTTTGGCTAGAGCCGGACACTCACAAAGAAAATGGAACACTGTTTCACTCTTGCTTGTGTCAGCGCAACTACGGCAGTGGGTGTTATGGGGGATGCCAAGTTTGGCTGCGTGGGTTCCTAAGGGCCAATGGCCCGTACTAATTGCCGTTAGTCTGGCGACATCCACACGCGTTCTGGCTAAAAGGTTGTTTGTTCTGGCATCATCGTAAGTTGGCCAGATCTTCCTTGAAATGACGCAATTTGTCAGGTTCATCCATCTAGTCCCAGCCCTTGAGGCGAAGTGCAGGAAGATTTCTCTCTTTACATATCCCAGCGGAGGGAAGACTTCCTCCGCATGAGACACGCTCAGAGCTGAGCCACATCTGGCAAGTTCATCAGCTTTCTCATTCCCTTCAATGTTCCTATGGCCGGGAACCCAGACGAGAGTAATATCAAACCGATGACAAGCCATGGTCAGAGTCTCCCTGCACTCCACAACAAGCCTAGACGCAGACTTAGTTGAACCGAGAGCCTTTATCGCGGCTTGACTGTCGACGAAGATGCCTATTTTTTTTCTGGGTGTCGCACTGTTGAGGAGCAGTCTACACGCCTCCTTAATTGCAAGTACTTCTGCTTGAAAAACGCTGGCTGCGTTGGGAAGGCGAAGACTTTTAGAGATGTCTAATTCTGTTGAGAAAATACCTGCTCCTGCTCCACAGTTCATCTTGGAACCATCTGTGAAGATAGGTATGTCGAATTCGCTTACGACCGCATTCTCCTCCCATTCTGATCTAGAGGGGAATCTAACAGAGAAGTTTTTATGGAAGTTTAGTTTGGGTACAATGTAGTCAGTAGATATACGACCTATGCCGTTAGGAAGGGAAAGTAGGATGCTGGTATGACCATAAGGCCTTTCGAACCAACATTTAGATTCCTTCAATCTAACAGCGCTACACGCTGCAATGTTTTTTATTTGCAGATCCACTGGCAGAAAATTGAGAATCACATTGAGCGCCGCGGTCGGACTTGATCGAAGGGCTCCTGTGATTCCAATTCCAGCTGTTCTTTGGACTCTACTTAATTTAAGGACGTTATAGGCTTTGCTTAAAGCGGGCCACCATACCAGTGATCCGTAGGTGAGGATGGGACGCACCACCGCTGTGTACATCCAACGAACCATCTTTGGTTGAAGCCCCCACTTCTTTCCGAAGGTTTTACTACAGGCGTAGAAAGCTATGCTTGCCTTCCGCACTCGGTGTTCGATATTGGACTTCCAGTTGAGTTTAGGGTCAAGCATGACTCCAAGGTATTTAGCACTGGTGGATAAAGGGAGAATTTGGTTATTTAAGCGGGGAAGTGAGAAGGTTGGTATTTTGGTTTTGGTGGTGAACAGCATCAGATCAGTTTTGCTTGGGTTAACGTTAAGACCACAACTTGTAGCCCAACCGCTAATCTTACCCAGTGCTCTTTCCATGATTTCACTTATCACGGTCGGAAACAATCCTGATACTAGAACAACCACGTCATCCGCATACGCAACAACTTTGATACCTTCCCTGTCGAGATTTGACAGGATTTTGTTAAGTACCATAATCCATAAGAGAGGCGAGATCACCCCACCTTGAGGTGTTCCTCTGCTTACTGATTTGGTTAGAAGGGTGTTACCGAGTTTTGCTTGAATGATCCTTGTTTTGAGCATGGAAATGATCCATGAAGTGACGAAATCCTCTACACCTAGTTCTAAGAGAGATTCCTTGATCGATTCAGTGTGGACGTTGTTGAAAGCGCCCTCTATATCTAAGAAGGTAGCTAACGTGTATTGGTGATGGGAGATTGACCTTTCAACTGTACGCACTACTTCATGAAGAGCGGTCTCCGTCGACTTGCCCTTGAGGTATGCGTGTTGTGAATTACATAGGGGAGACCTTTCCAGGCCTGTTCTTATGTGAAGGTCAAGTATACGTTCTAAAGTTTTAAGTATGAAGGAGGTTAGGCTAATAGGTCGGAAGTCCTTCGCGGATTCGTGTCCTCTTTTGCCGACTTTTGGTATGAAAACTACACGCACATGCCTCCAAGACTGAGGTACATAGTTAAGTAGAATGCTGCTTCTGTAAATTTCAGAGAGCAGGGGCAGCAATATCCCTTCATGTTTTTGCAGCATGATGGGGAGAATACCGTCCTGCCCCGGAGATTTATACGGAGCGAAACTGTGAATGGCCCAGGAGATCTTTTCTTTGGTTATAATGCGCTCTATTTCTTCCCGTTGCGAGGGAAGATTCCCCCGCGAGTTGGGCGGGGTTACGCAGTAATCTGTACAACCAGGAAAGTGTGTGTTAAGCAGAAGATCTAAGGATTCGTCAGTGGATTCCGTCCAGGTTCCGTCCGTTCTCTTGATAAAAGATGGACTAGAGTGTCCTTTGGATAGAATCTTACTGAGTCTAGCAGATTCCTTAAGAGTATCGATAGATTGACAATATTCGGACCATGCTTGTGTCTTAGCTGATCTGATGGATTTTTTGTAGAACTTTAGGCAGTCCTTGTAAGGTTGCCAGTACTTATGCCTGTAGCAGATATTGAAAATGTCCCTAGTCAACCTTCTCAGGATGGTTAGGTCTTCATTCCACCACGGCGGTAATGTTTTTTTGCTATATTTAACGGGACACGATGCCTTAAAAGCTGTGTTCATCGCCTTCTCTAGAGCAAACGTAATTGTGTCCAGCTCTACACCTGAACCAATTTTCGGGTGTGGTAAATTAGGAACTTTAGAATTCAAAACTTGACCAAACTTCTTCCAGTCAATTCTTTTAGGATTTCGATATGGGACAGGGGTATCTACCTTGATACTTAGATTGAAAAGAATCCATTCGTGGTCCGAGAAGGACTTTGAGTTGGAGACTCTCCAATTCTCAACCCTAACGATGTCATTGTTTGTTTTGAGTGTAATGTCTAACACTTCTTCCCAGCCGTTATAATTGTCCGTGCTTGGAAATATAAAGGTAGGGGTGCTACCAACATTACAAACACATAGATCGGCAGTTAAAAGAAAATCAAATAAAGACTCACCTCGTTCATTTATTTCTTTGCTGCCCCAAAGATGGTGTCGAGCATTAGCGTCACAGCCTATAAGCAAATTTCCTTGCCCAGCTTGTATCTCTGCTGTGAGCCGCTGCACTTCTTCTGGCGGGGATGGTCTGTCGTGCGCCATGTATGAGGAAGATAAGAAGGTTGTTTGACCCTGGGTGTGTTCTAATTTAACGACGGTTAAATCACCCGAGCTAAAGTTGGGACATAAGAAAGCGTTAATGTATTTTTTAGCTAAAATGCATGTTCTTGGCTTACCGACGTCTCTTTTGTAAAAAAGGTTGTAGTTGTTGTCTGAGAGGCCCAGTATGGTCGTCTTCCTTACCCAGGGCTCTTGAATGATGCCGATGTCAATGTCTTCCTCTCTGAGGAAGACCAGAAGATTCTCAGATGCACACTTCGAGTGCTGGAGATTCGACTGGATGACTTTCAGCATGTTATTGTTGTGTGTTGGAAGCGATCGCCAGTTCCTCTAACAACTTGTTAGCCGCGACGACATCGTCCGTGTCGTCTTCAGGTACTGTTGATCGGAAGATCTTAAGTTTGGCGAGCCTTATGCCAAACCTTAGCTTGAAATCAGCTGCTTCTAGTGCCCCTAGGCACTCCTCGTTGATTAACAGCAGGTAAGATAAGCTGTTCTTCTGGGGTACTTCTGCCTTTATGACAGCCCAGTCGTCCATGGGAATGGTCGGATTTTGGAGCTTAAGGCACTTAAGAAGACTCTCAGAGTCTATCTTCATCACAGGTAACCAAATGCGGGCCCTAGGTCTCGTGGGGATATCTTTGGCTGGGATGAGCCTAAGCTTTAAGCCATCCCAAGCTTCACCGATCTTGGCAATGCATGAGCCTAGGAAATCCTTAGAGTACTGGTCCACGCACTTGATCACCCGGTACCCACGCACCACGTCCGCGCAGTCGAAACTGGGAAATCGGCTGTCGACTCCGGAGAGCACGTGTTCCACAACCATCTCGGATAGTTTGGCTTCAATGCTGCACCATCGGTCCATCACCGTTTTACCACTCTTAGACATCTCGTCTATAATGGCAACCTGGAGTTGATCCCTCACCACCTCGGTGAAGGTTCTAGTCACCTGGGAAGTGGATGGACCCTGATAGTTGGTGAGTCTCGAGGCAACCTTCGATTTTTTAGAGGCGTGAGAGGTCTCATCTTGGGACCTGTTTCTTTTCACACTCTCCTTTTTCTGTTGCGGTTGCTTTGGTTTGTTTTGGTAGTTAACGTACTCGTCGACCACCTTTTGGTATTTTACTTTGTCTTCCTTGTCCCTCTCGCAAGTTGTACCAGTCTCTTCGTTCTTCGCAATCTTTGCAAGAACGTAGACAGCTCTGTTGTACCTTGACTTCAAGAGAGAGCCGGAGGACTTTTTGGATTTGGGTGCACTGTGGCTGGTGCTCCCGGATGTGGTAGTGTTAGCAACATTCGGTGGCTTCTGGATACTATGGCTGGTATCCTCGACCCCTACTGTTGCCGTAGCTATGGATGAGGTGGTTGGTTGATTGCCTGAAGGAGTACTATGGCTGGTGCTCCTAAGGCTTGAGGGGTCAACTACTGTCTCCTGACTGGAGGCCAGCAGATCCTCCTCGGAAGAGGTCCCTAAAAGGGATTCCTCCTTTTTTGTTTTTTTTGTCTCTATTTCTGTTTTGTTTTTGTTCATTTTGATTTTATTTTATTAGGTCCCACGAGTAGGTCCGGAAAGAAAAGTCCGTCCCGGCAGAGCCGACTTACCGAGATAAGGCACTTATTACAACCGACCTTGCCTGAGCGTCGGAGGGAGCTCGTACGCGACTGGTTTTACCCCCAGCCTTTCATCCTTGGGTACGGTTTGCTATCTGCTCACACCACCACTGGAATTAGGTTGGATTTAAAGGTTTACTCCTACCTCAAACTAATGGATCACGAAAACGATTGATACGTTAGCGTAAATCCTTGGCTGACACTAACCATTTGACTGGTTAGCCATTTTCAGGCGGGCGCCCACGTGAAGGACTGAAGAATGAGGATTTGTGCCCAAGCCCGTTTTGCCTTAGAGTTTCACTCTTTTTTTATTAAAACTCACAAATTTAGCCACAATGACATAATTCCACGGTTGAAATATATTACCCTGCAATGTTCTGAATCACAAAACTCCCTTTCTCTCAATTTACTTACAGATCTAATTTTATTTACGAATCCTTCTTCGCGGTCGTGGACTAATAATAACAAAATGCATAGGTTACATGATATGAATGATTTAAAAAAAAACTCCTATACACCTCCGCCGGCGTCATCATCTAGTAGTTTGAAATTACTGTGATTGTCTTGTTATTATTATTCGACCCTAGTGAGGTATCCGTCGGAACGGAAAATTCTCCAATTTTATATGATTCGGAGGATTTTTGCTGCGAAGTATTGTTCGGAACAACTGTTTGGAGAATTTTTTACGTTGAAGTGCAATGAAATTCATTTTTTTTTTTTTTTTGTTAAGTTTTTAACAGCTAGGTTCCGATATCCTCCTACAGAAGTTGTTTGCGGAGTTTGTTTATGAATTGGAGTGCGGTGCAGTGCGCCATCGCACCTCGAATGGAATTTCAGCCTCCGAAAGAGTATGCGTTCCGGAGAATTTTCCGTTCTGACGGATACTTTGCTAGGGCCGATTATCGCACTATGTAGGTATAACCTTTTCAATTTCGCTTCAGGGTCAGAAGTCATTGCATGGAAGAGAATAATTAAATTTTTTAGCCCTCTTGAATTGTTTGCAATTTTTGACGAAATTTTTTACCACTCCCTTACAGTGAATGACTCTGGGCGGGGACGTTATTAGGTTCATTCCGTGCAACTGACTCTCTGGTTGTTAACAACCACATACAGCTAAGTACAAGTATTTTATTGTTGCTATACTATAATTTTATTCTAGGACTAGACCCGCTTTAGCTCTATCGTAGGCCAAGTAAGCATCCTTGAAGCTCGTGACTTTTGGTTTGAGCGGATCCTTCTTCAATTAGGGCTCTCATTGGTGCGTAAGTACAAAAGCGGGTATGCCAGTCACGAGACTGATAACCTCGGACACAGCAAAATTAAACAAAATTTAACATTTTAAAAATAGATTCGGTTTTACTAGCGAAAGAACGATACTCTATACAGCATCTATAATGTCAGAGAGCCAGGCTCAGGTGCATTTTGCGACTTTATGTGTCATGTGTCATGAGCGACGTCCTTAAGACGGTTTTGTTACCAAAAAATATTCCCCACAAGTAACATTTTAGACATATGCTAGAAAATATTTTCCATTTAGGAATATTCCTATCTAGGAATTTTGTATCTACACAGGTACGTTATTGTGTCAAAATTATTTCTTCAATGAAACATTTTGTCCGCAGCGTGTAAAATATGTGGAGATGTATGTTCGTGCACACAATTCCTATAAAGTAGCATTGTACCATTCTTCTTTTTTTAAAGTTTTTGTTACATACAGTGACGAAAATATGCGCAAGAATTGTTATGCTATCAAATCCGGCCAACAACAAACAATAAATGGATTTTAGGTTTTAAACACATTTGTAGAGTTTTATTTTTATTTTTTCAGGCACATGAATTAAAAGCTTTTTTGTTGTTTTATACAACATCTTCATCAATTATTGTTATTTCAGAGTTACTGCACTTCCATCATTTGCATTATTTGTAATGTTTGTCACCCTGAACTGTAATTTTAACTTCTCTGCAAACAAAATTAAATTAAATTTGCTGGAATATCTGACTAATAAAGACCCATTTTTTCCTTAGTCATAATCACCTTGAATGACATGTTAATCAGTATTTACACTTTTTGACGTTTTACTTTTTTGCACGCAAATAAGAACAAACTAGGTTCGCCCAGTTGTCGAAAATCGACCACACAGTTTTTATATTATCATCATAAATAAAATTGGTGTAGCAATATTTGATTTGAAGCGAATTTGACTACCTATCTGTCTTTAAATAAATAACAATTCTTAAAAATTACTGATCGTATTCGGGTCAATGCCGGAATAAATATTGTACTCAACTTTTTTAATGTTAAAAAAAGATAGTAATAAAATTAAAGAAATTGTAGGTAGGTACTGCATTTTGTTTCATGTTTCTGTAGTTTTATATTTTTTATTCAAAAATGTTTTTAATTTTTTGCTTAAATGCAGCTGTTTTGAAATCAGTCTACAGTCTTGTGTCGATCGGCGATCGATAGACAATTTCGGCAGTACACAATTAAGTTTAGACTATATAAGTCCCTCGGAACATAATGGAACTTTGCACGCGCAGGTTTGCAGGAGATATTTAGCTCTCTTTGCGACACAAATTAGAGTCTTGCGACAACAAATCAAGCTAAAAAATACGTGTGTGCACGTCCGAAAATGTATCTATCGACGGACACAATAACAAGACTGATTTAAAGACAGTATCGTCTCTGGCATGTGCAAAAATACACATTTTTCAACTCCTGAGAAAAGGGAAATTTGGGAAAATTTGCATGTACTTCTCAAATGTTTATATGGCTGATCAGGAAATGGACTGGGCGAATCGCGAAGGCGAAATGTATTTTCATTCATCAAACTAATCCAATCACTCCTGCGCATTTTCTCTTCTCTTGATCATTCGCTTAACACACACCATTCCATTCACCTCACCCCTCACCAAGGTATATACAGAACAGAGATATACAATACTACGCAATCGGCAATAATAGCATATAGCCAGCGTTGACATAACTGCAGATTTGTCTGCATTTTGCAGATTTTCAACCTTGCTGCGGCTTTTTAAAAACCAGAAATCTGTGCTTCAGATTTTGTCTTCATCCGCAATAATATATTTTGTTCTTTTAACAATTTAAACATTTGTTGCACACTTGATTTCGCTGTATGCTGTCATTTTCGTATTCAGCTTTTTTTTTTTTTTGTTATTGTTACATACAGATTTTTTTTTGTCATAATTGCAGTTTTGTAAAAATATTTTTATGGCAACACTGCATATAGCAACGTTCTCTGAGTGTGATTCTCTTTTTTAATTTCTGATTCATATTCATACAGGAACAGGACAAAGGACTTTGACTAATACCATTTTCCCACCAACGTGATCCACTTGATTTAGCTAAATTATCTCATAAATTACGTGATTTAGACGTGTTTAAATTTTAATTACGTATCTGTCGTATAAAATCGAACACACCTAACCTACCTCTATTATGTTCCGCACTTCATTCAGCAAACGAAAAAAAAAAAAAATCAAAAATCAGTGGTGGGACTTGAGGAAAGTGAAACGGTCGAAAAAAAAATTGTCGATGGTAAATAATTCATTTATTTATATCGATGAAATAGTAATAATAACAAAAAAAAAAAAAAAAAAAACGGAAATAAAATAAATATAAATCAGTCATTTCTAATTATTAATTTAAATTATTTTTAAAAATCACATTTTTTGTTCAAAACAAAAAACTTAATTATTACTTCGTATGGCAACCGTCTGCGAATTTATATTTTGAACCATATTTTACCAAGAATTTCGGGGGTTCTCCAGAAGTTCCTTGGCAGCTTTTAAATTTTGAATTCAAATTTTGAAAGAACTACACAAAAACGGCATAGATTCAACTCATCATTAAATACAAAATATCAAAACATAGCAAAACACCCTCGCACTAATACAGTCAAATAATGAAGTATTGGCGCAGTAAATGGTGTATACTGGACTGTAAAAGTAAGGCGAGTAGCAGTAGGTATAGTGTGTACAATTTTCAATTTAATACCATGATGTAAAATAAATATTATTAGCGAATAGCTATGACTAAAAGCTGGTAGATTTCGAGTTCAAGTTGGTAGAACTTCCGAAGGTGTAAAAAGTGGTAGAAATACCACTTAAGTGCTAAGAACCCATCACTGATATGGCAAAGTTGGCGTAAATGTCACACTAATGTGGTATTCGTTTGGGCTTCTTTAGATTCGCTCTCAGATTTCAGATTTTGTGTGGCTAATCGAACATAAAAACGCCACTTGTTCTTTTTTGTGGTAATATTCGTGGGATTCCAATATGTGTAGCCTTCAACAGTTTTCAAAGCGTTTTCCATTCACTGGATAAATTTTAAATTAAGACATTCGAAATTTGCGTCCCGATTGATTTTTAAATATTTATACATAATTAATTTACAAAAATAGATTAACCCGAAGCAATGCCTTTCTTTGCTTTAGAACAAATTCACGAAAACCTAAACGCCCTCCACCAGTTGTCAAACTCAAGCGCACTTGTATTGGTAAATCTGAGAAAATATCTAGGTTCGCAAAAGAGCTAGCTCTGAAATCTGAAAAAGATTGTTTTTTTTTTTTGTACCAAACGAACATAAAAATTGCTCTGAGAGCAAAAAAAGTGATCTGAGAGCGCCCAATCGAATACCACATAAAACACTTATGTGGTTTTCCATTGGGACCAAAAATCAATCTTTTTTTTTTTTGATCTAAATCACTTTTCGCGTTCCATTGGGCAGAAAAATTATTCTTTTTTTCGATTCGGATCACTTTTTGCAGATCTCGATATTTTTTCAGATCTACACACACCAATATAATTTGCACAGCTGTTTTACGTCAGTCTTAAGAAGTTTGCTTTCGCAAGAAATGCGCAAAGTTTCGTGAAAACCAAAATAGCAAAATACACAAATAGCTATGAATATGATTTCGGAGGAATTATTATCTTCATTAGGCGTTTTTCTTTTTTAGTTCAGAGCTGAGCACTGAACTGAGCTCGAGCTATATGAGCGCGCTCTGACCTTATAAGGCCTTATAAGGCGTTTTTCTTTTTTAGTTTAGAGCACAACCTGAATTGTTATACAAAAAGTTTGTGTTTCTTTTTTAGCTCAGATACATCAGAGCTCGAATTTGTGTTTCTTTTTTCGTTCAGAGCGTGATCAGAGCGCGCTCTATGAGCTCAGAATTAATTGACTGAGCAGGCTGAGTAAAATGCTGATTACACATATACATTCACACTTCCAGTCCTATTTGAGAGAAAAAAAAACAGGAAAAACAGAAAATCATCAGAACGATCTGAGCACGCTCAGTTCAGAGCGCGCTCATATAGCTCGAGCTCAGTTCAGTGCTCAGCTCTGAACTAAAAAAGAAAAACGCCTATAATAGCAACGATTTCCAGTAAGAAATATCTACTACAAAAATTAGAACGAGTTCCTAATTGGGAATATTTTACTGTAACCACTATTCCCAAATAGGAATTTGCTAGTTATCCATTTTGTATTGGAAAACAAAAATACATAATATGGAAAATAAGAAATTTTAAATTTACACTTTTGGTGGATATGGTGTAATTAAATAGATTAAATTTTTCCTATTATGTTATTATAGACATCGAAGATTTATTTTGTACTGATTATATAATCGTCCTTATCAGCATTTAAGATAGCATAGATATTTTTATAAGAGATTTTTTTGATTAAATATAGAATATTTGGTAAGGATCAAGGTTTTTTTTCGAAGTAGGTACATTAGTAACATTTCAAGGCAAAATTATGTTTTTCATCAAATTTGAGTAGTTTTTTTCTGTTTGATGCAGTAAGAATATTATTTTGGTATAATAACATAGGTAGGTACACAAAATTAATCAGAATTAAATTAACATCAGAAATTATATGGTATACATACCTACATAGTAAAAGAATTAAATATTAATTATAAGGCATATTTCCCAATTTGTGTTGAAAATTGTTATGGCCACACACTTGACTACACTATTACAAAGGTGGTATATAAGATTTGCGTCATAAAAATTACTACTTTGTGTTGCGCCACTTCCGAAACATAAAAGGAACTGTTACTTGGTTGTTTCGAAACGTAAGTTCCTAAATGGGAGAACGAATTGACACCAGAACGTCGCCAAGCCTAAAATGTTTATTCGAATGCTACTTGGGAATACCTACAAAAACTTAATGAACTGGGTAGGAGAAACAAAATAACTCTCAGCTGGGTGCCTGGCCACGTAGGAAGAGGGTAATGAAATGGCCGACTCCCTAGCAAGAGAGGGAGCATCAGAAACATTCATAAGTCCTGAACCATTCTGTGGAATAGGGGATCACATTCTCAAAGAAGAATTTAGGAAACTAGAAGAAGAAAACCGGGCAAGAACCTAGCATAACACTCGGGACATGAGGCAGGCGAAGAAACTTCTCAGCCTGTCTCGGGCAATACAACCGGAAAAGATTCCAAGCTTGTATCGGCATGAGAAAAAATATCCTCCGTAATCTAACGAAGAAGGTCTCTGCAGATTCTATGATGAGTTCAATGGAATCCCAGAACACTGACCCTAAAAGGATTAAAATACTTGGGCAAGTACCAACCATCTGATGAGGAAATACTGTCACTAGAGCCAGCTCTCTTGGTCGCTTCGAACGCAAAACTCTTCGAGTGATTTTTGGTCCCGTTTGCGTTGACGGGATTTGGAGGAGAAGATTTAACAGCGAACTCTACGAGCTGTACAGCGACATCGACCTGGTCAGAAAAGTACGCATTAGTCGTCTAAGATGGTTAGGACATGTAGAGCGAATGGACACCAACGCTCCGGCCCGGAGAGTCTTCGATTCCAACCCGGAGGGACAACGCAGTAGAGGAAGACCTCGCCTTAGGTGGCGCGCTCAAGTGGAAGGGGACCTCAACTAACTTGGTGTGCGCAACTGGAGGCAGTTAGCCAAAGATCGCGCTAACTGGAGAGGCGTATTGGTTGAGGCCCAGGTCCAACCCGGACTGTAGCGCCACCTTAAGTAAGTAAGTATGAGCCAGCTCTCATCCTTAGATTCTTAAAGGAAACTGGACTGAAGAGAGTGCTGTAAGACGGATTTCTTCCGCCAAGGAGAAAGAAGAGTAGAGTAACCTTTAAAACGATTCGCGTCATTGTGAAATCAAGACATCACTTAGATATGCAAGTCACACTGTTGGAAGAACTTTTCTGCGATCTATTTTCTAAAATCCCCAACAAGTGGCCTTCTCACATATAAACAACAAGCACTTTACTTATCTGGCTACCCAATCAGCCAATGACCCTTATCTCAAGTTCATACCATGATCATTGTGAGGGTCAGGGTTAAGCGCATGCAAGTACAAAAACAACAGACGTTCGCGTGAAGGTTCTCGCTATTGTATTCAGTTTCAATTAAATACGCGCATTATATTGTTTTGCCTTCTCCATCCTTTGTTTGCACTAAACGATTAAGTCAACAAGTAAGCCATACGCACTGCTCGCAGTATCATCGTCTTCGCAAGCAACAACAACACTATCGCTCGCCGCCTTGCTGTCGTCGTGATGTGCTCGCATTTGCTTAGCGACGATCGTTGACCCAAATGAATCGCAATACAGAATCTCGCACTCTCACGATACATAATATATATATATACATATACATATATTGTTTAAATATGATTTTTTCTTAATAACAAATCCGTGCAAAAAATCAGTCCTGTAAGTATGCGTGTCCATCTACATTGAAACACTGATTCACCCGTCAAGTAAACGACAAAACAAAACACAACGCGTTAATTTTTTGATAAATGATTTTTAGTTTTATTCTTGTTTTCTATTTGCTCTCTACAATATAAGATGTCGCAATTATTCAAATGTAATTATATACAAACGTTTCGTAGCAAATTTCATTACATATTATTATTTTTACTAAATTTAATATTTTACTTTCCAAAATTATTCCTTTGATCAACACATAGAAAAAAAACTTCTTAAACTTTAGGCGAAAACAAAAACATAATAAAGTATAGAAGAAAGTACAATCCTAATATATAAAAAAAAAAAAAAAATTAAAGAATAGGTAATACGACAAAAATAAATACACACATATATTTAAGGGATAAACTCAACTAAGATCTAAGTAAAAATATTGTTTAAACTATATTACAAAATTTGTTTTTGCTTATTTTTTTTTTAACATTAGAAAAACAAAATCAAAAAGAAATTATTTCTATTTTATAAACAATACCACTCTATCGGGATTTTTGGTTGTTTCTGTTTCTTCTCGTGAGCCATCTCAGCGGCATCTTTGTGCGGTAGCGCGTAAATAGAAATGCTAAATAGAAAATTATGTGGAGGTGCTGCCTACTGCGAGAGAACAATGTACCAATTTCTATGCGAATATCAAATTTTTGGTAAGAAGTGTACACTACTTGTGAATATGCTATGGTGCGTGCGCTAGCTAATTCAGTACAAAAACCACTCCACCTCAACGCGTGGTGGATTTCGAGTGGTAAATGATTGCTTGAGTAAATGGTTTTGTGTTCGTTATTCAACTTTGGTCTGTTGGAGGAAACCGGATTTCCGCTGCGCTACTCTATTGCTGTGACGAAGACGCATTCTGATGGTGATGATGCTGTTGCTGTTGTGTTTCATAGCGCTGTCGCAGAGCTGTCAAAGCGCTGAGTAGACGATTGTTGGCTGCATCTAAAGCCGCTATTTGTTGTCCCTGGGCTTCTATAACGCGTTGCTTATGCGACAAAGCGAGAGACATTTTCATTTGTTCGCGTCGCAGTTCTTCTTCCATTGTAATAAGTCTGAAAAGCATACAAGATTAATTGGTAAAGTATTGCTTGCAGATGTTTGTATGGAACTTACCTTTCAATGATGCTTCTCATTGTTGAGTCTGATTGTTGCATGGCACCATTGCCGCCGTTGTATCGATTCAGGGCGAATATCTCATCGCTCGAATCCCTTAGCTCAGCTTCATCTCGGTCCAGAGTATGTCGGAGGCTGTCAAGCGTTTCCTGTAGCAGTTGGATTTCTCCATTTTGGTCGTAGGTATTGCGTGGCTGACGACGACGCTTGCCCTCAATTGGTTGGCAGACACCTGGTGAAGGAAAAACGACAAATATTAGACGAGCACACATGTAAGAGAAGAACCGCACTTCATTTCAGGTTTTAAGTGCGTAATGTTCGGAAGTTGTGTGGTGTCTTTTTGTTCCTTTAGGATAATGTAACATATGTTTTGATGGTAATTGTAGCTTAATGCAACATAATAATGTCCTACCGCTCTTCCCCTTGAACATGATTTTCATGAACACGCGGTTGATATTTCAGGTCGAAACATCAAGCGGAATCCCGGTAATATTTGTTGTTTTTGAGCAGATGAGCAGAAACAAAGGCGATAAGAAGAAAACACCATTATACATAAAAAAAAAAAAAAAACGTATTCCACGTTGGCAGGGACTACACGCAACGAACGGAAGCAACTCAGTGTGGCGCCTGGTGGTAAAACAACTGCTGCTAAGTAGAAGTGTAAGCCGCCCATAGTTTAAGATCAGAGAAGAAAGCCTTTACGGCGCGGATAGACTTGGGGGATAACTCTGTTTCTTCAAACCAATACATGGAGATTTGAAAATATACCTTTGAATCAGCCGAAGCATATTCTTGGTGAAGAAGTCTGATCCAAGAATAGTATTGTATCTGATGATTTGCATTCGGTACCGGAAGATCAAGTCCCTTGTAATAGATATACAGGACACTTAAAAGTGATGATGGTAATTAAGAATGGTTGTGAATACTTGGTTCGCACATATAGTAAACGATTTTGATTGAAATTTTTATAAAGCGTAAGCCCATTGCTGACAGATTTAGTCCGAGAAATAGAAGCTCAAGCTTTTAGAAGCCATGTCTCAAATGAATTACTACTTACCTTCAGTATCTGTTGAGCTATCGGACAGGGTTCTCGCCGAATCCAAGCTCAATCGTCTTTGGTATCTATTATTGTTGCCGCAAGCAGTTGGACCATTTGGGAGCAATTTTCCATTCAAATTATGATGATGCCCATTAGCACCGCCGTTGTATAATGCCACCGGACCTGCGGTTGGATGTGCGTCGCGAATACTCCGATTAAGATAGCTAGTAATCGGTGCATATGTGTCATTTTGTGGACCGTATTCCTCTCGTTTGTACTGAGGATTCGTGCGTGGCACACGTCCACCACCGCCACTGCTGCTACTCGTACCACTCAACGATCGATGGGTTTCCACGTGACCGTTTTCGGGAGCAATCGATTTGAATGATATTACGTGGTAATTATCCGTGCTAAGACGTTCCTCGCTACTCGATGGAGTCAAAGATGCCGACGCTCCACCAGTACGTTCAAGGTGGGTGGCTCGAGCTGTTATCATGCCGCCCGCCTTGTTGGGGAACACACTTGAAATGGAGTAATTGTTTGGACGATGGTGCTGTTGCAGCTGCTGCTGCTGCTGGATTAACTGTGCTTGTTGCGCCTGTTGTAGCTGCTGCTGCTGTGGTTGTTGAACATGATGGTGATGGTGATGATGATGGTGGTGAGCATTGGAATTTGTCGATGAGGCTGTCGACGAAGCCGATGACTGCAGTTGGTATATGGGATTCTTAAATGCCAACGGTGGTTGAAGACCACCACCCATATGTTGTTGCCTGTGCATAGGGTTGTTGTTTATCTGCTGTTGAACATGCTGTTGGTCGATTGGACTGGACGAGGGGGTATTTATGCTTTGGTATCCTGAACTGCAGTGACTGCCTTTCGAAGTGAGTGGTTCTTTGGATTTGTTGGAATCCGCTGCGGCTGCAGCCGCTGCAGCTTGTTCCTCAGCGTATTTGAAGAGGTCATCGAGATCCTCTAGATTCTTTGGCATATTGCTATTGGGGTTGTTGTCGTTGGACGAACCGATTTGGATGGGTGAGCTATTCGCTAAATGATGATGAGCTGGATCTGGGATACCCAAATTCAGTTTGCTTGGGGTTCTCTCACCGAGTAGACTCAACTGAGAGCCATTCATTCCGTTTTTACCGCGAGACGCAGCCAGCTTCAAGTGTGGTGTTGGACTCTTTCGAACAAATGCACTAGACGGATCCAATAGACCGATTTGTATGAGATTTCCTCCTCCATTAATCGGAGTGGGGTCGTCATAACTATTATTGTTGTTCCTCGGTAAAGTGGTAGCTCGTAGTGAACTCGGACTCGATGTAGTATTCCCATTGGTACTGCTTAGTGTGGAAAGATTCCCATTGCTTGGGAAATAGTGTGCGTTAACGACGCTAAATGCATTTGCACCGGACGGGTTGACACATCCTCCCGCTGAATTTCTTTCCACAGTACTCGTGGCCGACGATGGCGGTGGTGGGCAGTGATGCTGAATCGTTGTTGGAATGAGTATAGCTCCACCATTTTGTGATGAAGCTATTGATGATTGCGACTGTGAGTGATGCAACTGGCCATTATTATTGTTATGCATGCCATTGATGCTCGACTGGCTGTTCGAGTTCCGTTTGTGCTCCTGCAGCAGGGGTGTGACTGTTGGATCATTGTATCGGAAAATATTCTTCTCCAGGGAGCTGGGTGTCAAGACTCCTCGAATGATGCCGCGTTCGGGTGGAACAGTTTTCTGTGTTTGTGGTTGAGCCCCACCAATGTACTGATGCTCATCAGGGTTGTAATTCTCTTGGTTGTCGTGAGAGAAATGATTTGATGCGATAGCTTTGGTAATCTCGTCTAAAATATGTTGCATGGGATCCAGCTCACGCTGACGATTCTCACTCAGTTTCTGTACACTCTCTGACAGCAGGCTATAGAGTATTGAAAGCTGCTTGCCTTGGTCTATATAGCCGGACCAATCAAGAATGGATTCCGGAGTAGAGTGTTCTGGGCGGGTGGAAATATTATGCAGAAACTCTTTCATTCTTGGTGCTTCCTGCTCGAGGAAATCGTTTAGGAATTCCATGAAATTCTCCTTACCCTGGAATCGCGTGAAATTCGCTAGAGTTTGGAGAGTCTTTGCGACTAAAGTCAGATTACGAGTGGCTCGGATGGATGGGAGTTCTGAAAAAAATAAACAAAATTACTCTCGTGATATATAAAAGCCTTCACAGTACATGTACTTACCATTAGTGATGTTAAAAAGACTCGGAGACAATATCGCTGGGCAGAGGAATCGTAAAAAGATTGATGCTGAAATCAAATTGTCAGCCATGTCCTCCCGGCCGAGCGTTTGCAATCGCTCTCTGAACGTTGCAAAACACTCTCGCAGCTGGGGCGGGAAATGCTTGCTTGACTCATAAATGCTTGACCAAGCACTACGGACTGCGTTTCGAAGAGATTGCTGTTGCCGAACAAGGGATCCGGTTGCCTTAAGTGGATCTACCTCGCAATCACGATCCGATTGAATGATCTCGTTGATTGGTCCCGAAAGAGTGTCTTGCAGATACTGTTCCCCAGTTAGCTTCAAAAATGCCTCCATACTCTTGGTAGCCAGTGAATTGCCGCGGAATGTCAACCTCTGATCACCAACTCTAAGCAAATCCAATGCCACCACATCAGTGAGGAATGCCCCAGCGAGGCCCTGTGCGTGCATCAGTAGAACCAATGCTTGTCCAATATCTTCTTTGGCCTTAACTCCAATCACCGGCTCGAGGGATTCACAGACACGCTTGTAGTTATCCTTCAAAAATGCCAAGAAATCCCCGTACACGTTAATGGGGAGGATATCAGTGCTCTGGAAGCGACACTTTATACGTAAAGTTGGCGTTATTTCCTTAGAAGACGCCCTGTTGATGCTATTGTCGTTCTTCTCGCTCAGAATCTGATACCAATCCTCGGAGAATAATCGAGATGTGACTTCGTGAATGGGAATCTTTACCGATCCAACGAATTGATGTTTGTCGCGTTTTTTCTTTTTCTCCACTTCACGGAAAACATTCACCGTGATAACATTTATATCCGGTATATCGGGAAAATCAAAGTATTCACCCCAGAACAGCAGATCTGTTTGTAGTTTGACGCTGGTGCGCCCGTAGAGGGTTTTATCCAAATGCAACTCACAAAAGTATTTCTTCTTCGGTGGAAGATTTTTGGCCTCATAAATCCACATTTTCAACGAGTTGTCTATGTGGCGGGTGTGCTCTGAATTGGGAGCAATCGATTTTCGCAGACTATAGATCCATAGATCACGTTCCTGACGAGAACCACAGCTGTAGTAGCGTTCACCGCGGGGTCCACCACGAACTTGGAAACAGTGACGGCGTCCAAGAACCGATTGGTGAACTGGTGCTACTCCAACAGCGCCGGTGCATGAGAGATCTGTAAAAAATGAAACAAAAAATATTAGTACTGCACTGGTGTGGACTTGGTAAAAGGATAAAGCTTATGGTGTGAAATAAGACGCGAGCGCATTGATTGGTGTCAGCTCAATAAAACAACAACTATATGGTTAATCGTTATATTTGGCAAATGTTGCTATTACATCCTTTTAATTCCACTTAGAAAAGGAAACAGACAAACTGTTTAGTACGGTCTAGTTAGGTTTCGAAGAATACTGAACGTCAATTTTTTTCTATTAGGTCAACAGTGAAGTCGCGGTAGGTTTCCCTCTGCCATCAATGAACGGCAAGTATGTCTTACATAGGTAGCAGTTGCATTTGCAATGAATAGCCGAATTTACAGAAAAGGATAAAGTGATCACCGGCGGTTTTGAAAAATTTTAATAGTAGAAACTACACAAGTTGAGTTCACGAAAGTTATAAATTCTTTAATGCTTTTTTTCTAGAAGTTGGTGCCGTAAAAAACGTTGTTTCTCGATTGCGTCAGAAAATCTGTGTTAGATTATATTATGAGAACATCCAGTCTTACAGCATGGTCCCCTACGGTCCAGTGACGTCTGGTGATAGATGATTATAGGATTAGTGCTATCCTTTATAACAGTTCTTCACGATTTATTTAGCACAATGGGTTTGTGAACAAGCGAAATTGTGTTTTCTGCAAACCAACAAGAGGTTTACCTATAAATAAACAAATACACCCACCGAAGTGATCTTTTTACTGTGAGCTTGGAGCTGCTGGCTGGTGGTCCCTTTTTTAAACAATTAGGCCAGAGCACCGCGTTATAGTCAATTGCTTACGTTACCGGACAATTTATAGTGAGTTTTTCTTCAAAAATATGCGACTCACCGTGCAGATGGCGGTGCGTGACTTACGATAACATCAAATCGCAAAATATAGCAGTAAATTACTCCGATATTTGGCTAGTTTTGATGTCACTCGATTACATCATTTGATGTTAGGTATTTTTGAAGAGCTTGGAAGCCAATATATTCTATAAAACTAGCGAGAGCCCCGAATCAGAGAGGAATGATTAAAAGAGACGGATATCTTTCATACGTCTTCGTCTTCAAGGACCCATTGGTTTTTGTAATTTCAACCCCCATCTGTGAATACGTGTAAACTACAAAAAACATGTTGCTAATGGCCGGCCGCCAATCATCTTGCTTTTATCTACATCGCGCTGTTTAATTATTTGGTGTTTCGGAATGAATTAGAAACTTTGCTAATATAGGCGTTCATGGTCGGTTCAGTCATAATTTACAATGTAGTTAAAACGATTGCGAGACAGTTGCACAGTTCAAAATTTGCATATAACGGGTGATTTTTTAGCTGGTTTGGTTTTGGCAACACTGGTTTTGACAGCTGACGTGTGTTTAGTACCTTGTGTCACTGTCAAACAGCTTCAGTTTGGTTTGCAATTAAACCATGGATCGTCTTACAAATGAACAACGCTTGCAAATTATTGAATTTTACTATCAAAATTCGTGCTCGGTTCGAAATGTTCATCGCGCGCTGCTTCCATTTTATGATCGGCATTCTCGACCTTCTGAGCAGTCTATTCGGAAGATTGTGACCAAATTTCGCACCAAATTTACTTTGTTGGACATTAAACCACCAACACGTTTACGTACTGTGCGTAGTGAAGAAAATATTGCGGCCGTATCAGCTAGTGTGACAGAAGACCGCGAAATGTCGATTCGGCGCCGTTCCCAGCAGTTAGGCCTTTGTTACAGCACTACGTGCAAAATTTTGCGGAAGGATTTGTGCGTAAAGCCTTTTAAGATACAGCTTGTGCAAGAACTAAAGCCAGCCGACCTACCACAACGCCGAATTTTTGGTGAATGGGCTCTTGGAAAGCTGGCCGAGGATCCGCTTTTTTATCGAAAAATTATGTTCAGCGATGAGGCTCATTTTTGGTTGAATGGGTACGTAAATAAGCAAAATTGCCGCATTTGGAGTGAAGATCAGCCAGAAGCATTGCAACAGCTACCAATGCATCCCGAAAAAGCCACTGTTTGGTGCGGTTTATGGGCCGGCGGCATTATTGGGCCATATTTCTTCAAAGATGATGCGAATCGCAGCTTACTGTCAATGGTGAACGCTACCGAGCGATGATAACAAACTTTTTTTTTGCCCGAAATGGAAGTTCTTGACTTGCATGATATGTGGTTTCAACAAGACGGTGCCACATGCCACACAGCACGCGAAACAATGGCGCAATTGCGAGGCGAGTTTGGTGAACAGTTAATTTCACGTTTCGGGCCGGTCAATTGGCCGCCTAGATCGTGCGATTTGACACCATTAGATTATTTTTTGTGGGGGTATGTCAAGGCTAATGTGTATAGTGACAAGCCCGCTTCGATTGACGCACTGGAAGCCAACATCCATGCATTCATTCGTGAGACACCGGCCGATATGTGTGAAAGAGTATGCCAAAATTGGACTCAGCGGATGGACTACCTGAGACGCAGCCGCGGTCAACATTTGCATGAAATTATCTTTAAACATTAAATTGCAAGGTTCAAACTATCGATTCAAATAAATATTTCATTCATTTTTTTCGAATTTTTTGTGTTTTTTTTTTTTTAAATCACCCGTTATATACACCTCTAAAGTTAAATAAATACAAAAATAAACTCATCACCTATTGTCGACATAACCGCATGACTTGACAGTAAACTCTCATGGGATCGAGATCCCCTAAGGCCACCCGAGCCTCGTTTGGTTCGTTCTAATTTGGTAACGGATTTTGTACGTTTTAAAGGATTGGATCTGTAAAAGAAAAAAATATCGATAAGCCATAATATCTCATGAAAATACCAATTGCATGACCACTAACCTCTTGGAAAAGAAATTTGTAAACCTTGATGTGGTGTTGTGCTCCTGTTGGTTTTGTTTTTGACCCAGAATCGGTGTTGCTGGCGCTGAACCCCTTCTACACGCTTTTTCGTATGATGTGTCTGGAAAGAAATAAGGCAAAACAGAATATGTATAAACAAATGCGCACACACACTAAATAGAAATTAGATACATCGTTGGCATATCCAATTGTTATTCAACAATTATTATTCTTGGCTAACAGTGTGAGAATATCAAGCAGTAAATTCCATTATCACTTTATGGCAATCGACTCGTATGCGTAATATAACGAGAGGGAGCTACATTCGTGACAATTCAATTTTTGTCGAGTTTGCATTCTCTTTTCATTTTTGTTAAATGTTAATTGATTTCGTTTTTTTTTTTTTATATGACTATTTTAACTTTCAGATTGCTATTCTTTTATAAAGAATCGATATTTTATTCAAAATTCAATATTGAATGCAATTTCAATGATGTTTAAATACAATAAACACGTTTTGATATTGAGTGAGCATCATTTGCATATCATATTATATTCAGATTCGATCGTGCTTATTGAGAGCTAATCTCAAAAATAATTGGTAGAAGTAGAAGGTATAGACGGACACTCCTCACTGTTAACATGAGAACAAGAAGGGGTAAACAATTGCGTAAATGTCAGGTGATTTTTTGTGAGTCATCTATGAAAACGTAACTGTAAGTGTTTTTAAAGTGACTTGAAAAATTTAACGAGATTGAAGTAAAATTTAAGTTACAGATGCAATAAAAATATATATGTATTGTATATATAAGATAGACCCTATATTACTACCGGGATGTCTCCAGAAGTCGAAAGGTCAAATCGAAGGAAGGAAGGAAGGAATCGAGGAAGTCCTGTATAGTGTATATGACTCTCATCATCCCAGTCCTATATGCTATATGGCACAGGAGCATGTCATTAAGCGGATAAAGATATTTATCTAACACCAAATTCTTCATTGATGTTGTAGGGCTTTGGAAAATGAGTTAAATCAGCTTAAAGAAGTGTGAATCGGTCATCAATGGCTATGAATATGACATTAAGTGCAAATAGCCACTAGTGATCCAGTTCGAAGATTCGTCAATTCGAATACCGACGGACAACGCCGCATAGAGCGCGTAGAAATCGAAAGCGACACCAACCAACTCGACAGTTGCCGACTAAGTTTGTATGTTAATCGTTGTAATGTAGCCGATTATGGGAGTTATTCGGTTAAGGTTTTGGAAATCATATGAATCGTTGAAAAACGTGCAGAATAACCCATTGGCTTTGCCGAAAATTAATACTTGGACAGGCCAGCACATGTTTATCCGATCTTACCCAAAGAAAGAATATAGTTTCGTTCGGAAGTAAAACATAAAAGTTTGGCACATTTTACTAATTGAGCAAATCTATATCGCACATGAATTCGGTAATCAAATAGCGCACCAAATAAGATATTGCGAAACCAGTTCAAACTTCAAACTCAGAGGTGTAATAAAAAGGTTGTTAAAATTACTCAGGTAATTTAAAACAGCTTTTTGTTTTCCCCATTTTTTTCATTCGTTTATCGTTGTGTACGGAGCATGACTGATGTTTTTTTTTTTTTTTTTTTTTTATATACTTCTCCCGGGAAAGGCGAACCTATAACGCTTCAACAGCGTTAATAGTTAATCCGTTGAGCTATCAAATATACCCTTCGATTCGATTATTTAAATACTCTTACATCTTAAATCAAATTTTGCTAACAATCCTATGATTTTAAATAGATAACATAGAAAACGCAAGCCGAACTCCAAACCTATTATTAGAAGTCTTAAATTGCCTATACTTTAAGCTACAACGCTACCAATTACTATTCAACGTTAAATTGCTTTAATTAACAGAATGGCAAAATGAACAAAACAAAAACACAGCAAATAGCCAAGTTGTTTAAAATAAACTGCATACAGTCACGAAATGTTACTACTGGCGTTTAACTATTACTCCAATGTGTAGGTAGGTATACATACCGCCATATACTGCATAATTATGTATAATCTTAACCAACATGTGCGCAGAATGTGACATTTCAATATGATTAGAGGAATGTAAATTTATGCTCACTCGATGTCTACACTTATATACGCGCCACTACCGTTATACCAGTGTAAACATTTAAAATATTTACACGATTGTTGGGCACCATCAACTGTCGCCGCCAGTAATTGTAGTTTAACCTCTCCCAACTGTAAGTTGGTTGGCAAAATATTGTGAGTCGTTTTATAGATTGCATGCACATTTGAATTGCCAATTTGTAAGTGACTTTGATGTCTAAACAATTATAGTGTGCGGGCAGTTTGTAACCGCAATTAATTGTTCGAAGTTTGCTTTTGATGTAAGTATGTGATCGGACGAAAAACCGAATTCGATTGATGAGGCGACATTTAGTGACATTGTGCGGGTATTATAGACGTGTTGTTTATTATGTAAAGCATGTTTATTTCACTACACAATAGCTCAAGAATAAATGAACATTTCTTGGGACCATAGTGTTTTTACAGGGCTGTTAAAAGATATCTACCGTACCGACCGTCTGCGTCTTCTGTTGCGCCACACGAGATTGGTCGATGTAAACGAGACTCTGACTCAAATTTTCTTGGGAAATCTTGGGAATGATGACAAATCAGTTAGAAAACGAATTAGCTCCACAAAAGCCACTTCAGGTGATATACGTATGTGGGTATTTACTATAAAAAAAATTTCCTCCACCTGATAGAATTTTACAAGCAAATCTTCGTTGACTGACGTTAAAATGTACAAATATATGGAGATTGATGGCAATAGCTGTGTTAAACAATATATGTAGTATGATACGGAAAACTGCACGATAGAAAAAAACAAAAGATCTATATGTACGACGAAGTAAAGTCAAGTCGCCCAAATTGAGACAAGCGGGTCATGTGCCAAAATTGAAAATAAAGAAACCGCATACAGAATTCTTGTTGCAAGACAATTAATGTGCCTAAATGGGTAACGTCGGTAATACTGTGCAGTAGGCTCTTATTCACTTGAACGCATACATTCTATACGAATCAGATACGCATGTCAAATGTTGCGGATTTGGGATTAAATGGATCATCTGCCTGGTTGGTGGTTTATAAAATGTAAGTAAAAACTAATTTATTGCTGGATTATTTGTTTGTAAATAAAGAGTATTCATTTTTAGTGGTAGAACAACCAATAGAGACCAGTTTAAAACAATAATTTCCGCAATGAATCTCCATACCTGTTTGCTTATAGATATTTTTTTGTTTTATTTGAAATATGTAATTAACCAAAAAAAAATTACCCAACTTTCCAAAGATTTTCATAAATAGAGATCAAATGAAACAAATAAACTGCAATTTAATAATAATATGATTCACCCGATGGAAAGTAGAATGGATGAATGAGTCACGAAAAATTAAGACTGGCGCATTAAGGAGGAAACAAAAGCAAAAGAAATACCTTAGTTGACATCTCAGGCGATCATAAGCAAGCATTAGGTACTGGAGAATATTTCTATTCATTTTACAAACGAGTCCTTAAGTCTATGCTGGTCCGAATTTATTCGGGACCTTGCTACGTGCTTTTTTCGATAGCACTTCAACTATAATGTACTTTAAATATTTGTACACGCTCAAAAATTGGCTCCAACCGAGTGCGATTTTTGCTCGGTTAAAAAAATTAGTTAAAATTAACAAAGTCTCTTTTGAAGTAAACTATTATTCGTTTTTAAAAACTACACAGATAAATTTAAATACATATACTTAAAAAAAAATAAAACACACTTTATCAACCAGTTGTTTAGATTTTAGAGCGTCAGTTTGTTATTACGACCGAGAAAATTTGGAGGAAATTGATAAATCGGTTATTTTTAACCAACTTACTTTAAACAAGTTGACTCGGTTATTTTTAATCCAGTAACCTTTTAAGAGCTATATTAACAGTATTTGGTACTTGAAAATGTTTAACCGAAAGTTGGTTGTAAGTGATTTTTCTGCATGTAAGCCCTTATCTCTGGGGACCTTCTTTTACGACGCTTATGACCGACGCCTATGGCTTCCTAAATCATTGTACGTATACATTGTGTTTACCAAATTGAGATAAATGCGCTCGATAATTACACTACCCCTGCTAGAGCCTTAAGACATGTAACCATTTTTAACCACTATCCCTTTTCCTTTGGTCCATTCCGCCAGAAGTATTTATGTTCGCATAAGATTAACAAGGAAGAAAAAGTACAACAAACAACAAATCATAAATAAATAATGATCAACACATCAGAAGGAAGAAAAAAAAAAAAAACAATAATAACATTGTAGTAGCGATAAAATTCTCAACGAATGTACGCGTATACGAGTATCCGTACTTATTGCGCCATAGATTGGAAGATTGCATGTGTACAAAGGAAAACCGCAGCATATACGAAAAGAGAAACGAGCGTGCGCCGACACATTATGTATGTCCTACCTTTTACTTACAGATTATGCATCATGCGCATTTCATATGAATACGTACGTATAGTACAAGTTGCATCGTGGTGTTTTGTTTCGAACAGGTATTTACAGTTACGGGAAATTAATTATACTTTAAATTAGTTTGGTTTTGATATCTTCTCTAGTATCTAGTTATAACCGCAAGAATGTTGAAGGCCTCATCGGTTTGAAGAGAAAAAGGGGTGCAATTTACGTTTCAAAGGATGCACGGCCTTATTACATACCTATTATTTAATTACAAATATTTTTTTGTACGCGCCTTCTATTCAGAAGAGAAACGAAACTGATGGAAGTGGACACACATTCATTATGATTTATGAATCATGGTGGTTTTTGAATTTTGAAGACTAACAAGTAACGAGTAGCGAGACGGTTACGAAATATTTTATTACAGAAGAAAAACGTGCACAATTTTATGTTTTCGCTAACTTTGTAATACTCTTGTACTTGTTAATAATGGCAGACACTTTAATTTAAAGTAACGAGTAGCGAGTATTGCAAAATATTGCTAGAATTAAAAGTTTGTTTCAACCTTGACAGAACCTCCGATATGTAAGGATATTATAGCTAAGGCTAGGTTTCGCTCAATTATCTTCAAAAATTCGGTCTTTCTATTGTCACTCGTGAGAGTACGCTGATGCGACAGCCAGCGTGACCAGACATTTGAAAGGCGATTACACGTAGTGACACATTTAGTACAAGTGTTTGCGTCATAATGACGTCGACATGTCGAAATTTGCAACGAAAAATGACTAAAACATACATAGAGACCTATTCACTTCGATTATCGTTGTAGTTTCCAACTCAAAAAAACAAGGCTCTTCCAAATCTGTTTTACGCTTGCGGTTTTTACACGACAAAGGTCGGATGAAAATGTCAAATGCCTTTTCGTACTACTTCTGTAGTCGTCGCACGGCTGTACTCTTATTACCTAAGAAAATAAAAGCGACACGGCTAATTGCATAAAAACCTATCTTTTAACAGAATTCATTTCTTTTTAATGGAAGACCGGAAATACACATGCAAGCATTCGTTTATGGTGGACATTTTTTTTTTTTAACTCATTAACATGTTCTAAACCTTCAACTTCATTGCGTATGTCCGTTGGATAAGTGAGAACAAAAAAAAAAAAATATATATATATATATATGGAAAGAAAATCTATATACTTATAATAAAACTTGTAGGCAATTTTTTTGTTACTTAATGGCGTGAAAACTACTGCACAGATTTCGATGAAACTTTTTTTGAAATGTTCCTTAAGATTTTGTGCAACACATAGGATATTCCCTTTCATTGCCTATTTTTTTTTTTTCTGACTTTACTGTCTTTAACTTGCCATTACTCAAATAATTCTAAATCAATTCAAACAAAACAAAATACTTAGGAGAGCCAACACTTTTATAGTTATTTCAAGCCATCAATCAGCTTTCTATGTCCTCTAGAAGCAACCTAAGTCTAACCTAAAATCTAACGTGAAAAAAATAAATTTATTTTCTCAAATCGAACATTATCAGCAGCCGCGGTTCTTGATCGTTGTTCTGCTTTGGGGTGGTTGGGTGGCGCACATCGCACAAGCACGTTCATATGAAAAAAAAAATGCGTGGTGTTTTCTCCAAATTAAGTGAAACGAAAGAGAAGTATTGGACGTGAATGTGTATGTAATCAACAGCGGCAATGTGTTTCTAAGGAAATGCGCAGTTGGCTGATGACGTGCGCTGATGGACGTATGGTGAATAGCGCTGCCACTTTGCTACGATCGTAGCAAAATTGCGAAATCCAATTGATACGCTGCTACGCAATCTCCATAAAAACGTCTATTTTGCTACTTTTTTTAAAGTACGAAATGTCAACATAAATCTTGGAATTTTTCTTGAAAAAAAAAAAAAAAAAATAATAGTAATAAACGAAAGTAGGTATATTCAATCTTTACTCACTTTCCCACACCAACTTATATTATATTCTACCATACCCAACATGTACCCATTTCTTCGGATGTGTTAGTGTTTGAATTTGAGTGGAATCTGGCAAGTCACTGTTTTTAAACGTTTCCAATTTAATGAAAAAACGTCTCATTCTTCCACATAGCAGCACAGCTGCTGAACGATTTTTCATTTAGATTTAAGCTTAACAAAGAACAAGAAGACGAACTCATTTAAAATGGAGACAGTAAACAGTGGATGGTCGAATCTTTAATTTTTTCTAAAAGGTACTTAAAAACTTAATTTTTGAATTGTTAAAAAAAAATAAAAGAGGCGGACATTTACCTGATATTGTATTCCATACATAATTGCCGACATTAAATAAAACATTTATCAGTATAAGATCCATTCTCTTTCATTTAATCGAAAATTATAAACAAACAAAGTAGTATACCTTCCCGGCGGACACCCCGTATAAAAAAGTGAATATTTAATTTTTTAAATCATAAAAAAATAAATAATAATGATAATAATAATAACTAAACGTTTAAATAAATAAACATTACTGGCCCAATAAAAAAAATACATAGATATATATTTATCTACTCTCATTTTTCACATTCATAATCAAAATAAGATAAATATTTCCCAAAATTGAATATAAATCTCTTCGTGAATGCTGAATTCGTTAAATGGCTGTGTTCACTGTCAAATGAGAATTGTAATGGCTTGTTCACACGAAGGGTCGTCTACTTTGTTTTATTTTATTAATTTAATTCATAATTTGGCTTAACCAAAATCCTGCTAACTTTTTCTGATCCAGCATGAAATTATGCTAAAAGAAATGCTTGCATGATTTAAAAAAATAAAATAATAATAATCCTACTAAATTTAGCAGAAATTATGCTAAATTGGTCACACTGCCTGAGCTTGAAGCTCATAATAGGACGAGTTTATAATGAAAAGTAGAATCTAGTCAACGCTCTGTGTAAAACTTAAAACAAATATTTAGATCTTCATTTGGCTTGATTTTCTACTTTTTGGAAAAATACAAATTGCAAGAGAATTTGATAGAAAGAGGTATAGATAATTTGTATCGAAATAAGGCAAATTGTACTTTTGTACCTGAGCAAACTCATTTGTATCGAATTCGATGTGTTATAGTACCTACGTTGATACCTACGGTAAAGAATTGAAAAATTCAAGGAGTAAAAACGATATAGGTGAATTATGTTGTTTGATTTATTTATTGTTGGTGTAGATACAAATTTCCGTAAAGGCTTTTGTTTTAGTGATTGTTTTGATATTACATACGTTTTACCTACAGTAAGGAAGTGGAACTTCAGTACTTACGCTGTTGAATTTAATTTTCTTAAATTGGTGTTTAAGGCAAATAGATTTGTTTGATTTATTGTTTCACATTGACAATGTTCACCGCCTTTTTTTTAGCTAGACTGTTGATTTTAAACAAATATGCCGTTGAGAAAATGGTTAAATCTCTTTTATTGGGAATTACACAGTCTCACGCCGCGTACGAAGTTGCGGGCACAGCTAGTTAAAAATAACTAATAAAAAACAATCGAAAGTTCTTTCTTCAATAATGGAGAAGAACATTCATCTGGAAAAAGGATTCAGCAAGGAGTTAAATAAGTTGAATTTTGAACGTTTTTGGAGTGGTATTGCTGGAACTATAAATAGCTATGGCCCTCCGACAAGAGGATGGAAAGGGTTGGCAAAAGGTACCACTAATTTTGATAGTGAATTGGGTATTTTATAATATTTTATATATTATATCCACTTCCTTGTACCACCAACGCCCCTGCATAAAAAAAAATACCAAACTAAGGACTCAAACTAGTTCAATGGAAAATCGAGAAATCGTTTTAACCAAACAAACTTTCGTCTTCCTTACTATCTGTAAAACTGTAAGACATTTGAATCCTATTCATCTCATTAATCTTTTCAAAACTGAAATCTTTCGAAAAGTAAAAAACAATCAACGATACCTACCTACATTTCCATATTGTCTTAATTCAAACACATTTCATTTAAAATATAAAAAAAAAAACAGCTGCACTCAAATATTTGAATTATTTTCAAAATTTCACAATTTGTATTTTTATCAGGAAATTAAAATTCCAACAGTTCCAACCACCAACATACCCCTTTCTACAGCGGTGTGTGACCTCTGACGATAGTAATCCTGGCAAACGTATTCCCCATGGTCGTAGTCGGTCTGTAATGACCATTCTATATACATGACTGTTGTACTGTACCGCCGTCTACGACGACGATGTGTGGTAGGAGTTGTTGGCGCCACCGTTTGCATGTGGTAAACACAATAAGTTGAAGTTTCATTTGCAAATAATATGATTAATTTATTTTTGTACGGACGGAATGTATTTTTCGCACTCAACTGTCAGATAGTTTTCACATTCTGCATAATACAATCTAGAAAGATGATAGAAAGATCAACAGGCACTAAACAAGAACAAACGCGGACTGAAAACAGTTTTTGATAATTTTTGATGCATTTTTACTATTTCTGTTCCTTTTTTCGCATTTTGTGTTTATGTGCGGGTTACAAACTCAAATTTGAAAGGCAGATGGTTTTCCCTTATATCCCTAGAACAGGTTTGTAAACTACCTGCATCTGCTGGCAAGTGGTGATGGACAGGTTAAAGAAAAGAGCCGATAGAGAAGGAAGTGAAAAATAAGTACATAAATGTATAAGGATAAGGATTTTTGAGAATTGGGAGAATTAAGGGGAATTAAAAAGGACATCCAAATGCACACAGGGTGAAAGAAAGACAAACGATTTTGGAACTTTCAGAATAAGAAGAAAAAAAAACAAAACAAATTATAATGAGAGTTCCACACAGCCCAATATAAGGATAATAAGAGTTAATTTGGCATTTTCATTATGTTATGTATAATCTTGCTTTTCTAGACCAGGAGGTTGCACCTAACACAATACCAAATGAGTTTTAAAACAAGAGAATTTTACATAAAACATAATTGTAAGGTCACCTTGTTATTATTTTTTTTTTTTTAATCAAAGGTTATTTTGACACTGACAGCTGTTTCTCGCTAGAAATCTTGACAGAAAGTCAGTATCATACCTCAGCGGAAGGAAATGAGTCGCTTTACGCTTGAACTACGTTGAAAAATATTAAAACTTATTCATGCACTTAGGCCAATATCATCCAAGCAGTCCGTGTGAGATACAGCCCGAAACCACCAACGTGGTCTTGGATAATTGCAGTGACAGAATGCGCTACTGCGAAGCTTAGTTAGTCAGTTAGTTTGTTTGCATTTTTAAAAAGCAACTTGTATTTGGCCTATACCCTGTAGGTATCAGTGCCTATGATAAATGTTCACAGCGTTAGTTGTACTACCGAAATTATTCCAGCTACGTTACTTCAAAGATATAACCCCTCGGTAACAAGTGACCGTAAGCATTCAACACTTTGAATATACGCGTTGAAATATACGCGTTTCTTACCGAAACTGCAGGGAAGATGAGGAGAACTTTATAAAAATCTATAAGCCGAGCTCTCGTTCTCCCTTCTCTCCCATCTAAACAACAAACTACAACTAAAAAAAAATCTCTGGCATTTTATGGTTTAATAAAACATTTTTAAGTCTTCTGGTTTAGAAATGTCTTAACTAAAGATCCTATTCAATTGCTGCCTATGAGCTATGAGAGCCATGACCTATGACTAACTTAAACACATCCCTACCGCGTATCCTGATTAAAATTTCTGTGTTGTTTTTAAATATGTGCCTTCGGATGATATCACTATTTTGAAAAAGGTCGTGCGTTTTTTTCTTCTTTGAAAGCTTTTAACGGACATATCACTCTGAAAACTTTAGAATCTGATTATTTAAGTTGCGACCTTTTCAGGGTACAATCAATCCAGGAACGATGTTGGAAACTCAGCCAATGGACATAGGTATTTCGGTTTAAGTAAGAAAAATAACTCAGGGTGTAAATATCTTAAAACAGAACAGCCAAAAATTCTTAGGAATATAAGGGCAAATACTCTCGATGGAGTCTGTCTATGCGATCGCAAGATGAGACGACATGTCAAATGGTCAAATTATCACCATTTCTAACTGTCGAAATAAGATTATTGACCAAAAGGCAAGAAGTTTGATCGGAGAATGATGCATTACTTTGTGTCCAAGAATGTAAGTCATTTGAGGGACAGAAGATTCTATAACTTGTAAAAAAAAATGCAAATTAGTTTGCAAGAAAATATTACAGTCAATTGTGAATAAAAAATTATAAGTAAAGTTTAAATTATTGTGACTTATGCGGTGCCCTGCAATAAACATAATCAAGAGTCAAGAATATAAATTAGGCTGCTTCAAAAGCTGGACAATGCATTATCATCTTGACCTGGACAGAACCCGGGGTCAGATTCTGTAAGGCACGAAGAAATTTGCTTGTATAACATAGGGAAAACCATTCGTGTTATACAAAACGTTCGTGTTTCTTTTGTAGCGCAGACAGATCAGAACTCAGAATTTTTGTTTCTTTTTTCGTTCAGAGCATGATCAGAGGGCTTCCTATGAGCTCAGAATAAATTGACTGAGCAGGCTGAGTAAAAAGCTGATTACACATTTACATAAACGTATACAACTTAAAGTCACATTAAACAGAAAAAAAAAAAAAAAAAACATCAGAACGATCTGAGCACTTTCGGTTCAGAGCCCGACCATAATGCTAGAGCTCAGTTCAATGCTCAGCTCTGAACTAAAAAATAAAAACGCTTATTGGATGAGTTTTTTGAGCGCATAGGTACCTATACATTTTCGAAAATTATCCGCCAATGAAAATGACACCCAGTTGAAGTCTTTTTTAGAATATATGTAGGTAGGCATACGAAAGAACACCAACGACCAACATCCACAATGTTTAGACTATGGAATTTAGATTTCCTTTCAAAAGGCCTCACGTGATCACGTATTCCAAAAAAATATCAATACAGGAAACACTATACAGACAAAACAGATACAGGTACAATGCCGATCTATTTCCGATCTTCTGGTTTCTTACCATGTTTTGCTATAAACTTCTAAAGAGAAAAAACATTCCACAATGAGAAGATTACATTTTTTTCTTCCTACTGAAAATGCCAAGATATTTTTGTGTATCTATACAGTTTGCACTTGTTTTCTGCATTCTTGTGGGCATTCTTCAAAAAGTTTCTTTTCATCTACCTGTCCGATGGAAGATGGATTGGATTTTATTATTCTCAAACACATTCACCTTTACTTATAAAAAATACACATACGTATTCGAATTGTAATAAATGTGAAATGACGAACTCAGCTGACACAAAATTAATGAAGAAACAAAGGGGAGACACGCAAATTGCATCTTATGTAAAATAAAAAAGCGAAATAGAAACGAAATGCGATTGGAATTCAAATAGGGGAGTTCGATGTCTTCATGAGATTGCTTTTGTATAGGTATCTCAAGCGAAAGTCTTTCCTTACGCATTTAAGTTTTCCAAAGCATTCTTTAGTAAAAACAAAAATGTGAAGGTTCCGTAGGTACTTCTTTAGAGTTGAAAATTGCGAATTTTTTTGCAGATGAGGTAAACTACATGAAACATGAATGTAAGCGTAAGAGTAGAGAATATGCTCTAATGAAATGACCGAGAGCATGTTTGTGCACAACAAAATGTGTGCATGAGAATGCGATTTTTTCCAATGGAAAACGATTAAGAAAAACGGTTTAATGAATGGACAATGAAGAATTGGAGAATGGAGATGACCGCGAGCACAAACACTAGTGAGGAGTTGTGGACGGGGAAGTGGACTGTGAAGTGAACTGCGATGTCTGGCTCTGGAATCTGGATGAAATGCGGTGTCGGTGTGTGATAGAGTTGAGTTGAGTATGTATATTGAGACAACACATCAATAATGAATGGAAAACGGTTAAAAGGAGCTCACTTTATATAGTGATAGATTGTTTTTTGTAAATATCTTTTAAAATATTAACTTTTCGGCAAAACATTCTTCGCCACAAATATAGCTACGAACATGATGTACAAAAAACTATCTATACATTTTTTTGTTAATTAATAAATAAACAGTTTTTTGTGCGAATGAGAACATATTTTTTAAAAAAAACTACTAATTACTCTAAAACCTGTGGATGTATCGCTACCATTGGTATTTGCCATTTTTAACTAGAGGTTATACCGTATGTTGGGTGCAAATTTTTAGCCTTCTACGTCAATTAGTTTCTGAGATAGACCTAGGTACAAAATTGGTCTATTGATTTCGGACAGAAAGCATGACTTTCGGATCAGGGCGATCTAAATATTCGTCCAACTGATTAACTGGGATAATATAACTGAACCACCAGTTACGAGATCCCTAATAGTGACGAAACTATCAAAGACGCTATTTTGGATCGGAATGTGTTTTAAAGACATAGTCGCAAAAATAAAGGCCTTTCCCTGCCACACTCAAGCAAAGTTGCCACTATTTTTTTAAATAATTTTCCCTGACTTTATATGACCAATTTTTAAGTTTTTCCTCCACATTTTTTTTTTTTGCACAAAAAATATACCAACATATATATATAAAAAAATGCTTATACATCATCTAATATGTAGATTTATATTGTTTTATTTACAAAATGTGAGTTCAAAATATTCTGATTCAGCAAAATAGCAGACTTGGAATTTTCGTAGAAATTTCTTTGTGTGACACCGAACTGAGCCGCTTTCCGAACATGTCAAAAGTTGGAACTAACTCAAATTGTTTTTTATTCATTCGAAACTTAGCAAATGCTTCGACTTTGACATTTCTCTTGAGTAAAAGCAATTGCTGCGCTTTATTCATACGACCCATAGAGCTATCTGAAACAAATACTAGATACTACACTAAATTTCAATTGTGTCAAAATTCAAATGTTGTTGCCCACTCGAATATGAAAGCAGAGCAAGTGTCCAACGTACATTAACGTTGTGACAGAAAGATCCGTCGTACGCTTTACTCGTCGAAGAGGGCAAACATAGCAGTTAATCTTGCCAACACTTGTTCACCACATGTTGGCAACAGTAATCATCAACAGCATTAAAGCAAAATAAAAAACCTACTTAAACTTTATGAGGGTACTTTATCATGAGAATCCAACCACCAACAAAAAATCCACAGAAACTTTCGTCAAGCTTTGGTGGGGATTGTTTTCTTTCTAAAATTGGATACTTCCAGGAAATGAAAATTACTATTTTTTAAACTTTCGTTATATTTTTTTATTTTTGAGCATTGTGAATCTAATTGAACATCATAATGCATCTCTAATCGAAGGACTTTCTAGATTAAAACAAGTTTAACTTGAACATGCTAATCATAGAGACAGAAACTAGTTCCATCTTCAGTGTCACCATCGTAGTTAGCAACAATTAATGGACCAGGAAAATCTAATTTACATTATTTATATATTATTATGGATGCATGTTGATTATTTTTTTGTTTACCTATCATGACTTTATCATCACTCTGGGTGCATTATAAACTCTCCACGCAAGGCTTGACACACATTTTTCCCCAGCCAGTGATTGATAGCGAAAACAAATTTGTTTACATGTTTTTTTTTTTTTTTTCTGTGTTTTAATATGAAATTATGCGGACCATTAAAAAATATCTGAAGTGGTATGGACATTAGACACGGACAGTCCTGTATACCGCATCCAAGCATCGATTCTACTGAGCACAACGGATAGATCAATCAATCAAAAATCTGTTTAGAAGAGGGGATGGGTTTATCGGTCGAACCGACCTTTTTGGGAGCAACAAAGCGCAAGAGCGCATACATACCAGACGGAGGTGGAGAAAACCAAACGAATGGATTCCAAAAGGTCAGTAAACTTTTACCAAGAGAAGAAATAAACTATCTGAAAGTTGGTATTGTAGTCTTCGATGGTACGGCAGTAGGCTGATGTTGTCGTTATACGATGAAGGTTCACTGTTTCATTAGTTGTGATGTCAATGAAATACCAAATCGAGGCTCCAAACGAGCGATAAATTCAAGACAAATTTCAAATGCTATGAGAACGTTATTTGGAGTGGGTTGACTTAAGCGAATGGGTGTAGTAGCATGCCACTTGACATTTGCGGCTAGCAAAAGACGGCTGGCTTAGCGGTTTGAAATTTCTGCGAGTCAACAGAGTAAAGACAATTAATTGGATTTGTACGTATTTGGTTATATTATTATGGAAACCATGCTAACTCGAATGGGCTTTACGTGGGTGTATGATGGCAAGAAAAATGACTTACCTACCTTAGTTAGAACTTGTTCGATTTTGGGGAGCTAAGAACTTTTTTTTTTTTTCTTTAGTATTAGTATGTAAGAAAAAGCCATAAATTTATCTTAAAAAGGGCGATAGGTACCTAAGTTAATAGCATTTAGGGTAACTGTGGTGTTCCTGTTTGTTGAGATGTGATATGTCATCCCAGTGCATCTCCTGCCCAAGCTACGGTTCAATGTCAAGTTTTCCCAATTTTCAGTGTCTGCACTGAACAGGCCACACGGGACAAGGCGTGCGGATCAATAGTAGTAGTAGTTACAATAATCTACATAAATGATATATGTCAAGTTCTAAAATATTGTACAATTTCGTTGTTTGCAGATGATGCACTTTTATTTGTTTACGGAATAGACTTACAGTTAATAACATAATATTTAAAATATGACTTAAATAAAATTTACGAGTGGCTGGTCATGAATAAACTGAAAATTAATGTAAATAAAACGAAATGTATGGTTATAAATGCGGATTTTCAAGCTAACATACAAATTAACAATAATCAAATTGAACAAGTGCAGTCAATTAAATACCTTGGCGTAGTTATAGACAGTGAACTTAACTTTAAAAACCACCTAGATTACACCGTTAGCAAAATCTCAAAAAAAGTGGGCTTTCTGAAAAGGACACGTAAAAATATATCGACAATATGCGCTATAAACATCTACAACTCAATAATTAATTTGAATTTTGCTCAACTATACTTTATATGGGTAACGCAACTGAAATCAACAGGCTACAAAAACTTTAAAACAAGGCGATGAGAGTAATTCTCAAATGCAGTTTTTATACACCAATCAGCTGGATGCTCTCGTGCCTACAATGGCTCAATATCAAACAGAGGATAACCTTCAACGCAGCAGTATTTGTATTTAAATGGTTCCTGAATACCTTTCATTAAACTTAAGAATTACACATGAAGTTCAACCTTATAACCTTAGATCTAATGACAATTTTAGATTACCACTTTATAGAGACATTAGAAGATTAGAACTCAAAACATGGTTATGTACAAAGGCATTACATTTTTCAATGAATTGCCAACTGTGATTAAAAATGAATCAAATTGCCATTCTTTTAAAAGTATCCTAATAGTCTACATCAAATCTAATGTGTAAATAAAATTTAAGCATATCTATTATTATTAAGTGACTTAAAATCCTAGTGATTATTGCATAATGCACTCATTTGTAGTAAATAGTAAAAACATATACTAAATAAACGAATACATACATACATACAAAGCAAGTCTCTATTATTTTGGAAGTCCGAACATTGGCGATTTACATTGATACATCAATATACATTTACATCCATTACAGTCTCGTGGACTTCGACAAAAAGCCGAGAGTATAATTGCCCTAAAAAAGCTTCTCAATCCAAGTATTCGGTATCGGTATAAAAAAAAATGGCCCCTTTTATTTGTAAAAAAAAAATCAACCAAACGAATGGTTGTAAAAAGCTAGTCCCCAGGACCTTAGAACACCTATTACGCCAACTACCTATTAATTTATTTTTTAGGCCGATGTTATCCTGGTATGTACTTATTGTATTACCAGCTTTTAAAAACTAAATTTATTATACATTGAAGTACTTCAGAAGTGTTCAGGGCTCATCAAGGGGCTTCTTTTTCCTCCGGCAGTTCATCGGCCGTTTCGATAGGTACAGAACTCAATTTTTTGAGGGAGCATTATTAATCTTTGTTTATTGTTTTCTGTTTAAGAACCTTTTGCGATTGATATCACATCCGGTTCGCGCAAATGTAATACAAATAATAATTCCCAGCATGCACAATGCACATGCTACTCAAAATCTTTATTCGAAAGTTATATTAAATAAAATATAAATAATTGAAGTTGTGGTCAACCTTCAGCTTAAAGTGCTTTACGGTACACGATGTATAAAGCGGAAGGTTACGCCACATACAATTGACTTTATGAGAAACATGAGAATTCAAGATAGATTCCACAAAATTCCAGCGATTGTCCTTGCGGGAAATTGATACGCTTAAATACGAATGGAAAACCGTTCTGAATAAGCGAATTGGATTAAGGTTGCGCAACAAAGCTATAACTGAAACTGAGCTGACTTTCAATTTCAAATTGTGTGGCGGTAAGCCCGGAACATCAAAATCATTAAAAAATAAACATTTTAAATAATTGTTTTTGTGTTGGATGTGAAACTACCCGTTTTTCTATCCAATCTATTTTTTTTTTAAAGTGCACTTCTCCATACAAAGTTTTATCCCCAAATCGCATCCCCTTAAAATTTGCATTTTTACCACAAAAAGTAGCCTATGTCCTTCCTTGGGCCAAAACAAAACCATCAAGCCTAAAATCGAACGATCCGTTCTCGAGTTATGCGCGCATAAAGAAATCAAAACCGAGTACTTGCCATCTAAGTATGTGAACACTGTATCATTGAAAATATGACCAAAAAACTATAGGCATATGTACCTGCAACTGACATTTGCAGAACGTGCAGAGATAAAGTAAAAATTTAACCTATAGAAAATATCTACCGCCATCTAAACTTCCCCCCTAATCTCACCTATCCCACAACGTAAGGTAACACTGTTACAGCTTTACTTTCATTAAATAGTTGGTGGTATTATTTCCGTTATGTTATAGCTATCGCCTTATGGATAAAGTTTAAGGCTGCCTACTGCCTAGTCTCAGTGATTCTTATAACGACAACTACACTTTTTGTGAGCGTTTGGCCTAGTCTCAGTGATTCTTATAACGACAACTACACTTTTTGTGAGCGTTTGGCGCGGAGTAGAATCAGTTCGTCATGACACAATTTGAGACAATCAGTGGGTTCATTGATTTAGAAATCTATGCGGCCGATTATAAAATCCGAAGATAAAATCTATTAAACCGATTAGATTCATAACAAAAAAATTCAAATACCTTCCTACCATTCATATCTATAATTTTCAAATTAAAAATTAATTCCCTACGCACTCACACTAGCTTAAAGAAATGTTTAAATTGAAATTAGAAATAAATTCCTATCTGACTGATTCATAACCAAATAGGGAACACACACGAGATACGAAAGATATCAAGCTCGCATTAGAGCCGGCTTCACGAACTTGCATTGACACGCACATTGAGATATCGAACTACGCCGCGCGTAAAAAATGCAACCACTTCATTGAAGCCAATGCAATGAATAGCCGACTGCCAGCACACCATAAATAGTCAAGGAAGTTGCTAACTCATTCCTAATTCACTCGGCAAACGGCTGCCTTTTGGCACGCAAACACAATAACAATAAAAAAAACCGCAGTTCCACTTACACTATAACAGATACTTTTCGAGATATTTTTCACGGTGAAAGCTAACTCCACAGTAAGATTTTGAATGGGAAAATAATAATCAATTGGTCGCATGCACGGATATAGGTCAAGCATGTACACATACGATAAAGCCCTTCATTCCATTTTAGATAAGGGCCATGCAACTTTGTGGACATCAACAAAGATTTACGTAATATTTCCAAACAAAAGTCACTGTATGGTGAATGAGGTTAATTAAATTATTTTCGCAACATGCAATAACAATCACAGCTGCAGCGTGTGAAGTAAGGGTCATCTATCTACACAGTAGGAGGTTACGCATCAGTTTAATTATATTTTCGCTACACATTACCAGATACCATTTAACGATAGTTTTGGGAATAAATAAAACCCTCACAACTGGCAACTGGCTACAGGAATAAACTCAGGGTAAAGTGAACGGCGACACCCCTTAAAATCCAAGTCAAAGGCCGTTGAGGCAGACACATAAATAAAATTGATCATTTATATAGTCGTCGTAAATGGATCGTTTTTAGCCAGAAAAATCGATAAAAATGTCTTTAGAAGAAACAGCTGCACGCTGACCCGTTGTTCGTCTAGTCTCTAGTGTTTACGCATTCGTTGAACAGAATACTGCAGGCATAGTGTATGTAGGAACAGTGAGCGCCCAGGAAATGAGTTCAGTTTAGCTGTTGTAAGTTTTATAAATAAATGGACAAATGAATATTGTTAAAAAAATATTAATGTATAAATATTAGAACGCATTACTGGAGCATAGACCATAAGGCCGTTTTGAGAGAAAAATCTCTTAAGAACGAGAACATACAGGGTGGGCCAAATGCAAGTTTCTTTTTAAAAATTCAATAGAATGAACAACATTAAATTTTGTCCATGCAGTAGCGCATTCTGTCACTCCAATTCTTAAGAACTTGTTGATGGTTTCGGGCTGTAGCTCACGGATTGCTTGGATGATATTGGCCTTAAGTGGTTGAAACGTTTCCGGATTGTTTGCTACAGCAAGAGCTTGCCGGAGGACAAAATTCGGACAAAGAATATATAGAAATATGCGAAGACGAGGACGAAATTTGATGGCCAGAATCTTCATCAGTGTTCTATAATTCAGAGGACGGAGCAAATAGTAGCGAACACGATAGCAGAGCTGGAACATCTCGCAGCAGTAAAAAAAGAAAGATGAAACGCTATGACGACAAAAACAAAAGCGACCGACGCAAGAACGTCTAGTAAGCTAATAATGAAAATGTGCAAAGTGCCCCTTTATGATTTCATAACAACGAAAGAGCATTTAGAATCGAATTGGAGATTCGCGAATAATATGTCAGTGATGTTCAAAAACGCAATTTCTACGCGATGTAAATATTTCAAAAACACCTTTCATTGTAACTGATGCTAATAACATGCCTTTTCCCAGCAAACCAGAATTTCATTACAGAATGATGATTTATCATTGAAAAAGTGCTCCATTCTTAAAAGACGTCAATGGTACATCCACAAAAAAAGAAGTCCAAAGGGGTGTTGGGCTCCGAGGCATCCGATTGACATCGCCAAAACGGCTGTTAACACGAATTTGGTGCGCAAAAGATCGATAGTGTCATAGGCGGTGTGGCATGGCGCGCCATCCTGCATGAACCAGAGGTCGTCCAAATGCATGTCTTCAATTTCAGTAAACAAAAATTCGGTTAACATGGCTCTGTAACGCCCACCGTTGACGAAAACGTTGTTCCCAGTCTCATTTAACAAAAAAAAAAAAAAAAAAAATGGTCCAATGATGCCACCACTCCACAACCGTACGACGCACAGTGGAGCAGCTTATATGGAAAAATCGGAATTAATTAAACAAATGAAATGAGAGAGATGAGTATGTCTTGTCTTTTTTTTTTTTTTTTTCGTTATAAAACATCCCACTGCATCATATGCTCACTCATTTAACATTACTACTTGCCGAAACATGCAATCGAGAGCTTCTGGTGCGCAGTTTATAATATTAATTCTAAATCAAGAATTCTGTAAGTATTTTTTTTTATTAAACTTCCAAGGCGTGTAGTACGAGAGCTAGCAATGTCGGGAAAACAAGAATTTCAGTACGGCCAGTTTTTAGATATGTTGTCTCCCCCCCCCCCCCTCTCCCGGACGTCATAAAGGCTGTCTGGCTGGCGGTAGTGGTTGCGTTCATCAGTGCGCATCGTACCTGTAAAGCACAATGATACCACATTCCACATCGCTTTTCACTTTTAGATCGGTCTGGTTGAGGTTTAACAATCGAAATATTGCTTGGCAAATTAATTTTAGGTTTTTAGATACTTAAATAACATCCTATATAAATTTCAGCCATACTAAAATATTTTCAAAAAACATTTTTTTTTAATTCAAAATTATTGTTTGGCACAGTTTTAACAACAATAAAAATGTCTGGCAATAATAGATTCATATTACAAAAAGTTCATTAAAAATAATAACAACAAAAAAAAACTTCTTAAAATTATTTTAAAAAATTGATTACCCTTACAGATTGATTACCTGTACAGGTACGATGCGCAGTGATGAACGCAACCACTACCGCCAGCCAGACAGCCTTTATGACGTCCGGGAGAGGGGGGGGGGACAACATATCTAAAAACTGGCCGTACTGAAATTCTCTCTCAAAAACGTTGCTAGCTCTTAGACTATAAGTTCTTAACAATTTATTAAGTACATTTTTAAACCTCAAGGTTAAAGTAAGTTTCCACACGTTTCCACACCGAGATTTTAATACAATCATATAACTTGACTTATTCCCTACACAATTCCGAAGAAAACGGGTGCTCATAGGTGCTCCCTTTTTTTCATTTTTTTTTTATTATTTCAGAACGCCTATTTCATTAGAAATTCTTCGAAAATTCATTTATTTATTTTACTTCCTTACGTTTTGGTGCAGGTTCACAATCAAATAACCTACTCGTATTTTTAACTTGGATGAAGTTATTTAACAAAATGAAGGAGTCTGGAATGGCCACATTACAATACAAATTTCATTATTTAAATTAGAACTTCAAGCCACACCCTGTGGAAAATGTAAATGAGCTAAGCCACATTATTTAACGACTTTAATATTAGTAGCTAAGTTTATAAAGTATAAGAAAAAAAAGGAACGAAACAATGTATTTAATTTTTGTTGAAAATCTAAGAAAACATGACTTAAAAAATTAGAATGCAAGTATGTACTAAAAAATATATATAATTTTTTTTTGAACAACAGCTTCTTAAACAGAAAAAAAAAAAACAATTCCAGCACAACTAATCCAACACATGAATTGATTCCAGTTTTAGGGGTATCTTGCCCCACTGTGCGACGACGGGAATCATGAGTGTTGTCCACTAGCATACCAGTTTCACGAAATTTTTGCATAAACTTTTGTACAGCATGCTTGGTGCTTGCTTTATTTACGCATTGTTTTGGCTAAACCCTACACAGCACTCATTTTGGAAAAAAAAAACGTTGTTCAAGTGGAAAGCGACTTATGTCGTTCCGCGGAGGTATGATACTGACTTTCTGTCAAGATTTCGAGTAGGAAACAGTTGTCAGTGTCAAAATAACCTATGCTTTAAAAAGAAACCACTAGATGGTCCACCCTTTATATGCAGCAATATTGACGAGGTCAAAAAAAAAATCGTCTGGCTGTTTAAGCAGGCGGATAGTGCATACAGTGTTTATTTGAACCCAAATAACAAAGTCAACGCAGTAGAGGAAGACTTTGCCTTAGGATTAAATTCAACCGGTTTAAAGTTTCATTCCTGATTATATCTCATTGTCTCTGACTGTAAATCTTGAAAATATCGAAACAATTCCAAATCGAACACAGACACCTCCTGCGGTTCAACTGCCACAATACACGCCATTAACTGTGAGCCAACTCGAACTCAGCGAGTGTGCCTTCATGTCAGGGAATCAATTTAGTTTCACACAACTAGCTATACATAATTTTACCGACTTGGTGCATCCGTTGTATTGGTTTCTGTGAAGAATTATATTTCATTTCATTTTCACGTTTGCGTTCTCTCTTCCTTTTCATTGACAATGGGATTTGGAATTCTTTTTTTTTTTGTTTAATTTGCCATGCATGTTTGAGATAAAAGAATTGAAGAAAAGCTTACACACTGAACTTTGAATTGAATATGCGGTGCCTTCAGCAGAATCATCGTATCACAATTGTAAATCAATGGAAAATGAATATAATTGATTCTACAATTTTCCGTTTGCATTCCGTGATTGTTACGGAAGAAACGTGATAATCTTGAATGATTGCCAGGAAGTGATAGGAAGAGAATTGAATTCTTAAACGACAGCTTGGAAGAAGGAAATTATGTAGCAATGATGCCGACAAGGAAAATGTAGTTCCTGCTAAAGATGGACACTTTTCTCTAACTCAAGGGGTAACCTCGGACAACGAAATGAACAATAAATTAGGGTTAACACCTTAGGCCAGTTGCACTTCTTCGCTTTCTCATTTACTCTACAGTCGCCCTTTATTTAAAATTTCTAGTATAACAGTAGATGTTGCACCGAGAAATTTCAGGCCCATAACAAATAAGTATAGCCTTTTGTCTAAGAATGCCGGGAGACGAACAAGGCCACCGCCATCAATACCAATATTATGCATCTGATATGAAGTAGATTATCAAAGTAAAAATTGAAAGTTGGAACCACACCTATCCTATGTCCTTTTTTGCGATAATTGTAGGTCCCCTACAATTTAATATCAAATCTAAACGGCTCAATTGAGAAGTTCTCTCTTAACTGAGATCCCTCCTTTAGCAGTCCAGCACACTATCTACTGCTCGAAGCAGCATCAAAGCGCAAAGCAACAATTAAACTGTTGGTAAGATACCTTTGTAAAATATTGTGCGTACTTTTTAATCGAAGGCTTAAATATTAATAAACTTCAAATCCGTTTGACCGAACACCCTAAAAGTTGGCGCGTATATGTATTTTCTTATCAAGAAAGTTTTTATATTTGTTTTTATGTGATTCACTTTGCTGTAATTCGCCACTAGATGGCGCTGCAGCCTGTCAACTTTATTGACATAAATAGCGAACTGATCGAATTTAATTCATTCCCCGGCATTGGCCCGAGAGTGTTCCTGTGAAGTTTGGTTAATATAGGACAAAAAGACGTGTTTTACTTAAAGTCAAAGAATGTGCTGCCATTACAAAACTAGGGGTGAAGTGTTTTGAGAAGCTACACTAACTAGTGCAGTCTTTGCAGCACGTTCTTAGGGAATATTTTTTCTCTTAATGGCAGTAGTCTTTCACCTCTTACAGATTTTTCCAAACCATTTGATATAAGCTATTGCGAATAGCATGACCACTGCACGACTGTGAAAAGTCGCAAGAAAAAGTGCCAATGAGAAAAAAGTACGTTTCTTTAGTATTTTGGAACGATATTTAAAAAACATTGGCTCGCTAAACACTCCAATAGTGTTGTGAAGTGATAAACAACTGCGTTACATTTTACAGGTTTTTATTTTGAAATAACAGCATTTGCAAAATTTTTGAAGAGCTTTCTTCAACTAAAGAAGGTCCAAATTAGCAAAAAATTGTGGCAGGTTCTCAAAAAAGTGTCAAATTGCAATTTTAGTCATACAACGGTCACGCTGATTGCAACTGTTCTAAACAATTTTAAAGTGAATTATTAATTAAATAATTTTAAATCCCTAAGAAAAGTCAGACCTTTCTCGAAAAAAAAAAAAAAAAAAAATCTTAATAACAGCCGCGGATTATACGTATCCCCTTTCGGTAGACCGAAAAGCTAAGTAGCTTGCGTTTCGTTTTCTGAAAGTTAACAAAATCTTGTGTTGCAATAAATGTATTCAAAGTATAAATATTTACCAAAACTATGATTGTATTTTTTTTGGTAATGCCTTTCTCACACTCAACGTTCAAAGATCCATTTACATGATGGCACATTAACGTATTTTCTGTTGTCGGTTTTGTGTAAATAAATAATCAAAACCTGTCACCATGCTCATATACCTATGCAGGGCACATTTCTTCTGCCGCATTTTTTTCTGTTTTTTTTTTTATTATTTTTTTTTTCCGCTTTGCAATTAAAGTACGTTGTACAAGGCAACACCATGAAGAAGCATGCAACAAATATAAAAAGTCTCACATTTTATGTGTGCATAAGCATTGCACTTAAAGCAGTTTTATGTTGCATTATTATTTTGTATCTGTGTGTTGGAGTGTATAATAAATGAGAAAAAAAAAAAATGGAACCAAAAATACTTTAACTCTGGTAACTGGTGCCAGCAAAATGATATGCAACTAAAGTGGCATGAGAGGAGTACATTCTTTGGATTTGAATATGTAAATTGGTGCAGCATTAGTGGGCATATCATTGGGTTAAGTTAAAGCATCTGTAAATACACACTACACAGTGCACATAGTATCTCTGCGTGTGCATACATCCATACATGATGTTCATGTACTTAATGGAGTCAGTCAAGAGGTGCAATGAAAAAGACTGAAGATGTACGTTGTACGCGCCTCTTTCTCTTTGTTTTTCTAGGTAGGGTACTTCATGGGACAATGAACATTTACAATAGAACAATTTCAATTTGAGGTGGTGTCAAAGGACTATTTTATTTTTTTTTTGTCATTTTGAAACAATTGCCGGGTACAGCTGACAAATATGGAGATGGAATTTATGACGTAGGTGCGGGTGATAAATCACAGTTTTACCCAGTAGAGCATTTTCCAGAAGAGTTCTCACAGATTCTTATTGTAAATAGACACAGGTATTTCTGATAGCTATAAACTTTTATGCCATCATTTTTGGCGGGGACATTTGTTGTAGACATTGTAGAAGCGCTATCTACGACTAAAACTTAAATTAATAAAAAAAAGTTCCACAGCCTTAACAGTTAACACATGAAGCTGAACGGAATGCAATGTGGGAAAGTTAATTTAAATTAGTTAAAATTTCTGTCCATATTTACGATTATTCCCATGTGAGCGGTGAGCATTTAAATTGAGCATCTTGGTTAGATATTAGGTAAGCGGGTTGGCGTGGAGTACTCCGTGCCACATTGGTTAGACATTAGTAATTCATTTTGAATCATCAGTGAATGACGACTATGATGCGATCTCTATATCATTGTGTGAGAAGTAGGTACGTATAGGTAATAAAATGAATCATTAATATTGTTAATTAAAAGAACAACAAAGCACATCATAGTGCTACTTGCTTTCATGCTGCAACTCCACTGTTTAAAAGAAGACCGACGGAAAATAGTGTGGGAAACAGTTTTTGGCCAGTAGGTTTACGAAATAAATACGAAGATCAAATCAATTTCTTCGAAAAACATCAGAATTGTTTGTTTATTTATTTGTTTGTCTTTTAGTTTGCCTTTTATAGACATGAGAAATTAAAATTTGAAATTAGAAGCATAATACAAATGAAATAAGAGACATAAAATTGAAGAAAAGTTAAGTACATAAAGATAATTCAGAAAAAAATTATAAAACTAATTCAAATTTGAGCAATACATTTATGACTGGAAATAATTAAACAAGATGGATTTTATAAATGGTATTGGCATATTAATGTCATTTAAAGGCGCTCAATCATATACAATAACATTAAAACATTTAAAGAGGAGGATCTACCGTAATTAGTACGAGAACGAGGAATATAAAAGAATCCGTTATTACGCAAATTAAGTGATGGAAAAGGATTGTTTTGCTATATAACATAACACCTAAATCTTTTATCAAAGATACACGCGAAATAACATAACTGTCAAAGGAATAAACGTGAATGAAAGGCGAGGTCCGACGGGTACCGCAATTGCGTTCATAGAATTTTGGTGGCTTGGCGAAGAGGTGAGACGTGAGAGTTGATACGCTTTCCCGGGCTGGTGCACTACTTATACGTAGCATTCTCATTCGTTTTAAGCTAGATATTAGTTAGTAAGTACAAATCACATTAAAAACTTTGCATCACCCTGTATTTACAAACTACCACCTATTTAAAAAAATAAAAATGTAAACAGTAACTACAATTTTATCAGACGGTGCTACAGTTTCACGTTATCGACTTGTGAAATTACGAACAAGTTTATTTAAATTATCACCTCACCGACACTGATTCCTCAAAGTCATCATCTAATACAACCCAGATCTCACACCATTTGGTCAGTAAACACTCACTTAAGTAACTCGTGACAAAAATTCCATCCACATGTGTATAGTACATTTTTGTTACCTTTCTTTGCTCTTTCTCCTTATTTTTTTATAACCATTAACTCACCTAAAACGAAAAAAAAAAAAAAAACATTTAATTAGATTTAATTTAACAGCTCAAGACATCTTAAATATAAGAGAGAAAAAATAAATTAAATAAACAATCCACATCCGGCTAACGTTAATAAAATGACATCATTTACCATTTTCAAATTTCAATCTCAGACAGAACATGTTGTCGGGTTTTGCGTTGCTATCTAGTTTCACTTATCAGTTTGATTTTGCAAGATCATCACGTTAACTGTTCTTAAGGTAGAGAATGTAAAAAGTCCCATCAGGTTCAAATAAAGATAAACCTCTGCACCACGTAGTTATTCAGAAGTCACCACGTAGCCCATATTAAACGGAGATTGTTTCTATTGTACTGAAAGTTGGAATGGGTAGGTAACTGACCGACACTGTAGACGTAGAGGAACAATTAGAGGAACTTTGGTCAAATTGCCATGCTGGGTAGTGCAGTGAATCTAAATCACTTTCGTTTCCCAAAGAGAACGCGGACACCTCCGAACTTTGATTGCGCATGGATTTTGTTCTTGGAAAAGAACCAGAAACCATTGCCGACAATAATTTCGACGGCAGACTAATTTAGCGATAATTGTGATTGACTTTCATTTATGGAGTTCATTAGCGGGGCAAATTCCATTTTCGGTGAATGCTAATTTACAATTTAAGGAGTTGAATGGAGATACAATTGCTAACGAGTCAATGGCTTAGGAGGGTAGGTAGGTATATAGAATTGAGTAGAGTGGCCTTATCAGATTTGGTTTTTAACTTTACTTTCGGATAGATGTCGCTGGAATGTACATATTGAACAATTTGAACCAGTTATGGAAAGCATCGGATCGGAATGTATAAGGTAGTTTTTCCACCTTCCGTCAACCCCGGGTGGATCATAGGGCGGCGACAAACTTCCTCCATCCTTCTCGATCAGCGGCAAGATACTTCAGCTGGTGGCCACGTTTTACGTTGTGTTGCTGCTTCGGCCAAAACTGTTGGTTTTCAAGAAGTTCTTAGTCTACCAACTCGCCGTGTACATTGAGGATTCCTCAACGTGTGGCCAATCCAGCGCCACTTCCGCTGCCTAATTTCGACATTCAACATCTTTTGATGCCACAATGCTTGGTTCGATATAATTTGCGGCTAACGAATCTTAAGGATGTATCGTAGGCAGCGCGGTTTACGTATGCCTGCAGACTTCTCGAGATGGAGGTAGAGCCTTTACCGGTTTCGGAGGCATACAGCAGTACGGACTTGACGTTGGATTCGAAGATCCTTAACTTGGTGCGTAGAGAAATATTGACTGGAGTTCAATACTGAGGACAGTATTCCAAAGGCGCTGCAGACTTTAATAATCAGCTATTAACATCCAGATTCATTCTTCCTTCGGCCGAAACAAAACTGCCTAGATAGTTAAATTCCTTGACCTCCTCAATGGGCGTCTGGTCTGTATTAGAATAATGGGCTTAGCAGGTGCATAAGTATCACATAATTAACATTTTAGGACGCGTAACCTTAAAAGTGTCATCGCATAGGTTTTTAAGTGGAAGTGTTATTCACTAGGGAAATATTGTTTGCTAAAGTAGAAGTTGGGTAACTCACAAAAAAGGTAGCGGTCATGTACCTAACCGTCAACACTTTTCCAACAACTCTATAGACTCAAGACTTGGTACATCTGTCAATATGGGAAGGTGTGAAAAACCATACTTCAGCTGTATAAATGCATCTTAGGTTGGTTTATCATTCATTATGCCCGTAAATAGTAGGAAAAAGATAGGCCCAGTGGCAATAATATTTGTGCTTCCAAACTTTTTCTATTTATTACGTTTTTATTAACAAAAAAAAAAAAAAAGTATATTATTATATATACGTACCTACATACTGTCTTTCTTCATTGGCTAAATTATAGAGTATAAAAGGTAGGTATTAATTAATTTTAAAACCCTTTTAAAAGCTACACATCACAGTAGTTTTAATTACATACTATCAGTCTCACTTTTCGTATTTTTGAGAAGAGTGAATAGATTTCAAAAGATCTTTAATTTCATTAGGAAAATCTCTTAGTTCTAAACGGGTTTTTCCGAAATTACATTTAGTTATAAGACTGGTCTCCGGCCAAACAAGAAGAATATCAAAGAAAATTCCCAATGGCAAACCTCCCGCTATGTACGTGTACGCACTATACATATATCTAATAGAACAAAAAATGTTGTGCCCAATAAAGCACTTCGGTGAAAAAGCGGCAGGTTGACCGACACGTAAATCATTGCAATTTGATTGAAAAACATCGACAATGTTATTCTTATTACTATTGTATTTAATATAACTTTTGAATATGATTGGCTTGAATTAGACCCATTAGTTAAAAAGAATGTAGTGTTCGTAAGAGATACGACTTTGCTTACCTCAATTCATCAAATCTGTGGCGCCATGTGAGAAACGTCAGCTGAAAGCAAACATGAGAGTTACATTGCTGAACGATCAATCGGCTCCAGATTTTTTGAAGCCATTCCTGACTATCGGGTAATGGCCGTGTTCCTGATGTCGACGAATTGAGGGGATTGATTTTATTTCCTTCGAATTTTTGCAATTTTGTCTCATCGAAAGACAAGCATATCAACAAAGTATTCCCGAACATCATTGCTTACCACAAAAATAACGAATAGTTGAGTAAGCGAGTAATTTTAGCGACTAAGAATAAAAATGTGGATGACTTAAGCATTCTAATTCAGGATCAGATCCTTGGTAGGCAATTTACATTCATTCAAATCTATTGCCAACCAACCATCCAACTGAATTTGTAAACTGCTTGGATATTCCTGGCTTACCACCGCAATTCAATTTCCGATTTGTCTTACATGGATGAATGTTCACCATGACGATGAAATTAAAAAACACATGTTTTTGCCCATGGTCAATTGTACGTGCCATATTCACGTGTCGGTAAACCATCCACTTTATTTGTTCTTCCGCCTGATAACAAACCGAAAAATATTGTGTATCACAAGGTGCGTCAGTGAAGATAATAAATCCAAATATAAACCAAAGCAGCTAAATACATAGCTTCATGAAATTTGAAATTGTATTTCCTAATAAACTATTGAACTTAATTAAAATAGTAAATTAAGTTAAGTTAAAAGTTATCATTAAATTCATTGACCGTTAGGCGGTACGAAGCTCGGCAGGTCAGCTAGTACGTTTAACTTGAAAGTGTCTTGTTATAATCTTTTTAAATCTTTCTTACAGTCAGACGGTTTTTTTTTTTAACTTTTTTATTTATTTATTTATTTATTTTTTTTTTTAATTTTTATTTTTATATTTATTTGTTCAGCCTTTGAAACTCCGGAAAAGAGTACAAATTTAATGACACCTCACTCTTCAAAATCGGTCAAGCCGTTTGCGATACAGGGCGTCATGTCGGAACGTACATTTATATGGGATACGCGCGAAACACATAACCCTCCCTGTGTCCAGTCGGGTAAAACAGGTCCTCGGTACATTATCAGTGAGCCAAAGCACATCTATGCCAGCTTCCGACATTGGCCACACTTTGTGAGGAGGCGAAAAAAGAACTATTTTTGACAGCAACAATGGTTGGTAAAAAAGGGCAGCAGCCAATAACAAAGGAACTTAGTGAACAAAGCAAGAGCATTGGACAAATGTGACCAAAGGATTAGAGGAACAGGGGACTTAATCTGCATCTCTTTTTAAATTCGTACTGAGAGTTTATTCATTACCGCCCTCAAACATAAGCTCCAGGCTTTCCACAAGCCATCTCTTCGGTTATATTCATGAGAATTTTGCGCACGAGAAAGGAACTATGGAACTGCGTGATGTGAAGTTTTACATCAAGGAATATTAAATTATACTTCCGACAGTCTGTAAACATACTTCAGTACACCTATATGCAGAAGATGTCCAACTTCATTTAGCGAAGCCTTCTGGTAACCTCAATGAACTTGTTCTTCTCATTAATGAAGACATAAAACATATTACAACCTGGTATATAGCTAATGGGCTGCTTCTGAATCCATCAAAATCTCAAATAATACCCATTTCAAAAAATTATTGCGACCTTTGCCTCCTTTTTAATGACAAAATTAAAACTGTGGACTCAGTCACTAGTCTAGGCTATATTATCAACCGTAAATTGTCTGGTTACAATCACACAAACTTGGTGGTGGGTCGTATCTACGGATTTTTGCGCAAACTCAGTGCATACTCTACTCCTCAGGAAACAAGACGAAAGCTGGTCTCTTCATCGCAACAAAAACTGCTAGTTGCCACAGTGCGTTCTATCTATGGCATACGTAGTATGACCATATTGACCATATTTCTGTGTTTGCTAGCCCGCTTCTATCCTATCTCAAACTTAGATTTAGATTTAAGTATTTTTGAATTATTATAACTGGTGTGTAAATTACTTAGTACTATAAAAGATCATATATTAATATACAAACCATTTAATAAATGAATTGAATTGAATTAAATTTTTGTTATATCAGTTTTTAGGTTGAAAATTAACTAAAGAGGGGGAGACTTGAAGGTTTAACTTAACGCGTCCCTGTAAAAAAAATAAATAGTTGGCGCAACAGGTCCGGAGAGACCCTAGGCCTAGCTTCTCACAACCATTCGTTTTGTGTGAGTTTCTCATTTTTGGAACGAATGGAAGGGATCTACAATTTTATGCCGACTCCAAACGGCTAATTGAGAAGCTCTTTCAAGACATTCATACTCTCGGATGTTTGTCAGACGTTCGCGAGAGGTAGCGCAGCGGAAAAAACCCTAAGTCGGAATTGGGTTTTTGCGGGATTCGAACCTGGGACCCCCGCATAGCAGTCCAACACACTAACCACTAAGCTACTACAACGCATCCCTGTAACTTTCTTATTTATATTTGAAGTATATGTAAATGGTGTCAAATCCCTGCCGATTCGCTAGACTTGCCCGAGGAGATTTATTCGACATGTTTTTGGTTTTCACATCTTCCACTTTTCCTTCAACCTCTTGGAACTCAAATTTTTAGTCAAATGCCAGTTAGTAAGAGCTTTATTACTAAGAGCAAACATTTCCATTAATTATGGAACACAACGTCGTTCAAGTGGCTGCCGCGGCTGGCTTTAGAGTTCGAAAAACCTTGTTTGGAGATCACTATAAATGAGTCAGACGAACCCATGAAGTGTTGGTTCCAATTTATTGTGACAATAAAGGAATTACATTTCATCCTCTCTATGATGTAGAACATGAGAAATATTTCCCTCGGCGATTTAGGAAAACTACTCAAAACATAAATAGTTACCTCAACTATCTTAAATTGGTGGAAATTATTCACACAATTTATGTCCTCTTTCTCCCTGCCCTGACTGAATGAACAAGAACAACGTACACGTTACACCCCGAAAGGAAGTAATTTCACTCAAAACCATGAGAGGAAAAAGCGTTTCATAGCACCATGACGGGTAGGAATAACGATTTGCCTTACAAACACTGTGCCACCACCATCGAATTCCCTGCTTTGGAAATAAAATAGGACAGGAAACTAAAGAACATAATCGCTTTTGTTGAGTGCGGGGAGTACAATACAAAACTTATTGAAGCACGATGGATTTATTTTTTTTTGTAAATGGGGGAGGAAGTATACGCATAAAATATGGAACAAAAGAAAAAAAAAAAAAACGTTTCCAAAACCTGTCGCTCGTTATTTTAGTTTTGGGAACTCAATTACCCAGTCGGCGGTAATTATTCAACAGATTTACTTTGTAAAAAGTGTAACCTCTGCCGAAGCAATAAGCAAAACGAATTCCACTCTATACATGGCGGTTGTAATTTTTGCTGGTTGTGTCATTGCCGCAGAAGACCTAAAAAGAGGTCGTATTTCCGAGAGCGTCTCTCTTCACCCCGATCGTTATCGTTGCTCGATCGCAGACACCACCTGCTTCCGATTTTCGTTTCTTTTTTATTCCACAGAGGGGATTTAAACAACTTGGTTTACCGACTTGTTAGTCGGTGATATTTTCGAATAAGTGTAGTGGAAAGTACTGTGGGAACGAAAAAGTAAATGGCAATCGAAAATATGCCAAAAAAAAACAAAGGTGTGGGTTTTTTGTTTGTGCACTTTTTTTTATCCACTTCTAGTATATTTAGCGACTTTAGATCGAATTGCTGCAGAAATGATTATCAGCGTTTGAAACTTAAATGCCTATCGGATTCTTTATTGTTGTTGAGACAATCCGGAAGAATTTAATCCTATTACGGTGGAAAGTAGTTGTTGTTGTAGTTGTAATCGCACTCTCGATTTGGATTTCGGCGTTGGACGACGTTAGGTAGGTATCTATCTACCTGTATGTTATATTTTTGATTGGGCGTACGGTAAGCCTTCGCAGAAAACCGTCTGGTGGAGCAAAGATCTCGAAAAGCACAGATCCAGAGTAGAGAAACTATTCAACAAAGCGAAATGCAAACCTACTCTAGTGCACTCACCACCTATAATTAAGAAATTTAAAAGATAGCTTAAAAAATAACCCATTTGGGCGGTTCTGTGATGATATATCAGACACACCCTCCGGCTGTCGGCTACATAAAGTTATTGCCTCTGACAGAACCATTAACTGTACCTAACACTTACTGATGAGAATGACTGTAAAGACACAAAATAAGAAATAGACACTTCAACTCCTACTTAAAACACACTTTCCCGGATCAATTATTATTGATCCTCCTCACAATAATCCTACCTCCCCAAATCGAGCGGATCTGCCAGCCGGCGAGAGGAGACTGGAAAATTGCGAGACAAATCTGCAATCCAAACGCTTTCAAATGGGCTATATCTTCCCTGAAGCCATACAAAGCTGCCAGGAGACGACGGCATACTTCCCGCTCTACTGCAGCTAGGAGCTTATACTCTAGCATCCATCCTGTCCGAAATATTTAGCTGCAGTCTAGCATACGGTCACATTCCGGAAGCCTTGCGAAAAGTTACAGTTAAATACTTACCTAAGGCAAGAAGAAATTCGGATTTAAGTCCGAAATCCTTTGGCCCTATTAGTCGCATAAGAGATAAAGCCCTGAACGATTTTCCACACAGCAGGTCTCAACATGCCTATCAGTCAGCACTTTATGGCTTAGTAACCAAAATGCAGATTCTGCGATGTGAGCGATGAAACCCCAGACCACATTCTGAAATCCTGTGGACCACTGATCCATAAGAGGATTCAAAATCTGGGCAAGTACCAGTTACCTGATACGGCCGTATTTACAAACCATGGAAAAAAGAAACTGCACTGGATAAAGTACTCTTAAGTGGAAATTCTTGCCAAGGATAAGACTGAGCATAGATCCTCAAACACGGTTCTTAATGGAGCTGTGATGCTATGGGGCTCTGGAAAAGAGCATGAACCTTTCCAAGGTATAAGCAGGGGGCACAATAGACCAGAAGGTCGCAGTGCAAAAGACCCTCTCTATTATTATTATTATTAACCAAAATGCAATCCTCCATCAATCGTAAGGAAATGTGTCTCGTCGCTATTATATATATTATATATACAACGCAACGTAAACAGGGCTACCAAATCCTTATGCATCTGCCGTCGAGTCTGCGGTAACAATTGGGGACTTAGACCCCGGATGAAATACTGGCTATATTCGCTCGTTGGTAGGCTAGCGATTGCATATGCTGCCGTTGTTTGATGGACTAACACTATAACAGTCAAAAAACTAAAACGGGCTATATACGCTCTACCCCGACTACAGCCCTGAATGTCATCCTAGGTCTAACACCCATTCAAACACATGCTATCGCAATATGGCTTCCATAAGAACTTCTCTATCATCATCCCACCAAACCAAATCCATCACGATTTGACCTCGTCTGTCACACAGACGGTTCTAAGATGGAGTCAGGGAAAAGTTCTGGAATCTACGGAGAATGGCCTCAAGCTAACTATTCATCTATATTCAAGGCTGAAGTCGTTGCCATCAACCACTCCGCTGGAATATATCTAAGTTCTAATACACGTGGCAAGGCTTATAATTTACATTCTCAGACAGCCAAGCAGCTCTCAAAGCTCTTGAATCAACTGTCATAAAATCGAATATTGTTCTGGAAACATACACGACTATCTACGAACTTGCCAAAAAATCAAGTCATTCTTCACTGGATCCCAGCCCACAGCGGATTTAATGGTAATGAAACGATAGACTCATTAGCTAAGTACGGCGCAATAACACAACTCATAGGGCCTGAGCCCATTTGTGGTGTCAGCAAAATAATTTTTAGCCAGCTGTGAGACTGGCTCGCTTCGAATCCAACAAAGTCTGGATTCACTTGGACAGAACTGCACCAAACAATTCTTTCCCCAATTATGCCCCAGAAAAAAAAAAATCTTAACCGCATCGGCCTTTCACCGGTCTCTATTCATGCATATTTTGTCTGGAGAATGACGAATCCTCTCTTCACATACTCATGCCATGCCCGGCCCTCTTTCGTCTCACGAAAAACATCCCAATTTTCATTAGGAAATAAGGCCCCAAAAAAGGAAATAACACCCCAAATTCTATTAAAAATCGTTGTTGTTGTTTTCTGTATAATTTGTTGGGGCCTTATTTTTTTTTTTTTTTGCCTTATTTCGCAGAATCATTCCCCATTCCAAATATAAGGATTCGCACAAATGAGCGATTGTCGAAACATATAATATTTTCGAATGGGGCCTATATGGAACCTTACTTCTAAGTGAACTGGAGCCTAGGAGAGTATGGTGAAAGTTTTGCAATAAACAAAAAACCAAGCACCCAGTGCAGGCCTGTTTCATTGTCAAATTAAATTTCAAAATACAGCTCAATTTAAAAAAATCTCTCTTGTTGTCTTGTCACAAATATGCAATGCTTTCAAATGTACACATTTTGTTGCTCTCGAACTGTTTTAAGGAATTATTTTTGCTGATTTCACCAGCGCCAATTGCTCCCCTGATAACTTCAAGTTGCACAGCTACCTTAACCAATAACGAAGAAGATTTAACTAAATCACTTTCGCCTGACTACCACAACCTAAAATACACTAAAAGAGGACACACAAACAGTTGTCAACAAGTGTCGACCACATTCCCGCTTATATAAAACAAACAAACAAACAGAAACAGTGTCAACGGTCTCGTTGAGTTCATCTCGTTGAAAACAAAATAAACATAAAAATTGCTGCCCTCTCCAGCTACCCCAACTTGGGCTCTGACTAATTAGTTGTGAACAACATGTGAGTGCATTAATTAGTGGCATTTTACGGTTCGGAAAAAATAAACTCCCAAGCACTACCACTTCCAAGGCCGGCTGATAAGGATACATAACCAAATTCCTGCAACGATTAATCATCACATAACAAAGTTTATTTTCAAATTCATTTTATGTATGCCATTGGAAAAAGAGACTCGAGTCTGACTGACTGTGTGTGGTCCATTACGATCATTATTAAATGATAAGGAATTCCACCAGTCACACAGGCACAGCTGGAGGCCGGCTTATGGGTTTTCATTTTCATCGGCATTGCCATAAGAAGAAATCTAAAGCACGAATGAAATTAGATACTAGGCGGGGTACATTATAGTGATCTTCTACTTGATCGGTGGAACTTTTTTTTTTTTTGTCAGTTCCGTGGTGGTAGCCGGTTTTTATGTATTGGAAACACATCTGTCGCCAACACAGGGATAGATGTTGCGGCAAAGAGGACAAACATCATTTACACTCTTGAGATTCTGATTTTGCGCAGCATGTAAAGGTTTCCTGTCACACCATATGCTCAGCAGAGCATGTTCGGCAGGGTAAAGGAAATTCGCAATTACAGTCAAGGGGGCATAACAAATGAACCCTAAGTAAGTATGACTGGTATATATATAAAAAAAAAATCGAAACAATCTGTGCGGTATATTGTTTTGAAGGATTAAGGCGTAGGAATATAAGATTTGTTCTTACAGTTCAACGTTCGAGTGATGAAATGAATGCCAAAAAGGTAAAGACTGGTGGTAATTGAGCATGAAGACCATGAGGGGTATGGGTCATGATATACTGATAGGAGTGGACATTGTCATTTTGCCAAAGAAGGTACGGCTGCAGTTATTACAGGAACGCCTTAAAAATGGGAATTCATGGTGCCCCTTCGTTTAGATAAAAAAACATTTTGGCATGCTTTGTTATTGTCCCTGCTTTAGGTTTTTCATCTTTTATATTTGCGATCTGTGAAATTTATAATTTGCAAGGCATATTTTGTGTATGTCCCTAAGCTACCGATTTAGATGAATGTAGAGAAAATGTGCGATTAGTACATCATTTTCAAAAATAGTGGTATAAATAAAAACTTAAAAAAAAAAAAAAAAAAAACGACAGAAAACGTATAGGACAGCCTTTTCTGTCGCTTTTTTTTTCCAAAAGGTTTTTTTTTAAGGTGTTAAATATAGAACGTTAACATATCAGGATAGAATACAAATTTTTAGTTTATGGAAGACTATATGGACTTTTTAAAAGTATGGAAGGTCGATTGCGAGCTATTAAACTTAACTGTTGAGTTACATACAACCCCTTAAATTCTTTTGAAAACCCCTCTTTGTTGTTTATTGAGTGTTTTCCCTCTAAGTCGAACCTCATTTAACTCGAATTTTCCTCTAACTCAAATTTTTTAACCCAATTTTTGCATTCCCTTCAATTCTAAAGGGTTTTTCAACAGGGACGCTACAAAAGCAGAGCGACACGGACAGCAAACGACGCCGCTCTTTTGACATTTCTCTTCAGTAAGGTTTGTCATTTCATGATGGAAAGATAGGTATACGAGCCAACAACGAGTCGAAATTATTAAAATTTACTACCGAAATTCGGAGTCAGCGGCCTCAACGTTAAGAGCGCTACGTCCAATTTATGGTACTCATAATCGTCCTAGCCGATCAACAATTGAGCGTCTAGTGGAAAAATTTGAATCCACAGGCACAGTACAAAATGTTCCCGTGCCAGTGAGACAAAGATGTGCCCATAGTGTCGAAAATATTGCTGCCGCTGAGGCTTCAGTTGATGAAAGGCCAAATGTGTCTCTCACACGTCGTTCTCAAGCGTTGGGCATCTCTGTGACATCGTTGTGGCGAATTTTGCGAAAAGATCTTCGCCTACATCCTTACAAGATTAAATTGACGCAAGAACTGAAGCCGCTTGACCACCAGAAGCGTCGTATGTTCGTGAATTGGGCTGAGCAACAACTTGAAAATGAATCGGATTTTCATCGAAAAATCATCTTCAGCGATGAGGCTCATTTCTGGCTGAATGGCTTCGTCAATAAACAAAATGTGCGGTATTGGTCAGGCAGCAATCCACACGTACTCCATGAGTCATCATTGCATCCCGAAAAAATTACGGTTTAGTGTGGTTTATGGGCCGGCGGCGTCATTGGGCCGTACTTCTTCCGTGATGATCAAGACCGGCACGTTACTGTGAATGGGAATCGCTACCGTTCAATGATAACCGAATGTTTTTGGCCCCCATTTTGGATGATATGGACTTGGAGGACACGTGGTTCCAACAAACTCGAACACATTCTTTTAATTCTTGACCTATTACAATATTCCTTTAAGTCGAAAAAAAAGAAAAAAAGATCTCCCTTCCTCAAGTGTTGCGTCGCGACGATACGTTTCTTTCTACACACAATATGTAATGTGATGGGGAAAAAAGTAAAAAAATTGCAGGTGCCCCGCATTATTTGTGTTGTTGGTTGAGTAGCAAATTTGAAATTAAAAACAACTAATGTGTTTAACTAATTTTGTTCAAAATCTACCTACTTTTCTATTTCTTACCTCAAATCAATTCGCTTTAAAAATATAGTAAATCCCTCTAACTCGAATTTTTCCAGCAATTCTTCTAACTCGAACTAGTTTTTACCTCCAGTGAATTTTTGATTAAGAGGGATTCATCTGTACCTATCACTAAAGGTTTTGATATCATTTGATCATTAGATATTACGAGACAACTTAAGCCAAGATTACACTTTTCATTTTTCGTTCCAAGTTTTGACATGCCGACGTCATTATGACGTAAACACTTGTCATAGATTTGTCACTACGTGTGATCGCCCGTCAAGCGTCTGGTCACGGGGGCTGTCACAGCGCTTGACACAAGTGACTTAAATTGTAATTAGCATGATCGGCTGTCACTTGCTGTTGGGACTGATTAACCAATAAAATGTTACGAATTTTTTAGTAACTTTCACGAATTTCTGCATTGTCACGCGGGTCTCAATTGATGCATTTTTTCCATGCTGTTTTTGTTGTCTGTAGAAATGACCGCTCTTTCGAAGTTTGAAAAGCAGTGGGCAAGACGTGTGTTGTGTGAAAATAGGTTTGTAGTTTAAAAAAACATTTTTTTTTTTGTGTTTGTGAATTTGGAATTGCAATCTTTTGTGAATATTGTAAGTAGGTAATAGTATTTTGTTGGGCTGTTGTATTTGGGCTCTTTTCGGATTCGAGATCGGGCTTTCCAAACTCTCATCATAGCAATCGTCAAATCCACAAATACTCACAATATTTTCGCACTTTATGTTTTCACTTTTATATTAATTTTTGAAATATAAGAACAGTAGGTAGTTTGCTGATATGGCCTCGAGCTATCACTTCAATAGGAAAATCTTCAAATGCAATTTCAGTTGGACTTTATAGGTATACTGCTGGTGCACGGAAGTTTGTAGCAGGTACCCTTGAAACCTTTTTTTTCACATCCGGACTTCCGGCCGCAATAATGAAAATGCTATAATTTTATGACCCCTTTTTTTACGACCACCGTCTGTCTGTTCATACCTGTGCACATATATTCTTAGTGCTCGTTTTTCCGCGATTTATAATGTAATTTAGTTGCAAACTGTGTTGGCATGTAGAATGTAGATTACTCGTATGTAATATACATGAGTTTTCTACGTAGATTACATGAGGTAGATTAATCAGTCTTCGCCATGTGGAATACATAATGTAGAAATGATTTATTTTTTTTTTAACATTCATTGTCGTTATCATTAATACAAAAATCGTTCGATCGCAAAGACACGTAGACGCTGATCGAATTTGTAGAGGTTTTAACCGACAACCCAGAAATAGTATTTTGGTCGGGCATTTTGTTAACGTGTAGGCGCAGTGCCTTAGTGGTTAGTGTGTTGGTTTACTAAGCGAGGGTCGAGGTTCGAATCCCGCAAAAAAAAATAAAACAAATTACAACTTAGGGTTTTTTTTCCACTGCGCCACCTCTCGCAAACGTCTGACAAACATCCGAGAGTATAATTGTCTTGAAATATTCGGCCGTTTGGATTCGGCATAAAATTGTAGATCCCTTCCCTTCGTTCCAAAAACGAAAAACTCACACAAAACGAATGGTTGTGAGAAGCTAGGCCTAGGGTCACTTCGGACCTGGTGCGCCAACTATTTATTTTTTTTATTTTGTTTACGTAGTAGGTATTATAGGAAAGTTCTGCATATTAATATTTTGATAGCACTGGCTAAGAAAATTTCGTTTTTCTACAAAACAAAATGGCTCCCGGAAGTGATGAAATGACAAATAATTGTTTGATAAATTGTTGGTCAAATTTACTGAAACTATTTACCATTCTCATTTGATATGTTTTAAATCAGTAATTGAAACGTTTTCACGTGATTGCAGAAATGTTGATCGCTGCAACCTGTTTTTACTTCCGTTTTACGTATCCATAGTTATGGGTAGAATATCCATGACACTTTAGGCTTCTGATTTGTGGTCTCAATCTTACGCATTTATTAGCATTGACTGTGGACAAACGCACCTCTCTGTCTTATCTCGTGCAAGAATGCGCGTGCGTACGATGTTGTAAATTCAGCATTATATTGGCGGCAATTTTAAATGCGACGCATTAGGTAACTGAGCGAAAAGCTTTTATAGATGAAAGTGAGTATGTAGTTGAATGCAGACTTACTACGTGCATTTACAAAAATATATTATCATGGTTTTTTATACATGTATAATACATGTAATCTACATCGTTTCTGTAGATTACATCGGCCGACTGAAAATTATGTAGTTTTTGCCAACCCAGGTTGCAAATAATAATAAGCAAATCATATGTCAAAATTTCCACCAACCCTCGAAAAACAAATCCATGTAGCAGTCCTGTGTTACCAAATAGATTGTTTGAGCACTTTTTCTCACCCCAGGTCGTTTTTTACTTTAAATTGGTACAAAAAAAAAACAATCTCAATCTTTCTTGGAATTCTTATCACTTTCCGAATATGGGTTTCTTTTACAAAAAAAAAAACACGTAAACAAGTTTCTGCAGCTACACATATTCTAAACACAGTCAAACAACAATAAACAGAGAAATTCAGGTTATTTTATTCGATTGGACATACTAAAACCCTAAATTTTAAGAGCTGAATCTGAGAATCCTAACTGAAAAACACAAAAATAAATTTGAAGAAACAGTTTTTGTTTCAACTGTAAATTGTGTTTGCAATTTTGCAGTAAACGTAAATATACATGTATTAAATCTAATTATACTGCCAAGCCATGTTTGCCTTCACCCGTGAAGTAGGGATTTATTTTTAATTGAAAAGGCTCTGCATCAAAAATGTCGTTAGTATTAATTTTGTCGCGCGTGTGATCACACGGTGGTACACGTGGTGGTACACCTGTCACTTAACATTGTCACGGCATGCCACTTCTATTTTGTCACAAATTTTGGAACAAAATGTCACTCGCGTGAACGTAAGTGTCACCGCGTCGTCGGGTGACAAGCGCAAGTGACACTCTCACGAGGGACACACGAGTGACCAGAAAAAGAGCGATTTTTTCTGATGTCAGCATGTCAAAATTTGCCACGAGAAAAAGACACATGTAATTTTTGCGTCTACACCGTATAGGCCTTGGAGGTTGAAAAATCGTAGACATATAGCCAGAGTCAACAAAAAATGTAGCTCCTGGAAAACGATTGCATTTGGTGTTCCACCAAGCTCGATCCCCGCAAGAACGTCTGACAAACAACCGAGAGTATAGCTTTTATGAGAAAGCTTTTCATTTAGTCGTTTGGACTCTTCATAAAATTTAAGATCCTCCCAAGAATGATCACATTTTTGGGTAATCACAAAAAACGATTTTTTTTTTGATTTTACGGACTTGTTGCGCCATTTATTTATTGTTTTTGTAGGGCCAATCAACGGCCTCTATGTTTTTTCTCAGTGTGAGACACTCGAAACCAATTAATTAACTGAGCTCAAAGTGCAAAGTGGTTTGGAAGGCCAAAAGCAACGTTAAGACTTAGCAAAGTTGTGACTCTCATACAATGTAGCAGCATTCCACGAGAAGAGCAAGAGGTTTTACGCCCTATGCACTTCTCGGGGTATTGAAGAGAGGGAATGTATAACAGATACAAAGCAGTCAAAACTGATTAATGAGATTTTACTTATTCAGCACGCTTAACAAAGCTGGAGTACTATTACTAGCATTAATGACAGCAATTATACACATTTTTCTTGATGATGGAATAATTAAGGAATAATTGACTAATCATATTTAAATCGTTTTTACAAAATCAGGTGGAATGCGATTTTAAATACCCCTAGGGTTGAAAAAAGCAAAGTTCATGTATGTGCGAAAAGACGTAATTTTCCATAATGCATTGCTATGCGTGTCATAGAGCAAGCATCCTCTAGGTCGACCCAAGCGATGATTAGAACAAGGCGGAAATCTCTCCTCTACCCGTGTGGTTATGGGTGATGTTTTAGAATCGGTGGCAAACGCGACTCACACACAGTGGGAATGAATTGGACAGTCCCAAAACTGCCATTTGACTAACATCAATCTCAACTGAAAAATTCATAGCTTAATAGGAATGTGAAAACCATTGACGGAAATAAAGATACATCCCCAAAGTGAATATTTGAAGAACAGCCATTTATGTAAAATTAACAATAATCAACTTGACTAGCGTCGTTTTCTTTTATTCGATGTCACATTCAGCATATGACGACTCATGAGAATGAATTCGGTACATGCGTTTGTTTACACTCGAAACAACCAACCATATCAAAAACTTCAATAACTAAAAGAACGTTGGTGCAAAATGGTTGTCACATTATGATTTATGAATAACTTCCTATATGTATGTAGTATGTAGATGTATATATGTTACGTCGAATTAACCGTGCCATGTTGCTACTCAACGTCACGCACTATGCAGCTCAAGTTCAACTTACTTGATGATATTAAATACTGTAGTGCTTCAATCGAACAATAAATTACAGCGAAAGGTCATTGAATTCTATTAAAGAATGAAAATATGATTATATGGTCACATGAACCGTTCTCCACTGCTGAATCGCGTAGTCACTTACCATTATATGTGACAAATGTTTTTTTTTTTTTTGGAAAAATAATTTCGATTGACTGATTACGTTCATCTAACAAATTAAAATAATTTTGCTTGTGTCTGTTACCTTTGTGTTATTACTTATGTTTAGTGATTTGCGGTCATCGCGCCCGGTTAGGAGGACTAAGTGATTAACTTTAAAAAATACACAGAAATAGGATTTGTTACTCATTACGTTTTAATAAAATTTCGGTCCTGCCGGATAATTTAAAATGTTTGAGAGATACTTAAGCACAAATACGTGCACACTTTAAATGTGCGTAAGGTACTTATTGTATAGATAGAGTACAGTTAATACCTATATCGACAAAACGACAAAAATTTGCTGTGAGTAAGAATAAGCTCTTTCTATCCCTCTTTCTCTTCCTAAAAAAAAAAAAAAAACTTGAATGCCGCGCTGTGCCCTGCATTATAAGGGTATTCATAACCCCTTGAGCAAAAAAAAAAAAAAAGAGCCTGAAAAGCATTCCTCCCAAAATTATGAAAATACGAAAATACGCGGCAGTTACTTACTTACTAACTTAAGGTGGCGCTACAGTCCGGCGTGGACCAGGGCCTCAACCAATACGCCTCTCCAGTAAGCGCGATCTTTGGCTAACTGCCTCCAGTTGAGCACTCCAAGTTGGTTAAGGTCCCCTTCCTCTTGCGCGTGCCACCTAAGGCGAGGTCTTCCTCTTAACTCTTAACGTAAGTTCATGTAAAAAATACAGTCCTGCTCAACTCATAAAATCTTTGTATAGGTTTAAAGAGGAATACTTTGCTATGACTTTAAAAATGAAAAAAGTTATAGGCTGAGTTCATAAAAGTATAACAATACGGCAGCACTGCAATTGTTGCGTTCATTATTGCAAACAAAAAACTGCATTAACTTCGCATGCCGGCAGTTGTTGCAAAATGACAGTAAAATTGCGATCAACTCTGCATTGAATTTTGTTTTTATTTCCCCGAGTTGCAGGAAGATGGTAGGAAAAAATATATAAGTAAATTTCAGAAAATTTAATAGATTTATTCAAAATAAATGAAGGTTTTTTTTTTTCAAAATTTAAAATATATCGAGATATTATTTGTGTTGGAAACTGTTGATAAATTGGTATTAAATTTAAGGTCTTAATAATGTAGCAATATAGAAAATGAAACTGAAATATAGCATTTTTCATACAAAAATGGTTTCTGGAATGAATGACTCTGGAATGGTTTTAAGAAAATTACTAGTTTTTGGGATGTTTCTTAAAAACCAGTTCAATCTTATCAAAATAATCTTGCTCTTACTTTGAATCTTGCTTGTATTTCTTTCAGATCATTTTGCCTGGAAACTTTCAAAATTGGATCCATTCAAGTGATTAAGAATCATTCCTAAAATTATTATTCTAATTGAGATTATATAATTGAGATGATTAACAAATTTTTGTAAATGACACAACCAAGCTCTGTCACTGAAAGAAAAAAGAGAAATTACAAATTTCTGTCATTTTTTGCTGCCTACTGGATATATGAACTCACTTTTTGGAAACACAAAACTTGCAGTAGTATTTTTGTTCACAATTGCATTGAATCAATATTTTTTGCATGGCATGTGCAACAATGCTGTAATTTTGAACTCGCATATGCCTACTTTTCCGACAGTTGGCACCACCGGTTACACTTTTTGGACTCATGAGTAGTCCAGACTCCAGAGGATTCTTCTTTCCGTAACTTGCGTAAATTTGTGACTTGTTCAACAAGATTGATTTAACAGCCGATCTGAAGCATACTCTTACTGGTCTTGGCATTGTGGTATTCGAGGCTTGGTTGTCAATAAATACATCAGAATATCAGTACAATAGCTAATTCTGAATCAACAAACAAAAACAGCTTGAAAATGACTTTGGTTCGAAAGGTGCTGCAGAGATATAACTGATTTGAGTATACTGAGTTAACTGAGTATAAAGATGTGTTCAAAAAAAAAAGCTTGCACCTTCTTACAGCAAATTTAGAGCCTTCTGATGCGACGATGAAGTTCCCTCTAAGTTCTAAGTTCAATATCATCTTCCGTGTGTTACTCTCTCTAATTGAAGTCTCCTTAGAATTAAATTTAGTTCTTCTGTCATGATTTAAAAGGTCATTAAGAGCCGACGTTTAGGCGGTAATTAAAAACCGGAGAGGCGTATGCAGGTCGATCTGTATATTTCCATCAATTAAAAAATATAATCGGAGCTATTATTTGAAAGTCATAGGAAATAGTTATCTCTCAAAAAGTTCTATTAAGCACCGGCTTGGAGAAACCGTTTTTGCTTAAAGAAGAAAAATAAAAGAACTACTACATTAAGCGAAGACCTTTGACAATCGCACTCATTGTCGGGCCAATCGATTTGCTATTTGATCAAGTTTATCATCACATGTCATTTAGACGGTAACCTCGAGATGCACATAGGCATATGCCAGTTACAAGCAAGGTAAATTTTCGATAACGCGAATCAGTTAAGAAATGATCACATACTACCTCTGTCAGCAATAACATTTCCAGCTCTTAAGTGAAATTTAAGGAAAACAACACAAAAAGTAAGAGGCAGGTACATACATGTACTTGAAGTTGTACAGTTAATCGACCAGGTACACGCGCCTGGAGGCTTTTTACCTTTATTTCTGTAACTATGCCTAAAGATATTGCCACTCTACCTTGACATAACGGAGTAGCTGAAGAGTCTGCTAAAAAACACTTTAGAGGTAGGTAGATATGAGTATATGCAATCGTACAACGGTACTACTGAAAGGCCACCCAAACAAGGTCCATTGCTGGAAGTGGAATATATAATATTTTTTTTTTTTATATTTCTTTGACATGGTGAACTGCATTTTACTTTCGGGTTGGTAAACGACTATCCACGGTTGAGATATAAACGCCGTCTCTTATTTTTATGGTTTACCTAATTTTGTGAGATACGAAAATATCTATACCTTAAAAATCAACATTTTGTTCGCGACATAGTAAAAAATGTTCTAATAGAGAGACAGCATCTAACAAATCAATTCTATGACAAAATTTCTCAAACTAAATTATACAGTGATTGGCACACTTAACCAATTCTTCAATAAATGCATAAACGATGCAATTTTAAAGAAATTCAATTGTGTTTGCCTTCATTTTCCTTTTGTAACATGTATGTAAATAGATTAATTGCAGATTGTTCCAGAAACTGATATTGGATTTAGTTCCATTCTGCATTGTTTTACGAACACGATTTATCACTGAAACTGAAGGGACAATGAAGTAGAGAATTAAAATCAATGGGCACATCAAGAGAATAGAATGCAAACTTTTGACAGAATTGTGTCAGTATGTCTACCACGCTTTTCCTACATTGGCTTTTGCTATGCGATGCAGACCTTGACACAAGTATCTAGTACCGGGGTTTAAATGCGAGCTTAATCTGACACCAGATACATATGAATGTCTAGTCGGCTAAGTCATTAGCATTTTTGGTCGATAGCTTTTAAGCCGGTTTCAATACTTGACACTGACATTAAACGGATGCCAATGACAAAATTGTCACTTAAATAGAATTAAATAATAATAATTAGGATTATAAGTCTTGTAAGTCGCAGTAAATACATTGGAGAAAACAAATAACATAAGGTCCCGAACGCTTATATTGTTTAATGTAGTTTGAGGTCAAGGGATAATAATTTATTTCAAACAACTTATTATTACTCATAACTTAATACCCGATTATCATTGTTTCTATACTCTGTCCCAGAAAAACTGCCAGTACAGGCCTTATGGGAAGCTCCTTTTTCTACCAGTGGTGCCTGTAGCTACTCTCACGGCACTCAAAGACAAGATTTGCCGCTGAAATAAAAACGAAACCACTGGCATTCCAAAGAATTTTGTTGTTGTAATTTTCCTGAAATTCGCATACATTCCACCACAACCAGTCTGCCACACAGCCGCGGGCAGAATGAGCACGATCGTCTTGCGTTCGCTTGCTATTATCATCAACCACAATAAGCAGTGTGTCCTGTGTGTGACTTAAGCACATCAAAAGAGTGTTACCATATGTCAAAGAAAGCATATCATTAAGGGGTTTTCTTTGAATTTTGTCAAAGAACTTTCAGTTTTCGTGCTTTTTGGAGCTTTTGAGAGCGGCATATTATGTGGGGTGCTGCCATTCGGTTTTAGTTTGTTTGTATTTCTGAAAAATCCAATAATATGAAGTTAAAACATATTTATTAATGTTGTCTTTTAGAAATAAGGTTTATTAGTTTATTATTAACGCAACAAGTGATCATAATGTGCGTTGTAGAGATATTGCGATAAATTAATAGTGATTACTAGGCCAACTCAACCGGATTCATGCAAAAGCATGGTATTTTTTGGGATAAAATTTGATTAAATATTTTAATATAGAAAACTAAGTACAAATTTTCAGCCTTATTCGTTAGGGCATATTTCTGCATGTTTTGGTAGGTATAAATTCATACTTCACTTTGTAGAGCATATTTTTAACACTGAAATATAAAAATGATGAAGCAGGTAATACTATACTGTTTATTTTCGGTCGTTGGGTTTTACCACATCCGGTCACTCCTCTCCAGTAAAGCAAATGCCTTGAAAGGATTTTATGATCCTTTTTTTGCTATACTGTTTCCCCGAAGTTCTGCATTGACGGGTAGTCATTTTTTAACAAATATGTAATCTAGGTATATATGTCTATATTAAAAAAATGTATGTAGAGCTGCACAAGTGCAGTCCTTTTACCATCTGTTTAGGTATATGACATTGTGTCGTGGTTATATAATTTTGTATTCTGATTGCCTGTTTGTGTACCTGCTTTTTTTTTTTTTTTTTTTTCATTTTGATTTACGAAATGTGTATTCTTTGTTGGAAAACAAACTAAAGCGATTAGGCCTACTGATAATACCCTTTAAAATAAGCGAATATTAGAAAAGGAAAACTAAAAAGATAAACGGAATTTATTTCGTTCAGCAATATTTTTATTTTAAATTGGAAGATGGTAACCCTAACAGTATTGCTCTCTGAGTTATGGCGAATTATCATACACACTACGGCAACCCTGTGAGAACTTTATAAAGGGACCGATTTATGTAAGTCATTGCAACCAGACTGAGAGACAAACATCCTATCTTCCCTGTACTGAAAATTTTTCTTGGACAGAGTATAAGAGTTTAATTGACACATTTATGAAAACGAATAGTAGACGAATCTGTCCATCTGTCAGAAAATGTGCAAGTGGAGCTAGTGATGCTTACTAAAATTGCTTTTCTTAAAACGAAAATGTTCGACTGCGTCTGACTTGATTTCTGATGAACTGACACATTCATCAACAAATCGATCGCCTGGAGAGCTGATATTTGATCAGAATTTTCTTATGATAGGTACCGAGTGTTTTTTTCTGCTTTGCGCTATGATCTACATACAGTGGTGGACACCAAAAAAGCATATCTGGTTCTTAATAGAAATATATTTTGTTATAGTAAGAAAAATAGTATACGATTGAAGATTAGTAAAACTGTGCCTCCGAAACGTTTTGTTTCTGTACAGATTTTAAATATCCTCATTTGGTCGGTAGGACCTATCCTTCCATGATACCTTCAAAACTGACATTCGCCCTTGATTATCTATGTATAAATTGAGCCTTAAAATTGTGTTCGTTTGTCGCCGATTCACACCTTAACACATTTATCGATTTTAACAAAACGTTCACACATCTTTGGTATTGGTTATATGTGGTTTTTGTGAAGCTTGGTTGTAATTAGAAAATATATGTACGTGTCAGTAAATTTTGGGTTTTTTCCAACAGCGCGTTGTCGGTTTTATTATTGGACGAAATACATACATCGAAAAATATGAAGTATATAGATAACTATTTCGAAAGGCGATTGTGTGAAACTAAAACGAATTCCACGACTGGGTCGTACGAAACATTCTCGTCAAATGCAAGTTTAGGAGTTGTTTCTCTCAAACAATAATTCACAAACTGAAATTCGACATAATTTCCCAACAGAAATTGTCAGTGTAACCCCCCAACCATGCGAGAATCGTTGTTACTCTTCGCATCCCCACTCTGTCAAGTTTTACTATTTTCTGTCTCATTTTAATTATAAACTAAATTTTTGTTGGCATAAAGTTAAAAAGCCGCTCTCAATAAAAACTATTTTTGTTTGAATTGTCTTAAACATTTTGTGCACATTAAAAACTCCTAATATATTTATATTGTCCAACAAATGTGTCCCCTAAATTACTATCTGATATGACGATATAAACCGAGACTGAGGAGATAACTGGTTATAAAATGCAATTATTTGTAACCGCTGACGATAAAAATAAGTTGAGCACTTTAAAAAATTGTTGAGTTAAAGTGTAAAACTGTTGTTGAACTTTTAACGTATGTAAATTAGTTGCAAACGGAATGACGAAAACATTTTTGAGACCCTTCCCCTTATCACCGCAATGTATGATGACATATGTTGATTCACCTCTCGAGTTCAAAATTTTGTACGAAAACTTTAAAAGGGTTACTTGCACCAAAATTCAAACATCGATAGAGTATGTTGAGTGTAAACAATAAGCGACGATAGGGACAATAAGGGAAGTTATCCAACTATACGGTTAAAGGTAACAGCTGAAGCTCGCAATGCAGTGAACTGAAAGAACCTGACCCTTTAAAGGAAAAAAGTATATGTTCTTCGGAAGCGTATTAACATCTAAAAACACTAATAAAGCGAAAGGTCAATAGAGACCATAGGTCTAGCTTCTCACGACCATTCGTTTTGTGTGAGTTTTTCAGTTTTGGGACGAATGGAGGGGATCTACAATGTTATGCCGAGTCCAAAACGCCTAATTGAGTTGCTCTCATGACAACTGTATTCTAGAATGTTTGTCAGGCTTTAAAGAGATGACAATTAAAAAAAAAAAAAAAAACTTAAAATGTAATAATTTGTTTTTCAAGGGATAGAACCTGGGACCCTCGCATAGTAGTCCAACACACTAACCAATAAGCCAGTGCACCGACTAAGTCACAAACTATAAACGTTCTTTAAGTCACATAAGACGAAACATTTAAAATTTGTACAGAATAATATATTGGTTACTATATCTTTGGTTTGCACATCCACTAAAAGTAAAATTTAATGAAATTGCAAATATGTATGCAGTTCAGGTTTTAAACGGGAAACGATATAATATGCACAACTAGCTACAGATCTTTCCTTGACCGCGATGTGGATAGCCATGGTCGGTGTTTTATTAAATAAAAAATAATTTAGTAAGTGACCGTGAAGCAATTCACCAATTGTGAAGATTAAAGATTACAATTTGAACTTTGACATTTTTCAATGTAACTTGAACCAACATACGCATTTATGTGTGCTGTCGGAATGCCGATTATAAATGCTGCAAAGTCTCATTTATTTACATGACCGGGAGTAGAACATTTACTTATGTTAAACGCCCCATAATGCAAAATAACAAAACAAAATAAGCAAATGAAAATAAAACTGACTGCATTTTGCACTCTGCCGCCTTTTGTTATCATATCACCCAACACTCCAGACATAAAGTCTCAGAAGAGCTACAGCTAACGCAACGCAAGCAATCTGAGATTTTCAAGTAGCGATTTTTTTGTTCTTTTGTTAATTCTGCATTGTAGTGGCACTTTTGCTATTATTTTTCATAAAAGAAATATTTTGTGTGCATGTAGTAAAATTATTTTCTTAATTAGAAAAGAAAACGCATTTGAGAAGAAAATACTTGCTAGATAATACAACTGCACTACACTCGTGATGATGTAAGACGAGAAGTGAATCCGAGTCATCCTTCTCTCTGCTTCTATTATAAATATCTTTGGACGAAACTGATTAGATTACATAATGCAAATAGAAGCCAGGGCAAGTCTGCCAGTGAGTACGAGCTGCTGCAAAAGAATACCATTTGGTCTTACAGAGACGATACAGATAAGTACATGTATAAGTCAATGAGTAAGGAAAACTAAAATACAAACCGAAACGCAACAATATTCGAATACCTTTGCTTCGTATTCAAATTGCGTATACACTACACATCGAGATTTGTGTCATTTTAAAGAGCTATGGCGGCAGTATTTCTCGTGTTGATGTCAGCTCAGCAGTTGTGGCGATGGTTAAAAGCGGTTGCTAATTTGCCGTATGACATAAATGTATTATTTTCTTTGTGAGGTTTTGTTTGCTTTTGTGCCATTTAGAGCAAAAAAATGTATATCAAATTTAAAATAAAGTAAGTGTAAACGGAGATAGCTAGTGAATGGAATGAGGAAATTCTGTCTCGGATTTTTATATGCGTAATGAATTAACAAATTGAATTTAGAAAGGGTTAGAAGAGACGCTTTTATTTGTCGATATTTTATGTTACACTACCTACTTGACATCGTGTGGTGTTGGTGTATGTTTGTCTCAGTGAATCGTATGTTTTGTGGTAGAGTACAAATAACCAGATAATAGCATTTTTTGAATTATAGAAAATATGCACAACTTTTCGCTGAAATTTAACGTATAACGGAAGCTGATTTTTCAGACTAAAAAAAAGTTTATAACTGCGCTGTAGAAACGTAAGGTGCCATAATTCTTATCAAAAGTTTGTACCTACCTACGAAGTTTGTTTTTTTTTTTTAAGTGCATAATTTTTGTAAGGCAATAACATTTCTATTTGGACGGGGACTTATAATTTGGTGAACAAATTTCGATTCCTAGTTGGTGGTATTGATGTTCATTTAATTCAGAAATTATTTATTAACCAATAGACATAAATGTACAGGTTAAGCTCCAAGGCTTACAGCTTGTATTCAGAAAATAAGAAGAGTCAACTTAAACAGTTAAGAATACAAGAAAATAAAGTGCACGACTGTAGGAATGTAGGAATAGGTAGTGTTAAATTAAATTCACTTTTAGGTTATTCATTCGATATGGCAGTAGGTACGTATAAGTTTTAGCCATCAATAACAGGCAATTTTCGCAAGTTCTGGTTAGAGAGTCATAAGCGTCTACTGTACTATTTGTATAAGCTCTTACACTTCATAAGATTTTTGAGTACAAGCTTTTTTTGATCTGTTAGATTTTATTTTTGGCTGGATTAAGTTGTCAATGATTGTAAGTATTTTGTTATACATCGATATCCTTACATACATAAATGTATATGTAAGAATACAGAGGTCTTATTTTGAATTTGCAATAGCAATTGTAAACTAAATATCCCGATGGACGTGTGTGGTGTGCAAATAAAGTGGGATTTTCTGGTTGGGTAAACTCCAAGTAGTTGGAATTATTTTAAGGCGCAAAAACTAAAATGGTTGAACAAAGAAAAATTGGATAATATTTGCTCAAAATAATTTTTTCGTTGCTGTTATTGCATTTTAATGGCTGCTGCGATTTTAATTTTAAAGTACGGTATTGAGTTTTAAAAATATATATGAACACAGGTCGGCTTTTGGGTAATATTTTTTGAGAAATAATTACAAAACTGATTTATTCCATTCTTTTTGAGAAAAAGTAACTATGGGGTCTTATTTAGAATACTGATATTATCTTTAATATGTATTTTGATCAAAATCGTAAGAGCGTGTTTTTGCTTTTGTTTTGCTCGTGCAAATGTTTATGTTTATGTATATGTTTTCGGGGCTTGTAATGATAGCGTGCGGTGTGTGTGATTCAATTTCGTTTTCCCTTTGTGTTGCGTGAGAGTTGACTTGGAGTTAATATTAATGCGATGGTCATGTGATTCGATGTGTGTGTGATTTATTTTGCGGTGTGTTGATCAATGAATGGGTGATTATGCATTTGGTTTGGATGGGATCTGATTTATTGTATGTGTGGGTGTTATTTGCAATTTTTTAGAGTATAGAAGAGAGCGGACTGTATTTTAATGGGTGTGCTTTGATTGGGAATGACTTGTGTTTGAATATCGAATATGTGTGTGCAAAGTGTGTGAGTTATTGAGTGAGTTGATACTGAGTTATTTCAATTTATATTTGTTGTGTTGGGTATGACGACAGTGGTGTGCATGAGTTTTCATACTGTCTTATTATAATAATTTTTTGGTTTATATTTGATGTGTTTTATGTGTTATTATTTTTGTGCTTGTTGATTTACAGTGTTGTTAAAATAAATTTGTTGCCATTATTTTTGATTGGATGTGTGTTTAATGAGTTTTTGTTTGTTTTGTATTCTCTTGTTGTTCTGTCTCGTTAATTGGTAGAGGGCAAAGTTTGGTGATTGGCCTTCGTAGTTCTCCTTGTTGGGTTTTTACTTTTACAACTCGTACAATATTGTCTGTTCCGGGGTACGTTTCTGCAATACGTCCTAGACTCCATTTTGCTGGGGGAAGCCGTTCGTCCTTGATGAGCACCATATCTCCTTTCTTCAACTGTGGCTGCGGTTTAAGCCATTTTGGGCGCTGTTGTAGGCGGCTTAGGTATTCTGTCTGCCACTGCTTCCAAAATACTTGCAGATGCGCCTGAATCGTCTTCCAACGATCCACATAACCTTGTTTGCTCATGGTTAAGTCTGGCTCAGGAACTGTGAAGAGAGTCTCGCCTATCAGGAAGTGTGCCGGTGTAAGTGCCTGAAAATCGTCTGGGTCTTCTGTTAGGGGACATAGAGGTCTCGAATTTAGACACGCTTCGATTTGGCTCAGAAGCGTGGCGAGCTCTTCGTACGTAAGTGTCCCGTTTCCAACAATCCTTTTAAGGTGGAACTTAACACTCTTCACTCCTGCTTCCCACAATCCTCCGAAGTGGGGAGAAGCTGGTGGAATGAAGTTCCACTTAGTTCCATGGGTTGCTAAATCGTCCGCGATCTCTTTCCAGTCCTGAACTCCACTTTTCATGAGCCGTTTTAGTTCTGCATCAGCTCCCACGAAGTTTGTGCCACAGTCGCTGTACATCTGCGCACAAACCCCACGTCGTGCTGCAAATCGTCGAAAGGCAGCGAGAAACGCTTGTGTGGTCAAGTCGGTGACCGCTTCCAGGTGCATCGCTTTGGTTGCTAGGCAAACAAATATGGCCAAGTATCCTTTGTGACACTTAGCTCCGCGACCTTTCCACGCTCGAATATTTATCGGCCCAGCATAATCGATGCCGGTGTGAGTGAAGGGTTTCGACGCTGTGACACGAGGTGCTGGAAGCTCTCCCATTAACTGCTTAGCTGTCTGGTTCCGAAATCTGTAGCAGATGGTGCAGCCGTTGATATATTTCTTCACCGTTCTTTTTAGCTGAAAGATCCAATATTTTTGTCGTAAGTTGGTCATCATTAGCTGTACTCCTCCATGCAATGTGTTTAGGTGCGAATCGCGTATGATGAGTTTTGACAAGTTGTGTTTGGGATCTAATATTACAGGATGCTGTTGATCATATGCAATAATTGCATTTGTGAGTCTTCCGCCCACCCGAATAACACCATTGCCATCTACAAAGGGGTTGAGCGATGCAATACCCCGTGCCTTAGTAATGCCATCTGGAAATATTTCCGTTTGTGCATTTTTGAGCAAGATCGTCGTTGCTTTATCGAGCTCTATTGGCGTAAAAGCGTTCCTAACCTGCGTTTCCCTGTTTTCATTATTGAGCCCTCGGATGTAGCGACAAAATTTAAAATAGTGTTGTCGAAAGTTGTTTACGAACCTGTTGCAGTACGCGACTATCCTTACCAGTTTCTGAAACTTCGACGCCTTGTTGATCAAAAGAATAATTGGATTCTCTTTTATCTCCAGTCTGTGAACTCGTCTTTGGCCCTCATCAGTTGATAAGTCTGTTGGTTGGTTTGGAATTTCAAAATCCCAATATGATTGAAGAAATGGAGGTCCATTCCACCATAGCCGATCGTTTATTAGAACTGAGGGCAGTACTCCTCGAGATGCTAAATCAGCTGGATTATGCTGTGTGGGTATGTGCCTCCAAATGCACGAGTCTGTCAACCGTTGAATTTCTCCAACTCGGTTTGCAACAAATGTTTCCCATCGAGATGGCGGCGACTTTATCCAGCAGAGAGTGATGGTAGAATCGGTCCAGGCATATATTTTCTTGTCAGCGAGATTAAGAAGTTCTACGACGTGATGTAGAAGCTTCGCCAAAATAACTGCTCCGCACAATTCCAGTCGTGGAATGCTTACTGGTTTGACGGGGGCAACTCTGGTTTTTGCGAGGAGCAGATTCATGTGGATTTTTCCTTCTTCATCTAGAGCACGGATGTAAACAGCAGCTCCAAATGCCTTTTCGGAAGCGTCACAGAATCCGTGGACTTCCACGTTGTCGAATCGTCCTCCAGTCAGCACATGTCGAGGTAAACGAATACTGTTGATAGCGTCCAAGTCCTGAAACAATATCTTCCAATCTCTTAGAATTTCTTCGTCGAGTGGTTGGTCCCATTCTAACTTTTTGACCCAAAGCAATTGTAGGAAGCATTTTGCCTTGATGATGCAAGGTGAAATCCAACCCAGCGGATCGAAGAGTCTGGCTATTGTGGATAAGATGGCCCTTTTCGTTGCTTGTGGATGATTTGGTGGTGTGTAGCTGTAAAGAAAACTATCCGTATTAGGGAGCCAGTGAATTCCGAGCGTCTTGAGATGGCTCAAACCTTCGGACGGCAGAGAAAATTTATCCTCTCGATCTTGAGGAGGTATATCTCGCAAAAGATCATCTGCGTTGGAAGCCCATTTCCGTAAGTTCAGCCCCGCTGCTTCAAGTGTTGTCGTTACCTCTCTAATTTTCTTTTCAGCTTCTTGTTTTGTGTTAGCTCCAGATAACAAATCGTCCACGTACATCTCCTCGTGAATCATCTTAGCCGCAAGAGGATATTGGAAGCGAGCATTTTCGGCTAACCAATTCAGAGTACGGATGGCTAAATATGGAGCCGATGTTGTGCCAAACGTCACTGTTCTGAGTCGGTATGTTTTTAGCGCTTCACTTGGATCCTTGCGCCAAAGTATAAGCTGATACATTGAATCTCTGTCATTTATCCAGATTTGGCGGTACATTTTCTCTATGTCAGCTGTAAATGTATACTTGTACAGCCTCCATCTGAGAATGACATCGATTATATTATTTTGGAGTGTCGGGCCTACCATCAACCGGTCATTTAGTGAAGTCCCGTCGGATGTTTTGAAGGAAGCATCAAAAACTACCCGTAATTTGGTAGAGGAACTGCTCTCCTTAATAACCGCATGGTGTGGTAGGAAGTAATGGGGAATGTTCTCCAAAACCTGTTCGTTTTCAACTTCGCTCATATGACCCAATCGTAAGTAATCTTCGACACATGTTGAATAATCAATTTGAAACTGTTTATTTTTCAGTAGACGTCCTTCCAATTGTTTGAAACGTTGCTGGGCACCTTCTCTTGATTTTCCTAGCAGCGGTCGTATATTTCCTTTGAAGGGAAGGGCAACTTCACATCGTCCATCTGCTAAGCGTTTGATGTTAGCCAAAAAATGATCCTCACACGCAATGTTTTCAGGAGTTTCTTGGTTTTGAAATGGAGCTTCTTCTAACTCCCAAAATTTTTGCATGCTTGCATCCAGAGTACAAATTTGATGGAAACTCTTTACGGGTTGGGACGAAAATGGTGCACGTCCGAAGAGAATCCACCCGAGTTCGGTCTTTTGTGCCACTGGCAAATTGGAATTTTTGGGTTTTATCAAGTCCGGTAAGAGAACATCGGCTAAAACATCACTTCCCAATAACAAATCAACTTTGGCTGGCTTAAAAAAGGAAGGATCGGCTAAGCTCAAGCCATCAAGGTGTTTCCAGTCGAGGACGGGAAGGGTCCGGGTCGGAATATGCCCAGACAGCGACTTATATACGAGGGCTTGTGTGCTGATTTGAAAGGTCGAATGGTGAGAAGCAATCGTTATATCAACGACCTTTCTACATGGGCCGCTGCTGACCATACCTAACCCGGATACCTCGACAAACGTTGGTTTAAGGTTTAGACGCAGCAATTGAACCGCTGACTCGGTGATGAACGAGGCCTCAGATCCTGAGTCTAGCAAAGCCCGAAGCGAAACAACCTGTCCTGATGATCCGACTACCTTTACGATTGCTGTTGCCAACATTACTTGGGTATTCGTATGTGGCATGGAGTGATATGTGCTAATAGACCTGCTGCAACATGGCTGCTCTTCGTTTGTCGTTTGCACAGACCGACGTTGGGATGCAGAAGATGGACCTGACTGTTCGATATTGGGTGGCGTAAAGCTTGGAGCATCGGGATTTATTGTCGAGGTGAGAACATTTGTATTTTTTAAACATGGTTGTTGTGAACGGTTTTGATTACAGGTTAACATATTACAATTGTGAGACAAATGGTTTGGTTGCGGAGCGTTAAGTGACGAATTATGCAAAAGGGAGTGGTGTGGTTGCTGACAATAGTAACATCTACGGGTACTTGGACAATTAGCAGAAACATGACTGTAAGCTAAGCAATTTCTACACAGACCTAGTTTACCTATACTTTGACAACGATCATTAATGCTCATTTTTAGGAAACGGTTGCAACGACGGATGGCATGTTGACCTTTATTGCAAAGCTTACATGCATACTGTGACGTGTTGGCTTGCGCATGGAAGCTATTGCGCTGAAGTCCCTTTTTGGGCGGTTCTACCAATGTTTTACCCTGCTGGTAGTTCACAGCCTCCAGTGTACGGAACCTCGTTTCGAGAAACTGTTTAAATTCAGCAAAGGTCGGCAGGTCCTTTGTGTTGTCTTTGGACCCCAGCTTCTCCTCCCAAAGCTGCTGTGTTTTTGTTGGTAATTTCTGCAACAGCACGTAAATCAACACCACATCCCAGTGTTCGACTGGCACTTTTAAATTATCTAAGCTATGAACTATTTCGGTAGACGTATCTAACAATTCCTTTATCGCTTCAGATCGCTCCAGAGTTATTGAAGGCTGATTAAAAAGGCACTTCATTTGGGTATTAACAAGAAACCGTTGATGGTCATACCTATCTTGCAAAATAGTCCACGCCTTTGCGTAATTTCCATTGGAAATTGATAAATGCGATAAAATTTTATCTGCCTCGCCTGACACACTAGTTTTTAAATAATGCATTTTCTGTATTTCAGACAGAGATGCATTCTGATGTACAAGAGAAACAAACAAATCACGAAAACCTCGCCAAGACTCATAATTTCCAGAAAAAACAGGCACTGGAATATTAGTCAATTTAACCTCTGCATTATGTGACGCCGTTATATCTTTTAAATCCGCTTTCTCGATATCACTTTGAGTTTCCTTAGCCTTAACCTTGTCCATGGCATCAAGCAGAGAGGTTCTGTAGTCCAAATACAACTCGCGAAATTTATCGAACACTTCATCTACTTCAGAACTCTCATCTTCATCATCCTGCCCATCTACCAACTCTTCGTATACCTTTTCAGCTGTATCCATTGTTTCTTTCAGCATTAGTAAACGGCCCGACAAATAATTTGCCGTTCGAGTACTAGATCCCCGTTTGCCGAAATTTTCAATATCTTTTTCTAAGCGGGTAAGTACGCGATTTAGCTTCTTCGGTTTCATAATTAAAATTCTATAATATATTTGCAGACACACAAGAATTTATACAAGAAGTGGTGTACTTACTTGCAAATTATTCGAATATTCGCAGTCGCAATCACAAAGTCCAAAGTCCAGGTCGGCTCCAGATGAATGCAATAATTGTTGGCGATGATGATTGAGTCCAACGATGAAATCGGCTTGTCTTCCAGAGTATAGGTACGATTTATGATTAAAGTTGAGTTGATTAAAGTTGAGTTGAATATTTTTCAGCAAAATCACACACGAAAATTTATAACAACAAATTAATCTTGCAATGCGAGAATTTTACGACGGGATCGGGATGATCCGGTTTGAAGTGACCAAAATGTTCCGCTTAGAACATAAAAGAAAAACTGTTCGCAATTGCAAGTAATTACTGTATTTCTAAAAACGCTTTAAAATACCAATGACTAAGTAAAAACACCGCCTTTTACCACGTTATAATACAGAATCTTTTTTATTAAGCAAAAACAGTGCCTTTTATATATGTTTGTTTATGTACAATTCGTAATCTTATTTTGACAGTTGACACCAATGGGACATTTTGGTGGATGAGTGCGTTCCGCACTTTTAGTGTTGCATGATGTCGTGAATAATTGTGGATTGTATAATAAACAGAGCGGTTTTTGTAAAATTTGGCAGACAAAACAGTACCAAATATCGCAATGTTTAGTTTGAAAAATACTATTGTATAACTATTTAGCTGAAAGCCGATTATAAGTTATTGTTCTTGACGGAAGCATTACTTAGTTTTTAAAGTTTTATCGAAATCGAAAATTGGGTTTTCGAGACATGAGCAGTTTTTAAAATTATCGTTATCGGTGATTCGAATTGAAAACTAAGTTTTCAAGTAAAATAAAGAACACTATTTTTTTTTTAATAACTAACGTACGGTAATGCAGAGAAAATCTGAGTTTACTTTAGAAGTGACAAAATCGTTGTTGCCGTTTTCAAGTAAACTAAAGAACTATTTTTTTTTTAATAACTAACGTACGGTAATGCAGAGAAAATCTGAGTTTGCTTTAGAAGTGAATTTTTGTTACAATCGCAAATTTCAAAAGTATGCACTGAGTATGGAGTCATGGTAACCTCACCTACTTAAGCTCAAATATGAATTTGGGTTGAAATCGTTAGAGCCGTTTTTTGAACGAATCAAAAAAATTAAAATGGGATCAACATTTTACATGGGAAGTAAACATTCAGGTTACCTTGCAAAAAAAAATCCAAACTCCAAATCCGAAGTTTGAACGAAATCCGGGCAGTCGCTTAGCTGTAGGCCTCGGGACGTACGGACAGACAGACAGACGGACAAAATTTGAGTTCCTCTATCATCATAATGTCAGAATTGGTTAACACCTCGAGTTCGAAATTTTGTACGAATAGGTACTATATCTTTCTCTTACTACGTAAGAAAAAATCCCAAATCCAAAAAAACTCAGTCATTTTTTTAATGCATACTCCCTTATTTTTTCTTATTATGTTAAAACACTCGAAAATAAAATTTTATAGAATTTGGATCACAGCAACCCGTGCCGACTTGCAAAAACATAACAGTACTTGCAATCTTGCATATTATATTGCGAGAATGCTCATAGTCATCTAAGTTCATTTATTTAACAATTAGGCAATCATTCTTCTCGTATTATTTTGTGTTATTTTGATATTCAAATTTCTTGATATTCATTTTTTGAGATAAATCAGATGTTTATTTCATAATAAAGAGGAAGGTATGCCGTTAATCCACGAGCACGCATACAGGACCATATCCTTTCACAATAACACCTCTCATTGAATAACACTTTATTATCACCATTCAGTGCAAGAAATGCATTCGCGTTTCGTATACCTAGGACAAAATCATCGTACACTTACAAGCTCCTAATGGACGTTTCAGATTTTAATAAAAAAAAAAACAATTTAAGCATAAGGAGGTAGATACCCACGCCACAGCTTCCGTCACATGGTGTAGGGTTAACATTCGATTTTCGAAAATCTGGTAATGCCTATGGTACGTGACTAGCAAATCACAAAAAACTGCAAATTCACGCAAAATAATGCGAATACCGCTTAAAAAATACAAACCCCAACAAACAAATGACGAAGTAGTCGTAGCTCGTCAGCTTTTCATTTTTAATTTGCTGAATACAGACATCCGGCAATATAAAGATACAAACAAAATGTACGAAACACGTTCCACTACAAAAAAAAAAAAAAAACAATTACCAATTGTTTCCAAACCGGCACGCCAAAAAGGTGTGACTATCTCACCACTAATAAGCGATTTCAATAAGTTAACAAAATCGATACAGTAAGTTTCTTTAATATTTACCATAAAATATGTTACATTGGCACAAAAAAAAACAAAAAAAAATAACAAAAAAAGACATATGGACAAGGTCGAAGTGTAAACGCGCAATAATTTCCAAGGGAAATCGACAACAAATTCTTTTTCATGGGTGCCTTGCTACAGTTCACGTTTTCACGTATCCGACATTTAATCTCTATAATAACCGTGACTCACATTCACTAATTCAAGCACACAACGCAGCTCGAATCAAACAAACTTGTTTAACTCGTTATCAGTTCGAAAAAGAAAATAAATATCTCGTGCATATTATTATAATATTTTTTTTTTTTTTTTTTTGTTTGTCCTATACCTAACATGAACGATAGATATACCAAAGAAATACCAAAACTCTATATTGATTGTCAATAGCAGGTACACATATTGGTAACTACATTCTGTATAGCACGCATAAATACATGTTCGACTTTTGTGTATATTCCGGAATGAATCCAACACTGGTACACACTCTGCGATAACACACATTACGATAAGGAGCTGATAGTTGATTAAACACAACGTACACCTTTGTTTAGCCACCAAATCTAACAATGTTTACCTTCAATAAATTGATAACAACAAGTCACCATATAGCTACTCAGACTCACCCTTCCTATACCTAATAAGAGCGGGCTATTTACCTAAAAGATTAAAATGTCCAGCCAAAATTTGAAATACGCCTATGCATACGAATACCGACTACGGCAATGAAAGATCTTAATCAGTCCCTCCTTCATGTCGATCCAATTCGTATATGACTACGGTTTAAATTGAAATTTATTAAACTTCTCGCATGACTTAAAACGTCGACATAAGCGCCTGTTCGTATCTCAAACCATTTAATTGCGAAATGTTTGCATCTACTCGGTTGCAGAATTATAATTTCTTTCCATTGTTCGTAGGAAATTGCGTGACCTAGGGGCGTGTTGAATTAAAGAAAGTCGGTTTTACTTTTTCCATTATTATGTGCATTCTCGCTGACATTTGATGGTAAATATGACATATTTAGTGACCTGCGTATGGACGGACTCTCACGATATTTATACACATTGTCACGCTACTTGAGAGTATGAAAAGTCTCTTAATTTCCATTTCAATTTGCTTAATTGGAAGTAATTTCTTTTTGCAGTATTATATTTGTTGTTGATCTCCGCATTAAATTGGGAGGTGGAACTTTCATTTTTCTTTCATCGGACCTAGTTTGGCCAGATACTCGTACCAATTACTGCTAATGTGGGCGAGATATAGTTTGTCAAATGACAAAAGCGTTTTGACACTTTTATTCGGTATTTTCCTTGAAGCTATGTCAAGGCATCAATACCTTAATGGTATGTGTCGATAGGGGACATATTTTTGAAGGCTACACTGCCAGAAACTAAGAATTTTGCTGACCTAGACTTGAGTCCAATAAGCCAAACAAGATCCGAACGTGTATCAGTAGAGATGAATAACTGATCTTGTGTAGGGTCATCAGACTCAAAATCAGTACAAAAAACTGTTTTACGGACTATCATAGAAAATTCCAACCAGCATGGATAATGAAATATGTACAAGAGTTCCGCCGGGCAACCAAAACGATGTGAATATAGCTATATTTAAACTAAAGCCCAACAATGTGATATGCTTGAACGACCTGATTAGTAACTATTTAAGGCCAGCAGGATATGACATGCGGTTAAAATTGCACCGTCTTATTTCCATAATATTTGGTCGATGAAAATTGTGCCTGAACCAACAATATGGGTACCAAGTCCGAAAATTTGTTTCCTACACCTATATAACTTGGCAGGCTTACCCATACCCATATCTTGGATGTCAAATGTAGCCAACAAAGAGTTACCATAGACGCTTACTTTTTTTACTTTTACTCTTTAAGCCGCGGTTGTTAACGAATTGAATTTGGGTGGGGTATGAACACCTTAAACTCATTTCCTGTTATCCGATAAGCCTGCTTTGCTTATTTACTAGAACCTTTTATCAGCTGCTGATAGCTCTTTTCTGTACAGTTCTGCTTAGGGTAAGGTTTTTCTGGCTCGTAGAATAAGTCACCGCTGAGTCGTTTTAGGTATAACAACTGACATGCGGCTATGACAGCTCTGTTGTTGGCCTAAGCTGTATCTTCGTTTTTACTGTTATTAGTCTCGAAGAAACCGTTCTGTTCAGACGTTTTATTAATTTCACCAGGTATTTATTTTGGTTCACAACCGCCCTATGAGGTTCTGATTCTGACAGCTCTTTATATGGGTACTACAAATCTTTTGAGAAGCTGTGACAGCTTTCCTGCGCATCTGACAGTTCTGCATATGCCTACCACAAATCTTTTGAGCGGCTGTAGCAGCCCCTCATGAGGTTCTAACAGCTCACTTGGATGTGTTCAAATATTTTTTGTTTGTTACCGCAGCTCTGTAAATGTGCTGTACCCATGTAACTGAAGGCATTACACCTTAATTTTGGTCATAGCAGCCACAAATGTAGCAGTTGATGTACCTACATACAACAGAGGTGGCGCATTTAGTAGGGGTATCGAGTATCGTAGCTCTGTAGTTTTCTTATAAGCATCAAGGAGGCACACCTAACATCCACGAAGCTTAAAAAAGAGAGCTTTAACTTTGAGGCAGTAAATGACTTCGCCCTCTCTGACATTCTATATAAGCGCTTAAGCTATGTTCAGACAATTGCCAGATCTGACAATATTGTCAGGTATACAAATGAAAAAAAAAAAAATTGTCCCTAATGTCTGCCAACCGTGTGAACTGGCAGTTTTGTATGAAATTCATTGTCAGATATTTACCAGACCGCCATCTGAAAATGAAATAATTGCCTTGCGTGTGTTGGTATCTGCCAATTTTCTGAACACCCAATTTTATCATTGTCAGACCATTGCCAGATGTTTAGGACATAAATGCAGACTCATTTGCTATGCTGTGCAAATCTGCAAATTTTTCATTTGTAGACAAATATTTTTGCGTTGTTTTCTTTCTTTTTTTCTGTAGATTGGTGCGAAATGTGTGAATTACATAGTTTCAAATATGTAGGTGGAAGAAGAAGTCGGTATAATAAGAACGAAAAGGATCTAGGAAAGTATGTAACCTTTTCATTTTTTAATTAATCAGAAAGCTCTTGGATATTCGGAGCCAACAAAGTTAGGAGATCACCGAATTGTTTGGAATCCATACGCAATCAATTGTGATACAAATTCTGGCTCCTCAGCTCTCAATTCCACGAGCAATTTTGCGTAAAGTCCCTCCTGCTGTCGGCGGGCCACGCAATTGTTCGTCCAAAGCACCGGCGTTTGTGTGGCAATACTTCCTCCTCGTTGTTCTCAAATAGTACGCGGCAGAAACAATAGCAATTGCATCTTTTTGTTACATTTACATTTTTTTTTGTTCTATTATAACGTGTTTCAGAATTGACCACTGAATGCAAAAAAAAAAAAAAAAACAATTTTTAATTTGTCTGACAATGCCTGCAAACGGATCTGTCAGACAAATTAATTGCAGGCCAACCAACTGCAAATGAAAATGTCAGAGTTTGCGACAAAACCTGGCAACCGTGTGAACTAGCTCGCTTTTGCAGGTCATTTGCAGCTCACTGCCAGATCATTTGTAGACCTGACAATATTGTCAGATCTGGCAATCGTCTGAACATAGCTTAAATAATTCCATTCTTGTTCCATAAAGAATCCATAAAGATAGGTCGTTACAAGGGCGGTCCAGTTCTATATGTGCTGGTTCTTTTATAACATCAACGGCCAACTTATAGTCAAAAAGCCGTCAACTAAACTTGATATTGCGATGAATTGAACAAAATCACACCGAAGGCACCTAAAAGAACCTTATAATCAGACAAATTCTTCTATTCAGCGACCCATTTTCAATGCGTACCAATGTAAAATATAACGAAAGCTTACTACACGACCTTTCAATATGAGATTTGGAATTAAATTATTGTTAATTTTGCTGTATTATTAACAAAATAAAACGAAATTGAAACATTGCTCTGAGCTGTGTACTTTTCGGAAAACTAAATATGATCGGCATAATATTACGGAAAAAATGCACCTCGTGTGACAATAATATTGTTTCCAATGCAAGCAGACAATTGGACTTGAGATCAATAAGCTATAGCATTATAGGTATTTGAAAAAAAAAAAAAAAATTGGCGCACATAGAAAATACGAGAAAGTGACGGCGATAAAATGAGATTACGTAAACTTGCCTCGGGCTCGTCAAAGATTACAGATTTAAGTCTACAAGAAATCTAAGTTTGAGCTGTGATCTTTTTATTTAACTGTAAAAAATTGTCGACTAGAAACCGCTTTTTGAGCTATAATTTGTAGCACCTTTCAAAAATCACTGAAATGCCTAAGTCCATAATTAATATAAATATGTACTGCTGCAGTTACGTGTCTTAGAAATAAGTTTGTCTATGGTTTGTTGATATATTATTTGACCAAATTTATTTTTGGACTGAAAACAAACTTCCGAAATGCTCAAGTCGGATATGGCAGCACTCGATGTATTTTGTGCAATTGTTATTAGTTCCTGAAAATACGAAAATCTAGCGCCATTTGTGATAGATGTTTAGAACACAACGGTAAGATTTATGCGATTCCTCTGACCACAAATCTAACCAATATACAAACAAGCCTTGAGCTCTATTTTGACAGTTTGTGAACTTCATAAATCAAAAATTAATTTTTTAATCTCATAGAACTTCTGAATGGAAAGTAAACACGAATAGACGCGTTCTTCAATCGTTCAGCTAAAAGTGAGCTAATACGGTGTGCTAATCGAAAAATAAACTAAATACTTATCATAAAACTCAAGTCTCAGTGGTTATAAACCTTTGACCGGCTACTGCGTAACGAAGCCCGCTATTTATCCGCTTAAAAAGACTAAATTGTTTCTCGGTCCATAATTCGTTGATTGCTACCGTAAACATTTTAAGTTTGTTTTTGCACTACCACCACGCAAAAGTAGTTCTCTCGGTCTTCACAATGTCTGCTCCGAACCACCGCTCAAAAGGTATCTCTTCAAAAGGCTTACAATCAACGCCTACTCAACCCACACAATCATCCTCACCCGCAGTAAAACAACCGAATAGCGACACTGCCCCCCTTACAGTCAAAGTCTTAGAAGAACATCTTTCAAAGCAGGCTGAAATAATGCGACTTGGGTTCGTCGAAGAAATCGCTGATCAATGATGATCTGAAGCGCATCTACACCTGGTCAGTTGCAAATAGTTTACTTTTAAATCCTGCAAAATCTCAAGTAATTGCTATATCCCACAAAAAAATTTAACTTTAATCTTCTACCTGATCTTTATTTAAATGGTAATAAAATCAAAGCTGTAGAATCAACCACTAGTCTGGGATAGTCAATTAATAGAAATCTGTCTGGATACAATCACACCAACGTGGTCATTGGTCGTATCTACGGCTGCCTTCGCAAGTTATGGCTTACTGCTTATTTTACTCCGCTGGAAACACGACGAAAATTGGTAGCAACTCTAATCCTGCCCCTCATAATGTATGCCGACATTGTGTATTGAAGTCTAGACTCGTTATCCCAGCATAAATTGCGATAGCCTTCAATGACGCGGTGCGTTACATCCACGGCATTCGTAGATATGACCATATATCAGCATACACTAGGAGTTTGCTAGGTTGTGATTTGCACCAGTACCTATATCAACGCCAGGAACTGTATATTTTTACATAACATAATTATAAATCAAAGTCCGTCTTATTTGTACAATAGGCTTAAACTTACTCGATCATCACGAACCACCAGCCTAATACCATACCGCTGCTATTTTCTCAATTCTTCGCGCTTATTTTTCATTCACACCGTGAGACCATGGAACTCCTTACCCCCACATACCTATTAGAGCTATATCCAATCTCTCCAATTTTAAAAGTGCAATTCTCCTATATTTTTCCACTCATCAACATTAAATCCCGACTGTATCTCCTATCCATATCTCCCCAACATAGTTTTAAGAAATTTTCTGTATATAGACCTATAGTACCTGTACTAGTCTTAAGTTATTTAACGAAATCATTTTTGTACTTACATCACACTAAGTACTAAAAAAGATGATATCTTAATGTACAAACCTTTTTAAGAAATAAATGAAAAAATGAAATGAAATGAAATAGAATACTTTCACTCTTAGTTTTTCACGAATCTTGAACAACACACGCAAGGCAACAAACAAGACGTACATAGGTATATATACATACATCCAATCCACCCATTAGTCATATGAGACGATTCCAAAAAATAATATAATTAAATCTTTCGGATTAGTCACTGTGTACGGCCGCTTGTTCAGATTCAGAGATCTCGACATATAGGTATGCGGTACGCCGTATGTAGGTACATACCTACACACATATTCTTTATTGGGAATCGGATTTGTAACGTCATTGGAATGAGGCAAGATTTCTTTTGTTTTTCCTTTAAAAGAATCGAATTGTGTAGGTACGGTGATAGTTACTTGGAATATATACCCACAACCCACAATCTACGTGGTATTTATGACTTTGGAGCTGAGAATTGATTGAGCACCTTGATAAAAAAATATGTTGATCACATAGTTCAGATTTGCAACGCGGTGTATTGTCTCTTATTATTCATTTTAGCAGCTTAAGCTATTTTTGCCATTATGTTGCTTGTGTGTCTACGATATACGTGGTCCTTGGTTTTAAGGCGTGTACGGTGTACCTACTTAGATACGAGTATCTTATCGGTGCGGTGAGATAAGATTTTGTTGGTTCCAAGAAAATGATCGAAGTAACTTTAAAAACTTAAGCCAATTAGAAATTATACCTAGGTACCTACCTAGAACATTCTTGTACCTACAAGTCGAGAATTTTTTAGTACGTTGTACTATTATCCTCCAAGTTGACCTTATCTTAAAGTGTCTACGAGAGCCCAACTTTAGCAGTCAAATTCGTGCAAAGCCTGATAAAGAAAACTTCAAATAAGAAAGATGAAAGCAGGAAGCTAACTGACATATATGTACAGACGGCATTTGGCGCAGAGAAGATGAATGCGTCATTGCCCACAACAGTTCGTAAAGCGTAACCCTGCTCCAATTGACCTCTTTGATGTTATGTCGTCAACATAAGACTAATTAACTCACCCGAATGAATGCCCGCATCCTCCTCATCATCAATCGCTGCCTGCATCGGGGATTGTATATCATAGTCTGCCTCCTCCTCCTGATTGCGTCGGTTGTAAATACTGGCCTCCGAATTGCATTCATGCGTCGATCCACTCAGCGTTATATCCGCAATCTTAAAGTGCTCCCTTATCAGCTCAACGCAACGATCTGACCTAAAGAATCGTTGCAACAAATCCAGCGACAACGGTCGCACATCGTACGCCAAATACAACGCCAAGTTATGGCTGTTGTTGCAACTTGCACTTAAACCCGATCCTACTGTCGCGGTACCCGACGAGGTAATCGATTTCAGCAACGAATTGCTGCGCGATAATTTTGTCGAATGTGCACGACGTATGAAACTTAACGATTTCTTGGCGGGCGATGACGTTCCAAGCTGTTGCGGCGACGTAATTGACGTATCCGACGAGAAACTCTTTGTCGCGGTAAGTTTACCTCCGCCACTGCCGCCACCACTACCACCGATGGTAAGTGGCACTGACGAAGCTGAAGCCGACTGCATCAGCTTTGGTGTTGATTTCAAAAGGAAAAGGTTTTTTGGCGGAAATGTGTTCGATATGATACTACTAGTCGTACTGCCAATCTTACTGCATTTACTCGTTCCCAATCGACCGTTGTTTGGATAATAATGACTACCAGCTGCGGAGCCCTGTCGCAGAGCAGCTGACGGTGATAAATTTTGCGGTAAAGTGCTAGCTTTGGCACGACAATTACTGACACTGGAGCTCACGCTACTGATTGTCGTATTTGTGTCTCTTCGTGACGGCTGTGTTGGTGGTACTGATAAGATATTGGTGCGCGAACGCGATTTCATCATTTTTATCGGTGTCGATGTGTTGGTTTGCATGCGACTTATTTCTGAATCATCGTCATCGTAATCATGATTCGTAGCCGCGATTACCGCCGCGTCTTCATCGGCCATTATAATGTCATCGTCCAGCTCGGCCAGCAGTCTATTCAGCGAGAGACTCTTCGTCAGCGCAGTTGTTGGCTCCTGCGCCTGAGCGATTTGTGGTTGTGGTTTCTTCTTCTCATCAGGATAACCCTGGTCCAAGTTGATTCCATTTAAAACAATTCCATAACGTTTAGTTTTTGAGGCGTTTGACAGTTTTTTCACAGGAGTGCTCTGCTTACTGCTTGTAGTGGTACTAACATTACTAGCACTACTATTCCGGTTCTTACTAGGTGTCGAAACTGTCTTGGCGGCTTTAACAAACTCTCCACCGTCACTCTGATCATCATCGTTGAGATCAACATCGCCCATACCGGTGATGCTCCAATTGAAGCCACACGGGGGCGACATCTTGTTTGATTTGCTATTGCTGCCAAATAACGATATCAATTTCGAATTTTTAGCCGGCGATAGGGTAGCTTTTTGAATATTTGTAAGGCTTTCACTCTCACTTAGACTTGGAGGACGTTGTCGATCACTCAGGGACGTTGTCGACGACGTCTTCGTTACGCTAACAGATGATGGACTGCAATCTTCGTCGTCAGTTATAACCAATGGCACATAGAATGTGGAACGACGTCGAGCTGAACGTGTTGTCGTCGAATCCACAGATGATGTCGATGTTGCTGATGATAAATATGCTAATGGGGTTGTTGTTGTTGTTGCTGCGTTTGATGAGGGTGAATTTGTGGAATGCGACTGTCGTTGTTCAATTGCTTGCAACATTTTTTTTATTTTTTTCTATAAAAAAATCGTTGTTGGCACTGTGAATCTTCTACTGGTCATTTTGTATGGCACACTCTGTATTTTCCTTAACGATCGTATTTACGAACACAGTCCCCAGGGAGAATGCCACGATCGCGAAATATAAACAATAATAAGAATCAGGAACAACACCCATACACAAGAGCAAGTACGGGCGAAAAAAAAAAAAAGGAAAAATTATTCAAAAAACGAAACACAAAATAAAACAAGTAGGTACACCGTACACTAATAACCGAACCGCAGGAAACGAAACGAAGCGTTGCTGTTCGCCACACTAATGCACTTTTAATGCATTTGTCTCATTCTTGTTGGACTGGTTTTGGCTCACCTCACACTACATACGAAACACACACGATTCGGTTTCGGGGGGGCTTTCTTAACGACTTTTTATTTTTCTTTGTGTTGAACCTATCGGAATGTGTTTGGGTGATTTTTTGTATCCTCTTTCAAAAACACCATCAAACGCGACTACAATTGGAGTACTAATTTATAACTTAACACATACACAGTACGAAAATATAATTCAATTATAAGGATTGTTTAAATAAACAAAAAGAAAAATATAATAAACGCAAATATAGAACAACGTCACAAAAACCGATCGAACGCGTCACCAGTTAACACTCAACTGTGAAACGAAATGAGTTAAATGTGTGTCTTTGGCATTTTTTCCATTTTTCCTTTGGTCATAGTATTCGTAACAGGGATGGGAAATTGTACTTTTCACAAGTTGAAATTGTATCTTTTAGGACCGAAGTGTAACTTTTACGTTGTGGAAATTCGTAGCTATACGAATGTTAAGACAAATAATATGCTTATATACCTTTTATTACCTATCTATTGTTTTGGAAAACAACGAAATTCAGACTTTTAAAATAACGTAATAAATGATAGTTCAGTCTCACTCGAGTATTTAGGAACATGCAACTACTTGTTTATTCTAGAAGTGCGTCTTTTGTAACTTTTGAAGTAAACAATTTTTTTGGTAAATTGTATCTCTTTCGAGTGGACTGTACTGTGTAACTTTATTTTGTGATTGTATCCAAAAAGATACAATTGTATCCAATTTCCCATCACTGATTCGTAATTGCCATGGAAACGGAAAGGGAAACAAGAAACAACGTGGATAAACAAATAGATTACACTCAAAAGAGGGGTAACCAATTGAGTGAAGAATCAGAAAAACAGAAAAGGGTCAGCCGCTCATCACGCAGTGTGCCACAATGTTACAAGTGTAACAAAAGTGTTACACTTTTTAAGTATTTTATAATTTTGTTAGAATGTTATTTTCTTTTTTGCTTTGTTACATTTTTTCCAATTAAAATCCTTTTTTGTTTCTCATTAAAAATATTGAAAAGTTGAAGTGCTGCCACTTCTTTCTTTCGAGAAAACTTCTACCAATTTCTGTCAATGGATTTGTTTGTTTACACAGAGCAAAACGTTAAACTGCGAGTGGGAAAGGGAAACAATATTTTTCTGTCTCGCCGCGTCGCCGTTGACAATGTTCTAGAATCTAGATCTCGTGGTAAATAAAGTTTGTGAAATAGAAATTGAAATCTACTTCGATGGTCAATAATTTTGTTTCTTTTTTTGTTTTTTTTTTATTTGTTAAACATAAAATGGACAGGTAGGTCGATAAAGTCTGCGGCAACACTCCTAGGTATAGGTACAATTTTAAATTTAATCAAATGATGGAAAAGAAATTTTAGAAGCGAATAGCGATGAGTAAAAGGTGGTAGATTTCCAGTTCAGGTTCCGAAAATGTAAAAAGTGGTAGAAATACCACTTAAATGGTAGAAGTCCCATCACTGCGTCACCGTCAGCGACAGGCCGATAGTACCTATAGGTATTGATATTGTATATGTGCGATGTGCATTGAGCTTGGGGTTGGGCATGTGTGGAAAAATGCGTGTTTTTTCAGCCTAGAATGATAATCACGTTTTGTATCGAATCTTAATCGTAAATCGTAACTTGAGTGAGATTAAGCGCATTTAGAAACGGGGTGGGTAGGGTTGGGTTAGTAAATGGTTAGTTATTTTCAGCAACTACTGCAGTTGCTTTTATGTCAACTACTTATTTATAATAACTAAAGTTCGCCCAGTGGTAGAAATTCAACAAATTGGAAAACTAATTGCAGGCAGCATTGCATCTCTGCACTATCTGCCCAACAAAAAATAAATAAATAAAAATCAAGCGAATAGGTGTGGTTAAGGCAGTGAAAGTGTTTTTTAACTTCGCCTATTACCTACTTGCAAAACCACAAATGGTTGCAGGATTTATAAGATGATAGGTGGGCCTTTGAGGAGCTAAGTGAACAACCTTAGAGAGCTGAAGTATCGAATCGAATAGGGATACATTCGCCGCGTTATTGCCGATATACGGCCACAAATGTTGGAAAAATGGAATCGGGACGCTGAGGAAATGCATCACTACGTCCTAATCAGAGACAATACTGAGACCTCCAACTTCGACCGATTAACAGTTATTTTCCTACAAGCTAAATTTTATGCTCCCAAAAAGTTTAGGTGCGCTAGTATTGTTGCATAGAAATTCGTATTGACAAATGTCAAAAATCCTCTCAACCAACACATTCGCACCTAATCTTTTTACATTTCACTGTGGGCAAAGCAAAACGGATAGGAATTGGCGTACACGGATAGGACAACAAAATGGCGGATTCCTGGCAAAAATTGAGGGGGCCAGCGGCAAGAGGATTGTGAGTTGGGGGTCTCAGTATGATTTGTTTATGGTCCTAATAATGAATGGTTTGGCAAAACATAGCCAACTTCGGGAATACGAAGTAGTGGGTATAATCGTGGACGGGATGCATCTACCACCTGAGGACGCTGTTTTGCTGTTGAGTGGTACGTCTACGATTGAACAACTGAAGGCCGCCGTTGGAATACATCGGGGACGCATCATGGATCATATCAAGCAACTGACCGCAGTCCGACCTCGGCCATCAATGCGACCTGCCCCCGCTGCCGCTGCTGCCATTCCGGAAAAGAGAGACGGCGATCAAGTCCGATGTTTTAACTGCAGCAAGATGGGCCACTATCAAAGCAAGTGCCCATACGAAGTACGCCCATTAGGCTCATGTTTCAAGTGCTCGAGAATGGGCCATGACCACCGGCGTTGTCCGAATCCATCGAAGCTACTGACACCCCGAAACCTGGCTGCTGCCATTGAAATCACTGAGCGTGAAGCGAATTTTCGAGAGGATGCTGCGGTTGCTGATGTAGATGTAGGGGGGTCTGTGAACTCGGTAAGTGTTGCTTTCAAGTCTGAATCTGCTAATGACCGAGATTTTACGAATTTTCTTTCCGGTTAGTTTTGTCCGGTATTCTACAATCAACAAACGTATTATATCGAAGAAGCAAAAGACTTCATTCCGAAGTTTGAGGAACCAGGTTCTTTCATTTGGCTGTATCGACTGTATTATTAAATTTAGAAAAATGTGCCTTAAGCATACATTAATAATACTTCCTGACGAACAAACTAATATTCCACTTATTTTGGGTAGGGATTTTCTAGAAAAATGCAACATTAAACTATGTCAGGTGAACAAGAAGTTTGCTCATGTAAGCAGCGATATAGCTAATAAAAATATTCTTAACGAAGATTCGTATTTTTGCATTTTTGAACCAGGTGAAACCTCAGCCAACGAAAGTAGAGATGTTAAGAAGCCCCCGGTGGCTAATGTTGGGTCATATGTGTTGTTTGACAGTGGTGATAGTCATAGTGTGAAGGTTGAAGAAAATACCTTTGTTTGTCCTGAGGTCTATTCGGTCGAGTTGAGTGATAACATTAAGACAGAGGAGTTGTTAGATATTAATGAGTTACTAACGAAGCAAGAGGTAGATGCTATTAGACGCACCATCCATGAACAATATTTGAATCCTGCCGATATAGAGATCAAGCCGCATGATTTCGAGATGAAAATTAGGTTAACGGATCAGACACCGTTTCACACATCTTCTAGACGTCTATCGTATTTTGAGAGGATAGAGGTACAGACGATTTTAGACAGATTATTAGAACAGAAGCTCATTAGGCCAAGCCAATCTCCATACGCATCTGCGGTAGTCCAACTCAAAAAGAAGTCGGGAGAGCTTCGTATGTGCATTGACTTCAGAACTCTTAATAAGGTCACAGCTAGGAATATTTCGGGGGAAAGAATATCTTTTCCACCTTAGATTTGAGAGATGGATTCTTCCGCGTGGCAATGGCACCTGATTCGATTCAATATACTTCTTTCGTAGTGCCGCACGTTCAGTTTGAGTACATCCGAATGCCATTTGGTTTGAAAAATGCACCTGCTGTTTTTCAGCGATATATATGCGAAATTTTTGCAGATTTAATCTCCTCTGGGCAAATCTCGGTTTACATAGATGACATAGTGTTGGCCACTGTAACCCTAGATGAACATGTCAGTTTGCTGCAGAAGGTTTTACGTTTTTCTGCGTCTATCCAAGTGTAGGTTTGCTTATAATAAGATAGAATATCTTGGTTATTCTGTTACTTCAAGCGGAATCCGCCCGAATGATAATCATATCGAAGCAATAAAAAGACTGCAGCCACCTCGTCACCTGTTTTGGGCATATTTAGTTACTTCCGGATGTTCGTGGAGGGACACAGTAAAATGGGCAAGCCACTGACTGAGTTGACCCATGAAGGGACACCTTTTTCCATGACTGCGGGGCGAATAAATGCTTTTGATGTGCTAAAAGATAAGTTGATAAATAAACTGCGATGCCAGTTCATTAGGTTTTGGGGCAGTGTTGATGCAGAGGCAAGACGATAGGAAGTTTCATCCTGTCTCGTTTTTCTCGAAAACGGCGTCCCCAGCCGAGCAACGATACCATAGTTTCGAGTTGGAGTCGTTGGCTATTATATATGCCCTTTAGGCGCTATCGGGTATATTTAGAGGGACTGAAGTTCAAGATCGTCACTGATTGCAATTCACTTAAATATACCTTGGAGCGTAAGCAGATGAACGCTAGAATTGCTAGGTGGGAGCTTGAGTTGCAAGCTTATGATTACGACTTGCAGCACCGTCATGGTGTTGCTATGGGGCATGTAGACGCCTTGAGTCGGTTGCATCCACAACCCGAAGAAGCTTTGAGGCCCGTGAGTGAGTCCAACTATTCTAATGACGTATTAGCCATTGATGACTCTGGTGTCTGGGTTGACGAGGCACACCCAAGTAAGTTTTGCCGTACTATACATGTGATTGACGGCAACGAAATCTGTTTCCGAGTTCAACTCACCCATGGCCGTGATGAACGCATCGTGAGGGTGCGAGATAAGTTAGAGGATGGCCCGATGGATGGGTTTGAGATGAAAGATGGTCTTGTTTTCAAAGTAGATGAAAGTGGTGGACGTTTGTTATATGTAGCAAGCGAGATGGAGGAGAATGTTATTAGGTTGGTGCACGAGAAATTAGGTCATTTGGGTGTTGATAAGACGATTGATGGCCTGCACAGACATTATTGGTTCCCAAATATGAGGGCTAAAGTTTGCAACTTCATTAGGAACTGCATCCGCTACATACTGTACGCGGCCCCTGTTCGATCATTTGAGCGGACACTATAAAGCATCGAAAAGAAGCCAGAGCCATTTGATACACTTCATTTAGACCACTTTGGTCCACTTCCCTCCATAAACTCAAAGAAAAAACACATTTTGATAGTCATTGACGCCTTCACAAAATTCAATAAGCTTTACGCTGTTAACTCTACTAGCACCCGGGAGGTTTTAGCTTGTCTTGAAAAGTATTTCTCGTATTATAGTCGGCCCCATCGTATTATCACGGATCAAGGCACATGTTTCACCAGTTTAGAATTCGCGGATTTCCTTAAGAGGCATAACGAAAAGCATGTTAAAGTCGCTGTTGGGTCTCCGCAGGCCAGCGGTCAGGTAGAGCGTGTGAATAGGACCCTAAAAGCCAATTAAATTGCGTAAGCCGGCTAGCTATGCCGAATGGGTCCAGATGCTTCCACCGATAGAGTTCGCTCTAAACAACTCGAGACACAGTTCGACGAAACATTTAGGTACCAAGTGAATTGCTCTTTGGGGTGGGGCAGCGTGGTAGGATTGTTGACGAATTTTCTGAATATCTTTCTGGTCCTGCGGCCACTCGTGATTTGAAGGCTAGGCGTGCAGATGCCTACGAAGCTATCCAAAGATCACAATCTTATAATGAGGCATATTTGGCTAAGAAGTGTTCACCGGCGAAGAAGTATGCGGTAGACGATTTCGTTGTTATTCGGAATGTGGATGTTACACCTGGGAGAAACAAAAAGTTAATCCCTAAATATCGTGGTCCGTATGTAGTCTGTAAAGTATTGGGAAATGATCGATACGTAGTTCGCGATGTCGAGAACTGTCAAATGACACAGCGACCATATAATAATATTATTGAAGCCGCTCGTATGCGGAAATGGGTTGAAAGTAAAAACAATGATGAAGTTTGAAGCAGATTTGAAGGCAACATTGGGGTATATGATAATTTAGTTTCTTAAGCAGAAATGTATGTATGTATAAGTAGGTATCGAGGTCGATTAATATGTGTAGATTGGCCGAAGCTATAAGAATTATAATGTAAGCATATAGAGGCGCTTGGTGAACGCACTCAGGCTCTGTAGTTCGAGTTGCGCCATCTGGTGGTCCCTCTTAGTTTTAGGGATTGAGAAACGAAGTAGCCGTTGCCAACTTCATTTTTGAATAGAGAAATAAAAACGAGAAGACAGAGTTTGTTCCGCCATTTCTTTAAAATAAAAAACTAGTTTACAGTTCTTTTTCCAGCCAGCTCATCGAACTTTTCTTTGGTCATTATCATAACAGTATCATAAGTTATGGAGTTGATTAACCTTAAAAAGTAGCTAAGGGTCTTCAGTTGAAATTCTCACAATTAATAAAAACGCGTTGACGTGCATTGTGTGATCATTTCTGTATTCTCGCAGCACTGCTCGTCAGCTCCTTTTCAAAAGATTTATTTCATTTGCCAACCGATAGTGCCTCGCATTCTGGGATAACAGGCCGACCTGATGACAGGAGGTGCTGCTGCAACTGAACAAAGTCATTTAAAACAAATTTTAAAGGATCAATACGGTTAATCCTCTTATTACGACCCTCCGCTGTGGATTCTTTCTTTTATTGCCGAAAGGATTCATTGCATTGCAATGCACAAGAGTAACACCGTTCCCGAGCTCTAACTAGGCATGCACACACAGCCGAACAATAGAGCGTAATTCATTTCGTCGTGCAAAAATTTGCATCATAATACTCGAACCTGAAAAGGGTAATCCTTATTTTTCCTCGATTTAAATTACGTTCACGTAGAGGGTTAATCATGTTGGACATGTGGCCGGTTCCAATGTTTACAATGTTAACTATATAAGTGACGAAGTTATGAGGTGCGGTTTTGTTGAAGTTTTTTGCACATTTCAAATATAGGTATGTGTACGTTATCAAAATGTCCTTGTTGGAGATTAAATTAATGATACGACCAGTTTTGCAAACAAAAAAGATGCAAAAACAACTGCCGAATAAAAAATTGCCACTTAGGATGATTACTACTTTAGTGGAATGTGCTAGCGTACACCTTTAACGCACAGCAGCTGCTGCTTGAAAACCATCTAAGGGTACGATGCGTGCTCGTGTTCTTTTTCTTGTCATTTTTTTTTTTATAAGCCAAGCCAGCCAGATGTTATAAAAAGATACGTGGAACAAAAAAAAAAAAAAAAACAATCGATTTCTCCTGGAAAGGATCGCGACACGGCATGCATCATTGAGTGTTGGACTCTTTTGTTTGCTGGCGTTCAGTGTTCTAGGGTTCGAATGTGTTACTGAGAGCGATTTCTATACTTAAAAACCAGTTATACAAGAGTGTGATCCCAGATAAGAAAATGTGGTCAACGATAAGTGAAAGAGTACGGTTGGGATCTGATGCATCTATGCACGAGCGCGTGCTAGTATAGAGTAGATTTATGACATGTTTTTTCATTCAAATGTCATGATTGTAAGTTAGGAGGAGTTTGTAGTGTGTCCTTGTGAATATTTATTACTACCTTAAGGTTATAAGAAATGTAGAAGTCTTAAATTTTAAATCTAAAAATAAAACTTTACTTGCTTATTATTCAGTCCTGTGGATTGCAAGGGTGCCCGCTTAATAGAAATTAAATTGAAAACCCGGTTATTAGCACTATACGCGGAGTAGGTACTGTATTTCGATTGGATAAGCGGTCCTGCTTTAAGATAATACAAATTCAAACTTTTAATCCTTCGAGACATACTTAGAACTGTAGGTATAGCATTTTCCTGGATTTATAACACTGAGGAAAAGTGGCTGCATCTCCCAATGTTTGGTTTGGAAGTAACCTTACTTGATATTTACTACTTATAAGAAACAAATTCTTATATCAGGAAAAAGATACGTAACAGAAGAAATTCGCTCCTCATTTTCGTTCACTTTTTTGGAGTATACTTCTTTTTACTCATAAATTTTGTATTCATTAACAACCTATTAACAAACCAAACTACGATTCATATTTAATACAAAAAAGAATCAAGTTCTTATATGCAAAATTCTTTGTTTTACATTATTTCCATATAAGGTGGGAACTAAGTCCACTTTCTTAGAGGAACTTAATACACATTAAAAAATAAAAAGATGGAGCTAACTTCCAACATTTAGAATTGAATAATTTTTTAAAATTTTTATTCCTACCGAAGTGGGACTCATATCCATTAAAAAAATGTATGGAATTATGACCCTTCTAACATGTTGCTTAAGTTAATTGAATTTAATAGCAGAGCTGCCATAGTGCCATGCCAGAGTCTAAGCATCCAGCGGGGCCCGTTGTAGTTTTTGCCGATGGTTCATTTAAGCTTGGATTATTTCTTCTTATTTTTTTTTTTTTTTTTTTTTTTTTTCAAATTTGTGGAAGCTAATTCCAAAAGTTATTTGAGAAAATTAATTGGTTTTAGCCTTCGTAAATTTCGGACGCTAAAAGGCAATTTATTTCAAACAACTTTTTATGTTATGTTTAAAGTTAATTTCATTATGAACTTATGTCTCGTGGATTTAAATCCCTGCGCCCATTTTTTTTGGTTACCAGTCTTGGTATGCGGCAATTTTTCTTTGATTATTTTTAGAGCAAACTAAATATATCGATTTTGAAAATGTTGTTCATTAAATTTTGTACATATATATTTGTTTCTTTTGTTCATAAAAATTGCAAAGTACATAGATGACTTTTAAATTTTACTTTGTTACTAGTTACTCTAAAAATATAAATAGTTGGATTTTTTTTTATTATTTTTAATATTTTTATATAGGTATAAAAAAAGGAACACTATGACTTAAGGTAACATATAATTTGAAATATGTAAAACGGCGTAAACAACTCCCTAACTTGCTCTTCTAAATACAAATAATTACAAAAAAAATCAGTAAGTCCTTCTTAATTTATTTCCATTTGAAATCATCATGAAATTCCATTAAATTCAAAAGAACTGGGTACTACTGAACTTATATTTCAAGAACGTTTTTTTTGGTTCTTAAGTTCACATTCCGTATTCAACATAATATCTCTTTTTTGACCAAGAAAAATAACTCTTGATTTCAGAAATAAGTTATTGATATAAGAAAATTGTTTCTGATTTCACATGAACATACATATATAACTAAGGAAACAGATTCTTCTCTTAGATCAAGAAAAGATTTTTAAAATCTTATTTTATAAAAATAATTCTAGAGGAAAAACACCTTATGTTTAGCTTTCTTAAATCACGAAAAACTTTCTAGTTTTAGTATTTTTTTTCTCGTTCTTGACTCTTTGACGGGTAGACGCCCGTAAAGTTGTAAAGTATGCATGAAATTTTTCAAGACCTGGATCTGAGTAAACTTTGATGTTTTCAGCACAACAAATCTATTTAGTGCCCGGGTATAATGCAACCTCAGGTATAATTTAGCTTAAAGATCACACTAACTGAAGAGGTCGTTTATTGGATGAGGTTCAGGTCAACCGCGAACTACCACACCCTCTAAATTTGTAAGTAAGCTGCCTGATACAATGTAAACAGTTTTTTGTTATTTTGTTATATAATATTAAGCCAAGAATATCTTGACCGAGTTTACATTAAATTTTATTTATTTATTTCATCTTAAAAGCTTAACTTATTTTCGACTTTACAATATATAATACAAAAATGTGGTAGCTTTTATAATTCATTTAAAATTATAAATTTACAATGTTCCCAGTTCCCTACACATATTAAAATTAATTAAGTTTTTGAATTTATTATAATTTACGCAAGCCATAGTGATAGGATCATTCTGTGTTAAAAGTTTTGCCTAGGTCGATGAACACGAGAGGGAACATATACATTAAATGTAGACAGTAAAAACGAACAACCAATGTGGCCAGTTAAGGCCGCATGTGCAAACATTACGGAATAATATATCCTTCTTTTAAAAAGAGGTTTCAAATTTATTAAAGAACATCTATCCTCGTGGGTTGGATGATTATTGTTCCAGATGAACTTTCGTAATGCATACTTAGTAAGCCTTCTTTGAATTTTCTCTAAGCGTGATTCAGCATTCCGGTAAAAAGGAATAATACAACAGTATTCTAATATTGAACGAATCAAGGCATTGTATAGAGTTTTAAGTGTGTATGGATCATTAAAATCTTTAAAGTTTCGAAAAATGAAACCTATCATTTGATTAGCTCTGCCAACTATGCAATGAAAAGTTTAGTTCAGTGTCAAAGATGACTTCCAAGTCTTTTTGGTCTGAAACCCTACTCAATGTCATGTTTTCTATTTTACAATTAAAAAAATATAGGGAACTTTTTTCTACTAAAAGTGAGTACGGAACATTTTTTAATATTAAAATAAAGGCCATTACGAATGCAGCAATAATTTAATCGGTTTAAATCATTTTGTAACGCTAAGACATCTGACACACAGTTTATTGTTTTGCAGATCTTTAGATCATCTGCTTACAAAAGACATTTATAGTTTAATACGAAAGAGGGTAAGTCATTAATAAAAATAAGAAAAGTAAGAGGCTCAATATAGCTTCCTTGGGGAACACCTGAAAAATTACGAATTTCACTTAAAAACGAGGATCCAATTTTAACAAATTGTTTGCGGTTGGACAGGTAACTGCTGATCCGTTTTAAAATGTTAGAATGAAATCCAAAAAGTTTAAATTTATTTAAAAGAACGTTGTGTTGCACGATATCAAAGGCTTTAGAAAAATCAGTATGCACGCAATCTACTTGAAGACGTTTTTCAATATTTTCAACACAGTAATTAGTAAAAATAACCAAGTTTATAGAGGTCGATCTGCCACTTATAAACCCGTGCTGATATTCAGAAATATAGTTACGAATAAATTAGTACAACTTTTTTTTTTAACAGCTGCCTCGAATATTTTAGGAAACAGTTGCAGCTTTGCTAAAGGCATATAATTTTCGATATGTCTCTTTAGTAAATAAGTAAATAGTTGGCCCAACAGGTCCGGTGGGACCCTAGGCCTAGCTTCTCACAACCATTCGTTTTGTGTGCGTTTTTCAAGTTTGAAACGAATGGAAGGGATCTACAATTTTTTTCCGACTCCAAACGGCTAATTGAGAAGCATTTGCAAGACAGTTATACTCTCGGATGTTTGTCAGACGATCGCGAGAGGTGGCGCAGTGGAAAAAAAAACCCTAAGTTGGAATTTGGGTTTTTGCGGGATTTGAACCTCGACCCCTCGCTTAGTAGTCCAACACACTAACCACTAAGCCAATGCGCCGACGATATGTCTCTTTGATCCTGATTTAAAAATTGGAGGAGAAACTCACCAGTAGTTCAAGATAAATTCAATATAATCCTTATTGGATCAGCAATACTATTTGCATTTTTTTTTTAAAACAATGGTGGAAAGTTATCGGGTACTACGCTGACACTCGAACCACGTAATTACAATACCGAGAGGATTTCATCATTAGTTAAGAAAATAAAACCAAGGTCTGTTATATGCTCAGTTTGATCAGAGAAACTGCAATTGATTTGCTCACTAACAAAAATTTAGAAAATCTATTATAACTATAATTCGTTTACATTACTACTAGAAATTCCGTTAAGTGACATGCAAGAAGGTATTCCTAAAAAAATCCATGTTGTGTCAAACCATTTGGTTTAAACTGAAATTCAATTCAAATGACGCTTTAAAACATTGAACTAAGTTTTCATGAGAATGGTTAGTGCTTATTCAAATAAGAATTGCGTTGCAGCCAAAACACCAGTATTCCCAAAGCGTACGCCAGACAAATCTATGTACATTCCACTATTTATACGATCAAACTCCGTAATGTGCTCACTGATTCACTGCGTAGAATACCCACAAAAATTCAATTCTTTGAGAACTTTCTTCTAATGCAGAAATACTACGTAGTACAATAAGGCTAGGTACTGTGAGATTTTAAATGTGTATCCTGCTGATATTTATAAACCTATGCGTTCTAAAAATGTTCCTACATTTTGCATATTTCTCACCCTTTTACATTTCTGTAAGTATGTTAACATACAAATCGCCCCCTTGACACAATAATACATCATATTTACAACATTACAAAACAGGAAGTAAATTTGCCATTATACATGTTTAAAGCAAACAATAAGAACATTGGTGTCAAATTACCTTAGACGAAACATGAAATATGCGAAGAAAAATAATGCATAAAAGAAACCGAAAGGACGATTCCAAGAACCGGAATTTATCTCTATTTTTCTATTTACTTACCCACGGACTGCAACTCTTACAAACAAAAGATAGTTTTTCTCCACAATTAAAATAATATCATAGAACCATAAGCTAAGGCATTCCTGTCTATGTTTCAATGGAGTATAGGAATGCTGAAATGACGTGTTGGGTAGGTTTCTACGCATCGTTGAATGAAATTGCTGTTTGTGTTTTTTTTTTTTTTTTTAAGGAGAAAAGATTGCAGATTTATTAAGGTAAATGGAAATTCTTGAAAAACGAGGTCAACCGCACAATGAAAGTGAAAAGGCCGATAGGAAAACATGCAACGCAGAACTGTGGCGTAGACGTGGACGTGATAGAAATCTGTGTAGGTACGGAATGTCTATAGGTGCAGTACCTATACACGTAGGGAAAATATATATTTTTCTGTTCACTTATGTTAAGGGTTGAAAAGGTTGTTTGGGTAAATGTAGGTTAATTGGGATTCGCTTTTTGTTGACTGAAGTCGATTCGCTTTTATAGTCATTTAATGAAATTGATCTTCTCGTTGATTAGGTTAAATAGAGTCGCGCGAAACGCACATAAATATACATACGTAGCTGTTAAACAATTGTACTCCTTAAGTAAGAAATAACATCAATACGAAACCAATTTTGGGAGTTTTTAAAAATGTGTTACAATGGGTCGTATGTATAAAAACTAGCATTTGCTTTGGGCAAAAGGTTTAAGCAGAGTAAAAGCCCTTGGCTTTGAATCGGTATAAATAAAGACCTACCTATGAGAATTCGAACATAGCATTTACTTTGCTGTACGACTGTACGTTTACTTGCCTTGCAATTCATGTCAAACCTGAGCAGTAAATTTGAATTTTTGAATTTTCCTTGAGATTTGAACGACTTTCATTGAAATTAAAAAACTTAATTCAGAAATAGGAATGCTCCAATTACTCCTGGAAATATGATTTTTGTTTGCCAAGTAGGTTGTTAAAGTTTTATTTCTTCTTCAGTTGCCGGGAATTGTATATGATCTGCATATTCTTGTTGGAAATATTTGTTGACACAGCAGCCAATTGGATAAAGAAATTGGAAATGAAATATCGAGATGATTTTAAACTGTCAACCTTAGAAATGATTTTTTCTAAACATTTTTATCTGAACGAAATACTAGCCAAATAGTCCAAACTTCGCATGTAACGAAATAGTTAGATACTGTTTTTTTCATAACTGTTTTGTTGGTTTTCCTGTACAAACAGAATTTAACTGAACTGTTTATAAAAAAAAAAATTTAAATTCACAATGCTTAGATTGTTTTAGGTTCAAAATGTGCATACAAAATATTTAGCAAAAGGCCTGAGTCAAGTAAATAGCAGACTTGTAATTTCGTAGCAATTGCTACGTTTTATTCTTACGGATCTGAGTAAAAGGTAAGTAAAGGCAGCTTTTCGAACATGTCAATAGTTAGTGTTAGCTCCACTATCAGTTTTTATTCATACCAAATGTAGCAAATGCTTCGGTTTTGACATTTCGTTTGAGTAAAAGCAATTGCTACGTTTTATTCATACCAACCAATATAAAGAAATTTAATTTTAGTTATCAGCGAAAAAACCCCCGGCCCGGGCATTCTTTTTCTTTAGATACTTTGTAAACAGACTAGTTGGGTATATGAGAATTTACTAACTGCCGTACTAAAAACAAATTTTAGTCTCGACTTTAAATTTACGGAAGCTCACAAATGCGAAATTTGTATGGAAATAATTTAAATTTAAACATTTTTATTGGTAAAGGCCTATGATATGTTGAACTTATATGGGGTGAGATGAGAACGCATCATACAATTTGACGGACGAAGTTTGAAAGAACAACGAGCTAGTTTTCAAAAGTATTATGTTGCTGCATATGAAAAATGTTGTGAACGAAAATCGGTCCAATGGTATAAACAATGTAAGATGTTGGTGCGGTTTAATTAGCCAAGGTCTCTGTAATTTTTCTGAACAAAATCCTGACTTATTTTTACACAAAAAATGAAATGAAACAGATTTTAAAGAGTAATTCCCCTCGATCGTTACGAAAAAAAAAAATCCGTCCACCTAGATCCAGGGCAAAAAAACATTTTATCGTGGAATGCTCTAAGGACAGGATTATACGTGTCATTTTTCTTTATCGACAGCCATTCAGCAATAAAAGCCTTAACTGCAACCAAAATAAAATCGAAGCTTGTTAAATGCTGTCGCGAAAAGCTCAAGGTTCTTGTTATCCGGCACAAGATAATGCTCTGCTGGGTTCCGAGACATGAAAGCATTACAGGCAAAGAGAAAGCGGACGAATTAGCTAGACTAGGTTTGACAGTTATCGGAACAAATTGATCCTACCACAAGAATGCTATGGCCAACCTTCAATGAAGCCAGAACCGAGAGTCTCATACGAAAGGATAGAAAATCTCTTTCCACCCTCGTAGGAATCCTATAACGGGGCACAACACTCTGCGGTATCATATGAAGAAGTTACGCTTGACGGAAGAAAAACTTTGTATAGAGGCTGCAGTGATGAGGAAGCTCTTAAGGACACAACCCACTCCCTATATCTCTACCCAGGTTTCCAACACAATAGGCACAGATTCTTAGGGAGACACTGCTTCCACAACCTAGACGAGCTTTCCAGCACACATAAAGACAAGATAATGAGCTTTATCAAATCCACAGGATGGTTTTTAACAACACAGTGAGTACTTAATCACAGGTATTTATAGACCCGCATACCTAACCTAACCTTAATCTACCTAATATTTGTTTTAAAAATAATGCTAAAAGCTGTATTTTATTATCAGCCATGATCTTTATAGATCATCGATTTACATGTAATTCCAACAACAGCATATGATCCTGTTTCCCATCGAGATCATTAATCATGATACTACTATACTATTTTCCGATTGTTTTATTCTTAAATGTTGGTGTGCCTGTAAACGATAGCCTCACGATCACGTTGCCAGACTAAAATATGTAAAGCCATTCATAGCACACAAAATATTGATTAGTGTATTTTAGCATTTTTCCACTCTCGAATGAATTCTGTATAATTCGACATAATTCGACATGGCAGTGCGCTTGACTTCTAAAAAACGGTTAATGTGGTTACGATTCCACGTCCCGTATATATGTATACTCTCCGAATGGGTGTATAACAAATGCGAAGAACAAAAGTAAGTTTTAAAACTGAAAACCAATCATTTTGAGTTATTTCCAAAACTAATCGATAGACGCTGTTTTTTCATACAATATGAGATACAAATCTGATCTGATCTGATCCGGATCAGATCACGCTGATAATAAAATACTGCTAAAATCATATATTTTTGCAACTATATGAAGGACATACCATTTGCACGCCAGCCAGCTCTTTTCCCATGCACCCTTTTTAAACTAATAAATTAATATTATAACTTTAATAACCTATCCATCAGTACTATAGGTACCTTACTCTATAAGAAATGAACACCCGGCATTGCAACTGGTCAGTACCCCTTTCATATGAAAAACAACGCGTATCAGCAAATTTGAATACGAAAGCGGTCATCACCTGGTGTTTGCGAAGCAGGAGCATTTCTCACATATTTACAAACCTTCTTAAAAACTGTTATTTTTATTCTCAAAAGTGCTGGTTACCCCTGTTTGGGATGAATGAAAAGAATAAATAATGTTTGCCCAAGGAATTCCAATTAATTCTACCACATATACCATAATGTCATATTGTTCCTTAAAAAAATGTGTATATATTTCTCGTTGTCACTAAACGAAATGACAAATGGTCACCGATATGGGAACAAGAAAATCACATAAACAAACGTTTTTTATGTGCCTGTTGGGGGTCATCAGCACCACCTTTTCTAGACCCATTTGTATCTGTTAGCAGATTGTTTTCACTCTCGCAGAAAAAAAAATGCATCTGGGGATTCGTTCCGACATATGTGGAACATGGGATAGTACGAACATTTCCACAATATCCCACATAGGATCCGGAAAATGTTAATGGCAGAATGCAGCACGGTCCTCGGTATAGGTATACTACTCGAGCAGGGAGAAAAGCCATTGACATTGGAAATCATCGATGATTGTGTACTGTTATGTGGATTTTTGTTTCTGTGGCATATTGGCCACACATGCTGAACGAACACACACTTGCAAACGTGCGAAAGTGGACATTCTTATCTGAAAGATTAATGTTATGCTCTTGTACGAAGGACATCAAATTGCTTGGTCGATTTTCTCAAGAAAAAGAAGGCGCCAGCAGATGCGGGTCTAAACCACCACATGCTTGTTAGATGAGTCATTGCATTGACAACATTTTACAGTAAAAACATCCAGCATTGCACAGCAGCTTTGTTTTGTTTTAGTGCATGCAAAAATGCAATAAAAAAAAAATTGCCGTGAAATTGTTCACCCAACGAATGAACACCGTAGCTGTGTTTGGTCCGGAAATTCGTGACTATACTGTCAAATGGCTGAAGTACTCATTTCCGGAGCAAATTTTAATGTCGGCTATTATTTATGTTTCTTTTTCTATTTTCCAACAACCATAATTCCGTTTACGTTTTGCATATCTAATGGCAAACAGACTTTTGATGCAATATGTGCCTCAAGGTGCCTTCACTTGACCTCGATCGAATTGACGACAAAGAGTATAATGCAATTAGAATTAATTAATTGAGACAGATGTGCAGTTTGATGGTTTAGCAAAAGCCGATTAAAAATAAAATTATATAGTCACTTTCGTGGTAGTCACCCCTGTCATTTTGTGCGGTACTATTTGATATTCGAGGCTCCCAAAGCCACCCATCCGGACAGGTGATTTCAACAGGATATATACCAAATTAAGAATAATTGTGGGCATTCCTAAAGAATTTCAACTACTTTTCGACACCTGAAATTATGCAGCGAATGTGGTAGGTAGGTAGGTATAGGGTGATGACTTTAGCGCCACCCCTTTTGCGTTTCAATCACTTGCAATGTCTTAATGAAAACAAATTATCTTATTTTCTTTTTTTGGAAGATTCTCCAAAGATGCGTTGCTGTATGTAATTTGTTTTCCAATATATTGCGTATAATACCCTAGTCACACCAATCCGAAAAAATGTTTTCGAAAACAGATGTTTTCCCATACATATTACGGTTTTCAAAACGAGTCGCTTAGAGTCATTTTTCACGAAAACGACTTCCACTCGTTGGGGTGTTGAAACAAACATACCTTTTGCAATATTCAGCAAATTCAGCAGAAGAGCTGGCCGAACAAATGTCACAACTCACAACTTAAAATCATTTTCCATACTTAATTGTAGTTTATTTAAATCAACAGCGATAGATGGCGAGAAAAAGCAAAGAAATGCTTTTATCAGCAGAGTTAACAAAATTGGAGTCAGTTATTTGCTTTCTCTTATATCTGTTAACTAACCTATGCTTGCCTCGCTTCGCCAGCCTGCAACTTCTTCAATTCAGAACCCAATAACTATGATTAAAACTAACGAAATCCACTGATCCACTGAAATGATTTATATCTTAAAATTGGTGTAAGTTATTGACTTTTGTACCAACTTCTATTCCAATCGGACAAGGCGTTCTTAAGGTATGAGCTTGAAGGTACATAGTAGTGAGGTTAGGTTAGAGTAGTCGGTTTGCGAGGCAGGGGGAACCTGCACCCGCCACACTTAGATCATTGTAGATTCATTGTGATACATAGTAGTGAAATATTCTGTCTAGATCTCGACTGCTGGACACGGACAGTCTGATGAGAATAGATCGCATCCTATCTTTTATTCGCAATGTTTTGCAATGCAATTCTGAAAACAGAGCCAACTTCAAGCGTTAGTTCTTATAAATTTATTCTGGCCAAACAGCTTTCTGAGGGAGCTTATACAAACACAGACATATACTACGTACTTGCCAAGCCGGAGTAGGTGTAGTAGATACCTACTGATCCAAACGATATTTTTGTCTCAAAATTTCAATAATGCTTACCTGAAAAAAAGAAAGATAAAACAAGAGTTAGTTTTGTGTAAACATGAGAAGACATATTTAAAAAAAATGGTATTCATTCATGCCATTGGTCAAGTCGAAAACACGGGGAACAGTGTCTACCAGAAAAGTGAGTTGTTATGGCCCAATCGTGCAGTTGTTGGTGTAGCTAGAGACAATACTGAGAACTACCACCTTCGGCCGATTTTCCATTACTTTGCCTACAAGCTATATTTCAACGGACCGGCGACGATTTGGTGCGATAGTATTGTTGTCAGTGGTCTCTGTTTGTAGCCACTGGTCTACTTCATTTTGTTTATATCTTAAAAGTATAAGAATAAATATTATCTATCTATCTATCTACTAAGCGAGTGAAATAAGACTACCAGACGGCGCGGCAACAAGACCCCGAAGACATAGGTACTCAAACAATAATGGTATAAAATTGTTTTTCTAATAAAGCCAATTAAAATAAAATTTTAGAATATGTTGTCGACGACAGACCATTTCCCTATTTCGATCCTCAGAATACATTAAGTTAGTCCTATAAAAACTGAGTGGCTAGGTATGGCAAAATTTGTTTTGTTTAATAATGTCATTGTGTAGGCAATATCAACTTATACAGCATAACCTAACCGTGGTAGATGAAATTAAAACCTTTAAAAACCGATGTAGACTGTAGAGGTAGTACTTATAATAAAGGATCTAAACAATAATTGTTCGAATTCCTATATAATAATCTATTCACGCTGTTCTCACGTCCGTATCGGTTGTTTTAAAGGATATACTCTTGGTGGTAATCGTCACAATACAATGCATTATTTTTAGGTCAATGTTTTTACAAACACCTTTTTTTTTTTTTTGAAATTGATAAAACCAGTTTTGATTTTGGAAGGGACACTTTTGAACAGCAATGTTAATTTTTTTTAGTGATTAAGACACACATTTTTTTTTTTTTTTTTTTTGTGTTCAACCCAATCAGTTTATTTCGAAAAATCAAACGCAAAAATTATCAAAGCCGATGTTTTTGATTTACCTGGATTGTTAATTGGTGTAGGCAACTTGGCTTTAAATTCTATATGCCTCTTATAAGCGATAAAATTGCATAAAATTGTAGATCCCTTCCATCGTTCCAAAAATTAAAAACTCACACAAAACGAATGGTTGTGAGAAGCTAGGCCTAGGGTCCCTAGGGTCCCACCGCATAAATCAGCTAAATAATGTGTCATATTCTTTAACATTCGATGGTTTTATTGGGTCCTTTTGCGCAGTCATGCATAGTAGATTGAGGTTTCTTATCCCATTTTCTTCGTTTCGTTGTCGGAATTCTGCTGTAAAATATCACCATTAATTTCCCACAATTATTTAGGACGTCATTGATGCTGAGTATTCATTAAACTCTCACATCCTTGCATATAAGTTTTGAGAGCAATCTCAACCCTTTGTCAAAGGAAACATATGATACTCGTATGCAAATGGAATCATTCGACTGCAATAAATCGGTATCAGGAAGGACAGTTCTGATGCAGGTACCCTGCTTCTATTTTGGAAGGACGAACCATGTCCAACCAACTGTGGGACACAGACAAGGCAAAAAGGGGTTTCGGTTAAAGAACTGCCCTTTCACAGCCGATTGAGCATGTGGATCCAGATGGGAAATGGAATGTTCCTTCAAAAATAGCATATCAATTTTAAGGATCGTATGTATGCCTCGGTGTGTAGTGTAGAAGGTAGAGCTGGGTATTGTATTAATCAGCAGATTAAATCAAGATTCGTCATATTTGTTTAAGGATCTCTCCCCTTCTCTTTAAAAATAAGAGTTTTCCTTGGGATTGACATTTAACAGGCGAACGTTTTATACAGAACTTCTACAGTTAAATAATTTATTGAAAAATGGATAACAGATCAATAAATTTCAGAGGGTATAACGTAACAGGAAAAAGGTGCGAAGAAATAAGTCTTTGTTTGATTTTCTCAGGAAATAATGATTTCTCTGCACACATTTATCGGTATATAATATACATTTATGAGCAAAATGATTTAGGTATGTTAGGGGTATAATTAATTACTTTTGCTATTGAATGTCATAAACACTGCATTCTACACAGGGAGTGTGGGAGATGGTATATAAAACAAAGCATAGCCAAGACTTTGTGCTGGGTAATCAGTAAAACAAAAAGGATATACGGTTTATTGTTGAGAATAATATGTAATACAAATTATATGAGAAAACGGAGCTACCTACAAAATCTTCATTTGATGGTATCACGGTATCACCATAGAAGCGCTTGAGAAAGTACAATTTCGTTCGTATATCGAGGGAGGTCAGCAGATATCTTTAGAGCTCCCTCCCACCGGCAAAAGATCGATCTGTCCCGAAGATCCCAAAAAAAATCTGAACACCTCGGTGATTCGTCACCAATTTTAAATAGACTCGTCATCGTCTGGTTGGTTGAAAAAGTAAGAAAAACCCTTAATGCCCAGTAAAATACAGTTTCGTAATATAGAATCTACTCGTCTCACATAGGCTATCGCCATCGTGCAACTCGCAAAAGTATGCAGCTAATATTACAATCACCAACAACTCAGTTTTTCACATAGGTGGCTCTGGTTAGTCGTATTTTCCAGTGCATACTTTCAGATGTTTGCACAAATACTATTCATACAAAAAGATGCCTACTTATGGGACTCACATTTCTTCTCTCTACCTACCATAATAAATACTGCTGCTATAAACGGTATAAAATATACTACTTGATAGATCTTGTACAGTTAACAATGTCGTTTTCCATTGTGATTTTCAGGAACATAGAACGCGTTTTTTCTTTCTTTGCATTTAAGGTGGTACATGTTTCAAAAGTCAGCTGTAATTTGCATTTATAAAACTCCATTAAATTTTAATAAACATTGCACTGTATTTTTTTTTTCTTTTTTTCACAGACTTTTCGTCTATAAGGTAAAATAACCCACTTTAAAATTTACAAATGACAAATGTTTTGGAGTTAGTGTTATCTCGGTGTGAATTTGGCTTTGAAATCGAGATTAGCAAAATTGCAGTGAATCTGAAAAAAGTGTTGTATTTTGCGGCACATGGAACATGAAATCTGACAGCCAGCTGATGTCGAGAGTAGAAAAATTATTCTGGATCTGAATTCTTTCCCAAATGGAAAACGAAATATGGCCATTGTATTCATCCACAGTACTAAGTCCCTACAATAAATAATATCGCCTTCACAGCAGATTTTTGACATTTAAGTAGGTACCTATAATTACTACCTGAGATTCCTGAACATAATGGACTATGTTCTATGCAGTTCCAGTACAAACTGCAAAAGTAGTTGGATTCACACGAATTTAAATTGGGAATAGGAACAACGAAACGCAGGTGGCATTAATGGAGGTGGTAAACATTTTCATACATCAGATAATAATGTGCTCAGGTAGTTGAGCTTGAGTGTAAATTGTCATAAATTAAGCTTTGTTTTAATACATTGAGCCTTAAAATTGTGTTCGTTTGTCGCCGATTCACGCCTTAACGCATTTACCGATTTTAACCAAACGTTCACACATCTTTGGTATTGGTCTATATATGACTTTTGTGAAGTTTGGTTGCAATTGGAAAACGTATGTTTGTTTAATTTTTTTTTTTACAAAAAACGGTGCAAAAAAAAAATATTTGTACTGTAATGTTGTTGTTTTTTTTTTTTTGGTTTTATGAGAAATAATTTTTTGTTTTGTTAAATCACTTTTTTCGAATTTTCAGTCGGTTTTTTCAGTTTTTCCAACATTTTGAAAAATTGGATTTGTAGTTCCGATTTCAATTAAATTTTGTGACTGTGTATGGTTAGTTACAGTTTGAAAGATAGGACTATTTATTGTATGGTTCGTTACAGTTGGATAAATAAGTAGGACACTTATTTGGTATGTTGGGTACGGCTATATGTAAAAGAGACTGATGTCCGTATGTGCACTCATAACTCGGGAATGGATTGTGCTTGGTGGATTCGTATTGACCCAAGAAAGGACATATGCTACTTTTTGTCGTGAAAATAAAAGTTTTTAATTTTTAAAATGTTTAATTTTTAAATTATTTTGATGTGCCGGGCTTACCGCTACACAATTTAAGCTTGAAAGTCAGCTCAGTAATAATTTTGTTGCCCAACCTCAATCCCCCGAAATTTTTTAACTGATGAGCAGCGCAAATTTATTTTTAGCAAATATTACCCACTTCTACTTTTTCAACTATTTTGAATATGCACCTTAAAATAATTCCAACCACTTGGAGTTCACACAATCATAAAATCTCACTTCATTTGCACACGTCCATCGGATTATTGAGTTTATAACTGATAGTACAAATTCAAAAAAAAATCCCTGAATTCTTACATATCCATAGATGTATATATATATAATAATAAAGATATCGATCTATCACGAATAGGTATACTTGCATTCATTGATAACTTAAATTATCGTCATTAATCTATTTCATTCAAAAATAGAAACATGTTCTAACAGATCAAAAAAACAGAAACTCGTACTCAAAAACTTGTAAAGTGTAAAAACTATAAATGCCATATAAGATGAATAACCCAAAAGCGAATTTTATGTAACACTAATCCTTTTTCTATATTTCATGAACAGTTTCTTTTATCAAGCATTGATTCCCAGATCTTTACTTACCTAGCTAATAAAATAAGAAAACATCCAATAACTTTTAAAGAACAAGAACGTTTCGCTCGACCCAGTCGTGCACTTTATTTTTCATAGAGCCTAGGTTACTTACATTTTACCTCAAAAATAGAAACTTATTCGTAACTTAAATGAATGGTTGGCAGCAGATCTGGGCTAACTTTTTATTTTCTAAACGTTAAATAAAGCATTTAATTTTTAACAACAAAATTACGTTCCCAATTAAAAGAAAAATTGGTATTTTAAATTAAACTATTGATGTTTTTATTTTTATATCGAAAAATTTGGGCGTACAATTTTGTTGAAATAGTCATTCACACGACACTTTCCTACATTACTTTAACTTAATTGATCTAAGTTTCTGTATAAATTCTTGATATTGAAAAATATATTTTTTCAATCAGACTTCCTTAAGCTCGACTACAATATTGACATAAAAAAATTCTTCTTAAGAAAAGGATATCGAACATAAGTACGGGACTGGATATTCTTAACAGGTTATGGGCCCAGACCCTCGTACTTGGAAAATAAATAAGTAATAGAAAAAGAAATTTCGAGAAATGGCGGATGGATTGAAATTTTCAGTACAGTCAAAACTACCACATTTGGAAGTATCGGACGCAGCTTCTTTTAATGAAGGAAGGAGGATGTGGTGCGATTACTGAATCTAAGCCTGATCCAGTAACTGTGGCATGGAAAACATGGAAAAATGATAAAGCCTATGTTCTTATTGGTTTGTCGGTAGAAGACAATCAACTCATCCATATCAGAAGGACTTCAACAGCCAAAGCATGGGAAAAGTTACAGTCGTATCATGAAAAGTCAACACTAAGTAATAAAGTGCAGTTGATGCGACAAATATACAATCTGAAACTTAACAATGGTGGAAATATGGATATCCATATTCAAAAAATTACAGAGCTTTTCGATAAATTAGTGCCTATTGGCGATCAACTATCAGAGAATTGGACTATTGCTATGTTATTAAGTAGTCACTCTAGAGTGTATGATACAATCGTCACAGCATTGGAGACCAGAAACGAGTCCGATCTTACATTATATCTTGTTCAATCCAAATTGATTATTGAACGGAAACGCCTGAGGCCAGAAGCACTCGGACGGGAACAGTCATTCATCTGAAAGGGCTAAAGGCAATAGCATCGACATCACATAACATTCGGAAATGTTTCTTCTGTAAGAAACTAGGCCATATGAAGAAGGATTGTCTTGAGTTCAAGAAATGGAAATCGAAACAAGAGACGGCTGATAAAGTATCAGAAGAGACTTGTTTTAATGAAAATGGAAACCTAAATGTAGAACACTGGGTGGTTGACTCTGAAGCGTCGAGTCATATTTGCTGCAACGCTAAACAATTCTCCCAACTAGATGAAACATTTAGAATGAAGTTGTATGTCGGTAATGGTGAAGTAGGTTAAAGTGATTGGTAAAGGAACTTGCGGTACAAGCATTCTGAACAGCAAAAACCAAAAAGACTCGTGTTGAGGATGTTTTGTACGTACCATCTATTCAAGGGAACCTTCTTTCAGTTAAGAAACTAGTGCAGAAGGGACTAACTGTAAATTTTTTGAAAAGGCGTATGTAAAATATTTAAGGAAAATAAAGAAGTCGCAGATCAAGTTACAGATCTTTACAAGCTTAGGCAAAGTCCATTACAACAGGCTTTAGTTATTAGTACTCACAAGATAAATAGCGTACATCATTGGCATCGAGTGCCTGGTCATCGGGATGAAAATGTTATACGAAATCTAAACAGCAAAGGTTTGGTACGGGATATTCACATAGCTAATTGTAATGTCCAGGAAACGTGCGAAATATGTATAAAAGGAAAGATCCAAAGATCTCGGAAAGGAGGAGCACAAGTCCTCTTGATTTAATTCATTCAGGCCTTTGTGGAAATAAATACTTTCTAACATTTATTGACGAATATAGTCGATTTACTGTGATATACCTACTAAAAAAGAAGTCGGAAGTTTACGAAAAACTTATAGAATTTGTTCAGACGGTTAAAAACAAATTTACAAAATTACCGAAGGTTATTCGATCCGATAATGGTAAGGAGTTTGTGGATGGAAGAGTTGTCAAGTTTCTCACTTCCGAGTGCATTAATTTCACGACAATATACGACCAGAAACACGCCAGAGCAGAATGGAGTGGCTGAGCGTAAGAACCGATCGCTCGTCGAAATGACAAGATGTTTGTTGCTAGATGCAGGATTAAACAACGAAATCTGGGGGGAAGCCGTTATGACTGCCAATTTTTTGCAGAATCGCTTACCATCATCCGTAACGAAGAATACTCCATTAAATCTATGGGAAGGACGAAAACCAGCCATGAATCATCTTCGTTTATTTGGGTCAAAAGCATATGTTCATATTCCCAAAGAAAAGCGGAAGAAGCTCGATAAAAAGGTTGAACTAAGAACATTTGTCGGATATGATAGACACGCAAAAGGTTATCGTATGCTTAATATTCGAACAAATGACGTCATCGTGAGTCGTTATGTGAAGTTCATCGAACCAGTAAATGAAAAACAAAATCTGGACGAAGTGGTACCGACGAATTATAATCACAAAATGCAGTAAAATCAAGGAACAGTCAAAATGAAATGTTCTATTTTGAATTGAAATCTCCTGGCAGTAATAATCGCAACAATAACGGAGAACAGTCAGATGAAGAAAAAACACAACAGCCAATAAAGATATTGTACCGGAGATTAGACGTTCAAGCCGTGTAAATAGGGCAAGCCACCGAATAGATACCACACGCTGAAGGTTACACAGCAAATTGAACACAAAAAAAGCAGATGCATTAAATAGTATTCAGAAGGATCAATGGATAGAGGCAATGGAAGAGGAAATGAGATCACTTAAAGATAATTCTACATGGGAATTAGTGGAACTACCTCAAGGACGAAAACCAGTTGGCTCAAAATGGACATTTAAGTTGAAAAAAGATGCTAATGGGAACATCAAACGATACAAAGCTCCTCTAGTTGCTCAAGGTTTCAGTTAAATTTTTGGGGTTGACTATGATGAAGTATTTGCACCTGTGGTTCGTCAGGCAACATTTCGATCATTATTAGCAAAAGCTGGAGCCGAGAATATGATTGTGAAGCATTTTGTTGCAAAAACAGTCTTCCTTAATGGTGATCTGGAGGAGAAGATATACATGAAGCAACCACCAGGATTCGAGCAAGGAGGAAAAGATACAGTCTGTTTGTTGAAGAAAAGCTTATATGGATTGAAACAATCAGCGAGAGTGTGGAACAATTTCATTCATACAGTGCTTATTGAAGCAGAATTTAACCAGGCCGACGCAGATCCTTTTCTTTATTCGAAACAATATGGTGTTGATATCTGTTTCATCATCATTTATGTTGATGACATTATCATTGCAAGTAAAAATGAGGAGTTAATAAAAGAGACGAAAAAATGTTTGAAGTCAAAGTTCGAAATAAATGACTTGGGAAATGTCTCCAACTACCTTGGAATAGAAGTGAGAAGGGATAAGAGCGGTGTATTCAGTATTAGCCAAATCACATATATCAAAAACATACTGAAGGATTTTGGACTGGACTGTGCTAAATCATCTGCATACCCATTGGATCAAGGTTATGGAAAAGAGTCAGAGCAAGAGCATTCATTAGTTGACGGCAAGAATAATCAACGGCTTATCGGAAGCTTATTGTATATAGCTGTAAACACTCGTCCAGACATTGCAGCTGCAATTTCTATCTTGGAAAGAAAAGTAAGCAGTTCAAGTGCTAATGACTGGAACGAATGTAAGGAGTTGCAAGATATCTAAAGGGCTCATCGGAATTAAAACTCATACTTAGCGGCAATCAAGAAACAGTCTTGCATGGGTACGCCGACGCGAATTGAGCTGACGAAAGCACAGATAGAAAGTCAAACAATGGCTACATATTCTTTTTAAATGGAGGGGCGATAAGCTGGTCATGTCGAAAACAAACTTGTGTTGCATTGTCATCGACAGAAGCGGAGTTCATCGCTTTATCGGAAGCATGTCAAGAAGCATTATGGCTACGAAAGTTAATGAGAGATCTAAAAATCGACGTAAATAATCCGACTCTAATATGGGAAGATAACCAAAGAATACTGAAAATGGTTAAGGAGGAGAAACTCAGCAAAAGGACAAAACATGTCGATACTAAAATTCATTTCGTAAAGGACAATGTTGACAAACGATTGGTGCATTGCAAATACATGCAAAGTAAAAACATGGTAGTAGACTTAATGACACAGCCCTTCACAGGACAGAAAACTAAGGATCTAAGAGAGATGTGCGGACTCAATCTTGGATCTAATCTTGAGAATGAGGAGGAGTGTTGACGACACATTATTAAATTCTTTAACTTAATTAATCTAAGTTTCTGTAGAAATTCTTGTTATTGAAAAATACATTTTTTCAATCAAACTTCATTAAACTCGAATACAATATAGACATAAATAAATTCTTCTTAAATAAAGGATTTACTTTTTAATTTATTATCGAACATTAGAACGGGACTGGATATTCTTAACAAATTTTAAGCTTGTTTGTGACATAAAAAATTGTACATGGAATGTGTCTTAATAAGGATTTGGTTAGTTGTTGTTGAATATAAATAAAAATAAGCATTTGAGTATAGTTGGTTAGCGACTCAAAAAAATCGTATGGCATAATGATTTTGGAAAAATGAGTTCTTCTGAATCAACTGTTCTACACCGGAAATCATTTTGAAACCGTGGATGATGCAAAAGGAAAAGGAACCATCATGTCGGGTGTAGAGGCTTAAGAGTATGATAAACTACTGAGTTAGTAAATTATACACAAATTATACTTTTTCAACTACCTCAGAGAAAACTGATTAATTTATTATTAATGATCCCAAAACAATAATGCACATTAAAAACATAATTTATTGGACTTTGTCGATTTGTATATACAAGAAAAAAAAAAAAATCCGTCAGGAATTGCTCGCTCACGGATGAGATAATTCGACTTATATATGTATTTGAAAATTTTTTAGAGCTATACATTGCCTTCGAAAATTCATTCATTCATTCATTAATTTTCAATGGCGTTCTTCCATTAATAGGGTCGCGGGTAGGATGCCTAGGTGGACCCTCAATAGCTCCCGATCTTCCGCCACCGACTCTAGATCATCAGGGGCAGTCCCCATACGGGCCGAGGAGAGATTTCGGACTTGATCTAACCATCTCATCATGGGTCTTCCTAAGGGACGCCCACCTGATGGCACGGATTCCATAGCACGTCTTGGGATCCGAGTTGGAAGCATGCGATTAACGTGACCAAACCAACGAAGTATGGACCGCTCCGTCCGGAGAAGTAGCTGCTCGATATTCAGTTCCTCACGTATTCTGGTGTTCCTTATCTCTTCGAGGTACACCAGCAATACAACGAAGGAATCTCATTTCAGCAACTTGTATTCGCGATCCTATTCTTTCGGTCATTACCCAAATTTCATGACCATAGGTAGGAGTAGGAACGAACACCGAATTAAAGACCGACAACTTAGCTTTGACACCAAGTTCGGTCCTCCTGATAACAGAACGGCCTAGTTGTCTCAGAATTAATACAGAAAAACTCAGTATTGCTCCTTCCATCACTCGTGAATAAGACCCCGAGATACTTAAACGTCTCCACCTGCCTTAATGGGACTCCACTTACATGTGACCACCACCATTATTAGCTGAAGTTCCGTCTGGGAGGCCCCAAGAATGACCAAGTCATCAACGAAGAGCAAATGACTTATTCTTAGGTCTCCCATTTGAAATCGTTCTTCGTCAAGGCTGTGCTGTAACAGCCAGTCCATATAAGCAATGAAAAGGAGGGAAGACAAAACACACCCCTGACGAAGTCCAACGCCCACGTTGAAAGGTATTGATTTAACGCCGTTTACCCGAACGCAGCTTGTACAGTTTCTGCAAAGATATTGAATCGCTCTGAGAAGTGAACCCTCAATTCCATACTCCTGCAGTACACTCCAGAGTTTACCTCGAGGGACTCGGTCGTATGCCTTTTCCAAGTCTACAAAACATGTGTAGACAGGTGTAACATACATACAGGCCTTCCAAGTCCCATTCTGAGAGTGAAGAAATGGTTGGTTGTGCTTCTGCCCGGACGAAAGCCACACTGCTCATCCCCTAACCGTGACTCGACCACAGCACTGCAACGCGATTCCAACACCTTGGTTAACACTTTTCCAGGGAGACTCAAAAGTGATATGCCCCTATAGTTGGAACAATCCATTTTATCCCCTTTTTGTGAAGGGGCAAAATCACTCCAGTCTGCCAATCACCGGGTGTTTCACCGCATTCCCAGGCCACTTTAATGACACGAGAGAGCCATTCAACTCTCTCTGTTTTCTGGCCGGATTTTAGCGATTTAATCGCAAAAGTGACTTCCTCTACTCTAACGTGGGACTATTTTCCGCACTGTTCAAAGCGACGGATCTGTCATCATCAGTGCATTGTTCCGGATTAAGCAATTCGGAGAAGTGCTCGCTCCATCTTCGCAAGATGTCTTTCTCATCGGAAAGAAGTGTACTGTGTACCATCTTTGGTTTTAACTCCTTCGATGATATTCCACTTCCTTCCTCTAAGTCGGCGGATAGTCTGCCAAAACAGTTTGCTTGCAGATCTGTGATCACGGTCTAATTTTTCACCAAACTCCTTCCAAGACTGTTGTTTGGCTGTCTTAACAGCCAATTTGCAATCTCTGATGGCTTCTTGAACTCCGGGAGTCTTAAACCACGCAGTTCTGTTCTTACCTCCAGCCGCCACGCCGAGCCGCTTCACTCCGCAAACCTCTCCTGCAGAGGCAATGATTGCTGTTGAAAACAACCGCCATTCTTCCTCTTCATTCGTCGGAATGATTTCAAACCTTTCAGATACCTGCCTTGCAAATTCTTCCCGTACCTCACCGTTTTGTAACCCCTCCAACCGAATGCGTGTAGCTCTCCTTGGTTTACGCTTAGGCAGGACAGGTATTTGTTCGTTGAGATACAATTTGCACAGAACAAGGTGGTTATCAGTTGACAGTTCCGCCCCTCTAAAAACGCGAACATTACAAACCATTTTTTTAATACACGACGGTAACACGAAGGACTTGGGAAGGCTTACCTTGACATGGCTAACGAAGTACACACAAACAACCATGATGACAAGACGAAAAAAGCGAGCCTCGGATATTGCCAAGTCTGTCAAAATAGGGCGCCCTTTGGAGCCAGGAAGGGTTGCAGTTTGGGAGCGTCTGGTGGTCGGCATGTCAAGCTCGGCAGTCGGCCGCGATTAACCCGAAATGGCTACTAGCTTCCTATCAATGGCCCCGCAAACCATTATGGAGGTCAGAGGGTGGATGCGCTATGCACCAATAGGGGTATAGGTTGACTTACGGTTTCTCGACAACACCATCGACTTAGGATAGGCACGTGGAACATCTTTTTGCGCACAGGAAAAGACCTGGAGCTATTTGGGGAGGCTGTTAAATATCGGCTAGATATTGTTGGTGTCTCCTCAACAAAGTAAAGAGGTTTTAACTTTTACTGTGGACCTTGCGGATGGGTGGAAGCTCTTCATGTCGGGAGTAGCACCTTCATGTCTGCTCAGGCGGGAGTGGGGATACTCACAAGTCCCAGGCTGACAGGCAGGACCGGTATATAAAAAACATCTCTGAATATGCAAATTGAAATATTTTGACTAGTATAGATATATGTATATTTATAATCGACTCTATATCACATAAATTTCAGTGTAAAACTTTGTCGAGGGGACGTAGGTCGTTGAAACTATAACCCGTTGGGCGTATTATACACATTTTAAGTCTGACTTCGATTAAGAGTTTAGTGATTAAGACAAAAGTTCTTCAAAACCGACGACTATAGCACCTGTTCTTCTTCGCTAACTCGTTTATGTGAACGCATAGATAAAATGTAAAACAATTAACCCATATTTCGTCGACTTTGTGCGTATGAGTATGAATGACCTATACAGCCACATATAATCGAACAATTTACACCAATCGAAAATGGAAATTGATCTACATTTTTGCTTAATACATGCTCCTTAGGCAAAGTCCAATAGACCGCGCCGACTTTGCTTCAATGACGCTGCTGCAGTTAAATGAATGATGTAATTACAAATTGTAATACAAATGCTCAGTCGTAATAATAATTACAAAAGTAATATGCATAGTCTATGCAAAACATACGTATGGCTACGTATCCACACGATTTCTTTGGTTTTGTTTGCAATAAACCTACATATGTATACGTATACAATGTTGTAGTACAAGTACGAAGTACCTACTATCGCCAATTAGTTCGCTTTGAATGCACTATCGCTAAACTTCAAGGTTTGCTCGTATCGGTATCTATTAGCTCCTCAAATGACGGCCCGAACAACCATTCAGACATTGAGCGTGTGGCGTCAGGCACTCTACATATAGCTTTATGCGATATCACATGGTGTCAACTGTGAACTGGGTGGCAGTTTGTATTTTTTGTTTTTTTCCTCGATCATTAATTGACAAATAACCGGCGACGTTTTATAACGGGTGATTTTTTAGCTGGTTTGGTTTTGGCAACACTGGTTTTGACAGCTGACGTGTGTTTAGTACCTTGTGTCACTGTCAAACAGCTTCAGTTTGGTTTGCAATTTAACCATGGATCGTCTTACAAATGAACAACGCTTGCAAATTATTGAATTTTACTATCAAAATTCGTGCTCGGTTCGAAATGTTCATCGCGCGCTGCTTCCATTTTATGATCGGCATTCTCGACCTTCTGAGCAGTCTATTCGGAAGATTGTGACCAAATTTCGCACCAAATTTACTTTGTTGGACATTAAACCACCAACACGTTCACGTACTGTGCGTAGTGAAGAAAATATTGCGGCCGTATCAGCTAGTGTGACAGAAGACCGCGAAATGTCGATTCGGCGCCGTTCCCAGCAGTTAGGCCTTTGTTACAGCACTACGTGGAAAATTTTGCGGAAGGATTTGTGCGTAAAGCCTTTTAAGATACAGCTTGTGCAAGAACTAAAGCCAGCCGACCTACCACAACGCCGAATTTTCGGTGAATGGGCTCTTGGAAAGCTGGCCGAGGATCCGCTTTTTTATCGAAAAATTGTGTTCAGCGATGAGGCTCATTTTTGGTTGAATGGGTACGTAAATAAGCAAAATTGCCGCATTTGGAGTGAAGATCAGCCAGAAGCATTGCAACAGCTACCAATGCATCCCGAAAAAGCCACTGTTTGGTGCGGTTTATGGGCCGGCGGCATTATTGGGCCATATTTCTTCAAAGATGATGCGAATCGCAGCGTTACTGTCAATGGTGAACGCTACCGAGCGATGATAACAAACTTTTTTTTGCCCGAAATGGAAGTTCTTGACTTGCATGATATGTGGTTTCAACAAGACGGTGCCACATGCCACACAGCACGCGAAACAATGGCGCAATTGCGAGGCGAGTTTGGTGAACAGTTAATTTCAAGTTTCGGGCCGGTCAATTGGCCGCCTAGATCGTGCGATTTGACACCACTAGATTATTTTTTGTGGGGGTATGTCAAGGCTGATGTGTATAGGGACAAGCCCCCTTCGATTGACGCACTGGAAGCCAACATCCATGCATTCATTCGTGAGATACCGGCCGATATGTGTGAAAGAGTATGCCAAAATTGGACTCAGCGGATGGACTACCTGAGACGCAGCCGCGGTCAACATTTGCATAAAATTATCTTTAAACATTAAATTGCAAGGTTCAAACTATCGATTCAAATGAATATTTCATTCATTTTTTCGAATTTTTTGTGTTTTTTTTTTTTAAAAGTTCTAAACCTCTTAAAAAATCACCCTTTACATGTGCATGTACTCGCAGCAACATTCAAGTTGTTCAATTTCTTTTCGAGGTTAGTACTAAAGCTTATTGCAAAATTGTAATTAATAGCACTGTTTTGTTCGGGAATTTGCCATTTGTCGGTCGATTAAACCAGATACAGATGATCTGTTTCATTTTATGAATATCATGCAACAATAATTTTGAATGATATTCTGATATATCTTAAATTGATCTCGTCGTTGGGAATGCATTTATAATTTAATATCTATATTTACTCTTGTTTTTGGGGGCTTGCAAAAAAAAAAAAGTTGTACCTTTGGACATGGGACCATGCAGAAAAGGTAGATTTATAAAAAAGCATGATATCCCTGTGTGCCTAACTTCAAGCTATATCGACGTTACAACCTCCTCATCCACAAGGAATTTACAAAGTACAGACTCAGTGGGCCTTACTAATAACCATTTGTAACCTTCGCCTTATAAATTTTGTATGTTAGAATATGCAATAAGCATATGTAAATGTTCGCCAATGTGAATTCGAAAAATTTAGCCTGGACATTAAAAAGTTTTGTGGAGTACTTCTAAGCACCAACTTGTTTCACTAGTGCGCGGGGTGTGCGAAAGCAGATTTTCCGGCCCTTTATTACAAATGACATCAAAATGCCTCTCAGACCTTTTGATCTGAATCCGCAGTTTTTTTTTTTTTTTGGTAGGGCTATACTAATGATAGGGACTATGTGTATACAGTTTACACACTCTGTAGCATTTAAAAACCAATATCAAAGTGTGGATATTACTATATATATAACGGGTGATTTTTTAAGAGGTTTAGAACTTTTAAAAAAAAAAACACAAAAAATTCGAAAAAATGAATGAAATATTTATTTGAATCGATAGTTTGAACCTTGCAATTTAATGTTTAAAGATAATTTCATGCAAATGTTGACCGCGGCTGCGTCTCAGGTAGTCCATCCGCAGAGGCCAATTTTGGCATACTCTTTCACACATATCGGCCGGTATCTCACGAATGAATGCATGGATGTTGGCTTCCAGTGCGTCAATCGAAGCGGGCTTGTCCCTATACACATTAGCCTTGACATACCCCCACAAAAAATAATCTAATGGTGTCAAATCGCACGATCTAGGCGGCCAATTGACCGGCCCGAAACGTGAAATTAACTGTTCACCAAACTCGCCTCGCAATTGCGCCATTGTTTCGCGTGCTGTGTGGCATGTGGCACCGTCTTGTTGAAACCACATATCATGCAAGTCAAGAACTTCCATTTCGGACAAAAAAAGTTTGTTATCATCGCTCGGTAGCGTTCACCATTGACAGTAACGCTGCGATTCGCATCATCTTTGAAGAAATATGGCCCAATAATGCCGCCGGCCCATAAACCGCACCAAACAGTGGCTTTTTCGGGATGCATTGGTAGCTGTTGCAATGCTTCTGGCTGATCTTCACTCCAAATGCGTCAATTTTGCTTATTTACGTACCCATTCAACCAAAAATGAGCCTCATCGCTGAACACAATTTTTCGATAAAAAAGCGGATCCTCGGCCAGCTTTCCAAGAGCCCATTCACCAAAAATTCGGCGTTGTGGTAGGTCGCCTGGCTTTAGTTCTTGCACAAGCTGTATCTTAAAAGGCTTTACGCACAAATCCTTCCGCAAAATTTTCCACGTACACTGAAAAAAAAGGTACACCATAGTAGTGAAAAAGTTCATCAATGTGATGAAAAAATCAGCAATTTTAGTCCAGTGAACTTTTTCATTAGTATGATGAAACCGATTTCGTCAATATGATGTTGTTCATCATTCATCAACTTTGTTCATCAATATTATGAAAAATTCATCAATATGATGAACCCAAATTCCCCTTTAATTTCATAATGTGATGAATGTATTCATCATATTGACAAATTTGTTCATCAATATGATGCACACTTTCTGTGCTGTCAAATTTGTTTTCATGTAGTTGTAAGATTATTCACACAAATAAAAACATGAAATAAAAATACTGATACCAATATAAATCGTAAAGATATAGCCTTCCCACTTTCATGGGGATGCTAAAATACTTAAACGAGCATAATGTCATGAAAATGGTAATGGTAATATTATGTGAATTTAACGATTGAATTTCTTTGCATCCGAAAGGAAAATATTCAAACGAAAATCAGTTTTACCACGAATGTCAATAAAGTGTAGTGGCAAAAACTCACGCGCTCAAGAAATATTGAAGATTTATAAAAATAAATTTTATTTCTGAGTTACTTTTATCACTCCTGGGACAATTTTTTTTTTTTTTTCATAATGGATCCCAATGAGAATCAGAGAACGGCCATTTGCCTGCCATATGCATAGAGTCACAGGGTGCATGTGCATACATTTGTGTTTGAAATGTGTTTTTCCGTTTTTTGTTATTTAGTTATAATTTTATTGATCCATTCTGTTGAATTTTATAATGTTGAGGCGTGAGAGAACAATGTACGAGAACAGTTTGGTTAAATAACAATATTACATTGATTTTGAAAATATTTTTAAAAAGTAAATATTTATTTACATTTATGTGTGTAATGAAATCACAACGTTATAATTATATAGCGAGCTCTTTTTTTTACCAAACGAAAATCGTTGTAGAAAATTCATGATAATTGTAGTTTTATTTTAATGACATATTATTTATTTAACGTCAAAAATCGACCCTACTGCTAAGTTTCCACCGGAGAATAACTGCGAGATTTAGAAAAATTTCCGTAAATCCCGCATAAAACTCGGAATTTATCGTACGAAAGTAATCTCATAAAAAGGGAGATAAGAAATAAAACAAACACACTTTTCACAACTCGATATGTCAAAAGTGAAAAAAAAAAAAAAATTAAAGAAAAGACATCAAAAATGGAAAATCTCTCTCTCTCTCTCTCTCTCTCTGTCTCTCTCTCTCTCTCTCGTGAAATGTCATTTTCTCTCAAATGGACAGAGCCAGAGAGAATACGTCAAGTTAATCTTCTTTTATTTGGTGGAAACACTTCGGGATTAATTCTAAACCTCTTGTACTTAATGTTGGTATTTGTGTTCGGTGGAAACGTAGCTTAACCTACCTTTTAGAAGTATGTATTCTAAAACACGTACAACAACATTTTTCGATATTTACGTTTTACTTTTTACAAATGAAAAAGCTATATCAAGATATCGGAAAAATAAGCCCCTTTGAAAATTAGATAGTCTTACTCATGATTTAGCTTTTAAAACGTCGCTATGAACATTTAGAGCAAACAATTTATGCCGAAAAACGTTCGTTTACATAGTAAAATCATTGAAACGAAATCACTTGGTCAACACCTCCCAGATATATCTATGCAACTGAATTAAAGTTTTACATTAATTGCATACCTTTAATTAAGGCTAGGAAAATTGCATTCTTTTTAGGGTAAATGAGGCGCTCCATCGAAGATATAGGTTCTAATTATATAAGTTTCATTATACTGATAACATAATAAATACTTAAAATATATTAATGTATAAAAACTATTTATGCAAAATTTATAACATTTTATATAATGTGAATAATCGAAGTTAGACTATAGCTTTTTTATATTTCCACCATTCTTACACTAATATTGAATTTTTCACACTTCATTAATTGTTTTAAATTGTATATACTGCAGATTATTTAGCAAAACCAGTCGCCCGTAGTAAAAGAAAAAATAAAAAAGTTTGTTCATCGGCAAGTAATTGTCAATATGTACATTGTTTAAAATGCAAATGGATACTTTTGGGGAACATTAATTAAAAGATAAACAAATAATTATGTGATGAAATTTCTAAATCACATATATCGAATCTTTTAAGATATTCATCGTTCATCGTAAAACCATTCACAATTTTCTTCTATGCCACCCTGTGTAGATACCTTACGCTTGATGAGCAATGGCATATAATTATCTACGCATATATACATTAAAAGATTCATCATGCGTGTGTGAGTATAAATGCTGTACCAACATCGCGTGTGTACACCTACAGCATACATCATATTAACAATCTGTGCATCACATTGAAGAAACCGATGAAAAAAGTTCATCAATATGAGGATTCCATTCATCAGTATGATGAATATAACGGTGAATTTAATTTTGTTCATCAATATAACGAATTAGTTCATCTATATTATGAAGGTTTACATCAACGTTCTCCTTAATAAAAAATAATGTCTGTTTTTTGACGAACGCTGTCATCAATATAATAAAAGCCGTCATCAAAACGATGAACGTCTTTATCAATATGATAAAAATTCAAAAACTTGGCAATCGTACTTGAATATGATGATTCCATTCATCAATAAGACGAATAAATCATCAATTGGATGAACAAATGACTAAATTCATCAAAATAAGTGTTTTCGTCATATTGATGAAATGTTTCGATGAAATAATGAACGTAGTTCATAAAAACATACGCTTAATTCTCTTCAGAATCCTGAAAAAATTGATGAATTCATTTTCATCATATTGAAAAACTGTTCGTCAATTGTCAAAAAGTTTTCATGAATTTGTTCATCATATTTATGAAAATTACGTCATATCAATGAATATCATGTTGATGAACGCCATTCATCAATACGACGCCGACTTTTTTTTTCAGTGTAGTGCTGTAACAAAGGCCTAACTGCTGGGAACGGCGCCGAATCGACATTTCGCGGTTACCACCACAATTCACAGCCAACGTCGATGAAACATCTCACGGATAATGACAAAAAAAAATCCAACCCAAAACAATCCACAATGTTGATGGAGGGAAGGGAAACCGTAGGTAACAGATTGTCTACCTGAACAAACTCAGGTGTATGCGAGTAAAACAATGCGATTATGCAAAACAGTACAAACGAAGAATAACAATTATTGTACTATAGTATACTCCACTGTACGTATGTAGCCTAATATCTATCCATATAGAATAGGGGAAGAGGAGTTCCGAGTACTAATTCTTATTATTATTTGCATTTGACTCACACCTCTGAGTTTGTATAGTGAAATTGTGAATAACAACACGGCAGAGTTAGAAGAAATTGTGAAACAAGGCGATTGGCTATAAAGGGCTCCGTACATTGATAGACACAAAAGTAACAGGTAACAGGGGTTTTTGACCAATTGCATCTGCGTATATAAAGTTGATCGTTTAGAAATGTGTATCCCTTTTTACAAGAAAGACACCATGCTAGAAAAAGCAGTCTAATAAGAATTGCTAGACGAAAAGGGTGCTATCTACGGAACGACTTAAGGCCAAGTATCAAGTAAATATTTATTTTTAATGGCCAAAAGTTGTCGCTAGTGTAGTGTTCCTTAAACATCGATAGTTTTACATTTCGATAGTATCGATAGTTTCGGAATAAAACTATCGATAGTATCGATAGTATCGATAGTTTTATATGCTTACGATTTTCTAAATTTGTCCATAGTTTATTAATAAAAAACATTTAAAAACAAACATATTTTATTGGAATACCGAAGCAGCTGTGGTCAAGAAATGTTTTAAAAGGACTCGCATTTATATTTTATTATTGTTTAAGTTAAGATAAGACTGGATGCCCTTCACGCATATATGAATGTCAAGCAAATGACCAGATTAGCTCTCAAATGACCAAAATGTCAGGATTATCAAATTTGTATATTTGAGATCAAAATTACCAATAAGGTCATTTAAGACATTTGTTATTTATTACCAAAAGTTGTAGTAGGGTTCCACAAAAAAAGAGAACGAAATGAACGCCGATGACAACAAAATAATTCTTGTTCCATCAAAAAAGCCAGCAATGCCATAACGAAATTTCAATAAAGTGCATATGGGCATATAGGGCTTTATGCTGGCATTCGTGCCTATTGTCCGATTACACTATATGCTATTTGGGCATTTTTATCTGTCAAAATCAGCCTGGTCATATGTGGCATTTAGGTCATTAGAGCATTATGAGATATGCCCAAGTCCATTACATTCGGCCCTAGCGAGGTATGCTACGGAACGGATAATTCTCGGCAACGCATACTCTTTCGGAGGCTCAAATTCCATTCGAGAAACCCAGCTGTCAAAAATAAAATAGACTTCATCGCACTTCAACGTAATTCAATATGCGTTACAAAATATCGGAACAATTCTCCGAACAGTTGTTTCGAAGAAAACCTCGAAGCAAAAATCCTCCGAATCGTACCTATAATATCGGAGAATTTTCCGTTCCGACGTATACCTCGCTAGGGCCGATGGTATGACCATTTTTTGACAGGAGAACTGTCAGAAATAGGCATTTTATGACCACTTGGCATACAGTCTAATCTTAACTTTACTTAAAGGCGCCTATTTTTATACGTAGAAAAGTAGTACTCCTATTACGGAAGTATCTACTTTTGACGTATGAATATCCGAACTTTACTTGAGTATAAAGGCGCTACATTTTTTAATAAGTAAGAAAGAGATGGTAGCTTCACGTATTCTTATCTACAGCAGGTATATTACTGAGTTTTTGCCCAATCGCCTATCCTTTGTCAGTGGAAACGAAGTACTTCTTTTACGTACATGTTTCACCGGTTTTATCTTTTATCAGTACTTTTACGTTTGCTTTGAATATGTCCTCATATAATGCGTTTCGATAGTATCGATAGTTTTTTTGAACAATCGATAGTATCGATAGTAAAAAACTATCGATACTATCGATAGACTATCGATGTTTAAGGAACACTACGCTAGTGTTCTGGGCAATCTACACAGATCCACAGATTATTCCGCCGCTCTGTTTGTTAGGAAAATGATAATAAATGCCAAAAACTTGACATGACCATCACTCTATTGTTATGCGAAGGTTAACAATATGTTTTATAAAAGTACATCAATTACGGGTTTTGCATCAATTTTCGAACAACGATTCCAGCATACTCTGGAAGCTTTGGATGGTTGAAGAATGGTCACAAATTGATTACATTGCAATGATTATTGTCATCTTACTTATTGAAATCTATTCAAGACTTAAGATCTTGGGACATAATCTGGTCACGACCAGCGTGACCGTTGTGCGACTAAAGTTGCAATTTGGGCAAATTGCAATTTTATCGAAAGCCTGTCAGGGATGGAAAAGTCGATACAAATGAGTTTGCTCAAGTACAAAAGTACCTTAATTCCTTGCCTTAATTCGATACAATTTATCTATCTGTATCTTTAAAATTATCTTGCAATTTGTATTTTTCCAAAAACAGAAAATCAAATCAACTAACGAAATATGGCCCGATTGAACAAATCTTGGTTATCTTTAATCATCAGTTATTCAAGCTGGTAAACATCAAATGTATTTGTTCAGCAAAATATTAACCAGAGAATCAGTAGTTTGGTTAGTTAACCAGTGAAATCGATAACCAGCCGATTTTGAGCGGTTAATGAGATTTAACCACTGATTTTCTGTAATTTCGTTTGTTCAAGATTTTTTAAGGACTACGTAGCAGGGTTGCCGTTAACTAAAAAAAAAGTCACTAACTCGAACCTAAAAATCCACCAGATATGCTATAATTTTTAAAAAAGTCACTAGAAAAAAATGTTCGCTACATATATATCGCATATTTTCGTTTCGTCCTTATAGTGCATTTACACGGTCACACATTCCTATCACGGAAAATTAAAGGGATGCCCAATACTAAACAGCCGTCTGACTGAAAGGGACAGCATTACCTAACACGCAAAAAAACGTGATACGTTTTTTGGTCGGCCATCTTCTTTACGTGGTAGGAATTAAGGGAAAGCTATGCATGATGATATTTTTATAGCGATGGCTTACGAAATTTCGTTTTCCTATAAAACAAAATGGCTTCTGGAAGTTATGAACGTACAATTATTTATTTATTTCGTATAAATGATTGATGAATTGTCGGTTTAACTTACTGAAACTAATTAACACTCTCATTTCACATATTTTAAATCGGAAATAGAAATGTTTTCATGTGATTGCAGAAATGTTGGTTGCCGAAACTTCCGCTTTACGTATCTATAATTATGGGTAGTACATCCATAACACCTTAGGCGTCTGATTTGTGATCTCATCCCTACGCGTTTATTAGCATTGACTGCGGACAAACGGATCTCTCTGTCCCGTCTCGTGCAAAAATGCGCGTGCGTGATAGTGTAAATGCAGTTTTAACGGTGGGAATTCCGAGGTCTCTATGGAGATCTTCATTTCTAATGTACCATGGTGCACTGACGAACGATCTTAGCACTTTATTTTGAAATACAGGCTTCATCACTTGCTTATATAATAAAAGCTTGTTCTCGAGGGTAAGCTTGGAATATTTTCCGAGTAACCAATAAAGTTCTCTACATATGATTTTAAGTTCTTCGCATTTTTTTCTTTATACATGCGGTTTCCATTTCAATTTTGTGTCAAGAGTCATTCCGACTGACTGAATGCTTGATGAGCATTATTGAGTTCAAAATTTTCGTTGATATTTTATTTCTCAACTTATTTTTAACTATGACCATCATACTAAAAATTCGTTCGACTTCGGCATTTGAATGTGGAAGCAAAAAGTCAAATTGAATATTGCAACTTGCAAGTGTCAAACTCGAATACCAGGGATGTAACATCACCAGATGCTTAATAATTTAGAAAAACATGTTTTTCCAAAAAGTCACCAGAAAAGTAACTAGAATTTTCTAGTGACAAAAAATAAATTTTTGTCACTAAACTTTTGAAAATTCCACTAGATATAGCGACAAAGTCACTAAAACGGCAACCATGCTACGTAGGTATCAGTGGCGTGGCGTCCATATAACTCGATTTTCCTACCGAGTTACCTTTTGAAATCTCCACCAGGCAACACTAACTATCTACCAAAAACCGAATATACATGAAACACTACCAAATGAATGTGAATACTCACCAAATGGTACACACACAAAAGCACTCATATAAAAATCGTGTGTGTATCCATTTTCATACAACGTCGTCATCGTCTCGTGGCGACAAAGCGAAGGTAACCCAAAATAAGTCGGGTTATTAAAGTTCTCACTTTATAGTTCATTTTGAGAGAAAATTTGCTTGTTATGTCTTTTTTTCTTCCCTGAGTTTTTTGTCTGACTCTGACACCTCTTTGTTCAACACCCATTGTAGAAAATAACCCCCTTTTCTTCGAGTTATTCGCGGTTCTCACAAAGTTCAATTTTGACTGCTGAGTACTGAGTGAACATTTGTTTGTATCTCTTTTTTTCTTCCCAGAGCCAGAGCTTGTTACTGGTACTGGTCATGGGCATGGCCACTGGGTTGTGTTTTGGGTATGTCGTATGTGTTTGTTTGGTTATGATATGAACAAAATAACGCGCTTTTCTTCGAGTTATTCGATTTTCTTTTACTTCTTGTTTTCTTATTGTCTCTTGTGTGAATAATTACAGGTAGTTGTTGAGGTAGGTAAGGGTGTGTTTTGCTTTAAAAATTCAGTTGGCTGGCAAATGAACACTAAAATATTTCTGAATTACATATCTTTATTTTTTATTAGGTATAATCATTAGGTAATCTGAATTTGCTTTAAGTTATGGCATCATGCGTCTGTCAATAAGGGCTTTTATAGAAGCCACTTTTAGTATGCCTTAAGCTCGTTATAAATTTTAAATATTAATGACTTAAAGTATAAAAAAGGTGGCTTGAATTGATTTTGCTTCGACTTCCCATTTAAAAATGATCACGCCACGCCACTGGTAGGTATTCATTTTGACGGAGCTGATATACAAAAACTTTTGAACAAAAAGAAAAATGCAAATAATTGAACGAAGAAATATATAACGCAAGATGGAGTGAACCAATAAAATCGTTCACATGGGTTTCGTTGAGGTTTTCAACTGACACATATTTATATTGAATACACAACACGCCAAGATAATGGATGCAAAGGATGAAGTAAGATAAAAAACATTTCACATTTCAACTCAGCGTTACCAGACATTCCAAATATTTCCCCCACATAATTCTGAAAAACCCCCAGATTTGCTTATTTTTAAAAAAAAAAAAAAAAAACTATTTGTAAATATTTGTTTAACATGTTTTAAAAGTACGACTTAAAAGTACAAATTTCGGATTTGTAACACGAACGTGTAATTTTCCTAATTGAAATTGCTGTTTATAAAATTTACAGATGAGGTTGATGCTTAAATCCGGAAAACTATTTAAAGAATTATTACAAATAACTATAATTAACTTTTTCGTAATGAAAGTGGCATTTGCAATTTTTTTAAGTACTTGTTCGAAAAACAAATAAAGCATATTAAATAACACACGCATTTATTTCATTCTCGATTGTTATGCTGAACAGAACGAAAAATCTCTACGCTATCTCATTCTTAAGTTTACCTAAGTTACTCGGCGTTTATTACATTCCCAGAATGCCCATAAATATAATTTTCCTGCGGAAGCACATTATAAGGTAGTCAAAAAGCGTTATATAACGATATATCTACAAATAACACAAAGTTAAAAAAAACCAAAAGCAAAATAATATAGGTATTTATGTACGTTATTTTTTAGAATAATTTAAATTAGATTCCATAACAACCCGGTCTTCAAATAGCTCATCTGACTGTCTGTGTGACTTTGGTGAGTTATGCATGGTTGCATATGAAAACATTCTCTCGACAGACCTGAGGATGTAATTAGTGCTTGTTTGTTCTTAGATGATGATGTAGAGGGATTATTGGTAACACCAGCACTATTCACATTTTTGGGTTTTAGTTTGTTATCGGTCCTTAGTTTTTTATAATCTTCAAAAGTATCTGAACCGTGTTTTCTTTTCAAATGAGTCACAAAGTTTGAAGTTGTTTTTTCAAAACCCTTGATTTCGGTTAGTTTTTGTTGTGAACACTTAGTACATGTAGCTACAATTATTTTGTTTACACACTTTTCGGGAACAAGTTTAAAGAAGGTGCCGTCAAACAAAAGTGTTGTTGCCAAATAGTCTAAGGTTTCTACACTTGAACTTTCGGCTTCTTCTCGTTCTGGGTTATTATCAAAATGTTCACCGTCAGACTCCATTTTATTAATTTAGTTATTATCTCAAGCACAAAATGTTTTCACAGAAAATTTACATTAACTCAACTGTATCTTTTGGATGAATGAATGATGATACACTTAAAGTTCTGCCTTTTAAACCTGCGCACACGTTATGTGTATTTCTTTCTCTCTCGATTGCTTTGTTTTATCATAATTGTGTTTTTAAATAATTTTTAAAAAATATTTCTATTTTTTTATGGTTCCGCACAATATTATAAAAAAGGCACTCCGGGAGTGCCGACAGAAGTGATAACTTGAACAATTACGTGTGTATTTTTCGAATCGTCAGAAAATATATTATTGTGAAGTAAGTACTTTTAAATAAAGTGTTTTTTTTTATTCATTATTATAAACTACTACTACAAAAATGATATTACAATTATCATTTTCATTTATTGCGGTATTGTACATGAAAAATAATGCATATTATTTTATATACAAAATTCAAATCTATTGCTTAACCTTAACCTGTTTCCGATGGAACAGCTCATTTTCATATTTTTTCGATATCTAGATGTCGCTACTTTCGTTGGAGAGAATCATTTACCCATTAAGGTATGCAAACATTTTTCTTTCGAACAAACTTCTACCAATTTCTGTCAATGTATTTGTTTGTTTACACAGAGCAATAGTTATACAAAACTTCAAACTGCGAGTGCGAATGGGAATGGGAGGGAACGAGAAAAGACAACAATATTTTTCTGTCTCGCCGCGTCGCCGTTGATAATGTGTTACATCTCGTGGTGAATAAAGTTCGTGAAATAGAAATTGAAATCTACTTCGATGGTCAATAATATTGTTTCTTTTTTTCAGTTGAAAAACGATGATTTTATTATTACAATTTTTTTCCATTTGTTACACTTTTTGAAAAAAAATTGTTACACTTTTAAAAAAAGAACCTCCGGCAACACTGCCAACTAGGCGTTACCTGGACAAGAACCTTTCGGAGATTAAGTGTTATATATTACCTGGACAAGAACCTTTCGGAGATTTAGTGTTATACATGTCGAGTGTCGCTGTTATACATGTCGGTGTCGCTGTTATACATGTCGGTGTCGCTGTTATACATGTCGAGTGTCGCTGTTATACATGTCGGTGTCGCTGTTATACATGTCGGTGTCGCTGTTATACATGTCGAGTGTCGCTGTTATACATGTCGGTGTCACTGTTATACATGTCGGTGTCGCTGTTATACATGTCGGTGTCGCTGTTATTCATGTCGGTGTCGCGAGTTTGCTAATTTTTGCCCATCCAAATAGTGCCCAACGCGCCTAAAGAAGTTATCACTTCAAAAAAAAACAGATTTTCCCCTAAATAATTTCTACCCCCAGATTTCCCCCCATCGACCAAAAAAACCCTAAATCTGGAGGAAAAACCCCAAAACTGCCACCGCTGTTTCAACTGTCAAGGTATTAGAGAAAAACTCAGCCATTTGATGTCTCTGTCATTTATCCATTAAAACCTTGTTTTTGAACGTGCTTTGTTGAAGATAGCTCCTGCAAACATAAGCACTATACATTGTTTTATACTTAACACAAAAGAAAAAAATATGTTGGTAATTCCATTGGTCTAAGAGTACACTTCTTCTGATGATCCCTATATTCATCGGCCTAAGTGCACAACAAAGAAACCCATCAGAGCCAGCCGAAAGGTGAAGCTGCCTCAAGAAAACTCAATCAAACTATATGTATTTATTTTCTCAATTAATTGTCCCGTACGATCGTTTAGAGATCATTTTCACTTCCATCCTGATTGACACATATCTACGAGCGCCTGATACTTGACGTGGAACACACACCTTACACCGCCCCTGGTCCGGCCATCACGTAGATTCTCTGCGCGCACATTTTCACAAAAGGCATTGCCTTGATGACTGCGCTACGGCATATTCGCTTTGAGTTGTTTTCTTGTCTCCTTTTCGGTTTTTCCAATAATGGCCAACTGCTTCCGTTTATTTGGAATAACGTTTTTAAGGCGTAAAATTAGGAATTGTTTTGTAACCAAGAAACTCATTTAATTACACTTCCTCCGCTTCATTGTAGCGACTCGATGCATTTCCTTTTTCTAGCGAAATTTTCCCAGCTTACGCGCAGATGACATGCAAAAAAAAACGCCTTTACAATCGAGTTCCGCATGCAAAACAATTTCCTCCACAAGAAAAAAAAAAACTCACGCAGATATGCAATATGCAAAACAATGAGGTAGGTACACCTTTGAAGTATAGGTCTTAACCGCACAAAAGACGGCTTCTTTCCCAAGTCATCATCGTGATTGTCGTCATAACCCAGAAACAGTTTGAACGAAATCACCGGTCGTCGTTGGCTTTTCCTTTTTACGACTTGGAAGGCAAGTGACATTAAAATTTAAGCGGTCTCACCTAATTGTCATGCCGGTTTTTGGCTGACCACGGATCGTGGCTACAGAAACCTGTGTCCAATCAGTGAAAATGGGTGCAAAGCCCCCATACCCAGATATATTTGAACTCTGACTCGAGCTGTGCAAATTACTACAAAAGCTCGCTTGGTCTGACGTCCAGGGGAAAGAAAAAACTACGCTGCGGGTTTATTATCTGTACTTTGGCACTTCCGTTCGTTCTGCATCTTTTACAAAGCAAAAAAGCGTATAGTATGCTCTCGTACCAGCTAGCACGTGAATGGGATGTAAAATGCGGTGCTAGCCGCTATGGATGCAACAACTGATATAGTACCTACCTGCGTTTTGTGCCAATTCAGCGTGAATCCGTTTGACTTTGTTCGATGTGAAAACGCACTTCTGATGATGAAATTTTTTTTTCTGCTCGTTTTAGAGTTTTCTCATTAATTCCCTGTTTTACTAGCCTCTCTTTTGATGTTTTCATTTTAAATTGAAAATTAGAAATTAGCGCAGAAAGAAAATAAATAAAATCAGCTCGCTTGGGTCAGAGATGGGGGTTTTGGCCTAGCGAAAAAATAATGATGTACGCATATGAGGCTTAAAATAGACAAGAGGAATGTGGTACGACTAAAGGCGGTGCGGCATTTCACTAGTGGGACCAAAGAAATTATTAGAATGCAGAGTTGGATTCTATTAGGAGATCAAAAGTCTGCATGGCGGATGAGCTACTTTTGAGGGGGAAATGCAATTACGCCATGAGATGTGTACTAGGGACTGCAATTAGCATAATTTGCGCGGTCCCTTTGGTTTTATTAATCAGCTCAGATAAGGTGCAAGCACAACATCTAAACCAAGTAAACGCTAATCAGAGAGGCCTCTGGTTTTGGATGCGAGCTATTTTTGTACTTTTTCGCAGCAAGAATATGTGGAATTATCAAGATCATACTTGAACTAAAATTGATATCGCTTGACACACGTTTTCTGTTGAATGCGAATGAGACTTGTTGAGAGCGGAACTATCTTATTATGTTGGTAAATATGCAGATTGATGGTCAGTAAAATGAGTTGAATAATTAAAATTTATCATATCACTACGGCCTCAGTTACTAATAAGTTAAGAGAGGTATGTTATGTTTAGCTAATTTTTCATTACGAATTCAACACTGTTTCCAAAGCCGTAAAGTTTTTGGATTAACTCGTTTTGAGCCATCAGAATTACGCTCTGTGTAGGTGTGGCTGATTAGGGACGGAAAATCAATGTGTGGACGTAAGTACCTAAATCTTAGCTCCGATTATATTTTGTTGAGCTCAATTGTATTTTTTTACTTTTTCGTAGAAAATTTCGAATGATTTCGAGATGTTCATCCATTCTTATACCATGCCATTCTATCAGTCTGTCTGTCTGTCCATCGGCTTCTGAGGCCTACAGGCTAAAGCTAGGCGGATTTGTTTCAAACTTCGTTTTTAGAGTTTGTAGGCTTAAAGTTCAGAACCATTTTTAACTTTCTCCATTACGGAGTAAGAGAAAGATAATTGTATGCGTACAAAATTTCGAACTCAAGATGTCAGTCAATTCCGACATTAAGATGATAGGGGAACTTGAAAAAGTCGGTCGCAAAACTCTGTCCGACAGTCTCTCTCTCCGTATGCTCCAGCCTAAACAGCGGCTGCCCGGTTTTTGTTCATGGATAAGGAGTTTGGGGGGCTAATAGTTCGGGCCGTTTGTTTTTGCAACGTAACCTTAATATATAAAATCTTCATTCCAGCTTGGTTTGTTCGAAAACAGCTCAAACGATTTTAACCAAAACTGATATTTGAGCTCAAGAAGGTGAAAACGACTATGACCACCTAGTATTTTTCGTTAAAAAATCGAATACCGGCATGGCCATCGAATAATGGCCATGTCTCGAAAACGGTCCATTCTGTTGTAACAAAGATTCCTTCCTAAGGTTATATGATCATTTCTTACCTAATAGGAAACTCCGTTTTTCTCGTAAAAGGATTTTTGAAAAAATATATATAAATATATACCTAGTTGTTAACACACAAAAAATGTATGCACATAAGGAGTGCATATTGTGATAGACTATTAAATGGGACATTTCTCCCACGGCCGCCTTATGGATAACTACAAGGCTGGTGTGTGAGAGATGCTACCAACAGGTATAACGGCTCTATCTTTCTCTTTCTACGAAGAGAATGATAAGAGCCTGAATCACACAAAGAGTCAGTCAGTCGGTATCAAGCTTAAGACAAGTGTACTTGAATTTGTAGTAATAAATCAAATAAATAAACTATTCACTCTAAATAAACGGTTTTCATTTACTTTTTTTTTTTTTGGAAATAAGATTTATTTGACTATATAAAGTAATTATTACTTTACTTTACTAATTTAGTTAAAAATAATGAACTTGGAATTCACCCATTAGCAACTTCAACTAATTGGATTTGACCGATGCCACTTTGGATTTGACGTATACCATATTCACATCGCACCGAAAACCGTGTTTTTGTTTTCGAAATTGCGTTCACACCGAACAGTAATTATGTGTGTTTGCTTCAACAACCCAAAGATCGAAAGTCGTTTTTGTGGTGTGTTCGTGGAAAACTAATTTTAACAACTCGTTTTGAAAACTAAAATATGTATGTCAAAACTTCTGTTTTCAATGAAGTTTTCTAGTGTTTTCGCGAAAACCTGGATTTCGGTTCGATGTGAATAGGCTATTACTCAGCGGTGACTTCAATCTAACCATTTCCTAACTTAAAGTAAAATTTAATGGTTTATTTCTTATAATTTTTACTTAGATTTTTGCTAAAAGTCGTACTTAAAATGTTTTATTACTATGGGGTGTAATTATGCATTTTTTTTTTTTTTTTCATATTTAAAAAAAAATACTCTTTGATGGGAACTTTTTTCGGGGCAATAGTATTTTGTATTTTGTATTTTGTATTTTTTTTTTATTTTTTCAAAGTCAATTGCAACTTAAAAGTTACGATTGTAAAACATTTTTCATCCATGCATGTATGCATATGGTTAAGAATAAGGACATTAATTACACTTTCGAGAAAGAAAATGTTTTAGGGTTACCAAAGTTGCGATGAAAGAGCCTACATACATTTGAAGTACTCAGTCTCAAATTGGTTAGAAAAAGATGCGAGTTATAACACAGTCCGCAGTATATTATAGAACCAGACTGTGTGAAAGGGTTTCGTTATAATTAATGTGCTATTGAAGTTATGTATTGTATATATCGAACTGATCTGCAGGTCATAATATCAATTGCGAACTACGTTAAAGGAAAGGTACAGATATGGCGGATTTTAAAAATTCCAAGAACCAATTCATAGCATTCGGTTACTTCACCTTATTTGACTCTGTTATAAAAGTTTGTTAAAAATGCTGTCCTTCTAACATTAGTTTTTTAATACTATTCTTTGACTCAAAGGAATCGAAGAAGGATTTATTTTAGGTCATTGACTGGTCCCAGCGAATGCCGGAAAGGCGCATAAAAAGTTGATAAGAGTTTCTTTTTTGGTTGTGTAATTTGAATTTCCGGTGTTCGTATACCTGAAACCCACAATGCAGTAGTCCAGCATACTTACAACTGAAACACTGGATCCATTCTCACAACTGATCCCATGAATTAAAAGAAACACAATTTTTAAATAAGGTTACTTACACTTCATAGCACGCGCTATTAAAACATGTGTACGAAAAGTAATTCATCAAACTCCCACCTGTTAACGTCGGGCATAAAAATATTTATTGGATAGTGGACACGTGTCCCTGCTCCTCCCGTCGCTACGGAGTCATAACACTTACGTTTTACATAGGCAATGAAAAGGGATTTATTTTCCGCGAATGACACTAAATGACTTCATTATTGATGTTGGGCTCGTTTCATTTCTAATTTGCATGCCAAGCATACCTAAATTAGCTCCCATTTAGTCTTATTTCACACGACATAATCCGGTAACCTTAGATTGTTTTTAATTTCATAAAATGCCCCACCCTCCCATTAATTCAAAAATTTTCAATGTCAATTCCGTTTATCCACGCGAGCATTCATCCACTCAGTGTATGTATACTTTTAATGTTCGCATTCGTGTTAATTACATACAACTTCTGTCCTCATCATCGTCGCCATTGTTGTCATAAATGATGAATCATTAGCATTGTGTTCCAGTATATATGTCACATTAATTGTAAATAATTGCAAAGCGAATAAAGACGACACTTTGGGAACAAACTCAATACATTCAAATATATCCACAAACACATCCATGGTTAGTTATCGTGGTCACACTCGAGTAGATGTCATTAGACAAAAATACCGAGAAAAAGCAAAGAAAAAAGAAAGAAAAATTGTTTTGCAAATGCCGCATGAGAGATTCAATTGATTTGACAACGACAAAGACGAAGTACGAAAATTACTATACTCATGGTACCTATATAAAAAGTATCGTATCTGAGGATAAACAATGGCCTGCGCATAGTTCCAGATCGTCTTACAGTTATATTGTAAGACGTAATTAATATCAGAATGATGCCACGGCAATAGGAAGTGTTGTGTATACTGTATAATTAAGTTGAATCTAGAAGATTGTCAGATGAATAGTTGTCAGATGGAAAACAAAGGTACGGTTACATGGAAGTGCGGTCTACGTAACGAAGATTCATGCCTATATGATACAAGTTAAATTGGAAAATGTGATGCTTAGTACTAAAAATCCTAAGATTACTAACATTTTGGTTGGTTATTAAGGGGCTGATTCTGTTTGCACAAGTTGAAGTGAGGCACTTGGGAGTGAGAAAACTAATGGAAAGGCATATGCTTTCGCTTAAGGAATTTAGACGAACAATTTTGAATTATTGGAACACAGCACAAGGTGTTCATCTGATTGGTCCCTGGACATAAAGTCATTCTAAGTAATGCAAATGCAGACCTGAGAATCGTAGAGATTACTCATCGGCAGTCCACAATGCTTACGTAACCTAGCTCCTAACAAAACAATCAACTTACGTGTCCAGGTTAAATTTCACAAACTAAAAACCGACGTCACTTTTCATTTAACATTTTAGTTAGTATACTTCTTGGCTAAGAGTTTTAGTGTAGGTTAGGTTAGGTTAGGTTGGGTGGGGTTGTGAGATCGTCACAAAAGACTAGGCACCAAAGTGGGCCCATCGCCATCCCCAGGGAACCATACCAGTTTTAGTGTAAGCCCTGGGAAAATCATAAATCAAAGCGCCAACTTTCATGAACATCTAAATAATATACGAGCGTATTACATGGACATGTTGCACGAATATTTTTTTTACTATTAGAGATAGCACACCGGCTGTGCTGCATACCCCAGTTTATTGGTCGTACATAAGAAAACCCGCAAATTGAAAGATGATCTCGAAATTGCGCCATTTCATTATCATAGCAATCACTTTCTCTTTATAGTCTATGTAAACACACCAATTGAGTATAGTATATACTTTATTTTTCGAAATTTGTATTATCGAATCATAACTCACATTTCTTTACCTACATTATATTTCTGCATTTCTTGATCAAAAACCATTTTTGCGGAGAAGTGGGAACGAACACAGTCAGTTCGTGGGATCAATAAATAGGATACGAATTTGTCTTGATGGAAAGCTAATTTTTACCTGACAAATTGTATTGAAGGCGCAGGGTCATAAGTTCACAACCCAAAAGTTCACAACATAAAAAAAAAAAATCTACAATATTTATAGCCATAGTTTCCCAATCTTAAAAATGAAGTAGGCCATAATGTTATTCGTATGACTAACATAATGTATTAAAACAAAGTAAAAACTATGTGAATGTTTGGAAATTCAATTGTGGTTAAGTATAAGTATCTCAGGAAATTGAGAACAAAATACTGGCAGTGACGAATGATAGCTGGAGTAAACTCGAATCCTGCATGTTGTCATAACCAGGAAAACGTGGCCAACACGTGACGAACAGAAGACAGAAGGAATTCTACAAATGAGAAAACAATCGTTATCCTCACTTGTAGGCATTATTACAGGACACAACATGCTGAAAAATCAAATCAAGAAAATGGGAATCAATACTGATGACCTGTGCAGAGGATGCGGTGATGAATATGTGCATCAAAGATGATACAAACTAGATTGGTCAACTGAGAGCAGAAATGGTACATTTGCCTACAAGCTTCCTGTGACCTTATCCTGCATAGGAATTATGTACCTGAGTATATGTGCCTGTACGAATCAAAGGAGCGCCATTGCTGCCGCACGCATACTTAGGAAATTCCTATGCAAGGACTTCATGTCGCAATCGGGCGGCCATTATTAAGGTGGAAATTTAAGTGGGGGCGACTGTGTTCGTCATTTTGGTGCCCATTAGTTACACGGCGTTCAGATCGCAGTTCAATTTAAACATTTCTAAAGTTTATGAAATTGTCGGAAAATCGAATTTCGGCGTTCAGATCGCAGTTCAATTTAAACATTTCTTAAGTTTATGAAATTGTCGGAAAATCGAATTTCGGAATACCTAATATAGGTACATAATTTCATCACAATGTCAAATACCTTATAATAATCATCATCTAGCAGAAATCCATCTCATGTTATTAATCAGAGAAAAATGAGCTAACACGGTTTTTTGCACTTTTGCTTTTTTTTTTGTTGATTTAAAAACTTCAACATTTAAACACAATGTAGGGGAAACAAATTTGTATGCCGTGGCAAAAACATATTTCAGTTTCAGCATAATTTATAATCTGTAATTTATACGTAAAATTACACAATATAAACATGTGCAAGCATGCATTTGTTAAATTTTATAGCTACTATTGCTCTCAAATTTATCTTTAACTTTTTTTCAGAGTCAGGTCAATTTTGCGAAACTTCATTTCAGTGTTATTCAACTAAAGAATTTCCAATCGCACTTTGATTGTGTACAAATATGGTGCTAAACAAACGAATTTGAAAACACCCACCAAGCCAAATGGAAATTTATTGTCGGGAATAGGTACATTTTCTAAATTCTACTTTTGCCATAGTGGAAACTTGGGCTTAACTTGCATATTGTTAACCTATTTATGGAACAACCCCCAAAGTTCAGCTGCATGAATTCTGCTGTCAAAAATGTAATTCATATAAACAAAATTAAAAAAAACTGATATGTGAATGGATTAACATTTTTTGGCGCCGCAGATGGATTGATGAACGAATAAATAAGGTTCCCGTGTCTCGCCAACCCACTAACCTAACCTAACCTAACCTATAAGTATCTAGTATCTATACGTATTAATATGATACATAAGAAGAATATAATATTATAAATATTTTGTGATACTGTAATAATTTGCCTGCAAAAAGGACACAAAATGTCACTCCACTTTTTTGAAACCTTTTTTGCAAATCTTGAATAAAATGAAAAAGTTATTTGGAAAAGTTCGGAAATATCACGAGAGCTTTTCAATATATCTTTATAAATTTGTTCGACAACTAAATATCTTTAACTTAAATAATTTAACTCGTTATCCAAATATTTTGATTTATATTTTGAAAAAAAATATATAAAATCACTTTGAAAAGGTAAATACATCGCTTCAAAAACTTGCTCTGATACACTCGTTATCGAAGATGAAAGTTTACCGGTTTACTCTTAGGTTGTTGATTTTTACCTTACTTTAAAAATGTTGTGACTTGTGAGTGCTTAATAATTGAGGACCATAGTGAGTCCTAAGACCACAACAGGTTGCAAATTTGCTACTACATATAATATAAGACTATATTATAGTCACTTTTACGAAACGAGAAGCTGTAATTATGGCGAAATATCACAAATAACCAAGGTATGAACATTTTTTCATTCGCTGTGCTGTTGGTGTGATGGAGATTTTCATGGATGGTGGCAGAGTAACATGGTGGCGGGTAACATGTCAAAATTATTTTTTAATTGGTATCTTTCAATAAATTGCGTATATACAACGTATAGACAAAAACGATCGGTAGCCAACATTTGCGAAATCGCAAAACAGGAAGTGGTATAAAAACTAAAGAGAAACCAAAGCAGTTGCCCATCAAAAATATCCACTCAGCTTTGTTTACAAAACTCCAAAAATAGATGTCCATCAAAATTCAATCTGATGCGCAAAATACATGGCGGTCCACACTCCACAGTGGTAACTATAGGTATGCTGATATCTTATTATATTTGTAGATCCCCTCTATCTATCACAAAAATAAAACTCACAGATATGACTGGTCGGTAAAAGTTGGTTTAAGAGCCTAGATCGTTGCATTTTTTTTTTTTTGTAATCTTAATCATTTATTTGAAGTTTATCTTTGGATCCAGTTCACCAATAAAGCAATTTCAGCCAAAGAAATACAATCTCAATCTATGTTACCATTTATACTTATCACAGTTGAAGGCTTCCTAGAAATTGTGTTATAGCTGGCATTGAAAAGCTAACGAACTGCCAAGAAAAGGGTGGCAACTGGCAATAGATCAATGTTGGGCACTTCAGGCAATCGAAGAACCAATCTGTAATTTTAAGGCGCAAATGGAGGCAAAGATCGAAATAGACGTCCGTGATAAGTGGCAATCGCAATGCCATCTGGTTATACATATATCGAAAGCTTTGGCCAGTAGAATGGCCAGACATACAATCTATTACAGTATACGATTGAGCTGAGCATCATTGTAGTCAGAATCTCCCAGCAAACCATATTCGTATAACTGAAGCTAAGTTAAGCAAAAAAAAAAAAAGATGACGGTAACGTAGAGGATGTACGGTGATGAATGAAGACTCCACTCATTTGTTTTGTGCCTGCGGAAGCTCTTTTGTCCCTAGAAGAAAAAACACATTGCTAGGTATTTATCTTTTTTTTTTTTTTTTTCTATTATTTACAAGTTTAAATGAAAGTCGTTACATGTCTCTAAAGAAAACCCCACCAACTATTCGACAAAGACACGAATTAAATTAAATTATTAGCGACATTGGTGATTATCGTCTCATAATAAATATTTCCCATGACAAGTAATAAACTACAAGTAATAACAACTTTCCTGTCAGGTTGACAGTTTCATTCAAAAAGTCGACCACCGATCACTGCTCATACAAATGCAATTAACATTCACAAATAAGCGAACACAATTATCAAAGTAATATCTCTCTGTTCTTAAGCTCTGTCTTTGCCAGCACGATGAAGTTGGCATGTATTTTGCTTGCAGTCAGAACTGAACATATTCACTCATCGCTGTATTACCTTGAAATCGGTCATACCCAATGCACAGATGGGCACAGTCCAAATCGAGAACAAGGCGGTGCGCGGACAGCAGCAAGCTACAATGACTATGATACTACAAGCACGTCATTGTACGCGAACGCTCATCAAGCATGGTGTTTTGCTCTCCAGAAATGCGTCAATGGCTAGCGTGTTGAAAGTTGTTGTAATTTGTGTTCATTTGTTGGATTTTCCAAGAAATACAATTTCGACTTTGTATTTCTTGTAGATTGACAGGGAGCAAGGGGGAGGGGGAACAATTGAAATACCATAAAGAAACGTTTCCAACAATTGGGTTAAACGGGGTACTACTACAGTTGTTCCGAAAATATAAAAAATAAAACAAGTGGGTAAACGAAATCCCCTTTCCTTTACTGTGGTCTGGCATAAGTAGTGTAAGTAGAACAAAGAAATGCAGTTTGCAATGCATATTGTGTATAGCCAGAATGAACACCACACTCGACGAAGAAAGAAAACAATTAGGGGAAAAGAGGCGCAGACTAAATCACGTTAATGGTAGTTCTGCGAAATGAGAATTTTCAATTTGTCTACATACAATCTACATTAGTACTTAAGTTGGAAAAGTTTTCTATTGTTTCAGTTATTTCTGTTGTTGCTCGGTTTATAAACAATTAAAGTGAATGAAAGTTTCATTTAACATTAGGTGCCCATCTAGACATTGTTCTTGTGGTTCTGTTCGGTCTGTTTATATTCAATGTTGAAGATCAAGTTCGTTCTTTTGAAAAAGAATGTTCTTGCGCACTTTAAAAATAAAATCTGAAGATTGTTGGCAGAACATTTTCGCTTGATTTTTTATTATTCAGTATGTTTTGTATAAGCCTGATGGTTAATATAATCATATAGAATTTCGTATACTAGGCGAAGTCTAGTAATATTTGATTATATAGCGCAATTGTGTTGAGAGACAGAACGTCTCTTTGAAATAAAATAATTGAAAAGACAATTTCGCGTAACAAAACATAAACTTCGTAGACGAGAAACCAACAGAGAGAGCAAAATATATTTGCAGCATAAAAAATCACGAAAAAATTTCAACAACTAATTTCTTTTGCTCTTAAACATAGCAATCCTGTAAGCACAACAAATGAAATGAAAGAGAATAAAAATGGCAGTTAAAATCGAAAGCTACGTACATTTTTTCACCAAAAATGTTCCTAGTTTCAGATAAAATATTTTCCCAATCTATATTTCACTGAGAAAAGTATGGGAACAGGCCTATTACAAACAAGTGTTATCTGCATTAATTCTTATTATATCGAATATTCCCATTCTAAAAGCTGTGAGTATATTATTTTAATATCGATAAAAACTGATATTTAGAGTTCAAGCGCAAAAATAAAAACATTTTTATATCCTTAAAGATGTAAGAAAGTCCCGTCGCAAAATCAAAATGCAACAGACATAATTCAAGGTTAATCATTTTCACCGTATTTTTATGTTCAACAAATCTTATTGATATGCAAAAATATATGTTGAAATGTATGACGGATTTAATGGATTAAGTCTCTGTTTTGATTATTCAAAACGATAAACAGAAGAATCGATAACATAACTGCTGGTACATTTTTTAGACGAACATTTGTTCGGTTTTTGTGGCAAAGAGGACATGACGATAACCATTGAAAAGTATAATTTCGAAGAAAATCACAAATCGGATACTTTTGGGCACCTTAACAATGTTTAAAACGAAAAAAGTGTGGCGTTTACATTCGAGTAAGATAGTTGGATAGTTCGCCTTTAATGTGAACAACGACACCAACTCTTCACATTCTTTTCGTTTTGAATCTTACAAGAATTTTAATAGCTACTATAAATTTACAAACAGAAATCTGTACAATCTGTATAAGAGTTATGAATCTGTTATGAGTTAATAGAAATTATTTTATACTTTTTATTCTTTTTACAAACGTGTCATATTAAAAAAAAAAAAACTGAGAAACGTCTGTGGAAGTTGTCGAAACGAATCTATAAATTCTAAATATATGTTTTGTATGTATGCACTCCAAGGATGGATTATAAAAAAAACTAATAACATTTACCTTCACTATATGCTGAATCAGTTACTGTTGTATCAAAGTGTATACGTGGCAGAGTTTTAGATTTGTACTCACCTAGAATAAAAAAAAGAAAACAATTTATAATAAATATAATGAACATCAATATAAGGTAGGTATATCTATGTACATATAAAGTTGTAAGAGCTGTATGTAATTATCTTATGTGTTAATACTTTTGTAGGTAGGTAGAAGTGGAGGTTCAGCTTTGAACCCAAGTAGCACCAAAGTAAGTGAAATAAATAAAAATGGCAACAAAAATAAACCATCCGGCAATAAACACGTCCCCTATCCCATGTTAAGATAAAATTGACGGTCAATGCGGTGTGCGATGTCTTTTGTAAACATTCACATACTATAAGTATTGTACACTTCTTATTACTATAATTACCTCCTTTATTTCTTACAACTTTATTGCCTTTATACAAGTTGACGCATAATCACAACCGGCACGGCACAGTGACGCCGAAGCGTATGGTAACATAATCCGACAAAGGTTATTATAGTTTTCGGTTACACTTGAGTTACTTTACATACAATGACAATGCGAACGAGCGCATATTATTAAGGGTACCTACAATACAAAAATAAAAATAAAAAGTACACCAAATTTATCACCGCATCATGATATCACCAGTTTTCCATTTCATGTAATGTATAGTACTGCAGTACATTTGCTGACTTGATTTCATTTAATTGCTATGAAATTTAGCAAAACAATATAATGCCTTATACAACTACCTGTCACAATAACAGATTTATCATTTTTCAGTTTCCTGCAATTAAGCGCTTTTGTGACTCCTTATCATCTGGATCTGGTTGGTTAATTTTTATTCGACTATAAGTATGCTAAAAAGTCAAACGTGACTTATATGAGAGTTACTGACATGAACAAAATAACAAAATAATTGAACTGTGTATTTTTTGTGTGTACTTTAAAATGAGCCAATTTGAAGTTAAATGTATTTTTTAAAGTAAAAATACAGAGACGGATGGAAAGGGACGCCATCTCTAGTAGGTATACTTTCAGTCTAACCATATCATCAACACTAGTAATTTATGTCGACAAATGATTTTTAGTATGTACTATATTTTTTTTTTAAAATAAAAATTAAAGTATGTTTGTTTGGTTGTTTCTATGTATGTATGCTACGGAAACCATTAAATTGAGAAATTAAAATCGGACAAAAATTAGGTCTTAAATAAAGCCTTAGCCTTGAAATTTTGAAACGCTTTATCTCTCCCTTCATAAGAGCTAAAGTTGTATAAGTTGGAACATTGAAGTGCATTATCCGAACAAAACACTTTGTGAAAAATAAGCGGAAATTCAAATGAAAAGTAAGTCACGTACATATTCCAGCAAAAACCTTTATTGGTATCACGGGTTACGGGGACTAAACATCCCAATCAACTCCCTAAAACTTATAAGATTGTTGTGTCTTCTAGGTTCAACATTTTAAATGCACAGGGTTTATTTTAATCCGTTTAAAAGGTATATGACTTTCTAGTTCCCTTGCTAGTTTGCCCGTATTTTTATGGCAATATCGTAACTGTGTCTAAAGGTGTGTTCAGACTAACGAAACATTTGTTTAAGAAATGTTTATTAACTGTTTATAAAATGTTTCCGATTTGCTTCAGAAACATTTCCTTATAATTTATTTAACATCTCTTAAATGTTTCTTTCAATCTGCACGCCGATGAAACATTTATGAGATGTTTATAAAATGTTTATGAAATGTTTAATTTTTCTCCATTTTTGCACTAAATAATGATGAACTCTAAAGCGGCAGGATTTTAGCAGCGTGCTTCATTAAATTAAAAACAAAAATAAAAAAATAAGAAGACAAAAAACAGTGGCAAAGACATTTTTTTCACAAATTCCATTTCTCGTTTTTGTTTTTATAATTTTCATCACGGGGATTCCACAAAACTCGACTTAGTTCAAATAATTGAATTAAATGAATAACCTCCTCAGTATTGTACGATTTTTATGACAATTTAATTATCAATTTTTAACTTTCTCTATTACGTAGTGAGAGAAAGATATGACATTACGATGATAGACGAACTCACAAAAGTGGATTGCAAAATTCTGCCCGTCTGTCCCGAGGTCTACAGCCTAAACGGCTGCCCCGAGTTCATTCAAACTTCGGATTTAGATTTCGGGGCCGTTTTTCCGTAAAAAATCGAATAACGGTACCCGGTACGGTACGGAATTTTAGACTTATGTATCACGAAAACGACCCATACGATTGTAAAGAAAATTCATTTCTAAGGCAATACGGTCATTTATAAATTAATAGCAAACTCAGTTTTATTTTTCTCTATAATATCGTCCAATTATTTTTTTTTTTTAATTGTTTGTTCTTTAGTCTACCTGGAAAAGGCAATAACGATTTGCATACCTAGAATAGAATTTGAAGTTTCCAAAGTTATTGCGTCCTTAGTTTTCAATTCGAACCACCGAAAACGCCAATTAAAAAAAAATATGCTCATATCTCGAAAATGAGCAAACAAACAAATTTTTAATTATTTTTATAAAATTTTACAGGTAAATAAATTACAAGAAAAAAATCCAGAAGAAGAAAATTATTTCACATTTGAAATTAAGAAACAAAACAAAGCTATATTTTTGATATTCGTTTAAGAAAACCAATGTGGCTAAGATCTGCTCTCTTTTTTAGAATTCTTCTTATTTGTTTGTTTTTAAAAATAATTTATCTTTTCGCGCGCCTTTGAACACTTTCCAAACCTTTTTTTATTGTTTGCCGAATTTTGTAAAGCAGAATTTTGAAAAGCAGATTTTTGGAAACAGAATTTGGAAAGTAGAATTTTGTAAAAAGAATTTTGACCCATCCAGAATTTTGACAACAACCCATTAACCCATTGTTTTTACTTTTCATAGGAAGAATTATTCACTAAAAAAATATTGATTTACAAAGAAATAGAAAAATATATATGAGCTCACGCAGACGCCTCTTCCTCTTTCTGTTATATTCCTTTACCATCTCGGGTCATACATAAACAACTCTATCATGTTGATCATGTTTCCCACCTAAATTTTATTTATTACCCGCCAACAAATGAATGTGCCAGTTCCGATTGAAAGGGTTAACTCTTTTCATCTGAATAGATTCAAGTCAATGTGTGTTTTGATTCTTTTGTATATAGCGTTAGTTTTAGGTTTGTTATCATTTGACTCAACATCATTTTGAAAAATACTGAAATACGTATTTACTATTGATCTATTAAAGTGAAAAGGTTCAAGTTTTGTTTTATGGTTAGAGTGTTATTGCACACCTTCACGCCATTTCCCACCTGACAGTGGGAAATGTTTGTAAACGGTGAGGTATTTCAACGGGCTTTTACTTGGAAACCAGAAACATAACATAAACTACATATTATCCGTGTGAAAGTAATAACACTTCAAAATTAAAATTCTTGTCATCGTGACTTTTCAATTGAAAGGTTCTGACAGCCGACAGGTAGTATACTTCACCTTCCACTCGGAAAATGAAGGTATGTTTACCCTTCCCTCACTGCCTATACTTTCGTGTGGAAAAAGTGCCAGCACACGAGGAGTAAGAATTGTGTGTACACTCCATCCATACCTACCTCAACCACAGAAAAACACACTTCACTCTTTCGCATTCATTAAATTCCATTAAATTCCATTCCCAAGTCAACAAGAAGACATAAAACTAAAACCTCGCATCATCGTTTGCATACAAAGAAAACCCCATCAGCGAACGCATGCATCATCACCATTGTGTTGCCCTCCTAAACATGAAGAGCCTGCCTTGCATGTGTAAATATTTGATAAAATATTATTATGCAAATGTTCCGAGGCAAATTGAATTAGTCGAACTGCAAAAAACAAAAAAAAAAAAAACATAAAATAAAACTTGCGCACAGTCTACTGCTGAGCTATTGTAATGGTACAATTCTCAAATTGATCCCAAGTGCGCGCTATAGTGCCGCGTATTCTGGTACAACGCACCCATACTCCGCGACTCTAAAAAAGTCATTGCGTCTATAATGAAAGACTTGCAGTAATTGACGTGCAGCACGACGATGTTGATGCGGCCACTTTCGTCGGCAATGCGAATGCACGAAGTGCATAAATTTGCTCCCCGCCCCAATGTTCATGTGGTGACCTAATTCAATACGTTTTATGAAATGCACTTCAAAATTGAATTAAGAAGAAGTGTGTGCGTACATATCTGTTCATCAAATTGACAATGTAAACATGTGATGATAATGTAATGATAATTCGTGTGTGCTGTGATCTTCATGTGCCACCAACAGTAACAGTGTTAGGCTGGCCTTAATTTGATTTTGTCTGACCCCACAATTAATGATTTAAATTTATTGTGTTACTATCGGAAGGAGTCTGGATTGCAGTGGAAGCGTTTCCTTTTGTTGTAAATATTCGCATTGTTTTATTGTAGCATATGTGACGTATAATGCATTTAAAACTTAAGGTGTAGAAGGTGATGGGAATGGCGTATCGGTATGTAAGCAGTAGAAGACACACTTTCTCCAGTGATTTACGCGCACCGTGGATGGATCTGTTACCAAAATAGAAGCAGACAGCAGTTACATACAAAAAATCCACGCCTTATAACTATACATGATGAAGTTTGCATAAATATATGCCAGGAAAGTAAGAGTAAGAAGCGAAGTCTAATTATAAGCAGGGCTGGAATCGGCTAAGGTGATAGTTGATCAAAAAATGCATGATTATTGGCAGCACTTATAGTTTTGAACATCACTTCCTTGCTGTCATTGCGAGCAGCTGATACATATTCGAAGTGTTTCTTTTTTATTGTAGCAAATGTAAGTGAATTACAATATATTTGTTTGCGTTTATAAGGTCTAAAGCGAATAAGGAGCAATTACTTTAACCCATTGGTGCCGCCCAGTCAGCCCCAACTTGACTTTGATAGTCACCACCCCAAAAAGATTTAAAGTTGCTGCCAATTGAAGTATGGGTGGAACTTACAACATGCGTTGACCTTATTCCACTAGTCAAGCAGTCCCAAAACAAATATGAACATTTCTTTGTTAAGTCGAAAATGTTTCAGGAATCTAAAATAAACAATTTGCCTATAGAATTCGTAACTCGAAGCAATCAAACTTTTTTTTTTCATTTTTCGCTGCGGCATAGAATACTTCCATTGAAGTGAAGAAGAAGCTCTAATTTTTTTTTTTTTTTTTTTTTTTAAGACTTTGAAATACTGTTTTCACAAAACTTTCCATTCTTTGTGGAGTTGAAGCCGAGCCAACCTACATTGCTCACGAAAACGACACCTAAATAGCTGTCACAATCAAGCGGTGGCAAAAATGCGATAGTTAATTTGATAAACCCCTTACGTGAAGCTAAAGCGACAATTTTGATTATCAACTACCACCTTAGCCTATTTCATCCGAGTAATGGGTTTTTGTCTCGCGTAAGGACCGCCGACATCGTGTGATAAAATTATATTGGCTTGAATTACTGTCAAAACATTTATGAATGGAATTCAACTTCGTTTATATGTCCATACCACGGGAAAGTATGTAGCGGTTGATACGTTGAACCTAATTTTCGATGAATCGGACGCACATTTCGACCGGTACGGCCGTCTATTTCTCATTTTTGATGTGTAAACATTTATGCGCGCGTTATTGGAATCTGGTATAGTAATTCCACACATGATGCAACGAAAATACTTAATGCAACGAAAAATGCAACAGTTTTTGTTTTATGTGTATTATCTTCTAGTGAACTTGGAGTTGGGAGTTGGAGTTGGAGTTGGAGTTGGAGTTGGAGTTGGAGTTGGAGTTGGAGTTGGGAGTTGGAGTTGGAGTTCGAGTTGGCAGTTGGAGTTGGAATTGGTTTTGGAAATGGAGTTGGAGTTGGAGTCGGAGTTGGAGTTGAAGTTGGAGTAGGAGTTGGAGTTGGAGTTGGAGTTGGAGTTGGAGTTGGAGTTGGAGTTGGAGTTGGAGTTGGAGTTGGAGTTATGCGCGCGTTATTGGAATCTGGTATAGTAATTCCACATATGATGCAACGAAAATACTTAACGCAACGAAAAATGCAACAGTTTTTGTTTTATGTGTATTATCTTCTAGTGGACTTGGAGTTGGGAGTTGGAGTTATAGTTGGAGTTGGAGTTGGAGTTGGAGTTGGAGTTGGAGTTGGGAGTTGGAGTTGGAGTTGGAGTTGGAGTTGGAGTTGGAGTTGGAGTTGGAGTTGGAGTTGGAGTTGGAGTTGGAGTTGGGAGTTGGAGTTGGAGTTGGAGTCGGAGTTGGAGTTGGAGTTGGAGTAGGACTTGAAGTTGGAGTTGGAGTTGGAGTTGGAGTTGGAGTTGGAGTTGGAGTTGGGAGTTGCAGTTGGAATTGGATTTGGAAATGGAGTTGGAGTTGGAGTCGGAGTTGGAGTTGGAGTTGGAGTAGGAGTTGGAGTTGGAGTTGGAGTTAGAGTTGGAGTTGGAGTTGGAGTTGGAGTTAGAGTTGGAGTTGGAGTTGGGAGTTGGGAGTTGGAGTTGGAATTGGAGTTGGAGTTGGAGTTATGCTCGCGTTATTGGAATCTGGTATAGTAATTCCACACATGATGCAACGAAAATACTTAATGCAACGAAAAATGCAACAGTTTTTGTTTTATGTGTATTATCTTCTAGTGGACTTGGATTTGGGAGTTGGAGTTGGAGTTGGAGTTGGAGTTGGAATTGGTTTTGGAAATGGAGTTGGAGTTGGAGTCGGAGTTGGAGTTGGAGTTGGAGTTGGAGTTGGAGTTGGAGTTGGAGTTGGGAGTTGGAGTTGGAATTGGTTTTGGAAATGGAGTTGGAGTTGGAGTCGGAGTTGGAGTTGGAGTTGGAGTTGGAGTTGGAGTTGGAGTTGGAATTGAATTTGGAAATGGAGTTGGAGTTGGAGTTGGAGTTGGAGTTGGAGTTGGAGTTGGAGTTGGAGTTGGAGTTGGAGTTGGAGTTGGAGTTGGAGTTGGAGTTGGAGTTGGAGTTGGAGTTGGAGTTGGAGTTGGAGTTGGGAGTTGGAGTTGGAACTGGTTTTGGAAATGGAGTTGGAGTTGGAGTCGGAGTTGGAGTTGGAGTTGGAGTTGGAGTTGGAGTTGGAGTTGGAGTTGGAGTTGGAGTTGGAGTTGGAGTTGGAGTTGGAGTTGGGAGTTGGAGTTGGAATTGGTTTTGGAAATGGAGTTGGAGTTGGAGTTGGAGTTGGAGTTGGAGTTGGAATTGAATTTGGAAATGGAGTTGGAGTTGGAGTTGGAGTTGGAGTTGGAGTTGGAGTTGGAGTTGGAGTTGGAGTTGGAGTTGGAGTTGGGAGTTGGAGTTGGAATTGGTTTTGGAAATGGAGTTGGAGTTGGAGTCGGAGTTGGAGTTGGAGTTGGAATTGAATTTGGAAATGGAGTTGGAGTTGGAGTTGGAGTTGGAGTTGGAGTTGGAGTTGGAGTTGGAGTTGGAGTTGGAGTTGGAGTTGGAGTTGGAGTTGGGAGTTGGAGTTGGAATTGGTTTTGGAAATGGAGTTGGAGTTGGAGTTGGAGTTGGAGTTGGAGTTGGAATTGAATTTGGAAATGGAGTTGGAGTTGGAGTTGGAGTTGGAGTTGGAGTTGGAGTTGGAGTTGGAGTTGGAGTTGGAGTTGGGAGTTGGAGTTGGAATTGGTTTTGGAAATGGAGTTGGAGTTGGAGTCGGAGTTGGAGTTGGAGTTGGAGTTGGAGTTGGAGTTGGAGTTGGAGTTGGAGTTGGGAGTTGGAGTTGGAGTTGGAGTTATGCGCGCGTTATTGGAATCTGGTATAGTAATTCCACACATGATGCAACGAAAATACTTAATGCAACGAAAAGTGCGGCAGTTTTTGTTTTATGTGTATTTTCTTCTAATGGACTTGGAGTTGGAGTTGGAGTTTGAGTTGGGAGTTGGACCTGGAGTTGGAGTTGGAGTTGGAGTTATGCGCGCGTTATTGGAATCTGGTATAGTAATTCCACACATGATGCAACGAAAATACTTAATGCAACGAAAAATGCAACAGTTTTTGTTTTATGTGTATTATCTTCTAGTGAACTTGGAGTTGGAGTTGGAGTTGGAGTTGGAGTTGGAGTTGGAGTTGGGAGTTGGAGTTGGAGTTCGAGTTCGAGTTGGCAGTCGGAGTTGGAATTGGTTTTGGAAATGGAGTTGGAGTTGGAGTCGGAGTTGGAGTTGAAGTTGGAGTAGGAGTTGGAGTTGGAGTTGGAGTTGGAGTTGGAGTTGGAGTTGGAGTTATGCGCGCGTTATTGGAATTTGGAGTTGGAATTGAATTTGGAAATGGAGTTGGAGTTGGAGTTGGAGTTGGAGTTGGAGTTGGAGTTGGGAGTTGGAGTTGGAATTGGTTTTGGAAATGGAGTTGGAGTTGGAGTTGGAGTTGGAGTTGGATTTGGAGTTGGAGTTGGAGTTGGAAGTTGGAGTTGGATTTGGAGTTGGAGTTGGAGTTGGAGTTGGAGTTGGAGTTGGAGTTGGAGTTGGGAGTTGCAGTTGGAATTGGATTTAGAAATGGAGTTGGAGTTGGAGTTGGGGTCGGAGTTGGAGTTGGAGTTGGAGTAGGAGTTGGAGTTGGAGTTGGGAGTTGGAGTTGGAGTTGGAGTTGGAGTTGGAGTTGGAGTTGGAGTTGGAGTTGGAGTTGGAGTTGGAGTTGGAGTTGGAGTTGGAGTTGGAGTTGGAGTTGGAGTTATCAAGTCACACACATACCGCACGCATGGTGTTTACACATATTTCGGGACTGTTGTTTACAGTCAGTCGGGCCTTTTTTTAGATACCTCAAGTAGTTTGCATTCTATTAAACAAAATCACAGGAATCTAGGAGTTTGATCGGAAACTAAAAAAATCTATTAAAACCTATAATAATCTATAGGTTGCAACGTTTTTGTAGAGTAAAAGAAAATTAAAAATCTAAAGAGCGGGCTCATCCTTATTACGAAGAGATGGACATATGCATATTAGCAAAACTAAAGGCTAATATTAGCTATTAACTATTAGCGAACTCGGGCTTAGTAATAACAAGAAGCTTAGAAGTTCATGCATATTGTTTACTTTACACGCATTAAAGCTGTTCCCAACTAAGAAGCCCGTCTGCAACCAGTCATAATAAAAAAAAAATTGCAACACTTTTTTCTGTGGAGATCAATATCAAGGTAAGTTTAAGCTGCACCGCCCCAAAGTACATCAAGAAACAGATCCAAGGAAACAGACTCGGTCGAAAGTTCTCCCTTACAATAACAAGCTCTCCTTTCAGAAAAAAAAAAAAACGGTTGCAAGTTTCTAAAGATAAGTTCCTAGAAAGCGTGTATCAAGCTTAAGGTTATAATCCGACTTTTGAATGATTCTATGATATGGCCACCTCACCTTTGATACCTGCAAAACCCGTTTTACTTTGTTATAAATTTTGTGCCCATTGTTAATTTTCTATTCGATTTATTTTGAAGCCGCAAATAGAAATTGTGATAGATCTGCAAGTTCGATTTTAAAGATTGTCAGGCTCCTCAAACTTGCAATTCGAGAAACAAAAAATCTCACGTCAGGTAAGGCACAAAAAAAAAAAACGAATAAGTGAAACAGACATCTTATTATCTTTATCTTCCATAAATACGAATTTTCAAAAAAAAAAAAAAAAAGCGACCCCAGCGCCCCCTATAGGGTCTAAAATAAACATAAACCATCCGGAGCACCACACAAACATATGGCGTGAGTATAAGGGGGATAGCTTCAGTGGTTCAGCCGTGATGGTCAGTCATACATACGCACGAACGTTTTTATTTATTAAGATATTTTAAGTATTTATTATATTCTCAGTGGAACAAAACTTATATCATTCATAGGTACATAAATGTGCACAGACAACAAATCGTGGGTGAAAGTTGCCATAGAGACTGGTAAAATTAAGTTAAAAATTTCTTATCACTTAAATGAAAGAATTTTATTTGTCGCCGCAATATTACCATAGTAATGTATTCAAATATAAATAATTTTAGATTAAAACCTATTTTCGATGGAGCGCCTCAATTACCCCCCAAAAAATGCCTTAAAAGTATGCAATTATTGTATAATCTGGTTTATCTGAGAGGTATTGACCAACCACTTTCGTTTCAATGATGTTACTATGTAACGAACTTTTTTCGACATAAATTGTTTGCTCCAAATTTTCAAGGCGACGCGACGTATTAAAATCTAAATCATGAATAAAACTTTTTTCCAAAGGGGCGTATTCCTGCCCGGTGCAGGGAAATAAGTCCCCGGGAATTAAGTTCACTGAGGGACGTAGTTCCCACCTGTGGGAAGTAAAACCACTTTCGCGAAGTGGACTTAGTTCCTATATAAGGTGGGAAGTCAACTTTCTTATGGGAACTTAGTACACATTTAAAAATAAGAAGAGGGAACTAAATTCCAACATTAAGAATATTTTTTTTTTAGTAATCGCGGCGATTTTTCTTTGATTATTTTCAGAGTCTTTCAAACTGAATTTCTGTTTGGCAAAATACTCCTTTCGAAATTCAGTTTGCAAGACTAATAATAATTTTTATAGACCTGCCGCTGCTGTTTTTCTTTGATTATAATTTTTATTCCGTTTGATAGAATACACCTCCTTTCAAAAATCGCGGCGATTTTTATTTGAATATTTTAAACTGAATTCCGAATTTAAGAAATTATGTTATTTAAATTTTAATTTTGTTAATATATTACTCTGTCTCAGTTAAAGGTAAATTTCTTCTTTGTTAATAAAAATTGCAAATTACCTACATGAAAGTTTAATTTTACTTTGTTCATAGTCGACAGTGGGAATTTAATTCACATTAAAAGGGAAATAAAACCACTCAGAGTTTTCAGAATTTATTTCCGACCTTACATGGGAACTAACAATAAGTCCACTTTACGAAAGTGGTTTAACACTAGGTGGGAACAAAGTCCCCCAGTGAAATTAGTTCCCGGGTACTTATTTCCCTGCACCTTTCTGCCCATATCTAGATGTAGTTTTTTTTGATTTGAAACATGCACCATGTGCACCTACCTAAACAAATGCATATAGCAAGAAAAAACATCCATCGATTCTAACAATAACACAATTAAATATTAAACTATATAAGGTATATAAATTTACGAGATAATAATTTTAGTTTAGTTTTACAGCCATTGATATGATTTAAAGACCAGGCAAAGTAAAAGTAACTCGGAAATAAAATTTCTCAATATTTCTTGAGCGCATGCGTTTTTGTCACTATAACGTATTGACATTCCTGGTAAAACTGATTTTCGTTTGAATATTTTCCTTTCGGATACAAAGAAAAATCAGTGATTAAAATCATTGTCATTTTCATGACATTATGCTCGTTTAGGTATTTTCCTCATGAAGGTGGGAAGACTATATGTTTAGGATTTATATTGGGAAAGAGGCTTTTTTTTCTCCGAGGTAGGTGGAAATCTTCTAGAAGACACTATGAGGACAGTCGGCGCGTGCTCATAGAAGTATGAGATTTTTACTCACTAAAACCGCCTCCCACAAGTTTTTTTTTGTACTGCAACTAAGATATGACTTATCAAGCATTTTAAAAGAGGCTTATGATGCCAGCATTGGACGACAAACTCTACCGACTTAGGTATAGCTCGCCATACATATAATTGTGCCTCCCAGTTTAAACTCCGATTGCGTATTACCAGGTTTTTCTGTTGAATAACCTTCCCATCCAAAATATATATAGTTTGAGTGATATTCAGCATCTTATCTGCAAATGGGTTGTAACCAAACTCGTCTAGTATTTCATCGAATTACTCCCCATTGGAAACAGTTTTTGATTGAAAATGTAAATTAACTTGTTACGATGATTACCATAAGCAGGCTCCCATCGAAGGCTTGCATAATATAATATAACATAACGTAAAACATAAAATACCCATCACGTCAAAATAAAAAATCTCTAACTAACAGCTGCTGAAGAAATAACAATTAGGGGCAGCCACCTAACAGTGATCGATCAGCATTTGTACAATCGTGTCATAACAAAATACGAAAAATCCGTCCGAATGTGTAGGTAAGTGCGCATGTGCCTAAACAGCTTAAAATCAATGGCCATTGCAATTCCCTTAGTAAAAGTAATATAGACACAATCCAAACTGACAACTGGAACTAATGAGATCTATCGTCACTTCGACACGGTTAACAAAAATACGATTAAAAATAAAACTGGAAGGCAATCAATTATGTGGTTATCTCGTAAATGTTAAATAGTGGGCGTAGACTTATCATATTATAACGAAAGTGTGCCCAAGGCAATGTCGTTACAGTTGAAAAAATGAGGAAATCGCCCAAAATACCATTGCGAGGTGTTCATTCATAAAGAACATCATTGGAACGCGGATCGCCCTCGATCTGAATTCCGAACGCTCCCACACCAACGAACGGTGGAGAAATCTATTTATTTATCCAGTGATTTTCTTCTCCACAATCTGTTGGATTATATATTTTTTTTACCACCCTCCCATTTGGAGATCATCCAATCAACACTACCCCTCTCCTGTTTGCCTCTGCAAATATAACAACGAAATGCGTTCAATATTCGGGACTGGGTTAAGTAACAAGTTAGAGAATCGATTTAAAATGGAGCCAGCGTCATCGTGCGGAAATCGCTTTGTTTACAGAAAAATTCTCAACGGTCTTGAGTAAATATTTACGAAATGAAAGTTTTCCTCATTTTCAAACAAACGCATGGTTGTTCCATTAATTGTTGGACAGAGAAGATGCAGTATGCACCGACTCTGCGCAATTATTCATAATTTTCCTGCAGAGAAACTAATTACGCGTAAATAATTGCTTTCACGACGCGACGGAGAAGTGCGGACAGAGCTTTATTTTCATTTTCAACGGTTGGTTACTTGCGTTCGATTATAATTTTATTTCGAAAGTAAGCATATTGTTTCTAATATTAACCGACCGACCCACTGACCAGGCAAATGCTGTGCTGCAGATTTATTGTGCATAGTGTGAATGGGCTGCTTTTACCAAACATAAACTAAAGCAAACAAATAGATGAATCTTTAATTCGGCTTAATCGATTGTGGGTACCTTGGAAATTTGTTATTTTTGCGTTATTCTACGATGGATGCTTATAGCTATTTAATTGAATACTTGAAGAGGCAATTAGGCTACTCCCTGCAGAGGGTGTGGGCTGAATGTGAGCATGAAATCGATCAGGGGATGAGTGGCGGTCATTTGGAAAAGTCAATTTTAACGAATCGTTTATATGGTGGGTAGTCATTTGGTAAAATCAACATTTTTTCGGAAGAGGCAGTTCCTGTTTCTCGCACTTATACTAAAAACTAAACTGATGGGATTTTAACTGTAATATTATTTATGTTTTATTAAGTGGCCCATAGACAACACACTATGCCACCATACTGCCACAAGAGGCAGTTCCTGCACTTATACTTAACTGATAGGATATTAACTGTAATGTTATTTATGTTTTATTAAGCGGTAAAGAATAAAGATACAGTCGCCTCATTAGCGCTGCATTAAATAATAAGAGAGAAATAGTGTGCACGACTGGATCGTGCGAACATTTCTTGTACATTGCAAGTTAAATTCGGTTTGGCTATTTAGGTTGTATATTTTTTACAGGAATTGTTATGAGTTTCGTAATTTTTCAGTTCAAAATGGCTTTTCGATCGATTTAAAATCAGTGTGTCCGATGTGGAATTTTTATAAAAGGGGGAAAACGTCTCTGAGCATTCGCAGCAAGAGATATCATTTCAAATAAATGCCTTGTTGGCGTTCCATTGCACATTCCATTAGCGCAATTGCAGGGGAACAAACATAAATTAAAGCTTTTAACAGGAGGACAAAATGGGCACAAACATCTGCAGTTTCACCGCCACGAAGCAGGACACCATAACGAAATATCGTCACAGAGGAGCCGATTGCAAGCAAATTTTCCTCGAGAGTTGTGAGTCGAACAGGAGACATCCAAGAGCCAAATTTTAAAGAAGCGCCTTATTATTTATTTTAGTTGAATAAATTAGGATGGCAGCTCACCCCTGTCGCTATTCGCGCATGGAAAAAGTGTCTTGCTTTCCTCAGGTTAGGTACATTTTTCATAGCTGCTTACATAGCGGTTCTCGAGTTCAAATAACTTTCGCAAGTTTCTATTGGTTTCTTTATTATAATGACTTTTTATTTACTACAAGCTCACCCGGCAAACTTCGTCCCGCCCAAATTCGTTAATGGAATGAAAATAAAATTCCGAGCCACAAAAATACAGCGAATGTCCTTGCGACCTATTAGTTGTCCTTGTCATCGCTAAATAATAATTCATAACCCTCCCTGTGTCCAGTCGGGTAGAAATAGCATACATACTTTTGCTGATCCCGATTGCGTTCTTGTCTTTCTCGGTCTTTCGAATGCACGTTGTTCTGGATTTTCATTTTCATTTTCATTAACCCATACGTCGTGCATTACGACTGCGACGTGAAAGGTTTGACCTTCTGATGACTGGCGACGATCATGTCTTTATATAATTCAATGTCAATAATATAATTTAAAATTTTTTGTAGTATCTGAAGTGACACACTCCAGTTTTCTATACAATTTATTTTTTTCAAAGTGCGGTTCCCATACAAATACAGACTTTCATCCCCTATTAAAGTTTTGTTTTCGCGACAAAAAGTAGCCTATGTAATTCCTTGGGCCCATACGAATCCAACAAGTTTCATAATGTTTTCATAAATGTTAGTTTAAATGTGCAATTCCCAAAAAAAAAAGGTCTTAACAGATGTACAATTAGTGTGACCCTATAAGTCTCTCTGTATTCTACTTTAGTGTGTGTTTAATGCTTTGCTTGCATTTTGTTTACTTCAACCGCAAATAAGTATAAAATAGTTTTACCATGTCTCAAAGCTTCATGAACTTTGCGTTTCAAAAGTTAGAAAATGAACGCAAGTTAAGAATTTAATTCCATTTTATTGAAAACAAATATTTTTATAAATATTTTTTATATATATGTACAATTAATTTTGGAAAATATGTGTTTAAAATAATTCCCAAAATTTCTGAGATTACAGAATGCAGTAACTGTTAACCCCTGACGATAAAAACATGTTAAACTCTTATTTTACAGGTACATTTCATTTTGGGTAGGTAGAAGCTAGAAGGTGGTGTTGATCTGGTCAGGGGATGATTATTTACTTAAGGGAAAATACATATTTTTAAAACTTAGTTGCCTTTCTTAGCATTTTTTTGTTTTTGATTTGCATGTAATTTATTAGTCGTATGCTAAAAATACATTTTAAACAAATTGGTGTAACTTTTTAAAAGCCTTTTCAAAATGGCTACTTACAATATCGCAAACTGTCCAGAGTCCACCCATTATTATATTAATAAGTCACACATTTTTTGTCGAACCAATTATACAGCGCCATTTCAAAAACGAATCGTATGGAAAAAGCTCCAAATGAAATGTGAAGTTTTGCAGAAGAGAAGAACGTAAACTTTTAAAAGTTATTAAATAAAATGAAAACAGATAGCTGTGACACAATAGTTGCAGTTAATATTCACTTGTTTCAAAATATTGCCAGTCGAATGTTCTTTTCCACCAACAACAAAACTTTTGACATATTTCGAATGGAATAGAAGTGGCAATGGAATATTGTTCCAATTTTTGTAATCACGCGCTCAGCTCATCTCTAAAATTTGGAGCTTTGGCATTTTGTTCGTTGACCACAAGAGGAAAGATATCCTAAGCCCGCACGAATAAGTCGCTTAACTTTCCGCTATGAGCTGGTATGTACTCCAAAAGGCATATCTCAAAAAACCAAAGAGATATTTTGGATATTGTACATAAAACCATATTCATGGAATTCTGCTTTATGGTGTAGAAGAGTTGCTTTGTCAAAAGCGAATAATGTTATTTTGAAAGAAAGAAAAGATTTTTTGAATATTTTTGTCGATAAAGCGTGATCGAGATAATTCTAATACTAATTTTACGGGCTTATAGCCTATAACAACTGACCACACCAAGAACTTTTATTACACCACATCAGCCAGACGCGTTTTTGATTCTACTTTAAAAACAACCGCCAACTTATTCGCTACTGGAGGCACATGCTTATTTTAATTTATTGAATTGGCGTCCCGTCCTTCAAAACGATTACCAACATATGTAGCCCAGTTGTGGCATGCGACCCCGAAATGACATCACAAATTACTTCGAAACGCAATTACTTTCAGCACTTTGCCTTTAAATGGCTTTATGAATACTGTGAAAATGCCTATATGTCATCTCTCATTGATTCACTCGGCTGCTTCCCAGCGTCCCAGCCGCAATATTTCACTTAGTTCAAGTACATTATGTTATTTTTTACATATGAAACACGCAGTTGTTAACATAACTCTTTATAGACCAGCTTTTCATAAATCGAAGGGCATTGTGCTGTTTGAATCCACATGGTGGAACCAAATATCCATGTGTCAGGTTTATTCTGTCAAGCAGATAATTTGTTCAAAATGATGAATTTTCAACTTGACCCTGATATTCAATTAAAATTCATACGCAATCTAGAAAAATGTATTTAACTTAAAAATGAATCAATCACTCACTCCTGCCATCGTGTTGACGATAATCGATGAACTCATCTCGTTCGCCACGCAGACAGGATGCTAATCCTCGTGATGTTCGACGTTCGCGTTCTTTTTCCAATGATCGACAATACAAAGGCGATGCTTTTACTAAAGCTGAACTTGTCGGCGTTAGTGCAAGTTCAGGATGTTTCTCTTCAGCTGGTGGTATTGCTACACAATTCATTTTGTCGGTTTCGGGTTATTTGATTCTTTCCCGGGTGTAAAATTTAAAAATATTTTTTTTGGTTTTTACTTTTTTATCACTAAAAACAAACTTGATCTTGTGTTTAAGATTTGCATTTTATTAATAGACATCTATAGCGATATTCGTTGCATTTGTTTTGGTACACGGTTATATCCGAATTTAAGTTGAGCACGATTTCGCTGTCAGGAAAACACAAACTGAAATAAAATAAAATGAATTAAGACCGGTGTGACAAAAAAAGTTTCAATGGACCACCTCAATAACGCCGGCGATTTTTTTTTTTTTTTTTTTTTTTTTTTTTTAAAAACTTGATGTTAATAAATTATGTAGAAGAATGATAAATTTGCTTTCCAGTTAAAGACATATAAACCTTTTTTTTTGTATTTTTCAGCCCTATTGCAAAGATTAACTACCAATCGGTTGACGATTGATAATATTCATCAATTCAAATTGGTGTTGGTACTGCGAAATACAATTGATAAAAATATAAACTATTGTGAACGTTACGCAAGAAATAAAGTTATTGTCAATGAAAACTCAACTTTGACAGTTCTAAAATATTTTTGATTTGAAGAGTGATCGTTACGGCTTTCGCAAACAATTTATTAAACAATAATTACGAGTGTTACAAATCTGTGAAATTTATTGAAAAACATGCCATCAGTGGAATTATTTTTGATGATGACCAAGGCCAGACAGAGTGCGCGGACTTGGCTGCTATCGGAGGAGTTTGGGAGATGATTCTAATCCTTTGGAACTGGAAAACCGACAGGTAACTAATTTAATTTCCATGGAATGAAATTAAGCTTATTCTGAGCTCCATTTCAGTTTTGTACAAAATATTCGGCTATTCAAAGATGCAATCGTAAACTTGTTGAAAGACATTGGTCCCAAACTAAAACCGATCAAGGAGTACCGAAAAATCTAAAATTTGTAGCTCTGCTCAGATTTTGCGCGCATGTGAGCTATCAACTAAGTGTCGGCAACGATTTCACCCTTCGTCTTGCGCAGCCGACAGTGTCCTTTATTCTAAATGAAACTTCAAATTCCGTAGGTTTGCTTTTTTTTTATAAATTATATTACAAAAGGTTGAAATTCAAAATAGAGCGGCGATTACTGACTAGAAATTCATTCCAAAACAAGAAAAAACAGTTCCTTGAATTGATTAAAACAATAGTGAATTTAAAATCGTCAACAATTAAATCAAGTAGCATATTGATAACTATGGAATATGTTTGGCACTCTACTAGTGTTTTTAAAACCATTGACGAAGTCAATTAAAGTTGTAAATAATACGTGCTTATCTAAGTATGTATACCAGGTTGGATTTTAAATTTATCTTCTTACTCAAAGTTAACAATTAACCTTATTTGTTCTTGCAATAGTTACTTATTTGACTACAATGAGTATTCAACGATTTAATAGCTGTTGTAAAGAGTTAAGAGAAGTTATTAGCAGCTCTAAAATGGACTTGTGACGCCAATTTTTTATTTACTTATTAAGTTTTTGATTTTTCATACAGGTAAGGTTGTAACCACTTCCAAATGAATGGTAACTAACATTTAGAAATGGGATGGAACAATAACGCCTTTCCACAATTTATTCTGTACGAATAGGAGGACAATGGTGGGGTGACATTTAGATTTAATTTAATCAACTGATTCAGTGTCTGTGTAAGAACTAGCTTTTGCAGTTCGCTCCCCAGGTCCAGCGTTCCCATATAAGTATTCACTATTAGAGATGTAACGGATAGTGATTTTGCAAAATACCGGATACCGGATATTCGGCATACGCCTTGTATACTGTCGAGAGCAGAATACATTCATAGCGATGCATTCTAGTTCAAACACGACACGTATACAAGATGTAAATTTGCGAAGGTCTATCTTTCATCACCAAGTAGCAGCGTATACAGCGAGAGACTGTTTTCTGAAGGTGGCTTAGTATATGAAAATAAACGCAACCGTTTTACCACTTTGGAAGTGTCTCTCGCGCAAACTATTCACTTTAGAAAAAAATGATATTAGAAACCTAAATATCATTTTAGAAGACCTATCCATAGATACCCCACACGTATGGGGGTTTCATGAAAAAAATCTAATTGAAATAAGTTGAGTAGCTTCAGAGATCGAAAACAGCGGCACCTAACGTGTTAAAAACTATCCTATTTTTTTCAAGTTGCAAGTAACCATACACACTCTCAAAATTTCATTGAAATCGATTGAGTTGAGAAGATCGACAGAAACGCCACCTATCGGGTTCAAAAATATCCAAGCAGCCATATACCCGACAAAATTTCATTGAGATCGGTTAACTGGTTCAGGAGATCTGCAACAGTGCCACCTATCGGATCCAAAACTATCCTACCTTTCAAGTTGAAACCAACCATACACACTCACAAAGTTTCTTTAAAATTTCTTGAATGGTTTAGAAGATCGACAACAACGCCACCACAAGAGTACAAGACTATCCTATCGTTCAAGTCTGAAATCGTTTAAGTGGTTTAGGAGTCGAGAGCGGCGGCATAGTGATGCGGCATAGTGATCGTGATGGCGACAGACCAATTTCCGCCATAACGCCGGAATTTAAGTCTCATTCGAGTCGACTTTACCAAGTCGCACCAATAGATGTTTCACATAAAAAACTTGTAGCAAAACTACGCGCAGATCTATTTATAAATACGACAGTTAACAAAAAATAACAGATCTGACGAGACCTCAGAAGTCAGAAAATATATATTTTTTTACTCAAAAAAAAAAAAAAAACTTTCTAAACATTCTGGTCTACGTGATTGCTTTACAAGGTGTCGTAAAATAAATCAGCAATAGGTTTTCCAAAATCACGTCAAAGTGCTGTGTGTTTGAAAAATGTTGAAAAAGAGGCGCGACAAAAAAAAAAAAAAGGTGATATAAATGTTTTTTTACGACTACGAAATGAATATTGCATGATACTATTTTCACCGAATTTGTTTTCATTTAAATGTAAAGTTCGTCTTGGAGAATACTTAATTCAGTTGACGACATTTAGCTATTCGTTTCTATTTTTTTATGGGTTTTATAGGTCGTGAACTATTTAATTAAAAACGTAAGCCTATTTCCGACATTAACGGACTAAAGTTGAAAAATATCTTTCAACACCAAATTTGTTTTTATTGTATTGCTAAAAACAACAAAACATCAACAAAATATTGTTTCAATTTCACATTCATCATTCGCATTTGGGGTGACTAGTTAACACGACATAAAAGTGACGCATCTATGACATTTCGTCGAAGTAGAAAACTCTATAACAAATTCCCGCTTTGATCTCATAACGTGACCTACAAAACTCTATATAAACAATTACATAAATCAGATATAAACTCGTTTTTCTAAGGCTAGAATGAATAAACCATCCGACAACGTGTCAATTTATGAAATAAATGAAACTTGCATACACTTTATTCTTTCAATGTAGAATTTCGCAAATTGACTGAATCGAAAACATCTTCAGCCTTCCGCTTAAGCCTTGCACTTGCAGAATGAAAGCAACAAATCATTAAAAAAGTTACAGATCCGATCAATAGTGTATTTGGCAATTTAATTGTTTTGTTCGGTCGTGGTTCGCAACACATGTACCTACATCCACAAGTAGTATCTACACACGTCGCATTTTGTACGCTCAAATTCGACTCCTATTTGTAAATAGAAAAGAAAATTGCCGTCACACAGTCGAAGCGACGTGAGACACAAAACATTCAGCATTGTATACTAAATATAGAATCAGCAAAAATCCGTGCACCGAAAAGAAAATCGAAAAACTATGTTTCAATGGCCAACAGCCTATACAAGATGCGATCAGCAGCATTGAGACCCCAGCGAGCAGTTTTAAATTGTAAAGAAAAAAAAATGCACGAAGCATATTTAAATTGCATAAATGAAATCGCCCTAAATGCTTGCAATTCTTCGAGTCAAACAAGTCAGCAAAAATATGACTTATCAGATGGATGTCACATAATAATCTGTGGCACTGTTGGGGTTATATTTCTTTATCTCAATGTGAGGAGATACTTTTCTCTTTTTCTTTTCAATTCTATGCAAGTGGAATTTATTTTGTCAACGGATTTCTGTCCTATAGAGAGAGGGAATGAATTATTTTCTTCGCTTTCAATTCGAGCGAAAGCAGGAAGAGATTAATTTTGAAGAAAAAAGCATAAAACAAACTGTAGACGTGGATTCTGATAGATACAAGTTTCCATTAGAACTATCCTTTGCATGTGAGTTTACTCAGCTGGAGACATACCTTACGTATACTGACCGACCGACGGTATATTTGTTTGTCGTTGCTTTTGATGAGAGTAGTTTATGTGGTTTTTTTGTAATGAAAATCCACCTACACATCGTCCCCGTCGCTTTATTGCATATTTCTCTTTCACCACTTCATAACATTTTGCCAGCTTCATTTAGTACTCTTTCCTGGGTGATAAAGTGCGATGTACCTTTCATGAATATAATGAAAAACGTGGCGCGAAAAATGGGAGCAAAATGATGATGCTGTAGACATTAAAAAAAACAATTAGCTAGATGCACAAGTTTAGCAGAAGCTATTTAAAAAACTTAAAAAACAAATCACTGTATGAAAGTTTCATTGCATTATCGTTCAATGGATTTTTGAAAAAAGTCATTTTTTTAAATATAGTTTTCTTTGGTTTACCTGAAAACGGCAATAGCGATTTTGACCAAAATGCAAGCAGAGAGTAAAATTCATGGTTTCAAAATTAGTGCGTCCTTAATTTTCAATTTGAATCACCGAAAATGCTTATTTTAGAAATTGCTTATATCTTGAAAACCCCATTTTCAATTTTGATGAAACATGAAAAACCAAGTAATGCTTACATCCCGAACAACAACCGGTTTTGAGCTAAATAGTTAACCAATCGTATTTTTCAAACTAAACATTTCAATATTTGTTACTGTTTTGTTTGCCAAATTTAAAAAAAAGCCGTTCCAATGATTTTGATCAAAATAAATTTTAAAGATAATAACAGTATTCGAAATAAGATCCCTCACTTAGTTTTTCTCTAAGAAATCGTTTTTTTAATTAATTTTCAAAAACCTTAAAATTAAAATTGCAACAGCATTAAAAATCCAATAACAGCAACGCAATACTTATTTTTAGCAAATACAACATACTTCTTATTTTTCAACAATATTAAATATGCACCTTAAAATAATTCAAACTACTTGAAGTTTACGCAATCAAAAATCTCACTTCATTTGCACCCCCACACACGTCCATCGGGATATTCAGTTTAGAACTGAGTGCTAATGCAATGTCAGTCTATGGCGAACTCTACTTTCAATTCCAATTCCAAACACATTAAGCCACGAGACTAGAAAACAGAAACACCTGCTATGTGTGTCATTTTACTCAAAAATCTTAGTATAAAAGCTTATAAAATAGTATAGCAGGCTCTTAAAAGCTAAAACTCTCTAACAATAAGTTGCGAATGCCTGTTACTAGAGCTTCAAATTATAAAATCTCGCATTGTTATTTGATATATACATACCGCCATATTAGATGAATAACTCAAAAATGGATTTAATTTAACACCATTTCTATTCTAGTCGTGCACTTTATTTTTTTATTTCTATCGATTTGTCGAATGATTTTTGTTTGAAAGAAAAAAATATAGATAAAATATTCGGTAACGATATAACTTGTTTAATTAAATTCAAAAACGTGCATCGCACTCAATAAATAACTCTTTACAACTCGGTTCATTCTGTGGTGGAAGTGTGTACGCTTAATTACCCTTTCGATATCTTAATTTCTATTAACTTGTTTGCAATACCAGCAAATGTCGGGAAAATGTGAGTTCTTCGAAACTATTCAATCCCACTCTTGGTGGCAAAAATAAAGTGCACGACTGGGTATAGTATAAATCGTTCTCTATCGCAGCGAGTTGCGTTGACTTAGCTTTACTCAATTCGTAAACCGCTGGAATTGACAATGGAACAATATTTCCATTCGTGGTTAAAACATCACTATATTGCATGCAAGTTAAGTTAAAGTGACGGTAAGTTCTACAGTAAACCCCTTTTTTTTGTTTTTTTTTTGTAATAAAAGTAAGCAGCATTTTTTTTAAGTCCACAACTTATGTACACACAAGCTAGCTTAGATATTATAGCCTTAACCTAGTCTAAAAAAAAAACTCTTAAACTGCATTCAACTCATTGTGAAAAATACAACCAGTAGGCATAACAAAAATATCTCTTTTTCAAATTATTCAAATAATTCAAAGAAACAATAAGCGGCTGCAGCCAAAAATCATCAAAACTTGATTGACCTCTTGCATTTAATAGATACAAATATTATCAAAGTAATGCTTCTGCTTCTTTTCCAATTTTGTGTTTTTAAGAAAATGCAATTAATTCCAAAAAATTCATGTAGAAAATATTGTTCAAAGGAACGTATCAAAAGCCTCAAAATATCACTTAGGCACACACATAAATCTCAGAGTCCACATAATTATTCTAAATCCTGTTAAGGTATTAAGGTGGAGGCTATTTTGTAAAGCATATAGCTCTTGTCAAATTGCTAAGGAGCTTCAATACGCATGGTATAGAAGAAACGGGAGAAAGAATCAGTCCACAACATTTCGCATCTAGACCAATTAACCTAATTAGTGATAAAATATGTCCAGATAATTTCAATATAATTCTCCACTCAGTCGGGTTGCCCTAAATTTATTTATTTCATTCATTCCGGCTTTCCAAATAGAAACCAATAAAACTCCCTTTTAATTGTATTACCCCACCACTCCAAAGTCAGTAGCATACAAAAGATATATCGAAATTAACTAGATCAGAATCAGACATTGACTTTTATTTCTTAGGTCTACCATGAGTATCAATTTTGCCTGATTTTCCAACCATATGCACTTTGATCACGCGATAGAGATTACCCGCCCCTCGTCGGTACCCACCGATGTTTACACAATCAATTTGTATCTATACAGTATACACATTGGAATTCAAGTAGACAATTTTTCTCAATTAAAATGACTTAAAAAACATTTGCTCAAATCAATTGAAATAATAAAAACAAAAATTAAATAAATTCCAGATGCGATGTGTGGGGTGTAAATATTTTGAAAATTTTAATTGACCTTCAAGTCATTGAACGATACGTATAGAAGTTCAATTTCAAGGTGACTGCTACTGTCGGGCTGATGTTAGAAAGAAAAAAAATCATTTGCAGACATATTTAAAGACGCAAGCGAAGTGTTACGGAATTCCCATGTGACAAAAGCTATTAACTTTTTGTGAACCATTTATTCGAGTTTCATAATTATCTCGAGACAGCGACCGGGCAGCTATCCAAAAAGTTTCTAGTAGGCTACATGAGAATTGTTTGCTTTCTGCTTTTCATTTTAGCAAAAGCTGCGGTATGATATTATGTATTTCAATTTGGCAAATGGGTTTTCACATATTGTATATTTTATTAGACGTCAAAATAAATTATATTATAGTTCGAGCTAATATAGCTGGAATGGGTGAAGAGAAGAAAGTTAACGACCTGCTTTAGATGGAGAAACATTTTCAGATATACACAGACGGAAATGTGTAGCAAGTTTGAATGGAAATGGTTGTCGTTTCTGCAATCGTTTGTATGGATCAACGTCTGAGCCAAATTAAAAAATGTTGGAACACTTACGCGATTAATGGCGGGCGATAGCCAATTGCAGGCGAATTTACCCAGAGAGATTCGGCATTCGGGCTTTACGAATGGAAAGATAGCGTATAATCTGCACTGCACCATTCGAGCAGCCATGTGAACTCATTTTGTCAGTGGTATTCATTTTAAGCAACATTTTGGCTAATGATATAAGAAATAACTGCACAAATGTGTTTGTGCATAAAATTAATCTCATAGCTTGGGTACAAAGCCGCGATGCCACTAAAATGAGGAAAAACGATTTTTGCATTCTTTAAAAAAAAACTCATGTAGTTAACTTTTAAATAAGTCCCGAATATAAAAACATCACCGCGTTTATAGAATCTAAGCGATTCAGCTCTAAACGCACTTCGAACTGAACACCACCTTTACTCATTTTACCTGTCATTTTCACATTCGGTTCACTAAGTGCAACCCTTTCTTCAACCTGCCTCGTAATCTAGGTAACTACAAATAAGGCTCTGTTATTTATGAACTACCTATGTTGCTTTTTAAATCTATTTAACTTGATCTATAACAGTTTTAAAAGTACCACACATGAATTCATAAAATTTTAAACTGAAAGACTTTGAATATTCGGCGCAGTGGCTTAGTAGTTAGTGTGTTGGACTACTAAGCCCCAGGTTCAAAACCCTCAAGAACCCCAATTACAACGAACTTCTGACACACATCCGAAAGTATAACTGTCTTGAAAGAACTCCTCAATTAGCCGTTTGGAATCGGCATAAAATTTTAGATCCCTTCCATTCGTTCCAAAAATGAAAAACTCTCACAAAACGATTGGTTGTGAGAAGCTAGGCCTACGGTCCGTACGGACCTGTTGCGGCATCTCATTCAAACCAATTTTCGGTGGAAGTTTACATGGTAATGTACATCATATATTTTTTTTAGTTTTATCATTCTCTTATTTAAGCAGTTACAGTTAAGTGTTTCTCGCGCAAACTATTCAGTTTAGAAAAGAAAGTTAAAAATGATATTAAAAACATAAATACGATTTTTGAAGACCTATTCATAGATACCCCACGCGTATGGGTTTGATGAAGTATGGGGAACCCCCAAAATTGATTGTTTTTTTTTTTTTTTTTTTCTAGTTTTGTGTAAAATCTTAATGCGGTTTACAGAATACATCTACTTACCAAGTTTCAACAGTATAGCTCTTAAACTTTCGGAAAAAAGTGGTTGTGACATACGGACGGACAGACAGGCAGACATGACGAATCTGTAAGGATTCCGTTTTTTTGCCATTTGGCTACGGAACCTTAAAAATATGTCTTAACACTTTGACTGCCAAAGCAATTTTGGGTAAATTTCTTGGGGTGCCAACACAAAATATTTCGTTATTTCCATTATTTAGCACAAATAAAATAATAAATAAATGCCATATAAATTATTGGCAATGCATCCTAAAATATTAGGACGAACTTAGTCCTGGCTATCAAATAGGATAGTCATGGCACCTCAAGAAATTTTAATGCAAATTGTGGCAGTCAATGTCTTAATAAATAAAAATAATGTTATATTATATTCAAATTCAATATTACTTTTCTTCTTTTTTGGGGAAAAAAGTGGGCAAAAAACGGACACCTATGAAATGGGAAACATTTTGAAAAATGACCCCAAAATGGGGATTTCGGAAATAAAATGTGGCATCACTGGTACAGAGTATTCCATATAATCCTCCACAGAATAGGTATTTAAAAAATAATTACAGAAGAGCAGGATCAATCACATTTATTGAATAAAAACATTCGTTTCGCAAAGGCAGCTTCTCCAAATTTCAATCTTTCGAAACATATAGGTATTTTAAAGACTGTCGATTTGGGTTGCAAGCTTGAAACATTGTTTTCAGAGTTGTTTCAAGTAAAAATTTATACATCAGTTGTCCAAGCAACAGCAACTTGCATTAAAATTGCATAGTCGTGCCAAGCTTGGACCGAATTTTATCTATACTTTTTTTAATGCAGGTCACCTTACATTATTATTGCCCACTGATATATTTATAAGCAGAAATACAAAACTACTGTATAAATTCGAAGCATTTACTGTCTACTGGCACTTACGTACGTGGTTCTACTTAACTTAACTATGATACTACCGAAATATAATAAAAATACAACGCCCCGTTCCCTTTTATAGTGAATATTTTTCACCGCAAAAATTACCTTGGCAATAATTTCGACATTTAAGTTCCAATGACATTAGAAAGAGAAATGATTCTAAAACTATTAATTTCAAGTAAAATTAAAATTCAATTACAATTAGCTTTAACTTCTATAAAAGCTGTATATCTACGCAAAAACATTTGCGAAATATTTAAAAATGTTAGTTAATCCTGTTCCGTTCCTACAATGAATATTTTAACTAAGAAGAGTTTTATGTTACCTATATCTTACCTAACCCTTTCGGTACTTCTTTTTTGTTGTAAGTCTAAACAAAAATATTGCCAAACGTTGCCATACAAAATCAATTGTACCAAGTGGCAACAAAGTTAATATTATTTTTCAGTTATGTAGTTGCAGTTATTACAAAATTGAAAAGAAAAAATATCATGAAATATGTTTACTACCTTCTATATTATATAATAAAATAAGTTGAATATACTAAAAAAAAATATTTTAATACAGGTATTAGAATTTAGAAAAAAACAAACTTATCTGTTGCATTTACACTCGGTTTTCTTCAAACTTAAGTAATACAAGTATTTGCATGTATTTTTCTGAATATATGTATAGAATAGATATATGTACATTGTACATACCTTTTTATATTAATAATTTAGATATAAGAAAAAAAAAATCTGATTCTACATACATATATATCTGATTCCTCAAAATTATCCAAAATATTCTGAATTTACATTATTTTTTTTAATTTTTGGACATTGCCAAAAGCACTTCCAAACTAATTTGATGCCATTTTTTGGCACCAAAAAAAAAAGAAGAAACAAAAGCAAAATTGTTGCAAAACGAATAGGCGGAACTTAGATCTTAACTTTATTTATTTTTATTCGACGGCCTGTTATTTATCATTAAAATATATTCAAAATTGATGATGTATTTCGCAATTGTCGATGTAAAAAAATAAATCATAAAAATAGTCGTTCTATGAAAAAATACGAGTTGCTCTGTATACCTTTCTTGCACGAGAGCTAAAAGCATAAGGTAGTCAACCATTAGCCAGTATTTTTGCCTCTAATGTTTGAACAGATACTTTAGGAAGCTAATGAGACAAGGAAATAAAAAAATAAAAAAATACTCGGAGACAGAAAATGGACGATGTGAATATTCGTGTTGCCATATGACAACAAAATACCGAACGGTTTGAATATCTTGAATAAGTGCTTTCTTTCTGTAGATTCCACAGAAATTATCATTACTATTATTTTTATTTATAAAAATTATAACTTGAATTTTTTTAAATGGTTTGTTGTCTTTGTATTTAAAAGCGAATTTATTTATCCTCAGAAATAACGTTTCACCGGTTAACTAGGTTTTAGTAATAACAAGTTTTATAAACACAAAAGTGTTAACAAAAGAATGTTAAGGAATTTCTGTTCCTATTTGTTCTCATGTGCATACGAACTTCTATGTATGTATATTAAAATAATACTATCATCTATTTCGAATAATATTGTATAATATTTACAAGTAAACTAATAGAAATACCGTCATTATTTTTGAATTCCAATAAATTTACCCCTGACCATTTGCAATTTCAATTTCAAATTACCCGCAACCGTTAGTATAATTCCAATAACTCTCGAAAGAAAGTGCGAGTTAAATGCTGCTTTCGAAAAACGCATTTTTATTGATTCCATATTTGCAGATCGTTTGTTTAATTAACATTTTTCTTTCAGCGTTCCAGTTCAATGAATTCCGCACTCAGTCTTCGTTCAGATTTCATTTCGATCTACAAGATCACCTTTTTACCCATTTCAGCAAAATTTGCGTATCTAATGCAGAAAACTCTTCTCGAATGACCTATTTCGTTACCTCTCAACAAACTCATTAAAATATCAAATTAAAAATAAAATAAATGTAGGTTGTATACAACTATATTCCGGTCAGATAGAGGTAATACTTGAAAAAAAAAAAAGAAACACAGATCAGACATACCTACAAAGAAAAAAAAATTATAATATTAACACCATTGCTTTGGACCTTTCATCCGGGCATAGTTAGCGCGGTTATGTGAAGAACAAAGACCAGTAGAGTCTATGTTCGGGTGCACTACTTAATGGGGCATTCGAGCAGGAAGTGGCTTTGGTGAGCCCTTATGGGGATGACAGTATAAATTGTTTTCAGAAGAGGGAGGTAAGTCATGCGTTAAGTGAAACTTTTTTTTTCATATTCATGTCTTTCACCTCTGAGCAGTATATCTGTATGGTGACCACAATTTGTGTGTTGACTGGTGACAGTGTTTTCTCTTTTGTTCGGTTTTCTCCCCTCTGTATAATATAGATACAGGTGAATGGATGGGTACGCAAAAAAAGATTTGAGCTATAGTTAACAGGATCACCCTGATCTCGCAACAGATGTCAGTTTAGGGTTGCTAGATAAAAAAATACGAAAAGGGGGACATCGTGAGTTTTCTAGGGGGGATAAGTGCTCAAAAAGGGGGACATAGGTTTGAGTCATAAAAGTTGAATAAAAACAAGTTTCATTAGATACATATATTTTTTCCCATCACTGGCTATATAAATACTTTCCTTTTTTTGTTAGTTTACTTATAAATTTTGGTTTCAAAACAAAAACTGAAAGAGACAGATGACAGTACAAAACAAAAACGTACAGGAGAACAACTTTAGCAAGTGAAGTGAGATGTAGTTCGCATTCAGCTTCGAAAGTTTTCTTGCACTTCAAATGACTGTGTTCACAACAAATCTCGTTAAAAATATTAAAAGGAAGTATTTTCAAGGTTTTCAATTGAATGTTTTCTTTTATTGAATTTGACTTAACAAGGGGGACAGTGGATTGTATTAGGGGGGACATATAGCATTTTTTATGAAAAAGGGGGACTGTCCCCCCTAAAGGGGGACGTCTGGCATCCCTATGTCAGTTTCACCTTAGCATCTGGTGGCCATAGAGATCACCCAGCGTGTTCCTACCACTTATGGGTACTATTGTGTGTAATAGACGTCCCCAAAGTAAAAATTGACTTTTTGGTGGTCTTTTCTTTGTGTTGTAAGATCATAATGATGTGTTATGCAAGATGTTACCAAACAAATAGATTCACATGCTCTAATTTGTTTAATGTTACAGTTAAGCATAAGGTCAGCAAATATGGGTGTGTTGTTGAGCGTGTAATTTTTTTTTTTTTTTTAAGGGAATGGCATTTGAGTTTCTTTAGAGAAAAATGGATTGTGCTGTGGTATGCGTGTACGTTTTTGCTTTATTTAAGCCAAGCATTGCATGAACGTTGGTGCACTTGATATATTCAACATTCGAAAGAAAAAGAGACTGTCATACAACATTTATGGCTAAAAGGAGAATAATTAGCCAGTTTTAGAGTGACAAAAGTTATATTTAATAACTTATAAAATAACAGCCTGATTTATAAATCCAGCGCAAAGTCGGCTTAACTTTACGCACCCTAAAATGTCCTCGTGCTAATAATTTTGCGAACCTAAGCAACATTACTTTAAGGCTGCGAAATTCAAACGCGAAAAGTAGAGCTTACGTAAATATGTTTTTGCAGCAAATATCATTTGGTTTGGTCGTCGTCAAATTGTAAAAAAACAAAAAGAATCACGTTTGCGAACCCAATAAAAAAAATCAAAATTTTAAATAAAAAAATATCAAATAATTGTGCGTTTGTGATATTGTTTCTTCGGTTTCATTTTTGTTGCTTGTAAGGAATGTTTTAGGATCTTAAAGTTGCGACCAACGACTCGGATTTTCGGTAAACGTTGTTCCTTCGTGTACTTCACCATGATGAAAATGTTGATTTTACTGAATATTTTGACATTGACAGTTCGGCTTAAGGGTGCGTTCACATTGAAAGTTTGAAGTTCTCAAGTCGCTAATGAAAGACCCTTTGTAGATACCAATTTCAGGAAAGCCACATAGAGACTCAACAACATCGTAGAGTCTTCGAAAGGGAATTGAATATAAGTCTACAAGTCTAATAGATTTGAATTCATTAAAAAAATGATGCGGTAAGCTCAACTTGGAACATATTACCTTATAGAATTGTAGCAGGAACAAGCTGAAATTTGTATGACTCCTGGTCTTATTTGTACTTTGTAGAGAAAAAGAAGCTAAGTGACTGAAGTAGGAACACATTTAGTTTCCGGTGGCAGAAAACAAACCACATGATATCTTACAGCTAACCGATCGGGTTAAATGTATAGACAAATATTTTGTTTTATTCTGTTGCGGAATATACTTGGGGTCAAATAGCCACTTTGTGAAGAAGCTGTACGTCCGCGGAATCAAGTTGATTTCAAATGTGAAACAAAAGAACATACTGTCACTAGAAATGCTAAAATTACCGTTATCACATTTGAGGAAAATGGTGGTATCGTTGACATTGAAGGAAGTTCAACACTTCAGACAAAGACATAAATCCTCTGGAGCCCTGCGAACAATGTTATCAAAAACTCGAATATATTGAAGAAGTACCTAAAATACAATCAGAGGAATCCAACTGGTATTATCTCAAACCTTATCCAACGAAAGTAAGTTAACACCAGTCGTAGAAGAAAAATATCCTAGAGAGTAAAGCACGCGCAGATCTACGAAAAGATTACTTGTGCTCAGATCGAAGGGGGATGAAAATCCCAGTCAAGCATCACAAGTTTTATCTGTATTGCCACTGTTTGCGCTATGAACACATAAAATGCGACAACAGTCGAGTCACAATATGAGCAAAATGCAGGATCATACACATACCGCTGTATTAATTCAAAAATGCGAACTTGTCGAACCTCGCCAGGGATGTGCTACTAAAACTAACTCATCTGCGGAAACCCCCAAAAAAGATCAGCACTAGGGATGCTGATCCGAAAGCGGAAAACTTATTTGTCCGAACAAATTTGATATATTTTTCGGAAAGATTTTCTATATCTTGAAATAAAATTAAGAAAGAAAAAAATGTATAAAGTACAACCCGGATAAGTACCTCCCGCTTAAGTACCTTAAGTGCCCTCTACTCTAGTTGCCAATTTTATTTGATAATTTCTTTTAAACTTCGTTGTACATACCAAAAATGGCATTTTCCCTCCTTCTCATTCCGGATTTAAATGTGATAAAAGTCTCCCCTCTCTCACCCGGATAAGTACCCAACGAAACAAAGGAATTGTGAAGAGATAGTTATCCGGGTTGTGCTGTAGTAGGGTATCAGGAGTATTCCGACCAAAAACAAAGCACTATGAATATAATTATGGGCAGTTGTACCAGTTACAAGTATCATTTAGATTAAACAGGCATATGCGCCCAATTCAATTTTGACCTTAACTCCTGAAAATGCAACATAATTTCAAATTGTTTAGCAGTCATAAAGGTCATGTGCGTCCAATTCAAACCCTTGGAAAATTCTGACCAAAGTGGAAAACCACACGACAGACTCATGCTATAACTGCATTGTTTCTCGAACTGTCAGTCTTTGTTAAAATCACATGCCGTCCAAATCCATGTTTAGAAGCTGGATAAGCATATACTATATGCTATATGCGATGCCATATAGAAATATTAACTGTTATTGCCTGAGCATGGCCAATAACGAATTCAAAAAGAAAATAGAATATTTATGCCTCCAGTCAGTGACACGTTGTGAATGCATTTGTTTCTCATAAATCACTCGTTGATTTTCTAAACCCCAAATCCGAAAATTTGGAGAAATAAAAACCCATCAAGATGAACATAAGCCTCATCCCTGAAAATAACAACATGGCATTCTTTGAAAAATTGCGAACTGTATTTGTCAAGCTAAGAATAGATGCACACATTTTTGTAGATATTGCTCAACAATGAAAACATATTATTCGTTCGTGTACCGCGCCAATTTTTAATAACCCCGAACTGTCGGCTGTAATATATATTTTTTATGTAAAGGCGGACATTTTCTATAGGTCAAACTATGGAATACACAAAACTGAAATAAAGATAAGGTCAACGGAACAGACAAATGATATGTACGTTGTGAAAAAACTTGGGTCTGTGGCAGAACATATTGAGAAGAAAATGATAATGAATGTTAAGGAACACTTTGCGACTATAATGGGTCGGCCACCTTAAACGTGCAAGGATTCAAATTGTGTCCTCCGTATACATTTTGTTGTTCGAAGTCATTCGCAAATTTTAGCTGTCAGTTTCTATAGGTGCATGCAATAACTGTTTTGATGTCAAGTTGGAACGATTTTTTAAATTTTTCATTCGCGGTTTTGTAGTTTGTAGAAAGAGAAATATATTGTAGTCGTACACGATTTCGAACTCGAGATGTAAATCAATTCTGATATAACGATGATAGAGAAACTACAAAAAGTGTGTCAAAATTCTATCCGTCTGTCTCTCTGTTCATCTGTGCCGAGGCCTACAGCCTAAACGACTGTCTGGATTTCGTTCAAACCACGGCTTTGGGGGTTGGGGGGCTTACAGTTCGAGGCCGTTTTTTTCTTTGCAAGGTTACTTCAATATTAATGCTTACCATTTAAATGTTATTGTTCATACCAGTTTGACTGAGGTTTATATGACCGCATACCGTTTTTGAAATTAAGACATGTGTATCATGAAAACGGTACATATGTACGATGGTAAAAAAAAAATAAATATTCCTAAGATAATAATATGATCATTTCCAACTTAATAGCAAATCGTTTTTCTCTATAAAATCGCACAGTGGATTTTTGAAAAAAAGTTTTTTTTTTTTAATTTAGGTTAATTGAAAACGGGAAGAACGTTGTTGACCAAACTGCATACTTAGAGCAGTATTGAAGTGTCCAAAATTATTGCGTCCTTAGTGTTCAATTCGAATCACCGAAAACTCTAATTTTAAAAACTGCTCATATCTCGAAAATCCCAATTTCGATTCCGATAAAACTTTAAAAACTAAGGCCAGTTTGCTGATACTACTTACAGCGATTTAAGTGCAAATGAAGTGGGACTTAAATCTTATGTGTAATGCTCACATCCTGAACAATATCTTGTACTCAATTTTCAGCTATTGTCTGCATAATTTTACAAAAGCAGCTCTAACGATTTTGGCAAAAATACATATTTGGGATAACAAAATAATTCTAATTAAGATCCCATGCTCAGTTTTTCTCAAAAAGTTCGAATAAAACCGTTTTTAATTATTTCTCAAATACGACTACTGGAATCCCAATCTGTCTTCGTATATTTCACAAAAACTCGATACCATACTGCTAAAAAAAGAGCAAATGCAACTACGAAAAACTTCTTGTTATACATATATATTACCCATTTTTTCTTTCCTTTTATAACCAAATTGGATATGCTCCTTAACATAAAGCGGTATATTTGGTTTATAACTGCTAATGCAAATTCTAAAACAAATCCCTAAATTTTTAAATAATAAATCTATGTCTGCCTATGGCCAACCCTACTTCCAATTCCAATCATAGACACTTTCAACAGAAGATCATAAAACAAAAACTGCTTCTAAATGTACAAAAGAGCTTACGAAAAGGGACAATTGCCTGTTACTTAGAGCTTAACTTATAAAAACTCACCAATAACCCAAACATTTATTTTATTCTCAGATTTTTACCTACCTACCCAATAAAATAAAAAAAAAACATATTAGCCTAAGGCCCTGGTAGCCAGGGCTATAATTTGTTTTTTGTTTATATAATTCATTTATGTAACAATAGAGTTATAATAATAATTATAATAAAAAAATATCCAACCAAACTTCTGATGAACGAGAAAGTTTCGTTCAACCCAGTCGTGTACTTTATTTTTTATTCCATTTTAGATATAAAGATAAAATCAAACAAACAGCTTCTAAGACGTATTGTCTTAGCAATCCATTTAAGGAAGTTCTGCCTGCATGACTATGTAGAATTAAAACAAAGATGTGCTGATAATGTGGGTACCTAAAGCTATAGACATAGCTGTTCCATGAATGTAGGCCAAAATGGGGAAACCAAACCCGAAGTGTATCCAAAATGCAATTAGATATACGGGTGTGTAGGTACCTACATTAACCGTCGAAGAAAGTGAAGCAACATACGACGTATGAGTCTTAAGTTACATAAAACAAGAAACCATAACTTCAAAGTCATTCAACTAGAAAACTATGAGGGAAGAGTGTATCGACCATGCATGCATTCATGCAACCCAATTGAGAAAGGAAGTTGATGAGTTAAATGATTACAGTTTGTGAACCTCCTCCACGTGTATTTTGTAGTTCTAAAGTAACATTCAAAGCAAATCATGCTCTATCCTAAAAATAAATGTCGGCTATTTTATTTTAAAACTCCATTTATTCTTCAGCCCAATTAATGCGCTTGAAACACGTTCCCTTGAACCTTGGTTTCAACAAGCTGTTGAATTGTAGCACCCTGTCAACGATTTAAAAGAAAATGATGCCACTCAGAATATCAACCAATCGATCCGATATGAAACCAATCAAACAAGCTACCGGTTGCTTACATTATTACATAGTGTGTTTAATTTGTGATATACAATGCATCCGTTCACAGTTTTCCGCCCACATTTTGTTCTACTACAATGGGATGATGGTGCATATCGTTAGTTGTTGGAGAATTTTTCGAGAACAAAACTTTGGCGCCTCATGGAATTCCAATGTAGGAAGAAATTTGAAATCCAACAGATGAACGAGAGATATGTTTCGTCGTGTACGTTGCGTGTAGTCCGTACTTTAGGGTCAAGAGAGGTGAACAGACTTATATGGGGAAAACTCTCGTCCTATAGTGTTCTGTTAAATAGCACTCGAGATTCGAGAATCACTGAATGGAATAAATATTTAATTCCAAAGTTAAACTTTTTTTTTTTTTTTTTTGAGTGTAAACGCATAGAAATGATTGACAGAAATTCACACTAGGAGTGCAGGAAATCGTTGAACAAACAATAGATTACGCTGGTCTTTATGCTGGAGACACTAACTCCGTCGAATTTAGGATCGTTTAGAAAAGTGCAGATAATGACTTTGTGTTTGCCGTCGTTCGGTTGCTTTCAAAAACATAACTTGAGGTGAAAAAAACGTTTAAGCATTGTTCAATGGTGTGGCATGAATAAATACCTATGTATAACTACATATTTGACGCAAATGGTCCATGCAGGGCTTGTCGTATAACGATTCGTGTGTTTGACTAATATGTTTCGCACGGATGATGTGACATGAACGAGGGAAAAGCGTTTCATAATGCTGCATATTTTGTAGCAAACGGGTTTAATTGGAAGCCAGTCATCCCTAGTGATGAACAAATTACTAAACTCGCTTTCAAATGAGGCGATATTTGTCTTCATTTGCGGCTATCTTCACGAATTTGAAAACTTGTCACATTAATCAATTGTGAGTTGATTTGTCTTGAGCAGTTGTGTAAAACGAGAAGGCTACTTTAGGTTTTAGTGAATATTTTGAGGACGATTATGTGCTACTCACTTAGTAGCATTAGAGAACTACTAGCCTCAAAAAAAGTGGTAGAAACAAAAATTGTCGATGGTAAATAATTCATTTATTTATACCGATGAAATAGTTAGTTATATATACAATAGTAATAATAACAAAAAAAAACGAAATAAAATAAATATAGGCAAATCAGTCATTTCTAATTGTGTATTAATTTAAATTATTTTTAAAAATCACATTTGTTGTTCAAAACAAAAAAACTTAATTATTACTTCGTATGGCATCCGTCTGCGAATTTATATTTTGAAGCATATTTTACCAATAATTTCGGGGGTTCTCCAGAAGTTCCTTGGCAGTTTCTAAATTTTGAATTCAAATTTTGAAAGAACTACAGAAAAAACGGCATAGATTCAACTCATCATTAAATACAGAATATCAAAACTTATCAAAACACCCTCGCAGTAATACAGTCAAATAATGAAGTATTGGCGCAGTAAATGGTGTATACTGGACTGGAAGTTTTTGCTGATGCAATTCTTCGAGAAAAATACTGATAGCTAGTGTGTATGGGTAAAAGTAAGGCGAGTAGCAGTAGGTATAGTGTGTACAATTTTCAATTTAATACAATGATGTAAAATAAATATTATTAGCGAATAGCTATGACTAAAAGCTGGTAGATTTCGAGTTCAGGTTGGTAGAACTTCCGAAAGTGTAAAAAGTGGTTGAAATACCACTGTGTTAGAAGTGTTAGAAGTCTAATCACTGATATGGCAAAGTTGGCGTAAATGTCACACTTAATCACTTAAAGTTAGGTGGGGACGCGTTTCGTGATTTATAAATAACTTCGGCTAAATCACGTTGGTGGGAACATGGTATTAGACCCTTCACCTGCTCTTTTCCGAGTAGAGAAGAATGGAAAGTGCAAGAGCTTATAAAATAGTAATAGCTTATAACTCTCGAACCATAACTTGCGAAAACTGCCTGTTGAGAGCTAGAAACTCGCATTGTTATTTGATATAAGTTCCTACTGCCATATCGTATGAATAACCTAAAAGTGAATTTTATTTAACACTATACCTACCTATTCTTACATTTTATGTATACGGTTGCTTCTGAACTTTTTACCTACCTACCAATTGACTCAACCAAAGTCGTTGACTTTATTATGGATGTGTCAGTGAGTAAATTTGTATACCAACTGTATTTTTATTGTTATCAAGTTGAAATTGAACAGAAATCAAGCTGTCAAAACTAATATTATGGTCGAATCAATTGAAATTCATGTTTACCTTGATCTTCAGGAGGTACTGACCTTTAAATTACTACAAAAATTCTATCAAAAGTTCTATAAAACACTATGCCATAAGTTTTTCGTATTTGTCTCTTATTGTTAGTTACTCGTTTATTCAGAAATTTGTTCAGCAAGATACAACAGCCGTAAGTCTTTCGAAAATATTTGCATTCATTTTTTGTAGTGTCAATTTTGCATAGCATGTGTACGTGAAATTTTGCAGAAATAACGACAATTGATTTCCACATAGATAAATGCATAGGAGATGGGGTCTAACTTTTCTGGTGGCATAAATTTATGTTCCCAAATCATTCATCTTTAAAAAAATTAACTTTCTCTATTTTTGGAATTTTATTTAACTAACAGAAACAAAGTCGAACGAGACGACTTTCACAAAGCCATTCTTTTGGGGCGGACGAACTATCACCTTTGATGGGAAATTGATACTAACAATGGAATGGAAGTGCCATTAAATGAGACTGTATTTAATCGGTCCATTTCCAAGGACGCCTAGGTATCCAATTTTTAAGCCAATTGCATTTAAAGGCACAACTGTCTATGGTTGCTGAATCTCTCTCCATGGCTTCCAAGAAACTTCTGAAAATCAGCTTCTCTGTGATAACCCCTAACTGAGAGTTACATTGGTACAAATGTAGATATACATTGTTGCAAATCGCATCAATGTTTATCACCACCCAGATGGAAACTGTAAATTAACATTTCCAAAAAAAAAAAAAAAAAACACAAACAAACATTTTGCCACATTCACATTAATTTCACAGGCGTGCGACCGAAAAGCCACATCCATAAATCGGTGGCGCTGCTGTTCCGGACGTTTTTCCATTCTGACGCGTTTCCATACATAAGAACACAACTATTTTTACCATGCGACAATTATAAAATCTCTCCAAGGGTATACCACTGCAGCACACATCATCATCATCCTCATCATCATCTAAGTAGCCACATAAAATTTCGTCGTCGATTTCTTCTCGAACGTATTTGTGTCTTAAATATATTTTTAGCTCAATTGGCTAATTCCCAGCTTTGATGGCATTTCCCTGCCTCCTTCGTTATTGTGTTTAGAAGCACATGTGGTGGAAAACCATGATTTTCAAAACTGCACCGCTACGGCTGGAAATATGTGTTTCTTTATGACTCCGATACCAGAGGTTCTTTTCCCTTTTTAAATAGAATCGTTTTCGCGCGAAATTTTCTGGAGCACAATTGCGTCCCTTTGTTTATGGCAACAGCTCCAGCCAACTAAATAACAGCAAATGTGCTGGATGTTTATTTATGTGGACAGAGTTTAATGTGTTATTTATGTTCATGATGACGAGGAATGAGTCAAATAACGACGCGACTGATGCCAGGCTAAAGTAAATAATTGAAATAATTGCTGAAATGCGAGTTATCGTCCTCGCATGTGGATATGAAGGGCTGTGGCTTCTTGTGCGTGTTGCGAAAGGTCAGGGATTTGTTTACGATTTTTGTTTGAAAGCAAAAAATCACGTGTTGAGACCTGCAAAGATGTAATCCTATGGCGGTTTCACAGTTCAATTGAATTCGATTCAAAAATGATCTCACAGTGAGTTGGATTTTGTCAACACTAGGCCTTTTGTATTATGCCCACATGATCTATATAGATCATTGATTTCCATGGTATACAACAACCATTCGCCTACTGAGTAAACTAGTAACCTAAATTTTATTTTAATATTTTTAATTATTCGGACCCGAGTGCTCAGACTGTTCTGGTGTTTTTTTTGTGTGTTTTTTTTTCTGTCAAATGTGACTGGAAGTGTGTCTGTATATCATAGAGCGCGCTCTGATCATGATATAAGCTAGCGGTGCCAGTTTGGGGTTTTCCCCAGATTTAGGGTTTTTTTTTTGGTCAACGGGGGGAAATTTACTGTTTTTTTTTTTTATTTTTTGTGTAAAATCGTAATGCGGTTCATAGAATACATCTACTTACCAAGTTTCAACGGTAAAGCTGGTATAGTTTCGGAGAAAAGTGGCTGTGATATACGGACGGACGGACAGACAGACAGACAGACAGACATGACGAATCTAATAGGGTTCCGATTTTTGCCATTTGGCTACGGAACCCTAAAAACAAATTCCATCCTAAAGTTTTTTTTTCCACTGCGCCACCTCTTGCGAACGTCTTGCAAACATCCGAGAGTATAACTGTCACAAAAAGTTTCTCAATTGGCCGTTTGGACTCGGCATAAAATTTTATATCCCTTCCATTTGTTCCAAAAACAAAAAACTCACACAAAACGAATGGTTGCGAGAGCTAGGCCTATAGGGTCCCTACGGAACTGTTGCGCAAACTTTTTATTTTATTTTTAAGTTGTACATAAGCATGTTAAAAAATAATGACAAAAAGTTGGGTTTTTTTTTTAATAACCAAACCAACTGGAGAGGCGTATTGGGTGAGGCCCAGGTCCACCCGGACTGTAGCGCCACCTTAAATAAAAAAAAAAAAATACAAGTTTCCTTTTTGGTGATATTCTCTTCCCCCTTTCTCTCTCAATCTCTTTCAGTCAGAAATATAAATCCACAGAACGAAATTAATCGCCTTACGCTTGAACCACGCGACATTGGGAAGTAGTATGAACTTATTTCAAAAGTAAGAGATGTTCCGAACAGTACGTTCTAAAAGTAGTATCTTGAGAACAAACCTTCTTGTGTCAAACACAGAAAGCAATATTCAAAATTTGATGGTATGGAAAGGATCGTATAAAAAATATGTGTCTAAAACAACTTCCCAAATCGGCCATTAGATACTTAACATTTATTTTTAGGCGCAGGGTCATAAGTCCACAGGCCAAACTTCCACAATGGACTTTTGACCCACCTAGGTGGACTTGTGGACTTATAACCCACCCAGGTGAGCCAAAAGTTAAAAAAATGTTGGTCATAGGTTCACAATCTTAAAATGAAAGGCCGTAAGTCCATAATTATCCATATGACTATAAAAAATAAATTAAAACAACTAAAAAACTAAATTTTATAATTTAATGAAGGTCAAATGAGGTCACTTCTAGAATTTTGAGCCATAAGACCACAATCAGTGAGTCAAAAGTCCACAAGAATTTTGTGTGAACTTTTGACTCACCGGGATGAGATTTGTGGACTTATAACCCACCTAGGTGGGTCAAAAGACCATTGTGGACTTTTGGCCTGTCGACTTATGACCCTGCGCCTTATTTTTAGTGTCTGTATTGAAATCCAATACTTCCCAAGGGCTTGGAAATTAGTTAAGGTGATACCTATTCCAAAACCAGGAAAGCCACCTGATAATCCAAACAGCTACAGACCAGTTAGTCTGCTGAATAGTGTTAGCAAAGTGTTCGAGAAGGTACTAAAAGAAAAACTTACCATAGTTATCGAAGACAATAATATTCTTCCAGATGAGCAATTTGGTTTTAGAAGAAATCATAGTACATGCCATCAAGTACTTAGAGTATGCCAGTACATTAAACAAAATCGTTCAGTAGGAAAATCAACTGGCGTGGTGTTGCTGGACATTGAGAAAACTTTTGATTGTGTATGGCATTTGGGTCTTGGCTATAAGTTGTTAATTTTTCGTTTTCCCAGTACCTAATAAAACTTGTCCTGAGTTTTCTTTCCGATCGTTTTTTTTTTTTAAGTTTTCGTGAACTACTGTTATTCTGTATGTCATAGCTGCTGGTGTTCCTCAAGGATCGGTTTTGGGTCTAATACTGTATAATATTTTTATGTCTGATATTCCAAGACTCTCTTATTGTGAATTAGCTATTTTTGCGGAAGACAAGGCAATATATTCTTCGCATGAGTTTGGTCTCAGCGTGGAGACAAACCTTGCAAATGCGATTCAAATATTGCAATAGGTAGCTGGAAAATTAAACGAAATGCTGAGAAGGTGCAAGCTATCTTTTTCAGCAGAAAACGAAAGACTTGTTTTGTTCCAAGCAGTCGGCTGATTGTAAATAACACAGGTATTAACTGGGTCCCATCCGTGAGATATTTAAGCATTCATCTATATACAAAACTCACATTTAAGGAACATACTGCTAAAACAATACAAAAAGTGAATATAGCAATAGATATGTTGTACCCCTTTACAAACAGAAAGTCCTTACTGAACAAAGCCAACAAGATCGTAATCTTTAAAGTAATTTTTCAGTCAATCCTTTTATATGGTTGCCAAGTATGGGGTAATTCAGCAAATTGCCATCTTAAAAAACTACAAGTAGTTTCACAAAACAATATCCTAAAAATGAATCTTAATCTTTTCCCGCATCATTGAACCGCTGATCTTCATACCAGAGCAAATGTTTACTTGATTCAAGATCGAATTACAAAGTTAACCACCAAATTTCTCCGCAACTGTGAGATCTCCGAAAACCCTCTTATTAAGGAACTTAATGTTTAATCGTGTTTTTGTTCTGAATGCTTCTTGTATATAAAAAATTATTATTTGTTATTTATTATTTATTTATATATATATATATATATATATATATATTTATATAATTTATTATTCACTATTTATTATTTGCTATTTATTATTTGTTATATATTATTTATTATTTGTTATACATTATCTATTATTTGTTATTTGTTATTTATTTATAAATAATCGATCAATTTATTGTTTACTATCAATTTATTAATCATTGAAAATTTGTTAATTATTCACTACAATGTACCTGCTTAGTTTTAAGGTTTTTTTTTTCCTTCCCTTTTCTAATTCTATTTTGTATTGAAGGATTTTGACGTATTTTTTTCTTCAAAGTATATCGTTGCATAATATTCTCTTTGTAATCATGATTTAAAATTAATTGTTCAGTAGAAAGATATAATATAAATATCAAATCTCTGTATGTAAACTGCGTGGTGGCCCACCAAATGTAAATCTTTAATACGAAATAAAATTAATGAATCAATGGCACAAGGAAGCGTCCTTGTATCGGTTGGAGCTGATTTTAGTGAATACAAATCTGACACTTGGCTAGTTTATCAGTAGATACATGCGACTCGTTACTCGCTGCTCGCTAGTTGAATAGCTCTATAGATGTTCTGTTTGTTGACTTTGTGCGATTGTGGTCGACTTAAATCGAGTACCTACCCGAATGGACCTATATCCGTTTGTCAGTCTACGATACTACCACAAGTAAAAACATATAATGAAGTAAGTAAGAGTTCAGTTTTTGCAATATAAAAAATAAATAATTAATTAAATTTTGCCATGACTTGAAACCGTCTGCCAAAAGTAGTTGATCATTGAAGTAAAGTATTTTAGCGGAAGGTTTTTGTTATTTTCTTTTTGAAATGACCTACGATTTAAGCGGTCAACTAACTCATTAGTCAATATCATTAGTATTTCACCATAATCTTATACAGTCTTGATAATAGAATATTTTAGCATACAAATTACACTCATAAAAACTAATTTGAATGTCCAAACTCTAAATCCCTTACAGTGCAGTTATGTTCGGCATATCAAACATATTTCGGTCTCTAAAAGACTTAAGGAATAAATAAAATGCATTGCAATGAAATTTATTATAACCAAAATGTACGCATACCAAATTACTTAATTATTCTCTCTACTTTTTATGGTGACAGAAAACAAAAACCGAAAATAAATTTTACTAAATCTATTCACTTGCCAGAAAGAATGAAATAAACAAAAAATATTGTTTACCTTATCTTTCAGTATATCCACCATTCCTTAGCTCTGTATAGTCACCGCAGCGAGCAATTAAAGGTATTGTTTGGCAAATATTTACGGGAATGCAATATCTCTCCCTATATATTATTGTGACTGACCACCAACCGACTTATTTGTTTTATGATCAGTGTTTGTTTTTATTAAAAAAAAACTCCTAACGTGATTCATATTTATATTTTTGTAAACTCATGTGATATTCGATTGGGTACTCTCAGAATACTTTTTTGTCCAAGGTGACTTTTAATGACAGAATGGCGAGTGCGTTTGAGTTTGACAACTACTAGTGTAGTTTGTTTACATTTTCGTGAAATTGTTCAACTCAATAGAAACGCATTGCATCGGGTGGATTTATTTTTGTTAAGTATTTATGTACAAATTTCGAATGTTTTTGTATATATCTATATATGCAGAATGGCGAAGGAAAGTAGTTAAGAACCACTTTCACTATCTTAAACACAACATATTCGCTTGATTGCATTGCTGTGTTTTTTTTTTTTTTTTTTGCAATATGTTGTGTATAAGCCAGGTTTCTATACCTAATAGTAGAACCCATAGGCGAACTCTAGAAAATCTATAATAATATTATGTTCGATTAGACACACGAAATCTGAAATCTGAGAGCGAATCTGAATAAGCCCAATCGAATACCACATCAGTCATGATTAATTATAGATACCCCGACTGCCAATGCACTGAGTGTGAAAATGAAAAACCAAAAATATGACGCACAGAAAAACATTGTTAGCATTTTACCGGAAGACACTTAAGTGTTGTCGTACAAGATTATCCATATAAGTTATATTACTTGGGAATCTGGCAACATGAAAATGACTAACAAACACCCACAGAGCAAGCATGTTTGACTCGAATTTGTAGCTAGTCTGGGAGAAGCGTTTTGGCAATAGGCAAACACCCCCGTTTCCATGATGAAGAACGCTCTAAAATTCAATGTTAATTGTAATTAATCTGTCTAAGTGAGTCACTTTAGGTCGGATGTGTAGTAAAAACGTTAAACATAGAGAGTAAAGACGTTTATCCGAATCGTAAAACAAAAAGCGTTATTACGCACATATTAAGATGTTGTTTGGCGAAAATGTTTACCGTACGGTAGGAAGACAAGTCAATTAAATTTTAAATGTCATATCTAGCAAAAACCACAATCCTAGGGCACCAGTTCGAGATATATATAAATATATATGGCAGGTTCAAAGTAATATCTTTATATGTGAAAATTTTAAAGTTGATTGGTTCATGTTGCTTCACGAATTTCTATCTCGATGGATAGCGGGAGAATTACTCGGCGACTTACATCTTAACTCAAATATACTGACAATGTAGCAGATGTATGTTTACAGGAGCATTCATACATGACATCAAGCATTGAGAGAAGTTTCGGTTACGCAAGACGCACATATTGGTCTCTCCCACAGTGTTGAGAACCTCAATCAAATGACAGAAAATGGGGAAAGCAAGGCAATCGCATGGGTGTCGTATATGACTTCATAGGAAAATTCATCTCTAATTCTCAATCTAGCTTGCTGGGGACTAAGTAGAGAGAGTGGAGCGGTTCCAATCAGGGTTGCCGTTTTAGTGACTTTGTCGCTATCTCTTGTGGAATTTTCAAAAGTTTCGTTTTATTTTTTTATTAATTTATTTTTTGTCACTAAAAAATGCTAGTTACTTTTTTAGTGACTTTTTGCAAAAACATGTTTTTCTAAATTATTACGCCCCTGGTGATGTTACATCCTTGGTATTCGTGTTTGACCCTTGCAAATTGCAATATTATTCCACTTGCTCGAACTATAATGTCGCTTCCACATTCAAATGCCGAAGTGGAACTCATTTTTAGTATGATGAACATAGTAAAAAATAAGTTGAGAAATAAAATGTCAACGAAAACTTTGAACTAAATAATGCTCATCAGAAATCAACTAAACATAAAAAAAAAGTTGTCATGAATACGAAATTCCTAAAAATGTTCTTTTAAGAAATAATTTTAAAAATGCCTCCGATATTGAGGTAAATGAAAGTGATGAAGATGAACTCGATCTTATTATTTCTGATTTGTAGTGATTTTAAGAACTATTTTGTTTTTTATTGTAACTTTGACACTGAATTTGTTTTTTTTTTTTTAATTTTTTATAGGTATGTTAACATTATGTATAATTACATATTGTCCACCGTATTAATAAACACTGTGTAAAAGTTAACAACTTGTAACTCAGCAGTTATGTCCAATTTTTGTATGCTATCTGACGTTTGCTAGATTAGATTAGATTAGATTGTTTGTTGGAGGTGGAATCAAGTTGCCCTATCACTGCGGCCACGAGTGGGCCTATTGTGATTTCCGCCAATTAGAGCTCGCTCATGATATGTCCTCTGCCCCAAGGTAAGGTCTTTCTATATGGTGTTGACGTAATCTGACTAGACATTCACAGTGACACAGTGTGTGTTCTGCTGATTCTTCGTCCTCGTTGCATAGTCTGCAAGTGTTTGACGTTTGCTAACTAACTTACCTGTGCACATATTTTTATTAATAAGGGGGTGTATGTTTCTGATTGTTCAAAATAAAAATGTTGTTAATATTGATTTTTTTTTTTTTTTATTATTATTATTTGTAGGTAGTGAACATTTTTTTCTAGCGACTTTTTTTTTAATTTTTTGCATCTGGTGGATTTTTAGGTTCGAGTTAGTGACTTTCTTTTTAAGTCAACGGCAACCCTGGTTCCAATAGTATCTTGTTCAAATTTGGAACCCAACCCTATTATCAACGCAAAATCTGGATTTCAAATGTGGCTTAGATTTGGCGAATAAATGTTATCAGCTTAAATACCTTCTATTTACATTTGTTTCGGTCTATTGTGGAAAGCTATTGTACTTCTTTTATCTTTTATACAATTCTTCTTTTTGGAAAGATGAACCTATTGAAAACTTCAAGAGATGCTTGGAGATACCGATATTGGGTCAAAGAAAATGTTTTCCCACAAAAATATGTTTCCAAGAAGCTTGTTACTAAGGCTTTTCATCTCATAGGGATGGGGCTGAGAAAAGTCCTGTCCTCGCGGTTGTCATCAAGTGAACTGTTTTAAATAATGTCTTTTATGTGGATTGGAAGGATTATAACTAGTTCTTTTGCAGGAAAACTGCAAACATTAGTACCTATGTGACACCACTTGTCGTCGCCTTACCTAAACTACAAGACAATCAACCGCTTTAAATTAATAATTATTAATTTTTTAAGAGGTTTAGAACTTTTAAAAAAAAAAAAAACACAAAAAATTCGAAAAAATGAATGAAATATTTATTTGAATCGATAGTTTGAACCTTGCAATTTAATGTTTAAAGATAATTTCTTGCAAATGTTGACCGCGGCTGCGTCTCAGGTAGTCCATCCGCTGAGTCCAATTTTGGCATACTCTTTCACACATATCGGCCGGTATCTCACGAATGAATGCATGGATGTTGGCTTCCAGTGCGTCAATCGAAGCGGGCTTGTCCCTATACACATTAGCCTTGACATACCCCCACAAAAAAATAATCTAATGGTGTCAAATCGCACGATCTAGGCGGCCAATTGACCGGCCCGAAACGTGAAATTAACTGTTCACCAAACTCGCCTCGCAATTGCGCCATTGTTTCGCGTGCTGTGTGGCATGTGGCACCGTCTTGTTGAAACCACATATCATGCAAGTCAAGAACTTCCATTTCGGGCAAAAAAAAGTTTGTTATCATCGCTCGGTAGCGTTCACCATTGACAGTAACGCTGCGATTCGCATCATCTTTGAAGAAATATGGCCCAATAATGCCGCCGGCCCATAAACCGCACCAAACAGTGGCTTTTTCGGGATGCATTGGTAGCTGTTGCAATGCTTCTGGCTGATCTTCACTCCAAATGCGGCAATTTTGCTTATTTACGTACCCATTCAACCAAAAATGAGCCTCATCGCTGAACACAATTTTTCGATAAAAAAGCGGATCCTCGGCCAGCTTTCCAAGAGCCCATTCACCAAAAATTCGGCGTTGTGGTAGGTCGGCTGGCTTTAGTTCTTGCACAAGCTGTATCTAAAAAGACTTTACGCACAAATCCTTCCGCAAAATTTTCCACGTAGTGCTGTAACAAAGGCCTAACTGCTGGGAACGGCGCCGAATCGACATTTCGCGGTCTTCTGTCACACTAGCTGATACGGCCGCAATATTTTCTTCACTACGCACAGTTCGTAAACGTGTTGGTGGTTTAATGTCCAACAAAGTAAATTTGGTCACAATCTTCCGAATAGACTGCTCAGAAGGTCGAGAATGCCGATCATAAAATGGAAGCAGCGCGCGATGAACATTTCGAACCGAGCACGAATTTTGATAGTAAAATTCAATAATTTGCAAGCGTTGTTCATTTGTAAGACGATCCATGGTTAAATTGCAAAACAAACTGAAGCTGTTTGACAGTGACACAAGGTACTAAACACACGTCTTAAATAAAATAAATTAATTTATAAACCCTATATCCCGAAAAAGCCCACACTTCAATGCTTGGAAAAGCAATGCAATGGAACTAGTTGTCGAAAGATTTTATAGACACTGCTTCTTCCTCCTTGTTCGCTCTAGCGAACGTCTGAAAAATATGCAGTTTAATTTTAATTTAATTTAATTTAATTGCTCAAGCGTGTAAAAACTAAACAATCTAGTAAACTTAAGACTAAAATACAAATACAAATATTGAAGGAAAAATTGCAAACATAACACATAAACGCATAATGATTTATTAAATACAAAAAATTCATTAGTTAGAAGCAAATGAGATATTTATGGTTAAGGTAATTTTTTGTGAACGCATTTTTAAGAGTTGCTTTGGTGCAATTTAGGTCAAATAAATTGGGTAACGTGTTTGCTTTGCAAAGCATTCTTGTTAAAGGCTCTTGTTGGCCATAGTCAGTATGATGATGGGGGAAGGCGGAAAAAGGGAATTGATCATAAAAGACGAGGATTAGTGTTTAATGAGAGCTGATGCAATAGATGTGGGCAAATTATGTTTCCCGAATTTAACTGATGAATAAAGATTATATCAGCGATATCGCGACGAGTCATAAGAGCCTGTAAATTGAGCAACTTTTTGCGATTCTAGTATCGAGGTAAATTGTGAGGCTCATCCAACTCAAGCCCACGTAAAGCTGGACAGCTTCGATTCTCAAAATATGTACATGATGGTCAGGTGAGCAGACTTGACTGGCATATTCAAGAAGTGGTCTTGGAATGTGAAGACGAAAGTTAAGTTGAGCATCGCAGATGATGAAACAGTGGAGACAGACTGGTTGTTAATGAAATAAGATCTTTGATTCAGGGGATTACGTTTACGAGAGAAAGTAATATTTTGACATATTTCACGTTAAGTTCTATTTGATTCTGTTGACACCAGGTGTAGAAGTGGTTAAGGTCAGATTGTAGTGAGAGAGAATCAGCGGTGCAAGATATTTGTTCAGAGAATGACTCCCCTGTGGTACACCAGAGGACCTATGACTGGCTTAGGCACGGAAAATCTAAAAAGGACACTATTTAGTATATATATGAAGTAAACCTCGGTGGAAAACCACCGATCGGTTTTAGTTTAAAGAGTATGACAATGTGTAAGATCTTGTTGAACGCTTTGCTGAAATCGGTAGCCACTTCCACTTCCTTACAATTTTCCAAGGCACATAATGTGTTAGAAACAAAATCCGTAAGGTTTATGGTTGTTGATCTACCCTTAAAAAACCCATGTTTCTTAGAGGAGAGAATTGATTTCGAATAAGAGAACATTGGTACATGATGCTCTCAAAGAGTTTCGGTATCCAAGAGTGTTTAGCAATGGGTCAATAGTTAGAGATATCGCTCTTGCAGCTATTTTTGTATAAGAATGATAAATTAGTCCTTCCACAATTTAGGGATTTCATAATTTTAATTTCATAATATATTTATTGGTGTAGACTTATACAATAAGATACATATCTTCTTAGATAGCATAAGCGATTAATATCTTTAAATAATGTGTTAGAAAAGAAAAAGAAGCTAACAATGTTGTAGAAATAATTATCTGAATCCAATGAGAAAAAAATAAAAAATAAACATTGAGCGAAGGATAAAAGAAATAATTATTAAGAAAAGAAAGGGGATAGATAAATAACAAAATAACAATCATCATCACATTAATGTCTCCAAGTACTCCTTGAGCCTCCATCCGAAAAGTGCAGTACAGCTTATCACCCTTAGATGTCGAGGAAGAGCGTTCCATAGACGTATCGCATTTTTAAAAAAAATTTTAATGCATTGGCAGAAGGTTTAAAGTTCTAAAAGAACGCGACTGGTAGATCTTATTAAAAAGGTAAGGTGGCTGACGCGATTGCAGAATGTTGTTTAGCAATGTTAAAGTTCTTAGTTTGAAGAAATTTGAGTAACGCCATATATAGATTTGGAGAATTGTGAAATATGTGTAATTATTGAATGTGTAATTAAAAGCTGGAAAAGAGAATAAAGAAAAGAGGCATTGATAGTTTTTTAACACATTTCTTTAAAATTATGGTAGGGATGCAATCTGGACCGCAGGAATAGTCGTCATTAAGAAGGTTTATTTTTTCAACTACTGAAGATAAGCTTAACTTCATATATGTGAAAGATGTTAGAGCACAGCAATCCATGAAACTTAAATAGTTAGGGTCGGGTTCAACGTCGTCATTCACAAACGCCTAGCTGAAGAAATCAGCGAAAAGTTTGGTTATTATTTTAGAGTCTGCAGACGAACAGCTATCGAATTTTATGGTAGAAGGATACCCATCCGATTTAATTTTGGTGTTAATAAATTAAAAACTAAAGAAACGCTTAGCAATTAGGTATTCTGATTAAAGACGTCTAAAGCGGAAAAGTTGTTATAAGATACTTTAGGTTGATCTGCATCTGAGGTATGTTTGCCATAGATTGTTTTCTTTGTTCCAAGAGATCGCAGTTCGCAGTTGTACCAGGGGGAAGAAGAAGTAATTTTTTTTTAGTTGTAACAGGAACACATTTTAGGAAGCATTCTTAAAATTGCAAGTACAATGTGGTAGAAGCAATATAAAAATTACTTGTTTCATCTAGGATAACGCCAAAATGATCTATGCGAAAGTTAAATTTGCGCTGCGTCAACGGGTTGATCTTTAAATGTACGCTGTTATACATAAAAGATAAAAACAGGGGAGGCGAGATTTTCAAGTTGAAAGAGAAGGTGACTACTCTCAACCACTACATCGTTTTCAGAGTCAGTAGTTTCCCAACGATTTTAAACGGGGCATAAAGGCGAGAGTATTATTATTTTTGGGCAGTACACCTACACATTTCTTTAGTGTTTTCCAGTTTGGTTTCAGAAATAGAAGATCTAAAAAAGGAGCATTGTTGAAATTAACCGGTGAGATTTATAATACTTTAAATATTTCAGGAACTGGTGGTGCTTTATTTATTGACATTACCAAGGCTTGCGATGGTTGATACCACTTTGTTATTAAATAAGCTTTTTAATGCTGGTTTCAGAGGTTTTATGCTTGTGATTGGTTTATCCAGCCGTTTAAAGGTGAAATTACAGCATTTGCTAACGACATATAAATATGAATTTAAATATGTTTTCGGATGTTAGCAATGATTTAGAGATACAAAAAAGATGGTTTAACAAAAATAAACTGGTAATCAGCAACAAAACGAAATTTATGCCTTTTAATAACAAGAGTAAAATCTGCAGTGAGTTCCCTTTGCTACTACCTTCAATAATAGTGTAAATTATTGTGATGCCTGTTTCAAAATTGATCTTGTCGACAATTTCAAGTACTTAGGTATTATATTAGATAACGAGCTTAGCAGGAAGGAACATACTATCTATCTGAAACAATATCTAACTATCTTAAAGTTAGTCTACAAAGCTGCAGTATGGAATATCCTGCTGGGGCGGTACGTATTACAATAAAATAGAGCCTCTATTAATACCAATATCTCAATACCAGACATTTTGTAACACTGCCAAAAGTATATCTGTTGTCTAATTTAGTAATTTGGATTTTTTTTTTTGTAATATTTCCTTATAAATTGTTTACTTTTTAACTTATTATTATTATTATTATTTGAAATGATAGGTTCATTCGCCTCTTGACATTATGACAACTGATTGTACTCCAGTATCTCATACAAAAATCGTTAGATACCAACATGTAAAATCTGCACCTTGAAATTTATGTCTTTATTTAGATCTAAGCTGTTTTTGATATGAAATAAAGTATTATATTATTATTATTACAAAATAGGTCTCGTTGTCTTCCTACGTTGTTTTGGAAATCGCTTAATTGGCAAAGACCAGCAGCCAACAGCCGATCTGTGAATGTGAATAACTGTCACGAATGCAGGTCCCTTCCATTTGTCCAAAAAAATAAAAACCCACACAAAGAGATTAGTTTTGAGAAACTAGACCTAGGGTACCTATACGGACCTATTCCGAAAGATATTTATTTTTTTTTTAGTGACCAAAATCTGAGAGGAAACATCTAACAACATGAAATTAATTGCATGACCTTTCTCTCACCACTCCCAAATATTTTCTACTGTCGGCCGAATGCCCTAAACCTATAGGCTGTGGTCCATGAAGTCCGCATTCCAAATTTGCTTTATTTAAACGCCGCATCGGTTGGCTAATATGACTTGCCATTGTAAATTTAATTTACATCCATTAAAAACCATTAGGCATTAACTCAAACTATTAACAAGTAGTGCCTACGTATAACAACTCATATTTGGAGGTGTGTGTCACCATTGCTAAAGCGTCATCAATTTATTTACTTGTAGTCTTCCAACACGAACAGCCGACCATATTTGAGTCACTTTTCAGATAAAAATGATCTCAATTTACCAATTAGTCGCGCGGAAATGGGTTATAAAACATAATAAACATATATAATAACTGTCAAAGCTCACTAACCCATTTTGACTAAGCAAATTTGTATTCTCATTTCTCGCGGATTTAGTTCATTTTTCTATATATCTACTCGAAAGGGTTTTGAAATGATTTCATCGCATGCTATCGTTTCATTTCAATTTACACACACTAAAACTAAACTTTCGATATTTGATAGACTATTCAGAAATGCAAACTTGTAGTCCGCATCATCAGCCCACCGCACATCCTATGCTATCCAAAAATGTAACGTGCCTATAAATATTTACATTTAAATTCATCGTTGGATTCTAATTTTGGAATAACGACCGATTGTGATGAGAGAAGCGTTCTATAGGTATCTGGGCTGTTTCGTGCGGTGGAAATGAACGAAGTGTGAAAACGTTTCTATTTAGAATTTTAATTTAGTTTTTGTTCTATTTATTTAAAAAGTTTTTTTTTTTTCTTCTTCTTTTCATGAGCAACTGAAGGTCAGTGTGAAATTATATATCTAGTTTGAAAGTTCATAGCATGTCACTTCAAGAGCACAGTCTATAAGGTCATTTCGAAGAGTTTTACTTGGGTGTCTAATTAAAAATTGATTATAATGCCACTAAGCGAGATATTCACAGATTTTAATGACTATTACTTTTCAGCCTCATTAAGTCGCAAGAGATAATAAAAAATTAGGATACATAAAAGTGTACAAAAAAATGCCGACACCGGAGCTGATTCGGGGTAAAATCGCCCATTCGGAGAGGTGAACTAGCGTGCCCGGCGAACTTCGTACCGCCCAAAATTGACTTTTCGACTAAAATTATTTGAAGCATTCACTATTCAACCTGAAATTAATTTTTTTGATCCAAAATATCTTTTGACAAATACGATCTCACTGTATACTACGATCAAAATTTAAACAAAAAAATTCCCTGTACAAAATGTATGGAAAATCAATTTTCACGAACTTTCCAATTTCGCTTCAAAATGTTCCAATTTTGTTCGCCGTATAAACATTCCTTAGGCGTGGAAACACAACAAAGAAAAGATGGGTCAAATCGGACGATCGGTTCTCGAGTTATGGGAGGTTTTACGCATTGAGGCTGCGCAAACAAAAAAAACTACAACTGAGCTGACTTTCAATTTAAAATTGTGGTAAGCCCGGAACATCCAAAGAATTAAAAAGTTAAACTTATCCTCATAAAGTTTTGTTTCACGATAAAAAGTAGCATATGTCCTTCCTTGGACCCACGGGAATTTAAACCAAAAATCATTAAAATCGAATAATTTGTTCCCGAGTTATGAGTGCACATACGAACGTCAGTCCCTTTTATATGTAGCTGTACCCACCCGGCTTTGCTCGCACCTTTCGTATTAAGTCCTGCTCACATTTCGCAAAGTTCTTTATTTGGCCAATGTCCATTAATAATTTTAATTTAAACTTTAGAAAGGGTTACCCATGAAATCCCTAAGGACAAAATCCCGAAACACAAAATCCCGAAAAAGCAAAAGCCCGAACCACAAAATCCCGAAACACAAAATACTGAATTACAAAATCTCGAATTACAAAATTATTGAATATGATTGGTGTCTAAAATCGCGCTCTTTAAGGCTCCAATCATATTCAATGATTTTCGGGATTCTGGTTTTAGTTAGGCCAAATCTATCTTCTATATATATAAAAATAACTTGCTAAATGTGTGTGACAGCCTACCGACTACCACACACATCCGATTTTGATTTAGTTTTTTTTTGTTGGTTAATAGACCATGCAGAGAAGGTTTATATATTAGTATGATAAATTTTTGAAAGAAGGCGCAACCGCCATTCTAATAAATTCATTTTTGTACACTTTGAAAAAAAAATAAACTTGATAGAAATCGAGTAGTGACAGTTCAAATATAAAAAAAAAAATAATTTTAAAAGCAATTGTTGTTGCCAATTATTTTAATTGTTTTCCAAGCAAATTGTTGTTGTCAACAATTTTGAAAAAAATGTTTTTTAAATATATATCTACCTAAAAAGTTTGTTCTAATAAATTATGTTCTATGTTACATTAAGTAACTTTTTGAAATGCAGTAGATACTTTGATTATACAAAGATGATATGGCCGACGATATTTTGCATCGAATTCGTACTGTGACATCGGATAATGAACTGGAGATGTCAGATGAAATGCGCAACAAAGCTTTGATTTTGATCGAGGATATGTGTCTGCTCATGAGTGGCAATTTGTTGTGCAAATTGGGGATGCCACAGTCAAATCGTTCAATGCAAGACGCATTTAATCCAGAATTTGAGCGAGAAATGGACTTCGGTCGAATCGCATTGAGTTAAGCTGTTCGAACAAATGTGCCAATGTTGAATCAAGAATAAAAGAAAGTGTACGATGAATTGATGCAAGCAGTCGATAACGAAAATTGCGGAACTGGAAATACATTCATGATTTCACTGATTTTGGCTACAATTCTATCGAAAGCTGAGCCCTTTGGCCCTAGCCTTTTCTGGGATAGCGGCTACTTTGTTAGAAGGCGGTCGAACAGCTTATCCTGCATTGAAATTGCCATTGAATCTGCAAGTGCAAGAAGAACCTACATGCGGGTGGCCGTGGCGCAGTGATAGAGTGTTCGCTTGTTGAGTGGGAGGTTACGTGTTCAAATCTGAGCCAGAACCACGAAACATTTTTCACAAATAAAAACTGCGAATAAGTTAAAGTGAATTATAAGCGAACACAAATATCAACAATTCTCCCCTAGCTATTAGGACGCCAATCGTGGAGAATATCCACTGCGCCACAAACTCTTTCCTATCCTACTTTCTCTTCCTAAAAAAAAACTTGAATACCGCGCTGTGCCCCGCATTATAAGGGTATTCATAACCCCTTGAGCGCGAGTAAAAATAAAAATAAAAAAAAAAAATAAAAAAAAATAAAACATGAAACATTTCAAAGAACACTGCGATGGCAAAATTACTGCAGCAATGTAAGATTATTATATGGGACGAATGCACAATGGCGTACAAACGCGCATTAGAGGCCCTGAATCGTTTACGTAATGACCTTTCGGTGGAGCAATGATCTTGCCTGGTGATTTTCGTCAAACGCTGCCTGTTATTTCGAGATCAACTCCGGCAGATGAATTATATGCTTGCCTGACAACAAACATGCAAGTTTCTTTACAAAATGACCAGTCCGCTGCAGAGTTCTCCAGGCAACTGTTGGCGATGTGCAATGGTGATTGAGTTTCCACAAATTTTTTGCAACTTTACAACAACACCGGAAGAACTAATCATGAATGTTTTCCCTAATATCGCTCAGAACTATACTGACCATGATTGGCTGAGTGTAAGAGTGATTTTGGCTGCGAAAAACAAGAACTTCGATCATTTGAATTTCGCAATTTAAAAACAAATCGCTGGTGAGTTGCATTCATAACTACAAATCAATCGACTCCGCGATGGATGAAAAAGGAGCCACCAACTATCCCACTTTGTTGCGCAACCTAAATGAACCAAAACTTTGTAACGGTACGCGTTTGATTGTGAAGAATTTAATATCAAATATTACTCAAGCTACGATTTTTATTGGAAAATTCAAAGGTGAAGATGTTCTTATTCCGCGGATTCCACTTATTCAGAACGATTTGCCGTTCGTGTTTAAGCGTCTTCAATTTCCCGTACTTCTCGCTTTTGCTATGAAAATTATTAATAAGTCGCAAGGACAATCGCTGGATGTGTGTGGCATTTGTAGATACGTGTACGCACCCGATAATAGAAATAGAACAAAAAATGTTGTGTACCATAAAGCACTTCAGTGAAAAAGCGGTAGGTTGGCCGACAAGTATTTAATTTTATTTACCTATTTATTTAATTTTAATATAACTTCTGAATAACAAATTTGAATTGACCGAATTACACGAAGCAGAATAAAGCGAAAGCTCGTAATTGAATATAAATTTTGAAATAAAATTGAATTTTCGTATAAAATATCGCAATACATAGAAAATTAGTCGTCCTTAAAAGAACGCTGTTATGCGCACTCATACGCTAATCTAAAGTGTTCTGATTTCTGAATGAAGTTAACACTTGAATTCTCATTAGTTTTCTAGTATAAGTGATGTTATCCAAGAGTTATATCACAAAAAAAAAAAAAACGGTAGAAGAATGATGAAGAATTAATGAAACTTCAGTCGTTCGCTTTTGTGAGAAGAAGAAGGAACAATTTTCGCTTAGGTACATTTATCTGACGAGTTATTTACCAAAAAATACGGTAGAAAACCTTGTTAGATAAAAGTACTCAAGCAAAAAGTTGGGCACAAAGCTTTTGCTGTCGAATGGTTAAAAATGCACTAAGAAGTAAGAACGTCCAACTTGTTTATTTTTTAAAGTAGTACATTATTATTGATTTTATTCGTTTTCAAATCTGCAAAATGATTTTGTATTTGCTGTGTTAAATAAAAATTCGTTTTTGAATCCTAAAAAAAGTTTTTTACTGCGTCAATGCGGAATAAAAATGGCGGTTGCGGTTCTATCTTTATAAATTACGTAAATTTAAGGGTCGAGGTAAGATTTTCTCGTCGCGTCTCATAAGTTGCAACTAATTAAAGTCAGTATTGACAACGAATTAAATAATTGTATCGTGATTGTAGTGTTCATTTCAAATAAAAAAATAGAAAGTAGTTTTCGTTCAATTGTTCTTTCCGTGTTAGACGTAAAAGGATAAGTTTGCTTTATAGTGTGCCTACTTTTATACCTTCGATATTAAACATAACTTTCGTCCTAAAATTAATCATTAAGAAATGAGTGCAATCACAAAAAGAAAAAACTGAACAGAGTTCCCGCATATATGTATCTATTAATTTGTAAACAAAATTTACTTGTAGTTTCAGATCAAGCAGTATGAGCGACACAATGGAAATTGATCCAATAAGGACAAATAAGGATCAGAAGAAAATTGTTGTCCAGGGTTACCATTACCACTTGGAGAAGATTGTCGCTCAAAATTATTACTGGTGCTCTACGAAAAGGAAATCCCTATTTTGCAAAGGACGCATTATAACCGTTTCAGAAACAGGCGAGAGACATCGCTTAAAAAAGGGGCAACCTGCTCATAACCACGACCCTCTGGCACACGAAAAAGAAGTGTGTAAGGCCAATAACCAGGTGAAGGATAAGGCGTGTCTGACTACGGAACCAGCTAGGATTATTAGGGACGCAATAGTGTCTACTGATCCACCGTGTCGTGTCCAGCTGTATTCGGAAAAAGCTCAAAACATAAAAAAAGCTTGTTCAGTCCAGTCGCATAAAAGAACCGGAATCCTTGCCTTCCGAACAACCTTCGTTTCCTGGAAGGAGAACTTTTTGTTTTGTGCGAATACGAATTTGGCACTGAAAAAAACATTTTGCTGGGAAAACGCAGCAGTTTGAAAGTGCTTTCAGAAGTGAAAACATGGCTTCTGGATGGAATCTTTTTTCAATCCATGGGCATGTGGAAGGTATCGTAGTGCCATTGGTTATGTGTTTGATGAGCAGAAAGACAAAAGAAGCGTACACCCAAATATTTTATGATTTGTTTCGGGCTGCGTGCAATTACCAAATGCATATTAGTCCGGAACGGATTATAACAGATATTGAGAAAGCAATATCTGCAGCGGCGTCTGAATTTCTTCCCAACACCAGGTATCAGGGCTGCCTTTTCTATTTTGGCCAAATTGTTTGGCGCAAAATACAAAGAGAAGGTTTGAGCCGAAAATACGGCACTTGCGAAGAATTCGCACTGCAAATGCGAATGCTTAAAGCAATATACGCCTGCAGCACCACATATTAAGAACCCTTCGAATTTTCTTTTTCCTAAACTATACCTGATTCAAGTAGAACAAAACAAAACAAAAATCAATTAAATCAGTCGAGCCGTTCTGGAGCCTTTACCCGCACAACAATTCATTTTTATATATATAGAGATAGAGATAGAGATAACGTACTTCCTGAATATACGGAATGCAAACAATTGCACACAAGAATCTGATGATGAATTATTTGTGTAGTTTGAATATGAAGAAACTATTATTTCAAAGGAATCTGATATCAGCATGTCCTGTCCATATAATTAAGTGTCTGTGTCTATCCCTTCGATTGATCGTATGGTGAACAATTCGCCTGGAAGCCTTGACAATTTCCGGTGATCAGTGATTGCTACTGACAAGCATAAAGTCTTAAGTGATCCTAAATGAGTAATGATTTAAATAGCTGCAGGTAACTCTGAAGAGTTTAATAGGGAAAATTATAGTTGTAAGCTTACCACTTAAATCTTATACTACTTCGTTTCTCCACAGAAAAGATAAATGGTCGCTAAATTTTTAAATATGATATGAAGAGACAAAAACCATATGTGCATAACAGATGTCGGTAAACGCGATTTTAATCATACACGTAATTCGAAATGCAAACTTCAAAGACGTCGCAATATTTAAGTATCTGCAAAACAATGGATACAAGACAGATTGAAGATGTTATCATTGCTGCAGCAGCTGAAATAATTTCTATAGTAGCAAGTAGAAGACGACACTTTCCTTCGTGTCGCATAAATCCATATTTGCAAAAAAGAGAAACAAAACCGATTTGCAGAAGACGTGGAATTATTTGAAGAACAGAATTTCCGATCAACAGAAATGTATGTATAGTTATAATTCTTAGAATTGGTAGCCTAGAAATTGCGAGCATGATTAAAACATCCATAATGTGTCCTGACAATTATTATTCCCCAGAAGACATTCGAGGCCAAATGAAAGTATAGGTCCTCCTGAAATATTCGCTATTCTAGATTAGGTATGTATAAATAACCAAACAGTGCGTTTTTTTGAAAATAAGTTTTTTCTGCGCCTGCTGTATGCAAGTTCGCGCAAACAGTTCATGAGACTGGTATGCTAGCGGACAACACTCATGGTCTCCGTAGTGGATTAAACCATTTTTCTTCAAAAATTAGGCTGAGGACAACGTTTCGTTCAACCGTGGGTCTTATAGGGCCATTTTTTTTTTACTGAAATGGAAGATATGGATTTTGACGACCTCTGGTTCATCAGGATGGCGGGCAATTCCACACCGCCCATGCAAAATTCGATCTTTTGCGCACCAAATTCCCAAGTAGTGTTATCAGCCGTCTTTGCGATGTCAATTGGCCGCTTCGGAGTTGCGATTTGACCCCTTTGGACTTTATTTTTTGTACAGATTCAAGCGCACTTAAGGCCAATATCATCCAATCAATCCGTGAGCTACATCCTGAAATCATCAACATGGTCTTGGAGAATTGGAGTGACAGAATGCGCTATTGCGAAGCCAGCCGAGACAGCCACTTGAACAACATTGTGTTCCATAATTAATGGGAATGTTTGCTCTTACTTATAAAGCCATAAAATTTAATTTTGTTAATTTTATTGCATTTTGAAAAAGAAACTTGTACTTGGCCCACCCTGTATTTTCGGGCATATTATTTATTTTACATCATGAGTCAGCAACTCTTTTGCAAACTTAACTTGCATATTGAGAATATTAGCTTATACAAACTTTAAGCATATTACAAAAGGCAGTCCAAGTAAGGACCACCCTATTTCTGTATCTGTATGAAGATTTCTAACTAAATTATCGTGTGTTTCGATTATTTAAACAATTTTGCATTTGCTTGATTTCCTATTTATAATTTAAAAGAAAAAGTTTTTTTTTTTCTATGGTTGCCAGATTTTACTCGCAGCTCGACGCGACAGATTTAAAAAACATGGAAAAAAAAAACAGGGATTTCTAAATTTCTCCCGGGACAAAATAAAAAATAATTTTTATTCATTTGAATGACAGCTGTCAATTTGCACAAATTACATTGTTCTATATATGATATGTAGGTTTATTTGATTGAAAATTTGAACGAGAATTTATTTATACATTTGTTCCTAATTTTGTTTACAATTAAACATACTGAAAAGTCAGCTGCGTGTAAAAGATACTAAAATGTATTACGAAAGGGGTGGGAATTGTTTGCAAAGCAACCACAAATTTTCAAACGAATTAGTTTTGAAATAGGTAGGTACCTAGGCACCTAATCTTGGAATGTCAAAAAAATTTGAAAATTTTGAATAAATTGTTAATGCATTTGTTTATATGCCTACGTTAATAACAAATAAGGTTTGTGTGTACGCAATCAATCCTATCGGGAATCTTCGTTGTAATTTCTCGTACCTACCTATTCTGCCCTTGTTTTATTTTACAAGTCTGAAAAATGCAAAAAAAAAAAAAGGAGTAGGTAATGTGTTGTAAATAATAAAATAAAAAAAATCCATTTTTTTTTTTTTTTTTTTTTTTTGAATTTTAGTCGGAACCCGGGACAGAAGATGTTGCAGAGGGAAAAGCGAAGTTCTGCCTTAAATCCGGAACGTCCCGGGCAAACCGAACGTCAGACAACGCTTCGGAAGGTCCCTACGTTTAGGATAGTTATACCTTATAGTTACTATCATGAAATGTACATAAGATAGGTACAACATCTTCTGCTAACTTCAATATTAGAAGTAGGTACGATAGTAGACCTTCAGTTGAAACAAGATGAGCAATACCTACCCCATGCTTGGGCCTACGAAAGCAGGTACAATTTGTAACCAGAATGACAACAAAATCATTAAGTACCTATCGCATCAAGATACCACACTTAACCAGTTCTAAACAGGTTGATTAAATTAGATGCTGGCGATAACAATCACTCAATGCTGATCATGACACAATTATTGATTTTAACCAACCAATGCGGGTGGTAAACCAGTTGTGCTCTAACACCATAGCACTCGATAAGTTAACTGCATAAGAACATCACATCAATTCGCACGCTACCAGCTGACAAGCGTGGGATTAGGAAAGCTACAAGCAGATTAAAAACACCCATTTGCTTCCACCCTGACATTTAAGGCATCTCCATCTAAAAAAATCCATTACAGAAACTTATTAAGTATACCTAATCTAAAATGCAAATGAAAACAGAGTAGAATCTCACTCTCCCATTTAAGTTTACAAAAATCATTCGCAGGCGTTATTTTCTTTGGTGGTTCATAATGATATTTTTTAATATTTCTGATTGTACCTACATTTCAGTCTAGAAATCGAGTTAGAAATCTACTGCAGGTGAAGAACCCGTATTGATATGTAATCCAAAATCCATACAAAGAAAGGGGTAGTTGAATTTGTTAGTTAGGGAAACAACACCATTCAATTTATTCTTCACTTTTTCAAAAAAATTTCCACATTTCCTCATTTGGGAGAGCACTGTAAATAATTTAGGCACCAAATTTCAAATTTAAATCGCTTTTTAATTTTCAAATTCACATTCCACTTCTGTCAAATTTATCATCACAACATATCCTCGAATCTAATTTTAGCGCACAAATATATATAAATATAAATATTCACAAATCGCCAATTGATCTGCCAAAATTAGAAAAAAAAATATCCGTTCTCGAGCGCGCTCTACTCAAAAATAAAAGATTCACGCATTTACCACTTCAACCGAAAGAACCGCTAACAACAAATCTACCGGAAGCTAAAAGTGAACTAAACTAAACTGAAACTTTAAACAGAGAAACGCCATGAAATCGGATTTCATTCAAAACGTTTTCTCCCCACAGGAACACATAAAAAGTTGAAATCGTGGTTCGTGCCAGTGTAGTGTCTGGTGTGGTGTCTTTGTTGATATCATCATCTCATTCTCATCATCAATGCGTAACGGTGTCGGTGAAGCGAAAGATTCTTCTATTGCATATGAGAAACGATGCGAAACAGAGATGCTATGGGCAAATGGATGAAACAAGAAACAATAGCAAAAAGCACAATATTGTTTGTAACTTGTAAGTTGTAAGTACATCACGTACTCCACTCCAATCCGCAATCAATTGGTGTAGATTTACTGCTATTCTACAAGCTAAACTAAAAGAAAAAGCTTGCGATTCAATACCAGTGCATTTCATGTTGTTTTCTGTTCACTCTCCAAAAAGCTCTAGAACTACATAGTAAACAGCGTTGCCACAATGTTACAAGTGTAACAAAAGTGTTACGCTTTTTAATTATGTTATAATTTTGTTACAATGTGACTTTCTTTTTCGCTTTGTTACATTTTTTTCCCATTAAAATTCTTTTTTGTTTTTCTCATTAAAAATATGAAAAAGTTGAACTGGCAGCACTTTTTTTCTTTCGAGCAAGCTTCTACCAATTTCTGTCAATGTATTTGTTTGTTTACACAGAGCAAAAGTTGTGCAAAATGTTAAACTGCGAGTGGGAATGGGAATGGGAGGGAACGAGAAAAGACAACAATAATTTTTTGTCTCGCCGCGTCGCCGTTGACAATGTTCTACATCTCGCGGTAAATAAAGTTTGTGAAATAGAAATTGAAATCGTTTTTTGTTTTTTATTTGTTAAACACAAAATGGACAGGTAGGTCAAAAAAGAGTTGTTTTTTTTAAATGTGATAAAGAGTTCCTATCAAAGATTTTTTTGAGTTGAAAAACGATGATTTTATTGTTACATTTTTTTCCAGTTTGTTACATTTTTTATCCATTTGTTACACTTTTTGAACAAAATTGTTACACTTTTAAAAAAGCTTGCGGCAACACTGAGTAAGAGTAACAATGTAAGAAGTAAGATATGAAAAAACAATAAGCTCGCAGCACTGCCATAGCCATTATGCCGTGGCTTCCCCAACTTGGGAATGTACTTAAATTAAAAATTAAGTTAAATTATATTTATTTAAATGCGACTTAAGGCATATTCATAGCAAAGCTACGCAGCCATTTATAGAAGGGATCTACTATTTCAAGCTTCCAATCATAGACAAACCATACTGAGACCCACAAGCCCCAACTCGCCATCCTCTTGAAGGTTAAAGCTGGCCTCTCACCTTTTTTTTTTTTTCAAATTCCGCCATTTTGTTTTCCTATCGATATTATGTCAATTACAAACCGTGTGACATGCAAAACATACAAAAAAAAAAAAAAAAGTTTGCTCGAAATGCTTTAATTTTACTACTACCTATCATTTTTTTTCATAAATATTTAAGCTAATGTATACTTACATTAGCTTAAATATTACTACACAAATATTCCATCCACGAGTAACGAGTACCTAATTTCATATTTAATGAATGTGTTATTCCCGAACTTTTTGTTATGTTTTTGCATGTACCTAGTTAGACTGCTGTCAGACTGACTAAACTTGAACGTCCCCATTATAACTGACGTAACACAGATAGGAAAACAAAATGGCGAAATTTGAATAAAAAAAAAGGGGGCCAGTGGCATGAGGATTGCAAGTTGGGGGTCAGAGTAGGATTTGTCTATGTTGTCTGAACATCAAAGCTCAAAAAGGCTTTTAGACAATTCCCGTGAAACTTAAATCGAAAGTTAATAATCATTTGAGATATGAGTAATTTTTTTTGCATCAAAGTAAATGTATAAATATAAAGATCTGCAATAAGATCGCTCCAATAAACATAATTTTCCGCGCGTAGATTCATAGGTATCTTATAATTGGTTGATTTATTTTTTATTGGTACAAATTATTACAACAATTGACTTCAAAGACTCCGGTATTGGGAAAAAAAAGTGTAATAAAAAGTAATATACATTGTGCCTTACTAATATCAAATTTTAATGTCGACTTTAAATTTACGGAAACTCACAATTGTAAAATTTGTTTAGAAAATATAGCCATTGTGAGCTATTTAAACTTAAAGTCGAAACTAAAAATGTTTATTGGTAAGGACCATTAAGTTAAACAAATGGTAAGCTATATTTACATTTGTTTTGACATCTTCGCTAAAACAAAAATGTTAAACGTTTATGGAATGAAAAAATGTCTCACTTTTAATTTTTTAAAGCCTACTAACCAAAATCGTCACCGTGAGTGAGGGTCTATCTTATTTGGCACCTTTACAATTACACAATTATGACCGCCAAAACATGGTACATCTTCCCGCAATACCAGGAATCTCCTATATCCAACTACCTGCCTCGTTTATGCATTTTGATTCGTAAAAATCTGGACAGAACGCCAAAATATGATTTTTACTGTTGTAGTACTCGATTGATCTTAATATTGCTTGGAGAATGCTTTACGAAAGAAAACACACATTGCACGGACAAAAATCAAAAAAATTAAGAAATAAAGCAAATAAAAAAGGGCAACACTGTTACGACTTTACTTGGAGCTTTAAGACTTGTTATTTCAATGCCATATTCCATAATAATCTTCTATGGAAAACAATATTATTGACTGGGGATGAGATGGGAATGGGATTGTGGAAATAAATGCGTTGGAATTGGAATGAAGTTGGAAATTGCATTTTGTTAGAAATGCATGTGCATATGTTCACAGAAGAGCAATAGCAAATGCCACAATCCCCAAACAAAAGGCATAGCGATAGCATAGCAGCATAACACTACACAACGGTAACAGACAACACCCAAGACCCAATCCAACCCAACACAGAAGACAGAACACACTCTCTCTCTGGCGGCTAGGTCTGGTCTCTGGTGAGCTAGAGCTATTGGAATGGAATTAGAACGCCACTTAGGTATTTAATTTCGGTTTTGTTTTGGTTTTCCATTTTCTGTTCTGTATCTGTAGCATGCCATCATGCCAATGAGTACCTTACCCAAAGATTATAGAATTAAGAGAGATGGATATCTTTCGTACGTCTATCCCCCCAAAACCCATTTGTTTACATTGTTGTTTTTGTAATTTCAATCCCTGCCTGTGAATACGTGTGAGCTTTGAGCTACAAAAAAAAAAAATCAACCAATGACCGGCCACCATTCAAAATTCAGTGTGGTGAGTTATTTTTGAATATATTAAGGCCCGGATTATTCAATCTTGGGCATCTTTTTAATTAACCACTGATTTTCTGCAATTTCGTTTGTTCAAGATTTTTTAAGGACTATGTAGGTATTCATTTTGACGTAGCTGATATACAAAAACTTTTTGTAAAATATTGTGCCAACAAAAAAAAATGCAAATAAAAGAATGAAGGAATGTATAACGCAAGATGGGGTGAACCAATAAAATCTTTCACATCGGTTTCTTTGACGTTTTCAACTGACACATAAGTATAGAATACACAACACGCCAAAATAATGGATGCAAAGGATGAAGTAAGATTATTTTCAACATTTTTTGGAATATGACAGTTCTAATAGATTGGGATAAAGCACATGAGTTAGGAAAAATATTGTGAGACCGAGAAAATTGCGACTGTCGTTGATTAAATCAACTGGTGCCCTCATAATTTGCAATATATTTTTATTGGTTTCGGCTTTATTTCGGTTTTGTTCACAAAAAAAATTACTTATTGACTCACAAATACAAAGTTTCATTCTTAAGTTCTAAAAAAATTCCTGTATTATTTGGTTATGACATTAATTTTTGTGTTTATTAAGTTTACAAAAAATAAATACATTAATAAAATACTTACCTAAATAAATTACTTATCAAAAACAAAAAGACCCGAAGAAAAAAAAACAAAAAAAAAGAAAGAATATATATATATATAACCATGGATTCGGTCAATGACTAAATGGAAAAATGGAACGATTTGTTGCAAAGATATGGTTTGATGACCGAAGTGAAAAAACGGTCAACAGAGAGAGAGAGAGATATTTTTTTATTTGTATATAAGATTTACAATGGGTGTTTGTAACCGCACATTTTACAATACAATAATTTGATAATGGTAATTATCTTTCTATTGGAATATGGTATTATTTATTATGACAATTTACATGTAGACAAATCGACTTTTGAGGAAACTACAAGAAAAACCTCAAATTCAAAAAGCAAAAAAAAGAAAAGAAAAAGAAGAAAATGGTTGACTAGAAAAGCTCAAAAATAAAATTAATTTATAAATATGTATCACATCTAGTAGTAAATAAATATATAAATAAGATAATAAATAAATAAATAAATAAATGAATAAATAAATAAATAATGAATAAATAAATAAATAAATAAATAAATAAATAAGTAAATAAATAAATAAATAAATAAATAAATAAATAAATAAATAAATAAATAATGAATAAATAAATAAATAAATAAATAAATAAATAATGAATAAATAAATAAATAAGTAAATGGAAAACATTAAATAAATAAAGATATAAATAACACATTTGCAAATGATAAATTATATATGTACAAACATAAATTAACAATGATTGAACACTTAAAGAGTTAACAAAGAACATCTAAGAAACAAATAATTAAAGTTCTATGTAACAAGAAACATTTCAAAATTTATAGAAACAAGTATGAAAAATGACTAGATTAAATATTTAATTGGTTAACGAGGGGATTGTCGGCAAAACTACTTCTTGTTAGAAATGTGCCTTTAAGCTTTTGGATTCTTTGAGCAATCAACTCAACATTCGCCTTTTCATGGAGCTCTAAAGTTGGATACCTCAATGGTAAATTAAATATCATTTTCAATATTTTATTTTGCGTAACTTGCAACTTTTTGATATGGCAGGCAGCAGAGTCGCCCCATACTTGGCAACCGTATAACAGGATTGCCTGAAAAATTATTTTATAAATAATAATTTTATTTTCAATTGAGAGCAAGGAATTTCGATTTATAAAGGGGTACAACATCTTAATTGCAATGCCTGTTTTCTTGATCGTTTTGTTGATGTGATCCCTAAATGTAAGTTTAGTGTCTAGATGAACACCCAAATACCTAATCGAAGGCTCCCAATTTATATTGCTTCCATTTACATGGAACTGACTGCTGGGAAGAAAACAAGCTTTTCTTTTTCTTGTAAAAAAGATCGCTTGAGTTTTTGCATCATTAAGCTTAATTTTCCATCTCCTATAATAACTTTCAAGTAAACTCATTCCATCTATTAAATTCCTCTCAATATTAAGAGCGAATTGATGGGATGAATATATGGCAGTGTCATCCGCAAAGATAGCCACTTCACAGAACGGTAGAGTGGGAAAATCTGACGTGTAGATATTGTACAATATTGGTCCGAGGACTGAGCCTTGTGGTACCCCTGCAACTATTTATGTGGACATTAAAACAACGGTTGGACAAGAAAGACTGTACTATTTTACAAAGAGACGGAGGAAAGTTGAAATTAATCATTTTGTAAATGAGGCCCTCATGCCAAACTGAGTCAAAGGCTTTTTCAATGTCTAATAATATCATGCCAGTGGATTTACCTTGGGAACGTTTGTCTTTAACAAAGTTGCAGATTCTTACTACCTGATGGGATGTGTTATGAAAACGTCTGAATCCAAATTGTTCATTGGGGTAAATTTGGTGTTCGTTGATAAATTTTAAGATTTGTTCCTTAATAACCTTTTCATATATTTTACTCAGATTGCTTAGTAAGCTTATGGGCCTATAGCTTTCTGGGTGTTCTGGTGTTTTTCCAGCTTTCAGTATTGGAACCACTTTAGCTTTTTTCCAAGCAACGGGAAAGTATTGTAATTTAATACAGGCGTTTATTATAAAGGTTATGAATTTGATGCCTATTTTGGGTAGTTGTTTCAGATAGATATTTCTTATATGGTCAACACCTCCGTCCTTTCTAATGCGCAGGCCGTTCACAATGAATTGTATATCCTCTTCACTAACAAACACATCAGATATACAATTAGCATTTGCTGAAGTGAAGGCTTGAACAGTGTCTCTCACCAAGTTATTGGTATATGCATCACCTAGATGCTGAGATACGGAATGATTGTTTGCAAAGCTACAGGCAAGAGCGTTAGGTTTTTCAGTATCCGTGAAGTAGGAATTGGTTGCGCTTTTTAAAAACGGCAACTGTCTGTTTTTGGTTTTTATCACTTTCACAATATTCCAGAATGGTTTTGCGTTTTTATCTAAGCAGCTGAGTTTGTAATTCCATTCTGCGTTTCGGTGCTTGAATATTTCATTGGACACTTGTTTTTTTAAGAAAAGCATTTGGTATCGAAATATGGGCTGGCGATATCTTTGCCAAAATCTTCTGCTAATGTTCCGTAGCTTAATTAACTCCAAGATATGGGGGGGTAATTTATTGATGTGATACTTTTTTGGTATTTTTGGGATAGATTGTTCAGCCGAACTTAAAATGTTTGCGGAAAAGGTGTTGACAATTGAATCAATGTCCTCCTTGCACATGACGTTATCAACATTCATTGGATCGTCACGTAATCTTTGTTTGATTTCAGAACGGAAACGCGGCCAGTTCGCATTTTTGAAATTTTGTATATATTGTACTCTTTTTTCACCCGACCATAGAAGCCGACAAACTACAGGGTTGTGGTCGGAGCTTAGTTCATTTAAACATAATGGTTGAGTAAATAGACATGGCACATTGGTAATAAATAGGTCAAGGACAGAAGGACTACCACGAGAACTAGCTGGAAAATATGTGGGACTTGGAGGAAACAGAACAGAAAATGGCAACATAACAGATAGACTAGAAAGTATGTTTCCCCAAGCATTTGCTCTTAAACAGCCCCAGTCCCTATGACGACAGTTAATGTCACCTGCAATTAGAAAATCGTCATTCATTGAAAGTATTCTCCTTAAATCATTTTTAAAACTTAATCTCTTCTCAGCTGATGTAGCACCCCCAGGAAAGTAGACACAAAATATCTTAATTTCTTTTTGATTTTTCAACTTGATTTCAATACCGACATTTTCCACATAACGTGTATTTATGATAGGTAAAGGCGAATGCTGAATTGACCTTCTAATAAGTATCGCAACACCTCCGCCTCTTCGACCTTGTCGATCGTTTCGATAGCATTTGAATTCTGGTGTTGTCAGATTAATTCCTGGTCTTAGACCAGTCTCAGTAACAAAAGCAACGTCAATGTTGCTAGTGTTCAAAAAGTTCATAAATTCTATAGTTTTGTTTCGAATCCCTCTGGCATTCCAATTTACAATTTTTATGTATTTGTCTATCATATTACTTATTATTACTATACAAGAACTTACTTGCTAAATGTGCGATTACTTTAAATTGATCGTTTTTTGTTTTACAGGATGATAATAATGTTATCATTTCCATCGCTAAGGTATTTAACTTATCAATGGTGAATAGAGTATCATCGTTGGGAATGTTTCTGGGAGCGTTTATTGGGATGTTGCCTGGAATGCTGCTAGGAACATTATAATCGCTAACGACGGCGTTTGAGGCGGTGAGCGAGTGGTTCTCCCACACATTACGTGTTAGCGAACTATGATTAGTTGATGCACCACCTCTCTTAGGTGGATCTGATCGCTGATGTTGCGGTGGAGGAAGCGAAGGAAAATCGTTCACGGAATGAAACGAGATGGCATGATGTTGGTTGTGCGCATGACCAGTATGAGAAGTGGCTTGCGACCGCGAAGGTTGTTGCGAATGAGAAGAAGCATTGAAGGCATTGGGCTTTTTTCCCGCCGCTTTCTCTTTCATCTCTAAATATGCAATTCTGCTAATGCACGTTGGATCGGTAGCTTTATGCGTTTCTTTGCAATTTGCACATTTTACGACATTGGATTCATTGCAGACCGCAGTCTTATGTGAGCCAGCGCAGACTCCACAGTACGTTTTTATGTGGCGATTTCGTTCACCATGACCATACATCTGACAGTTATGGCATTGGGTCAGCTTACCACGGAGTTTTTTTTGTAGACCCCAGCTTACTTGCGTATGCAAAATTGACCGATAATTCTTTTTTAGCTCAAAGAACCTAATTGAACCATTCTCTAGTGAAACTAGAAAAAAGTTGTCGGTGTAGCGTTCATACTGCTTAGTTATTTTTTTTACGTCGACACATTTAGCTTTAATTTAATTAGTTCTTCTTTCAGTGATAGCGTGTCCATTTCACCAATACCGTACAAAAACACTTTGAATGCTTTTTCGCTTTTAAGTTCGTGAGTGAAGAATTGACAATTTTCTTCTTTAAGTTTATTGATGACAGAGTTAAAAGAACCAATGGATTCACAAATGATTTTAATTCCGATTGATATCTTTTTAATGCAATAGTCAACAATTTTAAGGGAATGCATTAGTTTGTGGATATAATCAGGGGATTTTTGCAACAATTTGATTGGCGGAATGTGAACTTTTTTTGATGAGACATTATTCGCGATTATTTCGTCCATATTGTCATCATCAGTATCACTGTCTGGAAGGCACTGTAGGGGACTGTAATAATTACTTCTACCGATATCTTTCCGGCCACGCACTTGATTATTTTTGGTCGTCATTGTAACACAAAACTTTTTATCCGAGGACAAACGATTGTCCTCGGTCTCGGGTGATCTATCACGTTTAGGAATTTTGGTAGTTATTTATGAAAAGTCAATTCGAGACGTCTTGCGCATACAAGAGCTCTTCGGTGACGGTCAACAGATACTCATTGGTTATCACTGATTTATAATCATGAGTTAACCTAAATCCGCGGTAACTAACCTAACCAAGGCTCTTACCAGCTGTGAATAGACCGGCCCTTAATGTTGTATTCACCATACGCGGTGCCACGTCATATAGGTCTGTTCGTAAGATATACGATTTTTCGTATATCTCCATTGTATTAGTCCGACTGGAAGGAACAACTGCTTTTATATGTGAAATTATTTATTGACAATACTTAATTTTTTACAGGAATGGATTTATCTATTTTAAGTGGTTGATGTGCTAGGGTTAAAAATATAAAAATATTGATAATAAACATTACAAATTGCGATATTTAACCTAAAAAAAAACTATAATTTATTTCTACGTGCAGTACTTCAATGTAGAAAAAGGAAGTATTGAGGTTTTGAAATAATAAATAATAAGCAATACAAACATTTTATGCCGAATTATAACAGCCTTGAGAGATTACTAATTGACTAAAACGTTATCCATTTTGCATTTAAAATTTATATGCAAATTAATTGAATTTGCTTGTGCTCAATTTTACGAGAAACTTTTTTAATTACTCTGTTAATAAAAATGGAATTTGAATTGTTATTCGTAACTGTATTGACCATGCTTGATAAAAGGCAGTGTCAAAGTGTTAGAAATGTATATTCACTGCAAGCAAATTAACTGCCAACCGTCAAAATTCAAATTTTCCTAGTGAACATGCCCAAACCAGTTTTCCAGGATATTTGAAAATTTTATGAATTTCGTTGGTGAGTTCACCAACTTTCCGCCATCTTGTGGGTGAATTCACGAACTCACTTATACTATCATAGAAATGAGCATGTATGCGTGACTTTATGAATTTTTCTGGAAAACAGCTTGTAGGCAGTCGCCTTTCCACTGGAAAGTTAACCATCTCTTTTAAATTCCATTATCTTTGACCTTACCTATTAGCTTTTACAGTTCACAGAATCACTGTATTAGTATTAGTTCAACAGCAGACAGCACCACGGTCGCCGTTTTAGTGACTCTTTCTAGTGGAATTTTCAAAAATTTAATGACGCAAATTTATTTTTTGTCACTAAAAAATTTTAGTTACTTTTCTGGTGACTTTTTGCAAAAACATGTTGTTCTAAATTATTAAGCCTATGGTGATGTTACATCCCTGGTATTCGAATTTGAAACTTGCAAATTGCAATATTCAATTTGATTTGTTGCTTCCATATTCAAATGCCGAAGTGGAACGCATTTTTAGTATGATCACAGCCAGGGCTATCGTTGTACTGCAAAAGTAGTATTTGCACTGCTTTCTGTATCTTTCATCTGAAATACAGACGCACCCTTAAAGTTTATTCTTGTATTTGCTTTACAAACATACCCAGAGAAAGTGACATTCGAGACAACAGGAACAAACGGAAATGGCAAAGGCAATTGAATTGTCTTATATATATATACATATATATATATATTTTTAGAAATAGGGTATAGGCAATTTAAACAAGTGTGTTAACTTAAGTGTATAAATTTCAACTTTGATTTGTAGTTCCATTCAGTGTCGTAGCGTGGGTTGGAGCCGGTCGGGACAGACCCAATCCATGCCGCCCCCGTAATTTTTGTACACACTAAAAAAAACCTTTGTAAACTTGGTAAAATTTCTGGAACCGAATAACGGTACTTTTGAAATTTCGAAATATCTCGAAAACACAAAAATTAATTTCTAAAGGACCATTCACATAAGAGCGAATAGGCGAATTGCGAACAAATCAATACAACTGCATTTATGAATTGAAAATTTGTATTTGTTCTATCACAAAACCATTATATTTAATTAATCTAACATCTAGTCTAAAAAAAAAACATTACTCTCAATTGATTTAAACAGTTAAATTAACAATTAAAGCAATTTTCCCGCGAATTGAAAATTCTTGCCGCGAACTGTCACACTTTATTCACAATAGTCCTTAAGGTAATATGGTAATCGTAGGGCTACCATTATTTTGCAAATTTCATTCGGCTTTTCTTTGTTTGCCTTCAGTCGTTAAATATTTCCTTTATCTTGAATTGGCAATTTTGTATTTTTTTGTTTTTTGTCGTTAAATTTGTCAATCATTACGCGATTACTAATTGGCGTTTTTATCTTTCGCATTTGTTTTAAATGATTTTTGATCAATTCGCAAAAATCTTTTGGCAATTTGTTGATTGGCATTATTCTATTATCTTGTTTGTTATTCGGTTAAGTCATTTTTCAATGAAATATAGTTTCGTTGTTTTACTATTTCCCAGTTCGATAATTTCGCCACCCCGACGAAACGTCAATTTCCCCAACAATTTAAGCGAAACGTACCATACCCACCGTACATTTTGAAAAAAAAAAATTTTTTTTTTAAATTTGGTTTTCTTTAGTTTTCTAGGAAAATCGATGAAGATTTTGACCAAAATGAGAAGTTAGAGTAAAATGTATGTTTTCAAAATTATTGTGGCCTGAATCACCGAAAACGCTAATTTTAAAAACTGCTTATATCTCGAAACCTCCATTTTAATTTCGATAAAACTCCAAAAACCAAGTAATGCTTACATCCCAAAGAATAACTTATATGTAGGTAGTCAGTTTTCAGCTAAATGGTTATTCAATAGTATAATTCAAATTCAACATTGCAAAATTTGGTAATTGTCTGCGTAATTTTACAAAAACCTCTCTAACGATTTTGATCAAAATACATATTAAAGATAATGTAGGTGTTTAAAATAATAGCAACTACATATTTAGATCTTTGTTCATATATTTTTTTAAAACCCCGCACTTCCATTAAAAATGCAATAGCAGCAAGGCAAAACTTATTTTTTGCAAATATTGCAAACTTCTTTTTCAACCATTTTGAATATGCACCTTAAAATAATTCCAACCACTTGGAGCGTTACATAATCAGAAAATCCCACTTCATTTACGCCCCCACACACGTCCATCGGGATATTCAGTTTATAACTCCAAATGCAAATTCAAAAACAAATCTCTGAATTCTTACATATACGTAAGGATATCGATTGCAATCAAAAAAACACATCAAAAAACAGAAACTCCTATACTACGCTTGTCCTCGTACTCAAACATCTTGTACATTGTAAGAGCTTATAAAATAGTACAGTAGGCGCTTATAGCTCTCTAACAGCAAAGTGCCACCCTTATACAATTTAAATCGAGGGGAATATTATCTAGCCGTTTTGTCAACTGGCGGGGTAATATAGCTGAAAGCTTTATTTTATTGCCATCGCGTGTCACACCATTGCATCTGCATGCAACAATTTATTAAAGGAGAACAAATCAAACTGAAGAACCCTTCCTGCAAAAGCCGAGTTAACCTATGAGTAGTAATGTGATCCGTGTAGTGGAAATGTAGAAAGATATAATTTAACTTCAAACTATCAGTACTACCCACTACTATCTATCTTATTTCAATGTAGATAAGGTTGGTTACAATGCTCAATCACAATAGATATCGGCGTTCGAGGAGCTCTTAAGACCCCTGAAACTTGGACCAGGAATAAGCAACGTCTATCGGTGGCACACGTCTCAGAATATCTTGACTAACAACTCAATTGGAAACTGTTAGCGAAATGATCAAAAAAGGTTTCAACTCCAGCAATGTGTAGACGCAGACCTTTTGGAAAGTGATTTGAGCTATGTAAGTATATGTTTTGTCAAACCTAGCGTGCGAAACTGGAACCAACTTATCCAAAGTATCGAGAAGTGTATTGAATTTAGGGGGATGTAGGTATATTGTATAATGTAGTATATCCTAAGTTGCTTATTTTAAAGTGTGGGTGTATAATATTTATCCATCAATGTCCACTGTGCGTCAGGTAACACAGTTGCCTGTTTTTTTTTTTTTTTTTTTTTTCTTTTCTTTTTTTGTCAATATACATATGACATAATCTAAACCTAATACTTAACGACTTACCTAAATCACTGTAAAGTGTCGTATTCGCTGCAATATCTATTGGACAACCGTCCGATTCTTCAGCTTCTTCACGTACTGTTGGCGGTCCGTCCCAAAGGGTTTTAGCTGGCCTTCGTACACGATCCAATCGAACTCGTGGATATTCATTGAATAAGATGTCCGTTAACTATGCAGGATTAAATCATTCGCATCAACAATTTTGGCAGGATCTCAACGTAAGTTGATTTTAAAATATAAAAAATGTTTTCAGACTTATAATCCTTGGCGCTCGACGAATTTTTGTAAATGATAAAAAAGGTTTTTTTTTCACAGAAATTCATGAAAATATGATTGGAATATATATAGTAGGTGAGGAGTGTAAATGGTGAAACATATTGACTTTTTATGAATTTAATTTTGCAACAGCATCGAATACGTAGGTATATGTGAACGGATTTTCCTGCGTCAAATAGATTCCTTTCCTATTCTAAGTATTGAATATTCATTTTAATAAACCGTTTTCTATAGTGTATAATATTTGACACCAATCAATAGTGCATGCTTGTATTCCCATTGCATCTAGCGACAATAATTGATGGTCGGAAACGTTTGCTATATGTGAACGGATTTTCCAGGAGAGTTCGGATCAAAAAATCACTGACTGTGACTAGGTGTATTTTAGTTTTTATTGGTCCGGGGGAGCCACGTAAATAATTCTTGCAGCTGACGTTTATGGAGGGGAAGCCGATAACTCTAGTCAAGCAAATTCTATGTCTACATACTCATTACTCAGTTGACATTTCGAAGATTCAAATTGAAAATAAATAGAGTGGCCGCTGCAGAATTCAGAAAAGTAAGAAAAAGAAAGACCGGTCAGAGAAACATGTGTCATCTTTATTTATTTATTTATAAACAAATATACAGTGTTGCGATGGATAACCGTGTTATATTTTAAACGTACTTATTTGGATAAAGTTATTTTTGAAAAAAATTGCGAATGTTTTTTTTCCAAATAAAAAAGGACAAAATATCAAAAAATGACAGACTCTCGAAAAAGAAAATCCAAATTTCGACTTCAGTCGAACAACGGTAACGCTGCCTAGTGAACACGTTCGGATACCTAGTCCCGAGAAATCAAGTTGACGTTTTACATAAATTACATAGGTATCAGAACGTCCCCTAAGTTTAATAAATTTACAGCAAAATATTTTATTGAATAACGTAGAAAAGGTTACGAAATGCACCACCTATTATGTTCAACTAAAAATTGGAGGAAGAAAGTGACAACTTACAAATTTGAAGATGTCATTTTTATTTTTTGTGTTTTTAAATGAGCGCAAAGGATTAGTAAAGTCACAACTTAACAAAGTCTATTGATGTACTACGATATAACGATAAGCGGAAATTACTACTCATACTAGGACAATACGAACCTCTTTGTTAGGAGTCGCAGGAAATATCTACATTAAGTGCATATTTTTGATATCAATATTTTTGTTTTTTATTCCAAAATTGTTTGCATATGTTAAAATAGTTTGTTTGGTTTAGTTTACAGTGTGGAAAAAGAAGAGAAAGAAATAAAAGCGTGAGTGTTAGTTGTTATAGTTATAAGACAGAGTTATTATTTATTTATTAGTACCTATACAAACAAAAGTATTTTTTAATTTATCTTCTTACCGAAATTTCTTCACTACAATATGCAGTGAATGATTGTTCATCTTGTTGAAGTACACAGTAAAGTGGACCCCATGGCAGCATTTGGTTTTTTTGAGATAGTTCTCCTTCATTTTCTGCAAAAAGTATAAATTAACAATTATTGAGATGAAAAACACATGCGGTGGAAAGGAACTACATATATATTAATTTCTAAAATAAGTTATTTTATAGGTACCTATTGATTGATCGAATAAAAAACGTTTCAAATGACGTTCATTCAATAGAATTGTTTGGTGTAACACTTAAACTAACATGAATATACTATAGCAACTCTATCAACTGGGCTGAAATCGGCTAAGGTGATAGTTGATTGTCGTTTTTTATTATCAACTCGTCGCAGTGCATCTGCGTAAATCGATCACTAAAAAAATTATTGATTGTTGGCAGCACTTAGAGTTTTAAATGTCACTTCCTTGCCGACGCTGCCATTCCGTGCAGCTAATACATATTCGAAGTGAGTGTTTCTAATTTATTGTGAAAAATGAAAGCGAATCTGAGAATAATACTATGTTCACAAATTACAATATATTTGTTTGTTTTTTTTTAAGGTCCCAATCGAATAAATAGCAAATATGTTGACCCATTGATGCCGCCCCCAAAGATGATTAAAATTTCCAACCAATTGAAGTATGACTGGAACTTGCGTCGACATTATTCCAATTAGCATAACAAGCAGTCCCAAAACAAACATGAACGCTTCTTTGTTAAGTCGAAAATTTGTCAGGAATTTAAAATAAATAATTTATGTGTTGATAATAACTATTTAAGGAATAGGTATCAGTAAAAAATTTCATACATTGGAAGTTCCAGAATATTTGCTTTATTTCTTAATTGAATTCTGAACAATCTGATTTTTGAAATTATGTTCTTCATTTCTGGCTGCGGCATGGAGTAATTCCATTAAAGTAAGCATTGCGCTAAAAACTATTTATTTTTTTCTATTCTCATTAGTTTGAAGCACTTTATTCACAAAACTTTCATTTTCGGGTAGAGTTGAAGCTGAGTCAATCTGCATTAATCACAAAACGATACAAAATGTATGGAAAAGACACCTAAATAGCTGTCACAAGCAAACGGTGGCAAAAATGCGATAGTCAATTTTATGATCACCTCACGTGGAGCCAAAGCATGAATTTTGATTATCAACTATCACCTTAGCGCTTAGCCGATTCCACCCGTGGGTGACAAATCAAATGTAAAACTAAATATGTAACGGCAATAATTTCCAATGTCTAACTTACATTGCGCCATCTGGCGCAACCATTCTAAAAAGTAAAGACACGAACCTGGCCACTAGTCTGCTGACTCCGAAGTTGATTCCGAATAAATCTAGTCCATGCAACTGGTTTGAGTATAAGCTATTTGTATAACGATTTTAATCCAGTAGATGGCGCTATTTAAATTCAAAACGACGCTGTGCTGACTGTTGTTGAGCTGAATTACATCACGAAATTTTTCTCACGTTATTTAACCACTACATGTGGTTGGTGGGGTTGGTGCGAGAAAAGCTGCGAAAATTAAAAGCACTAACAGATCACACTGAACATTGCACTACACGAGGTGCCCATTTTAATGAAATAAAAGCCAACAAAGGTATAAACTTATGCTGGACCGCATATTTTCCCCGACTTAGATACCAACAAAGAATGTTCACTTTTGAAAGAAAGCAATTAGATGTATTTTTGTTGTCCCTCGTATCGCTCATTTCAGTTGTTGACAGGAAAGAAAAAGGAATTGAAATCGGTAAAGCGCTTTTAGCATTATGAGAACGAGAGCCGTAATTTTGAGAAAAATCATGTCAACTCGGTGGTATATAAACAATAAATTAGATGGTATTATTCTAAGAATTCATATGCCGCAATAGATGGAAATCGAACAATCAACATCATAATCATTCATTTATTCATTTAATCAATGAAAGGAGACATCATAATTGAATAGAATTTATAGGAGAACTTGTAACACCTGTTGTTGCATTGCACAACTTGTTACCTATATGATTCCTGAATAGTTGAGTAGTTCGGCGCAGGGTCATAAGTCCACAGGCCAAAAGTCCACCCACCCAGGTGAGCCAAAAGTTCACACAAAATTCTTGGGGACTTTTGACTCACTGATTGTGGTCTTATGACTCAAAATTCTACTAATTCTAGACCTCATTTGTGGTATTTGCAATTTGAAAATTAAACACAAACTACAAGCAAAAGACCGCGCACCCAGCCCGTAATCGAAAAGAAACCCAAGGGGGCCCCCCCCCATACACATTTTATAATACAATGGTAGCAATTCGCGTGCGCCATTAAATTATAAAACATTCCTATACTTTTTGAGTTGTTTTAATTTATTTTTTATAGTCATATAGATAATTATGGACTTATGGCCTACACGGAAAAAATTTCAAGATCAAATCAAGAAAAATAAGCGCGGATTCACAAAAAGTTTGTCTCATTTTAGAGCTTAGCTCAGGATTTACTATACTCTGTCCAACAAAAATTGTCAATACAGAGAAGATAGGATGTTTGTCTCTCAGTCTGGTTGCAAAATCTGTCCCTCTTTAAAGCTCTCACAGGGTTGCCCTAGTATGTATGATAATTCGCTATGACTTAGAGAGCAATACTATTAGGGTTACCATCTTCCAATTTAAAATAAAAATATTGCAGAACGAAATAAGTTCCGTTTATCTTTCTCCTTTTTCCTAATCGCTTTGGTTTGTTTTCCAACAAAAAATAAAAGTTTCACAATTACAAAAAACAATCAAAACGAAAAATATAGATATACACAAACAGGCAATTGGAATACAAAATTATATAGCCATGACACAATGGCACGAGTGACCGGATGTGGTAAAACCCAACGATCTACAATAAGCCGTATAGGTTTACCTGCTCTGTCATTTTGATATTCCATTGCGAAAACTATTTGATGAACAAATAGACAAATATGCCAAAAATACGCTCCACAAAGTGAAAAATGCATTTATACGCAAATATTTATTAAAATACTAGCTGTGCCCGCAACTTCGTACGCGTCGTGAGACTGTGTAGTTTCCAATAAAAGAGATTTGACCGTTTTCTTAACGGCATATTTGTTTAAAATCAACAATCTAGCTAAAAAAAAGCGGTGAACATTGTCGACATTGAAACAATAAATCAAACAAATCTATTTACCTAAAACACCAATTTAAGAAAATTAAATTCCACAGCGTAAGTACTGAAGTTTCACTTCCTTACTGTAGGTACCACGTAGGTAATATCAAAACAAACACTTAGACAAAAGCCTTAACGGAAATTTGCATCTACACCAACAATAAATAAATCAAACAACATAAGTCACCTATATCGTCTTTACTTCTTGAATTTTTCAATTCTTTACTGTAAGTATCAACGTAGGTACTATAACAACCATTAAAACAAAAACCTTGAACTCAATTTCTATATACACCACCTCCACCATACGTCCCCCACCACACCACACGTCATTAGCCATCTGCGCATTTCCTCAGAAACACGTTGTGGCTGTTTTTTTTTTCATATGAACTTGCTGTGCGATGTGCGCCACCAAAAACCACCCCAAAGCAGAACAACGATCAAGAACCGCAGCGGCTGATAATATTCGATTTCAGAAAATAAATTTATTTTTTTAATTTTAGATTTTAGGTTGTAGCTCAGCTTCTAGAGGACATAGAAAGCTGATTGATGGCTTGAAATATCTATAAAAGTGTTGCTCTCCTAAGTATTTTGTTTTGTTTGCATTGATAAAGAATTATTTGAGTAATGGCGAGTTAAAGGCAGTAAAGTCGGAAAAAAAAACACATTTGGGTCAAAAACGCTCCAAAAAATAGGCATGGCAATGAAAGGAATAGCCTATATGTTGCACAGAATCTTAAGAAACATTTAAAAAAAAGTTTCATCGAAAGCTGTGCAGTAGTTTTCACGCCATTAGGTAACAGAAAAATTGCCTACAGTTTTATTATAAGTATAGATAGATTTAATAGATATCCCAAAAAGACATGCTATTTCTTAAATCCGGTTGCCCTAGTAATCACTACTAATTTATCGCAATATCACTACAACGCACTTATGATCACTTGTTACGTTAATTAAAGGAACGCATTAAAAAACCTCACGAATAAACCTTTTTCCTAAAAGACAACATTTAAGAAAATGGTTAAACTGAATATTATTGAATTCTTCTGAAAAACAAACAAATTAAAACCGAATGGCAACACCCCACATATTAAGTCGTTCTAAAAAGCACCAAAACCGAAAGTTCTTTGACAAAATCCAAACTAAGACCCTTAATTTATTCGCAATTATAGAAACTGTACAAAGTGAAGATATTGACCCTAAAAATTATAGAAATTGTACAAATTGAAGATATTGACCCTTAAAAGTCGTGAATCAACACTTCTCATTGTCAATAATGCGATCGGAAGGGAAATACATATTGTCGTAACCGATCGCAATTTGACACAAATTGTTATCAATTTCATATTACTGTGGTTGTGAATTGCAAAAAAAAATCGCAAATTACCACTTTTCTCTTGCAAATTACGATTTCATCCCTTACCAAATTACAACCATTTAGTTTGAATTGCAACTCAGTAGTATTGATTTGCAGGGGTTGATTTACTACTTCAGTAGTAGTTTTATCAACTTACGATTCATATTTTGCAATTAACGATTCTTGAGTAGTGAAATTAGAAAACTTTATTCTCAATTTACAACTAATATCTTAAGATTTTTCGAATACATATTATTTATAGTCGTATTTTTTTTTTTCTCCATGAGACTTTGACGGCGCCATATCGTCCGGAGACAACGGGATTTGTCTGGGGTGATTTTTCTGTCTATGCTGAATAGACAAACAATTGTTTAGAAGAACTTGCCATTGATACGAACCTTAACAATCCTTTTCAATTAGATACATAATATGTATTTCACTATAAATTTACTTCCTTTCTAAGCGAGATGTACAGTCTGAAAAAATAGCTTTATAGTGGTACTTACAAGATAATGTTCCAGAAACCAGAATGCTAATAATCCTTTGGTTAGTACACTCTGCGAAATAATTATACCTACCTAAGCAATTTTAACGCGACTGCTTTAAGCAAAGGTTGAATACCGACTTTCTCTATCTCGGCCATGATAGCAGCTGTCCGGCAAAACCACATTCATATAACATATCTACATAAGATCCATACATAAAAAGAAAGGATTTAATTTTTTTTTTTCGGCTACCTGTGCCCAAAAAAAAATCCACACTTAGGTAGTTAGTTTCATGGAAATTACAAAAAATATTTTGCAATTTACGACTTCTCTATGTCAATTAACGTTTTCAATTGACATGTGCGAATTATTTATAAGATTTTGTTGATTCATCATTCAGTGGTGATAAATCACGAAATATTTTTTCCAATTTGAGATTATAAAGTGCTGTTTGAAAAATTGACCTATTGAAGTGGTAAAATGCGCCAAAAATGTCGCAAATCACTACAAATAAAATAAGCTCGAATTAATACTTCTAATCGTAAAATTTAACAAACAGAATTTGATATTTTTCGAGGTTTTCAATGAAAATTACGATGTTTGTATCAATTCAAGACGAAATCGTTGTGATTTGCGAAAAATATATAATTCGTGAATTGCAACTCAAAATTTTGCATTTGGTGATTTTTAATTCTTTCCGTGTACTTTCATTTTAAGATTGTGAACCTACGACCCAAATTATTGTGAACTTTTGGCTCACCGGGGTGGGTTATAAGTCCACAATTGATTTGTGGGCTTATAAGCCACCTAAGTGGCCTGTGGACTTATTACCCTGCGCCGAGTAGTTCAGTGGGTATGTAGTAGGCAATGTTGTTTGATAAAATTACAATTAAATTAATTAGAATGCTAAGACATGAGAGATAACGGCTGAGGACTAGGTAAAATTAATACTGAGTGGTGATGGATACGTCTAGTTTTTAGCGTATCGATTACATACGACGCGACGTACGAATGGATAGAAAGAAAACGCGGAATTCGAATTCATAACTAATTATCGGTGGTACTGTTGCAAAAAGTAAAGTATTGTAATGGTTTCTGTATCTACTATTTGACTTTCCCGAGTACGCAAGTACCACTTCTCAATTTTGAGTGCTATTTGTACTATTTTGAATGTTTTGAATCAAATCGAACATATATAGGTTATTTCACTAGCGGCTTTTTCACTCCAAAAATTAAACCCAAGTTCATTATATTTAGTCATTCAACCCGAACCGAACATAAACTAATTTTTTTTAAACATGTCGGCATTTAATCCTATGGAATTCCGTTTTTCTGATACTACTTACAGCAATTTAAGTTCTACTTGTACCTCATAGGGTTACTTTTTCTATGTCATAAACTTTCACATAATTTATTAAAGTTCCACTTCAAATCGCTATGAGTAGTATCAGCAAACGGGCCTTAGTATTTTATCTCGGGTTAAAACTAAATTTCATAATATTCGTTCAGGAAACAAGAAGCTTAAAAATGGATTTCATTTGTAAAGTGGATGAAATTTTGATGGCTACGTCGTTAGAAGTTGAATTTATTTAAGAGCTGATGGAACAGCAGATGGTGAAATCAACATCGTCCTCGTCTTCAGCTATATCGAATGCACAAGCGGGCTAGGGCTTGAGTCAATGATGTCAACGATGTCGAGGATTTTCAGAAAAAAGAGTCATATTAGAGACTAAATGAAACTCAGCACACAGCAAATAAATTATCAAGGGACAATTAACAAAGAATAAATGTAATTTTATGTGAAATTTAACATTACGTTGGTTTAAATTGAGCAAAAATCGGTTTAAACTCCACGTTAAAATGCATCTTTATCAAGCGGGTTTAATGGATGATTTGAGTGAATAAAATAAAATGTAAGCTTAAATCACCGGGTTTAAAAATACGGATTGTAAAAAATACGGGTGTAAAATCAGTTTGATTTTAATTTACACTCGGAGTGAATAGTATACGACCGTTAGATTCAATAAAATATGATTTTTTTTTTTTTTGCTTAAATGCAGTATTTAAGTTATGAAATTAAAAAAAAAAAAAGTACTATTTTGTACGTTTCAACACTATTTCTTTTCAATTCTTAGTAGATACAATTGAGAAAAGTAGCATCACATTTTTTTAGCTTGACTTGTTGTTGCAAGACTCTTTTTGTGTCGAAAAGAGAGCAAAATATCTCATTTAGAGAGACCTGCTCGTGAAAATTTCAATTAAGTTTGGATTTTGGAAGAGCATACAACTTACCTAAATTCTTATCTGATCTAGATCAGACCACGCTGCTAATAAAAGACGGCTACTATAAGTATTAGTTCAAGTTCCCGAAATTCGAGCCATGGAAATGCCATTGTTAACGAGGACACAAAAAAGTACGTATATCTATATGTATATTATAATAAGAACTGACAGTCAACATCGACAAACCGGAGAGGATGTCAGCATTAAACAGCTATAACATTGAGGTAGTCTACTTCATCTCGCCTCTGCTACAAATTCGGGTAGTAACATCTTAGCCGTAATTCAACGAAGAAACTTTTGCCAATAGATATTTCTTTGGAACCCAGAAGGCAATTAAATACTAGCAGCCGTATTTATTAGATTCCCTCACGACGCCTCTACGATCTTGTTTAGTTAAACATCGCGTTAGGATTCACGCAGCCTCTACGTGGCTCTCCTAAAATTGTTATTTATAAACATTTTTCCTCTCTAACTTTACTAAACGAGGTTTGTGTCTAAAATGGTAAGAATTTCGATAAACTATTACAGAAAATACTGAAATCTATTACTTTTTTGCTCTGAAACCAACATCAGCTTCGATTAGCTTCGTACCTAAAATCATTTGACACAAAAAAAAAAAAAAAGAGAAATTAACTGGTACAATTCCGAAATGTCTTCGAAGGGACTGCCGAAATATGAACCTGCTATCATGTATCTATGTGTTTTCCTATATCTATATACCTCGTCCAATTCCACCAACCACCACCAAATCTAATGTCTGGCCATAGGTAGACACACATCCTGAAACATTCCCTACAAGCAACAAAACTGAAGTAGAAGAAATTATCACAAACGCACAATTTGATTTGATATTTTTGTATTTATTAAGTCTAATTTCTATTTTATAATTGCATTTGCAAACGAAATTCGTTTGGCGCAAATTTACATAACTGCGGAATTAATGCACACGTATAAATTAGTTCCACTTTTTGGTTTTGTTAACAATTCGACCACAACCAAATGACATTTGATGCAAGAACATATTTATGTAAGCTCTAAGCAGGCTCTAAACGCAAATTTTCGAGTTTAACTTACCCAGCTCTAAAGCAACGTTGTTCAAGTTCGAAAAATGTTTATAAATCACATTTTCCTGCGTTAGACCATTTTAGAGGTTGCGTAAAGATAAGCAGAGTCTACGGTGAGTTTATAAATAAGGCTGGATTTATATTCCGAACCACTAAGAAGATTCTGTCAACGGCCTTGATAATCCCAGTCCTGACTAGATGCTTGGATAGGCTGTAGGAAATAAGGCCCCAAAAGAGAAAATGAAATTTCAAATATGAAACAAGGCCCCACTGCGATGAAATAAGGCCCCAAAATAAAAAGAAATAAGGCCCCAAATTTGTGGTTTATTTCATAATGAAATCAAAAATAATAAATGAAAAAATTGTGCGGCCCAGCCGGTTGTATTTATAAATTTGAGGTTAACTTTATAATTTGCATTTTAAGTTTTCAGGTTTTCACACACATTAATTTTTTTTAATGAGATTGACCATCCATTATCCATACCAAGAATTAATATAAACAAAACGGGAAATTCAATTGTTTTCAATTTTTCCATTCCAACCTCATGCACACACACAAATTTCGAGAGCTCTAAAACGGTCCTCTCTTTTATATTTATTATTCTTGTGCTTTTTTTTTAAATGTTTTCTAAAAATTATACGGGTTTTTGCGGCGAGGTATTCTTCCGACATTTTGGCGAATTACGTTAAAGTACGATAGTCAATTTTTTTTTCTTTTTAATTTTTGGAGTTCAATTCCGATATCCTTCGACAGAAATTGGTTGCGGAATTTGTTTACGATTTGGAGTGCGGTGCGTCATCGCAATTTTTTATTTCTCTTCCAAAGTCGGACACCTCAAATGGAATTTGAGCCTACAAGAGTATGTGTTGCGGAGAATTTTCTGTTTCGACGCTGAAAAAAAAAATCCGAGCGAATAAAGTAATCTTATGAAAAAGAAAAAAAGGAAAAGTGGTTCTTGTTTTTCTTCTTCTTTTTGTTCGGCCCATATAAATTTTTTTTATACAAATTTAGATCCTGCTGGGTTGGCCCGTTGTGGCCATTGACTTTGACGTGTTTGTCGTAGAGTCATCAACTCCAATACAGAAACACAAGTGAAAGTAGACTCCAACAAACTTGGTGCACAAGAGGACCCAGTAAGCAAATGACTGCAGATAGGCGTATTGGTTCAGGAGTGCCTACATTTTGTAGAGGACCCTAGCCCCAGCCCTAGATTTTTACAACCATTCGTTAGTATGATCCGAATTTCAGGCATTAAGAAACAGGATATTGCTGCTCTCTGATGTTTTTAAGACACGTTATCACTTGAGGAGAGGCGGCTCATTGGAAGAAACCCCTAAAGCTGTTTGTGATTTTCTGGTGATTGAACCCGATACCCATATAAGCTGCCGGCTGAAGCAACGACATTTAGATCAGTTGCGGTGTCAAAAAAAAAAAGAATGAGTTCATGTATTTAGTAGAGCATTATCCAAATTACTTACAGTCCCACTAAGAAGATGTGTTTTTTCCAACGCATTCTAATTAGATGTGCAGTTGAATTTCAAGCGAATGGGATTTACGATGCGCCTAACCCGGGGCCTAGAACTAACCACAAGCAGCAAGCACAAGCTTAATGTCGGTATTGTAATGAATTGATGTCACATTGCCATGCATATCACTTTTAGAAAATGACACGTAACACAGTGTTTGCATATTCTTTTAAGGAGCGCATAAACCTAGACCTACCTGAAAGCAGGGCAATTATCAGGAATAATCGTTTTGAATATTTTTGCATAAGAAAAAAATCACTCGAAGAATTTTGCGTTCAAAAGGACAAAGGAGATCTTCATCTTCATCCGCCTTTGATAGCGTTCATGCTTCTGCACCATAAAGCAGGACTAGGATGATGAGGGTCTTATAATGTGTCTCCTTAGTATTTCTCGACAAGGCCTTACCAATCAATTGCCTTCTTAGACCGAAGTAACAGCGGTCGGCAAGTGTGATTCTTCGCTTGATTTTTGATGTGATTTAATTTTCAGAATTAATAGCGGAGCCGAGGTAGACAAAGTCCTGAACTACCTCAAAGTTATAGCTGTTTATCGTGACGTTCTGTCCAATTCGTCGATGCTGTGTGTCCCTTCTTGTTGACAGCATATATTTTGTTTTGCCTCACTCACCACTAAACCCATTTTTGCCGCTTCTGTACTGATACTTGCACACGCAGCAATGACAGCTCGCTGTGGTCTTCCAATGATGTCGATGTCGTCAGCGTATGCAAGTAGTTGCACAGACTTCTGGAAAATTGTGCCTCTGGTGTTGGCTTGCGAGTTTTGCACAATCTTCTCAAGAATGATGTTGAAAAAGTCACATCACAGCGCGTCACCTTGTCTTAATCCTTTTTTGACATCAAAGGCTTCGCTGAGATTGTTTCTGACCTTTATGGAGCAGCGAGCGTTCTCCATCGTCATTCTGCACAATCTGACAAGTTTGGCAGGGATTCCAAAACTAGACATAGCCCTGTATAGCTCGTCTCTGTAAATGCTGTCATATGCGGCCTTTAAATCGATAAACAGAATGTGGGTATAGACTTGGACTTCTTGGGTTTTCTCCAGGATCTGCCGTAGTGTGAATGGTCGGTTGTGGATTTACCGGGGCTAAAACGCTGATAAGGTTCAATCAGTTCGTTGACAAGTGGTTTCAGGCGTTCACGCAGTACAGCAGACAGGATCTTATATGCGATGTTATGGATACTGATGCCTCTATAGTCAGGTGGATGGAAGTCTTGGCTTTCATCGCCCAGGTTGAATGGTTCATTCTGCCTGATAGTGGAACTTATGTCTTCTTCGTCGTTTAACAGTCTGCAAAAATGGGCTTTGCATGTCCTTAGCAACGACTGTGATTCCACTACAAGGTGTCCTTGTTCGTCTCTATAGGTTTCTGCTCGGGCTTTGTTACCATGTTACATCCTGAAGTAACACCTCTCTATTTCTCACTATCATGTCTCTCTTTTTCTTCCGGAGAAGCCGGTGATCTTAACCCCTCCTTTGCTCGTAGAGCTCAGGAGCCGCTCCTTCTGTGGAGCGCCGCTTGGTTGGCACGTCGTTTTGCTGCATGTGTTTACCGGCACTCTTCATCGAACCAGGGCTTTCGTGGGGGTAGTTTGGTGAAACCAAGTATGCATCAGTTGCAGCGTTTCTGATTGCTTCTTGGCATCGATGCCACTGGCACTTGATGATGGGCATACAGGGCTTATAGGGAGGTTAAAGGATACACGATCGGCAAAACTACTGGCGGTTTGTTGAGTTTGTAGCCGTTCAACGTTGAGCATTTTCCCGTTGTTGTGGCGTCTGGGATATCCGCTTTCATACCTTGGCTACAACAAAGTAGTGGTCCGAGGCTATGTTGGCCGCTCGGAAAATTCGGACATCTAGAATAATGGAGAAGTGCCTTGCGTCGATCGCAACATGGTCAATTTGGTTGACGGTTTGATGATCCGGTGACCGCCATGTTCCTTTGTGAATATTGAGGTGAGGAAACGGTGTGCTAGTTATAGTAACATTCCATTTATGCAGATCCGAAAGTTTTTGTCCTTTTTCGTTTTGCAGGGTCGTCAACAGTAAATCCGTCCTTATCCGATGCTCTTTTGGTTGCTTCGCAACAGTGTTGTTTTTCCGTGGTTGGGTAGTTAGCGCCAAGCACAACCTCCAACTTGGAAGACCAGGCCGTAAATTGACCATAGGACAGCGGGTCGGATATTCCGTTGTCAGTAACCCACTTCGGGGATATAAGTGCTGCCGGTGGCCGATAAAGGGTTCACCACCATCTCTATTTCAGCACCCTGACTAGTGCTGAAAAATACATACACCCAATCACCAATTATATCTATAACACTTAACACATCATTAAAACATAAAATAATGAAAGCATACTAAATTCAACCTCTTCTACCAATTATTGCGACCCAGTTTCCATATAGAGCTCTATGAATTGCAATTTGCCCTCTCTAACCCTGTGTCGTAATAAGTCAAAAACAAAAAACATAGTTTACCATTTTGCATTCCTTCATTTAACGGTCTGACATAATTTCTGGTCCAAAGTTTTTCCGAGTGCTTTACCCCAATAAATTTTCAAGTGTTATTCACCCGCATGTTTGCACGCTTGGAGTATGTTACCCATTCAAATCGCGTGGAAATGAAAATAAATATCATGAGAAAACAGTGTAAACAATTATATTGAAAAAAAAATCATTTTCGTATGCTAATTGGTTCTGGATTTTTTGCATTTCGGGAAACAATTCGCGCGAGTGGATACCTCCTCTGTAGATGTATTTATGGGAAAGAAAGTGCATTTTGCTACAGAAGTTTTATTTATTTGTTCTTTACTGCTGCTTGCAAAAGTTACGCAATTTTTACCCAACTAATTTCAGAACCTGCCCGCGTTTATTGTGTTTGGTGCACCACTTTATACATTAGCTACCCGGATGTTTTCTTTTCGGCGAACAGGCAGTGCTTTGAAATATTTTTTTTTTTTGGAGGTAACCCTGTCAACAATTAACCATTAACTATTTTTTGTTCAAAGCTAAAATTCACATCAGACGATTTATTGTCAGCGCTTATTGGACTGGTCAGATCCAGACTTTTCATCGGCAAAAAAAGCAAACCTTCCATCTCACGATCGAGAATTATTCACAGGCGGACAAAACACGAATTGTGACAGAGTATTCACAGAGTTCACAAATTTGTACGAGTATTGCTAATTTAGATCAACACAGATATAACTTTATATTTTCTAGTTGAAATGAGTATATGTACTTTTATATGCCTTAACACTCGTTTGATTGGCCGCTTGGTGACATGTATACTAATCATTTTTAACCTTCAGACTAAATATTTTGTAGGTCACAATGTGAGTTCGTAAAATTGAAACTGAAGACTTCAGATGATAACTAGTACCGCGCTACCCCACGGCTATGACTCTGTCCGCACACACAATTCCAAGTGACGAGCACGGATAGAAATGTATAAACAAATTGGCGGATTTTGACAAAAATATTACATATGAAGTTGTTGGCGAGGCTCGTGGCCAAAGCGACGAATATTCGGCAATCGGCAGCCGAATATTCGGCAACACTTAGTACTTTCCGCGCAATCAACGCAATCGTCTGCTATCGACAAATGCTGAATTGCCGAATATTCGGCAATCGGCAGCCGAATATTCGGCAACACTTAGTACCTTCCGCGCAATCAACGCAATCGTCTGCTATCGACAAATGCTGAAAAAATTTCATCCATCATAACTTACCACTGGTAGATTTTAAATATTAATATGCTAATTTGTTGGTTAAATAAACATCTTTGTGAGTAATATTTTGATGTTTGAATTATTTTTTTCATGATTTGCTATTCGGTATTCGGCCGAATATTGCAAACAAAAAAATGTGGTCGAATAGCCGAATAGTTAACGAATATTCGTGGCATCTATAGTTCTAGCTTTGTGAGGAAACGTATAAGGCCGCCTGCTCTGATGCTGATGTGACTTCTTCGACCTTGTTCTATATGACCACAGACCAAAAACGAACAGTACGAGAGGATTTTATGACGAAACTAGTTGATTTTGAAGTAATCGTGGATCAAGGAATAAACTAAATACATCCTATCAAAATACCGCGACGATTTACCTTGAATTGCACCCAGAGAAACTTTTCTTAACCGAGTGAAATTTAAGACGATTTAAAAAGCATTCAACAAATATTTTTTGGAAACTTTTTAAGTTGATTCAATTTTTGGCCAACCAATTTTCCGTTTAACCCCACGCTCCACCAATATTTATTTCTTAAATTCTTCTTGATGAATTCATTTTTAATGAAACTCTAAGCTATGCACTATCCATGTTAAGTTTAACTTGGAATGGTGGTCTTTTTTTGGTGCTTGATTTTGCACTGAAGCAATATATACACAAAAATGTATTGCGAAAGCGAAATCTCGTAAGCTATCGCTATAAATAAGAAGAAGAAAATTCTCTTTATTTTTTGACTTTGAAAACAATCATAACATAACATATATAAAATAAAATTAATGAACATGACTTTGCCGTCTGCACGATGGACAACAATTAATTTAAGGTAAAAAGATAAATATAAGATGTTTAAAAAATCTTATAATATAATAATAATAACAATATTTATTATTATTCTTTCGCGATAATTTAACGCTATTTTGCAGTATTGTGTTAGCTTTAAAAAGTTAACTTCATTAAGAAGTTGATCCTCCGCCATTACATTGCTTCCGAGAACATGCCACCTAATTTGCTTCAGAACTGGACACTTCCTAACAAAATATATGAGATCCTTTCTTTCTGCCAAGTGCCGCTGCGAAATTAAGCCCCAGGAAATAAAGCCCAAAGAAAAAATGAAATGACACCCAAAAAGTATGCTCGCAATGCAGTAACAACAAAAATGTGATACATTTCGGGTGTAATTTCATTTTCATAATTGGGGTGCTATTTCGTTACGAAATAAAGGGTTGGTGTCAAAATTCTGCTTTACAAAATTCTGCAAACAATAAAAAAAGGTTTGGAAAGTCAATCCTCTTACTTATTTATGCATAAATTGTAGAAAACATTTTTTTTTAAGATTTCAGGATAAGGTATGTACCTAGCACGTGGAAAGTCGCGGAGGTGATTATGATTCCAAAACCAGGCAAACCGCCTAGTGAAGTCAACTCCTATCGCCCCATATCTATACTACCTATGTTGTCCAAGTTATTCGAAAAGATGTTGATTAAACGTCTGAACAAAATAATCGATGAAAAATCGCTAATCCCAAACCATCAATTTGGTTTTAGAAATGAACACTCCACGATCGATCAGGTGCATAGAAAAACAGATAAAATCGAAAAAGCATTTGAAGAAAAAAAGATATGCTCTACTATATTTCTCGACAAAGTATGGCACAACACAAAGGACTGATCTATAAATTGCAAAAGCATCTGCCAAAACAATTTTCAGAAATTTAAGAGTCCTATATATTAGAGAGATTCTTTAGAATTAAACAAGGAAATGACTACTCCACATTAAGAGAAATAAAAGCTGGTGTACCACAAGGAAGTGTGTTAGGTCCTGTATTATATCTCTTACTTACTAGCGACTTGCCGAACAGTGATAAAACAACTGTGGCAACATTTGCAGATGATACTGCTGTACTTGCTGTGGGAGAAGCTGTCGAAGTAGCGTCAAAAAAACTACAGAAGGCAGTGAACAGTATAACAAAATGGACAAAAAATTGGCAAATAAAACTAAATGACCTAAAATCGGTCCATATAAATTTTACAAACAAAAATGTTCAGCACATACCTGTATTCATAAATGAGAGAGAAGTGCCGCCCTGCGACAATGAAATACCCAGAAGGTTGTATCGCAGGGAAAACGGGAAGACGGGAGAAGGGGTTAGTGGGTAGAAATCACCACACTGTTACTGAGTACGGACTCGGTTTCGTCTTTGGAAGATTACCACCTCCCAGCGTAAAAAATAAAATAAAATAAATAAATAAAAAATAAAAGATTTCAGTGCTGTTTTAGACAATTACTCTTCTAGGTAGTATTTTTTGCTCTCCCTTAGTGAACGTGTGTTTATAGGTAAGGTTAGGTTTATGGGTGGATACGGCAGAGCGAGCCCTACCGCACCCCACTTAGGTGCATGTGACCCCATTGTGATGCCCTTGAGGAGGAGTTAGCCGATGTTGTTGGCGGTGATGTGTGTTCCTTCACAGTTACTCGACCTTGTCCAGCCATCCCGATGTCCTCAGAAACCTGTAAAGATCAGATAGTGAGACATCAGAAAGTTCATGTACGTCATGGAAGTAATAGCTTCCAAGTGTTCTGTTCCTCAAGTGACAGAGACTCGGGCAATGACAAAGGAAGTGAGGTGTGTCCTCGTGTACTTCCTCGTCTCCACAACCGCTGCATATATCGTCATTCTTGAGTTTCAATTTCATTGTGTGGTTTCTTAGGAAGTTATGACCTGTTAGGGCCCCTACCAGTTTATACATCGACGTTCTGCCAAACCGCATGAGCTTGATAGTCCGACTAGGATTATATTCCGGCCATAGCCTCCGTGATATTTCACAAGTGGTTAAATCTTTCCACCTATTATTGACTCTCATGCGGATCTTATTTTCCACTCTCCGAGATTGCAAAGTCATGGTTTGATGGACTTAATCGCCCGATCGAGAACCTTAAGCTCTTCGCGGCAGCGGCGAACTAGCTTCGATCTTATTTCAATAGCAGACACTGCTTTTATAGCCGCATGGCTGTCAATGAATATGGTAATATCATTATTTGGTATTGCTAACATTGACACCATATGGGCAGCTTCGGCGATTGCCAGAACTTCCGCCTGAAAGACGCTACTGTGATCAGGCAGCCTGATTGAGTGGCTTATATTTAACTCCTCAGAGAAAATTCCAGCACCTGTTCCACAGTCCATCTTAGATCCATTTGTATAGATGGATATCGATTTCCCTTTTGTGGGTTCATCTGTGTTCCATTCCTCCCTGCTGGGAAAATAGCAAGAGAATGGTTTATCGAAGTCAAGGTGAGGAGGCAAGTAGTCAGAAGTGACAGCATCTCCCACGTATTTATTCAAAATCTGCGCGTGTCCCATTTTGTGAGGCTTCCATTTTTTGGTTTGGCTGATCCTGAGGGCACTTTTGGCTGCAGATAACGTGTGCTGATAGTGTAGTAGATTATCCATAACAATAACATATCCCTTATTTCTATATCACCTTTTATTGACAGTTTTCCTAACTTGGTTCAGGGTGATCAGGAAGATGTAGTGCCAGAGTGGAGATGCTAAGATTTTATTATACGATCATAATCTTAACGATAAAGTGGGCATATGCGAATTTTGGGAAAAAGGCAGTTTTCTTAAAAATGGTTTAAACGAGTATTGCTTCGAAAATGTAAATACTTTTAATTACAATTTGATGTCTCTTCCATACAGCTCAGCTACCGCTGAAAGAAAATTATATGTACTAAGTTTGATTAAAACGAAATTAATGAATAGACTAAATTTTGACACTATTAATAATTTCAAGCTGGCCAAAGAGCTTCAAGAAGAAAAAATAGCCATTAAATAGCGATTTTATAAACGTATTTGTTTTTATTAAGCTTATACTCTGATATGTGATCTAATTTTGAAATGCTGTAAGAAATTAGTATTTTGTATGTTTTATTATTTATGATTCGTTACTTTTATTAATTTTTACCCGACTGGACACAGGGAGGGTTATGTGATTCCCGCATATCCGATGTACGTTTCTACGCGATGCCCTGTAGCCCAAATAGCTTGACCAATTTTGAAGAGTGAGCTGTCATTAAATTGGTGTTCTTTTCGGCAGTTTCACAGGCTAAACAAATAAATATAGGAATTAAAAAAACTCAATAATATCCAACCACTCACTGTACCATCCTGCCCTTGATACCATTGCAATTGAAATTTGAAAATACTTTTTAATTTTATTTTTAATCATTTTACGTCCAACAGAGATTTTCTATTTTTCCCCTTTTTTCCTCTATTGATCATCAGTTGTAGCGATTCTGGTGAATACGCCTGTAGTAGGATATCACCTGCAAACAGCAGTGGTTTGATAAGCAGTCCTGCGTACTCCACATCACCAGGCAGAATATCCACTATATCCTCGATGTATAGAGTAAATAAGCTTAGACTTAACGAGCATCCCTGTCTAACTCCGGAAAGCGACATACAGTCATCGACGTATAGTTTATAAAATCAAGCTTTTCGATCTACGGTATTAAAAGCAGATTTAAAGTCCACAAAGAACTCGTGCATTTTTTACCCCTTCCAATGTAGGACTTCACAATGCTCCTCAAAACAAATTCATATGGTCGATAGTAGAATATCCTGGCCTAAATCCCGCTTGATGTTCCTTTAGTTCTTAACCAGTGGTCCGCGGACCACTAGTGGTCCTTAGAAGCACCCGAAGTGGTCCGCGAAGTCATTCAAAAAACATTAAACAAACTGGCTTTCCCTGTCTTCAGTATCTGTCTGAAAATTCGAAAAATTTCCGGAATCGAAACAAAATAAGAATCATGAAAATCGGCCCAGCGGTGATCGAGTTATAACGTGATCGAATTTCACCTCAAATTACATATATTTACATGTGTATTGAAAAGTATAATGCAGATGTATAGATGACGAGTCGATACAGTTGCGTCGAGAGCTGGCGCGGGGGTCGGCGCCATGTAAGTGGCACGGGCAGCGACCAGCCAGTGTCTCACCTGGTTTGCTCATTACTCTATTGGCTTTTTGTTTTTGTTAGTTAGGAATAGTGCCGACGCACGTTGGTGTTTTTGTGTGCCTGCTTTTTTTTTCAATTTTCGACAGCAAAGTTCAAATCCTTAATCGACGAAAGCCTTTATGTTTATATACTCGTAGTTGTTATAAAAGGTCCAGAGTTGAATACGTAAGTTGGTTGGTTGGTTGGTTTAAGTAGCTGTATTCCCGTCCACTGACGAAGGGAAAAACAAAAAAGGGCACTGAGCGCCGTTTTAAGACCACAACTAATGGAACCTGAAGAAAAAGGAGAAGAAGGGATTAAAGTGAGTTCAAAACCAGCCTGTGGAATTGAGAAATTTAATGATCTTATTGAAATGGATACTTTGGATGGCCGAAAGGTCATCATAAAAGGGGTGACCTAGTACACTGCATCTGGTTTTGGCTATGGCCGGACACTCACAAAGAAGATGAAACACTGTTTCACTCTTGTCTCTGTCGGCGCAGCTACGGCAGTGGGTGATATGGATGCCAAGCCTGGCCGAGTGAATTCCTAAAGGCCAATGGCCCGTACTAATTGCCGTTAGTCTGGCGACTACACGTGTTCTGGAGACTAAGAGGTTGTTTGTTTTGACTTCATCATAGGCTGGCCAGATCTTCCTTGAGATGGCACAGTTCATCAGGTTCCTCCGTCTAGTTACGGCCCATGTGGTGAAGTGCAGGAGGATTTCTCTCTTTACGTATCCCAGCGGAGGAAAAACATCCCACGCACGAGACACGCACAGAGCAGAGCCTCGTCTGGCAAGTTCTTCAGCTTTCTCAATTCCCTCAATGTTCCTATGGCCGGGAACCCAGACGAGAGTGATTTCAAACCGATGATAAGCCCTGGAGAGTGTCTCCCTGCATTTCACCACAAGCTTGGACGTTGACTCAGTCGAACCGACAGCCTTAATCGCGGCCTGACTGTCGAAGAAGATGACTACGTATACGTAAGTACTCTAAATCTTGTTTGTTTTGTTTATGAATTCACTCGTTATTTTCCCGATTGCGAGGACAATGGTGTTCGGAAATTGATTCCCAAGCCTTTCATTGTAATGTAAGCGTTTCTGAGGTGCCTGATGAAATTCAAGAGGAAGTTATTGAGAAAGTTACTTGAAAGATATATTCGAGACAGGAATAAATATTGAAGAATTTTGGAGCCAAAAGGCAATTTCTTTCCCAAAGATTTGAGAAATTGCTTTAAGGTACCTAACTTTGTTTTCATCGACATATCTATGCGAGCAGGGTTTCTCGGTGCTTCTAATAATTAAAAACAAGCACCGAAATCGGTTGGATTCCAGTGCCGACATGCGTTCGACTTTAAGTAACACAGAACCAAGGATCCAGAAGTTAGTAAAGAGTATGCACTATGCAGTCACAAAAATCTCATTAACATACTTATTTCTATAATGAAAAAATTGTATGCGTGTTTTATGTACCTATAGATAGTACAACATTTTATTCAGTTGGTGGTCCATGGCGAAACAGAAATTTTGTCAAATGGTCCCTCATCACTAAAAGGTTAAAAACCACTGTTTAGTAGATTATTCTCCATTATCCAAAAATGCATTGTTGAGCAATGATCCTGAGCCTAATCCTGACGAAACAAAAATCATACCAATATCTAAACATCAGCCGTACATACTCCCCTCATTTTACGGTTTTAAAATTCTCCCCAAGTCGAATATATTACCATGATATGAAAAATTCTGAAATTAAAAAAAAAAGTGTCTATGCACTACTAGGATTATAAATAATTATAAACAGTTTTGTTCACTGAATTTAACCTTAAACCAATTAAAGCATTAATGATAATAAATAACAGTTTAAAAAAACTGTAAAAACACGCTTTTATGATAAATCGAACTAAAAACTGAAAAATAATCTTTTAATATAGGAACAAAATGATGAACGAATAAATTTTAGTATAGAATCAAAATGAATAACAAAAAATATAATTATTATTTAAAGAAAAGCGACGGGTCTATCTCAGAAACTAATTGACGTAGAAGGCTGCAATTACACATATAACATCCGGTAAAACCTCTGGTTAAACGACAAATACCAATGGTAGCGATACATCGACTGATGGTTTTAGATTAATTAGTTATTTGGTGAAAACAATTATTTAATTCATACAAAAAATTGATTATTTCTTGATTTACAAAAAATGGATACAAAAAGCCCTTTAGGAAAACTCGTTTATTCAAGAAAAAAAAAATGTTCCGAATAAACGAGTTTTAATTTTTTGTATGTAAAAATTAAATTAAATTAGCAAAAAACGCAATGATTGAACACGAATAGGTAGCAAATAAACCTCAAATATGTAGAAGTCGGAACAAATCATCAAAATGTCTTTTGGAGGAGTCCCGGCAATTCACATATAAAAATTGTATATACAACATAAATAATAATTTTTTTGATAAGTTTATATTGTTTTTTAATGTTTTTATGAATACAAATTATAATAAATTTTATGTATTATTTGCAATCTTTTGTGTTACTAAAATAATTTTTCGTTTTAAGTTCTTGCATTTTTCATCTTGCGTTTTAGTGCATAACAAAAATCTCTCATTAATTCGGAAAATTTCTTTTTTTAGCTTAATTACTAGACAAAAACTAATAAATCTAAGTTAAAGCTAACATTTATCTTATTCTAGCTTACTGGCTCTTAGCGAGCTGTATATAGTTTTTTGTGGACTATGATCGTAACTATATATGTGCCTAAGAATATTTTGCAAAAAAGTTAATATTTTAGAAGTTATTTACAAAAAAACAAAACAGTCAGTCACTATATAGAGTACGCTTCATTCATTATTGGTGTGTTCTCTTAATCGATTCCAATTGGAACTTTACTCATGTTCATTCACACACCAATACCACACTCCATCCAGATTCCAGACTTCACAGCTCACCATCACACACTAGTGTTTTGTTAAATTAAAAATAAATACAAAAATACAAATACAAAAATTTGTTCATTGTGCTCTCGATCATCTCCATTCTCCAATTCTTCCTTCATTAAACCAATTCAATCTCATGCACACACATATATAGATATTAGACATAACTTTGTGCACAAACGTGGCTCTCGATCATTTCATTTATTAGAGTAGAGCGTGTGCTCTGCACTTGGCCGTTTTTTTTTTATTTTTTATTTATTTGCTAAACAAAATTGTTCCCGTAAAGAAAATCTACTAAATAATTAAATTCCTGTAGAATTTTTTCCAAATACGATCTCATTGTATATTGCGATAAAAATAAAATAATTCCCTGTACAAAATGTATGGAAAATAAATTGTTACCAGAGCGGAGGCCTATGCAGCTGGTGCTCTTTATCTAGCATTAAGACATTTAATTTTAATTTATGTCTTAATAATTATAATAATAATAATAATAATAAATTGTTACGAATTTTCCAATTTATTTTTAAAATGTTAAAATTTGTTTGCCGTGTGAACCTTCCTAAAGCGAAGACAAATACAACAAAGAAAATATAGCTCAAATCGGGCGATCCGTTCTCGATTTATGAGTGTTCTTAAGGATTCATTTTTATATATAGGTACGGATAAAATGAAAAAAAAAAAATACAATTACATAAGTGTTATGTGAAAATCGTATGCCATCATTTTGTTTACATTTTACATAAATCATTGTATAACATTGTGAACCGCACTCTTGCTTGAATACATACTTAGCAAAAAGTGGTTCAGTGCATTCCAAATGCTTTTTCATACCATAATGTTTTTTTTTTTTTTTTTTCGCTGACTAATGATGTGCCCATTTACGATATTAATGGTCTTTCACTGTACAGAAAATAATGAGCTGTTTAATTTACTGCCCAAGAATGGTAGTATTAAATCGACACCAGTTGATTTAAAGAGTTTGCATGCATTCTTAATCATTTGCGACAAATATGGGTCCAATTATTTATACTCATGTAATTTGGTTTGCGGCTGTTTTAAAATGGATTTTGTTTGATACTCCGAAAATTGTAATGGAAGGGTTTTCGAATTGAGTGGGTGGTAGTGAGTCAAAGAAACACTGTGTTGAACTCAAAAAAAAAAAAAAATATATATCTAAAATAGCGATGTCGTTTATAAAAAGCTGTATTCTGTTCGCAAGCTAAATAATCCGTCGAACTGAACGCGTTTTTAACCCCGCAGTGATATTATTTCACGCGGTGGTAATTGAACGTTAGAGGACGTCAATCAGAATTGTAGCTGTCATAATTTTTTGCAAAATGTCAAGCAGTAGAAGAATTAATTAATATTTCTATAAATAAATAAATATGGAAATAAATTGGGTAAATAATTCGTGCGAATCCCGTACTTTGCGTTACCTCTATACAAATTTAAATAGTACAAATACAAAAGAAAACATATGGATGGTAAGCTATCCTCATTGTCATTCAATACTTTTGAAATTGTCTCCCATTATAACAATGTAGCTACTCTCACGGCACTCAAACACAAGATTTGCCACTGAAATAGAAACGAAACCACTGGCATTCCAAAGTATTTGTTGTTGTCATTTACGAAAAACCCACCCAATTTTCCTCAAAGGCGCATACATCCCACCATGCCCAGTCTGCCATACAGCCGCGGGCAGAATGAGGATGACGACGAGGGTGAATTCTCGTGTGCGGTTGTTATATTATCGCAGAAAATAAACAAGTGTGGTGTTGGTGTGTGTTTTAAGCACCTCAGAAGAGTGTTACCATATTAATTTGCAAATATATCATTACGGGGTTTTCTATGGATATTCTCAAAGAACTTTCGGTTTTGGTGCTTTTTAAAGCTTTTGAGAGCGAATAAATGAATTTGATTATGTGGGATGTTGCCATACAGTTTTCAGGTACTCCTTTAATTATTTTGTATTTCTGAAGGATCTGTTAATATGCAGTCAAACTATTTTTTCTTAATAAAGAGTTGGTATTTGCTAACCCTACCAATATTTGTGAGAGAATTGTGCCAATTTATAGAGCTCACTATGGCAACCATGTGAGAGCTTTAAAATGGAGACAGCTTATTAAAATCCATAATAGTAAGGGTGAAAGGCAAATAGTCTATCTTCCCTGTACTGATAATATAAATTGAATAGAGTATAGATATGGGTAATTTCGTACACTACATATGTCATAAATTTTCCCATTCCTATCACAATTTCTAAATCCTTCATAACGCGCCATGTCAACGAAAATAATCTGTAATTTTTGCGTTGAAACGCGGTGAAACACGTCATCAAAACACGCTCTGTTTGACGAAGCCTTACATTTCGAGCTTAAAGTAGGTATATAAATAAGATACAATGGCAAACGCGGATCAGTAGTTTTCCTGTCGCTGGCAATAAAAAATCTATTCTTTCAGTTCTTAAAGCCGTACAATTCTTGAGGTCCAGACGATATACATTTTCAAATCCTTTTACAGAATTTCGTATAGGTTCAGCCATAAACTGGAGTGCATACCAATGGAGACACAAAAAAGCCGAATATGTAACACCTGACATTAATAACAATTATCTAGGCATGTCATTTATGCATTTTGCCTTGTGCTTAACCATCCAAATTGTACCATAAATTAATATTAAGTATGTAGAATTAATAAACTGACTACTCAACTAATTCCTACCTAATGTACGTTAAATACTGAAAATAGCTGCTGATGAATGACCTCCCGCAGTTTGCATTAATTATGTTTGCTAAACTACCACCAGTTGATTGCGACCTATCTCCAACCAAATTCTTCTTGCCTCTACTTAATAGTAACCCAAACCAAAACAAAATCGGAAATTTCACACAGCCCTGGATTTTGTAATAAATGCGTTTGACCTACTGTCTGCGATGGCCAGTGGGCATAAATCATAAACCACACGACCGGACGCGGACATGGCGTACTACAGACAAAAAAAAAACGCATTACGCACTTTTTCTATTAGTCAACTCGAACAGCCTTCAATTTTGTAGCCGTTCCTCTATAAATCGATACACAATGTCAGCCACTAGAACCCACATAGCTTCAACAGCACAGATACAAGATACTCGTACAAAACCGCAAGTAAGAGTTTTGTCCCCACCAATCATCATGATAGCCCCCGTGCATTCGTGCCTTCGTTCAACACGAACCGAACCACTGAATCTTGCATTGGACGCTTGGCATGTTTTATAGCCTCCGTGCTACGGCTTATGCGACTGGCGATCGTCTCGGTTAACGTCTCATTACGGTATCGCTGTAATCGGATCGCGCAAAAGGCCTGTGCCAGACGGACAACCGATCGATTGCTGGCTATGGCTGCCGATGCTATTGTGTGTCTAAATATAAATATATGTGTACCTTCTGTGATCGGAGGTCATCCACGTCCAAGAGAAGACATTAGAGACACATAATGGCAATCGGATCGTTTCCGTTTCGTGCCTTATTGCATGGAATGGGGCACTACATACTATACTCAGAACTAAGCCCAAGAGAGGTGTGCGTGTTTTTGTTGCCTTCCATGATGGAATCAATCGACCGAGAACCAATTAAAGAAAATAGGAAATCGGTTTTGAGACCATGCTGCCATATGTTACACTAAGTTGTTTTCTATTCTTTGATTAGACGTTGGAATGAGTTGTCTAAGTGGAAGTCCAGAGAATGAGTTCAAGAAACTCCACAGTATTCGAAGATAGTATATGAGACGACGACGAGACGGAGAAGTACAAGGTATTCATTCTGATGAAGTTTTCCGGATGCTATAAGCGGTTTATTTTCATGTGGTTAACCTAATTAAGTGTCGTGTCTGAAAGACATACCGTGTCCAACTGTGGGGAGGGATAACACTTTCTAATTGAGCAATTGATTTCAATTTGGTTAGAAAATGAAGTGGATGTTTGCAGTCGTGATTAAGCGGGTGCATATGGTGTTAGGCATCATCGATGAAGTGCTTAAAAATGTAGTAGCGAATAGCGATAGTGTGGGAACCTAGATATGTGGGAATATTTTTGTTTGTATTTATGTATAAGACATAATCTTAAGATACTGTTATTGGCATGCCTTGACGTGTGAATATGGAGGTGATTTTATTACCTAGTTGCAGTGTTCTTATATAGTGGGATTTATCCCTTTTTGTGGGAATTTCGATGTCCGAAAAGCCTTTCATGGGATAAAGGGAAAAAGCAGCATAGTCCATACAAAATAGCTCATATAAATCGTATTTTATCAAAATGTTCTAGTACCTACCAAAAAATAATCGTAGTAATGTATACTAAAGGTTAATTTTTCTTTCCGTATAATCAAAATTTTACTTTTAAAAACTGGATAATGAGGCAAAAATGTCGAGTGGGTTTTTAAAAGGAATTTTAGTACGGTGAAATGAGAAATAAAGTGCACGACTGGGCCGAACAAAACTTTCTCGTTCGTCAAAAGTTTTGTTGTTTTTTTTTTCTTATTTTATTAGGTAAAGATATGAGAAGCAATGGTGGTAAATTCACTTTTAGTTTTTCAACGTTGAAGCTAAAGAAACAATAACTGTCGCAAGTGCTTGTTAGAGAGTTATAAGCGTCTACTGTACTATTTTTTAACTTTTACACTTTACAAGTTTTTGAGTACGAGAACAACTGTAGTAGGAGTTTTTGATTTTTGATCTGTTTGGGAATGATTTTCTTTTGGACTGGAATAGATTAATGACGCTGGTTTAAGTTGTCAATAATTGGAAGTATTGGTCTTGATACATCAATATCTTTACATATAAATATATATATATATATATATATATGTATATGCTAGAAATCAGAGATTTGCTTTTGCAGTTAAAAACTGAATATCATGAACGGTGATGAACGTCTGTGGGGGTGCAAATGAAGTGGGATATTCTCCAAGTGGTTGGAATTATTTTAAGGTGCATTTGCGTTGCTGTTATTGCATTTTTTATGGCTGTTGCAATTTGAATTCTAAAGTGCGGTATTGAGTTTTAAAAATATATATGCTCTGTTCATATCGGCTTTTTGGGTAGCCATTTTTGAGAAATAATTAAAAAAAAAAAAACAATTTATTCGAATTTTTTGAGAAAAACTAAGTATGGGATCTTATTTAGAAAACTGATATTATCTTTAATAATGTATACAGTACCAAATATTGCAGTGTTTAGTTTGAAAAATACTATTTGTTAACTATATAGCTGAAACCCGATTATAAGTTATTGTTGCGGACATAAGAATTACTTGGTTTTTACAGTTTTATCGAAGTCAAAAATGAGGTTTTCGTGATATAAGCATTTCTTAAAATTAGCGTTTCGAAGATTCGAATTGAAAATTTTTTTAACTTTTTTAATAAACTCATGTCTAAAAATGCAGTATTTCCCCGATGCATGGAGATCAGCTAAGATTGTACCCATACTTAAAGTTGGTAGACCGTCCGAAAAACCTGAAAGCTATAGGCCAATAAGCTTACTTAGTAATTTAAGTAAAATTTACGAAAAAATCATCAATGAAAAAATATTAAAAATTGTTTCGGAAAAAAATATTTATCCTGATGAGCAGTTTGGCTTTAGGAAGTTCCATTGTACTGTTCACCAGGTGCTTAGAATCTGCAATCACATTAAACAAAACCGCAATATCGGAAAATCTACAGGAATGTTGTTACTCGATATTGAAAAAGCATTTGACTCTGTGTGGCACAACGGTCTTGTCTATAAGTTACTTCGCTATTCTTTTCCTTCGTTCATATGTAAAATAGTACAAAGTTTTCTGTCCAACCGTCGATTTAGTGTGTACGTCAATAGTAGTGCTTCTAGTTCTAATTTGTTTAACTCAGGTGTTCCTCAAGGTTCTGTCCTCGGCCCAATATTGTACAATCTGTATATCTCAGACTTCCCAGAACTACCTTTATGTGATGTCGCTATTTATGCTGATGATACAGCAATATTTTCATAGCATGAATTTGGTCTAAATATTGAGACAAATCTAAACAATGCGATAAGAATATTAGAAATATGTTACAATAATTGGAGGATCAAGTTGAATGCTGATAAAAATCAGGCAATCTTTTTTACTAGAAAAAGGAAAACTTGTTTTCTTCCGAGCAATCAACTTATAGTAAATGGTACTCAGGTTGAATGGGAATCCTCAGTTAAATATTTAGGTATATATCTCGACTCAAAATTGACTTTTAATGTACATAATACGCAAACTATAAGAAAGGTAAATATTGCGCTTAAGCTTCTTTATCCCTTCATTAACAGGAAATCGCTTTTATCGGTAGAAAACAAGATAATCATCCACAAAGTTATTTTCCAAGCAATAATGATGTATGGATGTCCAGTTTGGGGTAATTGTGCTAAATGCCATATTAAAAAACTACAAACTTCGCAAAATAAACTACTAAAAATGATGCTTAATCTCCCATGGCATCATTCAACTGCTAATCTCCATGTTAAGGGCAATGTTGAATTGGTCTTCAATAGAATACAAAAACTTACCAATGCATTTATAAGGAGATGCGATTACTCAGATAATCCTCTCATTAACGAGTTGGCTTAATAAATTGCCACATTTTTCGTCTTTTGTGATATAACTGGTATTTCATTCTTCTGATTGTTAGTTTATGCTAACCTTAATAAGTGTTACTGATTCAAATGTTATTTGTTGTTTATATAATTTGCTCATTTATCTGTTAACTTATTTATTTATTTAATTGTTTTTATGTGTTTACTGTTTATTTATTTATTTATTCATTTATTTCTTAGTTTATCTATTTTGTTTTTTAATTATTTATTTATTTATTTATTTATGTATGTTTTTATTTATTTATTTATTTATTTATTTAATTTTAATAACTTATTTATTTATATATTCATTCATTTATCAAATAAATGCAATTAAATCTTTTTTAAAGTATTAACATAACGGTTAAATTGAATTGATTCATATGTTACTCATTGCATACACTTATGTTATATTTTTTCTTTAAATAGAGGTTTTTTTTTCTTTGGTTTTTTCCTCTAAACGCATTTTACTCAGAAGAGCCGATTTTATATCCAATAATGTTTCAGTAGAAAGATATCATTAATATATCACATCTCTGTAGTAAATATATGTGCGATAACAAAAGAAATGTATATTTTTATACCAATAAAAAATCTTATCTAATCTTATCAAAAAAATAAAAAGAATTGAAAATTAAGGGCGCAATAATTTTAAGAACAGCAATTTTACTCTAAGTTTGCATTTTGGTCAAAATCGTTATTGCCGTTTTTAGGTAAACTAAGAAAAGCTAAGCTTTTAAAAAATTACCTACATTATCAAAAAATCTACTTTGCGATAATACGGAAAAAAAAACTGAGTTGCCAATTGCCAATAAGTTATAAATGACCATATTACCCTAGAAATGAATTTTTGTTACAATCGCATGGACCGTTTTCGAGATATTAACAAATTTCAAAAGTACCATTATTCGAATTTTTAGCCAAAAATTACCTCACATACATAAGCTTAAATATAAAATTTGATTCAAATCGTTAAAGCCGTTCTCGAATAAACTCGCTCTACACTGTTCTCTCAGATCGTACACGAACTATGTCAGTTCTTTTTCAGCAGTTCCGGTGTGTAGACCGGTTTTGAATTCGTTCAATGATTTTTTGCAATTTTTTGTCCACACGAAGTAAGTGATATTTAATTGTTTCTTGTGAATTCTTTGATTGTGAGTGTATAACGTTCGGGTTTATAATATCTATATTTAACTTATTTATAATATTTTATTGAATACTTTTTATAAGTTTTGTGAAAAATAATATCGTTTACTAAGGCCAAGAATGAGGCGCTTCCGACAAAAGCACGGGATCTGCTGGATCGTCAAGATATCCTTATCTTTTTTTAGGGACGTTGATAGGGGTCGATACAAGGTGCAATGATTTTAACAAATCCTTTTATTTTACGTCTATCCTTAACTTAACTTTTTTTTTTTTTTTTGTGATAAAACTCGAAAATTTTTTTTTTTTTAATTTAGTTGTAGTTAAAATGCCCCACTATGGGGCAGATTCGCCAGTTTAGGGCAGGTTTAATTTTTTTTGGAAGGGACCACAATTCTATGCCGACTCCATATGGTTAATTGAGAAGCTCTTTCAAGGCAGTTATACTCTTGGATGTTTGTCAGATGTTCGCGAGAGGTGGCGCAGTGGAAAAAACCCTAAGTTGGAATTTGGAAAATAATCATAGCTTTCAATAAAGAAGAAAAAAAACCTTCCAATTATTTATTTGCGAAAGAAGTTATTTCAAACTGCGAAAGATATGCAATATTTAATTTCTATTTTATTTTCTCACCATATTTTTTTATGGTTTAGGTACCTATGTGTTATAATTCTTCCTTTAAATCTATAATTTAATACATTGAAAAACCTAATCACGTTAACTCAATAATTTTATTTTCTTGCGGCACTTAAAGATCTTCCCTTGGTAGATAAGCCCTATCTCTTTCAGGTTTCAAAAGTAGTAGCTACCTTCTCATAAATATATTCCGCGTATGTGTTTTGACATAAGATTCACACATCATCACATTATGTGATATGTGTGATGTCTTTTCGACACACATGTCATTACAAAATCTACACATATCTGTCTGTGAAACTTCCTTTTGGCATGCTTCCTAAAACAGTTGCTTGACAGGATTCCTAGTTCAAGTTTTTCGCATGTTTGCCATGCTTAATTTAGGGATTTCTTACCGCAAAGGATACAAGGTTCGCATCTTCGAAAAGCTTATTTTTTTAATGTTATGTACTTTTGATAATTTGCGTAAGGGTGAGTTTTAACACCGATTTGTTAATTTCTTCTGCATTACCATTTAGAAAGACGAATTTAAGGATAGCAATAGTTCGAAATTTTGTATGAAAACAATTTATCTTCGTTTACTAAACGTATACGAGAAAGTTATAAACGACCAAAACAAAAACAAACAAAATCCTGTCTTGTTACAAGTTGCGTTTGCCAATACATGTTCATATTTAATGCCGCTCGTTTCAAACTGAAATTAACATCTCGACCTTCGACTAATTTTTATACATAGCTAACAGCTAATTAAAACCTATCACTCGCTCTGCATGTTTTTATCTCAATTTGCTTAACATTTCAGTTTAGATACTTTTAAGACTTATTTTCCTACACTGTATACCGGCATCAATGTCACTGACCATTTAACTCCAAATTAAATGTTTTCCAGTTCATTTGTCGAGTCGCCGCAGTCTTCTTCGCCATCGTCTTAACTCCACATTTGGACTCAACTCCATGGTCTCAAATGCTTCGTCGCCCCGTCACATATTTGTGCCATTTAATCGCGATCCAGAGCGCACACATTGCGTCTTTGGTGGCGACTAGCCTGCCCAACAGTTGCATTTTTAAATAAACTTATCTGATGCTGGTAGTCTATTGCGCGTAGCTGGTGAACTGTCTGGCAGGCATTAAACGAACACAACAACAAAAGAAGTGCGTTTCGCCTACAATGCTCAACTTGGGGACCGGACGAATGAATGAACTTTTAATGGGGCGAGAGAGTCGTAAAAAAGACAAGTCATTCGACTGGACTGTGGTCCTGGTCATGCGTGTACATCTTTCAAAGTGACAACAATTGTTAAGTTTTGTTCCGATTTTATTTTTTTATTTTTTGGGCGCGGGAAATTACCTTCACAAAAAGTCAACTGTTGGGGGGTAAATAAAATTTAATTACTTCCGGAGACGACTTGATGCCGTACAAAGGTGAATAGGTCGCTCACATGGCAGTACGTTTCTCTTTGCATAATTTAGCCGACTTATTAAGGTAACGTACTGCTATACCTGCGAGTAGGGAACATTTAGATAGACGTCTTAAGTTATACTTGTCCTTGAATGGGGGTTGATGAGTCGTTGTTAGATCAAAGAGGGCCAAATAATCTGACAACGAAGTAGTTCTTTTTAATTATAATTTAAATATGATTTCTGGGACATGAGCGCCACGGCTGGCTCGGCCGAAGTCTAATCTAGAGGTCCAATTTTCGATGACTTTTTCCAACATTTGTGGCCGTATATCGGCAATAACGCGGCGAATGTTGCCCTTCAAGTGGTTAATCGTTTCGAGCTTATCGGTGTAGTCTAGCGACTGCACATATCCCCACAGAAAATAGTCAAGCGGCGTTCCATCGCACAATCTTGGAGGCCAATTTACGGGTCCGCAACGTAAAACTATGCGGTTACCAAATGCTTCCCTTGGTAATGAAAAACGAACGCGATGCGTATTTCGAACAGAACCATGATTTTTAAAATAAATTTGCACAATTTGGAAGCGTTGGTTAGGCGTCAATCTATTCATGTTGAAATGTCAAACCAAACTAAAAATAATTCACTTGACAGCTGACAAAATGGCCGCCAGTTAAAATAATGTTGCCAACTTAAAGTTCTGTACCTCTAAAAAAAACACCCTTTATATGACATCAATACGTCTGAAAGGCGCTGTCTTCTCTGAAGGTAGCCGATAAGTTCATGATTGGTTGATTGTCTGTCCATCAGCGAATTGTTAAAGATTGATCTCTCTCAATTTAAGGTGTCTTCCCTGTGCACTCCCTTACAGCAAGGCTTGGTTTATATTCAACTGACTGCCGCAGCCTTTCAACTCCGAGCGCAGTTTGAAATGAATATTTCATGCAGATAATCTGCTTTAAGATAGGCCTGGCAGCATCTCGTGTTGTGCCAGTCTCTTGGAGGCGAGCGGCTAAACGTCGCAGTGTTTCACCAGTAGGCGTTGGACGGCTAAGAAATCTGCGACGAAATTCACGTTGTGCCAAAGTCACCGACCGATTATTGCTCAAATAAATAGTCACCAATATTCCGCGTTCTGGAGCAGTGTAGCGTAACATTGTTTATTAACGTGTATTTCGCATGTGTTTACTACACAAATGTCAAAACAGAACTGACATTAGGGGCCAATCGCAAAATTTATAGCATTTTCTGGTAGGAGGATTACTTTTGTGCCACCTTGTAGTAAGATATACTGTTTTTTAATTAATTCGCTGTTCTTATGGTAGGTTTCACCAACATTTTGGAAAAGTCTTGCACAGAAAATATTCAAGAAAATATAAGTTTTGTAACTAGTAACTACATAATATATTTCCAACAAGTATTAAAAACTCCTACACGCTTGCCCTCGGACACAAAAATCTTATAAAATGTAAGAGCTCATAAAATACTAACTCTCTAACCAGAACTTGAAAATTGCCTGTTATTGAGAGCTAAAACTTATAAAAACTCACATTGTTATTTAATAATACGTACCAACTGCCATATCAAATTAATAACCTAAATGTAAATTTTATTTAACACTACCTTTTCTTATGTTATGTTATGTACGGTTGCTTATGAATTTTTAACGTACCTTTCAATTGACTCAAACAAACCTTTGATGAACAAGAAAGTTTCGTGCGATTCAGTCGTGCGTTTGTGGCATTGTAGGTGCCACGCCTCCTTTTTCGAAACCGTACACATATTCACCAAGGCCAAAGCTGACATAAAAGTCAAGATATATTTGGTTTGCTAAATGCCCCAACCCCTTATCTGTGCTTGCCCAATTTTTATGGTTTCTCAAAATTTAAATAATAGTAATCTTAATTTAGGAAATGTAAAAATAAGTCGAGGAAGAACTAACCTTTTTAATCTTCAATAATTCATAGTCTAAGAACAAATTTCCGTTTTGTCTTTGAACAATTCAATGTTCCTAATCATTTAATTAAACTAACCATAATATATTAAAAGCATAAGCAATAATATATTTAAAAAACAAATTGCGCAGCACATTGTAAATTTTTAATATATCCTTAAGTTAATGAATTGTTAAAAAGAGATTTGTTTTCAAACTAATCAAAACTTAAAAATACACTTCTAATACGAAGTATTTTTTTTTTATAAAATAAAGTTTAATAATAATCATATATAAATAAAAACGAAAAATAAATTTAACACTGATCTACTTAACTGGAAATATACTTCAGACAGAAAATAAGAAAATAAGTGAAAATCCTAAAAGATGAACAAATTGAATTATGACTGTTCCGATCCGAAAACTTGAATTCAATATGGCACGGTGCAGTACTAAGCATCGTTTAAAATTCAAAGTAGAAGGGTAACAAGCGGAAAGAATTAGCACGCTAAGCTTGCTCGGTTCTTTGCAATTATTTTAGTTGAACATTTTTTTATTTGTTTGTTTACGGATGAAGTGAAATTTAGTATTTAAATTAGTTTCAATTTTCTTGCTGCTAACTACGCCCGTGTATTTGTATCCAGAACTATATCAGACAAGTGTATGATTATTTTTTTACGTAATGCTCACTGGCGCAAAAACGAAGCCGAACAGAAGGAAATTGGTTACAGTTAGATATTTGAAGTATTCCCCTTTACGTGTCATGAATAATTAAATAGTACAACACTAGGCGGCATCTACCTAACATGTTATATATGTTCACAACGAATTTATTATTTATAACTTTTTTTTTCCATCGGCCAACATGGCAAGAAAGCATAGCTCGTGGGATTGTGCAGACGTATGCTTCCATTCTCACGCATCTGGCTAGAGAATTCTTTCCCAAGAGAGGTCGTTCTTTGTAATAAGAGGAGTTATATGGATATAAAAATATTTTAAGAACAACTTGAACTTAGCTGAATTCATAAAAGTGTATTTCTAGACAAAAGAGGAGGAGGAGATTTATTTTTATCTAACTGACACAACGTGTACAGAATGAGGGATAGCGATTCAACGAATCGCCCAAAACGATTAGGATCGAATGAGTTGGATCTGAATTGGAGCCCTCTAGGTGAACGAGAATTGAAATGTCGGTTTAATGTCGTAGCTCAGCTCATTCATGCGAACATTTAAGAATACAAAATACTTCCCTAGCATTTGCTCAAGATGGATGATTAGTTGCTGTAATAATTGGTGTGACCTAATACTTGATAGTACTTTTAACAAATAACTATCCATTAAATTAATTAACACCAGTATGCATAAATGTTCGTGACTGCTGGTAACTGGGTGCCTACGTGTTTGTTTTTACTAATTCATTGAATCAATAACAAAAAGAATTATGTCCGACACGGTCGTAGAGGTAGGTAATAACTGTGAGGTTATACATATATGAATGAGTCAAATTAAAGTGGCCCATAGTTTTGATGATCTATCAGTCAGTCAGTGATGAGTCAGTTACGGTTTTTGATTTTTGAAGCCCTATATCTCGGGAAACACTAATGCTAAGTTTAAATGCCTGTACTTGATCACCTCAGCAAATATTCTGAATTTGAAATTTCTGACTTCATTAGTACTGATTCAGTACTACTGAAGATAGGGGGGGTTGAAGATCGTCTGAGTTTGTTCCTGTAAATAGGGGGTAGTGCCAGAACTTGGCTGGGCACTAACGTGCCCTTTGATCTCGAACAGTTCACTATATTCCACATTGAATGCTTTGAAAGAGAGCCAGGCAAAAAATAGCGGTACTTTTTAAATTATTCTTTTTGATTTATTTTCTCAACACCATAAGCAAAGAGTAAGAATCATCAAATGATATAATTACGGCACTAGGTTTGGAACAAAATGGACAACGTAGGTTAAAAATTGTTTGTGCTTATTCAGTTGAAGCGAAGTGTACCTACTTTGAACATTTTCTTACATACATATTCACTAAAAATGATGCGATAAAGATTAAAGCAAATTATTTGCTTATTAAGGAGCAAGCAAAAGATTGTTCATTGATCGTTCTATTTAATTGTTATACCAAATTTTGTATTTAAAATTCTAAAAAAAAAAAAAATTGAGAACATTTCTGGGGAAATGGCATTATTTTTTATTTTTGTAGTACTTCGAGACGGAACTTTTCAAAAAAAAATTCTTCAGACTAACCAACATCCTTGTCATTAAGTGAACTTGGTTCAAAATTGTATCCATTTGTTCACTTTCTGCTAAAGGGTTAGTACAGTAGACCCTCAGCAATTTAGCTCGCACAAAAGCTAAACGCTCGGTTAAGTTAGTCGAATCTTAGACCCATATCTCAGAATCGATTAACGAGCGATTGAGCGTTTTTCTCCCATCCACTATTTTAAGACTTTTTAAGCCAGGTATATCTAATTTATTTTAATAAACCTTCCCAATAAGATATCTCTCAATAAAGTAGGAGTAAGTAGTACGCAGCTGAACAAGTTTTAACTTGAAAAGGTACAGGTGGCCTTTCAAAAATCCGTTCACTTCAAAAAATGGTTCTGAGCCCCGATACCTCATCAACAAAGAAATGACTACTATAGGAAAAGTAGATATAAAGCTGTCAAGTGCTGTCTTAACAGGTGTGGGTTTCTCATATCTAGACAATATAGGCGCCCAATCTGTTACCTATTATTTGAGTGACCAATCCTATTTGGAATTAAAATATTTTTCAAATAGATTGTGTTTGCAAAGAAAATTAGGGTTTTCATACTAAAAACTATAAATTTATTATTATTTTTGGTGATTCGAATTGAAAACTAAGGGAGCAATAATTTTGGAAACATCAAATTCTACTCTAAGTAGGGTAGGGCGGGGCTAGTTGGGTCACTTTTCAGTTGAATCTCATAAATATCAATCTATTCATAATACAGCTATGAGGCTGGGATCAATGAAAAGAATGGACATCTGGGCTCTTTATAAAATTTTGGAAAACTGAAACCAGAGAATGCTTCCAAGCACATGAGACATGCATTTTTTAATTCAGGGGTGCAAGTTGGTCCACCTGGCCCAACTTATCCCACATCTAGTTTGATGAACATATTGCGTCATAATTAAAAAAATACTTAAAACAGTTAAATTTTTCATACGGAATACTTAAATGTGATAATGTGATTCATTAAAAAACTGTACCTTATTGTATTAACTACACCTTTTCGCCACTGAAATAAAATAAAATAATCAAAAAATTTTGTTTACTTTTTCACTCCAAAAAAAAAAAGTTAGCCTGGTTCCCCCATTTGCTGATACAAACTGCAACTGAGACTAATTTTGCACGGGTCGCTTATTGCGCACATTTCAGTGTGATTATGTTAGTGTAGAACTTGCGGTTCGTGAGTAATTCGCGTGGCCGTACTTGCCCCGTGGCCCAACTAGCCCCGCTCTACCCTATGCATTTTGGTCATAAACTTTATTGCCGTTTTCAAGTTTACTAAAGAAAATTACTTTTAAAAAAATCTATTTTCCGATAAAATAGAGAAAAACTGAGTTTGCTATTAAGTTAGAAATGACCAATCACCTTGAAAATGAATTTTTGTTGCAATCGTATGGACCGCTTTTCGAGATATGTCAAAATTTCAAAAGTACTGTTATTGGATCTTTTTTGGCGAAAAACTGAGTAGGCAGTCATGTTAACCTTTATCTTAAATATCAATTTTGGTAAAAATCGTTAGAGCCGTTTGTGAACAAATCAAACTGGTATGGAAATTTTATATGCGAAGTACTATTAATATTGAGGTGAGGTACCTTGCAAAAACAAAAACTTCGCCGAACTGTAAGCACAACCTCCAAATCCGAAGTTTGAACGAAATTGGGGCAGCCGTTTAGGCTATGCCTGCGGAATTTTGCGACCGATCATCGTAATATCAGAATTGATCAACGTCTCGGGTATGAAATTTTGTACGAATACAATATCTTTCTCTTACTACGTAATGGAGAAAGTTAAAAAACGAAAAAAATCACCTTAATTTATGTGCAAGCTAAATAATACTACACCGCTTTATAACACTCAAAATTCTCGGTAGGAAAGAAAAATGTATAACATTAATTAAATTATCTTCAAAAACATGTAATGCATTGTAATGTTAACTTCCTGCTATTTATTGCAAACGTATAATCTTATTATTTGAATACTCCATCAGTATTTTATTATTTCTTATTACAAAATTCATGAACCTTCCTTCTCTTTTAATTATCATCTTAGAGGGCGATTGCACAGATTCCACTGAAACCACAAGGAAGCATGGTTGTTATGACCGTAATTATATTGTTAACCGTCGTCTTCAAATAAGATTACGCTTCATACGAAAATAATCCCCGATTTGGATGAGAAAAATGTAAGTCTGCAGGCAACTGCAGTGTCTGATAAACCTCCCAATCAAGACAATTGCATGTTGCATTTGGATTACCAGAAAGTTTGTAACTAAGCAAGCACTGTATATCTGACAGCAGCTACCTACATCACTGGAAGTTCTCACGTTTGAAAGAATTACAAATTGTGCAAAATAATTCATCTTTTTGCCCAACAAGTTCCAGTCATAGGAGAGATTGTGTATTTCAGGCACCAGCATTATTCTAGTTTATTTGCATTTATAACCCGCATTCGAATCTTAGTCACATGCGTGTTTGTCTTTCCTGATATACGCTAGAAAATCCCTAAGGCACACTAGCACACACCATGGTTATTATGTAACCATTTGTAAACGAATAAACTACTATTAGTAGGCCAACCAATGTTGCTCTCTAATCCTAATTGGAATGAAAATCAATTCCAGATAAATCGATGCTGAGTTTCGGCCCCAAGGGAATGGGTGAAACGTTTATTTATTTATGTTTATGATACGAGTCCGAGCATAAAGAAAGACCCTTTTTTATGTGAGGGTGAACTTTTTTTTTCAATAAGTTTTCTATTCCTTTTCATCCGACCTTCACATAGTTGTGCTTGGTAATGACTGTTTGTTTACTTACGTGGGTGTATATTTCAGAAATCCAAGTGTTATTTGGGTACTCACCTGCAAAGAAAAAGCGAAATACAACTTAAGGATATTACAGAGTCATATGATTACATAAACATTATGATAAGGATAAACGAATTTTTTTTTTTTTTTTAATATTCTCTTTGCAGATTGTGTTGTCCAGGGCAGTGGCTAGTCTAAGAAAGCAAAACATGCCTTAAGGTTGTTTTCATGGCCTCACCCCTCATGTATGTCAAAGGTCTGACAAGAATTTTCCCGTAAGGACTAAGGAGAATGCTTCTCAATTCAGCTTTAACTTATTTATGTTAATGTACGTTTTGTATGAATATCTAAATATCAAGAACTATTAACAGCAATAACTTGGCTTAAAAATAACAAACTGGCTTTCAGAAATCGTAAAGAACTTTATTTTAAGTGTTGCCGTTGTTTTTGTATATAAATATTATTATATTTTCTTTCATTTCAAGTAGGAGGAGCGAGTTATACCTAATGTCGGTGACATCAGCAAAGCTACAATTCTTTTTTGGCTTTTGGCCGAATTATATGTTTAATTTGAAACTACAATACATGGTCTTTAATTTGTCTCAGACGCTCAGAGCCCGCATTTCTGATTTACAAAATCTGTGTCGGGGTACAAATGGTTTTTAAATAATGAGTTAATATTATCTCATTGATCTTCGCATAATTTATCTCTAGCCTTAGGATAAATTAAATAATGTTCGTTAGCTTTAGTAGGTATACTTAGAAGTTGACAAATTATTTATACTTAGCACATTTAGAAAGAGTGAAACGCGGAACGTTAAAACTGATACTCATACACAACTACCACTCCCTGATCGAATTTAAGACATCAATTTCCGCTTGATTTACATAGAAACCACCAAAGAAAAATGACTATGTTGACTACCATTCAACAATAATACAACATGCTCAAATGCTAAGCATGTACGAATGTGTCAATCTTCGTAGTATGTCCAACAAATAACTAAATAAGAGAAAAAGGTACTGTATTATGACCCAAGAAATGTTTACCCAGTTTTTTGTCAGTTTTTCAAAATCAAGTTCAACGAGCTTGCAAGGCGATTAAACATGCAAAACTATACTTCGATGGGCTGTCACTTATAAACCGCAGATACGATGTCTATAGAAATCTATAAATCTTGATAATTAAATGCAAAGATGCTAATTAGATATTTCGTTCGCATACATTACACGTATGGCATTAAAACACAAAATAACTAAATGGTTTGAAAAAAATAAGAAAAGAAATCGATGCAATCTTTAATCGGGGGAGTATTCGCACGGACATCGTCATAGCCAAGTTGTCAGTTAGACAGTCGTGGGTGTTGACAGCACCTACACTGCATGTGGACTTCAAAATGACATTCAATGGTGCCAATAAATGGCAGTAATGACATCTATGATGTTGTTTTCGAATAAGTTAGATTTTATTTGGAATTGCTGTCAATTACATAACGTCTCGTAATGTAGCATTGTGTCTGCCAATAGAAAAGTATAATAGTGTCGTTGTGATTTGAATTTTCTATTTTAATATGACCGACGTGATGGAGTGAAGTGCAGAAGCTTTTCTTTTTATCTATCTTTACAGAGGTCAATGCCAGTTCGTGACATTGAATTTCTTCTTTCAATTAAAATTATTATTGGTACCGATAAGGAAATTTTCGTGAGCCACAATGCTTTTAACGCCAACGAATGCAATCCGTTTTGACAACTACACATTTCGCTGTCTAAAAAGCTTTAATCTACATGATAAATGGTCTATAATTTATGACCTTAACTTGTTATCATTGCACGGCATAGTATGGCGGTTATAGGCGGTATGGAAAATAGTTTGTGAACTGTGTGAACTGTATACAATTTGGAGTGGCCGGGATTCGGGAATTAGTTTTTTTTATGATGAGAATAGGCGGTTCTACCGGAGTCGATAACAATCTGTAAAATTATAAGAAGCACTGCGCTGGTGAGGGACTTAAGTCCTTAAACAATAAGTATTTGTATTTCGGCCTTTGATAAAAAAAATAAAGGTAGGCGCAACAGCTGCATGTTTAGAGCGCTAGGACGATTGTAAGCAATTTTGTATACAATTGTTTACCATATCCGAATGGCTGGTATTGTGACTTTTGTTCAGAACAGCTACGCTCTTGGAAAATTGTCAGGCAAAAAAGAAAAAAATGTATTCTTATTGAATAGGTATACATTTTGTTGTTTTTGGACTTGTGAATCTCTGCTGAGTACTCCAAAATTGAAGAATGGGGTATAGGGTATAGGTACCCAAGCAGAAAGTGTTGGTTACAGTTTAAGCGGTGTTCCTACATTTCAGAAATGTTTCCGTAACAGTAACAGTATATAGGTATAGCCTATTCAAGTGCGTATAAACGCTGGCCAAAGTGGGGAATTAGTTTTAGCTCTTTAAATTACTATTTCGACAAGCACACATAATGGTATTTTTCGGCTATGACTTGTAACCGAAATATGTACGAATTTTAGTGAGCTGTCAAATTTGTTTTCATGTGTTTAAGTTGGTTCAAACGAAAAAGAAAATGTAAAATAGAAATATAAAACGTAAGCACATACCAATATTTCCCTTTATTGGGGATGCTAAAATACCTAAACAAAGATAATGTCACGAAACTGGTAATACAGGGTATATGTAAATTTAAGAATTACATTTCATCATACCAGAATACAAAATATTCAAACGGAAATCAGTTTTACCACAAATATCAATAAGTTTTGGACAAAAACTCACGCGCTCACGACATATTCATGATTTATAATATTCAATTATATTTCGAAGCTAGGTACCTATTTGTATTTTGTAACGATGGCCAGGTGAGCTCGGCAGTAGCGGGGGGTAATGGTCGACTCGATTTTCCTACAGCCGGTCAGCAACGGAGGGAAAGGTAGAACGCGAGTTGGGGATTTCTCTACCACGGTTATGCTGTCCGTAGACTACAGTAGCCGTTGAATAGGCAAGCCACCAACTTTATCTCGTATGAAAAAAATAAAACGCGCAGTAAAATATTTTCAAAATAATTACAAAAATGTTTATTGGTAAGAAAAAAGTTTTAATCACAAAGGCTAGTTTGGTTTATCAAATACGAACGCTCTGCTCCCGATCTCTGTACCGTTATGCTGTCCGTGGGACTACAGTAACGTACGCAGGCAAAGTGAGCAAAATGTCAACAAGGGAAAAAAATAGGCGTAGAAGCGCAGCGAATTGTGTTTGCTTTCCAATTGAGACGGTAGAGAACCTTCGTCAATGACGGTAGAGAACCTTCGTCAATGAGCGAGCAGACAAAATTGGCAATTGTTCTTAGCGTGGGTGCCCCTTTTATACCTGTTAGGAGAAGAGCTTTCGTAATACATATTACTTGGTTACAATAGTTTTTGTTGTTTACGGTAAATTATGATTGCATTTAAGTTGTTTACAATAGTTGTTGTTTACATTAAGTTATGATTGTGCTTTTTATTTTTAGGGTGATGCCATATTGAAATTTATAAAAGAAAGAAATTTAAGTTAGAAAAAATTAAAGTTTACATGTTACATTTTATTGAAATAATTATTGCGTAAAGGTATGATAAATATGATGATGATGATGATGATGATGATGATGAGGGTGATGATAATGATGTTGTTGTTAGGAGGTTGTTACAATTTTTATTTTTCGACGGACTATTTTTTTTTTTTTTTTTTGATAATGGATCCCAATTAGAATCAGAAAACGGCCATATCAGTTTCTTGAGGTAGGAGCACAGGGTGCATGCACATGCAATGAGGAAATGTTTTCCGTGACTTCGAGGAAATTAAGAGGTATTGCGATGATTGGAAGTTGAAAGTCAATTTGCAAAAATCGGAAACAATCCTGTTCAGAACTCCATTGGCGGTGAGAAACGTGGTCAGGTATCTTGGCATTCGGGGCTAAGAGGGCCTACGCTCTGACAAGGAGACTGTTTCGCAGCAGCCAACTCTGCTCCAGGGTGAAGGTCATTTTCTGCGTGGCCCTTATAAGGGTTATCATCGCTCATCCACGACGGGTACGCCGCCAATGCTCAAGAGCTCCTCCGTTTTAGTACCACAGTTGCGGAACGGGACATGGTCGATACGGTAAAGCAGTTCACCGAATTTTGTTGGCTTGAGGAAGAGGTGAGGGTGGATACGCTCTCCCGGGCCAGTGCGCTACTTACGTAGCATCCTCCTTAGTTTTAAGCTAGATTTAAGTTAGATAAATTCATTGTTTATCATGAATCCATTCACAATGCTACGCTTTATGTGCAATGTCATATAATTCTTCGTGCACGCCTACAGTAAAAGGAGCATGTTGCGTGTGTGAGAATAGTGCTGTCCGAACTTCGTGTGTGTACAGTGTACACCTACATCAGACATTAGCTGGTAGTATGTGTAAAGACTGTGTTCAAATAAAAGCGCCAAAATACCATGGTAACATTCGATGTTCACAATTTAGACTGTGCGCAGTCGACTCGCGTAGCTGTTCAGCAGTAACATTAAATAGCAACCTTAGAGTTTTTGTGTGTTTTGAAATATTAATGTACTGTAAAGGACATTTTTGTATCTTTGAGACGCGTAATGGTATCAAATAAGTCAAATAGTTACCATCTTATTGGAATGCCTTTATTGACACAAAACCGAGTCAAATATTCCGTGTGGGTACTATAATTTAATGGAAATTTGGATAATTTTTCATTTCATTTCATTTCATTTTTATTTATCTATTATTTATACATCTTTGTTTACAAGAAAGTATCTGCGAAGCCTATCGTAGGCTTTTCTGCAGAAGGTGGTTTAAATCTGATATAATATTAAGTATAAGGTGTAGTTTTCTTTTGAGTGTAAAAATATATATAACAGAGACGTCTTAGTATTGGTGCCAATAGCTGGGCATTAGCTTTAAGGTCCTTAGCACGGATACCATCAAGGCCTGGTGATTTATTTGTATTGATTTTTAACAAAGTTACGAGGACTTCTTCATTCGTAACTGGCCAAATTTGTATTGAATTTACAGAGGCCACAGCGTTTATGTGATACGTTTCTACGTCACATGGGTGTACTACATGTTTGATTTCTTTTATGAAACTAGTGGCGAATGTATTCGTCAGGTTGGTTATCTTCACTCCATTTCCAAAGTTTTTTAAAATAGTTTCATCAAGGTTGTTTGTGTTTCTACCCAGAATATTATTAATTAATTTCCAAGTCTTTTTCGGGTCCCTTCGAGACTCATAAAATTTGTTTTGATAATATTCCTCTTTCGTTTTTTGTATTTGTTTGTTTGCCCAGTTCCTAAAAGTTTTATATTCTATTTCGTATGTCTTACAAAGCCTATTATTTTTCCATCTCTTGTAATGGTAATCTCGTTGTTTACAGATATTGCGAATTTCACTGTTGATCCATGGGCTCGAAGCTTTTCGTTGTTTGGTTCTTAGTGTTAGTGTTGATTTTTCGTAGACAAGTTTAAACATGGTTTCAATTTTATTGTAAAATTCATTGGTATCAGTCATATGGTATACTTCGTTCCAGTTGCAATTCTTGATATTCCTATTGACGAGATTGTCGTTTAATAAACTATAAGTGTCTTGACTTTCATTGGATCCTACAATGTTGTTGAATACTCCGTAGAATATGGCATAATGATCTGAGATACTACTTTCAATCACTGCAGAATACACTTGTTCATCTTTACCACGGACTAAGCAATGATCTATTCTTGTGGAGCTTCCTCTTTGTGGATCTACTCTCGTATCTGTCTTTATTACATTTTCTAAACCTTTGGACGCTAGCATATTCAAGTAATTGTTCACTAAATTGCTACTTTGTTCATTCAGGTTGAGGTTCATATCTCCTATTACTATTAGTTTCCTTTTATTCCCAACTCCATCAATCTGTTTTTCAAGCTCTTCGATAAATTTTGATGTATTAAATCCCGGTGGCCGATAAATTGCAATAAGATGGAATTCATCTGTGTTAATCTTTAGTTCAAGTTGGACATTTTCATAGAATGTTGTTTTAAAATGAATTCTTTCAAGCCTTATACTTTTTTTACATACACTGCCACTCCTCCCCCTCTCCTCTTGGGTCTATTTGTGAACTTTGCTTGATATCCTTCAATTTGGTAAAATTTATTTTCAGTTTTTTTAATATTTATTTCTACCAGTATTATAATTTGTACGTCAGGAATTATTTCCTCTAAACTTTCTGTTAAGATGTTCCAATTTTTTTTTAAAGATCTTATATTCAACAATAGGCATGATAAATTCATTTTTTTTAATTCATAATTTTTTAATTCGTTGAAGTTTGTACACACCCTGTGGTCTACATTTAGAATGTGTTCTAGTACATTGTTTGTTTCGTTGTTGTTATTATTCATTGACATTGACATCTGTTCAACATATTGTTTACCAATCAAATTTATGCAATTTTTGTTACATCGGCAATAGTGTCAATACGAATGATACTACTTGTCTCGTTTTTTCTTGCAAGTATTTTACCATCTCGCGACCACACAAATTTCCATCCAGTTTCTTTAGCTTGATTTTTTGACAGCCATAGAATATGCTTGTTGGTAGCTGTGAGCAAGTTGTTAATGTAAATAATTTTATTTTGTCTAAATTGTAGGCCGCCGGTTTGCTGGGTACGTGGAGTTAGGTTTTTGTTTAAATCATTTGTGTATAATGGTCCATGCGTGCGTAATTTTTGTAATATATTGTGTTTGTTCATTTTGTTTGCAAATGAAACTATAATTTTGGAATCATTTTGTTTGTTCTTTGTGTTTGTGCGGTAGATATTGTTAATATCGGTGTCTATGATTGTATGGCCGATGGTTTCGCCAATGCACTTAACAATGTCTATTAGATCTTCTGTGTTTTGAAAGGGAATATTTTTAATTTCAATATTGTTATCTATCATTTGCTGTTCAAGATAATTAACTTTTTTTTCAAGATTTACTATAATCGAATCTTTTGTTTGACACTGGTGTTTCAGTTCGGTTATTTCATCCGTGAGTGTTTTAAGCAGTTTGTTGTTGGACTCAAGTGTTGCATTAATTGTATCGTATTTTTTGCTTATAAAATCAACATTTTTAGAGTATTCTTTTAACATTCTTTTTATATCTTTAACGTCGTTTTCTAGTTCACTGTTTCTAGCATCATTGGTGGAATTAAAAGTACTCTTCGTTCGGGACCTAGTCTCAATACCAACGGCTTCTTCTCCGTTTGCATTATCCAGTAAGTCCGTTTGACCTTGGTTGGATCTGGACCCTCTACAGTAATGGCATTTCCACAAATCTTTTTGTTTAGGTGTCATTGATTTATATGTTTTTTGGGAAATTGTAGTGCACTCAAAATGCAGTTTCCGCGGGCAAGTGTTGCATCTAACAAACTCTCCCTCAACTAATGGAACGTCCTCCTCGCAGTGACCGCAGCGTACCATATTTCGTTTTTAATAAAAAAGTGCAAATATAGTTTTATTACCAATAAAGATACCTATTTTTTCTTTGTTTTACTTTTATTTCAATATTCGCAAGCTTAAAGGACCGGCTCTGCAGTCGATTAGCAAATGAACTTAAAACTGGAAAAACCATATTAAAAGTTTTTTTTTTTTTTTTGTAAAAGAGCTACTGAAAACACGTCTGATCACTTTGAAAACTACTCGCCACTACTACTAAGAGTCACAAAGTCCTACTTCGGTAGCTACATCTAATTTATCATAACATTTTAGAAAAGCAATCAAATGCCTATTTTACGAGTAAAAGATTTCATGTAGCTTTTTCGTTTCATTGGAATTAAAAGAGCCAATCATTAAGTCACAACACGCGCACTACCCCATTTCATAGGACTCCGAAATTGCAACCCAACAAGCTTCTCGTTCAAGCATTCCCATTGGAGTACCTTGTGAAAGTGAAAATTTATTACGTTTTAATACCTATCAGCTCAAAACCATCCACCACCATTACCAGCTTTCGTGGAATAAAATTTATGAATGTGTCTATCAATTATCAAAAAGCACATAAACCAATTGACCTTTATGCTTCACCCAGCCTTGTGTAACTTGTCTTCCCTCAGTCTCGCCGATCAATTGAATTTTGAAAGTAAATCATATTCACTAACAACCAGGAATAAAAAGTTAGTGCGCCTTAACTGTAATGCGTACTCCTCCCGTACAACTTTGCTTGTTTTTGTAAATTCATTTTAATTTCCATACCAACAGAAGTTAAACTTAATGGGTTAAGTAAAGTCAAGCAGCTTCTACATATGACCAGCGACGTAAACAGAAAACCAGAAATGAAAGTACATAATGATAAACAAGTAAAATCCAGTCCCATTGACGAGTAAGATGGCCAACTTAATGCAAATATTTAAACGACCACTTAGATCAATATTATCGGATATCTGTTAATTGGCGACTCAGTCAAATTGTTTACACCTCTAAAGAAGACGTTTCGCAAATTTTTAGTTCAACAAAGCCGTAGCAGTAAATGTAATCCAACACTACCCAGCCCCACAGCTAGGCTGGTCTTTTTTTTTCAAATACTGCGCTGATATTTGATTTCGTCGTTGATTTTTTACATTTCCATTCAGTTGACAGTGGTTCTTGATTGGGATCAAATTTCTTTGAGGTTTCTAGCCCATGAATATACGTTCAATCAAAACTTATCCATGCATGCCGCTCTCAGTCAGTGAACTTAAATCAATTTATTCATCATGCTCTTCAAGTTGACTTGTGGCGCGCGTTCTATTTTCGATTACGTAAGCTGTAAGAAGTTTTTTTCCCTATGAACAATTTGATCGATCGCCATCTTCATTATGGCAAAAAGCTAAGCAAATAAATTGGATATTTTGAGACGTCGTCTTGTGCACACATCCGCATCCGCGGATAGTTTGTGCTTCTATGATTTATGAGGTAAAGTTGTGTCTGACTTGGACTTAGATAGCATTTCTTTTTTCCTTTTTCTTTTTCCCTAACACAAATGCCTCCCCGTGTGATTTTATGTTCGGGCCAAATTCAGTTGGTGCCAATGGTTCTGTGTTTGCAAAATGCTTTGGTTCGTTTATCGCATCGGTAGGTGGTCGTCTATAGTTTATGGCACTCTTGGGGGTGAATCGAACTTACTGTGCAGATTTATGGGCAAACTCAAAGGGCTGGCCTTATTACAGTATTTTAATGGATAGCAAGACGTACGACAGCATAACCTTTGAGGGTGGAATTCACATAAGGGAACGGAGGAAGGGGTGGCTGGAACTATTATTCTTATTATTTGTAATGGAATAATTTCATTTTGTAGGATGATCCCTTTTTATTATGCATTTTATTTTCGAAATATTTCAGCACAGAAGCGAGGCAACTGAATACGTGCCCTTGAAGTGTATAACGTGCTAATCCGGATACTTTTGTCTCTTCGCTTTGAATAATAGGTTTTATTAAATTGAATGTTCAGTTCGACTGATAGAAAATTCAAATTGTGGTTGAATACGGAAAAGAAGCACCCATAGCCTTGGGGAATAGTAATCTTTGTTATGGCATCGCCTTCGGCAGCTGGCCAATTCGTTTCGTTTCTGGCTTGTGTTGGTGATAGTCTATAGTAGATTTATGTGTGAATGAAATCGACAATCAGCCGAGGGGAATGTGATTAATGTGTTCGAGATTCTTGCTCGCTGGTTACGTTTTGATTGACATCATTGCAAAAATATGTTTTAATCATTCAAACAGCATTGAAAGAGCCTTTGTTCACCTTTTCGGTTTTTAGGTAAAATTGGCTTCCATCCATAACAAAAAAAAAGGTAATAATTCACATTGCGTGTAGATAACTGATTCAGACCCCAAAAACAAATTTTCCTAATTATAGTTTATGAAATGAAATGTTTCGGATTTATACTAAATCCACAAGCCCCAGGGGGCTGAACACATTCCTTTTCACGAAAGAAATGCTTGGATAGAAAAATCCTAATCGCTTACAAGAGTTTAATAGCTAGATTATAGATTCATCTGCTGAAAAGGATCATATCGAGAAGAGAATTCTGCACACTATCATCCCCACTTCTTTTGAAAGTCGTGTGTAAACCTGACTGTTCAATCAATATCAATCCTTCTTAAGCCAAAACAAGCTACAGCGTCAAAGACCTAAAAGTGCTTCCTAACGGGAATATTGTGAGAAGCTTGGAAAACGTTATGCAGTGGTCATGGCTCTCTCAAAAGATCATTCAAAAAGTTTGTTTATTGTATCTTATACATCTTATAGGCTGCCTCGGCTGGCAGTAGCGGACTCTATCACTCCAATTTTCCAAGACATTGTTGATTTTCGGGCTATATCTCACGGATTGCTTGGAAGATATTGGCCTTAAGTGCTTTAATCGTTTCCGGTTTGTTGGCTTAACATCGTTCCTTCACGGTTCCCCACAAAAAAAAAAAGTCTAAAGGGGTCAAATCGCAGCTCCGAGACGGCCTATTGAAATCGCCGAGAAGGCTGATAACACGATTTGGAAATTTGGTGCTCAAAAAATCGATTGTGGCATGGGCTGCGTAGCATAGCGCGCCATGCTGCATGAACCAGAGGTCGTCTTCATGCCTTCAATTTCATTAAAAAAAATTCGCTTAATATGGCTGTGTAAGGCCCACCGTTGACCGAAACGTTGTTCCCCAGCCTCCTTTTCGAAGAAGAAATTGAGTCTCACACTCTCGGCTACAGCAGTCACATTCTTGTCTGTGCGCACCGTTACGACACGAGGTGGAACATTAGTGTTGTTCACTAGCAAAACACTATTTGGAAAACACAGCACTCGCTTTGGAAATAAGTTTTCAATATTTCCCAGCGTTGTCCAAGCGTAAAGCGGCTCATTTCGTTCCGTGGAGGTATGATACAGACTTTCTGTCAAGATTTCTAGCGGGAAACAACTGTCAGTGTCAAAATAACCTCTGATTTAAAAAAGAAACCACTAGATGGACCCACCATTTATATAAATAGGTGAAGGAAAATAGCTAAGAATCACTTTCACTGCCTTAAACACAACATTATTCGCTTTATTTGTGGAAGATAGTCACGGTGACCATCCGTCCTTTATTTAAAAGGACAGTCCTTTCTTTTCACCCCTGTCCTTTATAATTTTCCTTTTAATAAAGGATGGATTTTGTCCTTTATTTTTGAAACTGTCCTTTTAAACACCGTCTAAAAATTGTTTGCATTTAGTGCAATTAAAAATGTTATTATTATTTGCGGGTGGCCGTGGCGCAGTGATAGAGTATTCGCTTGTTGAGTGGGAGGTTACGTGTTCAAATCCGAGCCAGTACCACGAAACATTTTTCACAAATAAAAACAAATAAGTTTAAGTGAATTATAAGCGAACACAAATATCAACAATTCTCCCCTAGCTTACTAGGACGCCACTCGTGGAGAATATCCACTGCGCCACAAACTCTTTCCTATCCCTCTTTCTCTTCCTAAAAAAAAAACTTGAATGCCGCGCTGTGCCCCGCATTATAAGGGTATTCATAACCCCTTGAGCGCGAGTAAAATTATAAAAAAAAAAAAAAAATTAAAAATATTATGCCTTCTCAAAAATACGAAAAGTAAGACTGGTTAAAAAACGTTTTAAAATTATTTACTATACCTACCTTTCACATTTTTTATTCAATGAAGAGAGACAAGTTTATATATTTTTTTTTTTTTTGTGTAGACCTAAATATTAATGTTAATGTTTTTTTTTTTCGGCAAAACGAACATAAAAAGCAATCCCAATCACAAAAAAAAAATTGATTTTTTCTCAAAAAAAATTATCTTTTTGCCAGGTCGACTTTTCAGTAATAGCTGTCAACAAATCAATCATTCCAAGTTATTCAAATTATAAATATGCAACGAAAAAGTTATTATAACAAAGAAGACGGAAGTGGTTGCATACCTCAATATTGAGTCAGCAATATATTTAATATGTTTAAATCAAATTCATTACAATAACATAGCTAAAAAAAAAGATTTTTTTAGGTTCAACCATTTCTTATTTATAAATAGAAACAAGATCAAATGAATTCTGAAACTAGCTGTCATTTGAAATGTTGAAGTTTCAATGGGAACGCAAATAGGATTTCGGAATTTTTGCCCCGAAATGTTGAATTTAGGTGCGATGTAAATGTATTTACTATGGCGTTCGATTCGGCAGCAGAAATCTGTAAATCTCAGCTTAATTAACATCTGAAAAGCCTAAATCGAAAACGACATTAACTTTTTTTTTTAACAAATACATAATAGATACAAAAATTTTGGAAACAAAGTAATTATTGTCCTTTATTTTTGTTCGGCAAATATGGTCACCGTAAAGATAGTGCAAAGATGTACTGCTGTCTGTAATTCGTTTTTCAATATGTTGGTTATAAGCCAGCTCAATATAATGGTAGAATTTCTACCACTGGGTGATCTCTAGTTTTCATAAAACCAGACGCGATCAAGGAAAAGCTCTGACTGTAATCTTGTATACCTACTCTGTTTTGAGTTTCTCTTCCCCGGCTTCGCTTTCGGAGCTAGCTCCTACATTAACCTGGGGTCAGATTCTTTTCTTTTCATGCCCACGAATGATTTGTTCTTGTCTTTATTTTCTGTCGGAGGTTGTTACTATCCGATGGAGCACTCAGACACAACTACTGGTCCGCCAAACAGACACCTTACATTTATGTAGTTAGTTTTCCCGTCTTTCGAAGAAAGATGAGAAGGAGCTTCAGTGATAAAGAGCTTAGATGTTCGGCACTCACCATATCAGCCCCAATGGTCCGCCACCTGATGCGAGCGAAGGCAGGACAGCTGCAGAGGAAGTGCTCCGCTCTATCGTCATCCTCTCCACAGGCAGGACAGATAGTGGAGACGCTCAAGCCCAAGCAAAAGCTTGGTGGCCCGAAAGGACGCCCACAAGCAGTCTACAGTCGCTTCTACTGAGAGACAGAAGGAAGGCCGCCGACCTTTTGCAGATGCCCGGACGCAGTCGTTTGGTCTGTCCACACCCAGCACAACCACGCCACCGACACTCGTGTTCGCGAGAAACCCAAGTATCAATGGATGACTTAACCACCGATGTAGGCAGACCCAACGCAGGTTCAGGTCCTAAGAATTCTTCCTCTGAGACCAGCCTGGCAAGCTCATCAGCTATCTCATTTCCAAGGATACCAGTGTGACCTGGGACCCAAACAAGATACACTGTATTTAGCCTTCCGACCAAGTTCAGAGAAAGCTTGAGTTCGAGCACTAATTTAGACGAGGTAAGATGGTTAAGCAGCGCTTTTAATGCAGCTTGGCTGTCGCTGCAAACGCATATACTCCTAGCCCCCACCTGTTTGTCACAATATAGCGCATAGCCATAAGGATAGCGAAAATCTCCGCTTGGAAGACAGACGCATGGTTTCCTAAGGGGTAACGAAGTCTAATGTTCTCGCTTTCCACGAAGACTCCAGAACCAGCCCCTGTCCGGTTTTGGAGCCATCCGTAAAAATACGATGGCATTCTTTCCCTGGCTCAGAGTCTGGCCTAAGCCATTCCGTTGCCTGAGGAAAGTTGACGTGGTAGTTTTGTCACCGTAGGATTTCTGGAGTCATTGCGCCAGAGGGCATATCCATAAGACCGGGGTCAAAGAATAATTCTCGCACAAGTTCTTCAAAACTCCAATGCGCGTGGTACCAAAAGCCACCTCTCTTTAACCGAGAGATGGTTTTCAGCGTTTTCAGACGAGTTTAGGTTACTTAAACTTGGGTAAAAAGTCATTTTCACCAACATTTTGTTCACCCTTGACATTTTTTCTTTGTTGGCGGCAGGGTAAGGAAAATTAGCAGAAAAACAAACTGCTTAATGAATGTAATTCGTAGTATTGATAAAAATACTTACCTTCTTTGTAGCTATAGAAGAAAAATTTCATAAAGAGCTGATCGAATAGTTGAGAACAAATCAACGTCATAAAAATACTTTTGTTTGAAAAAGAGTCACGAGTACGATAACTTTGGCGCCAAAAATTGATAAGTGTTTTTTGTAGAGGGGTAAAAAAACAGCATTTTTTATTATGGGAGGGGGTCTATCTCGCACCGTTTAAAATGTAAGAAAATATATTTTTAAAACAACGTCAACACTTAAAATAAAGTACTTTAACATTTTTAAAAGTTATGAACCTGTTCTTTCAAATTACTTTCAAACCAATTAAATTCTCTTAATATTTTTTTAAATACTTTCAAACTTGAAATTTATAAGGAAATAAAAAACAATTAAATGCTGATTTTTCCAAAATTGTGAACAAAGACACTCAATTTGTTTCCAGTATTTACTGCCCCTTGTAATTCTTCGTTGAACACTAACACCGGATTGATTTATGTCTGCTAGCTTTTGAGAAAATGAGTTAGTATGATTACGTTAAATATTATTTAAAATGTATATACTAAAATTACTGATGAAAAATTAATTTAAATTCCTAAAAACAATAACGTAAATATTAAGAAAAGCAAAATTAAAATAAAGATAATGCTTATTCAAGTTTTTCTATAAAGCACATATTTATCTAATGGAATTGAAATTGAATAATTGAAAATTGCGTTGAAATTTCTTTCTTTCTCTGTTGTTCATTATTTTTTAAGAAAAAGTAGACCCTCAATATTCCGCAAAATACAATACTACAATTTTAAAATCAAACAAATGACTCAAATGCATTTTCGAGTTACTGTATCCCCGTTAACTGTTTCGACCTTTAGCCAACTTATGCTTTTTTTCATCCACAAGTCGAACGACCGCACGTCCCCATCCCGTCAGAGTGAAACAATAAATTTTAATTTATTCATCGATTGCCTTGGGCTCCGTTTATGCTTCAAAACTGCATTGCCATTCATTCACACATCACACAACACTGCACTGCCACTAATTGCAGCACAAAGTATTCAAAAGACAACACTCCATCAATGGGTGTATAGATGATGAATTTACATAGACAGTTCAGTGTCTCATATAAAGAGCCTATGGGTTGGAGTCTTTTTGTTTAATAAAATAATTTTGTATATGCAGTCGTTGTGCGTTATGGAATTTCATCCAACAATTCAATTCTGAAAGGGGTTTCGTCTATGCAAAAGAATGCTTGCATATGAGATATACGCTGTACGTACACAGGCACACACTATGTTAAGAATAAATAATTAAAACCAGCTATTGTACAACATAGTTGAACTATTGTTATATGAGTTGTCATTATTACCAAGATGATTGTTCTAGGTACTTTGTGTATACGAATTAGATGATGATGATGGGAAAATTTATGAAAATGGACTGATGATGCCACTCTTGGTGGTATTTTACGAAGGTTGAATAAAAGTTCTTCATTAAATAGGGTGAATTTGTTAATGAAAGATTTTGCGCAACCAAAAAGATGCGCTCTGACAAAAAAGCCTAACAAGCTAGTTCCAAAGCAATTATTATTTAAGATTATTTAGTACATTAGGTTAGGTATGCATGCAGCTTTAGGTTAGGTTAGGTTAGGTTAACGGGTGGATACGGCAGGGTAAACCCTGCAGTACCCCACTTAGGTCCATGTGGACCCATTGTGATGCCCTTGTTGGGGGGTAGCCGATGTTGTTGGCGATGTTGTTAGTTCCTTCTAATTACTCGACCTTGTCCAGCCATCCTGATGTATTTATGAACCTGTAAAGATTAGATAAATTAACATCTGAAAGTTCTTGTATGTCATGGAAGTGGTATCTTCCAAGTGTTCTGTTCCTCAAGTGACACAGACTTGGGCAGTGACAGAGGAAGTGAGGTGTGTCCTCATGCACCTCCTCGTCTTCGCAGCCCCTGCATATATCGTCATTCTTGAGTTTTAATTTCATTGTGTGGTTTCTCAGGAAGTTGTGCCCTGTTAGGGCACCTACCAGTTTATGCAGCGACGTTCTATCAAACCGCATAAGCTTGCTAGTCCGACCTGCATTATACTCCGGCCATGGCTTCCGTGAAATTTCGCAGGTAGTTAATTCCTTCCACCTGTTGTTGGCTTTCATTCGAATCTTGTTTTCCACTCTCTCTCTCTGAGATTACAGAGCGGTGGATTGATCGATTTAATCGCCCGATCTTGATCCATAGCAGATCCATTTCTTGCCAGTTTATCAGCCATCTCATTGCCGGCTTTGTCCCTGTGTCCAGGGACCCAGCAGAGGCGCGTGGTATGCTGCGAGCAGAGAACATTAAGCTCTTCACGGCAGCGGCGAACTAGCTTCGATTTTATTTCAATAGCAGACACTGCTTTTATAGCCGCCTGGCTGTCAATGGTAATATCATCATTTGGTATTGCCATCATTGACACCATATGGGCAGCTTCGGCGATTGCCAGAACCTCCGCCTGAAAAACACTACTGTGATCAGGCAGTCTGATCGAGTGGTGTATCTTTAGCTCTTCGGAGAAAATTCCAGCACCTGTACCACAGTCCATCTTAGATCCATCTGTGTAGATGGATATCGATTTCCTATATTTGTGGGTTCGTCTGTGTTCCATTCCTCCCTGCTGGGGAAATAGCAAGAGAATGGTTTATCAAAGTCAAGGTTGGGAGACAAGTAGTCAGAAGTGACAGCGTCTCCCACGTATTTGTTCAGAATCTGTGCATGTCCCATTCTGTAGGGCTTTTGGTTTGACTGATCCTGAGGGCACTTTTAGCTGCAGATTCTTGCATGTGTAGGTCTAGGGGTACCAGGTTGAGGATTGCCTCCATTTCAGCAGTAGGTGTTGTTTTATTGCGCCGGTTGTATCTATACATGCTAGTCTTTGTATTTTGGTCATTAGTCTTAAGTTCGATGCTTTGTTTGTGGCTTGCCACCTGACTAAGCTTCCGTATGTGTGTATTGGACGCACAACAGCCGTATACATCCACAGAATTATTTTAGGGTTTGGTCCCCACCTTTTTCCGAAGATTCGGTTGCATGCGTAAAAAGCATTTGCAGCCTTTTTTACTCTCTCATTGACATTTAATTTCCAATTGAGCTTCCTATCCAAGATCGTACCCAGATATTTAGCACTCTCCGCTACCCTGAGAGGTATACCCTCAATAGTTGGAGGATCGAAGTTTGGAATCACTCTTTTGTTATTGAACAAGACTAGCTCAGTTTTTTGTGGATTGACTCCAAGACCGCATTGTTTTGTCCACGTACTAAGTGTTCGTAATGCGTTTTCTAGTAGTTCGCTTATGGTAGGTAGGAATTTGCCTGTAGCAAGTATTACTACGTCATCTGCATAAGCAGTTACTTTGACCCCTCTGTTTTCGAATTTTAGTAGTATTTCGTTTATGACAAGGACCCAGAGTAAGGGGGAGATGACTCCTCCTTGTGGTGTACCTCTTGAGGCTGTCACTCTAAGTTGAATGTCACCTAGTTTTGCATTAATATTTCTTTCATTGAGCAAACTTTCAATCACATTGGTAAGCTTTTGGTTTACGTTGTTATTGAGTAGTGCTCTCTTCACTGCACACGTCCTAACATTATTGAATGCTCCTTCAATATCGAGGAACGCGGCCAGTGTGTATTCTTTGTCTTGTAAGGACTTTTCTATGATGGTAGTGACCTCGTGCAGCGCGGTCTCAACTCCTTTACCTTTAATGTATGCGTGCTGAGCCGTTGAGATCATTTTTTCGTCCAGTCGACTGCGGATAAAAACGTTTAAAAGTTTTTCCAAGGTCTTCAGGATAAATGATGTTAAACTTATAGGCCTGAAGTCTTTAGCAGTCGTGTGGCTGGACTTGCCTGCCTTCGGGATGAAGACAACCTTTACTTCTCGCCATGCCTTGGGAATGTGTCCACATTCTAGGCAGCGCGTGAAGAGTCTCATCAGAATTGGTACAATAATTGACCTGGCTTTCTGGAGCATGATTGGGAAAATCCCATCCAACCCAGGAGATTTGAATGGAGAAAAAGTCTCAATCGCCCAGCTAAGTTTTTCCTCGGTTATTATACCATCTGGAATTGCAACGGTAGTTGCGGTGCTTGGTGCAGACTGGATGGTTGTATTGGGGATACAACCCGGAAAGTGTGTGAGGAGAAGGAGACTTAGAGTCTCTTCCGAAGACTGTGTCCAGTTGCCATTATTGTCTTTGAGATATCCCGGAACCGCAGGTTCTTTTGATAGGATTTTTCTAAGTCTAGCTGATTCTCTAGTATCTTCTATTTCATTACAGAAGGTATGCCAGGCAGTGCGTTTAGCACTAGTGACAGCGCTTTTAAATTTTCTATGACCGGCTTTGTATAGATCCCAGTCTGACTGGGAGTTGGTGCGCTTGGCCAGATTGAACAAAGATCTGGCTTTCCTCATGATTTCAAGGAGGTCCTTAGACCACCACGATGGAGAGTTTCTTTTCTTGATTGTCCGTAGAGGACAGGCTTTATCGTATGCATTACTTAGAATTTTGTTTAAACTCTCTGTGAATGCATCGATTTCGTCTGGTGTCCCTATTGCTTTATCTTTCAGGTTTTGACCATTTTCCAGGGTCTCCGAGACGAATACGTCCCAGTTGGTGAGCCTTGGATTTCTGAATTTACCTATAACTATTGCTTTTTCTTCTACTAGAAATTCTATAATTCTATGATCCGAAAAGGATGGCTCAGAGGAGACCCTCCATTCCTTCACAGTTAGAGTTTGTGAGTTACTGTAGAGTGTTACGTCTAGCACCTCACGTCTATTCCTAGTTATAAAGGTCGGCTCACTGCCGATATTGGCTATCAGGAGATTATTTTTAATAATGAATTCTAAGAGGGACTCACCGCGTACATTGATGTCCGTACTGCCCCAGAGCGTGTGATGGGAGTTGGCATCGCAGCCAGCAATCAGGTCCCATCTTTCCTTTTCAACTGTTCTGACTAGTGAACAGGATAGCTCTGAGGGTGGGTTGTCCGACTCGTAAGGCATATATATTGATGCCAGTATCAAAGCGCCTTTTCCTGCCCTGTCCCACTTGACAACTGTTTGGTCCGAATCGCTGAGACTAGGTAAAAGAAAAAGTTTAAGCTGTTTTCTGGCTACAATACAAGTTCGAGACTTACCATTATTCGGTGTATGGTAAATTGTCAGGTCTTTGGAACTCAGCCCTCTTATCTTTCCCCGGAGAATCCAGGGTTCTTGTATGAGGGCGACATCTATATGTTTCGTTTCCATGAGGAGAACGAGATTGGCACTAGCCGCCTTACTGTGATGAAGATTTAGTTGTATTATCTTCATCAGGAGTTGTCGGTTGCTCTCCCTTGTCTTTGACCGCTAACAGCCGGAGTTTGCATCGCGTTATGCCTACGCGGACTTTAAACTCTTGCTTACGGAGTAGCGGCAACGATTTGTGACTTAGTTGTATGGTCACATCCATACCGTTCTGGGTATATTCACCCGTTTCCAGGACTTTCCATTCCCTGCTTTGTAATTCCGGGTTAAGGAATTGCAGGTTCCGTTCTATCCTTTCCACAGGTAAATAAGGCCCTCTCATGTGGATAATTCCCCTCGGTCTGGTCATTTCCAGGACTTCTTTCCTATCAACAACGCGCAGGTCAGCATTTGACCAAGGTGCGTTCATGTTGGCGATGAAGCCCTTCAACCAGTCTAGTGTGTCTTTATTATCACACTCTATCGTCTTGAAGCCTTTGAAGGTAGACAGCTGGCCAAACAATGGAAGCCTGCTTTCCGCCTTCACGATAGCATCGTTGACACCATCAAGGATTCGTTGTTCTACAAGCTCCCATTGGTTAGATGAGAGCTTCCGTTCTGTGTTGCCATAGTCGACAATAGCGACGCGTAGACTTTCTTTCACCTTTTCGGCGAATTTCAGCCTTTTTGCCTGCCTGCCTACTACCGGGGAGATGGTGTCGTCGTTGCGACCTCTTTTGGAGACTACCGGTGCGTTCCCAGGTTTAGACGAATCCTTACCTGAGACAGCCCCAGAACACTTTGGATCAGTCGCAGACGGGGTGAAAGGCAATTGGCATTTCGCCCCCGCTACGGCCAATCTCATGTCGGCTCCTCCAGAAGTCCGCTGTCTACCTAACTTCCTGCCAGGCAGAACCTTTTTTGAGCAACCGGGTGTCTGCTCAGCCTTAGACGGATCTTTAGCCGGGCCGGCACCCGATTTTCCGGGTTTTGACCTTTCCAAGGCGGAAGGCAATTGGCATTCCTCCCTTGGTCCAGACAACTTCCCTCTGTCAGTCGGGTTCTGCCTCCTATCTATTAGGCTGCTGCGCCACGCATCTTCGGTCGACTTAATCGTCTCCCGGGCCCTAGCTAGCTGCGCCGCTTCCCTTTCCGTGAAGGAATTAGGGTTACGGTTTTTAAACCGTTTTAATATGCGGCGCGCGTTTTTCCTCTTTTTGAGCGGATCCACCTGCTGTTCTGTCCTGACAGCTTGTTGTCTTTCGTCATTTTCGCCGCGGAGACAGATGAGGTTTCGGTTATATCCAATCTTTCATTGTCCTTTGGCTTTAACTTGTCAACAACAGTCACTGCGCTGTTCAAAGTCGAGTCCGCCTCTCCCGGTGAAACGATGTCCTCTTTGTCAACTTCTTTAGCGGGGTCAGATGCAGCCGACCCATGCCCCGATAGGCTATGGCATATCACAGGCATTGGTGGCCGCATAAGAGCTCCCTCGCTCAGGATTTTTGCAGGGTCAGCCTTAGGTGGAGTGGTAGCAAGAAGCTCGCCACTATCCTTCAACTGCCCCTCCAGAAACTCAAGGGCGTTTTGAAGCCTTTGTTTTTCCTTGTCCTCTAGTTGGTGCTTCTTCTTTAGTTTCTTGATCGTCATCTTACAGTTCAGCACTTTTTTCCTAATTGAAGCTGTAGACGATATAGAGAATTTGGATGAGCTGGCGATTGATCGATTGTCATCATCCTCGAGAAATAAATTCCCGAGTCCGAAGTCAACCGTTCTAACGCTTCCCTCAACCGAAGCGGCCCTACTAGTTGACGGTTCTTGGAGTAAGATATTCTCTTCCTCCTCCGTCATATTCGTATGAGGATCGGTGTTGCCGAAGTTCTTGGTGCCCGATTCAAGTACACCAGTCCCTTTGTTTTGTGTTTTTGTGTTTAATTGTTCTATTTTGGACCCACGAGTAAGGGGGAAGAAGATGTCGTTCTGTACTCACCCCCTGTATACAGAAAAGGGGAATTAAATTGAAACTAGAGGTCCCCAGGTATCTAGAGTTCCCGTTAGAAGACACCATAACATTGTGCCATACATCCCATGGACACGGTTGTTATACCCGGGATTACGGGTTTTTATCGAGCTATTCCGCTCTAGATCCGTCATATTTAGTCGAAAGCAGTGGCACCTCGTGCAGGATGTGATTCTTCACCACGTATGACGATCTTGGGAAATATTCCCCTGATTTCCTTCCGGAACCCGGTGCATACTCAGCTTGGAACGTATTCCTGGCTGGGTCTGCACCGAATCTCCTGGGATGTGACCAACTCAAGGCGAGCGGCAGTGGCATCTCTCCCTTGGTCAGTCAACTTCCTTTCAGAAACCTTAGCCACCTGCATGCAGCTTTAACTGGGATTGTTTCGTAATATCAGTATCACAACATCTTCCCATGAATAATGTCTGCGCGAATTAACGAAACTAATTAAAAAAACAACTTAACTAGTGAATAAACAAAACAATTATCAAAATTAGTTTAATATTCATTTAAATTAACAATCTAAAGCTCAGATACACGTGTGATTTTTCGTGGCAAATTTTGACATGCCGTAAAATCACCTGTCAGGCGTCTTGTCACGCGGGCTGTCGCAGTGCACTGTCATAAAAGAGTGACCACCGAATTGCCGATTTTTTGTGATGTCAGTGTGTCAAAATTTGCCACGAAAAATGACACGTGTAATCTTACCTTAATAGTTGATAAGGCTCAGCTACCGAGCTACCAGCCTCCGAACACGATTTCTGATCTGTAGCAAAAGCGGTGTTAGTGTTAGTGCTTAGGCAAGGTTAAACTTCAGGTCTAGTTCAAAACCGAAGCTACAAACCGAAGGGCAAATTACCCAGAAAATATCGATCACAACAAGTCCACATGGAATTTCAAAACTTCTTTTCTGTGACTATTCATGCATGATTTTAGTTTATCTCTGGTACAAATGGAAGTAACCAACAGTTAACACCGACAAATATCGAACAAATGCAATAACTATAGTAAGCTTCGATCTCAGCTTGTCAAAGTAAACTAGGATTTTCAGCACGCAATCACAACAACTACGCTCTAGTTGATACTTCGAGGACTCACAGTAGTTGTTGCAACTGCGTGCTAAAAGTATTAGAAATTGAAACTAAAAAAAAAAACAAGCTAAGCAATGAATTAATAACTAGGGGTCGTGGTCGAAATTCGACCAATTTATTCTATAAGTTAGTTTTTGAAGGGGAAGTGAAGGGGAAATATCGGAGGGCTTATAAATAGGCAATCGAAATCATTTTAGGTTTTCCTTAAATTGCGAATAAAAAGTGTCCAGTAATGCGGGCTGTCTTCTATTTTATATTACAGGTAGAAAAGGGTGCATAGAATAGATATGCAAAGTTTCATCGTTTGTTGTTCAACAGTTTTAGAGTTATGAGGACCTTAAGTTAGAAGCCAACATTTTGCTTAAATTTCATATAAATCATAAACCGTTTGGCCGATTGGTACGATTTGAATTTTATTAGATTAGTATTGTCGAACACTTTCGAAAATAGATTTTAGAAATTTTATCACTTTGCTAGCTGCGGTTTCAGAAATAACACGGTTTTAAGGGATTGGGATTTTGTTTTTTCAAATGGTTCTAACTTTCAAATGGTTGAACTACAAACGAAAAGAATTTCACTACAAACAGCTACAAACGATTGTCTATCGAACTGCATTTCACGTTTTTCATTCTAGAAAAAGTGCGAATTACCTTCACGCGGGTGCCATGTTGTTGTTGTTGTAATTTCATGCAATTCGCTTAAATTTACCTGCTTTAATTCATAATTTGTGGATAATTTTTGTATTGTGCACTTCTATGTATTGTCCCCTACCCAAATATATATAGTGTTGGCATATTTATGTGACTTATAATAGGAAAAAAGGGGGGAAACACGTTTTAGGCAACTCCGTATTAATATATAGATACTAATTCGCTCAATTCAAATTCTTTATTCAAAAGTTATATTAAATGCAACGGAAATAATTGAAGTAGATATAGCAATGTCAAACCGCAATGATTGACGTGTCGGCTAACCTTCGGCTTTTTCACTAAAGTGTTTTACGGTATACGACGTACAAAGCGGAAGGTTTGCTCAGACGTAAGCACGCCAGATACAAGTAACCATTTGAGAAAAATGGGAAATCAAAGTTGATGCCACATATATCAAGCGATTGTCCTTGCGACTTATTATTTGTCATAGTGAAAGAAAGCGAGATGAAAATCTTTAAATAATTGTTGTTTGGACTGGAAGTGACGCTACCCGTTTTTCTATACAGCCTATTTTTTTTTTTTTTTTAAGTTTAATCATCCCCTTAAAGTTTTGTTTTCACAACAAAAAGTAGCATACATATGTCCTTCCTCTAGTTACATAACTTTTTTTGAATGGGAGGTGTTATAATCCGTTTTCCTTCCCGCTTATTTTTTTTTTTCATAATGCCACCTATCGGGTCCGAATGTATACTATCTTTTAAGCAGGAGCCAACTATACACATCCACAAAATTTCAATGAAATCGGTTGAGTGGTTTCGGAGATCGACAGCAGCGCCACCAATAGTATAGAAGATAACTGAAATGAACTAAAAAACGAAATGTGGCCTACACTGCCACCCGTTAAGAATTTTCAGACTTTTCTTTTTTTTTTTCCTAAACCTTCGCGTAACAAATCCAAACAAACCCGCAGATGGAAGTATCCCATTTGGTCCAATCATTTTCAAGTTTTAAGCCAACGAACACATCACGATCCATTTTTTTTATAAATTGTTTTCCCCGCCATTTCCCGGCCATTGAACCTAGAATTTTTAACTCGAACATGTTCCATAGAGCAACTTTCTTATTTAGGCGGAACTACAGTCCCAGGATCGTTGACTAACTAGCTCCAGTTCCACTTTCCACACCCCAACTTTGATACCCCTTCTACTTGCGTGCGCGCCACGTTACCCTCGAAAGTTGGAATCGAAGACTCTTCAGGCCGGAGAGTTGGTGTCCTTTCACTTTTCACTCTACATATGTACTAGCCATAAGCCAGATGCGTACTTTTCTGACTATTTCGATGTCGCTTTAACACTCGTTGAGTTCCCCCTCCAAAGCCCTTCAACGCAAACGAGATCGAAAATTGGCGTTTAAGGCGACCAAGGAGATCTTCTAACGCCGTTGATAACGTCCATGCTGCTGCGACATAAAGCAGGATTGTGATGATAAGGGGTTTTAAAAAGAGTTTCCTAAGTGTTTCTTGACTTACCTATAAATCGGCTTAGTATAGGCCAAAACAACGATTGGCAAGTATAACTCCTCGCTTGATTTTTGCCAAGCTAAAAAAAACTCGAAGGAGTTTGTCTCTTTCTAGTTCAAAGCCAGCAAACTTTATTCGGACGTTTCACTAAATCAAGAATAACAAAATTATTCCATTTTCCAGATCCCCATGATCCCCCAAACCCCAAACAAATATTTAAGCTTGAAATATTACAGTCAACTCTCTGTTACCAACCATACGTTATTGGTATTCTGACAGCTCTATCAGGACCTTTTTTTGCCGAAAAAAAAAAAAAAAAACAATACACTGAGTAGTCATTAAAAGCTGATAAGTCCGATAAGTAGCACAAATCCATGGCTTCATGACACCAGAAGACGGATGAGTCGAGCCAATAACGAGAAAAACATTAGAAGATGCTATTGGGGAAAAAAAGATTGTTCATCTAATTGCTGCTGCAATGCCTCTGCTGCAGACAATTTACACCATTTCCCTAATCAATCATATTCAGGCTTAGTTCGCGATAAACTTTCTCTTCCCACACACAACATCTTCATCTTTTTATGTCGTGAACTTGAAGCTATAACTCACTGGCCGTTTAACTTATATTCTTAGATTTCTCACATGTCTTTTCGCCGCTCGTCGTTAATTAATCACTTAAATCCACATACCTTTGACGATTTATCTTCTTAGCAAATATTTTTTAACTGCGGCATCTTTGCAAAACCAAAGCTTAAGCAGCGACCCACATTGGTCGTGCTGAATTAAAAATCTCCGACTCTGCCCAAATGCGATTAAGCTTTATAATTAAGGCATGGTTAACTTATAATGAATGCCTAAAAGTGACACTCATCCTGATAGACCCATTCATTAAAAAGTGTCAAATGAATCAAAACCTTAGAGAAACCGGTAAGATCTTGATTTTATTCATGACTACAGCCAAAGTATCTTACCAACTGGTTGTATTTACAAAACTGGTACATGAGGAGCTAAATACATAGCGTCTTTAACGGACAGACATACAACAGTTGGAACTTAACTATGGCCGGCCAATTTATAGCTGCCAAACAACTTTCTACGAAAAACTATTCCTTGTGTCCAGTCTCGATGGGGTTTGCTGTCGGCTGACGATGATGAGAATTGAAATGGAAAGCGAAATTAATTTTCCTTTCGTCACGAGGCTTGTAACTGAGATCTGCCATCTTTGACAATGGGAATTCGTTGTCATACATATTTTAATTGGCCCACTCGAGGATGTGGAGGATATTGGTTAATGGCATCTTTCGCTTTCTGTTTATGGACAGTGCCGCTTTTAGAACTACTAGCGTCCTGGGCGGTATTTCCACAGCGATCCACAACTGCAATTCAAACCTAGAAACAAAGGCAAAGGATATAATATTAAAACAAAAAAATAATTAAATTTGAGTTCTATCGGCGAACTCTTTTATTGATTTATCAAAGTCGATGTTTTCAGGTTTCAGCAATTTTATTAGATTGACAAGTTGCATCCATTAAAATCCGGCGCTGACCTTCAGGAACATTTTCTTTGATAAGGTCGATCGTTTTGAATGGAAAAATGTATATAAAATGCATTATTTTCCTCCTCAATACATGCCGTAGTAAATGGAGGTAGATGGGGTTAGTCTAGCCATTCTAACAACTTCGCGTTTTTACTAAGAATAAGAAATGAAAAAATACCCCAAATGGCTTTCAAGCAATATGCACTAAATAAAAAATCAGCCCAAAATTAAAAAAAAAATATGCATTTAAAAAAATAACATAAATAGTTGGCGCAACAGGTCCGCAGGGACCCTAGGCCTAGCTTCTCACATTCGTTTTGTGTGAGTTTGTCATTTTTGGAACGAATGAAAGGGATCTACAATTTCATGCCGACTCCAAACGGCTAATTGAGAAGCTCTTTCAAGACAGTTATACTTTCGGATGTTTTTGAGACGTTCGCGAGAGGTGGCGCAGTTGAAAAAACCCTAAGTTGGAATTTGGGTTTTTGCGGGTTTCGAACCTCGACCTCTCTCATTTTCACCAGTCTGACGCTTAACACGTCGAATTATTGTTGTGACTCTAACCACAGGTTCAATTTCAAGTTCTTCAGCCAATTCATTCGCAGTTCAAATGGCGCTTTTAAAGACTTTATTTCTAAAGGGTGTTCGCGAAACAATTTTCGAATTTAAAATTAAATAATAAAAGATTCACAGGTTTTTATATAATCGTTTTTATTTTAAAATAAAACATACAAATGCGGATTTATGTTTTGAAAATAATTGAAGTTAAATGTTTACCACGGAGACGAACACACTCATTTAAACGAAACACCATATTTTTTGTGAAAACTTTTTTGCAAGTTTCTTGCGAAATTCCTCTGATTTCGTTGCGAATATCTTTTCAGTTGCAATAAATTTCGCGGTTTGTTAACGTAGACTTTAGATTTAATAAATCCCCATAAAAAAAAGTCCGCAGGTGTTAAGTCTGGCGATCTGGGGGGCCATGGGATATCACCATAACGACTTATGACTTTTTCGGGGAAAATGCGCCTTACAATGTTCATTGATGCCTCCATCCTGTTGAAACCATGTCGATCCGTTTACCCATTCATTGTTCTCCAACTCAGGTTCCAAAAAGTTTTCCAACATAGACGAATAGGTTTGGGAATTTTTTTTCTTAGTGAAAGACGTGGATTTGCAATAACATCACGACGAACTGCTTCAATTGTTTCGTCAGTTCTCACAGTTCGCGATACACTTGGCCCGTGTCCCACTACAGGTCCTTGTTCACGAAAACTTCGCACCCACTTGCCAATAAGTTGCGTACTAGGACAATCCCGTATACGCCGAATATTGAAATGTCTTGCGAATAGCCACGGGAGAATCGTTATTTTTAAAATATGCCTCTACAGCAAACGCACGATGCTCCGCCGACCAACGATCCATGGCTACTAAAATCCGCACGACGCGTAAGTGTAATGAATACGCCTCCCCCCTCCGCCGATACCCCGCTCGCCGTTTATTCAAATTCAAATTCGAAAATTCTTTGGCGGACACCCTTTATAATATCCCAAGAATGTGCAGCATTTTCTCAATATTTCTGTGCATTTGCCTGCGGCACCCCGGACGGTCGCCCTCCCGCGTGCTACCCTGACGCCGCTACTGTTTGTTAATAATAGCTGGAAGCTGACTGAGATCTCGAAATTTTTTAACCTCTGCTTTTGAATTGGTTATTGCAATAATCAAGTAGTGGCAGTTGCTCAAAATAGTTGGGTGGGTCGTCCATCACCAATAGGGGCCTACTATATCCTAGAATACAGGGACTCCACGACCACGCGGAAGTCTCATATCTTATTTGAATGCTCCCACCAAAACTGTGACTGGGGGCGTGCCTTCAGACTAGACTGAAGTGAAGAGTATACTATAACTATGAACCACTATATTTTCGCTCTGAAGTTTGGTTTTTGTCACTATATTGCATTTGTGTTGTGAAATTTATAATATTCGGCGTTTTTTATTATGCCCATATGATCTATATATATCATTATTTTCCACGGTTTACAACAATAATACAAGATCCAATTGTTGTTGTAAACCATGAAAATTATGATCTATATAAATAGATAGTTGTCTCCCTCGTTTTTTTTTTTTTTTTCAAATACGCTATTTGTATTTTCCTATCGGTGTTATGTCACTTTGGAATCCGTGTGACATGCAAAAATATACAAAAAATATAAAATCAATGCTGCCAATCGCTGTCAACAGTGGGGGAATGTGATAGAGATCGGGATTACCACATTTAAGCATTCTGAATGCTATTGGCTAGTTATTATATATTTTTAAAAGGTGAATATTATAATTTGTTTGGTTAATATAACTATATAAATGAGGTGTTTTATATACTAGAAACATTTAAGGACAAATATGGTTCTGTATTTTCCGCTTTTGGATATCATTGACTTATATTTCATGAGTGAATAATTAATAATAAAAATAAATAAATAACTGAAGAAAAATTGCTCAAAATGTTTTTATTTTCCTTCAACCAATCTACATTGTTAATATATCATAAACATTTTAGGCAAAAGTAAAGTTATTTAAAAAAAAATACTATCCACACGTAACGAATAATTTCAAATTTAACGGATACAATTCTATGAACACTGTCAGCAACTTTGCCGACTACGAAAGTGATATATGCAAGGTGCGAGTGTGTTGGTGAGCCGGAATTTTTTAAATAACGAGACATTTGTCAATACGAATTTCTATGTAAAAATACTAAAGCAATTAGCATTTGCCACCCCATAAAAATATAGCTTGTCTTGTAGGCAAGTAATGGAAAATCGACCGAAGTCTCAGTTTGTCTCTGCTCTAAGCTTTTCTTTAAAAAGAATTTTGAACTATCCAAAATTTTGACCCCAACGCCCAACCCCAAATCATAACTACGCTAATTTTATAGGTGAGCCTTTAAAAAAGGAAAGTGAGCTAAACAATTGCAAGGAAATGCCTTTATTTCCATTACTCACAAAACTGTAAAAATACGATAGCCCTGTTAAATGCGCCACCCCTGTTAATACATTAAGTGCTAACTTCAAGACAGATAAAACCAAAAGTAAGTTGTAATCGAAGGCAAAGGTAGCTAGCGCTGTAAGATTAAATATTTAAACTGTAATAATTTACTTACTTTTTTAAAATAAAAATAATAATTATTAAAAAAACAACTCTGTGACTTTTGGAGAGTTTAAATACACCTGTAATAAGTCTCAATAATTAATATATGTAATTATAATTACAATTATAATAATTAATAATAATCTGCTCGGAGTTGATTGGCTTTTAAAATTGATGTAACCCAGTTGCACTATACTTATCCAAAGACATTGTCTTCAGGACAAAAACATGGTGGATTTTAAACGGTTAACTTAAAGAATAACGACTAGAACTATACTAAGCTCCATATATATATCTAATGTGTCCATACATATGGCCATTGCAAATCAATCGATTCAAACACCTCCATTTTATATAGGGTAAGATGCAATACTCGTTTACATTTACAGTTTGACATTGTGCGATAAACAATTTTAATTTAATTTATCTTTTATTTGGGTGTGCCACCCGAGACCATAACAGAATTACGTTAATGTCTTCAATTCCAAGTACGATTTATGTAGGTTTTGGTACTTACTTGTATGTATATGTGCGTAAGTTTTTATGAACGATTACCTCATAAATGAAGTATACGCATGCATAATTTCGTTCAAATCTAAACCGCGCTGAGTCCTGAGTGATTGTTAGTAAATTAGTTTTCCATACTTTGAATAATGCGAGCTCTTAATAAATGATTGAAACGAAAGAATTTTTTAAAGCATACATTTGGAACGATTACTTATGCATTTAAGTTAGGTTAAGTTTGTTGCTTCTTGTCGCTTGTCGGTGCCTACATAGTTGAGAGCTTTTAGTAGTTCATCTCTATATGTGTTATTTGTAAGATTGTTTGAAAAGCAAAGAGCAATCGATTGATTGTTTAATTAATGAAACACTTATAGCCATACCAATTATTGTGCTTTTTTTTTTTAATAAGTCGGATGACGGCATAGCTTCAATGAAAATTTAATATTTTTTTAAACAAAAATGAGAGAGAAGATCCTGAGGCTCAAAAAGGGGCCAAACGGGAATGCTGCTCCATATAGCTACCGTGGCTGCAGGTAAACGCACACAGTCGAGGTTGATATGGCCACAACAAGTTCACCCACAAATCGAGGTTTCATAGCACTTAAACAGCGATTGTTGGGTTTGAACATCATAACGCGAAGGTCAGTTACCTGCTGTCGATTTAATTTCACTATATATACAAGATAAGTATAAAGTTCATATAAAGAAAGAAGAAATAAGCGGATTTAGTGTAGAATGAGTTATATGACCTCGGTGCCTATGAGGGTAACTTTTCTCTAAGGCTGAGAGAGCAAATGATATTTTTTTAAAGTCGTTCCATTCCTTTTAGTGAGCCATGTGCATTGATTTTTATTCTGATTTCTATTATAGTCTCTGAAAAAGTATAAAATTGATTTTCCTAACTTAAACTTAACAGTCACCAGTCTTCTGAATTTTTTGCACAATCTACGTTTGATCTCCTGTACACATCGCACTTTGAAATTTGAATTTGACTTCACCATTCTGATCATATGTAAATTCCCTATAGGAATAAATTCAACTATCACATCAGCCTTAAATTTAAATAAAAATACACTCCAGCTGAATTTGTACAGACAAAATTAAAAAATAAAAGAACAACAAACTCAGCTAATAAGGAAGAAACAAAAAAAAACGGTATAACAAAAGCCGTTTCCCCAACAAACTGAACGTATGCAAATGCTTATGTTTACCCTTCGATGTCTGAAAAGGCATCTCCATTCTTCCACTCGCCTCTATAGCTGTATATTCCTTGAAAGACAGTAAATTATGCGCAATGAATTCATGATTAGGCGCGCAACTAAATTTGCGGGCGATTACATTGTTCATCGAGAGTGAGTCATTGTAATTGTGGAATACGGGCTACAATTATGTGGGACGAGAATACTACAGAAAAAAAACAACAATTCAAGCAGCATTGCTATTTTAACATTACATGACGAGCTCACTTCGACAAAGCCCAACATGAGATATGTATCATTCAAATTTCAATTATAGGTCTAATAACGCAACTGATATGTGCGGAAGGCATTGAGTGTGTTAAATAAAAATTTGATTTTAATAAGGTTGCTATATAAGAACATGGCTCTGACTTGTATGCCCTTAAAAAGCAAAAACACGTTGAAGGTGTCAAATTTAATTACAAACAAAATGTTTGACCAAAGATTGGCTAATGTACCTAAATTATGATTGTTGACGAAAGACGCATTAACACAGCTGACAAAAATATGCTCAAGTGGCACCGGAAGTGAAGATCAATGTTATAAAAATGTGCGACTTTGAGGACCTAATCTATATTTATTTACCATGCCAGAGACGGACAAAATAGGAACAATCAACCATCATAAAGCTATTGTCAAAGACATCTTTGATTTGAAAATGACCAAAATTCAAAATATTTATATAATTTTTTTTTTACATTTTACCATTAATTCCTATATATTCTCTGAATGCTGGGCATCAAGTATGGCGAACAATTTATGGAACAGTATGGAATATCGTTAAAAAGTACAATGACTAGCAGCACTTTGCACGACATTCGACGGGAATTGTAAGAATCGAGACGATTGCTGGGCCGGAGATAATTTTTAGATCCGTTTCTCGAACTTGTTTTTAAAGGAGTCTGCTACAAAAGGAGCTCTCAGATTGGCTGAATCTAACTTATGGAAATAGATTGACCACAAAAACGACAATATCCACTTAACGTACTTTTGGGGCAAAAGTAGACAGAAATATTCAGGGGATTTGTGCCAGTTTCGAAAAGGCTAAAAAAAACAGAAATAAAAGCCCGGGCTTTAAGTTCCAGTACATCTTTTTCGGACATCACCCTGTAAGACAAACTCGTAGTTCCCTTCCTTAACTGGCAGTAGAAGAAGAACACGGTTTAATTAATAGAACAAATTTTGAACTTTCTCCATTACATAGTATCTAAGAGAAAGATATTGTATTCGTACAAAATTTCGAACTCGAAATGTTCATCAATTCTAACATTACGATGATAGAGGAACTCAAAATAGTGGTTCGCAAAATTGTGTCCGTATTCTCCCGCGGCCTACAGCCTAAACGGCTGCCCTAATTTGGTTCAAACTTAGGATTTAGAGTTTGGGGCTGTTTTTTTTTTTTTTTTTTTTTTTGCCCGGTAATCTCAATAGGCGCAGTGGCTTAGTGGTTAGTGTGTTGGACTACTAAGCGAGGGGTCGAGGTTCGAATCCCGCAAAAACCCAAATTTCAACTTAGGATTTTTTCCAATGCGCCACCTCTCGCGAACATGTGAACTACATCCTAGAGTATTACTGTCTTGAAAGAGCTTCTCAATTAGCCAACACCTTTAAATATTAACTATTCACCACCATTTGTTACCTATAGCCTTAAGTCAAATTGTATACGTACAAAAAGTTTAATAAAAACCAATACCAATTAATTTTTTTTTTTTTTCAAGTAGTTTGCATTTTATTTATAAAAGAAGTTGTCAACTTCTTAATGAAAGACGCTTCACCTTCATATTTAAAGAATGTCTTCTTTTTATAGTTAAGTATTTACATGGTAAACTAACATTACAACTGCACACAATTTATTATATTACATCACCATAATCACCTTCAGTTCTGCGAAAGTCGATTTGAAACGTAAAATGACATGCTGAATACCGTTTGCCCATTTCCGTACTTCTCTACTCCCATTTCTTGGGAGGGAGCGACAACCGACAAGACTAAAATCTTGTTAAATCGATTTTGCGTTTGATTTCCCCGAAAGCCAAAATGGAAGAGGCGAGGAAGGAATATTATTTTAGTCTACTTCAAGGTCTCTGAGGTAGAGCTTCCCTTTCGCATAAAAACAAATGCGATTGTCATCATTTTCCTTGTATCATTTCGAATGAATTCAGTTGTTCAGTTACAAATTATAACCAGTTTATTTTGACAGTAAATATAATATCCTTGCTTTCTCTTTCAGTCGCTTACTGCAATCAATGCGAAAAAGATCTTACATAGGTTTTAAGATAAGTTTAAGCCATAAAAAGTTACGATTGTTTTTATTGACAGAATTCAGCTGTAATTGAGTAAATGCGAATATTTGTGGGGTCAATTAGGTAAAGATTTATTTTACTTATAAGGTTGTTTTTTTCGTACCAAAATTACAACAATTGGCAAAATATTCTTTACTTATCAGTAAGTACATAACTCGTACCCACTTGAGGGTTGAATATGAAACAATTGGTCAAGAAGTTTTAATTCATACATAAGTTGTAGGGAATGAGTTTTATGGTAAAAAGAGATTGAGACATTTTGAAATATCTATCTCATGAACGTAGGTTCGGTTAGGTTAGGTTGGGTGGTGTTGTGAGATCGTCACAAAAGACCAGGCACCAAAACGGTTCCTTGAACGTAATCTACTCTTTAAATCGAGAAGAAAAAATTAAAGTGACAAGGCTGTGGCAAACGAAACTTTGCCTGCCACTTTTATCGAGAAAGATTGAACCAGACTAATTCTGTGAATACAAATCTCTCTTCCTTTTAAATAAATTAAATAAATAAATTGATGCTGGAACTTCAAATCTAAATACGTGCAAAAAATGAAAATTCATCCATTAATATTCAGATGTACATTTTTTTTTAATTTTCCTTCCAGTTAATTGATAGCAAATACTTAGTTCAGGGCCCGAAAATGCGGTAAAATTTACATTTGTAAAGAGTTTATTTTTGCACTGAAAGTCATATACATATATCTACCTCAGCGTTGCTAGGGGGGCTTCTCCCCAGATTTAGGGTTTTTGTTTGCTCGACGACGGGGAGAAATCTGGGGGTAAAAGTTATTAAGGGGGAAATATGGGCTTTTTTTAAATTTTTTTTTTTATTTCTTTATAATATAATCCTTTTTGGTAACCTTAAAACGCACTTCCACAAAAAAAAAATAATAGGCATTCTGCAAATGTAAGAAACGCTGTGTATATAAAGAGTTAGTTTACTCAATATATTGACTGCGGGGAATCCATGGGCAATACCACCATAAAGAATGGGGAAATAGGGGAATTTTAAGGTCTGTGATGGGGAATTTCACTTAAAGCGCCTGGCAACACTGGTAGGTATAAGCTTCAGAAGATCCCAATTTGCATGGATTAAATTTATGGTATGATGCAATGATTTTTTGAACCTAAAAATGTATAAACATATTTTTTACGTTATTGTAAACATTTGCTTTAGAACATGAAATTGAAAAAAAAGGTAATGCATGCAAAAAAACAAGTCCATACTACTCCTTTTTGTGGGGGAATTATGTAGATACGTGAGGTAGGGGTGACGGGTGAATGGCTTACTTCGATCACTTTAAAGCCTAAAACTGCAATATATTATTTTCGGAAACATAACACACAGATTTTACACACAGTGCAAATGTCTTTTTCGAAGTACAATTTCACTAAGTTGTTCGACAGATCCCGCATTGTAAAGTCGATTCTTATACGGCTATGGCATGGCGGTTTAATATTAGATATGCGGACAATAAATAACACAAATATTTAAATAAATCGTATGGAATACGTGTACATACATTGTGCACTTCACAAAATGGTCTAAATTGTCTAAGCCATCGATTTATTTTATCGGCAGGTGGATTAATCAAGTTAAAGAAAAATTAAAACTGTAATACCTGCATACCTCGCAATATATAGCAATAAAACTTAAATAACTTATATTAGATCATGATTTCCCCTCTCTTCTCAATTGAATACATTATATACCATTCTTAGAACTACCATCGAGAAAATACCATCACGCTATTTAACCATAAAAAATATGCCTTTTCTACGAAGATCATCTTTGCCCTTTAGTATTAAGCGAACGCACAACTTTTTAACTATCGTCACGACATCTAAACTCGGGGTTTAATTGCGCGAAAAATAGAACATTTACTTATCCCCCTTATTCAGTTTACGTCCCAGTAACTGTACAACAACAAAAAGTATAGGTACCCCAGTATAAAATGGGGCTGGGATTTACTGATTTTCCTTGCTCCACACTCAATTTGTTATGGTATATGTTTCGTGTGAGCTCCCGTTTCATGCCGGTTAATGTGCGAGCTATTACGATTTCTTCGCTGCAGGATAAAGGACATAATATAAGGAAACAAAAGCAAATCGTCATATATATTGTACTCCCTTATGTACACAGAGTATTTATTTGACGCAAAAAATGACGCGGCGTTCTTTCATGAAACTCCCAAGTGCACGTATATTTTTTTGGGGGTTTCCATGACGCTACATATCCAAGTGGCTGTAAGTTACCATGACGACTTTAACATCCCCATCCCCACAAAAGAGATTAACCCCTCAGACGCACTCATGCATGTGAAGGGCAGAATGTACATTATATGCAATTGAGATGTACTACCTAGATGCCATCCTGCTGCAGATGAAGTAAGCTTAATAACACTGTATGTAGGTATAGGGTGGCATGTGAATTGTGAAATTGCAATACGGATATTTTGAAATAGAAAAAAGCATATTTGATCGAAATTTGATCTACTGCATACGGAGCCATATGTGGATTTCAATTTTCTAGCGTCGATTGCAAGAACTACTCAATAGTTACGGGCAAGATACCATTATTCGGTGACTTTCTTAACATTTGTGTATGTGTAGAGTAAATTTTGTTTCTTATTTCTTTTTTCTTTTTTTTTACAAAAGCCAGCAAATTTCAGCTGTCAAGTTCTAAGTTCTAACTTACAAAAAATAAAGTGTTTATTTTCTGTTGTTGGTGGCTATAATACTGAAATATTATTATTTTTTTTTTAAATATTAGACTTTGTAACTTGCTACTTGTAAGTATATTTGAATTTGTTTTCCAGTTATCCCTGTGCAGTTCATGGTACAATGCGTTTTTTGCAATGTCCATGTCCATATTTGACTTCTTATGTATTCACTGATTTATTACATCGATTTTTATATGGAAAAAGTGTTTTTTTTTTTTTTTAAGTCAAATTTTTTTTTCACTGAATCATAATGCATGCAGAAGAGGCTTAAGAGCGCACGACTGGGTCCAAGGCAATTTTTTTCTTAAATGAAAGCTCAACATAAATTCAGAACGAACGTAAATCATACTTTTGTGGAGGTAAGCAGAACTGACGCCAATATCGAGTCCTCTTAGTATCTGAAAATTTATCAATAAAGAGGGCTACGCCGGAAGAATTTAGCCAGATTTTTTTTTTTTTTTTTGGAAAAAATGCAAAATATATGTTTTTGTTTTCAAACTTTGAAAAAATAGCAGAATTTAGTTTGGGAAATATGCCAGAAATTACTGAAATTAGGCCAGAACGATGTCGAAAAATCACCAGAAAATAAAATGGTAATTAGAACAGAAAACAAACAAACTCTGGCATTATTTCCCGACTAAGTTTCTGGCTTAGTTTCCAAACAACAGAACGCGCACTGCTCGCCACGGACTGTGTTATTTTTTGTTGAAAATCCATATATTTCTCTACAACAAAGAATATTTAAGAATGACATTTACAACAATATTCTTTATTTCCATAAAGACTACAAAAAAAACAATAGCACATTTGTAAATGAATTGTAAATATTATATTTTATATATATTTTAAAACTGTGTTTCGTTACTTAACACAAACTTGAAGAGTGCAACAGTTTCCCGGCAGAATGGAAATTTATAATTTTCTTCTCCATCAGCCACTGCTTGAGCCTGCAGTTTACCAGAGTTTGTTACTCTTCTGCTTGCCAGGAATGAATTCATATTCAAAGCTCTACATGTTTGTAAATATCTCAATTCACTGTCACCTGAAAGAATCGAAAGCAACTAAATTATAAAACTGAATCAGAAGACACTGCGCCAAAAATAATGACTTCAATAACTGTTAAATTGCAACAACTGATCAAAATACTGTTTTCGGGTGTTTTTCCATTATATGGAAAGGAAAATATGTCAGAAATATCGTTTCTGTAACCTTGTCCACACATGTTTTTCATTTTCAAAAATGTATAAAACGCCAGAAAGTTTTTTGGAAAAAAGGCCTGAAATTCCAGAAAGACAGCTCGAAAATGATCGCTGTTCTTCCCAGGAAAAAATAGACGGACTTGCATAAAAATTTTTCTGGCGTATTAAAAAAGAAAAACAATGTCTTATATTATATTTTCTTTTGCTGAATTTGCTTTGATTTGATTTGTAATATCTGTCAGCAAACTTTCTGCAATAGGAAGAACGGAAATAACTAATTGTCTTTGACATTTCTGAACTTCTTTTAATTCTTAAAATGTTTTTTTTTTTTGCATATCTTGCATAAAATCTTTTTTCATTGTTGAGTTACTCACAACTGCAATATAAAATTTCACACACAAATGATTGCAACAACTAGACCCTAACCTTTTTATATAGGTTAATACGTCATCACTACCTGTCATATTATTTATGAGCAGATATTTTAGAGTTTTTAAATATCACGCCTCAAATTGAAGTCTATGAATCAGTAACCTGGTGCAAAATAAGCAATTGAGTGTATTTCTAAAACAAATTGCGCCATACTAATATAAAAATTTAAGACTCGACTTTAAATTTACGGAAGTACACAATTGCGAAATTTGTATGGAAATTATAGCTACTACGAACTATTAAATTTAGAGTCGAAACTTAAAGGTAAGGTAAGGCCCATTGTGTTCAGTCAAGGATCTAGTCGCCTCAAGTCGAAGGTAAGATTTGTCGGCTAGATTGCTCTTGAACGCGATCTCCGGGCGAAACTTATCGGCTACCAAAAATGGCCAAAAAGAATCTAACCAGTTGTCAGACTCAAAAAACCAGCGTTACGATGGTTTAACAATTCTTAAAATAATAAATAATTGGCGTTCTTAGAAAAACTTTCGCGATTAAGTGAACTCATATCATTGCGCAGATTTATCGAACTTCCGAATTAAAAAAAAAAAAAAAAAGGTTTAACTTTTTCGAACAATTTTTATTACAAGTAACACCATTAAACCCTATATTGCCACTAAAATAAGTAAAAGTTTTCTTTCTGGAAAACCCATTAAGTCAAACGAAATGACTCACGAACCCTGTATAAGTGTATATGCCCAATTAAAATAAATGCTATCGTATATCTACCTTTACACGACTCCTTTCCTGACCCAAAAAAAAAAATGTGTTTGAAGACCATATAGAAAAGTTTGCAAAGCAATTACTTGAAAATAAATTCTTACCTTGCGCTCCACCCTTTGATAACAAGTATGTGGGTATATTATAAGTAAATGTTAAGGACGATAGCATAGTCTCGAATATCTGATTATGTACAGAGCAACAAAAATGTAATTATGACTCTCATTATGTAAACGTAAAGTTCTGCATCCATTCTGTATATATATTATGTAAATGTGGTCAAAGCAATTTATTCAAGGATAAGATTAAAATTAAATACGGATATTCCGGTCGCGTAGTTGGAAAAATTATACACAAAAAAATATCATGTTTAAACTATGCTCTCTGAACGAGGACATATTACCATATACAGCAATGTGTGGGAGGGCTTACGTTGATGAAAAGCATGTCAATGGCAGGTGGATTATCCACGGGAAGTATCCTTTCATGGACAGTTTCAATGGGTGGCTTATTGATTTTCAAGTTTTGTGTGCGAGTATAGAAGCGAAAAGCAATTGCACGGACGATTTAGGGGGCAGAAAGCTTACAAAGCGGATAAGGTCTGGCTACTTATGGTACTGTTAATAAAGTGTCGTTATACCCTTAATGAGGGGAGGCCAGCCTGGATGTGGTTAGCGTTAGTGTATGTAAGCGTTTGAGGATAAATGTTTTCTTTGCATGTTTATAAACTCAAGAGAGTCCGAGTTTACAGGTAAAATGAAGTGCCCTAAATTTTTTGAAAATGCTATAACATGCAGCAAATTCGGGAAAAAGGAAGTGATATAAAAGGCAAGAGACTATTAAGGACATATTATTAAGTGAACAAGTAGTTTGCATCAAATGGTTATATTGGCAATGAACATAAATGCATACACGCAAACAACATTTACCTTAACCGAGTGGAATTGGCAAATTAATAAATTGTAATGAGAAATTCAATAACTACTTGTTAGAAGCTTTCAAGTTCCAAATGGATACATTCAGTCGGTTACAATTAGCTCATAAAACGACTGCCATCATCGAGCAGATTGGTTCTGCTTAGCTACTTATTATCAAATGATTTATTCATTTAAGCCATGCCCGCGTGCGTGCAGACCAATAAAGTATAGACCGATTCCGTTTTTAACTTTCTCATATAGCTACGTCGGTCGTAGGAGAAATGTACTGTTTTCGTGCAAAATTAAGCACTCGAGATGTTAATTATTTCTGACGTCACGATCATATAAGAAAAATGTTCGCAGTTTCATAGTGTGTCTGTCTGCTTATATGACGTACAGGGTACAGCGCAAATGGCTGCACAGACCACATTTCGTATAAAATAAAGTGCACGACTGAGTCGAAAGAAACTTTCTCGTTCATCAAAAGTTTGGTTGGATGTTTTCTTATTTCATTAGAGAGATAAGTCAAGATCTGAGAAGCAATGCTAGGTAGAAGTGGTAGATTAAATTTCACTCTTGGGTTATTGATCTGATATATGGCAGTACACATGTAACAATGTGAGCTTTTAAAAGTTAAAGTTCTGATTAGAGAGTTATAAGCGTCTACTGTACTACTTTATACGCTCTCACACTTTACAACATTTTTGAATTTGAGGACAAGCGTAGTAGAAGTTTCTGTTTCTTGATCTGATGATTGCAAGTAGTGTTCGTGATAAACTGAATACCTATCCGGATGGAGGTGTGGGGGGGTGCAAATGAAGTGAGATTTTCTTGTGTAAACTCCAAGTGGTTGGAATTATTTTTAAGTTGCATACTCAAAATGGTTGGAAAAAAAAGAAGAAGTGGGTAATATTTGCTAAAACAATCTTTGCATTGCTGTTGTTGCATTTTGAATGTCTGTTGCAATTCTAATTTTAAAGTACGGTATGGAGTTTTAAAAAATAATTATGAACACAGATCGGCTTTGTGTATATACTTATTTCTGAGAAATATGTACCTAATTAAAAAACTGATTGATTCTTACTTATTCTTATTTAATTATTTATTTTCATCCAAATCGTTAGAGCGGTTTTTGTAAAATTACGCAGACAAACCCGTCACAAATTTTGCAATGTTAAATTTGAAAAATACCTACTATTGCTGAACTATTTAGCTGAAAACTGAGTATAAGTTATTGTTCGGGATGTAAGCATTACTTGTTTTTTAAAGTTTTACCGAAATCGAAATTGGAGGTTTCGAGATATGAGCAGTTTTTAAAATCAGTGTAATTTTGAAAACATCAATTTTACTCTAAGAGTGTACTCTTTTACAAAAAAATGAAAATTTAAAACGTTTTTTTTTTTTTTTTTTTTCAAAAATCTATTGTACGATAATATAGACAAAAACTGATATTGCTGTTAAGTTAGAAATGAACATATTAGCTTAAAAATTCATTTTTGTTACAACCGTATGTCCCGTTTTCGAAATAGTATGTCCAAATTTCCAAATTACGGTTATTCGATTTTCTAGCCCAAGACTGTGTAGGTATGCCTATGCAGTCATGGTGGAGTTACTTAACCTAAATATCAATTTTGGTTGAAATCAAAAATTTGTATATGGGAAGTAGTTACCACTAATATTGAGGTTAACTTGAAAAAAACAAAACACCCCGAACTGTAAGCCCCCAAACTCCAAATCCAAAGTTTCAATGAAATCCGGTCAGCCGTTTAGGCCAACGACTAACCACGTGACATCACATTTCGTACAATAGTACACAAGGTTCACCCCCTCATGGGCCCAGTGTTTGGCACAGCATCACTGGTGCATGGCATGAACACACACCAACATACAAGAGATACACCCCCTCAATAGTATAATGCTTGCTGGACTAGCATATGCTAGCTAATGTTTTCTATTCATGATAGAATTCACACCCGCTTGCAGCAATCCCAAACAATCGAGTATCGAGCAAATCTCAGAGTTGAATAGTTGGTGCTGTCGCAATATGGACTTGAAGACTACCGGGACTATTGGAAGACGGACCTCGAAGACCACCGGGACTGTGGCAGGATGGACCTGACAGCCGCCGAGACGGTCGCAAGACGGCCCTGAAGACCGCCGGGAGCCGGGACTTCGCAAGACGGATCTGAGTACCGCTAGGACTGTCGCAAGATGGACCTGAAGACCCACGGGACTGTAGCAAGATGGACCTGAAGACCACCGGGAGTAATGTGTTCGTGGTCGAATTAAAATAAAAACACTTTTATTTTATTTTTTTCTTATTTTATTTAATATGTCTTTATGACACAACGAGCAAACTTAAACTAAACTCTTAAATTCTAATTTCTCCTAAAGAAAACTTACTAACTGTAAAATAAAAACGCATGAGAAAAGCAAGGAAACGAAATACATACAGTTGAATAACAAATTATACCAACAACAACTAAGAAGCGGGCGAGCAATCATGACATGACTAAACCGGTAACGGTGAAATTTGTAAAGCCAGAATATTATTTGGTTGTTTCTGATTTTGTGTCCATATTTGGGCATGAGTTGTTAGAGATGAAATATTCCGTATTTGTATATTGTCAAGTGTCGTCTGCGGTATTTATACTAGTACTGCAATGTTGGATATGTGCATTGATATGCATATGCATATACATGACTCGGGGCTGTCGCAATACGGACCTGAAGGCCGCCGGGACTTTCACAATATGGACCTGAAGACGGCCGGCACTGTCGCAAGACGGACCTGAAGGTCAGCGGGAATATCGCAGGACGGACCTGAAGACCGCCGGGACTGTCGCAAGATGGACCTGAAGACCGCCGGAACTGTCCCAAGACGGACCTGAGAACCGCCGGGACTGTTGTAAGACGGACCTGAGACCGCTGGGACTGTCGCAAAAAGGACCCGCGGACCACCGGTGCTAACTCACGCCCACAAGAGCCACAACAGAGGACCGTGCCGCTAACCATACCGCTGAAGATAAGCCGTAGGTTTTAGACAAACCAAGTATAATAATTGTGAAATTATTTGAATTGTAAACGTTGAACTATACAGTTGTTTGAAATATATTTTGTAAAGTAAGCCTATAAGACAAAAACCTAATAAACGAAACTCCTCTACCTATGACATTCGTGTTTCTTTAGGAAGAACCTCGGCGATACGACGAGCTAGCATCAGCCTTAGACAAAAAGCACACATCTGCATTCTACAATCCTACTTCAAATATGCCATCCCTTAAATCGATTCCCCGAAGCAATTAACAGCAACCATACCTGGGCCGCAAATAAAATATAAACAAAAAGAAAAATTAGGTATATATATCTATACGAAATTGCGATTATTAAAATTAAACGATTATGTGATATCAAATATAGTTCTGGGATAAATACAAAACTACATTTGTTTGTACACTGCAACATTTATATTTCTAGTAATTAATTTGGTAGTGGTAATCTGTTTTTCCATTTGCTACAACATTTCGTTGTAAATCGCTCAATTATAATAAATGCTCTTGTAAATTTTTGTTATTCCATCAAACAAAATGATAATCCACATAAACATAAACCAAAGCGGACATCTTCATCCCAAAGTAACGTTTTGATGTAGAAGCACAAGTTGAGAGCGAAAAATAAATCTAAATGATTTCTAAGAAAAATTAAATCTTTAAAAAAATCAAATAACAACAGAAAAAGACAACGAAATAAATGAGAAAAAAATATCTATGCTGCCTGACATTTGAGTTTCTGATTATGCAGACATCATTTCGATGTTCTGACACAGAAATTTGTTGCTAACAGATGTAGGTTGGATGTTTAGGTCGCCGGCCGTGTTGTCATCGTTGTGAAATTGACCTCATTCGTTGCGTTGGCGCTGGACTATTGGACTCGATTTGTCTGCTTAGTGAGAAAAACCGACACAGTTTGCATGCCTTGCATTATTCGAAATCTGAAAATGTGTCGCCAACTACTACCGCATCGCACGCATGTCCTGCTGCTATGTTTTGGGGTTTTTCCCCGCACATAAGACTGCAATGCATTTAAATTTATCGTAACCAAGCAACCAAGGTTCGGTCGGTCAACTTTCAGATTTGAACACACGCGTCGTTACTAAAAATAAGTATAGGCGCTACGGCCACCACGACTACAGTCGTTTATTCAATACGACTAAATAGAAGTGGAAGTCACTCGCCATCGATTTCAGAGGCACACGCTCAGCTCATCAGCTACCAACCATAGTCTAATTCAATTAAAATCAAATGCTATCAAATAATGATGAATCAAATAAAAGGGAAACAACAGAAAAATAATTCTAAACGTTCACTTTGTATTATGCGAACAATAGGGTGCAGCTATGCGACAATGAATTTGTAATGAAAGTGATTTAGAAATGCGCAATAGATGTGGTGATTGTGAAACTTCGTAACAGACCCCCTGGTAAATCAAGTTGTACGTAAGTACCCGCTTGTAATCCGTGGAGATTAAAGCAGTTCAATGCCCTACTTTAAGAACCAGCATACTAGTGCTAAAAAGAATCAAAGTTTTTTAGGTCTAAGCTATTGACGGATATGATGCGTTGGGGCAACCAGTGCGGTTGTAAGTGCTATTAAAATATTAAGTGCGCTTAGTTACAACCTAACAGCAGCGCTATCATAAAACAAATAGGTCACAATTCAACATTTTCACAGATTACAATCATGTCCTACACATGTAGAAAACCATGTGCAAATGCACGTGCAGGTCTACACAAGTGTACAGTCGCATTACTATTTACATAGTCACTGCCAATTATTGTTAAGGTTTTTAGCTCAGTTTCCCAATGCGTCGTATGGATGTAAAATTACCCCCAATATAATGCAGGATTTACAACAACACACACGCGTATTTTTGCACGAGATGTGACAGAGAGATCCGTTTGTCTGCAGTCAATGCTAAGAATGGCTTAAGAATGAGATTACAAATCCGACGCCCAGAGTGTCATTGACCCATAATTATAGGTACGTAAAACGGAAACAAGTTGCAGCGACCAATATTTCTGCAGTTTCCATTACTTACCAACAAATCATCAATCAAAGCCATTTTTTATAGGAATTTCGTTAACCATCGCTACATTTTGTAGCATACGGAGCTTTCCTATAATTCCTACCACGTAAACAAGATGACGGACCAAAATACGTATCACGTTTTTATGCGTGTTATAATGATTTGCCTTTCAGTAAGACGGCTATTTAGAATAATTGGGCATGCCTTTAATCTTTCGTGTTAGGAATGTGTGATGGCGTAAATGCATTTATAACAAACGAACAAAATATTTGTTTTGTATTTTATTAAATGGATTTACCAATGCTAGCAGGCTTGCGAGTAGCTAGCGAATTGCCGAGCCCTCCGTAAGGAAGATTCGTAGGTGCCAGGACTGTCGCAAGACGGACCTGTAGGTTTCCAGGTCTGTCGTAAAATGGAACTGTAGGTTACCGCTACTGTCGTAAGATGGAACCGTACGAACCCGGAGCTGTCCCACGCCCACCAGAAGACAGAGCCGTTGACCCGGAAAATCGAGGCCAGCTTAAGCCGTACCCTTTATTATTAGATCTTATGAATTGGATTTATTAAAATTATGATCAGACTAGCTGACGCGGCGAACTTTGTTCCATCCAAATTCGTTAATGTAATGAAAACTCAAATTCGTTATTCACAACTTATACTTTTTCAATATTTGAAGTACCATGTTTTCGGTACATTGAGGTTGCGCAACCTAATTTTAACTGAGCCGACTTTCAATTTCAAATTGTGTAGCCCGCAACTACAGCCAAAGAATTAAAAAATTAAAAATTTTAAATAATTTTTGTTGTGTTGGAAGTCTTTTTTTTTCCGAAATTCTATACAAACTTCTATCCCCAATCTAATACCCATAAAGTTTTGTTTATATGACAGAAAGTAGCATATGTACCTACTTAATCGGGCCAATGCGAATTTAAAAAAAAAAACAAAAAAATCGAACGATCCGTTCCCGAGTTATGAGTGCACATACGGACGTCAGTCTTTATATGTAGCTGTACCTACCCGCCTTTGCCCGTACTGCTCACATTTCCCAAAGTGCTTTATTTGGACAACGACCATTAATAATTTTAACTATATTTACAACTTTGAATGGGAGGTGCACCGTGCACCTACCAATTTTCTTATCTCGCCTATGTTTTGCAAAGTACCACCTATAGGGTCCAAAACTATCCAGTCTTTCAAACTGAAACCAACCATACCCTACCCATGCACAAAACATCAATGAAATCTGTAGAGCTGTTTCGGAAATCGGCGACAGCGCCACCTATCGGGTCGAAAAGTATTCTATCCTTGAAGTGGGCGAACAATATACATCCAAAAAATTTCATCAAAATCGGTGGATCATTTAAATCGGGTGAGTGGTTTCGGTAACAACGCCACCTGTCGGGTCCAAAAATATCCTATCGTTTAGGATTTAGGAAGAAGAATCATACAAAATTTTATCAATCTACGACACATAGCACGTAGTTTTCTAATTAATTTTTGAGATAGATTAGTTAAAATAAATATTTAATAGGAAGAATCATTGGATGCCAAATCAGGGCCGCACGGCGATTTTTCGGAATTTTCGTTTACGAACAAAACCAAAAAAGAATTATTAAAAGAAAATCGTCCCAGGGGTTATCGAGTTATAACATCAAAATTATATAAATACATATATATTATATACTAGCCGTGCCCGCAACTTCGTACGCGGCGTGAGACTGTGTAATTTCCAATAAAAGAGATTTGACAATGTGAAACAATAAATCAAACAAATCTATTTACCTAAAACACCAATTTAAGAAAATTAAATTCAACAGCATAAGTACTAAAGTTTCACTTCCTTAATCCTTACTGTAGGTACAACGTAGGTAATATCAAAACAACCAATAAAACAAAAGCCTGAACGGAAATTCGTATCTACACCAACAATACGTAAATCAAACAACATAATTCACCTACATATATCGTCTTTACTTCTTGAATTCTTCAATTATTTACTGTGGGTATCAACGTAGATACTATAACAACCATTAAAACAAAAACCATGAACTCAATTTCTATATGCACCACCTCCACCATACGTCCATTACCACCAAAGTTGCCATAAAAATGTTTTTACAAATCTGCAGTAACAATAACAAAAAAAAACAAAAAAGGTTAATACGAAAATGACAGCATACAGCGAAATCAGTGTGCAACAAATGTTAAAATTTGTTAAAAAGAACAAAATATATAATTGCGGATGCAGACAAAATCTGAAGCGCAGATTTCTGGTTTTTAAAAATATGCAGCAATGTTGAAAATCTGTAAAATGCAGGCAAATCTGCACTTATGGCAACGCTGATCACCACACGTCATCAGCCATCTGCGCATTTCCTCAGAAACACATTGTTACTGTTGATTCAATATACATATGTATATTCACGTCCCATACTTCTCTTTCGTTTCACTTAATTTGGAGAAAACACCACGCAGTTTTGTTTTCATATGAATGTGCGATGTGCGCCACCAAACCACCCCAAAGCAGAACAACGATCAAGAACCGCGGCTGCTGATAATATTCGATTTGAGAAAATAAATTTATTTTTTTCATGTTAGATTTTAGGTTGTAGCTCAGCTTCTAAAGGACATAGAAAGCTGATTGATGGCTTGAAATAACTATAAAAGTGTTGGCTCTCCTAAGTATTTTGTTTTGTTTAAATTGATTAAGAATTATCTGAGTAATGGCGAGTTAAAGGCAGTGAAGTCAGAAAAAAAAAAACACATTTTGGACAAAAACGCTCCAAAAATAGGCATGGCAATAAAAGGAAAAGCCTATATGTTGCACAGAATCTTAAGAAACATTTCAAAAAAAGTTTCATCGAAATCTGTGCAGTAGTTTTCACGCCATTAGGTAACAAAAAAATTGCCTACAGTTTTATTATAAGTATATAGATATAAGAACAAAGATAAAAATACAAGTTTGTGTTATAAATTAGTGATTAAATATAAAAACATAAGAAAATAATAAAAGGAAACTCTTCCATACCTAAACTTAGTGTTTCTTTAGCAAGGACATCACACCCTTTAGTACATTACAAATACAAATCCATATACGACATCCCAGTTTAGTACTGATTTTGTGAATCCCTAATACCCACCCACATTTTGCCAGGCACAATCAATCGATCGTTAACTTACCTGAAAGAAGAGGAAAAGAGAAACAGGTTAATAAATAACATACTTAACACAACAGTTTAATGAAATATTATAACCATAAATGGTAGATATCACTTTACAGCTAAGAAAACCCACAAGACCGAATCAAACACCCTACGCTAATTGTCAAATCGAAGTGTAGAAGCTCTAATCACCTAGCCAAGGCTAACAAAATCATTGACTCGGGAAACCGAAAATTATATTAAGACTTCCCACACGCTTAGGCGCGATAAAAGCGGGTGAGCCTGAGCATCTCTGCAAGTAATCGGGTGGCGATATGCAGCTTACAACCTACAGAAACAGATAACTAGCTGTTACCATTCAGTATCGCTTCATTGTGGAGGCCATAAGGTAGATTGCTGCGTCGAAGCGCGCTGTGATTTTTCACCTAGTTGTCAGCAACGGAGTAACAACGAGGATAATGACGATGACTGTGGTGATCTTTTTATGCATTTAATCGCCCATTAGGGTCATAAAGACAACTTCCAGCTAAATTGCAATTGCGGAGGTATACGCGCGCAGTGAATTGAGTGAAAATGAACAGTAATGTTGTCGTTGTGGTTGCATTTGTAGTTCTTGTGGCATGCATTTGTTTCTGAAACGATTCTGAGTGGGATTAGCTGCTTTAGGTGTGGTTTATATGCAAGAGACACTTAATTGATGTAGACTACTCCTTCCCGGTTTGATTTAATGCTCGCTGTTTTCGGAGGTGAAATAATTTTCGCTTTAGGAAGTGTGGAAATGATTTGTTGGGAGTCGTTTTGAAAAAGGAAATGCACATAACGTTTTTCTGTTAAATGCCAAATACAGATTTAAGACAAGCCAATCAATACAACCCTCAATATCTTGACGCGATTGAGTATACTCACCCATGCAATGTGATTGCCATTGCCCACATGAATAGTCAAGCAAATATGCTCGACAGCTTTCTTTTCTTTTGTATATTACGTTCAAGTGCAGTGAAGTACTCTTCATCCAATTATGCAATTAGTTGGCGTATGTTTGCAGTTATTTTGAACCGTCTTTTGTCAGCCCATACGGTTTAGTTTATATTTTGAACTTTCTCGATTACGTAGTAACAGAAAGATATTGTTTTCGTACAAAATTTCGAACTCCAGATGTTAATCAATACTGACATTACGATGATAGAGGAACTCAAAAAAGTGGGTCGCAAAATTCTGTCTATCTGCCTGTCCGTTTGTCCCATGGCCTACAGCCTAAACGGATTTGAAGTTTGGGGGCCTGAAAACGGCAATAACGTGCACGGAAATGCATACTTAGTAAAATTTATGTTTTCAAATTATTGTGTCCTTAATCTTCAATTCGAATCACCGAAAACGCTAATTTAAGAAACTGCTCGTATCTCGAAAACCCCATTTTCGATTACGATCGCGAACAATAACTTTTTTCCAAACTACACATTGCAATATTTGGAACTGCTTTGTCCTGCGTAATTTTACAAAAACTGCTCTAACGATTTTGATCAAAATACATATTCAAGATAATATCAGTATTCTAAATAAGAGCCCGTACTTAGTTTGTCTCAAAAAATTCGAATAAATCAGTTTTTTTTTTTAATTATTTATCAAAAATGACTACCCAAAAGCCGATTTCTGTTCAACTATATTTTGAAAACTCAATACCGCACTTTAAAATTAAAATTGCAAAAAGCCATTAGAAATGCAATAACAGCAAAACAAAACTTATTTTTAGTAAATATTACGCTGTTATTCTTTTTGTCAACCATATTGAATATGCACCTTAAAATAATTCCAACCACTTGGGGTTTACACACACGTCCATCGGGATGGTCAGTTTATAACTGCTAATACAAACTCAGAAACAAATCTCTGAATTCTTTCATTTTACGTATGATCTATCAGGAACAATACTTCCAATCATACGTCATTATTCTATTCCAGAGTCAAAAAAAGAAAAAAACGCATGCCATAACTGATAAAAAAACAGAAACTCCTATACTACGCTTGTCCTCGTACTCAAAAATGTTGTTAACTGCATGGGCTTATAAAATTTTACATTAGGCCCTTGTAAGTTAACACTCTCTAACCAGAGCTTGCGAAAATTGCCTGTTACTGCGAGATTTGACTTTTAAAAACTCACATTGTTATATTATGTACTGCCATAGCAGATGAATAACCTAAAAGTGAATTTTATTTAACATTTTATGTACAGCTGCTTCTGAAATTTTTACGTACCTACCAATTGACTCAACCAAACTTTTGACGAACGAGGAAGTTTCGTACGACCAAGTCTTGCACTTTATTTTATTTAAACAGTAGGTACCTATTTTTGAGTGTCGTGCAAGTTGTTTTCTGATGTTGCCGTATGTCGTATGCCTTGAAGAACCACTTTTTGCTTCTGATAAATATAGTACAATAGCTAACAACATTTTATAAGTATACTTTCGGAAAGGAGATTGACCAATTCAGGACAACATATTAAAACATCCGCGATTTCAAAAGAGATGTCAGAGTATATTGGCGAGGGAGTATTATATTCTTTCGGTCACCCTTCCCCTACACGCAGACAATTCGTCACTAGCATAAACGAAGCAATATGGCGGGTCTTGATATTACTCAGGCCATCTCTCATCCCCTCACTCGTGTGGTATCACAAAGGACCTATGTTAATATGGTCTAAAGGACTATTCACATGAGAGCGAATTGCGAACTGCGAACACGCGAATATTCGTAGATTCTGACACTTCATTCACATGAAAACTTTTTTTGGTCGCATATACCTGCGTATCAGTTTCATTTTTAAAGGTAAAGTACGAACGAATTTTTCATTCGCGGGTTTGTGGATCGCGACTGTTTTGTGTGGATTGTGAATAAAGTGTGACAGTTCGCGGCAAGAATTTTCAATTCGCGGGAAAATTGCTTTAATTGTTAATTTAGCTGTTTAAATCAATTGAGAGTAATGTTTTTTTAGACTAGATGTTGGATTAATTAAATATAATGGTTTTGTGATAGAACAAATACAAATTTTCAATTCATAAATGCAGTTAAATTGATTTGTTCGCAATTCGCCTATTCGCAGTTCGCTCTCATGTGAATGGTCCTTAACGGCCTTACGCAAAGACTGCAGACTTTCCAAAATCGCTTAACCAATAAACAAATATAGTTGCCAGAATATCGCTAACTGTAAGGTTAAATGTAAATGGTAAGAAAGTAATGTTTCGGGCATTAGCTAAATAAATCCTCCTTTAATGTCATTTTGAAGACGACTGTTGCCCAACCGCCCAAAATCACGGTATTAAATTCATTAATAGGAGCGAATTAAAATACGGTTTCGTTCAGCCTGGGCGTTTACAATTATAAATTAATTTTAGTAAATTGTAAATGTTTTCTAATTTTATTCGTTGTAATACAACAATGCAAATGGTTTTTAAGTCTAACAAACTCAAATTTGTACGATGTATGCAAAAAATTGAAAAATATTGCAATTTTGTTTTATTTCTAAACGCTTGAAGCTTATATTTCTGTGTTTTCTCTGATTTATCTTGTTTAACCGCTAGTTCTTGCTTTTGAATTGATTTTCCTTTTAAAATAGTTTGCAAGCAATTAACGGATGCTTACTAAAAAAAAAACTATTTTATATAAGTTTGGGATATTTCCAAGACATTTTTAACAGCTCATACCTGAATACCTACTTTTTTCAACAATTCCCAGAACCTAAGGCTACTCAGGTAGATATTTGGTTACAACTAAGCCCTTATTTAACACTTTGCAAAAGGAGTTTGTTTAAGAAGAATGAGGAAACAATGGTTGGTGTGAAATGGTTGACTTCACGGAAAATTTAGATAAAAGAATAGAATTGTCACCACTCAGAAAAATACAAGCAATTTAACAATTTTAGGAACTTCTGGAGGAATGGTAGTATGTGTGAATTCATGGAAGGGGAATGTGACAGTTTTCGCCCATAAAAATGTACGCCAAAGACTTATATTTTTTTTGCGAGAATTTAAAATTTTGTTCTAAGTTTCCCGATTTATGTAATATAATCTATAAAATTTTCAAAAGATCAAATTGTATTTATTTTCATACTTCTATATACTTTGGCAAGCACTGTCTCGTTGCAAATTGAAATTCAAAAATGAAAGCGATAGGTTCTTAAAATGCTGTGGCTTCCTGATAGCTATTTCTGAAATCAATTAACAGGCTATTAATTAGCGGATACTTTATGGATTTCCTTTTTTGTGTTTTGTTTTTTGCTTATAAAAAGCCTCAAAAAGCCTTTGAAAGATATCTATTGAGCAAATTTAATTACAATTTATGTATTCCTTTTTTTAGAATAAAATCCTCGATGTCAAAGAAACGACTGACCTTGTTTTTTCACGAAAACAAATTATGAAATTCAAATTCTGCGTGACAACAAATGTAATAGATTCAACAGAAAGTATTCGTACTAGTAAAGGTGGAGGTCGAATTGTTTATTGGTACCCTTTCAAAAATGCTGTACATTTTATTGTAAACTGGCAGCCAACTAATAGCCGACATTAGTGTTTGATTACTAGTAAGGCCGTAAGTGTGTCTTTCTAGACAGCCACCTTACCTAACCTTGCTGCAGTAACTAACGCTTTATAACAACACATTTTCAAAACATCAGATGTATATTCCTCTAGCGCTCTATGAAATTTATTTTTCGGATATACGTATTGTCGTTCCAAACACGAAGTGGCGTATGTTCAAAATCTTAATTTCACAGTAGAGCCAAAACAAAAATTTACGAAATTTTGTTTTATGTTTTTTTTCCAAACCCATTAACCATTATTTCGAGGAAGTGGTTTTTATAATATGTTGCAAAGGTTTCTTCATAAAAATTTACCATTTTTGAGTAAATTCCAAGAGAAAAAGATGTAGATAAAACAGAAATTATTAATAAAATTAAAACGGTTTGTGATACAGATACGCCAGTTCGTGTGATGGCGAGCCAAATATCTCAAAATATCAATTTATGCAGATACGCCACTTCGTGTTTGGAACTACGATATGAACCACTAGCTTATTTAAAAAGGAACTGTTAGTTAGACAATGGGCAGTAGCCTTAAGCGATTCCTGGCTAGAGTATAGTGCCCAACTTTTTACTGAGAACCGCAACAAAGTAGAGCAAAAAAAAGTAGTAACGTCAAAACTTCTGGCTAACAGCGACTTAATATACAATCACAGAGGTTGTGAGAAATAGTCCTAAATATGATCCTGTCGAAATGACAAATACTGCATTCATAAAATGCGTTGTTTATTTTTAGGCCTTACAAATTTAACAATATCCTCTTTTCCTCTTTACCCAGTTGTGAACTAATTTGTTTCATAAATCCTTTTGAGCTGAGCCCAATTCCTTATGATCTAAGAATATACTGTTTGAGGAAAACTTGGCCTTATTCTTTTAGCTTTTATTTTAACTATTAACAATTCGAGCTAATGCTTCTCTATTATTTTCTCAAATTTCTATTAGCTATTATTATAAAATACGTGCAAATTTTGAACCATTATTTTCTTAAATTCTAAATGTATTTTAGCATTAGCGGAGAAATTTAAAGAAATCTTAGTACAAAATTAGCTAAAAGCTAAAAAAGCTAAAATAAAAGCTTTAAAGCTGAAATGGAATTCGCACGTGAAAATGAAACGGAAAGAACTCGATATCAAATATAGAGAAATGTACTGGCTACTGGGAAAACATTTCCAGCTCAGTACGGAAAACAAATTGCTTTTATACAAGCAAGTACTAAAGCCGGTGTGGACCTACGGTATACAACTTTGGGGTTGTACCAAGAAAACAAATGCCAATATTCTACATACTTTTCAAAACAAAGTACTTAGAGAAATTGTACAAGCACCATGGTATATTCGAAACGACGATATCCACAGGGATCTCGGAATTCCAGCAATTGAAGCTGAAACTAGAAGCTTCGCGAAAACGCATAAAAACCGACTATTCGGACATATCAACAATACAGTCCGACAAATTTTGGTCGAGAGCAATTTATTTCGACGACTACAAAGAACGAAACCGTTCGACTTGGCAAGATAAGATAAACCGCGTCTAAATTGCGGAACATGCAGGATCTTTCATTGGAAAGTAGGTATCCTGTCAAAAGTTGTTATTTCGTGATAGAAAAATTACTTGATAAGTTATATCTTAGTTCCAGTATCTAACAATCTTTCGAAGGGTGGTGTTTAATGTCATTAAAAATTGGACACTACTATGAGCACGCGCTTGATATTCTCATAGTGTCTTTGAAAGATTTTCACATACCCTCGGAATTATAAAGAAATAAAAAATTGTACATCATCTGATTGTATTTATAAATAATTCAAAGTGAAATAATGCCGACTGAGCTTTATTTCATACTTCAGCAAGGTGAATTAAGACCGAAAAAGGAAATTCGGTGTTAAATCGATTGCCTTTATTTCACTGCACCGTCTAAATAAATTCGGCCGTGAGTCGTTTGGTATATCCATCCCCACTTCAACCTAAATAATTAACTACTTCTCTGTATGAGTTTACTTATTAACACTCCGCATCCAAAAATATGTGGCTTGGAATTAACCTAACTGCGCACATGATAAGCTATACCATGGCAACAGGTAAGTTTCGTACCTTCAACAATCAGCCGCAGGAAAAAAAAATCTCTTCAACGACGATAAATTCCTATCCCATACAATAACTAAGAAAAATCTGAATCATAAACAAAATTCCACAGCGAACAATTCAAAAGAATCCATCAGGTAAAACACATTTTATTTCAAATGCACACGTAATTTACAGACTGATTACCTTTTTAGGATCAAAACTTCAACTAAAAAAAGGCGATGTGAAAAAGCAGTCACTAAACTAAAAATACATCACCACATTCATAAATAATGCAAACTGTGTCAAATGACGTCACATACAACAGACTTCAATGTGGCCTTATACCACGCACATCAACCGCAGCAGCCTATCACAAAACTGGAAAGAGTCTATAATAAGTATCTTTTCGAATGCGACCACATACAAAGATCACAAGAATCAGTGCTGTGCACCGGACTCACAAAAAGATGAGAGATATTCTTGGATGCTGCGTTTTTTATTTATTTTATATATTTCAACACTGCACCACACCAGCAGCAACAGCCTACATAAACATGTCAAGAATGCCGACTGAAATTCCACAAAAAAATGAACTGGACTGCGATGTGGATGCACACACCAACAAAAGTCACGATCGCTATCTGTTAAGTAGATGTTAAGTGGATTGATGTGATCGATGTTTCGATCTGCTACGTCACTAGACAACTTTGCGCCATAAAATAATGGGGCCGGTTGCCCCCCTCCTCCCGAATGGAAGTCATCTCATCGCATCGTTTTGTTTGGGGCAACGCTGAATGAATGGGTGTTGACCCTCAAACATGAGGACTTAATGTTTTTCTACCTTAGTAGGTTATCGATTTGTTTACACCTGCAGGCAAAACGAAAGTTTCTGGGGCGTACAAAGAGATAAGGAAAAACTTTCACATACAGGTTGGATTATGTTTTGTCTTTTTTTTCAACGCCAGATGACCGGTGACAGATAAACGATATTTACCATTAGAGATTGTTCGAGTTGGGACTTGGGAGTCGAGTTGGCTTTAGTTAGCTTTGCTCTGGTTTCGGAATCGATGAGGTTTTTGCTAATTCGAGTAAGTAACTCATTCGCAAATCTAAGTGATATTTTGAGTGATTATGTGATTGACACATATGGTGAAGTGATTCATATCTCATATAGTACGGTGTACGATTTGTTTGTGTCAAAAAACTCTTAACGAGACGGGATTTTAGACTCACTTCAACAACGAATTTTGAAGCTAACGAATCAATTTGAATTTTTTTTTTGTTGCAACAAATACATAATTCGATCTGGCTTTTGATATGTGTATACCTTTACAATGGTCAACTAACTTGCTTTGCTAATAGATAGGGTGCTTTGAAATATAAATACCACAAACAAGTATTGCTACCATCATTATTTTGATGGCACGAAACGAAACTAATAAAGATTCGACTAAAAAATGATCGTTGGTGTTTTTTTTTTGCGATTCGGTCGCTGAATTGTTTTCAATTACTGAATAAGTGTGAAGTACATACGTCATTCACAATGACAATAGGGAAGCAACTCTAAAGTTAAGACATTTGTGAAAAATGTCCCTACTGTAGCCAATTGATGGTTCTTCGTCAATTAATTGCGCCTTGGAAACGGGGAGAATTGAAATTCTGGAAAACTTTCAATATTTGCAGCCGCTGATGGCCGATTTTTTGTAAACAAAACACTTTTTACATTTTTTACGTTAAAAGGTAAAAAACTTGTAAAATAATTTTAAAAAAAATGTTTAAAATATGCATTTGTTTTGACAGATAGTCATTTTGCGTCACGTTTTTGTTGAGTGAGTTGAGAGGGTGCAAATTCATACTCCTCTTCGGAAAAGGCTAACTTTCGAGAGGTCAAAAAAAAACTTATAGACATCTATTTTACTTTGGACAGTAAATCTAGCTTTTATATTTAAGGATTCTTTTGTTTTGTTTTGCTTCTTGACTTCTTGATTTGTAGTAAATAAATATTTAATTTTGTTGAAGCGTTTGTACTAATCAATTGGAAACAGTTTTTGAGGTAAAACACTAGACGACATATTTTTTAAACGCATTAATATTCTCAGCCGCTTTAGTAATAAAGTTGGAAAGGCATACTTATGTAGGTGAAGCCTGTCTTCTGAGAGCCATTGAACTTGTAACTTAGTTAGCGTAGTCCATAATCTCAACATGTTTGCAATAGCCTGTATAGGTGACAAATTCATGTGGTGAAATCCGTAAAGGTATAAGACAGTTTATATAACTATGTGCCACTCGGAAGCTGATAGGCAACATTCCTTGGGTATCCTCAGCTGACTCTGCCAATAACTGCAGCTACATATAGCACACACGGGCTTGCAAGTAGTAGTAATTTTGCTAGAGGTCTGCAGATACTTTCAGTGCATACACACTCTTTTACGTCTACGAAGCCTATTGCACGGAAACAAAAATAATGCAGCGCCATGTTCTTCACAATATCACATAGTTTAATATCGTCACTCCCTCCGAAAAAAGATCTCTCATTTTGCGCCGAAAAATACAATGTTCTGGAGTAGATTAAATTCTCATATAAACGCACACAAGCATCATTGCTGATACAGTCTTATTTTAATAGAGACTCAATTTTCAAATCCATGGGTTGTTCTGGAATGGATCCTTTTCTCTTTCAACTCTTGGCAACTCCATGTTATTTTGTTTTTCAATGCAACACTTTCTTAAGTTTGACACGACCTGATGCGCTTATACATACTATGCGCTAAATTATCAGACTTTCGAAGCCATAATTACAGTATCGACATATGCACTAAACCTCCATTTCGAAGTACCTATCCATCTCCAAAGAGTTGTGCCTCTCTTCACCTCCATGTGGGCTTTAACTCAAACAAAGAATATCAATCTCTCTGCATCTTTGAGAATATAATATATTCTCAAAGATATTACATAAGGAGTCTTTCATTAAGGACTTGACATCTTCTTTCTTAAATAAAATGCGAACTATCAGATCTAAAAAAGAAAAAAATATTTTTTATTAAAAAAAATTATATTTATTTCATTTATTTATTACGCAGCGGTCGATACGTTGAACCCAATTTTCGATGACTCGGCCACACATTTCGAACGATCCGGCCGCTATTTCTCGTTCAATACGGTGCAACGCGACATTTCATTTGCTTGTCGAAGGTGTTACCATTTGAGTCAAATTTGCATAGTTCGCTTGTTGAGTGGGAGGTTACGTGTTCAAATCCGAACCAGTACCACGAAACATTTTTCACAAATAAAAACTGCGAATAAGTTTCAGTGAATTATAAGCGAACACAAAATATCAAAAAGTCTCCCCTAGCTATTAGGACGCCACTCGTGGAGAATATCCACTGCGCCACAAACTCTTTCCTATCCCTCTTTCTCTTCCTAAAAAAAAAAAAAACTTGAATGCCGCGCTGTGCCCCGCATTATAAGGGTATTCATAACCCCTTATGCGCGAGTAAAATTATAAAAAAAAAAAAAATTTTAAATTGTATGTTCAATTATGCAACAAATGGACAATATTTTGCGGCTAAGATTTCGGTTTTTCTTGGCATACTAAGGTGTATCCAGACCAGCGAAAGATTTGTCAAACATTTGTCAAACGTGTAGACGCCGATGAAGTATTTATTAAATGTTTATGAAATGTTTTTAATCACGCAAGACCAGAGGCTCGAAGATAACACTTCCTTAATATGGTGCGTTTTATTTATAAAAAGAAATAGTTTACAATCAGTTCGAGATGTAATGAAAATCTTACAGCATATTGCACCTCTGGTCCGCAATTGGAATTCTTAGACGAAGTAAATGACAGCGGCTTAAACGCGAAAACCCAAGAAGAACAAACTGAGGTTAGTTACAAAGAACTCGACGAAAACAGTTGCAATTACATTTCTTTATACTGTCTTGTGATGATGTGTTTCCGAATACATTATTAGTTTTGAAAATAATTTAAATCTATCCAGCCTGATAGTTTCCATTTTCCATTATTCCAAGATTTTCCAGTCATTTGACTTTTATGTTAAAAGAAAAAAACAAAAAGCAACTCTCACCTTTCTGCAGGGAAACTTGTGAAACAACAATTATTTACTATTGGGAAACTGCGAAATAGTTCATAAACATTGTTTTGTTAAATAAATGGTTATGAAACATTTATTTAAATTTATAGAATGAAAAAGCAACATCTCGAAAAACGGGCTGGAAAATTATTCGCATGTGAAAAATAGGCTTATTGATTGTTTGTGTTAGGAATGGTGTCGAATATTTTAGTCTGGCAACATGACTGTGTGGCTTGGCTATTAAGCACAACAACATTTAAGAATGAAACAAACATTTTCCTGAGATCCTGATTTGTGATCTCGATGAAAAGCAGGATCATATCCTGTTGTTGTAGTTGCATGTAAATCGATAATCTATATAGATTATGGTTGGTAATAAAAAACGGTTTATATTATATAGGTAGAGACATTTAGTTGAATGTGTAGTATGAAAAAAAAGAAAAAAACTGATGAAAACATAATTATATATATTATCATCTCACTAATCTATCTTCTACCCTGAAATTGCTTTCCATGTTTAACCCTTCTTCAAATTCTTCTACCAACTTCGATGGCAAATGGCTAGTTATTAAACACTTCTCACTGATTTCTACTCGCCCCTCATTTCATTTCATTTTCAAATCAAACACAGTAACGTGAAGGCAACGCCCAATCGATCATTCATATCTTCATTTCAACACATATTTCAGTAAGCCTAGCATCATCCTTTTAACCCCGGACATTATCGTCGACAGTACGTGTTAATATTAATAACATTGTACAACGTTGGTACCTTGGGCACAAAAAAAGATTTCCTCGATCACTAACTCATGAACTACTATTAGTGAAAGATGACCACTTCCAGCAACAATGCAGTCTATACAAAAGATACAAAGTTACATCTGCAAAACCAGATCACCTGCATTATAAACATGTAGTAGTATATTGCTATTAGAGTAGTAGGTTATATCGTCTGTTACGGTGACTCTAATAAATGCGACAGACATCTGTGCGCGGTGCATCATACACCAACTCCGAATGTAGGTTGCACGCCCGAGAATGGATATGCTCACCACATATATTAAGTGCAATCTTCAATTTGATACTTCTCCGAAGGTGTGGGTCAGTCAGTGGACGTTTATGCCGATTACAGCTTCTTTCACTTACTTCTGGAGAGACAGATCGTACAGGCTGATCGCTGATGAAATGTGAGATTAGGAAGTGGAGAAACTTTGAAGGCTGAGAGAAAAATTTACAAAATGTGGGGTTTTCGAGTGCGCAATGTGTATCCGCATGTATGTCCGTTGCATTTTATCATACACATATATTTTTTTTACTTGGTCTCGCTTACAAAGTACATCCGGTTGGATTTCTCTCGAAGAAATTTCTTCAAGTAAAGAGATGTTTTACGTGTTTTATCTTGTATCTTTATCTTTTTCTTTAGCAACCGTGAAGCGTCGAATTTGTCACAGATTTTTGCAAAGTGATCACCGATCAGTGATCAGGGATATAGTTAACGCTTATAAAGTGTTAGCGTGACTTTAATTGAACTGACAATAATTATGACAGGTAGCTGAACATTGAGAAAGAGTTTCAAATTTAGTTTGACATAGGAGTATGAAATGTAATCAACTGTTAACCGCATTGTCTTCCATTGATACGGACTGGTAAGAAATAGAACATTATATGTACATATACGGCCTTACTAATAATCAAACACTAATGTCGACAATTATTTTGCTGCCAGATTTACTAAAAATGTACAGCATTAGTGAAACCGTAGCAATAGCCCTAATTCCTTCACGGAAAGGGAAGCGGCGCAGCTAGCTAGGGCCCGGGAGACGATTAAGTCGACTGAAGATGTGTGGCGCAGCAGCCTAATAGATAGGAGGCAGAACCCGACTGACAAAGGGAAGTTGTCTGGACCAAGGGAGGAATGCCTATTGCCTTCCGCCTTGGAAAGGTCAAAACCCGGAAAATCGGGTGCCGGCCCGGCTAAAGATCCGTCTAAGGCTGAGCAGACACCCGGTTGCTCAAAAAAGGTTCTGCCTGGCAGGAAGTTAGGTAGACAGCGGACTTCTGGAGGAGCCGACATGAGATTGGCCGTAGCGGGGGCGAAATGCCAATTGCCTTTCACCCCGTCTGCGACTGATCCAAAGTGTTCTGGGGCTGTCTCAGGTAAGGATTCGTCTAAACCTGGGAACGCACCGGTAGTCTCCAAAAGAGGTCGCAACGACGACACCATCTCCCCGGTAGTAGGCAGGCAGGCAAAAAGGCTGAAATTCGCCGAAAAGGTGAAAGAAAGTCTACGCGTCGCTATTGTCGACTATGGCAACACAGAACGGAAGCTCTCATCTAACCAATGGGAGCTTGTAGAACAACGAATCCTTGATGGTGTCAACGATGCTATCGTGAAGGCGGAAAGCAGGCTTCCATTGTTTGGCCAGCTGTCTACCTTCAAAGGCTTCAAGACGATAGAGTGTGATAATAAAGACACACTAGACTGGTTGAAGGGCTTCATCGCCAACATGAACGCACCTTGGTCAAATGCTGACCTGCGCGTTGTTGATAGGAAAGAAGTCCTGGAAATGACCAGACCGAGGGGAATTATCCACATGAGAGGGCCTTATTTACCTGTGGAAAGGATAGAACGGAACCTGCAATTCCTTAACCCGGAATTACAAAGCAGGGAATGGAAAGTCCTGGAAACGGGTGAATATACCCAGAACGGTATAGATGTGACGATACAACTAAGTCACAAATCGTCGCCGCTATACTCCGTAAGCAAGAGTTTAAAGTCCGCGTAGGCATAACGCGATGCAAACTCCGGCTGTTAGCGGTCAAAGACAAGGGAGAGCAACCGACAACTCGTGATGAAGATAATACAACTAAATCTTCATCACAGTAAGGCGGCTAGTGCCAATCTCGTTCTCCTCATGGAAACGAAACATATAGATGTCGCCCTCATACAAGAACCCTGGATTCTCCGGGGAAAGATAAGAGGGCTGAGTTCCAAAGACCTGACAATTTACCATACACCGAATAATGGTAAGTCTCGAACTTGTATTGTAGCCAGAAAACAGCTTAAACTTTTTCTTTTACCTAGTCTCAGCGATTCGGACCAAACAGTTGTCAAGTGGGACAGGGCAGGAAAAGGCGCTTTGATACTGGCATCAATATACAGTAGTGTCCGCTTATAACGAACTCGAAGGGACTGACCAAATTGGTTCGTTATATAACCGAAGTTCGTTATAAGTGATACGCTAAGAAAATCATAAAGTTTTGTTTTGAAAATCAATAAAAAAAAAGAGAAAGGGTTCAAAACACATAAAAAATAAGTTAATATTTCAGTATAAAGCATTAAATTTTTTGCAATTTTTTTATTTAAAAAAGTCATGAATCTTAGATTGTTTTGTTTGAGAAGATTTCAATTCGCTTAAAAACAATTCGACGTCTGCAAGTCCATATATCGCTTTGTTTTACGCCTTGTTCTAAACGCTTTATTAAGTCGTATTTGTCTTTTAATGTGAAACATTTTCTTTTATTTGTTTCTAAATCTCCCATTTTACTTAAATGATTTTAAAGCGCGTCACTTCACTCAACCTTTCGGTTGTAAACATAGGGTTACTCGGGGAAGTACCGAACAAATTATATTAAAGGACAAAATGTTGACGTTTGAGAATGTTGGTTCGTACGCAGCTATACAGTTCTCGGAGAAGTCCCGAAAAGTTGGGAAAATCTGGATGACAATGTAAAGCGACAGATTTTTGGTTCGTTATAACCGGACATTTTCTTTATTTCACGCGCAGAATGGGTTCGTTATATGCGAAAGTTCGCTTTAGGCGGGTTCGCTATATGCGAAATTAAAATTCATAATTCTTATGGGGCATTGATTGGGACTTCATGAAATGGTTCGTTATAACCGAAAGTTCGCTTTAACCGGGTTCGCTTTAAACGGTTACTACTGTATATGCCTTACGAGTCGGACAACCCACCCTCAGAGCTATCCTGTTCACTAGCCAGAACAGTTGAAAAGGAAAGATGGGACCTGATTGCTGGCTGCGATGCCAACTCCCATCACTCGCTCTGGGGCAGTACGGACATCAATGTACGCGGTGAGTCCCTCTTAGAATTCATTATTAAAAATAATCTCCTGATAGCCAATATCGGCAGTGAGCCGACCTTTATAACTAGGAATAGACGTGAGGTGCTAGACGTAACACTCTACAGTAACTCACAAACTCTAACTGTGAAGGAATGGAGGGTCTCCTCTGAGCCATCCTTTTCGGATCATAGAATTATAGAATTTCTAGTAGAAGAAAAAGCAATAGTTATAGGTAAATTCAGAAATCCAAGGCTCACCAACTGGGACGTATTCGTCTCAGAGACCGTGGAAAATGGTCAAAACCTGAAAGATAAAGCAATAGGGACACCAGACGAAATCGATGCATTCACAGAGAGTTTAAACAAAATTCTAAGTAATGCATACGATAAAGCCTGTCCTCTACGGACAATCAAGAAAAGAAACTCTCGATCGTGGTGGTCTAAGGACCTACTTGAAATCAGGAGGAAAGCCAGATCTTTATTCAATCTGGCCAAGCGCACCAACTCCCAGTCAGACTGGGATCTATACAAAGCCGGTCAGAGAAAATTTAAAAGCGCTGTCACTAGTGCTAAACGCACTGCCTGGCATACCTTCTGTAATGAAACAGAAGATACTAGGGAATCAGCTAGACTTAGAAAAATCCTATCAAAAGAACCTGCGGTTCCGGGATATCTCAAAGACAATAATGGCAACTGGACACAGTCTTCGGAAGAGACTCTAAGTCTCCTTCTCCTCACACACTTTCCGGGTTGTATCCCCAATACAACCATCCAGTCTGCACCAAGCACCGCAACTACCGTTGCAATTCCAGATGGTATAATAACCGAGGAAAAACTTAACTGGGCGATTGAGACTTTTTCTCCATTCAAATCTCCTGGGTTGGATGGAATTTTCCCAATCATGCTCCAGAAAGCCAGGTCAATTATTGTACCAATTCTGATGAGACTCTTCACGCGCTGCCTAGAATGTGGACACATTCCCAAGGCATGGCAAGAAGTAAAGGTTGTCTTCATTCCGAAGGCAGGCAAGTCCAGCCATACGACTGCTAAAGACTTCAGGCCTATAAGTTTAACATCATTTATCCTGAAGACCTTGGAAAAACTATTAAACGTTTTTATCCGCAGTCGACTGGACGAAAAAATGATCTCAACGGCTCAGCACGCATACATTAAAGGTAAAGGAGTTGAGACCGCGCTGCACGAGGTCACTAGCATCATAGAAAAGTCCTTACAAGACAAAGAATACACACTGGCCGCGTTCCTCGACATTGAAGGAGCATTCAATAATGTTAGGACGTGTGCAGTGAAGAGAGCACTACTCAATAACAACGTAAACCAAAAGCTTACCAATGTGATTGAAAGTTTGCTCAATGAAAGAAATATTAATGCAAAACTAGGTGACATTCAACTTAGAGTGACAGCCTCAAGAGGTACACCACAAGGAGGAGTCATCTCCCCCTTACTCTGGGTCCTTGTCATAAACGAAATACTACTAAAATTCGAAAACAGAGGGGTCAAAGTAACTGCTTATGCAGATGACGTAGTAATACTTGCTACAGGCAAATTCCTACCTACCATAAGCGAACTACTAGAAAACGCATTACGAACACTTAGTACGTGGACAAAACAATGCGGTCTTGGAGTCAATCCACAAAAAACTGAGCTAGTCTTGTTCAATAACAAAAGAGTGATTCCAAACTTCGATCCTCCAACTATTGAGGGTATACCTCTCAGGGTAGCGGAGAGTGCTAAATATCTGGGTACGATCTTGGATAGGAAGCTCAATTGGAAATTAAATGTCAATGAGAGAGTAAAAAAGGCTGCAAATGCTTTTTACGCATGCAACCGAATCTTCGGAAAAAGGTGGGGACCAAACCCTAAAATAATTCTGTGGATGTATACGGCTGTTGTGCGTCCAATACACACATACGGAAGCTTAGTCAGGTGGCAAGCCACAAACAAAGCATCGAACTTAAGACTAATGACCAAAATACAAAGACTAGCATGTATAGATACAACCGGCGCAATAAAACAACACCTACTGCTGAAATGGAGGCAATCCTCAACCTGGTACCCCTAGACCTACACATGCAAGAATCTGCAGCTAAAAGTGCCCTCAGGATCAGTCAAACCAAAAGCCCTACAGAATGGGACATGCACAGATTCTGAACAAATACGTGGGAGACGCTGTCACTTCTGACTACTTGTCTCCCAACCTTGACTTTGATAAACCATTCTCTTGCTATTTCCCCAGCAGGGAGGAATGGAACACAGACGAACCCACAAATATAGGAAATCGATATCCATCTACACAGATGGATCTAAGATGGACTGTGGTACAGGTGCTGGAATTTTCTCCGAAGAGCTAAAGATACACCACTCGATCAGACTGCCTGATCACAGTAGTGTTTTTCAGGCGGAGGTTCTGGCAATCGCCGAAGCTGCCCATATGGTGTCAATGATGGCAATACCAAATGATGATATTACCATTGACAGCCAGGCGGCTATAAAAGCAGTGTCTGCTATTGAAATAAAATCGAAGCTAGTTCGCCGCTGCCGTGAAGAGCTTAATGTTCTCTGCTCGCAGCATACCACGCGCCTCTGCTGGGTCCCTGGACACAGGGACAAAGCCGGCAATGAGATGGCTGATAAACTGGCAAGAAATGGATCTGCTATGGATCAAGATCGGGCGATTAAATCGATCAATCCACCGCTCTGTAATCTCAGAGAGAGAGAGTGGAAAACAAGATTCGAATGAAAGCCAACAACAGGTGGAAGGAATTAACTACCTGCGAAATTTCACGGAAGCCATGGCCGGAGTATAATGCAGGTCGGACTAGCAAGCTTATGCGGTTTGATAGAACGTCGCTGCATAAACTGGTAGGTGCCCTAACAGGGCACAACTTCCTGAGAAACCACACAATGAAATTAAAACTCAAGAATGACGATATATGCAGGGGCTGCGAAGACGAGGAGGTGCATGAGGACACACCTCACTTCCTCTGTCACTGCCCAAGTCTGTGTCACTTGAGGAACAGAACACTTGGAAGATACCACTTCCATGACATACAAGAACTTTCAGATGTTAATTTATCTAATCTTTACAGGTTCATAAATACATCAGGATGGCTGGACAAGGTCGAGTAATTAGAAGGAACTAACAACATCGCCAACAACATCGGCTACCCCCCAACAAGGGCATCACAATGGGTCCACATGGACCTAAGTGGGGTACTGCAGGGTTTACCCTGCCGTATCCACCCGTTAACCTAACCTAACCTAACCTAACCGTAGCAATAAACAATTAGTAGACCTCCACATTTCATAGTGCAACAACTTTTTTAGAATCTATTAGATTTGTTGTCATGGCAGAATTTTAATTTCATAATTTGTTTTCATAAGAAACAAGGTCAATTGTTTCTTTCCCAACGAGGATTTTATTCTAAAACAAAAACAATATATAAATTGCAATTAGAATAGAACAGAAAATAAATTACAATTAAATTTACCCAAAGGATATATTTCAAAGAATTTTTGAAGCTTATTAAAAGCAAAAACAAAAATATAGGTAATGCACAAAATATCTAATGTCTGTCAAATAGCACATGCAAATCAGTAATGCCCTATCGTTCGTTCGGGCACAGTTTTCGGTACTTTTTATAGTACGCTTTCCTCTGATTTCTATAGGCGCAGTAGCTTAGTGGTTAGTGTGTTGGACTACTATGCGAGGGGTCGAGGTTCGAATCCCGCAAAAACCCAAATTCCAACTCAGGGTTTTTTCACTGCGCCACCTCTCGCGAACGTCTGACAAACATCCGAGAGTATACCTGTCTTGAAAAAGCTTCTCAATTAGCCATTTGGATTCGGCATAAAATTGTAGATCCCTTCCATTCGTTCCAAAAATGAAAAACTCACACAAAACGAATAGTTGTGAGAAGCTAGGCCTAGGGTCCCTCCGGACCTGTTGCGCCAACTATTTATTTATTTATTTTCTCCTCTGATTTCTAATACTTCATGATTGTTGAGTGCATTTGTATCGTAATAAGATCCCTTTCAAATTATTCAATAAAAGGAAGTTTATTAGAATGCTTTCATAAAAATCAAACCTTATTGATGGTGTAAAGATCACAACTATTTAATCGTTAGCAAGTGAATATTTTCGCAAAACCGAAAAAATTGTAAATCCTCGCAGAAAAATATAAAGCCGTGGCGCACATTTTTATGGATGAATTCACACATAATAAATACCTGTTATACCCTCAAGAAATTCCTAAACTTAAAACAAAAAAAGAATCATATTGTAGACCCAACAAAGTTATACTCTGTCCAAGAAAAATTTTCAGTACAGGCCTTATGGAGGAGTATTTTTTCTACCAGTGGTGCCTGTAGCTACTCTCACGGCACTCAAACACAATATTTGCCACTGAAATAAAAACGAAACCACTGGCATTCCAAAATATTTGTTGTAAATTTCCTGAAAATCGCATACATCCCACCACAACCATTCTACGCGCATATTATCTTACCGGAAAAGGAAAAAGATAAAAGTGATTTATTTCGTTCAATTATTTTATTTTAAATTGGAAGATGGTAACCCTAACAATATTGCTCTCTGAGTTATGGCGAATTATCATACACACTACGGCAACCCTGTGAGAGCTTTAAAAAGGGACCGATTTATGTAAGTCATTGCAACCAGACTGAGAGACAAACATCCTATCATCCCTGTACTGACAATTTTTGTTGGACAAGAATTCTTCCCAACAATAGCCTCTTCACTCGTATGAGTCTGTTGAAATCTCACAGCTCACAGCTTGCGGGAAAAAGAGAGGAATAGGCGAAGAAGACCCGGGAGAACGACAATTGACAAATAAGCACCTCGTAGCAACAACAATCAACAACGCACAGAGGTTGGTCTTCCCCTCCGTTCTAATAACCAGTTGTCGGGCTTGTACTCGTCGCTCAGTACAATGCAAGTTAATTTCCTGACAGGGGAAAAACAGAAATGTCTTCCCATGTAGAATTATATACGGAGAATTGACTGTCAGAATTCAAAACTATTCAAACAATCACTTCAAAGGAGTCTGATGATGAATTAGTGGTGTAGTTCGAAATAGCTTTCATTCCTACCAAAAGTGACTGTGTCTGCGAGTTGTTGTTAAGAGTGGTTGCTCTCAAACAATAATTCATAAACTTAAATTCAACATAATTTCCCAACAGAAATTGTCAGGGTAACCCCCAAACAAGCAAGAATCGTTGTTACTCCTCGCTTCCCCACTCAAAAATTAGGTTCAGTTCAGACTCTCTTTAGCTAAGCTTAGGCAAGAGCTAGTGGCGAGTATTCCTTCAAAAATATTCGTAAACATTCGTATGACTAATTTTGCGTAGGGTGAACAAGAAAATAAAGGAAAGAAAGAAGAAAAGATATTTTTTATTGACTTAAAATACAGGGTTAACGGATTGACGTGTTCAAATATTATGTTTGAAATACAAGCATTACTTGGTTTTTAACGTTTTAACGACTTCACCTTTTTCAAAATTCCATTGTAGAAATGACCATATTACCTTAGTAATCAATTTTTATCACAATCGTATGAACCGTTTTCGAGATATGACCAAATTGCAAACTTTCTCGTTCGTCAAAAGTTTTGTTGGGTTTTCTTATTTTATTAGATAGGTAGGTAAAGATCTCAAGAGCAATGCTAGGTATAAGAAACGGTTCATGAAATATAGAAAAAGGAATACACATAGTAGTGTTTAATAAAACTTCACTTTAAGTTTTTAAAAGTTGAAGCTCTAGAAACAGACAATTGTCGCAAGTTCTTGTTAGAGAGTTATAAGCTCCTACTGTACTATTCTATAGCTTTTACACTTTACAAGTTTTTGAGAACGAGAACAAGTGTAGTAAGAGTTTCTGATTTGTGATCTATTTTAAAATGATTTTCTTTTTGACTGGACTAGATCAATGACGCTGGTTTAACTTTTCAATAATTGAATACTTCAAGATAGATCGATATCTTTATACATAAATATATATATATATGTATATGCAAGAATTCAGTGATTTGTTTTCGAATTTGCTTTAGCAGTTATAAACTGAATATCAGGATGTACGTGTGTTCAAATGAAGTCGGATATTCTGATTGTTGGAATTATTTTAAGATGCATATTCAAAGAGGTTGAAAAAAATAGAAGTGGGTAATATTTGCTTAAAATAAGTTTTGCGTTGCTGTTATTGCATTTCTAATGAGTTTTTCATTAAGTTAGAAATGACCATATTACCCTAGAAATGAATTTTTGTTACAATCGCATTTACCGTCTTCGAGATATGTTCAAATTTCAAATTTTTTTAGCCAAAAAATGGATATGTAGTCATGGTAGCCTCACCCACTTAAGCTTAAATATCAGTTTTGGTTGAAATCGTTACAGCCGTTTTCGAACAAACCAAACTGGTACGAACATTTTATAAGGGAACTACCACTTATTATTGAGATTACCTTGTAAAAAAAAAAAAACGTGTCCGAGCAGTAAGCTCAGAACTCGAAATCCGAAGTTTGAACGAAATCCGGGCAGCCATTTAGGCTGTAAGCATTTGGAAGGACGGACTGACCGGTCAGAATTTTGCAACCCACTTTTTTAAGTTGGTCTATCGTAATGTCAGAATTGATTAACATCTCGAATTCGAAATTCTATACGAAAACAATATCTTTCTCTTAGTAAGTAATCACATAAACATTATGTTTACAATGTGAGGTGAGCTCGCACATTTAAATTATGTAGGCATACCACACCGAGCAGAACTGTTAATACTATGTGACATTTGCAATCTATACGAGAATGAGAAGATGTGTTCCATTTCAAAATGCCCTGTCCTCGGAGAGCTTCGTACAACGTTCTTGGGATGTGCGAGCGATGGCGGATACTCTAGGCATTTTGAACGGAGACCTAAGTTGGGATGCTCTGTACAAAATAGTTAAAAACTTCACTATTTAATTAAAAATAAAATGTTTTTATTTCTCTTATTGAACTGAAACTATTCCTCATATGCGTCAAATTTCGACAGCGAACTATGGAAATTTGAAGGTTTAAGTCCACAATAAATGCTACACAAGACCAACTAAATATTGCATGACTAACATTACCATTGCGACAAAAACAGGGCTTAATTGGAAAGAAAGCGACGATTTATGTTACTGTGACAGTGAGGTCAGACAAGGCAAAGTCGAAATGATGCCGAAACGAAAGGTTCATCCACCTGCGAGACTTTTATTTTATGATTTATTATGATTTGCTCGATGTCAAATTATTTGACAATATCACGTTACAACCCTATTACGCCTTTTAACAGACTGTAAAATGTTGTTTGCTTTCAAGTGCCTTCACACAGCCTATCGTAAAGTATTTGAATTAGAGAATGTGACAGATTGTTTGCAATAACACTTTGCAAATGAAAAGAGTTAAATTTAAGTAAGTCAATTGAAAATAAAAAGCAGAAACGAGTACAAAACCGAGGCGATTAAATCTTAAATTCGTTTATATAATATAGTTGGCGCAACAGGTCCGGAGGGACCCTAGGCCCAGCTTCTCACAACCATTCGTTTTGTGTGAGTTTTTCATTTTTGGAACGAATGGAAGGGATCTACAATTTTATGCCGACTCCAAACGGCTAATTGAGAATCTCTTTTAAGACAGTTTATACTCCCGGATGTTTGTCAGACGTTCGCGAGAGGTAGCGCAGTGGAAAAAAAACCCTAAGTTGGAATTTGGGCTTTTGCGGGATTCGAACCTGAGACCCCTCGCTTAGTAGTCCAACACACTAACCACTAAGCCACTGAAACTAAATTCGTTTACTTTTTCCCAATTCACTGGTATCGGGAATGTGTGCCAAGCTGTAATTTACACTCAAGGCTTGTTGCAAAAGATGTGAGATCACATGTGTGAAATAAATATTTTACTGGGCAGAAAGACTTTGGGGTAAATCGGGTAAAAGCTAATAAAACTGTTTTCACATCTATTTTAGCAACATTGAAGATGAAAACTGTAGACGGGAGCCATGAAACCATATGTAGAACTTTTTCTTATAGTTGGAGTGCTTGAAGCCAATGAATGAGTAAATGGATGTGACGTGTGAACTGCATATTACCATTTACTTTAGAGTTTAATAGGGAAGGCTTCCATAATTTCCATTATCGATTCAAGCTACTTCGTTCTTCGTTAGAGGGAATTTGGTTCGAATACAATATTCAGCCTCGGGAGGTTTACCTTCGCGAGTATAAGTTGAGTGAACTCTCTTTTCTTTGCTGAAGCTTAAATATTCTTCACAGTCAATCAAGACTACATGGATGGATGATTGATAGAGCATAGTTTGATAGTAACTTTGGTTATTTTGGGATATTTATAATAAACCGTATCTATAACACATTTACTATTAAATGCAAAGGTACCTATATCCAACTACATAATGCACCAATCTGCCACAACCACAGACGGACCTATATTCAATTAACAACGAAAATCTGGCACGCAATCACCATAAAAGGTCAATAGCTGATATTTAGCCCAAATACAATTCATTAACCTTCTTATCGAAGCGAGACATTTAACAGACACCTCCTACAGTAGTGTGCCCTGTGGCAACCGATATGCCTCGCCTTTCTCCAGCTCTTCTACAGCTTCTTCAATATTCTGCTTTTGAATTCAATGGCTTTTTTCGTCATTGAGTAGAATTCTAATGCGATGGAAAGAATAACGCATCGGGAACTCGAAACGACATACAAATTGATCACCGACAGATATGATAACGAACAACATCTAAAACGCAATAAGTCGTAACAAATTTGCATAACCAATATTCAACATATGGACAAGTATACGTAACCGAAGAGAATTGACAATAATCGTTAGAGCTGAGTAAGTTTCTTTCAATAAACAAATCACATAGCAAGGTAATTAAATTCGCGTTGTAATTATTTTATAACTATAATAATGGGCAACAAAGTATTTGGACAAAATAATAGCAATACGAACGCAGTGAATTTGAACAAACGTGTTCTAGTAATAAATTAAAATACATATTTTTATTGTTATATAATTCTGTTTGATTCAAAATATGCACAACCCTCAGCGTCACCCGCGTTCCAGTCCCAAATACTGGTTTGAGTCTAAATCTCCAGCATTTGAAACTGTTTAAATACTGAGTGGGGAAGCGAGAGCGAGGAGTAACAACGATTCTCGCTATTTTTGGTTTGGACCCTGACAATTTCTGTTGGGAAATTTTGTCGAAATACACTTGAAACTGATTAAAGTTAAATTGTTAGTTGAACTGGTAGGCCGTCTTCAGTTACTCGTGTCGAACTTATTCATACATTGTGATTGCTAGTTGATTAGTTGACTAACTCATTTAAAAATTTCATAGAATAAGTTTTATGAAAAACAAGTTCAAGTACGAGGACTTACGTAGTAGGCGTTTCTCTTTATTGATCTGTTCGGGTGTGATTTTATTTTTGACTGGAATAGACTGTGACGCTGGTTTAAGTTGTCTATGATTGGAAGTAGGGTTCGTGATAGGCCGATATATTTACATAGATATTATGTAAGAATTCAGGGATTTGTTTTTGAATTTGCAGCAGCAGTTATGGAGTGAGATTTTCTGATTGTGTAGACTCCAAGTGGTTGAAATTATTTTAAGGTGCGTATTCAAAATGATTAAAAAAGAGAAGAAGTGGGTAATATTTGCTTAAAAACAAGTTTTGCTGTGCTATTATTGCATTTTTAATGGAAGTGAGGTGTTGCAGTGGCGAGGGGTCGAGGTTCGAATCCCGCAAAAACCCAATTTCAACTTAGGTTTTTTTTTTCCACTGCGTCACCTTTCGCGAACGTCTGCTAACATCCGAGAGTATAACTGTCTTGAAAGAACTTCTCAATTAGCCGTTTGGAGTCGGCATAAAATTGTAGATCCCTTCCATTCGTTCCAAAAATGAAAAACTCACACAAAACGAATGGTTGTGTTGCGCCAACTATTTATTTTATTTATTTATTTTTTTAATTAAAAAACTGATTTATTCGCATTTTTTGAGAAAAAAATAAAGTACGGGATGTAGTCATCCTGTATTAGGAAAGATTAGTAGGTACTAATAAACAGCACTATAACTTTAGAGCGGATGCCTAACTTTTAACAACTAGTACTAACTTTAGTACTTTAGTACTAGTACTAACCTTAAAGCGGGCGCGACGGTAATTTTGAACAAACCCAATAATTTAAAGTTTGAGAAACTAAACACAGTTTAGGGAATTCTCTTTAAACAAATTTTGTATGAAATGACAGCAAGAAAAAAAAATAAAAATGCAGGAACGGAATGAACAGTTTTCTTTTATCATCAAAATATTCAAAAGGATTTACTCGGGTTTTATTTTTTTTTTTCTTAAAAGCCCAACATCTGTAAAAATTTCGAGATCTTAAAATTTAAAAAAAAAATCAAATTTTAAATTTTCCAATTGAAATGACAGATTGAGAGTCCATACTAAGGGATAAAGTGTACTTTTGGTGGTTTTAAATTTACTATCAGGTGGAGAGAGTGGGTTTTAGGTCGACTATAATAAGAAAAATACTAGTACGCACATTGTCACGACTATAATTTTGCGCCATTATCTTTGATATGTATTTTGATCGAAATCGTTAGAGCGGTATATTTTTTTTTTATTTAGCAGATAAAACAGAACCGTCAAAGAGGCTAACATTGACCAGGGGGGGTAACATTGACCAAAAGCAAACCAACTCTTTATATTCACTGAACCGGCATTTGGTATAAGTTGGAATTATAATTATATGCTCATAAGGAGTGCTATTTGTTCACAGATGACGGAAAAAAAGATAAAGAGAATAGGGACAATTCTTCCTACCTGAATAGCTAATGCAGTGAATGTTCGTTTTGTTGCACTTTTGATGTGCATCAAACTTCTAGGTATTTCTGAATTATTGAAACACTTTTTCGATAAAATGTTAGGTCATATAGGTAGCTTAAAATGTTGTGTATTGTAAATACTTTTTAATATAAATTTTAGTTTTTAGATTGCTTTTGAGATCAATTTATGGTCCAAAGGCTAACTTTGACCGAGGGCACTGAAACTTCGACCGGGCGTTCAAAGTTTAGAAAAAAACATATAATGGGTAACATTGACCACTACTATTTCGCCGAATAGTACCAAGGAAGAGCAATATCAAGTTGAAGCTATTTCATAGTGGGCATAGAATTTTAAAACCGCGAAAGTAAGATTGATGATGATCAAGTTGAAACATAATAAGGATATTGGTAGATTGACCAAAACACTTCAGTAAAGAGGAGAACATTGCAACTTAAAGTTTTGTTGTTAAATGTTAGCTCCACACAAACCAAATCCGAATAACAAATTCAGTGTATGTAGAGGTGGATCCTAGTAGGTACCTATGTAGCTACAAACTCTTTTTAAGAATGTGTTATATGATTTATTATTGCTTTAAACTACGCTCTGCCTGGTAGAAAAATGTGTCTTATAGAGCTCTAACACTTTTCATTTAAAAGTTACTTAATTGTTACTTAATTTAATAACAATATTTCTATATTTTATAACAGTCTAACAAATTTAAAATGTTTCTTTAATATAATCAACTAGTAAGATGGATTCAAATTGAATAAAACTAACTAAGTCCAACATTGACCGCCCTATCTTAGCTTCGAATTACTAAAGTTCAAAGGCAAGCCCCTATTCTTGTGTCATTTATTTCCCAATCGAGCAAAAAATCTAAATGATACAACTATTTGAAGTTTAAAAGTGGTCAGTGTTAGCCCGTTTGACGGAACCTATAATAGTTTTTGTATTATGTTTAGTTTGAAGAATAATATTGCTTAACTATTTAGCTGAAGCATTAGATACTTACTTGGTTTTTAAAGTTTTATCAAAGTCGAAAATGGGGTTTTCGAGATATAAGCAGTTTTTTAAATTTTGCGTTATCGGTGATTCGTATTGAAAATTAAGGACGCAATAATTTTGAAAACATCAATTTTACTCTAAGTTTGCATGTTGGTGATTGCCGTTTTAAGGTAAACTAAAGAAAAGTAAATTTAACAAAAAAAGAAATCCTTTCTTTCAAAAATCCATTGAATAGATTATAGAGAAAAACTGAGTACGCAGTCATGTTAACCTCACCTACATAAGCGTAAATCAATTTTGGCTAAAATCGTTCGAGCCCATTTCGAAGAAAAATCAAACTGGTACGAACATTTTATATGGGAATTACTCTTAATATTTATTTATTTATTTATTTCAATCAAATGAGTACATCTACTGTTCTCGCTAGGTAAGATACTTAATACAAAAATTATACTTGAAAATGACCACCAAAACCTCACAACAGAATTAATTTATTTTTAAATGAATCTCTCCTAACATGAAAATCAATAACATCAGAATATTTATTGAATTCCCTAAGGCAACTAGAAATTATATATGAAATAAAAGGCGATTTCTAAGAACTCTCGCAGGAGCATACAATCCAACTAATGATAATAGAAAAGGGCAATCGATATGACCATCTATCAAATCGCTAACAAACATAATGGAAAAATATTGCCTGCGTCTGAAAAGAGGTAAGATACCAAATAATTTGCACCTCGTCTCGGTAAGATGGCATTTCAATATTCCATCGCAGTCTACGAAGAGCTGCTCTAGTGAGACGCTTTTGGATCTTCTCAATTCTAAAATAATGTCCTTCGTAAAATGGATTCCATACTATACTGCAGTATTCGAGATGTGATCTGACAAATACAAGAAATAGATATTTAAGTGTATGAGGATCTTGAAGGTCTTTCGAATTCCGCAATAAAAAACCTACGTAGGTCAAGGGAGTTGGAGAGAGGTGACGATAAAAAGAAAATTTGACAATTAGATACATTGAGATGAAAGTCATTGTTGTTACACCATATAAAAAGGCGTTTAAGGTCTTCTTGTAGAAGAATACAATCTTGAACTGAGCGTATTGGTCGGAAGATCTTCAAATCATCGGCAAACATAAGACAATGGGAACTCAAAAAGAAGTCAGGAATGTCATTAATAAACCAAAGGAAGAGCAAAAGGCCCAGATGACTACCTTGAGTTACTCCAGAGATTACATAAATTGGTGACGAAAGTGTTCCGTTTATGCGAACATACTGGATACGATCCGTTAAGTAGGGATGAATCCACTTTAGGATATTGGAGTGAAATTCTAGGGTAGTCAGTTTGGAAATTAATATACTGTGGTTAACGCGATCAAATGCTTTAGCAAAGTCTGTATTACATCACATTGTAAGCCATTCTCTAGGTAATTCAATACAGTATTACAAAAATTGAGAGATTTGTAGTAGTGGATCTGCATGTAACGAAGCCCTGTTGAGACGGAGAGATAAAGCTTTTAAGAGAGGTGTCAGTTTGTCACAAACTAGTTTTTCAAACAACTCAGGGATAGTAGAAATTTTACGGATTGGACGATAGTTAGTAACATAATGCCTTGATCCTTGCCTTAATTTATATATGGGTGTTAAAAACGACTTCTTCCAATCTTTCAAAAAAATTCCAGACTGCAGAGATAAATTAAAAACCAAGCACAAAGGTACAGAAAACGCGGAAGAGCACTTTTGAAGTAAAATTGGCGGGATGCCATCCATACCCGGATTTTTTTTTAGTTTCATCGAAGAAAGAGCTATTTGAACTGAACACTCTAAGTTGCCGATATTTACGAGATCACAGGACATTGAGTTGTTACATGAGACTCTAGGTATGGTAGTACGACATGAATAAACAGATTTAAAGTGGTTAGCGAACATGTTACAAATGGTTGGTAGATCAGATTATAAATAAAGCTCCAAAAGCGTTTACTGTTTGTTTCTAAATCAGATTCAACAGAAAGAACAGACTTAAAGAAACTTATTTAAAACATCAAATTCTTTTTGAAGCGTCTGATAAGCTTTCAAAAGTTCCGGGTCATTATTTCTATTACGAAAACGTTTATAGGCCTTATTTTTCCTATTATGTAAGTTTATGATTCTGTCATTAAATCAAATGGGCTTGTTACCCTTGACAGACTAAATTTTAGGTGTAAAAAAATCAATTGCCATTTTCACAGTTTTGATAAATAACTACATTAAAAGAATTATCCAAGATACAATTATTGTTAAGAATATCTAACCAATTTATACTATCTAAATAGATTGAAATGTTGCTGAAATAAGCTTTAGCATAATTATACTTGAAGTTTGTGTCACCTGAACCCGGTTTAACTCATAAAACTTAAACTGCATGGATAGAGCTACATGAAAAACATAATTACGAAAAAGTGGGATCATGGAGCTGTTGATACTAATGTCGAGTTCGGAGTCGACGAATACCAAGTCGAGAATATTATTATTGCGGTTGCCTTTGCAAAAAAAAAAAAAAACGGCCGAACTGTAAGCTCCAAAACTCCAAATCTGCCTCGGCACAGACGGACAAACAGACAGAATTTTGCAACCCACTTTTTTGAGTTCATCTATCATCGTAATGTCAGAATTGATTAACATCTGGAGTTCGAAATTTTGTACGAATACAATAGGTGTCTTTCTCTTTCTGCGTATCGAGAAATTAAAACAAAATTTCTGAAGTTGACTACATAAATGCGTTCTGAGCGTGATTTTGCAACAAGTTTACGTTTTCGCAGTTGATTAATGGAAGTTCTAGCCCCTAGAAAAGGTAGAATTTTTGGTCTTTTATAAGAACTTAAAAACGAATGTTATTTTTTTAAAAATGTCCTTTCCAAATTTAGATTATTAGATTTCCATGCAAGCTACCTTACACCTGCGCAATGTTTGAATGTTTGATAAACAGGCTTAAGTATTCAATAAATATAGCGTTAAAAAAAATAAAGTATTACAGAACTTTTGAACCCACGATTGAAATAAATGTCAAAATGGTCCATCGCTCGTTCGATTAATGTGAACGCGTGCACCCGCGTAAAAATCACAACAGTGTTTCAAATCAGGGAAATAGCTGTCGGAAATGCACCTGCAGATAGAGAACCAAGGACTGAGTCTCCAAAAGTGGCAATACACCTTTGAAAATGTAAAACCCATTACTACCAAATTACAAGAAAATAAATTAACGAGCGAAGCGTTTAACCGAATTGCGATGATATCAGTGTGACCACTGCAGAATTCGTCGCAGGAAAAAAGGCCAATAAGAAAAAAGAGAACCATTTCTGAAGCTATTGTGATAGATAACTGCGTTAAATTTTAAAGGTTTTTATTTGGAAATAACAACAGTTTGCAAAAAATTGGAAGCGCCTCCTCCAACTGAAATAGCAAAAATTTGTGACAGGCTCTCAAAATAATTGCCAAATTGCAACTTTAGTCGCACTTTAAATATTGCAGATAATAAATATATTTCCAATTTTTGAGTTAGGAATGTATTACCCAAAAAAAAAAATTATTAGAGAAATAAATTATTTTGAATGGTGTAGGAACCAAAGTGTCATATCTTTTTTCTTTCTTGCACTATGCTAACGACGGTTTTATTGATGCGTAGGGAATTGAGTTTTACGTTTGAGTAATGATCTATCTTAAATTTGACAAATTTTGAGTTACTACAGTATTGTAATATTAGTGCGATATGTCCAATATTCGGACCGCAGAGTTTAGAGACTTTCTCAAAGCAGTGGTAAAAAAAAAAAAAACTTTAAATGCCAAGTGATTTAATGTGTACTCCAACCTCTTGCAGCTTGCACATTAGTCAAACACACTAGTTTCTAAGTCACTACCTCTTTTAATTAGTCTCTATCAATGTGTTGATACAAAGTGAGATTTACAGCCATTTCCATTATCTGTATAAGTTGCCAAAATTGTGACAAATCAAATTATACCACTTTAATTAATACTAACAATTACCCAGAATTTGAATCAATATCCAAAGTCATGCAATCGGTTATTGCTGCCATTGGAATAACATTCATTGACCTTGACATGTGATACACCCACAAAGCTGCTGAAACACTGAACCAATTAGCTTGCCCTTTTGGTTAGCTTGCTTGCTGCACGCTAACACATCGTCCAACTTCATTCCATTTTTGTAGTCCTGCTGTAACAGTACGCGTGTTTTTATTGCGACGAATTTCTGATTCCTATAGCGTGGTTGTGGTTGTGTTACATGTTGTGTTATAAACACAAACTTTAATCACCTTTCCCCATGCAAACTTTACGAGTCCATTGACGGGCTTTATTATTTCCTTTTGTTGGACGGGGAATGGCTCTGTTTGTATTTGGCGAAAATAGATTTTTAAGTTGATGATGATAGAAAGGTTGGGCTAAATGACGTTAGTCCTTTAATAAGACAAAATATGTGTGTATTCGCACTAACTGAGTTAGTAGCCTAGTTTAGTAATGGAATGTGGTTAACAGGTAGTAATGGAAGTTTAATGTTTATAAATTTGGTAACCCAAAAGTAATAGGAACAGAAGTCCGTTCGACGCGCTAGTCATTACCTGTACAGAAACAGATCCTTTATTATTATGTATATATAGTTACATAGTTTATGTTGACAGCGCTCCAGTGCTGTCTGATGTGTTCATGATATTTCTGGTAAACTGCATTCAGTGTCATTCGCTTTCAGCGTGAGAGAAGTAGAAGAAAGTTTAACACACTAAAAGCCGAAACACACAAAAAATATACCAGCTTACACAACTTTATTAGAAATGTGGCTATAAACTGTTGTATTGCGTTCAATAAAAGTCCTTCTGCCTTTCACAACAGTACCTATCTCATTTAAGCAATCAACCGATAGGTCAAATCCGGTTTTATTCGGTCAAAACGGGTTTGTAGTTTTTTTTTTTTTTTTTTGTCACTTGCGTTAAAGAGTTTTAATATAAGAATAAATTCATTAAAAAAATTATTTTTGCTGCACCATGTTGAAAAAATTAAACGAAACTCAAAAGCAGCACCTTAAGCACCATTATCGGAACAACAACTTCCGCAGATGATATATCAACACAATTTATAGAACTCAGCTATCACCAGTACTCAGTACATTTGTAAATGGACGGGTTCCACTGCCCGCTAGACGTCTAGCACAAAATATCCCAGATGAAGGAACGCTCGCGCTAGAACACTAACGGCAGCGGCAAAGTCCCCACTACAATTAAAGAAATGATACAAATATCATAACAATAATAGCTGAATTGCTGTTTTATTTACATTATTACCATTTTATCACAGTTACACTTGCTCCGCTTCGTATTAATTTTCATTTTGTAAACTTTTGAACGATTTCCTTTGACAGGTAGTTTTTTTTTTCTCTCATTGTAGCGGGTAGTTTTGCGCTAGAAAAGTGCTAGACGTCTAGCGCAAACGGTAAAATGTAAATTTTTTTTATATGGAGTTTGACATGCTGCTAGTCATCTAGCGGGAAGTGGAACGCGGCCAATATATTATGTAGAAATTGCCTTAATTCTCATGTTGAGGCTTGACCGTCTGGCATCTATCGTTCCTGATATTTTATTTCTTATGCGAGAAACAGATTAACACAGCAACTTTTACAGCAACAGCAACAGCGAATTTAGGATAAGCTCTAACGTTGATATCGCTGTCGATTTTGCTGTGCTAATGTGCTCAAAGTAACTAAAATACATTGGTTCTAAAAAGTTGTCAAAGTTGCTGTTAATGTCGCTTTGTTAATCTGTTTCTCGCATTTATCTTTTCTTTTCCAATTTTATATTTTCTTGTTTGAATCGCCTGCTCTGATTTTATTTAAGTTGCTGATATTACAGTAACCCTAATGTTTTATTGTATAGTACATTCCTGTACTATCACGTACATATACCATGCTCCGACATATGTATACCTATAAATAAGCAGCTAGAATGACCAGAGAAATGAATGGCATGTGTCCAGAGAAGGCAACGCCCCAAGAGTAATCTCAACCTAGATTTTTCCCATCTAAAACAGACCACAATGCCTTTGAAACCCTAATATGTTCTTAGATGTGACTATCTTGAGACTGCCTTATTAATAAATGTTTTATTAAAGACAATCATCCAAACCACTTACATTGGGGTTTTGGGCTCTTGTACCCTCATAAGATACTTCTAATGGGAGTTCCGCTCCTTTTGTGGTCAGAACGTCGACATCTCCGTTACCCTCCAAACTTTATTCCACATCGTCCAATACATCGCATGGTGTAGTTAAGTGTTCCAATACCAAGACTTTCATCCGCTTTTTCAGGTTTGTCAGAAAATAATTCATTAAGAACGGTTCTATTTCGTACATTAATTGTTAAAAACACTGCGTTAGTGAGCCTAACTTTTATCGGAATTTAATTCCATCGGTAAATCCAGAGGTAAGAAATACAAAAACGCCTCGTGGTCAACTTTGCAGGCATATACATAATATACACAGTTTTTGTGTGTGGCCTTCCATCAAAGAGCCATATGTGTAATTATGGGTATGACTGTATATGTATATCAATACATCATTGTTCGTCTCAAGCAGTGGTGCCGAAAGTACTCCCATAGAAGTGCTGTACTACTTTCAACACCTCCGTACTCCCGTCATCCTCCTTTCATATTCGTACTCCTTTTTTTAACTTTCTCCATTACGTAGTAAGAGAAAGATATTGTTTTCGTACAAAATTTCGAACTCGAGGTGTTAATCAATTCTGAAATTACGATGATACACGAACTCAAAAAAATGGGTCTCAAAATTCTGTCCGGTCTGTCTGTCTGTCCCACAAGCCTACAGCCTAAACGACTGACCGGATTTCGTTCAAACTTCGGATTTGGAGTTTGTGGGCTTAGGGCACGGGGCCATTTTTTATTTTGCAAAGTCACCTGAATTAATGGTACCTACTTCCCATACAAAATGTTCGTTTGATTTGCTCGAAAACGGCTCTAACGATTTCAACAAAAATTGATATTTAAGCTTAAGTGGATGAGGCTACCATGACTACATACCCAGTTTTTGACTGAAAATTCGAGTAACGATACTTGTTTAAATTTGGTAATCAGGCCGATCATTGAATCCGCCGGATGCTCTGCGGACGGATTCAATCCGATCCGCAGTTGATCACTTCACAAGTGAAAACCTATCATTGAAAACGGCGGATGGACTACATTATCGGTCCGCAAAACCGCATTACCGATTGCTTGTAGTCCAGCGAGTCAGCTGTCAAATGAAATTTTTTTCTTATTCGATTTTGTTTTTATAAAGTGTACGAACATGGATAGCATTGTATTTTTCTTAAATTTAGAAGAAATTGCTAGTAATAGTGATACTAGGAGCATTAGAAGAGGTGTTAGAATGCGAGGAAAAGATGTCTGGATGTTTTTTCATAATTTTCACCATTGCCTGGAACTGAGGACGGGTTGTTTGTTTTCTAAATCGGAAAGATCAATTAACTGTTCGTAGACTTTTTAAATTTATCCTTTTTTTTTTCGAAAAATAAAACTTTTATTGCGTGTATGTGTGTTATTTCTTAGAGATCCGCATCGATTTTGATGCGGATTGAAAACAACAACATTTGTATGAACCGCGGATCGGTTGCGTTTTCAATGATAGGCATGAAATGTGAACTTCGCTACCGACATCCGCTCACTTACCTACCGGCGTTTTCAATGATAGGGGAAATGTTCAAAACAGGTACTACTCCCTCCGCAGAGCATCCGTCGGATTCAATGATTGGGGTGAATATGTCGAAAACGAAACGAAAACTAATTTCTAAGGTAATATGGTCATTTCCAACTTAATGGCTAACTCAGTTTTTCTCGGTATTATCGTAAAATGGATTTTTTTTAAATTTAGTTTTCCTTGAGTTACCGGAAAAGGGCAATAACGATTTTGACCAAAATGTAAACTTAGAGTAATATTGATGTTCTTAAAATTGTTGCGTCCTTAATTTTCAATTCGAATCACCGAAAACGCTAATTTTAAAAATTGCTCATATCTCGAAAACCCCATTTTTGACTTTGATAAAACTTTAAAAACCAAGTAATGCTTATATTTCGAACAATAATTTATAATCGGTTTTTAGCTATATAGTTATCTAATAGTATTTTTCAAACTATAAACACTGAAATATTTGGTACTGTTTTGTCTGCCAAATTTTACAAAAACCGCTCTAACGATTTTGATCAAAGTACATATTAACGACAATATCGGTATTCTAAATAAGATCGCGTACTTAGTTTTTCTCAAAAAAATTGAAGAAATCTGTTTTTTTAATTATTTCTCAAAAATGGCTACCCAAAAGCAGATTTCTGTTCATATATTTTTTTAAAACTCAATACCGCACTTTAAAATTCAAATTTGCAACAGCAATTAGAAATGGAATAATAGCAACGCTATAGAGCTTCAACGTTTAAAAACTAAAAGTGAATTTTATTTAACAATATGTATTCCTTTTCCTATATTTCATGAACCGTTTCTATTACCTAGCATTGCTTCTCAGATCTTTATCTACCTATCTAATAAAATAAGAAAACAACCAACAAAACTTTTGACGAAAGAGAAAGCTTTGTTCGACCCAGTCGTGCACTTTATTTTAAATACCTTAATTTCAAACTTAATTAAAATTTAAATTTGGCAGCACTTTTATCTGCCAAACTGCCGTCAAAATGGGAATTTAGCTCGCTTTTCGTTGGCTTCATGCTTGATAGCATACAGAGACGAGCAGTTCGACTCATTGGAGACCCTACACTCACATCGAATCTACAACCGTTGGTGCAGAGATGACAAGTCGCTGACCTGTGCTTGTTCTATAGGTACTTCCATGGTAGATGTTCTGAGGAACTCAAAGACATTATCCCTCGAAACGCAACTTTTGGGCGCCCAACAAGACAGGCTGCTAATGCTCATGACCATACAGTACACTTGACAACCGCGAGGACATCAACTTTCAAAAACTCCTTCTGTTACAGGACAAGCAAACTTTGGAACTCGCTTCCTGAGGATATATTTCCAGAAGACTACAATTTGCAGCAATTTAAGTGCAGAATAAACATACATCTGCAGGCATCTCGGGGCGCTGTTGAAGCGTTATAGGTTCGCCTTTCCCGGGAGAAGTATATATAAAAAAAAAAATTTTTGCAATTTTCATATCAGTTCGGTGTTTACTTTATTATTACCTGAGATTGTGTTTTGGTGGTTCCTTCTGTTGTTGTTTTTTTAACTCCGTGAATTTTGATATATATGTAGTTCAATAAAATGAAAGGTTTTGTTAAATTAATGCTTGAAATATTGAGATTTCTATTGGAATAAATCAAAGTCAACTTGTATTATAGATATTTTAGAGTATGTAATTGGATTCCTTGGCAAAAAAAAAAATCTTTAAATGTGTCTTGTGCGCTGGAGGTTCTAAAACAAGTGAGTCTGCTGCTGTTCCTATGTTTTTTTTTACAATTTTTTTTAAGTTAAATTAAAAATAAGCCATTAAATAACGTTTGAGTAGAAAGGTATCTTAAGTTATTATGTTTCTGTATATTGTAAATTGTGCGGCAACAAGCCTATTTACTTTATAAAGGAAATAAATATTTATCAAAAAAAAAAACAGATTTTTGTTCCCGCATTTATTTTTGAAGACAACAAATACCTGTACGTCTATTTTTTTAAATGCTTTCCTTTTTTGTCTGCTGTACTACCTTATAATATTTGCCTCTGGCAACACTGGCTCTCGAGTCCCACTTTTTCCTAGCCTTGCAAACTCTTTCTTAAATGTTTCATTTCAGCTACTAATATATTACCGCAACAAGATATGTTGCACTATCGAGAGGGAAAGTTCACACAATTCAACCCAGTTTCTGAGCCTATTTCAGAGTCCGATTTCATTATTGCTTAACATGCATAGATTTGTTATCTGAACTATAAGCCGTATCGGTACATCGTCACCGTCAGCATAAGAAGTGACACCTGAGTTGGGAAAGACCACACTTCTTGTATGTTTGCCTTGATGATTTGCTGATGAAAATAAGTAATCTTAGTAAATTCCAACCGCGACACTAACAATTCTTTATAGTGTCCAGGCTAAATTTTTCGAACTCACAATGCCAAAATTTTCCATACAAAATTACAATTTGTGACCAACAAAATAGGTATATAGGCGAAGGTTTAAAATGGTTATTAGCAAGGCCCCATGAGGCCATGACTATAATTTAGCAGTTTGGGCTTTACGCAAATGAATCGATCAACCAGGAACGATTGATTTATTCGCTTAATTTTTTGCGGCGGATGATGACACTTCTACGAAAACATATTTTGTTTGTACCCACAACAGAAAATGTGGCTTAAAATTCACCGCCAAGTAATTTTGTACTCCTTCCTCAAGGTCGCAATTTCAATAGTGAAACTAAAATGTCAACAGCAAAACAGGAATTTCTACTATACCAACGAAATCCACCCCACATACAGAAATTAAATATACAAAAATGTATTTTTATTTATATGCATGCATTATATATATACACAATAGCCCGTGACATATAGTAAAGTAATTAATAAAATGATATACGTAAATTAATTTACACGATGATGTTAAAAACAATAACCTGTCAAACGTCACACACTGAAACTGAATCGTTTGTTGACACCGCCAGCGGTGCCGCCTACCACTGTTATTAACTAAATAAATAACAAATACTTTGTTAACTTTAACAATGAAATCATATCGCTGTAACTTGATAAGAAAAAAATCATTTCACGGCGCTGCCGAGCGCGTTGAGAAACAGACATTTAATTGTTGAATTTACACAGTAAACTATTATAAACGTCCCCATTCAGTCTGTGTGTGAATAAAAGACGATAGACCTTGAGGTGATAAAGAATAATTATCGCAATCGCAACACAAGATATACCTAGTCGTGCCTACACTCTGCTAGAGAGAGTGAGAGTGTATACTTAGATCACATTGACAAAGTCGTGCGAAAACCTAAGCAAAAATTTGAATCGGGGCTTATCATACGTCAGTCATAAACATAAAACAAATGACAAGGAATCATCTGAGCTAAATTATACGCGTTGTAGCTAGAGGGTTACACCCATCATGCTCGAAAAATGATGTAATAAATGATCTAAGGGACAGGCACTTTAAAATTATGGATGCCGTCAATATCGTAAAACGTGAAAAACAGAAAAAAGAGGGAAATGAAACTATGGTAAACCGTGGTCTCTCGCTCTTTATACTAACATTTGACAAAACTGAGGACTTGAACAAAATTTATGATATAAAAACAATTCTTAATATTGTAGTTAAAATTGTTATTCGTAAGAATAAAAAATTGGTGCTGGTAAACCACACGCAAACCTACTGCGAAAAAGAGCCACTGACTGCAATTCAAATAATAAAGCTCCCGCGCAGTGTATTAACTGTAATGGAAACCACCCTGCAAATTATCGGGGCTGGGAAGTAGCTAAGGAGCGCCTAAAAAGACGGACGCAATCTATGAAGCCACAGAAACAACGAAACAACCCAAGGCTTAAAAAAACAGATGTGCTAACATACGCGCAAGCTGCAGCATCGGTAAGCGCACAAACTAGTAATTCAGAAGACGTTGTTACAAATATCTTTTCGATTATTCTTTCGAGACTTGAGGAACAAAGAAAAAACGAATAAACTTATTATCGATAGGCTAGTTAAGCTCGAAAGTAATAATTCGCAACAGAAACACAAACAAAATGAAGCGAATGTTTAAAATACTAACGTGGAATGCCAACGGTCTTTGGCAAAAACTTGGAGAGCTAGAATTGTTCTTGCGAGAAGAAGATATTGATATAGGTCTGATATCCGAAACCCATATAAAGGAGAAATCAAATCTAAAGATCAAAGCCTACATTGACTATCACGGAGTGTATCAGCCACTCAATCGATTTATAACGTCCAATATCGAAATGCATTTTAAAAAATATCTTCTATCTACTGCCCACCACGATGCAAGATAGAGAAAAATAATTATTCAAACCTAATCAATTCCCTCGGAAAACATTTTATAATTGGAGGTGATTTTAACGCCAAACATAGTTTCTTTACGAAGTCTGTATGCAGTACAATTGCGATTCTCATTCGACAGGCAAACCAACATACTGGCCGACTGATTTATTACAAAATCGAGTTAAAGTTGAATAATGTTTTCATCTTTCTTCTGATCATTCTCCGGTAATTTTAACAACGACTGAAACATTTATAAAAAATGAAATACCGCCGAGGCTAACAAACGCCAAAACAGACTGGGAAGGCTTCAAAAAAGATGTCCAGGACAATACTGAGCTGTGTGAATCACTCAAGACGCCTTACGAACTAGAAGTCGCGGTCGACCGCTTCGTCAATGTCGTACAAAAAGCTGCATGGAAGAATACACCTCACCAGCAGAGAACAGCGAACTATAACTCGAAAGAGATGGCAACAAACTCGAGCCCCGCAAGATAAAGCCCGCTTAAATCAAATAACTAACTTACTAACAAAGTTTATTAAAGATTTTAAAAATTACGAGGCCAGAAATTACCTCGAAAAAGGCCGAAGATCGCAGAGCCGCCTATTAAGATAACCCAATACCCAAGATGTTTGGGCAAAAAGCGACAAAGAGAAGGCTCATCTAGAGAAACTTTTAAGCCGTTCGATGGTCAAGCGCTTAATGGAAATATTAATGCATCAGACAAACTTATATCTGAAAATAATATAGTAATAAACGCTACACTCACCGAGCTCGGGCAAGTAATAAAGAAACTTAAGCCCATAAAAGCTCCGGGTTATGAATATAATCTGATAACGGGTGAACTCCTAAAAATGCTACTTCGGAAAGCATTAACTAAACTTCTCCACATTATAAACGCCGCGATCAGATTACAATACATTCTGAGTCAATGGAAAATCGCGGAAGTCATAATGGTTCTAAAACCAGGCAAACCACCGAATGAAAAAAAGTCTTATAGACCCATCTCGCTTCTTCCAATTATTTCCAAAGTTTTTGAGAGGATATTACTCAGACGCTTACAACAAGTTCGGGTTAAGAAGCAAACATTCGACAATCGATCAAGTGCATCGGATAACTGACGTAATAGACAATAGAGAAAGCTTTAGAAGAAAATAAAATTTGCTCTGCCGTATTCTTGGACGTTTCGCAAGCATTTGATAAGGTTTGACATGAAAGCCTCAACCTCAAGTACAAAAAAAGACAAGTTCTCCCCGAACGGTTATGGAAAATTCTAGAATCGTATCTAGAGAATAGACTCTTTCGTGTCAAACACGGAAACGAATATTCGGAATTTAAAAAAATAAGGGCAGGTGTGCTTCCTTGAAAGCGTCCTTGGGCCTCTCCTATACCTGTTATTTACGCGTGATATTCCGCAAACAGAAAGTAGTACCGTAGCCCCTTTTGCCGATGACACTGCTATACTAGCAGTGGGTACAACGACCAAAGAAACAAACAAAGTATTACAAGGCGCGCTTAACCGGGTCTATGAATGGACAAAATCATGGAGGATCGCTCTTAACGAAACGAAATCGGTCCACGTTGATTTTACATAAAAACAAATAACTTGCCTGTATTTATAAATGCGGTACAGATTCCGTACGAGGCCAAATATCTTGGAATGACTGTCGACACAAAATTAAAAGAAAAAATGCAAAGAACTTAAAGTCAAATATAGAGAACTTTATTGGTTACTCGGAAAACATTCCAAGCTTACCCTCGAGAACAAGCTTCAAGCTTTTATTATATAAGCAAGTGATGAAGCCTGTATGGACATATGGTATACAGTTATGGGGCTGTACGCATGTACCAGCGAAACAAATCTAAACATTTTACAAACTTTTCAAAATAAAGTGCTAAGATCATTCGTCAGTGCGTCGTGGTACATTAGAAATGAAGATCTCCATAGAGATATCGGAGTTCCCACAGTTAAGGATGAAACGAAAATGTGCGCTCGAAAGCATAGAAATCGATTATTAGGACACATTAATAACTCGGTTCGTGAAATTCTCGATGAAACAAATTTATTGCTGCTATAGATATATATATTTATTTAGCTTAAAGTAAGCCATTTTTCATTTTGTACAATTTTTACATGGTTTGGTTTGGTTTCTTCTAATATTATGTACATTCTTAATTTATATTTCAGTTTATTTTAATTAATTTGGTGTTTTCTTGTAAAGTTTATATATTTTTATTGAATTATTCGCAAATTTGTCTTTTAAATAATTGAAAGTTTGATTCATTCTTGATTTCTGTTGGCAAACTGTTGAATCTTTGAAATCCTATGAAGTTAATTGTTCGTTGTCCTCTTATTGTTCTAGCTCTGTGGATTCTGAAATCTCCGACACTCCTTAGGTTGTATGTTGTATTGTCTCTTGTTGTGACATTTTCACTCAGATAAATTGGACAAGTACCGTTCTTAATTTTGTAGATGAGAATCATAGCGTTCACAAATAGTTGTTGGTTTACACTTAGCCAATTTAGGGAGTTCAGCATTAATGTTATTGGGGTGTACCGATTTATTTTTAGCACTATCCGCACAGTCTGTTTTTTTGGTATTGTGGACATACAAGTCCAAACTGCGTCTACAACGAACTAAACCTTCGGACTTAGCCCGATAATTATCAACCGCGTTAAAATTGCGGAACGAGCAGCAACTTTCGCCGGAATGCTGCCTGTCAAACGTATATAACTTCGTGGTAAGAAAATTGCTTGATAAGTCATAACTAAGTTGCAGTACAAAAGAAATTTGTTGGAGGTGGTTTTAGTGAGTAAAAATCTCACACTACTATGAGCACGCGCCGACTGTTCTCATCAATCGGAAAAATATCGTAAGCTAAATTCTAGTCCGATTAGGCTTATATTTGTTTTCTTCATTCTTACGTGGTCAATCTCAAAATAAATCGGATGAATCTTAGAGCAAGATAAAAATTCTGAACTCAAGCTTTTTGTTATTAAATCAAGCCTATAAAATTTTAAAATCGGAATCATATCATCTGAATTATTATTTTTGCATACAAATGCAGGATCGAATGAGAATAAATACTCTCCAATCAAGCCGAAACAATCTTAAACTTGCATGACGGGAAAGTACATACCTACCAATTAAGATCTAAACGATCGTGATATTCGTTCGTAGTCGCAGTGGCTTAGTGGTTAGTGTGTTGGACTATTAAGCGAGGGGTCCCAGGTTCGAATCCCGCAAAAACCCAAATTCCAACTTAGGGTTTTTTTCCACTGCGCTACCTCTCGCGAACGTCTGACAAACATCCGAGAGTATAAATGTCTTGAAAGAGCTTCTCAATTAGCCGTTTGGAGTCGGCATAGAATTATAGATCCCTTCCATTCGTTCTAAAAATGAAATACTCACAGAAAACGAATGGAACCCAGATATTCTTACAGTGATCTAAGGTTTAGATCTTGAATAATTAAAATAAATTTGTTTCAATAATGTAAGAAGCACCTTCTTAAAATAATAGCGAAATAGTAAGAATGTTAAGTTTATTAAAAATAAGCTTAAAATTCGATTTTTGTACTTGGGTTAAGATTTTTCGAGTTTACCAGACTTTCGTCAACGAATAGGCTTAAAATATCACTGATATTCTTGATTTTAGCTCGTCTTTTTTCTGAGTGATAGTGTCTTCTAGAAGGTTTCCACCTAAAAAAAATAGTTGGCGCAACAGGTCCGGAGGGACCCTAGGCCTAGCTTCTCACAGCCATTCGTTTTGTGTGAGTTTTTCATTTTTGGAACGAATGGAAGGGATCTACAAAGTTTCCACCTACCTCGGAGAAAAAAAAATTGCGCTAAATTGACTGTAGGTTTTATGTGTTTGTTGTGATCGACTTGGTTTGTCAGTAGAGATGTCGGTGATTATGTCATGCCTTTGGTTATCTGCTGTCAAAAATGTGACTCTTTGCTAATCTATGTGCATAGTTGGACAAATTTCGAAAAGATAACGGATGGAGGCAATGGGAATTGTAAATAAATTTAGCTGCGATTTAACTAATTGGAATATGGACTTGATTGATGAGGGCCCGATTGTGACGCATTGTAGCTTGCACTTTATACTTCCACCAATTGTTACGGGTAGTTTGTTATTGTCATGCGATAGTCGTTAAGAAAAAATATTTCCTTTTCCTTTTCATCGTGCAAGATAATCAAAATGAAAATGTTCAACTAAATAAAACTATGTATATTTATCATCCGCTTAATAATAGTCTTTTTTTCCGTTGACATTACTTGATGTGCTATTAATCAATCTTGTCTCTTAATAGGTGTGCTTTACAGAAAGGACAGATGGAAACGAGTTAATAAAAATTGTTCGAACAGAACTCTTAATTAGAAGAGCTAGGGAACGTGTACTGTACAGCATTTTAAGATTATTAAAATACAAATGAGGGACGTTCAAGAATCCAGTTTAGTAAGTATGCAGCTATAGCTGACTTTATGTGACCGCGAATAGTTTTTTAAGATTTTGATCTTCTGTCGACGGTAAGCCGACGAATCTAGTCCAGAATGAGGGACGTTCAAGAATCCAGGATGGTAAGTCTGACAGCTGGCTGACCTTATGTGACCGCGAACAGTTTTTTCTCAGTATTTGATCTTCTGTAGATGGGAAGCTGATGAATCTAGTCAAGAATTTCACACTAAGGGTATAGTTCGTGTATGTGACTAACGTAGGAAAAGTGACGTTATCGACCAATATAAGTTTTGCGTTCAGGTTACATCTTATACGTCCAGACCAATCTAGCCGACTTAAAAAAGCTAGATTTTTGAATGTGCAATAATTATATAATGAGAATTCAAACAAAAATCATTCACTGATGATGAATGAGTATGATGTATGTAGTTCGAAATAGCTATCCTACCAAAGTGACTGTGTATACGAGTTGGCTCCATGAAATTATGCCCCAATGAAAAATGGCAACAAAATAAAATAAAAAAGGCTTTTGGGTAGTCATTTTTGAGAAAAAAATAAAAAACAATGATTTATTCGATTTTTTTGAGAAAAACTAAATACAGTATCTTATTAAGAATACTCATATTATCTTTAATATGTGTTTTGATCAAAATCGTTAGAGCGGTTTTTGTAAAATTTAGCAGACAAAATAGTACCAAATATTACAATATTTAGTTTGAAAAATACTATTTGTTTACTATATAGCTGAAAACCGATTGCGAGTTATTGTTCGGGATGTACTTGGTTTTTAAAGTTTTATCGAAGTCAAAAGTGGGGTTTTCGAGATATGAGCAGTTTTGAAAATTAGCGTTTTCGGTGATTCGAATTGAAAACTAAAGACGCATTCATTTTAAAAACATTCATTTTATTCTAAGTCTGCATTTTGGTTTAAATCGTTATTGCAGTTTTTAGGTAACCTAGAGAAAACTTAATTTTTAGAAAATGAGTTTTTTCAAAAATCCATTTTACGATAATACAAAGAAAAACTGATTTTACCATTAGAATGGACCGTTTTCGAGATATGTCCAAATTTCAAAAGTAGGTACCGTTACTCGCATTTTTAGCCAAAAACTGGGTATGCAGTCATAGTAACCTCACCTACTTAAGCTTATATCGATTTGGTTTAAAATCGTTGGAGCCGTCTTCGAACAAATCAAACTGGTACGAACATTTTATATGGGAAGTACCATTAATATTGAGGTTAGCTTGCAAAATAAAAAACGGCCCCGAGCCCTAAACCCACAAACTCCAAATCCAAAGTTTGAACGAAATCTGGTCAGCCGTTTAGGCTGTAGGCATGTGGGAAAGACAGACAGACCGGACAGAATTTTGCGACCCACTTTTTTGAGTTCGTCTATCATCGTAATGTCAGAATTGATTAACATCTTGAGTTCGCAATTTTGTACGAAAACAATATCTTTCACTTACTACGTAATAGAGAAATATAAAAATCAAACATAAAACAATAAAGGCTGTTTAGTGTTTACATAGGTATTCCAAACATTTAGTTCATCAGAAAACGTTCATATAAATTACAGACACAATCTGCATATATTCCCAGCTCAATAAAATAATCCCCGGTTTCTGGGGTCAAGTGGCGATGTGAAAACGATATTTTGTTTTCCATTCCATCAAACATTTACTTTGCCAAATATTATGTAGTCGTGTAGTAAGTACCACATGTGACTCATTGTTAGTGTAAAAATCAGTTAAATTGGTCAGCAACTAATTTTTTAACAACGCATTACCAATCGTTATCCATGGCGGGCAAGATATTGTTCATCATCGGTATGCAAATCACGTTCTTCACCTCTGATAGCATAGCGTCACTGGTAGTGAAAGTCTGGTAGAGATTTATTGTCGAATATAGGTTTCAACTACATAGATGCGCAAGGCATGAAATTATTGAAATTCATCAATGTTTTTGGCGAATTTTATTTATCGATTTTGCGATAAACTTGAATGACCTTTTGTTAACTATAAAATCAAGCGACTACTTTGCTTGTATTGAATGCGTTATATGAAATGCAGTTTTTATCAAGCTGTTGATATTCACTCTCTGCAGCACATTTTTTTTTTTTTTAAGGAAAAACAAAAATATCGACTCCTGTACGACTGTAAGAAATCCAATGGTTAACAAAACAATGCCTACTTTGTCTGAAGGATTAAATCTCTCTTAACTCCTTTTTTTACATTTAAGTTTTAAGGAGTCCCTTTTACCGGAAACTGTATAGGTACATGCTGTAGAAGTATGTTTACAATCACAGGTGCTTTGTTAATGTAAAATCGCTAGATTTGTTTGCTCTCTATAGCCAGACTGTCGTTTTCTAATGTAGGTATGCGTAGGGTAAAGTCGGGTGATATGGCCCCTCTCAATATTTCCTACTTAACGATTTAATTTTAAAACAAAGACATCAAAATATCATTTAGATTACGGAAGTTTCTGAAGGGTGTAGTCGCGAGCTGATGTGCCGGTGAAAATTGCTAGTTACAAACGAACAAAAAAAAAGTGAGTAAATTCGAACAACAATTTTTTCTGTGTATGAGTGAAAGAATACCCTTCTTGGAAAAGTATTCGGTGCCCAGTGTTCGTTGTAACATTGAAAGCGTATCTTTACATTTACAGTTATTACTGCTCGTACGCGTTTGGTCGCGTTTTTCGTGAAAAAAAAAATGCAACATCGTTTGGGAGATATCTATGGCTCCAAAGTTTGGGATATGTGGTACCGATGCCATTTCTCCCGCTTTTAGTTTTATATTGAGGTACATTTTTCTGAAATCTAAAAACAGATGAATTAGACATTCAATATCAATTCATATGCAATTTTTGGTCACGCATCTTTTTAAATACATACAGGTACTTGTAACTGGTGTGGAAATACACCCAAATTTAGTTGGGATTATAAATTTGCATTCATATTTTCAAGGATATCTACCCAAATTGCAACACGTCCTTTTTTGGGAACACTTATAAGATCGTTCATGTTGAGATTTTACTGTCAGCACAGGACTATAATAGGTTATTTGTTTCAAGCCCGAATTTTCGTAATTTCTCAAGTTAATCAGAAATCAGGCCTGCCCACTTTCAGTACAAAATAAAGAGAAACTAAAAGAAACCGACATAATTCAGGATTTTACCAACAATTCTTAAAAACAAATATTTAATGGATAATGCTGTAAATTTAAGCAAAACCACCGGGCGAGCAACAAATTAAAGAAAAGATTTTCAGAGATATTGAATTAAAATTGAAACCCACATCAAGCTGATAATCTTTGTTCCATTTCAGAGTTAAAAAACAAACAAAAATCAGGACTAACATATCAGGACCACAAACAAACAAAAGGGGTCAAAGACTCAAATGGAAAACACTAGAACCTCATAAGGGTTGCACAATTTCTCACCCAAAAAAAGAAAAAAAAAAAACAAAAAAAATACGACAGCATGAATCGAACGAATAAAAGGATAATGAAAACAGTCACATCCCCAATTTCAACAGAAGAATGAGTTGAGCAGCATCCTGCTCCTGCAGCCCACGCAAATACAAAATCTATAAACTCACCACAAACATCAAGCCAACCCTCAACACGACTGGGGTAATTTATAGCGCAGACTCGATTGAATGGTCTTCGTCCCATTTTGCTGGTTATCCCTGTTGTACTCCACTATCTGTATAGATGTATGTGACTGTGCTGCAAAAAATATTCCTATTTCCTGGAGAATATCTTCCTGTACGCAAAAACTATGATGTACCTACATAAATCCAGGCGAAAAATGCTATATCCTTGCTTAATCCTTGCTTTATTCGCTGTAACTTTGCCGTGATATTTGATGCAGATTAGAGATTCTAATCGTTTAATTATATCTATTACAGCAGACACTTTTTCGCACACTTTTTCTTTTGCACTATTTCACAAGGACATTTCAAATAAAATGGCAATTTTCAAACCTATTTTATATTATACACAGTTGCGCACCCGCGATTCTCGTTCGCCACCCGATAGAAAAAATGTAGATATATTTTCTTTTTTGTAGATTCACAGGCCAAAGATAGGTTTATCTATGTTGTCATTTCGCGATAACTACGGATCACACGCGGAAACAGGTAAATATCTATGAATCTTTTAAAGACACACACTACACAATACGTGTGTAGACGATTTGTGTTAAGACTTTAACTGTAAACAATTAAAATATTCACTCATGAACTTTTATTGTTGTTAACAATTTACTGGATGCGACTTCACATTCACTAATCATCACAATCCGATGTCATTTTTCACCTGTTTTCCCACCACCGAATATCCTTGCAAACCGAAAAAGACCGAAAAGGGTATACGTACCATGTACCTGTTCATAAAATACACCTGACCGTTTTGTAAACACCTTCTTACATGTGCGGTTATCGACAGTCACCAAACACCACTCTTCCTAACCCGAAAACCGTACCGACTATCGCCGCAGTTCCGATGAAACTGAATCCAAAAGAAAATGCAAACATACATTTCGCTGCGGTGTGATTTGTGTATTTTGTTGTTGTATCTATGTTTGAATCTTTCATGGTGGTTTGTGGATGTTTCATTATCATATCATTGCGTCGCTGCTCGCTGTCGCTGGCATGGTTGCCGTTTTAGTGACTTTGTCGCTATATCTAGTGGAATTTTCAAAAGTTTAGTGACAAAAATTTATTTTTTGTCACTAGAAATTTCTAGTTACTTTTCTGGTGACTTTTTGGAAAAACATGTTTTTCTAAATTATTAAGCATCTGGTGATGTAACATCCCTGGTATTCGAGTTTGACATTTGCAAATTGCAATATTCAATTTGACTTTTTGCTTCCACATTTAAATGCCGAAGTCGAACGCATTTTTAGTATGATGGTCATAGTTAAAAATAAGTTGAGAAATAAAATATCAACGAAAACTTTGAACTCAATAATGCTCATCAAGAGTCAGTCGGAATGACTCTCGACACAAAATTGAAATGGAAACCGCATGCAAAGAAAAAATGCGAAGAACTTAAAATCATATAGAGAACTTTATTGGTTACTCGGAAAATATTCCAAGCTTACCCTCGAGAACAAGCTTTTATTATATAGGCAAGTGATGAAGCCTGTATTTCAAAATAAAGTTTTAAGATCATTCGTCAGTGCACCATGGTACATTAGAAATGAAGATCTCCATAGAGACCTCGGAATTCCCACCGTTAAGGAAGAAACGAAAATATGCGCTCGAAAGCATGGAAATCCATTATAAGGACATATTAATAGATCGGTCCGTGAAATTCTCGATGAAACAAATTTATTGCGGCGTCTACAACGAACTAAACCTTCGTATTTAGCCCGATAATTATCAACCGCGTTAAAATTGCGGAACGAGCAGGAACTTTCCCCGGAATGTTGCCTGCCAAACGTGTAAAACTTCGTGATAAAAAAATTGTTTAATAAGTCATAACATAGTTGCAGTACAAAAGAAATTTGTAGGAGGTGGTTTTAGTGAGTAAAAATCTCACATTACTATGAGCACGCGCCGAGTGTCCTTATAGTGTCTTCTAGAAGATTTCCATCTACCTCGGAGATAAAAAAAAAAAAAATGCTCATCAGAAATCAACTAAAAATACAAAAAAAAAATTGTCACGAATACGATATTCCTAAAAAAATTCAAAAATGCCTCCGATATTGAGATAAATGAAAGTGATGAAGATGAAATCGATCTAATTATTTCTGATTTGTATTGCAGTGATTTTAAAAAATATTTTGTTTTTTTATTATAACTTTGAGACTGAAATTGCTTTTTTTATAAGTTAACATAGATATATTTACATATTGTAAGTTTTTGACTAATTGTTAAAAATAAAAATGTTGTTAAAATTGAATATTTTTTTTTTTCATTTGTTGGTAGTGAACATTTTTTTCTAGTGACTTTTTTTAAAATTATAGCATATCTGGTGGATTTTTAGGTTCGAGTTAGTGACTTTTTTTTTTAGTTAACGGCAACCCTGGTCGCTGGTCGCTTCGCTTCTCGGTTCTCCTTCTCGCTTCGCTTGCCGGTTTTCTTGCGAATGGACTGATGTTCCATTCCGTGGCGTTTTATTTAGCATTTCACTTCTTCTTTTCCCTCATGTTCCTTTCCTATTTCCTTAATTCCTATAGCCAGTGCCCCCAGACCAATGTAGACCAGTAATGTTATATCGTGGGGTTTATCCCTTTTCGTGGGAATTTCGAAGTCCGAAAAGCCTTTCGTTGGATAAAGGGAAAAAGCACCAAATCGTGGGATTTTAGGGAATCTAACAAAAAACATTCAAACTATAAATTTTTGCTTCAATTTCATGAAAACGCCTTCATTGATTATCATACACTGAATGTGCATAAAATACTGCTCGTATAAATCATCTCTTATCAAAATTTTCTAGTATGTACCAAAAAATAATCGTAATAATGTTACAAACTTTGATCTTTATACTAAAGGTTAATTAACCGTGATTTTCTTTGCTTGTAATACAAATTTCAATTTTAAAAACTGGAATTTGAGGCAAAAAATGATCGTGGAAGGGAAAAAATGGAAAAATTACCACGCTTCGTGGGATAAATGAAGGGAGAGTGCTAATAACACTGTGTAGACCAGCGTTGCCAGACAGTTGAAATATTTCCCCCCAGACAAATCTGAAAAACCCCCAGATTTAGCTATTTTCTAAAAAAAAACAACAACTTTTGAACAAAAAGTTGAACGCAGTTAAAAAAAAAACCCCAGATTTCCCAATAAACAATCAAAAAAACCCCTAGATCTGGGGGGAAAACCCCCAAACTGGCAACGCTGGTGTAGACTACACCGTATGAATTCGCCGAAATGTTAAATGGGTGAGGGGTTTTTTTGTCACTTACCCTAACTCTGGTGGAAATAAAAAGTGGTGGATTTTTGATTCTGTCTTATTAGTGGATTAGGGGTTAATTATTGACCCTTGAGTGGCTGTTGTTAAACTACTTTCTATGTGTTACATGCATTTCGGAAGATTGTGTAGCGAAGGTGTGATGAAATCAAAATCTGTGGCATTGCTTACCTTAAGTTGTTGTCTCTCGTTAGGATAACCCTTAGCAGCGGTGGTTGTTGTACATAATTTGGGCAATTTGTCAATTAGGATTTTTCAATCTGATTGAAGTGCATGAAGTGTTAAATTACATAGTTCGAATTCATTTTCAATTTAACTGCTGCAGTTGGATACTTTTTTAAATCTTATATGATGGGTCGTCAAAGAGTTTACAACAATTGTTGTGTTTTGATTTTGGCACGTACACAGACTGTTGCTGAATGCTGGGCATTAGGTCGCATGAATAAAACATAGCATTTGCTTTGAGCAGAGAGTTGTAGCAAATTAAAAGCCCTTAGCAATTGCTTTGAATCGTTATGATTAAAAACCTACTTTGCTAAAGTAAGTTCGAAAATTCTAACATAGCATTTACTTCGCTAACGTGTACCTGCCTTGCAGTTCCTATCAAACCTGACCAATAAATTTGAATTTTTGAATTTTCCTTGAGATTCTAACGACTTTTGTGGAAATTGAAATTAAAAAAGTTAATTCAGAAATATGCATGCAATCTATAGGCTATACCTAGTTCCAATTGCACATGGAAATATGATTTTTGTTTGCCACACTCAATAATATTTGCGGGACAAGAAATAATTGATTTTTTCACAGGTATTTTATTGGTTTTCCTGCAAGAACAAAACTTAATTTGAACATGCCTAAAGTTGGTACTAACTCAAATTATATTCATACGAAACGTGAATCGTAGCAAATACTACGATTTTGACATTTCTCTTGAATAAAAGCAATTGCTACGTTTTATTCATACGACCCATTATCGTATTACATACTTACTGACTATGTACTTGCATAGAAAAACGATAGAAGTTCCAGTGCTTCACTTTCTTTTTGTTGATTGCTTCTACTTTTTTATGTACGAAAACGCACCTAATCAAAATATTTAACTAATGCTTTCATAAGAAATTTCTTAAATTGAGAATTGTTACACAACTGAATTATTAACAAATAACTCGAATACTAGCTTACGTTATGGATAAATTGCGTTTGTACGAAGCTTATATTTTTTTTTTAGGCGAACCTTTATATGCTAAGAGATTTCTTTCCTACCTAATGGTGGCGCTGTAGACAATAGCTTCTTTAAAACTCAGCCTCTTCAGATAGGGTGGTCTTTGGTCCACTGCCTCGAGTTACGCAATCCAAGTTGTTTGAAATCTTCTTCCACTATCGTTTGCTTTTCTTCTTTATCTACTTTTCCTCTGTGTTGCAATCGATACAAATTGTCAATCGCTCTATTTATGTCCTATCCATCTTAAACGGCTGATTCTTCACCAAAAAATGAATTCATCTGGAGTTCTTTGGTTTACTAAAGTATTATTTGTAGTAATTAATGTAGATATTTGGAATTATCCGACCTCAAACTGTTCCCCTTGGCATTGTCCATACCAAACTTCAAAGACCTAAGCTGTCAGGTAATGTAATTTTAAACTTTTTAATTAATTTTTCTTTATGGGAAGTAGCTAACACATTTCTTACCCCGCCTATTATACATACATATATATATTTTTTTTTTTTTTTTTTTTCAATTTTTTTTTTTATTAATGTTCCTAATTTTACAAACTTAGCTCCCATAAGTGTCGATAAATACCATGTTGAATGTCCCGTGTCAATACCGAAAAATGCTTGAAAAATTGTGCTCAGCCAGTTAAGTGTTTTTAGGGTTCCGTAGCCAAATGGCAAAAATCGGAACCCTATTAGATTCGTCATGTCTGTCTGTCCGTCCGTATGTCACAGCCACTTTTCTCCGAAACTATAAGAGCTATACCGTTGAAACTTGGTAAGTAGATGTATTCTGTGAACCGCATTAAGATTTTACACAAAAAACAGTAAATTTTGGGGGGACCCAATATATATCGAACTGAAACTCAAAAAACATTTTTTCATCAAACCCATACAACAAACAAGGGCGCCCAGAGACAAAACAATACTGAATAATCTAAACAATCAGCTTAAAAGATCGATAAGAGAATTTAAAAATGAGTCTCTTAAAAAATACCTTACCAATCTTACAAATGATGCTAGTACCGAGTACTCACTCTGGAAGGCAACAAAAAAAATGAAAAGGCCAATTGCTCACATTCCACCAGTTAAAAACAGTGAAGGTAACTGGGCTAAAAACAACCAAGAAAAAGCGAATTTATTTGCTGAATATCTTGATGGCGTCTTTCAAGCATATGAAGATAAAGACTGTCAAGAAAGCGAAGAATTGTGCGAAGAGGAAAGACACATCCAACCGGTAACGGCTAAAGAAATTGCCAATGAAATAAAAAAGGGTATCAGTACTAAAAAAGCCCCGGGATTTGATTTAATATCAGGGGAAATCCTAAAACAATTCCCAAAAAAGGGCTTAAAGAAACTAGCACAGATCATAAATGCTGCATTCAGGATAAGGTATGTACCTAGCATGTGGAAAGTCGCGGAAGTGATTATGATACCAAAACCAGGCAAACCGCCTAGTGAAGTCACCTCCTATCGCCCCATATCTATACTACCTATGTTGTCCAAGTTATTCGAAAAGATGTTGATTAAACGTCTGAACAAAATAATCGAAGAAAAATCGCTAATCCCAAACCATCAATTTGGTTTTAGAAATGAACACTCCACGATCGATCAGGTGCATAGAATAGCAGATAAAATCGAAAAAGCATTTGAAGAAAAAAAGATATGCTCTACTATATTTATCGATATAGCACAAGCTTTCGACAAAGTATGGCACAAAGGACTGATCTATAAATTGCAAAAGCATCTGCCAAAACAATTTTCAGAAATTTTAGAGTCCTATATATTAGAGAGATTCTTTAGAATTAAACTAGGAAATGACTACTCCACATTAAGAGAAATAAAAGCTGGTGTACCACAAGGAAGTGTGTTAGGCCCTGTATTATATCTCTTATTTACTAGCGACTTGCCGAACAGTGATGAAACAACTGTGGCAACATTTGCAGATGATACTGCTGTACTTGCTGTGGGAGAAACTGTCGAAGTAGCGACAAAAAAACTACAGAATGCAGTGAACAATATAACAAAATGGACGAAAAATTGGCAAATTAAACTAAATGACCTAAAATCGGTCCATTTAAATTTTACAAATAAAAATGTTCAGCACATACCTACCTGTATTCATAAATGATAAAGAAGTACATTACGCAAACACAGCCAAATATTTAGGCATGACACTAGACGCAAAACTGCGCTGGAAAGCACATGTAAAGAAAAAAAGAGAAGAACTAAATATGCGCTACAGTAAAATGTATTGGCTTATAGGGAAATAGTCTTGTTCGTCAAATTACAATAAATTACTGCTTTATAAGCAAATTCTAAAACCAGTATGGACGTACGGGCTCCAGCTGTGGGCATGCACATGCGAAACAAATTTACAGAAAATTCAAACATTTCAAAACAAAGTTCTACGGAATATAGTAAATGCACCATGGTACATAAGAAACGCTGATCTGCATAGAGATCTAGAAATAGAAATGATTGAAGATGAAGTCAAAAAAGTAGCTAATAGACATAAACTTAGGCTTCTCAATCACGTCAGCTCAGAAATGAAGGAACTATTAAATACTAGCAATATGGCTAGGAGGTTAAGAAGGATAAAACCTTTTGAACTAGCTACATAGCTCGAAAAATAAAACAAAAATAGTATTAAATCCTCTATGGACAAATACTTAGAATATGAGTTTTAAAATATGAAAGACAAATTGCTGATTGGTTTAACTACTATACTCTGTCCAAGAAAAATTGTCAGTACAGGCCTTATGGGAAGCTCTTTTTTCTACCAGTGGTGCCTGTGGTACTCTCACGGCACTCAAACACAAGATTTGCCACTGAAATAAAAACGAAACCACTGGCATTCCAAAACATTTTGTTGTTGTAATTTTCCTGAAATTCGCGTACATCCCTCCATAACCAGTCTGCCACACAGCTGCGGGCAGAATGAGCACGATCGCTTGTGTTCGCTTGCTATTATCATCAACAAAAGTAAGCAGTGAGAGTTTTCTTTAAATTTTGTCAAAGAACTTTCGGTTTTGGTGCTTTTTGGATCTTTTGAGAGCGGCATATTATGTGGGGTGCTGCCATTCGGTTTTAATTTGTTTGTATTTCTGAAAGATCCAATAATATTCAGTTAAAACATATTTTTTAATGTTGTCTTTTAGAAATAATGTTTATTCGTGAGGTGTTTTAATGCATTCATTTCATTAACGCAACAAGTGATCATATGTGCGTTGTAGTGATATTGCAATAAATTAATAGTGATTACTAGGGCAACTCAACCGGATTCATGCAAAAGCATGGTATTTTAAGGGATAAAATTTGATTTAATATTTTATTATAGAAAACTAAGTACAAATTTTCAGCCTTATTCGTTAGGGCATATTTCTGCATGTTTCGGTATAAATTCATATTTCACTTTGTAGAGCATATTTTTCACACTGAAATATCAAAATGATGAAGCAGGTAGACCTATACTGTTTATTTTCGGTCGTTGGGTTTTACAACATCCGGTCACTCTCCAGTAAAGCAAATGCCTTGAAAGGATTTTATGATCCTTATTTTGCTACTGTTTCCGCGAAGTTCTACATTGACGGGTAGTAATTTTTTAACAAATATGTAATCTAGGTATATATGTCTATATTAAAAAATGTATGTAGAGCTGCACAAGTGCAGTCCTTTTACCATCTGTTTAGGTATATGACATTGCGTCGTGGTTATATAATTTTTTCTAATTGCCTGTTTGTGTATATAAGGCGGAAACAATGGTTGTTATCTCAATAGCGGATAGTGCATCTAAGCAAGTGGCTAACTTTATTGTGCATATGAATAAACAGAAACATGGCTACAAAGTCTTCAAAGGATCTAAGTGTAGAAAAGAAACAACAAATTGTTGATGCAACTGAAAAATTCTATGGCCTTTTTAAAAGTAAATCGGAAGCCGTAGGAAATGCGGCTACTGTTTTTTCTGTTACGGAACGAACTGTATACAGGGTTTTAAGGGAAAAGCAATCAAAGGCCACAATTCACCACCAAAGAAGAAAAATAATTCCGGTATCAAGAGCAAGGTGGATGACTTTGACAAATGTGCAATTAGGCGGATAGTCCATCAGTTTTTTATGGATAATAACCTTCCAACGCTAGACAAGATATTATTGGAAGTACAAAAAAGTGAAAATATAACAAAACTAAGCAGGCAGATCAACTTTGCATACAATATTGCAAAAAGATCTCGGACAGCGAAAGAATTTGTTGTTGGAAAGAAGTGATATTATTTCTTGGAGACGAAGATTTCTACGCGAAGTAAAAAAAAATTAGAGAAGAGAAAAGAAAGATTTATTTTACTGATGAGACCTGGCTAAATTGGAAGATGGTAACACTAACAGTATTGCCCTCTGAGTTATGGCGAATTATCATACACACTACGGCAACCCTGTGAGAGCTTTAAAAAGGGACCGATTTACGTAAGTCATTGCAACCAGACTGAGAGACAAACATCCTATCTTCCCTGTACTGACAATTTTTCTTGGACAGAGTATAGGTGCAATAATTGGAAAGCTGGCTAATCCCCGCCCTGCGACAATGAAATACCAAGAAGGTTGTATCGCAGGGAAAACGGGAAGACGGGAGAAGGGGTTAGTGGGTAAAAATCACCACACTGTTACTGAGTACGGGCTCGGTTTCGTCTTTGGAAGATTACCACCTCCCAGCGTAAAAAAAAAAAAAAAAAAAATCAAACCCATACGTGTGGGGTATCTATGGATAGGTCTTCAAAAATGATATTTAGGTTTCTAATATCATTTTTTTCTAAAGTGAATAGTTTGCCGAGAGACACTTCCAAAGTGGTAAAATGTTGTATATTCGCTTGATTTTTAACTTTCTGCTTAAATTCTGTCCGTCTGTGCCAAGGCTTACAGCCTAAATGGCTGCCCGTATTCGTTCAAACTTCGGATTCGGAGTTTCTGTTTTCAAGGTACCTAACCTCAATATTAATGGTACTTCCCACATAACATTTTCGTACCAGTTCGATGTGTTCAAAAACGGCTCAAACGATTTCAACTAAAATTGCTTTTTAAGCCTAAGTAGGTGAGGTAACTATAACTGCATACCCAGATTTTGGCTAAAAAATCAAGTAACGGTAGTTAACTACTTTTGAAAATTTGACATATAAATCTCATAAACGGTCAATACGATTGTAACAAAAATGGATCTATATGGTAATATGGTCATTTCTGACTTAATCAAAAACTCAGTTTTAGTCTATAGGTATTATCGTATATTATTTCTCAAAAATGACTACCCAAAAGCCGACCTGTGTTCATATAATATTTTTAAAACTCAATACCGCACTTTAAAAATGTAATTCCATCCGCTTGGAGTTTACATAGGGATGCCAGACGTCCCCCTTTAGGGGAGACAGTTCCTTTTTTTAATACAAAAATGCTGTTTGTCCCCCTTGTACAAACCACTGTCCCCCTTATTAAGTCAAAATTCAATAAAAGAAAACATTCAATTCAAACTTTGAAAATACTTTCTTTTTATATTTTTAACAAGATTCTCTGTGAACACATCCATTTGAAGTGCAAGAAAACTTTCAAAGATGAATGCAACCACTCACGAATTACATTTCAGTGCACGTGCTAAAGTTGTTCTCGTGCACATTTTTGTTTTGTACCCTAATGAAACTTATTTTTATTTCACTTTTTTTTTTGACTCTGGTGTTCAAAAATAAAAAAGGAATGTTTGTCCCCCTTTTTGAACCCTTGTCCACCTAGAAAACTCACGATGTCCCCCTTTTCGTATTTATTAATCTGGCAACTCTAAGTTTACACAAACAGAAAATCTCACACACGTCCATCGCGATATTCAGTTTATAACTGCTAATGGAAATTCAAATCTCTGATAAATCTCTGAATTCTTAAATGTACATTTATATATATGTAAAGATATCGATCTATCACGAACCCTATTCTTGCAATTATTGACAACTTAAACCAGCGTCATTAATCTATTCTATACAAAAATCATGCCCTAACAGATCAAAAATTATAAACTCCTACTATACGCTTGTTCTCGACTCAAAAACTTGTTAAGTGTAAAAGCTATGAAATAGTGCAATATAAGCGCTTATAACTATCTAACCAGAACTTGCGACAATTGCCTGTTACTCAGAGCTTCAACTTTTAAAAACGTACATTGCTATAAATGTACTGCCATACATCAGATGAATAACCCGAAAGTGAATTTTATCTTACACTATTCCTTTTCCTATATTCCAGGAACTGTTTCTTTTATCTAGCATTGCTTCTCAGATTTTTACCTATCTACTTAATAAAATAAGAAAGAAAGAAGAAAACTTTTGATGAATGAGAATGTTTCGTTCGACCCAGTCGGAACTTTTTTTTTTGTTTGGGAAATAATGCTAGATGTCTGTAATTTGTTTTCCAATTTGTTGGGTATAATACAGGTCAATAAAATGGTAAAATTTCTACCACTGGGTGAACTCTATATAGGTTGGCACATATAATAATGTCGTTCCTGTTATTTTACACAGGTACACTTCGTAAGTAAACTTTATTGCATTGGTATAAATGTACTTTCACTCATTTCTATAAAACATGAGAGTAGCTGAATTTCATGGTCTTCAAAATCAATTCAAGCCACAGACGCACAGACGGGTTTTCGGACGGACCGTGTTATTGACGTGTGTGTTTGGCTACAGGGCGTCACTTAGGAACGTACATAGGATACACGCGAAACACATAACCCACCCTGTGTCCAGTCGGAGGGAACTCATATTTTTGTTTTGCTATTTAGGTACAGTCTCCGATTGTCAATAATTAGTTAGGTCTACTTGAATGATGTTGAATGTGTTTTGTTCATTTCTCTTTAAACTGTATTTAAGATAGTTAAAAAAGATGCGAGTTTCATAAAAGTATTTCAAGTATCTAATTGCAATGTTACCATTACCGAAGGGGGGTTGAGAGGACGACCTAAGAACAATTTATTCATTTGACAGATATACATCACATCACATCACAATCATCATCACATCACATCACATCACATCACACTATTATATAAAGAGGTAACGTTTGTTTGTGGGAGGTAATCTCCGGAACTACCGAACCGATATTCTTCAGATGACGAGGGAGATAATGAAGATAATAATTCCTCCGAAATCATATTCATAGCTATTTGCGTATTTTGCTATTTTGGTTTTCACGAAACTTTGCGCATTTCTCTCGAAAGCAAACTTGTTAAACTGGCGTAAAACAACTGTGAAAATTATATTGGTGTGTGTAGATCTGAAAAAATATCTAGATCTGCAAAAAGTGATCCGAATCGAAAAAAAGATTGATTTTTCTGCCCAAAGAACGTTAAAAGTGATTTAGATCAAAAAAAAGATTGATTTTTGGTCCCAATGGAAAACGACATAAAATACGAGTTGGGTGAGGAATTTATAAAATTTTTAAAATTTGTTATTTCAGTTGGAAAATTAAATCTTTGTCCCAATGTTGATTTCTTCGTCCCACTCTTTCGGTATATTTGTCCGAAGTTATGTTTCAAGTTGGCAAGCCTGACATCCGCACTATTCACCGCACGAAATCCAAAGCCACCGTCAGACGTGAAGTTAGCCCGCACTTTTTCTAGAATGAAAAAAGTGAACTGCAGTTCGATAGAGATTCGTTTGTAGTTGTTTGTTGTGAATTTTTTTTTTTTTTTTTTTTTAATGTCTAATTTCTGAGCTATAAGGACATTTGTGTTGGCACCTATAACTCCGAATTCCCAATAGATAGAAATTATATAAAAATACTGGTACATAAAGCATATCCATATATTATAACTTAAATAACTGCATTTAAAATTTCTGAATTCACTCAAGCGTTACTTAATAACACGCAATTAAAATCAAAAAACACATCCCTTTAGAGTTGCATCAATACTTATATACGGATTTCACCAACAAAACAACGGTAAAAACATTTTCGCAAAGCATTTATCTCTGTTCATCGATATGAGTCACTATTTGTCCATTGGCAACAACAACCAGTCAATCAACCCCTATTTCATCCAACAAATTTTTCTATTCCTTCGAATAACATTAAAAACTAAACCCTTTTTAAACAATTTATAACAACAAAAACGCAATATTTTTAAAGAACATATTTACTGCTGGCTATCTAATACAATTCAAATTTTGTGAATTTATCACAAAGACGAAGATTTAGATGCAACTTAAACACACACTACTTTGTCATACAAACTCATATCAGTATTACCGTTACTAACTCGAAATAGGAAGTGATGAAATTTTCTATTTTCAATAGATTTTCATCCCACCAATATAATAAAACAAAAATTGTATTAATCGGCATAACGACTTATGATTTATATGAAATTCAAGCGAAATGGGAGCTTAAACTTTTTCTATAATGAAAAACGGAGTTTGCAGTTCGATAGACATTCGTTTGTAGTTGTTTTTAGTGATTTTGTTTTTTTTTTTTTGTAGTTCAACCGTTAGAAAGTTAGAACCATTAGAAAAAAAAATGCAATTCCTCAAAACCGTGTTATCTCCGAAAACGTAGCAAGCAAAGTGATAAAATTTCCTATTTTGGAAAGTGTTTCACTTAACTAATCTAATTAAATACAAATTATACCAATCGGCCAACGGTTTATGATTTATATGAAATTTAAGCAAAATTTAGGCTTGAACCTAAGGTCCCCATAACTCAAACAGCCCTATTGCGAAGATCAACTATCAATTGATAGTCGATACTTATCAATAAATTTCTTTAAATGGTATTGCGAAGATCAATTATCAATTAAGTGTTGATCGACTGTGAACGTGCAGCAATTGTCGGTTGACAAATCGGTATTGTGAATGTCAATCTTGAACAATTTTATTGGTAGTTGTCAATTTTTCTATCAATCGCAATTTCGGTGTTGATAAGGACGACTCTTAAAAGAAAATGTTGAACGACAACGTTTTTAATTGTTATTGTTGTTATTTATTAGAGGCTAGATATATATATAGATATTTCTTCCTATGTGTAATGTATTTTATCCATTTTGGGCACATGTAATTTTCCATAACGCGTTTAGCAGTTCACTTAGAATAAGGGACACTGTTTTTGCTGTTGACTGCGCAAGACCAAGCAGAGCTGCAATTAATGGGTTTAAGTTTGGGGTCAATATCTTCAAAAAATAAACGAATACACCCCAAAATCATTCCTTGGAAATGAAATTAGCTACCTTCGGTTTTCCAGTACCAAGGGATTAGATGTATTTCGCAAACTCCTCCGTATAGCAGCCAATTCCACTTACTCTGTCTCGTCTTCGTCATCTTCAAAAAATAATTCCACCGATGACATGATTTTCAATAAATTTCACAGATTTAACACTCGTAATTATTGTTTAATTAATAAATTGTTTGCAAGAATCGTAGCAATCACTCTACAAATCAAAAATATTTTAGAACTGTCAAAGTTGAGTTTTCATTCACAATAACTTTATTTTTGGCGTTATGTTCACAATAGGTTATATTTTTATCAATCGTTTTTCGCAATACCAACATCAATTTTAATTGATAAATTTGTCAATCGTCAACCGATTGATAGTTGATCTTCGCAATAGGGCTGAAAAACTGTTGAACTACAAACGATTTTCTTTTTCTAACTGTATTATAAAATAGAAGACAGCTCGCATTACTGGACACTTTTTATTCGCAATTTAAGGGGAGCCTGAAATGGTTCAAATTTACTCATTTTTAAACGATTCGATATTTCCCTTGCTAGGATGCTGTGAAGGGAGGAATAAGTTTTTTTCCAATAGAACTACCCATCTATTTTCTTTCTATACTCTGTCCAACAAAAATTGTCAGTACAGGGAAGATAGGATGTTTGTCTCTCAGTCTGGTTGCAATGATTTACATAAAACGGTCCTTCTTTAAAGCTCTCACAGGGTTGCCGTAGTTTGTATGATAAATCGACATAACTCTGAGAGTAATGCTATTAGGGTTACCAACTTCCAATTTAAAATATAAATATTGCTGAACGAAATAAATTCCGTATATCTTTTTCCTTTTCCGGTAAGATAATAGGCGCGTTTTTTTTAAGTAGGCCTAATCGCTTTAGTTTGTTTTCCAACAAAAAAAAAAAAAAATCGTAACACAACAAAATATATATACCTACACAAACAGGCAATTAGAATACAAAATGATATAACCACGACTCGATGTCATATACTTAAACAAATTGTAAAAGGACTGCACTTGTGCAGCTGTACATATATTTTTGAATATAGACATAGATACCTAGATTACATACTTCTCAAAAAAATATTACCCGTCAATGCAGAACTTCGCGGAAACAGTAGCAAAAAAAGGATCATAAAATCCGTTCATTTGCTTTGCTGGGGAGGAGTGACCGGATGTGGTAAAACCCAACGACCGAAAATAAACAGTATAGGTTTACCTAGCTTGTCATTTTGATATTTCAGTGTAACAAAAATTCTAAGATATGCCTAAAATATGTACCTATGCTCTACAAAGTGAATTATGCATTTAAGTTAATGCAGTAGGTTAATATAGAATAATAATTAGTAATAATATGCCACCAAATTCCATTCCAGCACTCATTTCCTTTGTACGCTATCTTACAAACAACAATACTATCTTTTTCATACACCTTTTCTATATACCTTTTACATACAACAGCACATTCCATCATATTTCATATAAGTCCATAATACCCGAGCACATTCACCTTCATTCCGCTTGCACACAATCTTTGATTACGCTACACTTTCGGCAGCACATGCCCATGTCACTCGCCTTACCCGAATCCCATACTCAGCACTTTCCGCTTCCCTTGGTGGAAAAATATAATTAAGATTTGAGACAAATAAACAGAATTAAATTACGCATCAACGAAAGTGGTCGCATTTTTATTTCACTGGCGCCCAACGTGGTTTTATCGGAAGGTAATACTCCAAAAGTCCTTGTAAAGGATAAAAGAGTAACAAAAGTCCCCATAACAGGGATACTATACTTTCATCGATAGAAAAACCGTATTGGTGGAGGAGCACGAATCCACACAACAAAACAACTCTAAATTCCTCATCGCGGGAAAATTCCTTCACATCCTCATAGTGGGACACAGGAGCAACAATATCAAACAACACATCTTTAAATCCTTCATCGAGGGAAACATCCATTCACATCGTGGGAAACAAAAGCAGTAAAACCATGATAGAATTATTAATACTGTGAGTTTAAGATAAAAATAGTTAAGTTAAATAGTGACTAAGTGATTCATTTATGGTAATATTGCACATTCCCAAAAACTATACTACAAATAATTTCAAATATCTAGTGTAAATTTAAGCAGATAGTTCTGATTTATTAGTGTGGTTACTGCGTAGTAAAACATTCGAGATAATATTCCTTTTGGGTTAAGAATCTAAATAGTCATGACGGAAAATATTTCGCTTATTATTTCTTCAGCTGTAGAAGTTGCAGTTGTAAATGCGTGTAGTGCGATATTGAGAAAAATGAGCGAATTAATGACAGAAAATAAGACGGCCAAGGAAAAGGTAATTTTAAAAATCGAGGAGCTAACAGAAAAACTAGATTCAGTGCAGTTACCTTCCTGTACAGGTGTTGTTTTCGAACCTATTTCTGTGAGAACCCCTAACGTAGAATGTCATATTTCACTCGATTTAATAAAATCACGGAAAAACGAATTGGCAAGGTTTAACAACAGGCAGGTTGAAATAAATACTCAGATTCAGAATAAATCAGATGAACTTACAGATAGAATAAACAACATTAATTTAATCAATAAACAAAATACGGCCGATAGTCAGACTTTAACCACATTAATATCCAGAAGAAATCAAATTGTCATTGATAACTTAAATAATAATATGTACTCCATAGTTTTTGCAAAAAATAATATAGTAAATCCTATTATTCTAAATATAGAAGAGCTAGAATTTATTAAAATAAAAGAAAATATTGTAATGCAGTTGAATGACTTGTTAAACTTTGCAGACGTAAAAATGTATTATCAAAATAATGCCTTAGTATATCTTATTAAGATCCCCAAAGAACAAGAGACATGTAAATTCGAAGTTTGTCCAGTTAGTCATAATGATAAAATTATAGATTTAATATCCAACCTCACTGCAGACTGTAACAAAAACTATTATCCATTAAGAAATTGTAGAAAAGGTCTTTTATTCTCGTATTGTGAAAAGAACAACCAAGATACTAGCCTCGCAGAGCTCCTGAACAATCACACTGCAAAATGCCCCACCACACACGTCTACCATCGAAAAAAAATCAAGTTTCTAGGAATTGGACTAATCATTGCCAGGGATAAAAACATTTCTATTGAAGAAAAGGACCAACGTATCGAGTTAAACGTATCATTCCTGATATCTTTTGAGAACACAATTAAAATCAATGAGAACCAATATAATATTACCCAACCACCTACTGCAGCTTTCCTACCAGCACCGAAGAAGACAATCCTACATGAAATTTCGTTAAACGAGAAAATTTTTCTTCCCTACTTGCATAAGTTACACCTCATAAATAATAAAAAAATCAAACAGTTCAGTGTTTCACTAGAAACAAACAAGTGGATCTTTTATGGCGTATCTGGAATACTTTCCATCATCATTTTCACCCTGCTCTGCATGAAATTTAAACCAAGGACAGTCAACATAAAGACAAGTACAGATCAAGTACAGGAACCGACGTCGTCAGCAATAGATAAAGAAGCCATCAGAATGCGAATCATTCAAATGTTGAACGAGGACGTTCAAGTTTAAGGAAGGGGGGAGTTAATGCAGTAGGTTAATATAGAATAATAATTAGTAATAATATGCCACCAAATTCCATTCCAGCACTCATTTCCTTTGTACGCTATCTTACAAACAACAATACTATCTTTTTCATACACCTTTTCTATATACCTTTTACATACAACAGCACATTCCATCATATTTCATATAAGTCCATAATACCCGAGCACATTCACCTTCATTCCGCTTGCACACAATCTTTGATTACGCTGCACTTTCGGCAGCACATGCCCATGTCACTCGCCTTACCCGAATCCCATACTCAGCACTTTCCGCTTCCCTTGGTGGAAAAATATAATTAAGATTTGAGACAAATAAACAGAATTAAATTACGCATCAACGAAAGTGGTCGCATTTTTATTTCACTTTTATACCCAAATATGCAGAAATATGCCCTACCCAATAGGGATGAAAATATGTACTTAGTTTTGTACATTAAAATATTTAATACAATATCCTCAAAAAAAACATGCTTTTGCATGAATCCTGTTGCCATAGTAATCACTAATAATTTATCGCAATTTCACTACAACGCACTTATGATCACTTGTTACGTTAATGAAATGAATGCATTAAAAGACCTCATTTAAGAAAACCTCAAAAAGAAAATGGTTAAACTAATATTATTGGATCCTTCAGAAATACAAACAAATTAAAACCGAATGGGAACACCTCACATAATAATGTTGTTCTCAAGCGCACCAAAACCGAAAGTTCTTTGTCAAAATTCAAAGAAGAACCCTTAATGATATGCTTTCATTGACATAAATGGTAACACTCTTCTGATGTGCTTCAGTCACACACACTGCTTATTTTGGTTAATGATAATAGCAAGCGAACACAAGACGATCGTGCTCGTTCTCATTCTGTCCGCGGCCGTGTGGCAGACTGGTTGTGGGGGGATGTATGCGAGTTTCAGGAAAATTACAAAAACAAATTCTTTGGAATGCCAGCGGTTTCGTTTTTATTTCAGTGGAAAATCTTGTGTTTGCGTGCCGTGAGAGTAGGTACAGGCACCACTGGTAGAAAAAAAGCTCCTCCATAAGGCCTGTACTGACCATTTTGTCTTGGACAGAGTATAACGGTTAAAGTTTTATTCGCAATTTAATTTTTGATTAATTCGGTTTGGAGACCCATTTAAGCAACCCGATAACTCAAAAACTGTTGAACTACAAACGATGAAACTTTACACTTCTAATATATATACATATACTACTTGATGCATGGTATAAAATACAAGACAGTCGGCATGACTGGGTACTTTTTATTCGCACTTTAAGGGGAGCCTAAAATGGTCTCAATTGTCCATTTTTAAGCGATCCTATATTTCCATTGATAGGAAGCTGTGAAGGGTGGAAAATGTTTTTTTCCATTAAAACAACCCATCCCTTTCTAACAATGTCATCAAAAATTTGTTTTTCATTACCAGAGATAAATGCTTTGCGAAAATGTATTTACCGTTGTTTTGTTGGTGGTGGGAAATCCGTATATGGATGCAACTCTAAAGGGATGTGTTCTTTGACTTTAATTGCGTGTTATTAAGTAACGCTTAAGTGAATTAAGAAATTTTAAATGCAGTTATTTAAGTTGGGATATGCTTTATGCACCAGTATTTTTAAATAATTTCTATCAATTGGGAATTCGGAGTTATAGGTGCAAACACAAATGTCCTTATATCTCCGAAATGAGGCATTAAAAAAAAAAAGAATTTCACTGCAAACAACTACAAACGATTTCGAATACAACTGGCTGATTTTTATTTCAAAAAGCCAAAAGTGCGGGCTAAAATTTCTTTCTAATGGTTCTAACTTTCTAACGGTTGAACTACAAACGAACAAAATTTCACTACAAACGAATGTCTATCGAACAGCATTTCACGTTTTTCATTCTAGAAAAAGTGCGGGCTAACTTCACGTAGATCAATTTCCCTTCAATTATTACCATTTCAATACAATTTGAACTTACACTTCGCTTCAATTGAATAAGCACAAACATTTTCTAAGCTACGTTGACCATTTTTTCAAAACCTTGTGGCCGCATGTATCATTTGATGATGTTTAATGTTTGCTTATGACGTTGGGAAAATAAATCAGAAAAAATGTTTCAAAAAGTACCTACCTACCGCTGTTATTGCTCTCGCTCTCTATTGCAAAGCCAGTCAATATTGGAAAATGCAGTTTTATTTGTATGTTAATACAGTCCTAGAAGTTAATGTTGCTTCAATGATGAAGAGTGGTAGGCCTTTTTTTTTATTTTACCCACAGCCGCAGTGGCTTACATACTGGTTCCATTCAAGGAAAAAGACAAGTTGCATCTGAACAAATATGCAAGAGAATAACTCTCATGAAAGATTAACCGTCCAATTACCCGTTCGGACTCGGTATAAAATTGGAGATCCCTTCCGTTCGTCCCAGAAATGAGTGGTTGTGAGAAGCTAGGCCTAGAGTACCTACAAACCTGTTTCGCCAACTGTGTATTTTATTACATATCTGGGTGATTGATTTTTATTGTTTACAACATATCAGCTCACTTTCGAACTATTATTGGAAGCCATGAAACTCAATCAATGATCATTTGGTTAAAATAAAAAACGCCTAGTGTCAGGTGGTGTTTAAATTCGCCTGGTTACGTTATATAAACTGTATATGTCCGATCCAAATTCAATTCCATGGACAATCATAATCCTGTTCCTGAATCCCGTAAAAATCCACTTAACATACCATTCAGTTCACTGCAACTAAATGTTGCATCCTCATGCAATTTTTTTTTCTCGTCAGTATAATACATACCTGCATAAACCTTAATTACTTTTCTATAGTTATAAATTGCAAGACAGTGTTCTGCTTTTTCTTGTGTATAGGTATAACGTGTCTTTGTTTCCGATTTTCCTGAAGAGCTTTTCCCAGAGGTAAATTAGCGCTCCAACTTTCGATTTTCAAATGTGTTGCGTATACTTTTACAGATTGTCAGATAAAACCGAACACACAATAGAAGTTTATTGGTTTGTTTCAACTTCCTTTGGGTTCCAGATAATATTTAAACAAAATTGCGAAGGCCATTATTTGCTCATTCACTTCCTCAGTTTTATCTCGTTCAATTTATTTAATATTGGTTATGTAAGGTAGTGTGGGTTGCATGAGTGACGTCTGTTCTTAACCCAGTTTGTGATGAAGTAATTAAAAATAGCATATTTGAGAATTTTGCTTTGATGTATTTAACAATTTTGCTGCAATTATCCTATTTTCGTTCTACATATTGGCCCTACATTTTTTTTTTCATAAGTAAAAAATTGTATTATATTTCAAGAAATGGTTCTGTCCATCTTCAACTACAATTTTCCTTAAATTTGGATCTAGTAATTGCAATATAATTTTTTTTTTAATAAATCCCATGCCCAGCTAGCTGACACTATGACCTGAAAGATCTATTGTATCAATGGCGAAAGGTTAATCTAAGAGACGTACATGAAGGTCAATGAGTCCTTAGAAGCAGATAGCAGAGTTTAATAAATCTGCTTATGTACGAGTCTCTCTATTAAAGACATGCTTTCTTAACCAATGAAAAGCCGGGCAGTCACAGAAAATGTGTTTATAGGGTTCAACATACACCAGACAAAATTTGCACTCTGTTTCCGGACAGAGGTTCATTTCGTTGAGGTGGTATCTAAGGCCACAATGACCTGTGAGGAAGCCCACTAGCTTTTTTATTTTATCCTTACTAAGTGTAAGAATTTTTTTGTAGGAGTCTAAGACCCGGGACATGTTCCCAGTGTTCAAGACGAAGTTGTTTTTCCCATTCATCAATAATAATTATTCTTAGCGCTGTCGTCCAAGGTACTGGTCCACAGAGAAAAGATTCGAAACCAGCCCTAGCTAGTTTGTCTGCATGGTCGTTGCCTGCAATACCCTGATGACCCGGTGGCCGGTACCCAGCCAAGTTTTACCTTGCTTTGTTTTGCTAGGGTTTGCAGAGCATCGTGATAGCACTGCCTGACTGTCTGAGAAAATTTGTAGGTATTAGGTATTAGAGGCGCAACTATCTCTAATACCTTTTTTGGAGATTAGGTTAGCGCACGTTTCGATCGCATGGATCTTCGCTTGAAAAACCGTGGGACACATTCCCATGGGTATTGATACTTTGGTATTGGGTCCAAAGACACCAGTTCCAACTCTGGATTCCATTTTTGATACGTCGGTGTCGGCTTTTTTATTCTAGTGTCGGAACACCATTGGCCCAACTAGCGCGATCAAGTACTTCTACTTCGTATAATTTTCCGAAACTGTACTCCCTAACCATAGTGTCAGGGACGGAGAACTTGTCCAAACTGGTATTCGCGTTCTTATTATTTAGCTCAATGCCCTTGAATAATGCTCCGAGATACTTAAACTTCCCACCTTTTTTAATGAGACCGCGCTATCATACAGAGCGGGGTTAACTGGGGTTATGATGAGTATACTGTCACTTCAGATCTGTCCACGTTTTACTTCATTCTAACTTGAACTCACACAAACCTATCTAGTGAGTGCTGAAGGTTAGTATAGGACGACCTAAGAATGACCAAGTCACCAGCGAAGAGCAAATTACTTAACCTTAGATTTCCCATTTCGAAATAATTTTAACATAATAATATTTTATAATAATTTTAATTTAAACAAAATGAGCTCCTGACGAAGTCTAACGCACACGGAGAAAAGCTTTGAATTAACTTCGTTCAGCCGAGCTGAGCTTGTATACAGTTCGTGTTAAGAGATTGAATTGGTCTCAATTTGTCACCCTATCAGAAGCAGTAGATTCCATGAGTTTCCCTTTAGGGACTCGGCAGTAAAAGGGTGTTTTCTTACATTTTGTACAATTTTATGAATACGCACCTTATACATTAAGTTCTTACCGTCCATGAAAGATATTTTTAACTTTCTCGACTACGTAATAAGAGAAAGATATTGTTTTCGTACAAAATTTCGAACTCGAAATGTTAATCAATTCTGACATTACGATAATAGAGGAACTCAAAAAAGTGGATCGCAAAATTCTGTCCGTTCGTCTGCCTGTCCGTCTGTCTGTCTGTCCGTCTGTACCGAACCCTACAGCCTAGTGTTCCTTAAACATCGATAGTCTATCGATAGTATCGATAGTTGTTTACTATCGATGGTTCAAAAAAAACTATCGATACTATCGAAACGCATTATATGAGGACATATTCAAAGCAAACGTAGAAGTACTGATAAAAGATAAAACCGGTGAAACATGTACGTAAAAGAAGGACTACGTTTCCACTGACAAAGGATAGGCGATTGGGCAAAAACTCCGTTATATACCTAAATACGTGAAGCATCTCTTTCTTACTTATTAAAAAATAAAGCGCCTTTACACTCAAGTTAAGTAAGTAAAGTAAAACTTCCGTAGGTTATAGGAGTACTACTTTTCTAATTTAAGATTAGACTGTATGCCAAGTGATCATAAAATGCCAATTTCTGACAGTTCTCAAAAAATGGTCATACCGTCGGCCCTAGCGAGGTATCCGTCGGAACGGAAATTTCTCTGATTTTACAGGTACGATTCGCAGGATTTTTGCTGCGAGGTTTTCTTCGAAACAACTGTTCGGAGAATTGTTCCGACATTTAGTAACGTATATTGAATTACGTTTGAAGTGAAGATGAAGTCCATTTTATTGTTAAATTTTTGACAGCTAGGTTTCTCGAATGGAATTTGAGCCTCCGAAAGAGTATGCGTTGCGGAGAATTGTCCGTTCCGTAGCATACCTCGCTAGGGCCGAATGTAATGGACTTGGGCATATCTCATAATGCTCTCATGACCTAAATGCCACATACGACCAGGCTGATTTTGACAGATAAAAATGCAAAAATAGCATATAGTGTAATCGGACAATAGGCACGAATGCCAGCCTAAAGCTTCCATTCGTTCTCTTTTTTTGTGGAACCCTACTACAACTTTTGGTAATAAATAACAAATGCCTTAAATGAACATATCGGTAATTTTGGTCTCTAATATACAAATTTGATAATCCTGACATTTTGGTCATTTGAGAGCTAATCTGGTCATTTGCTTGTTGGCATTCATATATGCGTGATTGGCATGCAGTCTTATCTTAACTTAAACAATAAGAAAATATAAATGCGAGTCCTTTTAAAACATTTTTGCTTCGGTATTCCAATAAAATATGTTTATTTTGAAATGTTTTTTATTAATAAATTATGGACAAACTTACAACCCCGTCCTTAGAAAATCGTAAGCATATAAAACTATCGGTAATATCGATAGATACTATCGATAGTTTTATTCCGAAACTATCGATACTATCGAAATGTAAAACTATCGATGTTCTCGAAAACGGTCCATACGATTGTAACAAAAATGTATTTCTATCTTAAAATGGATTTTTGAAAAAAGTAATTTTTAAAAACCTTAGTTTTCTTTAGCCTACCCGAAAACGGCAATAAAGATTTTAACCAAAACGCAAACTTAGAATAAAATGTATGTTCTTAAAATGATTGCATACTTAATTTTCAATTCGAGTGCCGAAAACGCTAATTTTAAAAACTGCTCATATCTCGAAAACCCCGTGTTTGACTTCAACACAACTTTATAAACCAAGTAATGCTTATATCCCGAATAATAGCTCATAATCGGTTTTAAGCTAAAAAGTAAACAAATATAGTATTTTTCAAACTAAACATTGCAATATTAGGTACTGTTTTTTCTACCAAATTTTACAAAAACAGCTCTAACGATTTTGATCAAAATACACACTAAGGATAATATCAGTAGGTATTCTAAATGAGATCCCGTACTTAGTTTTTCTCAAAAAATTCGAATAAACCCGTTTTTTAACTATGTAAGTATTTCTCAAAAATTACTACCCAAAAGCCGATCTCTGTTCATACATATCTTTAAAACTCAATAATGCACTTTAAAATTCAAATTCCAAGAGCCATTAAAAATGCAATATCAGCAACGCAAAACTAATGTTCAGCAAATATTAGGTACCTTCTTCTTCTTTTTTTCAACCATTTTGAATATGAACCTTAAAATAATTTCAACCACTTGGAGTTTACACAATCAGAATATCCCACTTCATTTGCACCCCCACACACGTTCATCGTGATATTCAGTTTATAACTGCTAATGCAAATACAAAAACAAATCTTTGAATACTTGCATATATTATATACGTTATAGTTGAAAAGTAGTCACTGTATGAATGATTGAGATATCATTGAATTATATTTTATGAAATGTCTTTGAGGAAGAGTATAAAGAAGAATGTGTTCTCCTGTAGTTGAATCAGTTTTGAACTGTGAAGGGAGTAAGTCAAGTATATTTGGCACAGAATTTGATTTCTTTATATCTAACATATTGTTACATTCAGGCTGGGATTCGAAAAGATAAAACACTATATAAATATATAAAATCACTTTCTTATTATTCACTTATTAAGTACCAAAACAATATCACCTAAAACAATTCTTAAACGACTCAAACCAATCACTTAATTCACTATATTGCTTTACACTTTATTATCTTCACAACCGATTACTATTTCGAAGTTTACCAATCACTGCTTAAAAATCAACTGTCCATCCCTGTTCTTAAACATCCAATTTTATAGCCGCTCTGCCGCCTATTGCTAATATTCTAGTGTATTTTTATCTAATAAAATAAGAAAACTTTTCACTTTTGATAAAAGAGAACATTTTGTTCGACCCAGTCGTGCACTTTATTTTCTTTGGAATACTGTCAAATATGACGCGCCTTTATAAAACGTTCAATCTGTGCAAACTGTCTTGAAATTGTTGAGCCATACCTATCAAATATTGGAAAAGGATTCGTGGAAGATAATATGAATGTATTCATATTTTCCATAATTTAGTTTATATTCCCTCATCAGTATAGTTAATTGTTTACTTATGTGAATTCGTTTCTGCTTCTAAGCCCACTTGATTGTAGATCCCATTTATTTTGGCATAATTAAGTACTTCTTCACTTTTAAGTTTTCATTTACATTCATTTATAATGGAAATAAAATACAACGACCGAGAAGTGGGACATAAAAAAAGGTCGCAATAGGTTACAGTACGCAACCTCATTTAGATTCAACAAAATTCTTTTATTTCAGAAATGTCACTTCACATGCCGCCCCCTAAGTTTTATGCACCAACAAATTTAACATAGCTATGTGCTTGAAAACATTTTTTTTTTTTTGCTTTAACGTGGGTAGATTGGGGAAGAAGAAGTACCTACTGATTCTATCTAAACTGTCTGGTACTGTATAAATGAGAATGCCCAAATGACGGTCGGGTTATGGTGCTTTGATATCTGTATTCCTCGCGTCATAATATTATGTTATTATTATGTGGCAGGAAGAATATGGCAGTCATAAAAATAATTTGGATAAACGAAGTATTCCAGAACTCGAGTTCCAACAAAAAAGGTTCAACCGCAGGCACAGTCAAAAACTTGGTGTTGAATAACTCTAGGTTTAAGACAAAATTTGGTTTAATATATGGTATGATATTTTCGAGGTGCTTCTCTACTGCACTATATTTATTCCGCTACTTACACAATCGATTCAAATTCACGTTATATTGCGGCACATATACAATTTCTACGTGTTATTGCATCGCTGAAAATATGGTATCCAGAAGTAGGATTTCATGTGAGTTTTAATTTTCGTGCGAATGCACCTTCGATTTTAGCTATTTCCGAAGTACCTATCTGGATATTTAACCATCGATCACGTATTCGTTTTAGGAGTTCGCGGAGTCAATTCTAGGTGATTCTAGGAGGAAACTGAGTTGTATTCGAATGTCAAGTAAGTTCGGTAAAGTTATACGAAACCTGTTCAGGGATAGGTACACAAGTAGCGCTTTGGAACTGCGATGAAGTAGATACCTTTCGGAACGGAATGGTTTGAAACCAAATCGGGAGTGAGGCAAGGATGTTCACTGAGCCCTAACATATTTAATTTTTTCATTGAGGATTTAATTGACTTCATTCCTGGAAGTATTTAGTATGCAGGACAAAAATAATCAAGGCTTTGCTATATTGTTAGGAATATTAATATCTGGGCGTGTATTTCCCCAAGAACTAAGATATGGAGAGACATTTAAAGGAAAAACTTGTAAAGGCTAAAGGTGCAGCAAGTGCAACATGGAAGAAATATTTTGCCAACCAAAATACCTATTTCGCACAGTATCGTATAAGGAAAATATTCAAACGAAAATCAGTTTTACCACGAATGTCAGTAAGTTGTAGTGGGAAAAACTCATGCGCAACTCAAGTTGAGTTTTTATAATAATTTAATTTTATTACCAAGCTACTTTAGTTTCCAGGGGATTATTTTTTTTTTTTTTTTGATAATGGATCCTAATTAGAATCAGAAAACGGCCATTTGTCTGCTATATTTCTTTAGGTATGGACACAGGGTGCATGTAGATGTATATTTGTGTTTGAAATGTGTTTTTGGGTATTTTGTTATTTAGTCATAATCAATATTTTATTGATCCAATCTGTCGAATTTCATTATTACCCTGAGAGAACATGCACCTAACAAATATAATAATACTAAACCGATTTTGAAAATATTTAAATATGCGCTTAGATATACTTTCGTAAACATATTTACTGTAATCACAATGTTATAAACATAGCGAATTGTATCATATATAAACATTGTAGTGCATAAGACGTTATTTTTTACCAAAGAAAAATCGATGTTGAAAACTCATGATAGTTTTAACCTTATTTCAATATTTATTTATTTATTTTTTTTTTTTTAAATAAAAAAGCGATATTTAGATATCGAAAAAATACGCCCTTTTGAAAACAAGTCTTGCTCATAATTTAGATTTTAATAAGTCGCTATGAAAATTTAGAGCAAAAGATGTATGTTGAAAAACGTTCGTGTACGTTGAAACGAAAGTGGTTGGTCAACACATCCCAGATATACCTACCTATGCATGTGAATTCAAATCAACAATATATGCATACTTTTAAGGTAAATTGCACAATTTTTTTCAAGGCAATTGAGGCACTCCATCGAAAATAGGTTCTAAATTAAGACTATTCATATTTGAACGCATAACTATGGTGATATTGCAGCGTCAAATTGAATGTCACCAAAATGCTTTGATAGGCTGATAGGCGTTTTGTATGGGAAAATTTTAACTTAATTTTACCAGACTGTATTTCGACTTTTACCCACGATTTTTGTCTGTGCACTTCTATGGCACAGTACCTTTCGAATGATATAAGTTTCATTCTACTAATAACATAATAAATACTTTACTGTGTTAATGCTACCTACTTATAAAATATGTTTTCATAACATTTTATATTATGTGAATAATCAAAGTTATAGGTTTTAAAAGCTGACGAACTTGCTAGGAAAGGGTCAGAGACCACTTTTATGGAACCAGAACCTTTCTGCGCCGTCACGCTGGGAACACAAAATGTGTATCAAACAGTGGGAAGAAATCCCAGGCCTCAGACAAGCCAAAAGGGCAATCTTAACATTCAAAATAAATGCCAAACAAATTCTAAACCTCGAAGGCACGATATCAAAAATCTTATAGGCTATACCTAACCGGTCACCACAAACTCCCTTAGTCAACTCTCAACTCCCTTTAGTTCCGGTTATGTCTTGAAGAAGACGAAACAGAAATAGAAGGAAATTTTTCTTCCGTGAATTACTAAGTCCTTAAGAACTGAAGAAGTCCTCTGCTGAAAACATTATCAGCTACATTAGGAAGGTGGAAACTCTGCTAATTTTATTTTCTGGCAATCTTCGGATCAATAGATCTCTTAGGTCAACGTGCCCCTTTATCGGCTTGGCAATGAGATAAGTTAAAAAAAATAGCTTTTATATATTTCCACTATTTTTACAATAATATTGCATTTTTTCAGACTTTATTAATTATATAGCAAAAAAAAAATATATATATAAAAGTTTGTTCATCACTACAATGTTTAAAATGGAAATGGATACTTTTGGGTATAGTGACCATAATTTTTTAAAGACAATGCGGGACACATTTTAAAAGTTTTTTTTTTGTGGAAAAACATATTTTTTATTATTTTATTATATCATATTTGGTTATAATTAGTTTATGTAATTTTAAAGAAGGACGAGATTTGGAGGAGAAGATTTAACAGCGAACTCTACAAGCTGTACAACGACATCGACCTGGTCAGAAAAGTACGCATTAGTCGTCTAAGATGGTTAGGACATGTAGAGCGAATGGACACCAACGCTCCGGCCCGGAGAGTCTTCGATTCCAACCCGGAGGGACAACGCAGTAGAGGAAGACCTCGCATTAGGTGGCGCGCTCAAGTGGAAGGGGACGTCAACCAACTTGGAGTGCGCAACTGGAGGTGTCAAGCAACTGCTTTGACAGCTACGTCAAAACAAAATGACAATAATATTTCGTAAGGCACTGTTCACATGCGTATTATTTAAAATCACTTGTAATTGAGAGTTTGCATGTGCTACATTTCAAGTATTATACTTTGAAATTTTCTATATTTATAATTTTGCGGGACTTTGCGGGACAAGTCTGTAAATGAGGGACATTTTTTCGGCATTTTATGATGCGGGACAGCCATGTGAAATGCGGGACTGTCCCGCAAAATGCGGGACGTCTGGTCACTATACTTTTGGGGAAACATTAATTAAAAGATAAACATATAAATTTCTAAATCACATATATCGACTCTTTTAAGATATTCATTGTTCATCGTTAAAGCATTCACAATTTTTGTCTATGCCACCCTGTGTAGATCCTTTATGTTTGATTAGCAATGTCATATTATAATCATCCACGCATGCATACATCAAAATATGCATGTTGTGCGTGTTAGAATATATACTGTACCAACTTCGTGTGTGTACACCTACAGCATACATCATATTAACATTCTGTACCTACATCATATTGAAGAAAACGATGAAAGAAATTCATTAATATGATGAATAAAACGGTGAATTTTAATTTATAATAAAAATATAATACAAATTAAAGTCTGTTTCTTTTATCAATACGATGAACTCCGTTATCAATATGATAAAAATTAAAAACTTGGCAATCGTACTTATTATTCATGTTGATGAACGCCATTCATCAATATGACGACGTCTTTTTTTTTTCGTAGTTTTTAAGGCCGCTTCAGAAAGTAGTTTGGGTGCCGTGAAATAACGCCTGAGCTTGCTTGAGAAATAAAGCCGAAGCAAATGGTTTCAGAATGGCCGAGAACTTTAAGTATATTTATAATTTGCAGAAATAAATACAAGGATATAACTATTACCTATAACTAAATTCTAAATGCTGAAATAAGTATCTAGAGGGGAAATTTGTGAAAATTTTAGTTCCAAATTCGAGCGAATTTTCTGAAAGCTCAAATATTTAATGGTTAAAATTAAAATGTGCATATCATCGGAATATATTTATAACTTAAAAGCGAAATAAGGCCGACTGGGCTTTATATCACTTTAGCAAAGTGAAATAAGATCGAACAAGGATATTCGGCGTTATTTCTCTTTTATAAAGTGATTCGGCATTATTCCAAAATTATTTCAGTGTTATTTCGCTCGGCCTGTAAGCAATATGAAACGGTAGAAAAGCTATTAAGATATTTTATTAAAATAATCTTTCGCCTTCCTCCAAGCAGCCCTACCTACGTGTATAATTTTTAATAATGCTGAAAACAGGTCTTTCTCCACTCAACTCTTCATAACAACAATACAAACAAACAATAGAATTACAGAGTTACAGGTTACTAAATCTAAAAAGTTATAAATATGGATAATAATCTACTTCCAAAAAAAGTCGCTCTTGAAGCAGTACAAACACAAAGTAGGACTGGCTGGTATGCGGAGAGGGTGGAAATAGTCCGCAGCTGTGGAACTGCACTGAACCTAAATAGCGATAAATACATGCACTGGAAACATATTCCTTACAATCTAATAAAAACTGTCGATGCACAATGTATAGACAGATTTTTGTACAGCAGGCATAGGATTCACTGCGCAGACCTATCTACAGTAGACTATGTCATGATCTGCAGCTCAAAAACTACTCTCGAGATGAGTTAACTATGAACGTAATATCGATAGTGCTTAGATTACGTGGAGAACTTCTCCCTCTAAAACCATGCTCCCACCAACGTGATTTACTTAAATCAACTTTTTAATTACATATCTGTCATCGCAAATCCACACAAAATAAAATCGAACATACCCAAATAAAATCAAACATACCTGTTATTATGTTCAACACTTTCTTGGCTGTGTCTTCGTCTTCAACTCCAAAATTGGCTTTTTTTAACTCCCATTTAGTAACGTTAATTCTGTTATTTTTTCGACTTAATTTTTTTTTTTTTGCGTCCGCAGTTTTTAAATAGCCCTTCGATAGATTTTCTCGGTATAATCGTAAAATAAATGTTTGAAAAAGTAATTTTTTTTAAAATTAGTTTTTCTTCGTTTACCAGAAAACGGCAATTCCAATTCCAAACACTTGGAGTTTTAACAATCAGAATATCTCACTTAATTTTCCCTCACACGTTCATCGTTATATTCAGTTTATAACTGCTAATGCACATACAAAAACAAATCTCGTCTGAATACTTGCATATATACATAACTTAAGCCAGCGTCATTAATATATTCCAGTCAAAAATAAAATCATTCCTTAAAAGATCGAAAATAAGAAACTCCTACTATGCTTGTTTATATAGCATTGATTTTCAGATCCTCAGATCTTTACCTACCTACGTAATAAAATAAGAAAACAACCAACAAAACTTTTGATAAAAGAGAAAGTTTTGTTCGACCAAGTCGTGTACTTTATTTTTTTTTTTTTTCCGTCCGTAGTTTTTAAATAGCCCTTTGATAAATCCGGATGTTCGTGATTTCCCTTTAAAATAAAATGAGATCATCAAAAATATCGTCATATCAATATTTATTATGATTTCTTCAATTAATTTATATCATTGTATCCATAAATATTCTTTATGTATTTTTTTTTTTAATATATATTTACATTTTAGCTTTCAGCGAAACTTTTCCGAATGGTAATTCGATATCGAATGAAAATTCAGAAATTCGAATGTATTTAGCAACGAAAATAGAGTTGTTAAGTACGAAATTTCCGATTATCAACCCTAAAATGCATTCCCAAAACAGAAAACAGACACAAGAAAGACAACTCCGACGCTACTGCTAAGCAGAGCCGTGAAGTGAAGATCCAAAGTTAAGATTTCCAAATCAATGTCAAAGTTGACGTAAAAGTCACACTAAAACACTTAAAGTTTGGTGGAGACGCGTTTCGTGATTTATAAGTCACTTTGGCTACATCACGTTGGTGGGAACATAGTATAAACTACATTCCTCATCGGGATGTGGGTTATGCAACTTAGGGGAATAAGAGGACATTGTGCACTTTTTAGGGAAGTGCCCTGTTTTGAAAGAGACAAGAAGATCCATCTTCGGCAGCGATTTCATATCTGATATTCAATGTATTGCAAAACTAAATAGATTGGAAGTATTGCCTTTATTTCATTATTGTAAAACAGCCCTAGCATATCGGGAAAGGATTACTAGCCCAAATTTCTAGGTCGCAATAATCTTCTCTGAAAATTAAAAAAACAAACACAAAATTTATCACATGATTATATTGGCTGGCTTCATCGCGTACCTAATAAAAGCAGATATAGCATCTACACACCTTGAAAGAGATTTTGCTTTTTATGGATTTCCCTCGCGATGAGAATTTCCGTTTAAATGCTGAGCCTCTTTTTAGGACTAAAAACAAAAAAATTCAAAGTGATGAGATTAGCCGAACTTTCCATTCATATACTTCAAAGTTATGCCATTACTTATGCAAGCGACTGTCACATTTTATATTTTACGAGCTCTTGGAAGGCGGAAATAGAACTCGAAAAAACACACAGTAGGCTGCAGTCGAAATCCATTACTTTGGGAGGAATAGAAACACAAAAGACACAAATTTATCTCACACCCCCCAGACTAAAGTACGAGTAAAAGAACTGAGCCAAAACGGAAACCCGAACATGGAATAAATTTTGGACCAAAATAGACATATCCTAGGTGACAAAAGAAATTATTGGTCCCAGTGATGTCATAAGCAAGATTACCATGAAAAAAAAGCTTATTATTTTTATTGGCTGTTTGTTTTGCTAAACAAGCTTAACAAAATTGACCTTGCCTAATGTTTATATTGATAAATGAGAAGCACATGGTCGGCAGGTTCGGTTATGTATTTCCGATGCATAGTTCGAGATTGTAACATTTGGACAACATTCTGATATTCGGGTAGGTACTCTGGATACCTTTTCAAAGATAGACAATTTTAGAACTTTTAACAAACCTAAATTGTTATCCTAAATACGGATTTCGGTGCTTCATCTATAATACTTCATACGAGACACCTGGAGTCAGCGTTGCAGCTGAAAATTTACAAAAGCCCAACAAAGATACTTATTTAAAAAAAAAAAATAATTCATTTGGAATATCTTTAAAATCTTACTCAATTTGAAAAAGGGGCCGTTTTGACAGGTTAGGTTAGGTAAGGTGGCTGTCTAGAAAGACACACTTAGGCCGCATAAAATTTCGGCCCTTTGTGATACCACATGAGTTAAGGGAATGGGGGGGGGGGGGGGGGTAAGGCCAGAGTGTTCTATGCCGGACATACTAGTGGGCGTAAATGCTCTCTTTGTGCCTGTGACATTTGTCTTCTTTGTCCAAAAAGAACAATTCTTACGTCTCGTGTAGAGAGTTGGGGTAGTTTGACCTCGGATAGGGGAGGGGTGACCGAAACAGTCGTCCCCTCGCCTGTAATCCTCAGTCAACTCCTTAAAGGGAGAGATTGGGGGATAACTAACTGGACGATATGTCTTCGGATACCAGCGCCGGGCAGACCGAAGCAGTGTACCCTTCGCCTGTAATCCTACAACGTCTCGTCATGTTGGCAATTCTTATGTCTCGTATAGAGAGTTGGGGCAGTTTAACCTCGGATAGGGGAGGGGTGACCGAAACAGTCGTCCCCTCGCCTGTAATCCTCAGATAACTCCTTGAAGGGAGAGATTGGGGATAACTAACTGGACGATATGTATTCGGATACAAGCGCCGGGTAAGCCGAAACAGTGTACCCTTCGCCTGTAATCCTATAACGTCTCGCCATGGTGGCGCAGCCGTATGCGCCATTGGTGATTGATAAATCGGCCCTTTCATTGTGTCCCTTACTTGGGAGATTTGTTAAGGCTGGTCAAGGAGTAGGTGACAGTATGCCCTCGGATAGGCGAGTGGTGACCGTATCAGTACAACCCTCGCTTGTGTCCTCTGGCAACTTATCGAATAGGGCGGATGCAGCAAAAGCGCGGTATTTGTGGTGATTATAGCCATCAGCCTACAAACGCATGCTGCGGGGGTATTGCAGCTTGGTCAAAAGGTGAGTTTGACCGAGTGACGGTTTGTTTCGGATGTGCGAAAAGGGACGACCGAACAGTCTGCCCCTCGGTAGCAATCCACAGACAGCCCGTCTAAGAGAGAGTAGATGATATGTGAGATCATTGAAGCCATTTGGTCTTTGTAATGTATTTGCTGATACAGCGTATGGCTGTGTTAGACAAGTCGCTGAGGTCATCGAAGAAGTAGTCTCCTAAGTTTGCCCTGCGCAAATTTGCAAGGGCTGGACAGTTGCAGAGAAGATGAAGAACGGTCTCCTCCTCCTCCTCGTCCATGCAGCTCCTACAAAAGTCATTGTAGGGTGTACCCAGTCTACGGGCGTTCCTACCTATTAAGCAGTGTCCTGTTAATGCCCCCACAACGGAGCTGATTCTGTTTCTGCCTACAGAGAGAAGTCTTTGAGTCCTTTTAGCGTCTAGTTTTGGCCAGATTTGCTTGGATATGACGCAGGTATCAATGCTGTTCCACCTATTATTTGCAGCCTTTATTGCCTCTTTTAATAGGAGGAATTTGATAGATTGCATAGGAGCGTGCGGTTCACTAATGTTGTTTGAGCGAAGGTTGCTTCCTTGTCTGGCTAGTTCATCCGCTTTGCAGTTGCCCGGAATGTCACTGTGACCTGGAACCCAGCACAGGGTTACTGAACATCTGTCCGCAATCTCATTGAGAGATTCCCGGCATTGTTTTACCAACTTTGATCTGGTTATTGGTGTATTCAGGGCTTTTATAGCTGCCTGACTTTTTATGTAGAGGGCGATAGCTTTACCGTTTATCGCCAACAAGGCAAGTCTGCAGGCTGCCTCGCGTATAGCCATTATTTCAGCTTGAAAGACGCTACAGTGGTCTGGGAGACGCAAGGCAATGTTCAACTCGGGTGATTGAGAGAAGACTCCCGCTCCCGTGCCTTCCGCCATTTTTGATCCATCTGTATAGATTTCAAGTGCATAGTTCTTATCGATTGTGCCATTTTCCCATTCGGAACGTTCTGGGATTACTGCTTTGTATATAATATTAAAGTCCTCGAAAGGAATGGTGTAACCTGTTTTGTTTGGGATTATGCTAGGAAGAATATTCGTAGCATAATTCGCCGTTTTGATAATTTTTCAAAAAGGTGGGGGCCAAGATTCCTGAGGCTCAAAAAGGGGGCATTTGGCCCCTACCCTAAGCTAATTGAATTGCCAAGGCAACAAGACCCGAGATGAGAAAGGACATCTTGTTGATATGCGTAGAGCGCTTCTGTTAATCCGGACTAAATTTCGGTCAAACATGTAATTCCCAATATATAATTTCATCAGTCACTCTGTTAGTGGAGAAGATACATACTTCTCATTTAACATTGCGCCGTACTAATAGTCAATTTAAGTCTCGACTTTAAATTTATGGAAGCTCACAATTACGAAATTCCTATGGAAAATGCCATTGTTAATTACTAAAATTTAAAGTCGAAACTAAAAATGTTTATTGGTAAGGCTCATTATATTTTTATTTCAACATCTTCTTCTTACTCCAAACATAGTCTACCCATACATTCAACTCCCACACTTCGCAGTGGTTTATTACCAACACTTCCAGTCGGCTTGCAAATTAATTCATTGACACGCGAATAATAATATCCTTATTGCGCTTTCCGTTAGGTTTCCCCTGAAATTTGTGTCTTCAGATGCACGATGGGGTGTGTGAATGTGTTCATTATGGACATGATACTATCCCAAATTATTTGCAAGAACACGACTTTAATCAAAGTTCCTTGTCGCACATTTCATGACTCCCTTCAACATCTACAAACACAAATTCTCTCAATTTGCACAATCTTGCGAATTGCAATAGCTATAAAGGGATGAATATGAGGAAAAACGGCCTGGCGAGTGGCGACGGCGACACTTGGGACCCTTTGGCCATTATCCTTCCCCTTTGCATTGTATGTTTATGGCATGTGGAATTGTGGAGCGTGCTCGGAATTGGACTGTATGATACGCCTGCCTACTGCCTGCATACTCGCAAATTACAACAAGCGACTGAAAGTTATCTCACTCATATCATGAAGTAATTTGTTTTTGCTTTCGAACGCATTTCATAGTAGCAAAGGTCCTTTACAATTCTAATGGAAACTTACGCATGAGAGAGTTCATTACGATTGATTATGGCAATTTGAATGTATTGACTGGTATTTTAATATTAGTGCTTTCTGTTTATCTTTTTTATGGCTCTTCATAAAAATATGTTTTGTGTTATGTTATACCACAATAGCCCAGATAGAGCTACTGGTATAAACGTGAATAGATATGGGGAATGGGGATGGAGTATATTTTGGGTAATACATATTCGCATATACGCAACGCACAATCAATTTCCAATTTCCCGAAAATTGTAATGAGAAAATTGATAAGAGAATGTTTGGAAAAAATACTCTTATGATTTTGCTTCACATGCAGACTGCGTTTTTATAATATTCATACAGACATCTAAGTATTTCTATAACTTATTGTTATTGTTAAGGCTAATTTAGATATAACACTTATAGTGGAACTAAACAAATATGTGCCACATTTCTTCATAATATTCACCCCTATCGAGGTATCCGTTCGGAACGGAATTTTCTCCGATATGTACGAAATCGCAGAAATTCCATTCGAGGTATCCGTTCCGATACAACTTTCGGAAAAATTCTCCGATGGCATATAGCGCACCTTGTCGCATTGCGTGGAACCGCGTTATACCACTTATTTTTGACAGCCACACGGCAATTTTTTCCGAAGCTCTCCGTCAACGAATTGCTGCGGAATATTTTCATGTGAAATAAACGCATTTATATGCTTCATTTATTTTGTTCCGAAACGGATACTTCGAAAGCAATTTGAGTTCCGATCGGATTTCACTTTCGTATCGGAATTTTCTCCGAACGGATACCTCGATAGGGGTGATTATGTTTTTCAAAATTCGTATGATAGACTTTCAGTAGGTACGGTGCCGCATGAAGCGCTACTTAGAAAGTAAAATAAAATTGTCAAACTTGAATGAATTAACTAAGCCACGTGTAAAACCACATAGGGGACCTGCTTAGTTTTGCTCAACAACTCGATTTTGGCGAAAATGTTGAGTGCTTGTAGAGCTTTATTTAAAGACTAGCTGACCCGGCGAACTTTGTTTCGCCCATATTCGTTAATGTGATGAAAATAATAATACCGATCATGCACAATGAACATGTCCTTTACGGTACACGATGGGAATTCAAGATTGATTCCACAAAATTCCAGCGATTATCCTTGAGACTTATTCATTGTTATAGCGAAACGGGAAATTGATACGCCTAAATACTAATGGCAAATCGTTCTGATTCCCCGGAATTAGAATATTTGCCTTTGAATTTTACAATCAAAATCGTCGCTTCCGTGACATTTTATTTGAGATTCTTCACAATCAAATTATAAGAATTGATTCTTTTACATATAGCCGTTCCCACCATACCAAAATAGTGTCCTATCTATCCAACTGTAACGAACCATACAATAAATAGTCCTATCTTTCAAACTGTAACCAACCATATATAGCCACAAAATTTATTTGAAATCGGAAATACAACTCCAATTTTTCAAAATGTTGGGAAAACTGAAAAAAAAAAAAAAAACGAAATATGGGTTTTGCTTGCGTCCAGCAAAGAAGCCACTCCTTACAAAGGCGATAATGGAAAAACGCCTTAAATGGGCTAAGGCTCATAAGGACTTGGTCAATCATCAGTGGGCAAGGAACGAGACGTCTGTACATTGTTGAAGGAACCATGCGTCAAGACCAGTACATTCAGGTCTTTTCCTCAAAAATATTGCCAGAAGTGCAGGAATGGTTCCCAGCCGGCAATTTTATTTGTATGCATGACTTTTTTTTTTATTTTTACAGTACTTTATTTTAATAAAACTATGTTATTTTATTAGTTTATAAGTCTCTTCTTATATTAAAAAATAAATAAAGCTTAAAAAATATAAAACACAAAAGTTATGTTGGTCTATCTTTCAAAAAGTTATATATTTCCCTGTGGCCGTAATAATTTGATCACTGTAGGTAGTGCGGTGTTGATGAATAGGGTAGACACTGATTGGCGTCAACTTGGCGATGCCCAGTTGTTGCAAGTGTTCAGATACATCAATTGTGCTTATTTTACCTCCATCCGGAATTGACTTGCTGAACTTATAAGTGCGAGTGTTGAACACGTAGAAAATAGCAACACTATAATGCTCTGTTGGAGTTGACTGTCTGCTCGAGTCTCAGAAGTCTTGCATGAGCCCCTCAGAAAGAGGACGTACGGCGGATGAATTCACATGGTTGAATCAACGGTGGCGTCAACAGTCAACATGGCAGATACCTCAATGAGCTACTTCGACGTATTTGGAGCTGAGGTCATTGAGGATTTTCAACACTAGTCAGGGTGTTGAAATAGAGATGGTGGCGGAAGAGCCCTTAATGGGTCAACGGCAGCTCTCACATTCCCGCAGCGGGTTACTGACTCCGGAATATTCCGGCTCCTTTTGCCCAAGGGGTTACAGAAAGGGCCTGGTCCTCCAGGTTGGGGGTTGTGCGTGGGGTTAACTACCCTACCACGGAAAAAACACTATGTTGCGAATGAACCAAAAGCCTCGGATAAGGACGGATTCACTGTTGACGACCCTGCAAGACGGAAAAAGGACAATGACGTTCGGATCTGCACGTGGAATGTTCGAACTCTGAACAGACCGCGTGCAGCCGAACAACTAGCGGAGGCCCTAGACTGCTACAAAGCAGGTATCACCGCCATCCGCATCCAGGAAGTGCGGTGGGATGGGCCGGGCAAAAGAAGGATGAAAAACTGTGACATTTACTACGGTGACTGCTATAGGGAACAAAATCAGCGTCTATTTGGATGCGGATTTGTTGTAAGCGGCAGACTTAGGCAAGAAGTCGTGAGCTTCGACACGTAAGTGAACGCCTTGCCACGATCCGCATAAAGGCTAAACTCGTCAACATCAGCCTAATATGCGCTCACGCCCCCAAAGAAGAAAAATACGATGCTACCAAAGAGTGTTTCTACGAGCTCCTCGACAAAACATATGAGCAATGTCCTAAGCATGACATTAAAATCGTCTTGGGTGATTTTAACGCCAAAATAGGAAAGGAGGACATCTTTGGTAGCACAATCGGAAAACATAGCCTACACGACACCACGTCTGGAAACGGACTTAGGCTGATTGATTTTGCTGCGGGACGTAATGTTACCATAGCTAGCTCACGGTTTCCTCACCTCAATATACACAAAGGAACATGGCGGTCACCTGATCATCAAACCGTCAACCAAATTGATCACGTTGCGATCGACGCAAGGCACTCCTCCAGTATTCTAGATGTCCGAACTTTCCGAGCGGCCAACATAGACTCGAACCACTACCTTGTTGTAGCCAAGGTACGGATGCGGATATCCAAGACGCCACAACAACGAGAAAATACTGTGAGGAGATTTAACGTTGGACGACTACAAACGCAACAAACCGCCAGAACCTTTGCCGATCGCGTATCCCTCAACCTCTCGAGAAGTCCTATGCTGCCAGCATCAAGTGCCGAAGACCAGTGGCGCCGATGCCAAGAAGCCATCAAAAACGCCGCAACTGATGTGCTCGGTTTCACCAGTCCACCCCCCCGAAACTGGTTTGACGAAGAGTGCCGGCAAGCACATGCAGCAAAACAAAGTGCCTACGAAGCGTCGCTGCATAGAAGGACGAGAGCAGCTCGTCAGCTCTACGAGCAAAAAAGGAGGGAAGAACATCGGCTTCTCCGGAGAAAAAAGAGAGAGCATGAGAAGCGCGCGATCGAGGATATAGAGAGGTGTTACTCCAGGAACAATGTTCGGAAGTTTTACCAAAAGGTAAAAAGAACGTGTCATGGCAACAAGACCCGAACGGAGACCTGTAGAGACGAGCAAGGAAACCTTGTAGTAGAGTCACAGTCGGTGCTGAGGACATGGAAAAACCATTTCTGCAGACTGCTAAACGGCGAAGACGACACAAATTCCGCTGTTAGGCAGAACGATCTATTCAACCTGGACGATGACAGCCAAGATTTCCGTCCACCTGACCAAAATGAAGTGAGGATAGCAATATCTAAGCTTAAATCAAACAAGGCTGCTGGTCCAGACGGCTTACCTGCCGAGCTCTTCAAGGCAGCCGGAGATGACTTGGTAGAGTGCGTACACCAACTCATCTCCAAGATTTGGTTAGAGGAAAGTATGCCTGATGAATGGAACCTCAGCATTGTTTGCCCGATCCACAAGAAAGGAGACCCTCTAAACTGCGCCAACTACAGAGGCATCAGTCTCCTGAACACTGCGTATAAGATCATGTCAGCTGTATTGTGTGAACGCCTGAAACCATTCGTCAACGATCTGATAGGTCCCTATCAGTGCGGTTTTAGGCCCGGTAAGTCCACGACCGATCAAATATTCACACTACGGCAGATCCTGGAAAAAACCCAAGAATACCAGATCGATACTCACCATCTTTTTATCGATTTTAAGGCCGCATATGACAGCGTTTATAGAGACGAGCTATACAGAGCCATGTCTAGTTTTGGCATCCCTGCCAAACTTGTCAGATTGTGCAGAATGACGATGGAGAACGCTCGCTGCTCCGTAAAGGTCGGAAACAATCTCACCGAGACCTTTGATGTCAAAAAAGGATTTAGACAAGGTGATGCGCTGTCATGTGACTTCTTCAACATCATTCTTGAGAAGATTGTGCGAAACTCACAAGCCAACACCAGAGGCACAATTTTCTATAAGTCTGTGCAACTGCTTGCATACGCTGACGATATTGACATTGTTGGTACAACACAGCGAGCTGTCACTGGTGCGTTTGCAAGTATTAGTACAGAAGCGGCAAAAATGGGTTTAGTGGTGAATGAGGGTAAAACAAAATATATGCTGTCAACAAGAAGGGACACACGACATCGACGAATCGGGCAGAACGTCACGATAGACAGCTATAACTTTGAGGTAGTTAGGGACTTTGTCTACCTCGGCTCCGCTATAAACTCTGATAACGACATCACATCAGAAATCAAACGAAGAATCACACTTGCCAACCGCTGTTTCTTTGGCCTAAGACGGCAATTGATTAGTAAGGCCTTGTCAAGAAGCACTAAGGAGATTCTATATAAGACTCTCATCATCCCTGTCCTGCTCTATGGCGCAGAAGCATGGACCCTAGCAAAAACGGATGAGGATCTTCTTGGTCGCTTCGAACGCAAAATTCTTCGAGTGATTTTTGGTCCCGTTTGCGTTGACGGGATTTGGAGGAGAAGATTTAACAGCGAACTCTACGAGCTGTACAGCGACATCGACCTAGTCAGAAAAGTACGCATCAGTCGTCTAAGATGGCTGGGACATGTAGAGCGAATGGACACCAACGCTCCGGCCCGAAGAGTCTTCGATTCTAACCCGGAGGGACAACGCAGTAGAGGAAGACCTCGCCTTAGGTGGCGCGCGCAAGTGGAAGGGGACCTCAACCAACTTGGAGTGCGCAACTGGAGGCAGTTAGTCAAAGATCGCGCTAACTGGAGAGGCGTATTGGTTGAGGCCCAGGTCCACCCCGGACTGTAGCGCCACCTAAGTAAGTAAGTAAGTAATTATATTAGTTCCATAGAATTTAAAAACATCTTAAATTTTGTACGAAAACGATATTTTTCTCCTATACTTGTATTAGAACGATCAAAGTGAACTATTAGAAATCGAAAATGGATTAATATTGTTAAAAAATTATAAAACCATTAATTTATCAAGTACAGGGTGTCCGCCGGGAAGGTATACTACTTTGTTTTGCCGCAATTTTGGTAAACATTAGTCTTGACAGTTCATATTTGGTAGTCGTGAAGTAGACACGTGGCAAATTTATTCATGCTTATTTTGACATTCGAACGAAAAGCCAATTCTAACGAATGTCTCTATTCGTTCGAATGACATCTGTGTATTTTGATAGACATTCGTTCGAATGTCAAAATAAGCATGAGTATGGAAAAATATTCGATAAACCAACGTGTTTTAATCGTTAAAACATTTTATCAAAATCAATCATCGATTACTGTGACGATGAGAAAGTTGACTGAAATTTTTGGGAGAAACAACGTGCCAACAAAACGCACTATCACGGTTTCCTCACCAAAATATCCACAAAGGAACATGGCGGTCACCTGTCGATCCAAGCAAATCGTTGATGTGGAGAAGAAATAGAGTTGGAGAAAGAATAGATCCTTGGGGCACTCCTGCATTTATAGCAAACGAATTGGATGATACACCATCTACAACAACTTGGATCGATCTTCCCAGAAGAAAATTTTGCATCCATCCGCAGAGTTGTTGTGGTAGTCCGTAAGACGCTAACTTGCCTAATAGGGCTCTATGCCAGACTCGGTCAAATGCCTTTGATATGTCCAAGGCTACGGCTCTGGATTAGCCGTGTTGTTCAATTGATTGTGTCCATAAGTGCATTACGTAGCTTAACAGGTCACCAGTGGAACGACGGCTCCGAAATCCATATTGCCTGTCGCTTATTAATCGATGGCCTTCTAGATATTTGATTATTTCGACATTTATTGCCTTTTCAATTACTTTAGAGAGCATTGAAAGTAACGCTATTGGACGATAGTTTTGTGGCAGACATTTCTTCCCTTTCTTTGGAATAGGTTGAATGCGAGCGGTCTTCCAGCAAGAAGGAAACGTCTTCTGGGAGTACGACATGCTAAACAGCTTACATAGGACAGGTGCAAGTTCTGGTGCACAGTTCTTGAGTACTATAGCCGGGATTCCATCGGGTCCCGTTGCCTTATTGCAATCTATTTCTTTAAAGATGCGTTGAATTATTCGAGGCCGAAATTTCACTTCTGCCATCGATGATTGTATCCTCGGGATATTTGGTGGCTCTAGCTGTGCAGAATCTAGGGTGGAATTCTTTGGAAACATGCTAGCGAAAAGATCTGCCTTTTCTTTAGGTGTTGTTGCTAGCGTGCCGTCTTCTTTTACTAGAGTTGGAAGAGAAGAGCAACTAAAGTTATTACTGATTACCTTTGCCATGGACCAGATTGCGCGTGAGCCGCTAGGACATCCAATCACTTTGTTAGTGACTCTTTTGCTGTAAGTTGTCTTCGCCGATTCAATAATTAGGTTGCATCTATTTCGAAGAATTGTAAATTCAGATCTTTTTAGTTCTGAAGGGTTTGACCGCCATTCACGGAAAGCCTTGTTTTTCGCTGCGGTTGCACGCTTGCATTCTTTATTAAACCACGGTTTATTTGAAGCTAACTTTTTGATGCAATGTGGAATATAAAGTTCCATACCGAGTAAAATAATTTCGGTTACGGCTTCTGCGCTCATATTGACATCAGTATCTCTAAAGCACATATCAGCCCATGGCAACGAAACGAAGAAATTACGCAGCTCGTCCCAGTTAGATTTAGTATAATTCCAAATCGAACGATAACGATCATTTTTCGCTCCTATTGGTATCGGTATAGAGAGGATAGCAGATATTAGAGCATGATCCGAATTCCCTAAGGGAGCAGACACTTTTATTTCATAATTATCTGGCTCTGTTGTGAGAAACAGATTGAGAGTGTTTCCGTAATTTGTTGGATTGTCTGGAATTCGCGTGGGCTCATCAACGAGCTGAGTGAAATTGCAGCAAATGGCGAAGTCTTCAGCTTGTTTCCCTGCCTCGTCCGTTCGGTTAGAATATCGCAGCCAATCCATGTTATGGGCATTGAAGTCACTAAGTATAATAACTTCAGCGGTTGGATGATGAATTTGTATCCAGTCTACCTTATCGGATAAATGACGAAATAATTTAGATGGTTCGTTATCGTTTGGTGAGCGGTACAGGCAGCAAACGAATTTGGTACAACTTTGTAGAACGACTTTTAGCCATATTATGTCGAGATCTGTAGGTTCCATCACTTCTTCTCTTACACACGCCAGATTCTCGGGCAAACACACATAGTCCCCCCTTATATCGAAAACGAGGATGTAGTTCGTATTCTGGACATTGAAGATATGTGTAATCTAATCAGTTATTGAGTTTATTTGAGTCTGTTAAAACTAGCACGTCTGGCTTATTAAGGTCTGTTCAGAATGTCGAAGCCAGTCAGAATTGTGGATATTGAAATCACCCGCAATGACGATTTCAGTATGAGGATACAGGGAGACAATTCTTGTTATGGAATCAGACAGCACATCGAACTCGTTACAAGTCGAGTTGCTGTCAAAATTAGGGCTTCTATAAAGAAAACAGTAAGGAATAATTTGCCTACGGACATGGAATTTGAGGCATTTGAAATTAAATTCCGGATTGGAACACTGGCCATAATCGACAGGAGTTTGGTAGGCTATATCATTACGCACATAGATGGCGAGACCGCGATGTAAGAAGAATAACGGCACTAGGCGATACCCAGGCAGATCAAATTCTGATATGTCAGAGTTTCCACCTACCTGGGTTTCCCCCAGTGCCAAAACAGCTGGTTTATATTCAGCAACATGGACGTACGCAGAGAAGAAATTCGATCGCAGCCCACGAATGTTGCACATATCAACCTTAAAATGCATCCTCAAAACAAAAAACAGACACAAAAAACACAACTCCGATGCTACTGCTAAGCAGAGCCGTGAAGTGAAGATCCAAAGTTAAGATTTCCAAATCAAACTACCGTTGGTGTTATGCCCATACGATAATCAGCTTTGGTCCACAAACAAAACCTTCACACACGACCCGCTATTCGCCAGATGATGCACTCACTCAGTCATTGCAAACGCTCAAATGAAAAAAAAAAAAATATCATAGAACGTCCACAATGACCGAGGAGCGAGGAAGGTCAACTGCAAACGAATTGGAGTGGGACAGGAGGGATTGCCCAACGCTAGCTATAGACACAGCACGACCGTTTTTTGATTATTGTTGTTGTAATCGATTTTCTTTTTTTATATGGTCGTTGCACTTTAACAACACTGCACTGAATGTATATTTTGATTTGTTGATTTATTAATTTATGCGCGGCGCGCGAGGGATTATCTAATCGAGTTCTTAGTTTATTGTTTGGTCTATTGTGCGCGATTTTCAAGGGTCGGCCGATATTGAATAGAGTTGCGTGGGTGCGCGTCGGGATGCAGATCGGATCGGATGGAAAGATGGCCGTCGTCATGTGTTCACCAAAGAGAATCCAAACTAGAGAGCCAACTGAGAGCAGAAACGGTACATTTGCCTACAAGCTTCCTGTGACCTTGTCGGAATTTCCTAAGTTTTCGTGCCTGTACAAATCAAAGGAGCGCCATTGCTGCCGCACGCATACATAGGAAAATCCTGTGCAGGGACTTCAAGTCAATCAGGCGGCCGTTATTAAGGTGCAATTTTAAGATGGGGCGACTGTGTTCGTCATTTAAGGTGCCCATTAGTTACACGGCGTTCACATCGCAGTTCAATTTAAACATTTTTAAAGTATATGAAATTGTTGGAAAATTGAATTTCGGATATAATAATACCTAATATAATTTCATCATAATGTCAAATACTTTTTAGTAATCATTTGTCAATATCTAGCAGAAATCCATCTCACGTTATTATTCAGAGAAAAATTAGCTAACACGGTTTTTTGCACTTTTGCTTTTTTTTTTGTTGATTTTAATCTCTTAACTTCAATATTTAAACACAATGTAGGGGAAAAATATTGTATGCCGTGGGAAAAACATATTTCAGTTTCAGCATATTTTACAATCTGTAATTGATGCGTAAAATGCATACTTACACAACATAAATATGTGCATGCATGAATTTGTTAAACTCAAAAAATTAATTAAATATTTTTGTTCCGTTTATAGTTAATACTTGCAACCCTCCAGTGACAGCTCGCTGTGTTCTGCCAACAATGTCAATGTCGTCAGCGTATGCAAGCAGTTGCACAGACTTATGGAAAATTGTGCCTCTGGTGTTGGCTTGTGAGTTTCGCACAATTTTCTCAAGAATGGTGTTGAAGAAGTCACATGACAGCGCGTCAGCTTGTCTACATCCTCTTTTGACATCAAAGGTCTCGGTGAGATTGTTTACGACCTTTACGGAGCAGCAGGAGAACCGCACCTTAAAAAAAATATATTGGACAGAAAAACGGGTAGTGTCACTTCCAATACAACAAAAATGATTTAAAATGTTTAATTTTTGAATTATTCTGATGTGCCGGGCTTACCGCTATACAATTTGAAATTGAAAGTTATAATTTTGCTGCGGATCCTCAATCCACCGAAATTTTGTAACGGATCGCGTTTGATTTGATTGTGAAGAATATAAAATCAAATGTCATGCAAGAGAAGATTTTGAGTGGAAAATTCAAAGGCAAACATTCTAATTCCACAGATTCCGCTTATTCAGAACGATTTGCCATTCGTATTTAAGCGTATCAATTTTGCCGTTTCGCTATGACAATTAATAAGTCAATCGCTGGAATTTTGTGGAATCAATCTTGAATTCCCATATTTCTCATTAAGTCAATTATATGTGGCGTAACCTTCCACTTTATATATCGTGTACCGTAAAGGACTTTAGTGAAAAAGCGAAAGGCTGACTGATACAAAGGAAATTGAGTAGCACGTGCATTGTGCATCCTCGGAGTTATTATTTTTATTACATTAACGAATTTGGGCGGAACGAAGTTCGCCGGGTCAGATAGTATATATATGTAAAGATATCGATCTATAACGAACAACACTTCCAATCATTGACAACTTAAACCAGCGTCATTAATCTATTCCAGCCAAAAATAAAATCATTCCCAAACAGTTCAAGAAACAGAAACTCCTACTGCGTTTGTACGCTTGCCTACTCCACAAAACCTTGTAAAGTATAAGAGTCTTTAAAAATACTGAGAGCTTCAACTTTTAAAAACTCACATTGTTATGTACTTACAGTCATATCGGATGAATATAACCCAAGAGTGAATTTTATTTAACACAATTCATTTTCCTATGTTTGATGAACCGTTTCTTTAATCTAGCATTGCTTCTCAGGTCTGTACCTACCTATCTAATAAAATACGAAAACAACCAACAAAACTTTTGATGAACGAGAAAGTTTTGTTCCACCCAGTCGTGCACTTTATTATATTTCATGAAACGTTTCTTTTATCAAGCATTGCTTCTCAGATCTTTACCTACCTACCTAATGAAATAAGAAAACATCCAACCAAACTTTTGATGAACGAGAAAGTTTCGTTCGACTTTATTTTATTACGAAAAGCAACAATATTTTTTTCAGCCATATAGTAAATTAGGAGCTCCAGGTTCGCTTTATAGCATAATCGCTATGGTGTTCATCCATGACAATTCAAAATTTTTTCGAATTGGTAGTATTGCCAAATTAATACAAAATAATGTTACTTATCCGGACGGAATTTTGAATTGGTACAACGCAAAGCGGGGCAGAATTTATTTATTTGTTTCTTGGGTTAGCTATTCAGAAGTTTATTTAGTTATCCAGTGACTTAGTGCAAGTGGCAAATTTTTGTTTTTCTGTGAATTAAGATGTTAAGACGAATATCATTAAAATCTAATTCTGAGTCATTATAGTTAGTCATAAATACACTTAAGGTGAAAAAAAAAATCAAAATAAATAAATTATTGTGGTGTGGTGCATGTGGGTTTACCATGAGCGTATACTGGGCCCAGCGCCTATATTTTCTATTTCTAGCGAACTATGCGCTTTTGTACAGTGGTTCGTATTTCGTAACGAAATTACCGGACTAGGTGTTTTATTAACTTGCAAGCTGTTTGGTTCATTGTGTAATACAGGAACGACCGTTTTGAGCTCCATAGAATTCGTTTGGCAATTGCTAGGCCTTAGCACAATATACAGACTTATTCTCACGACGATATATTCACCCACCACGCCAATTGTAGAGCAAACTTAACCAATTTACGTATCCAATTGTGTTCAATTAGCTTTTAATCGTACTAACTTCCAATTTACGGGGCGCCAAACTCTAAGACCGATCGAGATGCTAAATACCGCCCTGAGCTTGTCAGATAAGCCGGTTCAGATGGGTTACTATATGCTGTGGGGATTTCTGGTTTTATGTTTTTTTTTTATTATGTACCTATACTATTCAAGACGACAATATAAAATATGTCATTAGAGATAACGTATTCGGACACCTTTCAATGGCATTTAGTTGATAATATTGTATTAATGCATACTATATACATATATATATTTGTTTTTGTAAGCCCCGCATGCTATTGAAATACATTTTAGTTCACAGGAATTCAATCAGTTTACGCTGATACTTCAATCCGAGATGAAGCTAACCGTGTGCATAGTTATTTTTGTATGTTGTGCCTTTGTCACATCCTCCTACGCAGCTGTTGCAAGAGGGATATATAATGACCCGAGTAAGTTTGATTTTACATTAGTCACATTTTATGTAAAGCACATTTTTTGCTAATAGAATATCCAGGAAAATGTACTATAGGTGATTTGATTCTGTCACCTGGTGATAGTGTTAAAGACCCGAATCAAGACTGCGGACGAATTATTTGCGGCAATAATGGCGAAGCTGAGTTTCAAAGGTAAATACAAAATATGTATCATATTTCTTTTGTAACAGAAATCGATTAACTAATTAATTCCAAAATTTTCCAGTTGTGGTGTACAATTCGTAGAGGGGTGTAAATTGGGAGACTATATAGACAAGAGTTTACAGTACCCGGATTGTTGTAAGCGAAAAATCATTTGTGACTAAAGCAAACTTAAAATGAAATGACTTTAGTGAAATATGTATCTACAATTACAATTACTTTACAGTTTTTTTTTTAACGTTCCTGCTTTGAAGTGCAGGAGCAAATCTTTTAATTTTCTCGAGAGTTTCTAATATTTTTTCTTATACTTAGTTATTATTTTTTTCCTGCGAAAATAGTTTAAAAGATGTAATACTAAATAAGTTTATAGAAAAAATTTAATAAAAATACTGATTTTGTCGTCTTGTGTGACTCATTACAATCACATTCATTTTCCGTTTTTTTTTTTTTTTTTTTGTTTTAAACAAAAATTCTGTCAGTATTCACTCCAGAACTCACTATACAAAAATTACTATATTAAGTTATCCATGTGACTTGTATAACTACAAAGTAGCAATATATTGGTTTATGAAGTACTGTAGCAGAACCAAAGCGAAAACTTCCGCTAAAAACAGTAGCTCTAGAGGTTCTAGCAGTCTCTTTTGATTACAGGTTCTCAATGTCATATTTGCTCACAGTATATCGTTGGGGACGTGTATGGGATTGGGGATTATTAACTGCAGCAACCGTAGCAATTTTGTTCTTCCGACCTGACGACATAGAAAACAAGATATAGGCAGAGACAATACTGAGACCCCCAACTTCGGCCGATTTTCCGTTACTTGCCTACAAGCTATATTTCTATGGGGTGGTACACGCTAAGTGCGTTAGTATTGTTACATAGAAATTCGTATTGACAACTGTCACTCACCAGCACACTCGCACCTTGCGTGTCCCACTTCCGCTGTCGGCAAAGTTGCTTCCAGCGTTCATAGAATTTTGTCAGTTAAATTTGAAATTATTCGTTTCGTGTAAATAGTATTTTATTTTAGGAATTAGTGCACTTTTGCTGAAAATATTTATGAAAAATGATTATTGTAGAATGGTTGTATGAAAATAAAAACATTTTGGGCAATTTTTCTTCAGTTATTTAAGAAAAATGTACACATCAAATCATAGTTAATGATATTCAAAAGCAGAAAATACACAACAATATTTGTCCTAATATGTTTCTAGTATATAAAACATCTCATTTAGATCGCATTATTAACTAAACAAATTATATTAATCGTTTTTTAAAAATTTATAATAACCAACCAATAGCATTCAGTTATCTTAAAATGTGGTATTCTCGAACTCTATCACATTCCCCCATGGTTGGTAGCGGTTGGCAGCATTGAATTTATATTTTTTGTATGTTTTTACATGTCACACGGATTCTAAATAGACATAACACCGATAGGAAAACAAAATGGCGAATTTGAAAAAAAACTGAGGGGGCCAGCGGCAAGAGGATTGTGAGTTGGGGGTCTCAGTATTGTCTCTGATATAGGTATCTATACTTATAATAAAACTGTAGGCAATTTTTTTGTTTCCAAATGGCGTGAAAACTACTGCACAGATTTCGATGAAATTTTTTCGAAATGTTCCTTAAGATTTTGTGCAACACATAGGCTATTCCCTTTCATTGGCTCGCCTATTTTTGGAGCGTTTTTGACCAAAATGTGTTTTTTTTCTGACTTTACTGCCCTTAACTCGCCATTACTCAAATAATTCTTAATCAATGCAAACAAAATAAAATACTTAGGAGAGCCAACACTTTTTATTTATTTCAATATTATTTCAAGCCTTCAATCAGCTTTCTATGTCCTCTAGAAGCTGAGCTACAACCTAAAATCTAACACGAAAAAAATAAATTTATTTTCTCAAATTGAATATTATCAGCAGCCGCGGTTCTTGATTGTTGTTCTGCTTTGGGGTGGTTTGGTGGCGCACATCGCAAAAGCACGTTCAATGAAGAAAAAAAAAGTAAGACAAGTGCGAGTCGGACTCGCTCATGAAGGGTTCCGAAACAGCAAGCAACATAACATTAAAGCTCTTATAGTTCGTTGTAACTTTGATCGATATTTTAAAAACTACGCGCTGGATCTCGTTCAAAAAATTTTCGTTTGAAGTTTACATGGTAATGTACATCACATATTTTTTTTAGTTTTATCGTTCTCTTATTTTAGAAGTTAGGGGGGGGGACCAACATTTTTCCACTTTGGAAGTGTCTCACGCGCAAACTATTCACTTTAGAAAAAAATGATATTTGAAACCTAAACATCATTTTTGAAGACCTATCCATAGATACCCCACACTTATAGGTTTGATGAAAAAATTTTTTTTGAGTTTCAGTTCTATGTATGGGGACCCCCAAAATTAACTGTTTTATTTTTTATTTTTGTATAAAATCTTAATCACAGAATACATCTACTTACCAAGTTTCAACGGTATAGCTCTTTTAGTTTCGGAGAAAAGTGGCTGTGACATACGGACGGACAGACAGACAGACAGACAGACATGACGAATCTAATAGGGTTCCGATTTTTGCCATTTGGCTACGGAACCCTAAAACAGCGACAATGTGTCTCTGAGGAAATGCGCAGATGGCTTATGACGTGTGGTGTGGTGATGGACGTATGGTGGAGGTGGTGTATATAGAAATCGAAATCATGGTTTTTGTTTTAATGGTTGTTATAGTACCTACGTTGACACCTACAGTAAAGAATCGAAGAATTCATGAAGTAAAGACGATATAGGTGAATTATGTTATTTGATTTATTTATTGTTGGTTTAGATACAAATTTCCATTAAGGCTTTTGTTTTAGTGGTTGTTTTGATATTACCTACGTTGTACCTACAGTAAGGAAGTGAAACTTTAGTACTTACGCTGTTGAATTTAATTTTCTTAAATTCGTGTTTGAGATAAATAGATATGTTTGATTTGTTGTTCACATTGACAATGTTCAACGCTTTTTTTTTAGCTAGACTGTTGATTTTAAACAAATATGCCGTTGAGAAAACGGTCAAATATCTTTTATTGGAAATTACACAGTCTCACGCCGCGTACGAAGTTGCGGGCACAGCTAGTCCAAAATATATATCCATTATAGATACACCTACTCTAATGAAAGCATTACTTATTTCAGTTGAAGTACTAATGCATTAAGTCTTAATGATTAAGATGTTCTGTATGCTTTACGTTTGCTCGAATAGCAACTATACCTACCGACTTTTTTTTCAAGTTTTGCATTGAAGCATAAACTGCAGTACAAGCAAAATATTCTCAAGCTAACTTTTTTTTGGAATAAAAACAAAATCGAATCAGTGAGAAAAACATTTTCTCTCCTTTGGATTTAATTTAGGGATTTATTTCGAATTCCATTTCCATTTAATTGCATTTTTATACCACCCCACTACCGAATGCTACACTCTATAACCATTCTTAATCCGATTCCGATACCGTACAATAAGAACACACAGAAATAATAAAATCCTTTACAGTTTACAGATCTCTACAAATCACTGAATCAAAATTTGTCCATTATATCGTAAAAGTATGTGCTTTGTGCATATATACATAATACACTATACAGATATATCTGTACTTTACGACGAGACGGGTATTATGTGAAATGCATCTTTTAAATAGGGGTTGACAAAGCGATGGTGGCGATGACAAGGTACACAGCAGCACCGGCACCGATTTGCCGATTTCGATCTTTGGTTCATAAGAACATTATTCCTTTTGAGAAGTCAGTTTGTTACGCTCATGCTATTTGAATGTCGAATCCCGGCCATACGTTGTGTCTTGTGTTGTGAATGTGTCCCTCGTACTCGTGACGCATATTATGCATTCAATAAAGAGTACTCACATTTTTTATATATTTCCAATTCCGTAGCAGCGTTACCGTTTGGCCACTTTTTGAGCATCTAGACCCTTGGCCCCCTCTTTTTGAAAAATGGTCAAAATGGCCATTTTTTAAGCTTAAGTAAGACTTTATTATTTATTTAACTTTATTTAAAAGACTGCAAACATATGAAAACAAGTGTTTTGTAATGAAAAACATTGCTTTTTGTTAAAGATATATAAAAAACAGAGCAAGAAACCTGCTAAACAGAGCCCGCCCAGATATCGCTAGAGTCACGGTAATAATCATGTGCACTCTCCAATTTTTTTTAATTATTTAAATCAATAGCACACTTGAAGTTAATTTTTCTTTACTTTTAGATTGCTCAATTTGTTATGGTACGAGATAAGATTTTAAATTAATATGTAATAAATAATACCGGTGCCGTGACATAAGGCCATGCGTCATAAGGCCAAGTCTCTAAATTTGGCCTTGTGACACTTTGCGAAATTCTAGCGTTTGGCATTATGACACTTTGATAAAGCGTCATAAGGCCAATTTGGCTTTATGACACTTTCGGAACTGTGCCTGCTAATAGAAGACCCAGATATTTACAAGAGAACGAAAAATGTAAGGCTCTATGCATCTATGTGAACATAGTTGTGTAACTCTTCTTTGACTTCTTATCCAAGAGGACAAACAAGAATGGCCGCGCCCCACCCACGCCGCCCGCCCCCCTTCCCCTCGCACCGATAAAACAGCTAATTTTAATCTATTAATATAGTAATTTATATATCCACAGGTATTTCCATTCTTGTTTGTCCTCTTGGATAAGAAGTCAAAGAAGAGTTCCACAACTATATTCACATAGATGCATAGAGCGAAAATTTGGCTTTATGTCACTTTCCCGATTTGGCCTTATGACGCTTTATCAAAGTGTCATAATACCAAATGCTAAAATTTGGCATTATGTCACTTTCGCAAAGCGTCATAAGGCCGAATTTCGAGATTGGGCCTTATGTCACGGCACCAACTGTACTCTCTCTTTTTTATTTGTATAATTCTAATGTAATTAAAGTTTAAAACGGCAGACGGCTAATAAGCCAAGCTGTATAACATAATTTATATGGCACAATGACTGTAAATTCACAGAACATGAAAATAAAGAATGATCTATCACTGGCCAATTGGAGATCATGCGGCCAAGCCTGGGATCCCACAGTTGCGGGAATGTAAATGAGAAAGAAACTCTCTCCCATTTGCTCTCCAAATGTCCGGAACTAGCAAGAGATATTTATTTTATAGATTGCACGCTCTGAACCCACCTTTTTTTGACGACCTTAGGGATATTAGACACAATCCGTTTCCTTAACTAAACAGGTTGGATATAGGCGCCGAATGCATTACATCCTTACCTTACCTTAGTACCTACCCACCTGAAGATAAATATCTATGTTGCGGTGTTTTTTTATATTTTATGAGAAGACCCATTTTTTAGGCTCGGGCCCTTTTTGAAAATGTTCGGCGGCAATGCTGTTCCATACCCTGCGGGATTTTCATCAATTATTTCTGCATGATTGAAATTCGAGGAAACATGCGATTGGAAAGAGAAAAAGAATTTGATGGTGCAATAGGGTAGATATTTTCGATAATGGGGTTGCCCTTTCTATATGACGTCGTGATTTTGAAATAAGACATTGAGGGTGTTTTCGGGTCGTTAGTATCACCCTTGATATCGCAAATTATTTAATTAATATTACTGATTAACTGAAAATAATTCTAAGTAATAACAAACAATATTCAGTGTCACGAAAACACATTCGGACTATTCGGAGTTTCATGATCGATAGTACGAATTGATTTGTTAGTTAAAAGCAGTCTGTGGTGTATGTTTTCCGTTTCGTTGTTCGTCGTACTTTTGTGATTTTTTTGAAAGTGTTAACATCTGCAGGTTATACTTTGACCGTTAAATGAGATGTAGGTATACTAAATGGCGAATGTAAAGTCTTTAAGCAGAAATTATAGGTTTTATAAAAAACAAAACAAAAAAATAGTTCGCGCAACAGTTCCGGAGGGACCCTATGCCTAGCTTCTCAAAACCATTCGTTTTATGTGAGTTTTTGGAACGAATGGAAGGGATCTACAATTTTGTGCCGACTCAAAACGACTAATTGAGAAGCTCATTCAAGACTCTCAGATGTTTGTCAGACGTTCGCGAGAGGTGGCCCAGTGGAAAAAAAAAAACCCTAAGTTGGAATTTGGGTTTTTGCGGGATTCGAACCTCGACCTCTCGCTTAGTAGTCCAACACACTAACCACTAATTATAGGTCTGTATTATAAAGGACGGTCCAACGAAAACGCACTACCTATATTAATTGCAAATAAATCACATTAACGACAGTGAACCTCAACTATGTCTCAGAGTCATTGAAAATATGGACCATCAGATATAATTTCGCCACCGAAGCCGTGGCGAACATTTGGCCGATATTTTCGTTCACACATAATTTTCATAGATCCTTCTATCATATTAAAAAATATTAAGATAATTCTCGGATAACTTTTTGTCATATTTACAATTAACATTGCGCATTATTGTTGGACCAACCTTTATAAAACAAAGGTCCATTCGTATGACCACCCATAATTCGAGAACGGATCGTGCGATTTCATTTTTTGTTGTGCTTGTCGTACAATCTTAAATATTATAATTTTTTTTTTTTTTTTTGTAATTTTGTCAAAAGTTGTGATCGAAAAAAAAAATATTTCCGGTGGGATCGTAAATTTTGGGTGGGACAAAGTTTATGTCGCTTTCGATTGGGCACAAACATAAATTTTTTGAGAAAAAAGCAAATTTTTTTTTGATCGAGATTGCTTTTCATGTTTGATTTACCAAAAAAAAATTTAAACTGCGCCAACTATAGAGGCATCAGTCTCCTTAACATCGCTAAGATCCTATCTGCCGTACTTTGCGAATGCCTGAAACCTTATGTCAACGAACTGATTGGAACCTATCAGTGCGGTTTTAGGCCCGGTAAGTCCACAATCGACCAAATATTCACAATACGGCAGATGCTGGAAAAAAACCCAAGAAGTCCAAATCGATACCCACCATCTGGTTTATCGATTTTAAGGCCGCATATGACAGCATTTGTAAAGACGAGCTATATAGAGCCATGTATAGTTTTGACATCCCTGCCAAACTTGTCAGATTGTGCAGAATGACTATGGAGAACGCTCGCTGCTCCATAAAGGTCGGAAACAATCTCACCGAGACATTTGATGTCAAAAAAAAAGGATTTAGACAAGGTGACGCGCTGTCATGTAACTTATTCACCATCACTCTTGAGAGAAGATTGTGCGAAACTCGCAAGCCAACACTAGAGGCACAATCTTCCAAAAGTCTGTGCAACTACTTTCATACGCGGACGACATTGACATAATTGGCAGAACACAGCGAGCTATCAATGGTGCGTTCGCAACTATTAGTACAGAAGCGGCAAAAGTGGGTTAAGTAGTGAATGAGGGCAAAACAAAATACATGCTGTCGACAAGAAGGGACACACAACATCGACGAATCGGACAGAACGTCACGATAGACAGTTATAATTTTGAGGTAGTTAGGGACTTTGTCTACCTCGGCTCCGCTATAAATTCTGACAACGACATCACATCCGAAATCAAGCGAAGAATCACTTCTGGCAATCGCTGTTTCCTTGGCCTAAGAAGGCAACTGAGAAGTAAGGCCTTGTCAAGAAACACTAAGGAGACTCTATACAAGACCCTCATCATCCCAGTCCTGCTCTATGGCGCAGAAGCATGGCATGGTTTTGAACGCAAAATTCTTCGAGTGATTTTCGGACCCGTTTTCGTTGACGGGATTTGGAGAAGGGGATTTAACAGCAAACTCTACAGCGACATCGACCTGGTCAGAAAAGTGCGCATCATCCGACTAATATGGCTAGGACATGTAGAGCGAATTGACACTAACGCTCCGGACCGAAGAGTCTTCAACTCCAACCCGGAGGGACAACGCAGTAGAAGAAGACCTCGCCTTAGATGGCGCGCACAAATTGAAGGGGAGCTCAACCAACTTGGAGTGCGCAATTGGAGGCAGTTAGCTAAAGATCGCGCTAACTGGAGTGGCGTATTGGTTGAGGCCCAGGTTCACCCCGGACTGTAGCGCCATCTAAGTATTCATGTAACGCGTATTGGAGCGAGTTTTTATATTAAATTATTTCGATATGCGTTTTTATAAATGTGTGAAAATCAATTGAAATGGATTTCTAGTGCAAGAGAAAATACATTTTTTTTTTGTTCAACTAACACAAGAACCAATAAAATTGAGATTTTATGTTCGATTTGGCAATAGAAATCTGAAATCTCAGATAAAAATCTGAAAAGCCAAATCGAAAACGACATTAGTATTAACTGAAAAATGAGAAGTTTCTGTCAAAAATAAGCCGAAACGTGAAAAGAAATGAAGCAGGAATATTTTGCTAATAAAAGTATAGTATGTCATGTAACTCCAGTTGACATTTTGCAAACAAGAACACCTAAATAAAATTAATAAAATATTTACAAGAAGTGCAAAATCAACCAAAAAGTCATTTGATTATGTATGTATTATTTCTTTGGTTTTTTTTAAATATTTGTCTGTCCAATCTGAGCTGGTAGATTATTAGTTTTGATTTGTGCGTATTCCACTGGTCACTAAACCTCTGGGCTCTGGGGCATACCATCCCAGATGAGGACTGAGGAGGAAGGCCAACCGAAAAGCAATGACTTGTGGATTTCTCTACGTTCCTTTTTTGCCTTAAAGTTTCACTTACTTTCCACGATTGTAATTCAAACGAACGAGCTACCAGTTCAAGGAATTAAGTTGGTTTTACATTTGAAACAAAAACAAATTCCGTCACGAACTTGATCACGGAGGACGCGATTCGACCCCTGTATTACGATTATCGTTTTCACACGACAAAGGTCGGATGAAAATGTCAAATGCCATTTAAAAATGCAGGAAATGAGAACATATGAACTCGAATGGACAACAAATTTTAAATCAGCTGTTAATTGCAAGGTGACTGATAGGGGTTGAGTACGCTCATGCTTTTCAAAATACTGCTTTTTAAAATCCCGTTTTTAAAATCACGCTTTTTTTGTGTCCTGTTTTCTAAATACAATCCCGCTTTTTATAATCCTGTTCCTTATAAGTACCTATATATAATATGAAAATAGATGTTTCATTTTAAAAAATCGCCACAAAGCGGGATTAAACAGGATTTTAAAACGCGGGATTATAATAGATTGGGACTTAGAATAAGTGTGATTTTCAGAGGCAGTATTAAAAAAAACGGGATTTTAGTTTGAAAACTTTTTAAGCGGGATTTAAAAAAGAAAACGGGATTTTAAAAAGCGGGATGCCGATACGCTCCCGACTGACAGCTTTTCCAATCCTTACACAAAGAAATTTGTTGAGTAAAAATTCGTAAGATTCTCAGTGGAGGGGTAATATCTTGGTTTCTCGATGAAGCTCTCTTTTACGAATTTTTCGAGTTAAGGAACGGCACTGAGTAAAAATCCGTAAGAATTCGTAAGAATTAGTAAAAATTTGTACGATTTAAAAGTAAAGAGAACAAACCTAAAATGGTCTTTAAATTCTTAAATGATTTTCCAATTCATTTTTTATGTTTATTTAAAAATATACGTATGTATTCATCTACTTACCTGATTTACTTTTGTTTAATAAACGCTGTAAAATATTAACAATTCGAGTTCATAATTTCATTTATTATTCTTACAGCTGTTTCACTTGCTGCACATATATTGTGCAAAGCTGCACATACATTTGCAATCTTCGTGATTTCGCGATTTTTGAGGACACCAATCGTCTTTTCTATGATATTTCTCGCTTTTACATGAATACCTTTAAATGTGCTCTCAGAGGTTCCTTCTTGGGCAGATCTGAACTATGTCAAATTGAAATCATTTCTAGCACAGTTTTGATATCCTCCTTCCGCAAGAATTCTTAAAGCTCCTAGCCTCAACACAGGCGGCACTGATGACGACTCGAATGTGTCGAAAATGTTTTTTTCTACTTTATCTAGCAACTATTTAAACGCTTCTATTGTCAATCTAAAATATTTTAAAAATCTACGAAAATACACAATTTTACCTACTTTAAATTGGGCAAATCAAGTAGATTTGAATGATCTCTTATTTGTGATCGTTTAAAAATATTTTTTTTCTTTTTTTTACCTTTCTACTTTCTTCTTCCTCACTATATCTGAACCGTAAAACATTTCAATGCTATTCATCTTATAAATCTTTTAAAAACTGAAATATTTCGAAAAGTAAAAACGTTTCTTAACTCATTTCATTTCATATAAATAGTGTTGTCGCTGATTAGCGACGTCCCGTGGTTGAAAGTGTCTTACTTTACACCCCCCTGAGGGAACCGCCGTTAAAGGTCCTCCTTCAGTCAATGCAAACTGAAACAACACTATAACGCTCTGTTTAATAATTTAATAAGCTAAATAAATATCCGAAGTCTAGCATCAGTCCCTCAGAACAAGAATACGTACGTTTATACGTACGGGGGATGAATTCACTGCATTGAATAGTTGGAGATCAGCGTTACCTCTGAAAATTTTCAGAAAGAGTCCAAAAAAGAGTCCCGACAGAAAAAAGGAGTCCCATAGTAATACCTCTGAAAATTTGTATAAAGAGTCAAAAAAGAGTCCTATTTCGATCTAGGCTTTCTTAATGCGCGCTCAGTGGACTTCGACCTTCGAGTTTGAATACCCTTATTATAATAACAAAAAACGCCATTATTTTTTATACGTTATAATTATATTGCAAATTCAGGTAAAGAAGTTTATAAATATTATAAACAAAAATCAGTTCATTTAAAATAAATAAATAAATTAAGTAGCCAGCTATCTGTTCTTAGTTAACTTATACTTATAATTTAATTCATTAATTCATTAACATCATCGCTTAAAGTAAAAAAAAAAAAAGAGACTCAAAAAAAATAAATAATAAAATAATATTTTCAGGCAACACAAAAAAATAAATATGTAAATATCTTAGATATTATTTATTAGGAATTCTGTACGTGTACTGCTGAATTAAATTCGAGCCAGGAACCCAGTCTTCTATTTGCTTATTTTCCAGTAAGTTGAGCGCCGAAAACCTTAAGTCGGTTGGTAAGTTTATTTTTGGTCAAAGCCAATTTTGAAAATAGCGACTCAGCACACGCGCTACTATGGGCAATGTTAAAATTTTGATTACAAAATCGTACAAATTTTTGAACAAATCAACGACCAAAACAACGACAACACAGAAATATAATCCATTCAATGCAATAATTTCCAGTTTCCATTTCTCATTCCCATATCCATATTGTTTCATGCATTTTGTCTTTATAATTTCACACATATAAATTAAATTATTATGCACTGAGATTTATTAAAAAAATATTTTATTAGAGGAGAACCTCTTTATTCAAATGCCAACTTAAGACTAAATTTACATGAAGTGCATAAAACTAATCTACTGCAGCGTTGAGGCATTCGTTCCCACCAATGTGCTGACTCGTCCGATGTTCGACGTTCGTTCCCACAGGTGCTCTCCAGTTACCTTATCGCGAACGTGTTGGAATGCGCTCACGATGACACAAAGTTAGCGGATTGAAGATGCGCGTGCAGGAAACCAAATCTTGCTGGTATAGACTTGCATTTTTGGAAACAAAACCTTTCTGGTGTTAACTCCTCCACCCTTTAAAATCGGACGGCCTCGTTCGATGCAACTGATCTTATGTGTTGGGGTAGGTCATCTATTCCTATTACTCTGGATGTTGGAATGGGTCTGTTTGACCTTCCTATTTCCATATTCGGTTCATCCATGGAACTCTCTACTTTTATCGAATTCCTCCTTGGGTTGTAACAGGGCATCGGTCTTCCTTTTTTCCACCAAAGCATGAATACGAGTGTTGTGATCGCTAGCGTTAGGAGTACTAGCATGGCTATGGATTTCCTTTCGTTGGCTATTTCCAACTTCTGGATGTACTGGGTATTATTAATTTCCATTTCTTTGATCATTTCTAGAGAAAGAAGTTCTTCGATCTGTGGTTTGACTGCAGAGGGTTGTAGCAAGGCTGGTAAGGGTTTATGCTCAGTGGCCTCCGTTTCTGTGAAGGTGTACTGCCGCGCTTTGATGGTAGCGTTATGAAACTGGATAATATATGTTCCATTCAAAGGGACTTCGTGTTCATCGACTTCGATCTTATCATCAAATTGGTTTAGCAGAATGATTCCAGGAGCTAATTCTTCAACAGCAGGAACATGTTGATTGTTGACTTCAATACACGAGTGGGGTTTGCTTGACAGTAGATGATTGATGCATTTATCATTACTTATATCTAGGATACAATTTTGTTTACAAATTGAAAGAGAATCGAACGTTTTACATTTTTGCTTTACGCCAAACATTGTTTGTTTACATTTCAGTATTTCGTTAAAATCTACTCTAACAATATTTTTTCCTTTCTTTACGGGTTTAATTATCATTTTATTACAGGTTTCTTTGCCTGTAGTTGGTAAGCTTAAAATATACAATAGCAGTTTGTCACTTGAGGCTATTTTAACCTCTGAAAATTCTACTGCTTCTACTAGGTTATTGTAAGGCATATCTTCTTTGTTTAGTATTTGCTTAATTAAATTTATTTCTATGCTGGACAAAATATACGTGTTTACTATTCCGGCTTTTGCCCATTGTATTGCATATTCAACATTTGTTATCTCTTCCTTTAGGATTTCTAATTTAAACTTTAAATCTAGTAAGAATTCAAATTTAATTTTTTCGTTTGCTTTTAAATCTTTAAGAATTTGATTTGTTATATTATTAATTTCATTTATTTTACCGATTACTAAATTATTAATAACCCTTTGTTGGTTATTACTAGCTAATACATTGTTAATCTTTTCTTTAATTAATTGGAAATCATGCTTGTCTGGGGATCCTGCGATCCATTTCCAGGCAGAGCCCAAAAATTCTATGGATCTTTTTTCAATTTTTGTCTTCGGAACCAGGCGATCTAGGTGCAGTTGAATTTTCTTGACTTCGTCGGATAGGTAGGGGAACATAGGATTAGGAGTTGTTATTATCTGCTGCAAAGTTTGGTCTATTTCTTTAAGTGCCTTCTGGTATTCTCGAATGTCAATGACATGTATTAATTTAAATGTACCAGTTTGTACTTTAGCGCTTCCCGAATCAATGGCGATGAGTTGCGCATTCGAGTAGTCGAGCATCTTAACATCGCAGACGATGTTTGTAGCCAAGGACCTAAAAAATGGATATTAATTTTTTATTAGAGATTTGTGCACTATTCTGCCAGATTTAGTTAAGATGGTAGAGGTTCTATTTTCCAAGACTATTTCCTTTTGGTATCGACGGTTCAATTTTGATCCTATTCTTCTATTCTGCTTAACGTAAACAATTTGTCCGGGAGTAAATTTCTTAATAGGGTGTCTCGATTTGTTGTGATATTCAAGATCAGCGGCTTGCTTGGCTTTAATTTTCTTAATATTTTTCTTTCGTGCCGTCTCTAAGGAATCGGGATCGGAAGTTACTCTTCGACCAAAAAACACTTCAATGGGTTTGCTTGCGGTAGTGGAATGGATGGAACAGTTATATTCATATACTGCCCGTTCCAAAAGCTCCGTGAAGGAACGGTGAACGCCTTCCGTCTTCAAACATCTCATTATCTCAATGAGCGTTGAATGGAATCGCTCGACTTGCCCGTTGACGCTACTGCAATACGGTGGTGTTGTAAAGACCTTAATCTTGAGTTCATCTTCTAACATGAATCCAATAGAGACTGAATTAAAAGCTTTTTCGTTGTCCATTACGACTGTTTGGGGTACGCCGAAGGCGAAGAGAATGTCCCTTAGAGGTTGTCGTATGTCTTCTACGGCTTTGGATCTGAGAACCTTCGCTTGCGCATATTTTGAAAATTTATCTATGGACGTTAAGACGAGGTTGTTCTCAGTAGAAAATATATCTATATGTACGATCTGTCCGGGGTATTGCGGTATCGGTGTTGCCTGAATTTTTGGTTTGCTGGGATGCCTCTCATATTTATTCTCTGCACATACCACACATTTTTTTATTACCTTCTTCAACTTTGTCGACATTGCAGGAAAGTAATATTTTTCCAGAATCTGTGCCTTGTTTTCACGGACATTTCGGTGTGCTCGCTTGTGTGTGCTGATAATTATTTCTTCCTGTTCCGCTTCATTAGTCACGTCCTGCACTTGCAGTTGTGTGAACCTAATCTTATAGTTATTGAAATGGGAAACGTATATGATTTGCAACATGCCCATAGTATGTTCATCGGCTTTAATGCCGTTTATTACAGAGGGATTTAAAAGTTGCTTTAAGATTCGTTTGAGGTTTTCTGGGTTGAATTCTGGCTCTGTGATAACGTGTCTATGATATGTGGGAAATACTATGTGAAAGGTTTGGCTAGACGTTTCGCCTATCTGTAGAATTATTTGGGACTTAAATACGTTTATTGGGACCTCGACGCTAGGTATAAGATTATGTGATGAACTGTCGTCACTGTGCGACAAACTGTCGTCACTATGCTGGGTTGCGGATAAAGTGTTAACGTTGGATAGAAGGGGAGCCCTGGATAAAGCGTCAGCGACTACATTCGTTCTCCCAGGTTTGTATCTTAACTCATGGTTGTACTCCTCGAGTGCAGCCTTCCATCTCTTCATTTTGCTGTTGTTGTTCTTGTTGCTCAACGCAAACGTGAGTGGCTGGTGATCAGTGAAAATTCTTACTTTGGCTTGACCGTAAAGGTAATTGCGTAGTGAGCCTAGTGCCCAAACGATGGCTAACAACTCCTTCTCGTTAGCAGCATAATTCTCCTCCGTTTTGTTGAGTGTTCTGCTAATGAAAGTTAGAGGTCTGTTATCCTGTTCAAGAACGGCTCCGATAGCAACATTCGAGGCGTCTGTTGTGAGGTCAAAAGGTTTCTTATAATCGGGGTATGCTAAAATTACGTCTTTTGAAACAAGCGAATCTTTTATTTTATTGAAAGAGGTTAAAGCTTCTTGATCAAATTTTATTGGCATTTTTGCGGATTGGTTCTTGGACACTCGTCCTTCCTCCCCTCTTAAGAGGATTGTCAGGGGTTTTGCCAACTGCGCGTATCCTTTTATGAATCGCCGATAATAACCAGACAATCCTAGAAAAGATCTTAGTTCCTTCAAGGTTTTTGGGACGGGAAAATCCAATATGGACCTGACTTTTTCGATATTCGTCTTTATGCCTTCGGATGAAATAAGAAAACCAAGAAATTCCACTTCGGACTTGAAAAATTTACATTTATCAAGTTGGACCTTCATGTTAGCTCTACTGAGTGTACTGAAAACTTGATCGATATTCTTGGCATGTTGCATCTCATTTTCACTAAAAATGATGATATCGTCAATGTACACATAACAAAACTTTCCAATGTACTCTCGAAGTATGTCATCGAGAGCTCTTTGGAAAATCGAAGGCGCGTTTTTCAAGCCGAACGGGAGTCTCGTGAACTCGTACTTGCCATTGTTGATTGAGAAAGCTGTCTTCTCAATATCAGATTCCTTTAGAGGAATTTGATGGAAGCCACTTTTCAAATCAAGCACCGTGAAAAATTTATTCTTTCCCAATTGTGCGGTTACTTCGTTGATATCAGGTATGGGATATTTGTCAGCAATCGTGATGGTATTGAGCTTACGATAATCTATAACCATTCTGTACTGTTTGGCACCAGTGGAGTCAGGTTTTTTCGGGACTATCCATACTGGTGAGTTATATGGAGACCGTGAAGGTCTTATTATCCCATCATCAAGCAATTGCGTTACCTGTTTTTCTACTTCTGATTTCAGTGACATTGGGAATGGGTAATAACGAGTGTATACGGGATCGTCTGTTGATGTTCTTATCTCTGCTATAACTGCTGTAGTATAAGTTAGTCTTTCCTCCGGCTCCGAGAATAAATTCGGATGTTTGTTTACAACTGAATTTAACATATGTTTTTGAGTCGTTGTCAAATCTTCGGTGTTTATCGCTATTGAGTTAACTGACTGAGATTCGAGTTGTTTAATTTTAATGTTCACCTTATTGCGGATGGTCATGAAGCTGCTTTGCGTGTAAATTACAGCGTCCAAAGATTTAAGGCTGTCGTTGCCTAAAATACCATGGAATGTTTTCAGTGTTGGTAGGATAAAGAATTTAATGCTGACATCGTTTAGTCCAAAAAGGTTGAGAAAAGTGTGATGGCTGATTTTTACGTCGCCGGCTATTGACTTAGCATAAAATACGTTTTTGTTTAAAAGGGGTTTATTGACCAGCTCTGGTTTTATGTAATTTTTACTGGAGCCAGTATCGATCAAAAATTTAAAAATTTCTCCAGTCCTCGCCCTGCATTCAAAGTAAGGTAATGAGGACTGATTTAATCTAAAAAATGGATATCGCTGTATTCTAGCGATTGATCCGTGGGGGGTTGGTATTCCGAATATTCGGTTTGGGATTCAGCTGGAGGATTGTCGCTTTGAAGTAAACTGACATTTTGAGCGAACTCCTCACACATTTGGGCATACACGTTTTCTTCGGAATTGACATTTTCATCGCCTTGCGACGTTGACGGTAATTCGCAAGGTTCCATACTTTGGTTTATATGATAATTCGGTTGTCTTGGTCTATAATGTGCCGAAGGTTGTTGATAAGATGGGTTTGGTGCTTGTTGGTCTGTACCAAGGTACGCTCTATTATTCTGATTATTTATACCCCTAACATAGTTACTTCGTCCTTGCGTTAAAGGTTCTTTTTTGACTTGAATTTGATTTTGATATGGCCTGGGAGGTTGAAACTGCCGGAAATTATTGGGTGATTGGAAGCCAACAGCAGTCGGTTGGTGTGCTGGTGGATTATATGCAGGATAATGAGGGTAGGATGGGTAGGTAGGATTTCGCTGTTGATTAGGATATGTACTGAAATTCCTTGGTGGAATTTGCGGAAAAGAATGTTGTGGGCGTGGAGGCTGCGAACTAAAGTTTTTCTTTATCCCTCCTTGATTTGTTTGGAGAGAATGGGACCTGGCGTGTTGGTTTTCGTATTTAAGGCAAAGATGTAACGCTTGTGGTAAATCCACAGGTTCTTTCATGCCCAATAAGTCGGACAGATTGCCTTTCAGCCCTCTTATAAATGTCTCAAAGGCTTTATTTCGGTACGTTTGAGTTAGGATTCGTGTTGCCTCTGAGCCGATTTCCATGCAGGAAATGTTATTTATTATGAGAGTAAGTTGTGAGTTTATTGCCTGATAAAACTCCTGAATACTATGATTACCCTGAACTAAGTTGGACATTTGGTACTCCAGGGTGGTAATATCACGCTTATCCGCATAGTGCGTGGTAAGGCAGTAAGCGATATCGTCCCAATTTAGGGGCGTGTTATAGGCCTCTAGGGCTGCATCCGCTGCCCCAACGATTTTGTTCCGAATGACATTGATAATGCCATAATATTTTGGAGTCCCTTTTATACCTTCATAGATTCCTAGAATGCGTTCGACGCTCTTCTTCCAGGAAGAAAATTCACTAGCTTCCCCTGAGAAGTCCCGTAGACATTTTACAACATCGGGGATTTTGTCCAAACCATCTAAGTTGGTTTGGAACTGGGGCAGTATAGTCTGGTCTGTGCCAGGAAACTGGCGTGCCCTGGGATTCACAATATCTTCTACCATTCTTCTGCCTCGTTGCTCAAAGACGCGGCCTACAATTGAGGTTACTAGGGTGTCTAGTGCTGGTGTGGATCTAACCTCTGGCGTGTCATTATGAGACGCGCTCGAATGGAAGGAACTATTTTGGTCTTGATTCGATTGATAACTGGGGGGAGCACTAATAGCGGTATTGTGTCTTGTTGACCCTTGCACGGAAAGATTAACCGAAGGCGGAAGGACTCGAGAAGAAGAGGGAACTTGTGGGATAGGGAGTGGTACGTCGTTATAGTTTCGATCTTGGTTCTCAGGATCGATTTGCACGTCTTCACCTGCACCTGACCTTGTTCGGGGCATTGTATAAGATAAATATATGCCTAACGTGAATGTTGAAATATAATAAAATATTAAAAAAAGTTACGGCTACCTACGTCGCGTTATAAACTTCACAGGTGAAAAACAAAAAAAGGCTAATTTGCTTTGAGAAATTCTACAATTCGATTGTTGTGACTGATTGTATTTATAGTTATTTATATCACTCAATTCTAGCTGTATTTTTTGAATCACTTATTTTACTAAATTCTTACAAATTATCTTTTAATTTCCAAAATTTGAATATATATTTAAATTTTCACTTATTTCATTTAAATTCACTTATTTCATTTAGATTTTCTTAGCACAGTGTAATTGTATTTTAGTAGTTTTTTTCTTTCTTTTCTTAAAATGCTAATAGAATAACTTACAATACTATAATAAGCTGCAGGTTCTTCATTCCGCAGGAGTCTTAAGCTGCTGATCGGGTGGTGCGGCTAGCTCACTCAAGCTTCCGGTTCGTCCTTTACACAACACTTCACTAATGTGTAGGGTTACTGCGGGGCCCTTTCACAGAGTTTTTTCTGTGGTTTTTTCACCACAACACGATCACTAACTGTCCAAACCACAGCGAATCTTCGTTCGCGCAACGTACTGTCTATAACCGAAATATCACTACTTTAGGGATCTTTTTTCCGGATTCAACTTTGCACACACTATGTCGCTACTTAAGGGACTTTTATAGATTTTACGCGAACCGAATCCTGTGGTCCCTGCTCGGGCGCCAATTAAATTATTATGCACTGAGATTTATTAAAAAAATATTTTATTAGAGGAGAACCTCTTTATTCAAATGCCAACTTAAGACTAAATTTACATGAAGTGCATAAAACTAATCTACTGCAGCGTTGAGGCATTCGTTCCCACCAATGTGCTGACTCGTCCGATGTTCGACGTTCGTTCCCACAGGTGCTCTCCAGTTACCTTATCGCGAACGTGTTGGAATGCGCTCACGATGACACAAAGTTAGCGGATTGAAGATGCGCGTGCAGGAAACCAAATCTTGCTGGTATAGACTTGCATTTTTGGAAACAAAACCTTTCTGGTGTTAACTTATACGTAGAATGTAGGTTTTCTTGCACAAAGACATTGACAAAATGAATGAAGCTATCCCAATAGGTACAAGTAGGTAGTCAAATAAATTTTACAAAATGACTCTACGAATGGGGCATCATTTTATGATTAAGTTACAGAAAAGGAGTCCAATTTCACTGATTTTCAAAAAGATGAGTCCTGGAGTCCGGGCGTTCAAAAAGAGTCAAAAGGACGCAAAAGCGTCCCCAAAGGTAACGCTGGTTGGAGTCATCATTGGATGACTAGGCTATTGTCTCACATATTTCAAGCTAAAACCAGTGAGGATTTTTTAAGACTAACCAGGGTGCTGAGATGGTAGCGGATGTAGCCTTTATAGGCCATCACATCCCAAAAATTGGAAAAATAAAAATAATAAGAAAGTAGTCGGATTTATCACAAATATTGAGTTCTGTTGAATCTGATCGTGCAGTTTCAACGTTGCAAGGCAATAAACATGTAAAAAGTCATTTAAAAATGTATAATGTCCATTCCTATATATCACGGTTAAACAACATTAATAATTGATGTGTAATTGGCAGAAAACCCGGTATATGACACAGCCATATAAAATTTGCAAGTTTTTTGTCAAGGCGCCAAAAAACGCACTCAAAAATGAGTAAAAAAAAACTTAACTGTGGCCTTGCCAAAAAAATAATTTTAACAAAGTAATGTGTTCATTCTAATTCTAAACTAATTAGTTTGCATTATTTGTGCATAAAAATGTGCATTGTGATTTGATTTTTTATTATTTAAAAAAACAAAAAAAACTGATCTATGTATAAATGTGAATATAGTCCAAAAAAGTTACTTCAGTAGTATGGTAAGGTAGGGAGCTTTTGACACGTGAACTAACATTTGGAAATATCGATCCTAAAATCCAAAGAAGAATTTCAATTTTTCAAAATTTACATAAGTTTATAATAGGCAACAAACTCAAAACTCAAATCACTTTTCGTAAACTTCAATATTTATTATTCCAAAAATAAATCCTAGATCCTACTTGATCGACATCCGAAACCATAATGCCCTATGCCTATATGAATGAATTTTTCCTTTGTATCTATATGCTCGTCATTACTATACTTGTCTCGTTCTTAGTCATTCTGTTTCAGCGCTACTTTTTTTTCCTTTGTTTATTAGTTCAGTCTGCTTTTATTTGAGTTTACGGACGTAGAATTCAAATAACAAAATAAATTTACCAAGAAAAAAAACATTTCATAAAAAACTTAATTTAAAATAAAACAGAAATCGCACTATACAACGAAAAAAAAAAACAACACAAGGAACTTGTCTCATCCACATGAATGATACCCAAGGTATATAGAATACATGGTATGATATTCCGGAGGAAAATATTGGTTCAGTTCTGCGCATGTACGTCACGTGTATCACATATTTTGACACTTCAGAACAAATTAGTTCACATTCATGTGCTTTATATTAGGGTTGTGGATTTTTAATTAATAAAAATGTGATTTGCAAGATATAGTGGCGAAATTGTTTTAAAGTGAGCTGATGGTGGTACGATACCACTTGTTTCCACAGCAATACAACAAAGAAATCTAATGTTGGCAGCTGTTATTCGCAGTTTTATTCATCAATCAAACCTCATAACCATAATGTATAAATAGTCCTTTATAATCTGCGAAAATATTAGAAATAAAAACAAGTACATATCAGTTTTACAATTAGTTCAGCGTTTTATCCATTTTTCTTTTTTTTGCAGTGATATTCGTAATAAGTGTTTTGTTAAGAATTCGAATCTTAAAGAACATTTTGCCCCGGAAAAACAACTTTTTGATCGCGCGATCTAAATCAATAGGTTCGGCAAGGTCTAACAATGTTTTTATGTAATTTTGTCCAGTGTTTAGACCAGTCGAGTTATATTCATTAAAAATACTTTCAAGAAGTCGTATTTTTTCGATAAAAATAGTGTTGGGTTTTCGAAGTCCACCTTCGCTGACTTGATCTGTCCATGTGAAGGATCTGGTCGGTTGTTCTTCAGCATAATTTTGCAATAGGTTCATTGGTGTCCTGGGTAACTTGCTCACTTGGAAGGGTTTTCCTTTGAAAATACAAATTTTAAATTAGGTACTAATTACGTATTTATAATTTGTTCACACTTAAAACTCACAAAATTTCGCGCACAATTTTTTGTTTTGTATTCCGCCTTTCATAATTCTCCTGGCGCTTATTGTCAGAGTCCTTGGAAGTGAAAGGCAATTCCTACTGTTTTTGGGTGAATAGTTTAGCAGCTCATGTTTCAAGTTTCGCGCATATTGGTCACTGTAATAGTGTTTCGAGCAAACAAATGCATTATTTGCATTAAACTTGTCTTTTCTACCACACTTTTTTCATAGATTCATCCTTGGGAAATCTGAAAAACGACAATTTTTCGCGCCCGGGAACCTTGTTTTGCTTTCGTTTCTTGTCGTTGTTATTATTACAGCCGAATATCGCACAAATAACCATTTTATTTTTATTTGTTTAAAAAATATTCCACAAAAACCTTAAGAGAACGTCGAACTTGCACTGAAATGTCAAAACAGTGTGATAAACGTGACGTAACAGTGTGCGAGTGAGATAGGATGCGGACATGCGCAATGTTTTACCATGTTATTCTATATACCTTGAATGATACCTAGGCAGTAAAATATCTTCTTGCTCTTGGTCCCGAACTTCACAAGCACGGAGTTATTAAAGGGCCCAACCCATAGATAGAATCCGTTGCATCCGTCGCATCGTCGGATTCGTTAATATTAACGCATTCGACGGAACGAGCAGTCCCATAGAATCCGTCGCATACGGTGACAGGCAGTATTTTAAATACTCTATCATTATTTTTCCCACGAAACGTGGTAATATTTCCCTTTCCACCATGCTAAAATTACCTTTTACATAATTCTCTTCATAGGTGTATTTTTGCGAAAAAATTTAAATTTAAAAAGTAAAATTCATATTTTACGGATAATTGTATAAAAATCACAGTTTGTTAATATTATTATGATTACCTTTTTGCACAAAAAAATGTTGATACTAAAAAATCTTGCTAAAATGCGATTTAAATAAGCTCTTTTTTAATGTGATGTTTACATTGTGAAATGTAGACACATATTTTTATGAAATTAATACAAAAAATTCTAGTTTGATTGTTTATTGCAACATTTTCTTTTTTCTCACGGAAGGCTTTTCGGCCACCGAAATTCCCAAAAAGAGGAAGAAATCCCACGATATAAAAGCACTGGTGACAGCCGATGACAGTTTCTCTCTCTCTCTCTCTCAATATTTCTCTCACGCTGTGCCAACTGTCAACGGGTGGAAAATTAGCATAAAATCGATTTCATCTTTGCCAAGACATGACAAGACCAGAGTACAATACATCTGAGATCGCTAGCTCAGCTAAAAGGTAATATCCAAAACACCAATAGGTACGTACCAGACAGATCTCGAAATTTTGCACTGGTTTTAAATATACGGGTGTTTAAAAACAAACAATATTTTGAAATATTGAACTACGTTTTTCATGTGAATATAGATGCACGTATGTTTCAATTTTTACTCAGAATAACAAAGTAGGTATCATATCAGCTTACAGATCCAATATATTTCTTTACGTGTATTTTATCACAAAATACCGAGTTTAAATTACACATTTTTTCAAAAAAATATTCTGTACGCTACATAGTTAATGGACTTTCGCAGAAAAAAATTCCGGATTTCCCGTGAAGGTGGCGGTAGTTCTGTGGTCTGATCTGTGCCTTGATTTTGTGCGGTTTTTGTCGCAATTGCGGTTGCGGAAAGGGTTCACGTATAGGCGGATTCTATAAATGTGTGCGTGATGTCGAGAACTGACAGCTTCCCATATTTCCTGTTCTATTGTAGCCTTGTTCCTGAAAATTCCAGGCGCGCTTTCCCATACGCAACTTATTTAGGTTGCGAGAAGGATGTCGGATGAGAACAACTGACAACAGCGTGACCGTTGTGCCACAATTTGGTACTTTTTTGGAGGACTCTGATACAATTTGTTACTAATTTGTCCCTTCTTGTTAGTTGAAAAAAACACTTCGGAGAGTTTTCAAAAACTGTGATTTAAAAAAAAATATGTTTAAAATATAACGCTGTTCCCTATCAAAACACTATTTTCGGTTAAAACGAGTCAATACTTGTTAAATATTGTGAGAAAATTCTAAATTTACAGAAGAGCTTCAGAAAAGGCATTTTTTCTTGCATTTTTTTTCTGTGCAACTTTTTAAAACTAAATTGAACGAGATCTTAAAATGTGGATATAAATATGAGTTGATATATTTACAGCCAATGTTTTATTATTTGTTAAGGTTTTCATTTTAAAATTTGTATTTCGAAAACGAATTGCATCTATTTGTTGAACTATCTTAAAAAAATCTATAATTTTTTTTTAGTTTTTTTTTATATAATATAACCTTTCTCTAACACCCAGGGCGATGAAACAATAAAAGACAATATTACTAAGGTCCAAATGCCATACGTAAACCGAAACTGTACCAATTTTCTTTTGCTTTTTTTGACCACCTAAATTGGATGGCCGACCTCAATCTTGATCTTAAAATGTTGCTTATGAATTATAAAGTTAGTTTATCAAAAAAATAAGTAAATTATCTTTCAATTTTATAGAAAAAGAATTTATTAATTTATTTTTCTGTGTTTTTCTTACTGAAAAATTTATAAATTCTTATTTTAAAAAAACTAAAAAAATTTGATAAACTAATTTTATAATTTATAAGCAACATTTTAAGACCAAGATTTAGGTCAACTTTCAATTTTATGTGGTCAAAAAAAGCAAAAGAACATTTTTACGGCTCTGTTTTACGTATGACTATAACTGGGGCCTAAAGCTACTCTGAAAATTTAGAATTTTCGCACGATATTTGACAAGTATAGGCTCACTTGACGTTATAATAGTATTGTGATACGCAACCGCGTTACATTTTAAACATACATATTTATTTGGAAATCGCAGTTGTTTAAAGAATTTGCGAAGTTCCCTTTTCAACTAAAAAAAGGGAATAAGTACCAAAAAATTGTATTAGATTGCTCGAAAAAAGTGTCAAATTTTCGCACAACGGTCACGCTGGTCCAGCGCGCGATGCACTCACACATTCAAATCCGATTCGGAACGTTCCCTAGCGCAATTGCGACAAAAACCGCACAAAATCAAGGCACTGAACAGCCAATCAGAACAGCACGCAAGTGTGTAGCTTGTGTTTTACTGCTCTTGGATTTGTGTTCTAAATGAAACAGGTTTGGTGTGATGTGAAGTCTGAACTGAACTGCGATTTCAATGAAAAAAAAGCAAGTATGTGTGCGTTGTGTAAGCAGAATAATTTTTGTGGCGAATCGAAGTGATTTTGCATTTTTGGTTCGCTGACTGAAAGTAAAAATGAGTGAGGGGTTTGTAAGAGCAATTTTCAAAATGTGAATCTTACTTATACTTTCGTTTAAAATTTGTTTAAATAAAATATGTAAACTAATAAACAAAACTTACTCAGGATTTTCAGAAACACTTACAGCCCTATTCTGCTATTCATCGGGGGGAATTTTTCTTCAATTTTCACTGAACACTATTCTACTATTCATTCGAATTCGAATTGAATTTGGATTCACCTCGTCAATGTCGGTAATACTGCGTGGTAATCTCTTATTCACGTGAACGCACACATCCTATACAATTCAGATCCGCATGTCAAATGATGTGGAATTGAAAGTAAATGGATCGTTTGTCTGGTTGGTGGTTGATAAAATGTAAGTAAAAACTAATTTATTGCGGGATTATTTGCTTATGAATAAAGATTATTCATTTTTATTTACAGCAATAATTTCCACAATGAATATCCATATCTGTTTGTTTATATTTTTTGTTTTTAGTTAGCCAAAATACTTTATCCAACTTCCAAAGATTGTCATAAATAGAGATCAAATTGAATAAATTTATTTCAATTTCAAAAATAAACTTCTGATGATTTTCACATCAACACGTGATAACTTGAATGTCAAACTGGTTTTGATAATGTAGTTCACCCGATGGAAAGCAGAATGGAAAGGCAGAGTCAAAGGGAATCGAGTGGGTGAATCGAATGTACGATTCACGTGAATAGCAGAATAGGGCTGTTAAATTTCATTGCTCAATCGTTGTAGGAAAGTGGATTATTGAAAAGTGCAAAGGTAAGTACCCTTCACACCGTATTATTGGGCAGAGACAATACTGAGACCCCCAACTTCGGCCGATTTCCCGTTACCTTGCCTACAAGCAATACTTGTACGAAGTGTACACAATTTAGTGCGCTGTATTGATACATAGAAATTCGCTTTGACAAATGTCACGCAACTTCAACACACCAAAACACCCTCAAAAAATATCAACAACTTCCGGTGACTTCCGTTGTCGGCAAAGTTGCTGCCAGCGTTCATAGAATTTTGTCCGTTAAATTTGAAATTATTCATTTCGCTTAAATAGTCATGTCGATTACAGAATCCGCAAAAATGTATTCCCGGGAAGTTGACTCGATCCACAGCCTATTCACATCCGCGATAAATATAATTATCAAATCCGCCGGAAGGACAACATTGCCGATCGTAACACTTACTTATCATTTTCGAACTATCTTATCGATGCTGTTAGTTTTTGGCATTTAGGGCGGTATTCATCGCCCATTTTAAACTAAGGGCGGTATTCATCGACCAATATTAAACTAAGAGCTTCGTACCTATTCACTGGTTAAATTTTAAATTAAAACGTTCAAAATTTGCGTCCCGATTGATTTTTAAATATTTATACATAAATAATTCACACAAATAGATTCACCCGATGCAATGCCTCTCTTTGTTTTAGAACAAATTCACGAAAACTAAACGCCCTCCACCAGATGTCAACTCAAGCGCACTTGTATTGGTAAATCTGAGAAAATATCTAGATTCTAGATTCGCAAAAGTGCTCTGAAATCTGAAAAATATTGTTTTTTTTTATACAAACGAACATAAAAACTGCTCTGAGAGCAAAAAAAAAGTGCTCTGAAAGCGCCCAATCGAATATCACATAATAATCGATGAGCGCTTGATAAATACCGCCCTTAATGCCAAAAAAAAATTTAGAATTGTTAACAAATAACAGCAAAAGGGTATTAAAGTAAATACAATTTTAAACGAAATAAGAAATAGAAAAATAATGGATTCAATTTCCTTTCATTTAGTTGCTCGAGAGCATTTTTGTGGTGGAACGGGTGATGGGACAATGTTCGGGTTTTCATTTTCGGCATCGAATTCATCCAAAATGTCCATTTCAATAGTTTCATGTTCGTTTAACACATCTCCAAAACAGGCGGGTGCAGAAGAGTCAGAGGTAGCTATTGTTGTTGCTTCGCGTTTTTTTTTTTTTTTTTGCGATTCCGAAATCTAACGTTTGAGAACGTCATGAACAGCATCTCTTAAACTAACCAATCTTCTTCCAGTGGACTAACAAATTGCTCTTCGCTGGCTGTACCACCCGTCGCGTAAGCCGATCGCTTGTTGTTGGTTAAATTATTTTATTGACTTATAAAGTCTAACCAAACATATCGAAATTTACAGAATCAATCAATTTATTTTAGTATACTTATACATTTTCTTTTTAACTTCCTTTTTTCCATTCCGATATTTCTTTAAACGGAAAGAAACCTAAAGAATTCAAATAATTCAATAAATCCGGCGTTTTTTATTCAAAATTCAAAATTTTCACAATAACCGGCTCTCTCTTCATTGCCTCACCCGCCTTCTCAAATTGCACTCTGCATAAAACTAAAAACTACATTCAAAAACTTAAATGTATGTGAATTGACGTACTTTTTGGTGCTTTTCATTTTTTGTTTATGTTGCATCCGCAATGATTTTGGTGCGGATTTAAAACGTTCAAAGTTATATGGCATAGTTGGGAAAAAAATGATTACAAACAAATTCCATTACAATTACTTGTAATTTGTAATTAAAATTTTTCCAATTACAATTACTTGTAATTGTAATGTGTAAAATCTAATTACAAATTACTTGTAATGAAAAAACATTCAAAACCTGTATTTCAATTACATAGAAGTAATGGAAACAAAAGTAATTTTGAAAAAATCTGTAATGATTACATTTTTCCGTAATGATTACACATAAGTATATGTAATTGAACATATTTTCTGTACTCATAATGTTGTCATGTCATAATAAAAAAAAGTTTTTACTTCATTACATGGATATCCCTGCCTTTTTTAAACCTACTCCATTGTTTTCTCATAATTATCGGTTTTTTTTTTCCTGGCATGGAGATAAACTGTGTTGCAAATTCATTTTTTAACTATCATTTGGCTTTAAGCAAATTATTAAACATTTAGTTCTAAGAAATATAGTTTGTATTCCATACACCTCGTTAAGCTTTGATTTAAGGAAACATTTTTTCTTCTTATGATGTCTGAAGTTTGCACCGGGAGCACACAAATTGCAACTACAATTTACAACGACCCGAACGAAACTGAGCTGTATGTACAGCGTACAGTTGTTAACTGCTGTTTGCATTTGAACTGGACAAAAAAAGATAGATAAGATAATTTAAGTTAATTTAAAATTTTAGTAATGAATTAAAATCTAAGTAATCAATTACTTAAAAAGTAATTGCACCGCGTTTTTCTTCAATTACTTCCAGAAATCAATTACTTTTCTGTAATTATATGTAATTTGTAATTGACATTTTCTAATTAATAATTAACAGTCAATGTAATTGATTTTTTTCAATTTCAATTACATGTAATTGTAATTGTTCGAACACCAATTATAAATTACTTATAATCGTAATTTATGTTGTAATCAATTACCAAAAGTAATAGTTATTTCCCAACTCTGGAAGTAAGTAAGTAAACTCGGTATTTTGTTACAAAATACACGTAAACAAATAACTATATGTTTTTATTGGATCTGTAAGCTGATATGATACTTTGTTGTTCTGAGTAAAAATTGAAACATACGTGCGAAACACGAAAAAGGTAGTTCAATATTTCGAAATATTGTTTGTTTATATACATATATTACATATAAATCTTCAAAACCAGTGCAAGATTTCAAGATCTGTCTGGTACGTATTGGCGTTTTGGATATTACCTTTTAGCTGAGATAGCGATCTCAGATGTAACGTACACTGTCTTATCATGGTTTGGCCAAGAGGAAATCGATTTTATGCTAATTTTCCAAAACATCTCTGGGAATTCTTTAAGTAAAATATAACTGGGATGCTTTTTTAAAAACTTTTTCTATTAGTTATGAAGAGGAAATTCTGTTCTTTCAAATGCATTCAGTTTCAATTCAATTGATCCAGTAATAATTTATCAAACTTGGAAACAGAATGCCATTTTTTGCACTTTTGCTCGATTTCTGGGTAGAGGCCTCTTAATGGCGTTAATGGCATTAATTGCGTTCTCAACTTTTGTTTCATCGATGTTGAAGTGGGGATTTTGTTTTCTTGTTAAATATTTGGCATTTTCACATTCTAGAAAAGAGTAAGAAGTTGTTTTACCACACAATTTTTATTTTGACTCATAAAGGAGGATTTGACACTTCGTCAATTCCTCCTTCACCAAAATTGTCAAATCCTCCTTTTTGTCAATTGCATTTTCAATTTCAAAAGCTACATAATTAAAATATTTCAGTTGAATTGCTTACCATAAAAGTAAAATGAAATGGGCGCACACCTGAAAAAGACGTCCACTTCCCTTATCCCCTAGAGCCTAGACCACAGTGAGTTGAGTTAAGTTGAATTTATTAAGACTTTTTCCTTTTTTTTTTTAAACCAGTTATTGTTTATTTATCACTCAAACCAATCTTTACTAACTTTGTTTTCTAATCACTTAAAGTGCTGCCAAGGTCTTAGCTTTTCAGAGAAATGCTGCTGTCAATTAATCCTGCCTGTCAAATCCTCCCGACCTTACCCTCTACAGTGGAATTATATTTTTAAAACACATGTAATTAAAATAAAGTGCACGACTGGTTCAAACAAAACTTTCTCGTTCGTCAAAAGTTTTGTTGGTTGTTTTCTTATTTTAATATTAGATAGGTAGGTATAGATCTGAGAAGGAAAGCTAGGTAAAAGAAACGGTTCATGAAATATAGACAAAGGAATACATAGTGTTAAATAAAATTCACTTTTAGTTTTTTAAAAGTTGAAGCTCTAGTAACAGACAATTGTCGCAACTCGCAAGTTCTTGTTAGAGAGTTATAAGCGCCTACTGTACTATTTTATAGCTTTTACACTTTACAAGTTTTTGAGTACGAGAACAACTGTACCTAGAAGGAGTTTCTAATGTTGGAATAGATTGACGCTCGGTTGAGTTGTTAATAATTGAAAGTATAGTTCGTGATAGATCGATATCTTTACATATAAATATATTACCTATATGTATGTGTATGCATTAAGAATTCAGAGATTTGTTTTTGAATTTGCGTTAGCAGTTATAAACTGAATATCACGATGAAGTGGGATATTCTGATTGTGTAAACTCCAAGAGGTTGTAATTATTTTAAGGTGCATATTTGCGAAAAATAAGTATTGCGTTGCTGTTATTGAATTTCTAATGGCTGTTGCAATTTGAATTTTCAAGTGCGGTATTGAGTTTTAAAAATATGTGTATATGAACAGAGATCGGCTTCTGGGAGATTTTTTAGAAATTATAAAAAAAAACAGATTTCTTCGAATTTTTTGAGAAAAACTAAGTACGGAATCTTAATTAGAATACTGATATTATCGTTAATAAGTATTTTGATCGAAATCGTTAGTTTTTTGTAAAATTTGACAGACAAAACTTGTTTTTTAAGGCTTTATCGAAGTCAAAATGGGGTTTTCGAGACATGAGCAGTTTTTTTAAATTAGCGTTTTCGGTGATTCGAAGTGAAAATTAGGGACGCAACAATTTTAAGAACATCAATATTACTCTAAATTTGCATTTTGGTCAAAATCGTTATTGCCGTTTTCTGGTAAACTAAGGAAAAAAAAATTTAAAAAAAAAATGCTGTTTTCAAAAATCCATTTTACGATAATATCGAGATAAACTAGGTTTGCCATTAAGTTGGAAATGACCATAAAAACTTACCGAACTTGCCTTCTTCTATCAAAATGTGAGAGGGCTGAGGACAAAATGTACTAAGTTCTTGTTAAATATCTACAGCTCCTTCATCTAAAAGCTTTTCTGATGCTATTATTTTCCCAAACTATTTTTCAGTAAACTGCATTGATCGATCACCTGAAAATAGTTCATTTGAACGATTTGGTGGCGTTCTTATAGCAATCAGAAAAGATTTAAATCCTAACTAAATCTTGACGATTTCTCGGAGATCGAAATCTGTGGCAGTAAATTTGATCTCGCCTCTTCAAAAGTCTTCATCGTGTGTGTCTATATACCTCCCAGAACACCGCTTGCCGTAGTGATTAGATATTTGGATGCCCTTCGCTACGTTGAAAATCTTACATCCGCTTCTGACAGACTTTATGTCTTTGGTGACTTTAGCCAACCCAAAATTGATTGGACTGCCGGAGATATTGATTGTACGTAGGTATCTTACCCATGTCAATGCCTTATCACCTATTGAAGCCGAAATCATTGACTGCTTTCAATCGATTTAACTCTTTCAACGAAACCCAATTAAAAACCATCAGAATCGTTCGTTGGACCTCATATTCTCAAATTATAACGATGATAGTTATGTTACTATAAGTCTAACTCCGCTGGTTCCTGAAGACACCTATCATCCCTCATTATATTTGTTTTGTCACATAGAGTTTAATGTTTTAGTTATTTTTACTTCTTACAAATTTGATTTTAAAAACGCTAATTAAAATAACATCTGTAATGAGCTTAACAATTTTAACTGGAGTCCATTTTTAACTCTAGGAATAGAAGAACTCTGCTCGGTATTTTATCGCGTTTTAAAGAACTTAATTTTTGGTTTTGTCCTGGTTGTTCAAATTAAAAATGTTATTAATGATATTTGTCCTTGGGATAATGATGAAACACGTAGACTTAAAATTCTTAAAAATAGAGCCTATAGGAAGTGGCGGTCGAGTATGTCGAATGATGACTATACTTTATATCGTCATCTCAGAACCGAGTTTAAACCTTCTATATACCATGCCTACTCAGCTTATATCAATGATGCCGAATCCAAAATCAAATCATCGCCAACATTTTTTTGGAATTTTGTTAATTTACAAAAGAATAGTGATGGTTTTCCGGCTTCATTCTCACCAGTCAATAGATTATACCCGCGTTATCTGCAATAGTTTTGCAACATTTTTTCAATCGGTGTATTCTAATCCTAGTTCTGTTTTAGATAAACACTTTTTTTCTTATTTAGGTGCATCACATTCCTCTATTTTTAGTAACATTGCTTTTCCCGAAGATATGATACTGAGTAAACTTAGAAATTTGGCCCTTAATTTTAATCCTGGACCCGATGGTATTCCAGCAGGTTTTTTAAAAATGTGTGCCCTTCCTTTGCATTCCATACTTTGCCACATATTCAATGTATCGTTGAAGACAGGTATCTTTCCTTCCCTATGGTAAAATTCTTTTATAGTACCAATATTTAAATCCGGTACGAAAAATAATAATGAAAATTACAGAGGGATCTGTAAACAATCTCTCATCCCTAAACTGTTTGATGAGTTGGTGACTGATAAGTTGATTTTTTTTTTTGTAAACATTTAATTTGCAATAACCAACATGGCTTTGTAAAAAACAGATCCGCTGTTACAAATCTTCTCCTTTTTAACAATTTTGTTGTTATCTAAGGGTAATCAGGTCGATGCCATTTACACTGATTTCAGTAAAGCGTTTGACCGAGTTGACCACAAACTTCTTCTTTACAAACTTGAACGTTTAGGGTTTCCTACAGTTTTTATTAGATAGCTATCACCCTATCTAAGTAACAGATCCAATTTGGAAAGTTTCGAGGACACTTATCCAAAGAAATCATTGTAATATCCGGTGTCCCACAAGGAAGTCATAGGCCCACTATTGTTTATTTTATTCGTTAATGAAGTTGTCAAATTTCTTCCACATTGCAATATACTCTTCATGCAATGATCCGAATAGTTTTCATAGATTGAATGAACATCTTCAAAACTTCGTTTTGTGGTGCAATAAAAACTACTTGTCTCTTAAAGTTAGTAAATGTTCGGTCATTACTTTTTCCCGTCGTTCCTCGCCTTTCATTCACGCGTATTTATTTACCACTATGAATATATCACAAATAAAGCCAATAGAGCAGTGGTTCTTAACCTTTTAGTGATGAGGGACCATTTGAAAAAATTTCTGTCACGCCATGGACCACCAACTGAATAAAATGTTGTACTAGCTATAGGTACATAAAACACGCATACAATTTTTTAAAGCCATCAGCAGTTTAGTTTATTTTTTACGTCAATTTAACATTATAGAAATAACTATATTAATGAGATTTTTTTGACTGCATACTATTTACTAACTTCTGGATCCTTGGTTCAGTGTTACTTAAGGTCACACACATGTCGGCACTGGCATCCAACCGATTTCGGTGCTTGTTTTTAATTATTAGAAGCACTGAGAAACCCTGCTCGCGTAGATATGTCGATGAAAACAAAGTAAGGTACCTTAAAGCAATTTCTCAAATCTTTGGGAAAGAAATTGCATTTTGGCTCCAAAATTCTTCAATATTTATTCCTGTCTCGAATATATCTTTCAAGTAACTTTCTCAATAACTTTCTTTTGAATTTCACGCAGAAACGCTTACATTACAATGAAAGGATTGGGAATCAGTTTCCGAATACCATTGTCCTCGCAATCAGGAAAATAATGAGTGAATTCATAAACAAAACTAACAAGATCTAGAGTACTTTCGTATTAAACTCTGAAATTTTTATAACAACTACGAGTATTATAAAGGCTTTCGTTGATTAACGATATTTGAACTTTGCTGTCGAAAATTGAAAAAAAAAAAAAAAAAAAGCAGGCACACAAAAACACCAACGTCCGTCGGTACTATTCCTAACTAACAAAAACAAAAAGCCAATGGAGCAATGAGCAAACCAGAGACAATACTGAGACCCCCAACTTCGACCGATTAACAGTTATTTGCCTACAAGCTAAATTTTACGCTCCCAAAAAGTTTAGATGCGCTAGTATTGTTGCATAGAAATTCGTATTGACAAATGTGAAAAATCCTCTCAACCAACACATTCGCACCTAATCTTTTTACATTTTACTGTGGGCAAAGCAAAACGGATAGGAATTGGCGTACACGGATAGGACAACAAAATGGCGGATTCCTGGAAAAAATTGAGGGGGCCAGCGGCAAGAGGATTGTGAGTTGGGGGTCTCAGTATGATTTGTTTATGGAGCAAACCAGGTGACACACTGGCTGGTCGCTGCACGTGCCACATACATGGCGCCGACCCCCGCGCCACCTCTCAACATGTAACTACTTTGAGTTGAAATTCGATCACGTTATGACTCGATCACCGCTGGGCCGATTTTCTTGATCCTTATTTTGTTTTGATTCCGGATAATCAATTTTTTCGAATTTTCAGACAACTACTGAGGACAGGAAAAGCCAGTTTATTTAATGTTTTTTGGATGACTTCGCGGACCACTTCGGGTACTTCCAGGGACCACTGGTTAAGAACCACTGCAATAGAGCATGGGGAATGCTTAAACGTTATGATAGGGTGTTCACCGAACCATATGCGCTAAAAACTTTATATTTGTCGTTTGTTCGATCGCTGCTGGAATATGCGTCTATTGTTTGGTGTCGATACTACAATACGAATTACGGAAGATCCTCCTCTTTAAATGGTTTAATGTTATTGTATAACGAATGTGCTTCTTTAATTGACATTAATATGACAATACCATTAATAAAATCCATCTTGTTTATTTATTTCCAGTTTTAATTGTATTGCTCAGTTCTTAATTAGTTTGGTATTTGTTTTTTTTTTCTGAATTATCCACCCCTATCGTGGAATACGCCGGGGGGAACGTTTCACCCAAATTCAATACTTGGCATCGTGGAATACATTCGAAGTGAAAGATTCACCAGTCGGTAAAGTGAATGCGTTTAACACGATCGTAGAAAACGATCGAAGTGAAACTCCCCATACAAACTTTGACATTTCAAATACGCAGCTAATTCATTGCGTATCCTATCGTTTGTTGTGCGGTTACGTCGTGATTTTCTAAAAAAATTGTAAGTTCAACACATTAAAAACATGAAATGTTACTTTATTTAAACGAAAGTACTTAGTAAATCTGAGAGATAAATAAACTTTATAAACAATTTGAATAACAATTGTATTTCAGAAAACTCACGTCGAATCCGAAAGTTCCATATGTCCTTTGCAGTTCCTCTTAATATGCACGCATTTTATTTTCGTTGGATGCTCTTTCCACATTGTTAAATATATTCTACTCAAATATACTATCCATTTATTTTTTACTTGATTTCTGTAAAATAAATTCTAATTTGCTTTGCTCTATCTCTGCGGCCATTTATTGCAAAACAGCTGATTTTCCGAACAACTTTGAACGAAAATGCCTGTCGATAAGACAGTCTCACCCGGCGGATTTCACGATGCATATGGAAAGTGAAAGTGAATCGAGTATGTGAAGTGAATCTCAAATACGCCGTATTCCACGATAGGGGTGATCTTTATTTACTTCATTTTTCTTAAATTTGTGTCTCTCATTTTATTTCTTCATGTCTAAAAAATGCCTAGTACTTTGTTGACAAACAAACAAATAAAGAAATATTGAGGTTACCTTGCAAAATAAAAAACGGCCCCGAGCCCTAAGCCCACAAACTCCAAATCAAAAGTTTGAACGAAATCCGGTCAGCCGGTTAGGCTGTAGGCTGTGGGACATACAGACAGACAGACAGACGGACAGACTAGAAAGAATTTTGTGACCCACTTTTTTGAGTTCGTCTATCATCGTAATGTCAGAATTGATTAACATCTCGAGTTCGAAATTTTGTACGACAACAATATCTTTCTCTTACTACGTAATGGAGAAAGTTAAAAAGGTGATGCAGTCAGAAACAATCCACAATTCAAAGATAACCTTCTTTGATTCTTTTAAAAAAATGGAGTACAACAACAATACGATTTATCCCAGCGAGCGTCCAAGCCTGCCACACGCAAGGACCGACGAATTTACCTAGCCTTTTTAGAAAAGCGCCATCACAATAGAAATCAAAGCGTCTTAAAAGAAAACACAAATAAGGGTTCGTTTTTGTTCTGGATAGAAGTGTAAATTATATTTCTTTTTTTTTTTTCTCTCTTTTTGCATTTCTTTTTTTTTTTTCTGTTTTCTTTTACAATTTCAATAATAATATTAATTATACATATATTATTTTATTTCATTTGTTCATTCATTCTTTTTCCAGTTTTTTTGTTTGTTTTATTACTCTTTTTATGTTCGACAATAATTTTCTTCTAGAATATTTTATCATTTTTAGGTTTATATAATATTTTAATTTAAAGTAAAAATGTTTTTATTCTTTCCTCCACTGCATGTTTTTATTAAATTTAATAATTATATCATTTTTTCTATATGAAGACGAGTAGGTCTAATTTTTTACTCATTTTGTTTAGTTTATATATTTGCGTCTATTATTATGTGTTCGTATATATTATTAGGTTTTTGTTTTCTTTTGTTAAGAAGGGAGAAGGAGAGCTGAATTAGATTTTTTGTCTTAAAAAATATCAAATTATAATAATATGTAATAACGAACAAAAATGTAAGTCAAAATAGTATAATAATATTATTTCATAATTATTTTCTAAGTGTTGTTTTTTTTTTTTTTTTCGAAAAATTTAGGTATGCATGTTGCCTAGTAATACACATTTTTTTTTTTTTAATAAATATGTTTTCCTTATCGTAAAAAGAAAAGAAAAAAAAAAAACAATTTTCAAATGTGTTTTATTGGTTTTTGTTTCACTCATATAAACACATTGGTATGTCGTTCTGCGTGTGAATAGTAAAGAAAAGATAAAAACAATTAATTTAATAATTGCATAGGTATACATTTTAATTGCAGTGTACATTTTGTTTTTGCTTGTGATTTGCAAAATTCGAAAGTTTCTCATTTGCAAGTATTTATAAAACTGTTTATTGTTCTAAATATATATATATATATAATATATATTGTGTTACATGGTTAATTTAAATACATACATATTTCTCATTATAGCAATTATGGATTTGCAATAATATACTAGTTGCTTGCTTGCTTAGAACTCACTTTTTCATTGTTTTGTATATTAGTTACGAAGGAAAAATAAAACAATAAAAAGAAGCACAATATTGAATAATATTCCAGTTTCGTTTATATAGTTTTTAGTTCATGTAAAATATTCTTTTAAAACATTATCTATATATTTATGCCATACATGTATAATTATTGATGCAATCGTTAATTTTTTTTTTTAAATATTTTTTACCATATGACCTTTTACTCTTTTCTGTAAGAAAAGTTTGTTATTTTGTTGTTGCTTTTATTTAGCTATGAATAAATAAAGGAGGCATTGTTAGAACCTAACATCAATTTTCTGTGAACATTTGTTTATATGTAATTCTCCCTTGTTGTTTTATATTATATCATTCCCACTATGTGAGTCTTACCAATATAATGAAATATTGATATATTTAGAGAAACTTTTTTTAACACAATACTTTCTGTTACGCACAAAAATGTGTTCCCTTTTATAATTGTTTTCAATAAACAAAACAAATTCGTTAGTACACATTGAGTATACTCACATTTATAGAAATGTATACATTTATTTTAAAGTCCCTCTATCCTGTCCATCTGTTGTGTTTAATTGTTTTTATTTTTGTTATTTTCCGTTACTTGTTTGCCTTTATAGACGTGCATTTTAACGTTCTCTAATTTAAACCGATTCGCATCGATCGTTTCTTTGTTTTAAATTAAACACACGTGAAAAAATGTTGCTTTTAAAGTATTTTTAATCTTTTTTATATTTACGTGTCTACATTTAAGAAGAATTCGAAAAGACCATAATATAATTTTTTTTTTTGTTCTCACATTTCTGTTTTTATCTTTTATTAATACAAAATAATCATACCTACTTCAAATTAAAAATATATTGGTATTTATAAAAAAATATAGAACTACAGCAAATGAAATAATTTACGATTCCTTTTGTGTTTTTTTTTTTCATACAAAATTACTTTGTTTTGTTTTCTAATTAATGTATAATAGATTTGCGAAAAAGCATAAACTAAATTTATTACCGTCCGAGTTGTATTTTTGTTGAATTTCCTTTTTATCTTAGTTATAAATAAATTTAAATTTACAATACGTAGCTTTTTATTTTTATTATTAACGAATTGGCTGAATTAAGAACTAAATTTTATTTTTGCTATATTATTCTCCATAAGGTTGTAGTTTACGAATGATTTGCTAAATAGATTAAAACGAAGAAAAAAGCTATTATAAAAATGTCATTTTAAAAGTACTTATGTAATAATTTAGTAAATCGGCATATTTCAAGATTATTCACAATTATGTAGAATTACGAACAAAAATGAAGTAATTAAGTTTATGCTTTTAAAGTTTAAGATAAGGCGGACATTAATAAACAAAAAAGGAGAAATTGAAGCTCGTGTTTAGTAACTGTGACAGCTGGCTGACTTAATGCGTTTCAGTTTTTTTTTTGGCCTATATTGGTAACGTGAAGAGTTGTTTTTTTGTTTATCTTAATGGAATGGTAGCCGAAAACGGAGGTTAGAAATTTATATCGACATTTTGCATACGTAGAAATATTATTCAACCATAACGGCTTGTGGCATAGTTTGGTTAAATTTTCTGCAAAACTAATTATTTGTGAAGACTCAAAAAAAAAAAAAAATGGCTTGCGCGAAGGACTTCTATTTTTTACCTTACATAAGAAATCCAGGCCAAGATAAAAATTTATATTTACGATAAGAAATAACAATTATTGCTTTTACCACTTTTTATTTTAAAGTGGTGGTCCAGTATAACTAACGCTCGTATCTATCCTCTTTTTTAGGGGATTATCCCTTTTTTCAAAGTCAAAAAAACTATCCCCTGAAAATTTCGAAAATCCCTTTTTTATCCTATAAACTCCTCTTTTTACCATAGCAACAGATTTCTAACGATATATCGTCATACACTGTAAGCGAACCGACCTTATGCTCCATTGTGAATTCAACTTAACGCGGTGTTGTGAATTCAACTTTTGTAAGCTGTCTTTTTTTCTGTTTTTGTCTGTTTTCTCGTTCGGTGCTGGTGGCTACGAATTTATTTGTGAATTTATAAAAAAAAAAAAAATGTCGAAAAGAACAAAAGGCAAATGCATAATAATTTATTAAACACAATTTACATTAATTTTTTGTGTTGATATTATGCTTTCTCGTCAATTTCAGTGAGAAAACAAGTTAAAACATATCCCCTATATTATCCTCTTTTTTGATTTGCGATATCCCTTGAAATCTCAAAATTTCGGGCATTTATCCCCTTTTCTGTTCGCAAAAAGATACGAGCGTTAAGTATAACGAATGCCGATATAACGTAAAATTTTCCAATTTCATTGGTGTCTCTATATTTGTATGAAAAAAAAACGTTTGACATTCGATATAACGAATGTTTCTGTTATACAACCCTTAGCAAAGAAATAAGTTCCTCTGTCAGATCTACTCAGGCAAGAAGAGATGGTCGTAGTAACGAACACTTTGACTCTTGTCCAAAATATTTTCGCAGAGGTTAGAATCACTTTCAAACGCCAAGGTATTGTTTTATAAGCTATACAAATTACATTACATATGTATGTACTTTAGGCTGACTTCACTGTAGAGGATTTGGGGTCTTGGAAAAATGCTGAAATTTTTCTTGCAGAAGATAGTGGTACAACAGATAGTAAGTAGAACGATGTTATTGATGTTGACAATAATGAAATTGCTAGCTCCTCAGAAACTCTGTTCAGAATGTAAATCATACCGATGCAGTTGAGAATTTTAGCAAGTGTATGAAATGGGCCGAAGAAAACAACGACGAACATTCCAAATTTGTTTAGTCTTCAAGAAAAAGCTTTAAAGTGTTGCGTTCAAACTCAAAGTTCACGAAAACAAACGTTTATTAGTAATTTCTTTGAAAAAAAAATTAATGATAGCATCCTGACTTTTTTAAAAGCGAATTGCAAAAGTTGGTGACACGAAATACAAGCTAGCAAGACTTTGCACTTTGCAAACATAGGTACATATTTGTCACTTTGAAAATTTGTATTTGGTCAAACGAAATTGTTAAAGGGAACCATTTTGCAACTTTGCAAATATTATAAGTCCCTCACTCGAAATTTTGCTTTTGGTTAGACACAATTTGCAAAGACATTTTGCAAAATTCGAAAAATTAGGCATCAACTTCCAACGGAATTAGTTATTTAGCGAATAGCGGATAGATTCTCCACAGCTTCGCCATTTTGACTGTTTTCCAGTCAGATCTGACTGGATTAATACGCTTTTAGCTGGAAGATTTTGCACAATCGAGCCGGCTGGTTTTTTTTTTAGCTGGATACGATTTTTGTTTGAATGTTTTTAAATGTTTCGTGTCATTTCTTTCAATCAATATACATTTTAGACATAGTTGAAAAATAATGATTACAAACAAATTTCATTACAATTACTTGTAATTGTAGTTTAAATTTTGCCAATTACAATTACTTGTAATTGTTATGTGTAAAATATAACTACAAATTACTCACAATAAAAAAATATTCAAAACCTGTATTTCATACATCGAAGTAATCGAAACAAAATTAATTTGAAAAAAGCTTTAATGATTACATTTTTCTGTAATTACACACATACCTATGTATAATATATATATATAACAAAAAAGGTTTTACTTCATTACATGGATATCCCTGTCTTTTTTAAGCCTAGCCTATTGTTTTCTCATAATCAGTTTTATTTTATTTTATTTTTTCTCCTGGCATAGAGATAAACTTAGTTGCAAATTGATATTTTTGTAATTATCCTTTGGCCATAACCAAATTATTAAACATTCAGCTCTAAGAAATGTAAAGGGTATTCCATACACCTCGTTAAGCTATGATTTAATGAAGTTTGCACCGGGAACACACACATTGCAATTGCAACGACCCAACCAGAACTAAGCTTAACGGTTGTTAACTGCTGCTTGCATTTGAACTTAAAACAAAAAGGCAGATAATACAAATACATAGTTAATTTGTTTATGTGACTTCATTAAACAAATATCAGAGTAATACGTACAAGTAGAAGTTTGATTTTAAATAATCATTTGTGGTAAAAATGAGAGATTTTGAGACTGAAAGTGCGGATGAAGAAGTGCGGTCACAATCTTAAAGCAGAAAAAGAAAAAATACAGAAGTTTCATGCCCTGAAAATCCCGAAAAGAACAGGATGTATGCTCAACAGTCACGTTTTTTGTTAAACACGTGAGTTTCTAAGTTTATCTATAATGGCACAGGTTTATTTAAAATGAAACGTAAAGTGTGTTGAGATAATTCAATTCAATTCATTTTTTTTTTTTTCTAAAACAAGTTCCCAACCGTTTGGATTTTAACATGACCTAAATATTTTTACCACGCACGTAATAGTTAGAAGAAAATTTACGTTTTTTAAATTATCAAATAAATATGGCTAGTAACTATGTAATTATAAAGATTGTGTTTTTTTTTTTAAAGTCTGTTAATAAATGAGTTCAATGGGCTCATTTGCTTGATAATATGAAAAGCAAAAATAATTTTTTTTTATAAACGTTATCTTCAAAAAAAAAGTTCTTAATACCTTAATGCAGGTTTTGTAAGACAAACTCTAAGTATTGAAACGATTGACGCGAAACGATAGAAAAAAACGACGTCGTTTTTATTTTCCTTCATATAATATCATTGCCGTATCCTTCAATCGAATCGTTCATCATTTAAGTTAATTTAACTTTGTTTTGTAATGAAATGAATTACAATTTAAATTGATTCCACTGAGCTTTTCTTCAATTTCTTCCAGAAATCAATTACTTTTCTGTAATTATTATGTTATATGTTAATGTTGTAAACTTTAGTAAAAGCGACATCTGTGCTTTCAGCCTAGAATGTATTGACGACTGAATGTTCGATAAATTAATTGTCTTTGTGAGACACATGCCATAACACGTTTTTTCAATTTTGTAAAATAATATATTTACTCCGAGGAAAACCTCAATAATAATAGAAATAAATCTTGTTTAAAATGAAATTAATTATTTTCAATTTTAATTACATGTAATTGTAACTGTGTGAACACCAATTATAAATTACTTATAATTGTAATTTAAGTTGTAAAGTAATAATTTTATAAAATTTGCTTGAATTTCTTTTTTTTTGGCTCTGAGCTTAGGAACACAGTATACAACGGAAATAAGGAAAACCACAGCAGGCAAAAAAAAACATTAAATAGGAGTAAGAATCGACGATTGTCTCAGTAATAGGAGATCCTTATAACTGTAACACAGCCAACATTACGAATTTAGTAAAACTCATCATACACCCCTATCGAGGTATCCATTCGGAACTGAAGAAATTCTATTCGAGCTATGCGTTCCGACACAACTTTCGGAAAATTTCTCCGATGACATTTAGCGCACCTAGTCGCATTGTGTGGAACCGCGTTGTATCACATACTTTTGACAGGTACACGGTACATTTTTTCCTAAGCTCTCCGACAACGAATTGCTACGGAATATTTTCATGTGAAATGAACGCGCTTATATGCTTCATTTATTTTGTTCCGAAATGGATACTTCGAACACAATTTTAGTTCTGATCGGATTTGACTTTCGTATTGGATTTCTTTCCGAACGATAATAAAACAATACGGATCATTGAAGAATTTTATTTTTAAGTTGTGGCTACAGTTGCTATGAGTATGGCAAACCTCATTTTGCCACCAGACATATTGCAAGCATTCAGTGCAGCATGAAGACAAACTTCATACTGCATCCAGCCATATTGCAAACATTCGGTGCAGCGTGACGTCACAACATGATTTCAATGGACATGACATTTCACTTGCTTGTCGAAGGTGTTACCATTTGAGTCAAATTTGGGTAGTTTTGATTTTCGATATTGTTTTTTAAAAGCTAATTTAAAATTTTATGTTGAAATATGCAACAAATAAACAATATTTCGCGGCTAGTACATATTTGGGTTTTTCTTGGCCTATTAATGTGTATATCCAGACCAGCGAAAGATTTGTTCAGAAACATTTTTTTGTCAAACATTTCGGAAATGTTTTTGCCGTTGAAATCGCCGATGAAGTATTTATTAAATATTTATGAAAATGTTTTTAATTATTATCACGGCAATGGGCTCGAAATGTAGGTAATTAAAATCTTACCGCAGTTTGCACTTCTCGTCCGTAATTGGAATTCTAAGACGAAGTAAATTATAGCGGTTTAAACACGAAAACCCAAGTGAACAAACTGAAGTTAGTTACAACAAAATCGATGAAAATTGTTGCAATTACATTATTTCTTTGTACTATTTTGTGATTTCTCGACAGGCTACACTGGATGGTTCCCGTAATTGGACACAATGGACCCAACTGATGGTCTAAGTGAAGCTGTGGCAAGCGCCACAAGAGCATCCATTTACCTACCTACCTACCATTTTGTGATAAAAAAGAAATGTTTCCCAATAATTAGCTTTGAATATAATTTAAATTTATACAGCCTGCTAGTTTCCAGTTTGCATTATTCCAAGATTTTTTGGAAATTCGTATTTTATGATAAAAGAAGACAACAAAAAACAACTCTCACCTTAAGTTATTTTTAATTTTAATTGGCGCCCGAGCAGGGACCACAAAAAAATAAAAATATAATGCGAAGAATAATAGAATCCCTTAAACAGGGAATTCACAACGCGATTAAGTAGCCCTCAAAAAGTGCCAATCGTAACTTTGAAGTTACAATGAACTTTGAAAAAATACAAAATACAATCGCCCCGAAAAAGTTACACTCAAAGAGTACTTTTTTATTTTGAAAAAATACATAATTACACTCAATGCATATTTAATACAATGACCGGTTAAAACTGTTTTTTATTCGTTTATCCATATTACTGCTATATTTACGAACGCATCCAATTCCACTGTACAACAAACCTAGTGTTAACTTCGCCTTACAAACAAGTGAAGTGCTTTGCAATTGGTATATTACAAATCAAAAAAAAAAATGGAACAGCTAAGCTATACTTTTTTGTGCTTTAAATTATTGGCATCACTGTGAGAGTAAGTGAGCCAACAACAAAACAAATTGCTGGTAAGTATTATGCGAGAAACAGATCAACACAGCGACAGCAACAGAAACAGCAACAGCGAACTTAGAACCAATGTATTTTGATTACTTTGAACACATTAGCACAGCAACATCGACAGCGACATCAACGTTAGAGCCAATCCTAAATTCGCTGTTGCTGTCGCTGTGTTAATCTGTTTCTCGCATTACTGTACTGTTATTTCGGTCGTTCTTCTCTTCGTACTTATTTTACTACACAAATTAAGCGTTATTGTCGTTATTGTGTTGCACAAATCAAATCGCTATTTTTAAATTTGGTTTGGCGTCGGATTGATTGCACAATTAGGAATTAGGTGAGTAATACTGTTTCCTTTTCCCCATTAATCTTTAAAATTAATAATTAATACCTATTGTTTTATGGGTTTATAGATAACTACATTCTAGTTATAAATAAAACGACTTAACAACGTAATTTTTGAGAAAATACAAATTCAGACAGACTAACAGATAAATAGAGATGGACAGGTATGTAAGTAAGATCTTGGGAGATATCTATTTGTACAATATTATATTATAAAATATATCTAACACACATAACATTTTCTGAATAGGTGGTTAATAAAAACTGGAACGTCCTCGAAAATGCTGCCTTCGCAGTCTCCTACCGCGGAACTTCAACAGGAGTTACTATCTGACTCAGCTTTTGTCCCGGGTTGCGACTAAAATTCATAAACAAAAAAAATACTGCAAACATCTTTTATTACATTTTTCAGACTTTTAAAATTAAACAGGAGCAGTACGAGAAACGACAACGAAAAGTCCCGATATTTAGCGAGTGCGTGCACCCCAACCTTATTAACGTAAACATATTAGCTGGCGGTTTTTTTTTTTTTTTTTTTTGTTGACATTTCAAGATTATTTGAAAATAAATTCGTTTGAAAATTTGTTCTATTACACGCAGCTGTCTTTTTAGCCTGATTTAATGTAAAAAAAAAAATGAAAACATGAGAGAAAAATGGCGTAGCCAAGCACACCTAGCATATAGGAATGGGGACGTTCGGATTCCTAGTGTCTGTAAACCGTCAACTAGATATGTCGAGACTAGGTATAGGTATCCGAAAGCGTTGACGATACAACTTGAATTGTTTTTATATTCTAGCGGTCAGCGTTAGCTTTGTGTGATTTTGCCCTTTTTTATTTAGAAAAGTCTCTTCGTATATTTTCTAACATTTTTATTCTGAAATAAATACATTTAAAATGTGACACGATTGCCTACCACAACACTATTATACTGTTATGCGAACTAATAGTTGTTAAATATCGTGCGAAAATTCTTAATTTGCAGAGTAGCTTTAGAAATGACACCTTGTTCGCTTTTTCTCTCACCGGACCATTTCTCGACTCTTCAGAATTCTGCAGCGGCCACTCTGTTTATTTTAAATTTGACTCTTCGAAATGTCAATTGAGTACGCAGGCAGGATTTTGTTGACCAGATTCGTCGGCTTCCCCTCCATACATTCAAAAACTATACACCTGACCATTCTAGGCCAATTAAAACTCAAATCCATCTAGTCAGTCATGTAGTCAGTTATTTTTTATTTTGTCCCGGGAAAAATTTAGAAATCCCGGGTTTTTTCCACATTTATGCAATTTGTCCCGTCGAACTGAGAGCAAAATATGGCAACCCTAATAGATTGTGACGACTTCGAAGACTCTCTTGAACCTGATGGTTCTCATGCTGCAGATTCAGATAATGCTTCATGTGATGAATCTGAGTAAATCTACTATAAGCGATTAACTCTTTTAATGCCTGTAAGTTACATAATACATCTTAAATTCATTGCATATTAGGGCTGTTTTTTGAGCTTTCATCTCATCAAAGCAATGTAAAGTAGGTCCAGCACGCAGTTATAACTATGCTTTACTTGACACTTTGAGGAGTCACTGTAGTTGTTGTCATTGTGTGCCGCCGAAAATCCTACGTTACTTTCCTTTTCTGAGATCGAAGCTAAAAAAAAAAAAAAACACGCCTATTGTAAAACGAAATCAGAAATACAGTCAACTCTCGATTATCCGGCATTCTATTAACCGGCAACTCTATTAACCGGGACATTTTTTTCAAAAATTTATTAATTTAGAAATCGATTTTCCGGGATTCACTCTATTATCCGTGATCATTTTTTATAACTTTCTTTAATTTTTGCAAACGAAACCAGACAAAACCTAACATGCAAGGTATCTGTAGGTGTTGTCTTTCTTATTATGATTTTTAGTTTGTTGACTGTTTCAAAGTACAAAATCTTATTACAAATAAATGGAAAAATATTGTAAAAAGTTGGTTTATTCGTTGATAATATAATTTTCGATTATCCGGGAATTTCGATTTTCCGGTACGAGCTCGGTCCCTAGCACCCCGGTTAATCGAGAGATGACTGTACCTATGTGTGACTACAGCTTTTTTGGTTTTAAATAAATAAGTTCTGAAGTATCGGTTTTCCAGTGAAATAATGTAATTTATATAAATTAAGGTACAATTTGATTCATTCGCGGCTGCTCTTCGAATTCCAGGTAAACTACCGTTACATATTCGATGTCTCTTAGTTCGTTTCACTATATTCTACAAGAAAACATAAACTTTTTAGCCTTTTTGTCTTCATTTAAATTTTTGGCAATACCAAATGGGTTTCGAGTGAGCTGCTTTATTTTGCCCACAATCGAAACTCAATGGGTAAACAAAAATTTGAAATATACCTAGTCCTGCCATAAGTTCTGTTACAACTTCAAAGTCCCATAGAAAAAAAACGAGTAAACACACGAATTAATTTTTTTTTTATTTACTAGCCCACATTATTGGCTGTTTGAAAAAAGATGGTTCATTCAAAATGGCCGCCGTTTGCTTTCACACAAGCCTTCAAACGTAGTGGCCATTGGGCTATCGAGGCACGCACGGTATCCATGGATATCTCGGACGCTGCTTTGGTCAATGCTGTTTTCAGGCTTTCCAAATTTCTGTGGGGAGTCTTGCAGGCCATGTTTTCCAGTTCTGACCACAAACCATAACCCAGTGGATTCAGGACTCCCCGAGGGCCAATCTTCAGCTGGGGCCCTACTCTGTATTTCGTTCCGAAAAGCAATCCTATTCGAAAGTGCTTTTCGTTCCGCTTTTGATTTTGTACTCTGTTAAATATTCGAAACGGAAAAAAATAGTACTTAATACTTTTCCCTTTTACGGATTGGTGTTTTCAAGTCTCGAACTATTTCTCATTACATTTGTCAAGTCTCGAATTATTTCTCATGAGATCTGTCAAATCAAGAAATCAAAACAAATAACAAACAAGCCGGATAATAACAAATTACGATTTTTAAAGACAAATTAAACAAAAGAAAATGGATTGGTTGCACTTTGGATGAAACAAAGCATTATACGGGTCAAATTAAACATTATGGAAATGTGTGATAAAAAGTAAAATGTTATTGGTGGGAAGAATTCAGTTCACTATTTAACTATTGTTTGTTATTTAAATTTTGTACAGAACTTTCGCCTTTCGAAGAACGTTTTTTTGCATGTTTTAAATGCCATACAAGATGAACTGTTTGCTCCTTTAAGATCAACTGCAATTCCAGCCATCTTATACCTAACTTTTACCTTAAAGTTTTTAGGGCAAGGAGGCTATATTGACTAGATATTCCCTTGGCATGGCACAATAAAAAACATCAAGTTGTATTGCAAAGGTAGATAGAAAAAATATTGCGTCCAAAACACATCAATTTTCTAAAAAAAACTTACAATTTAAAACATTCGTAGTCACTTCCGTGATCACATTTGTTGTAGAAACAAACAAACAAAACGAGTTGCCAGGTACGAAAATTCCACTATCGGAATTGTCTATCCGAAAGTAGCAGATTTCAATCCGTTTTTGAAATAGAGAGTACAAAATATTCGTTTTCGGAGATTTTCACTATCGGAACGAAATACAGAGTAGGGCCCCTGCTATGAAGCCAGGAATGTTGAGCCTGAGCCACTCCTGCGTGGTTTTGGCTTTATGCGCTGGAGCAGAGTCTTGCTGGAAGATCCACCTGTTTCCGTTGAAAAGGTTATTGGTCAAGCCTTTAACAAGACCCTCTAGCACGTCCTCTTGATAGACCTTTGCCCCAGTTTTCACGCCTTTTTCACAGAAATGGAGGGATGTGACACCTTGGTGAGACACCCCCCACCAAACCATTACAGACGCTGGATGATGGCCTCGTTGAACCCTAGGAACAATTTTTTTCGCTTCCTTAGATGAAGTGGCATAAATCTTATCATTTTGCTTATTGAAAACTTCTTCAACGGTAAAAATTTTTTCATCCGTAAACAAAATGTTTTCATGGCCATTGGCCGCGTGCCACTGCAGAAGTCTCTTGCATCATTCCAGCCTAATTTTTTTCAGTTGGGGAGTTAAGAGATGACCTGTGGACCGACGATAGGCTTTCATATGGAGATCGTCCCGAATTAACCTTGACATCGATCTGGTTGATATCTCCAACTCCTTGGACATTATTTTCTGCTTTCTAAGGGGATTTCTCCGAATTCGCTCACGCACTGCCTTCACTACCGCACTTGTACGGACGACGCGTGGGCGACCACTTCTTGGCCTGTCATCGACTCTGGACATTTCGGAGAAGCGATCAATAGCCCGATAAACGAAATTTCTCGATATGCCGAGTGGTTTTAGCAACTCGAAAATTTGGCCAGCACTCTTCCCGCACTTATGCAACGCAATTATCGCGATTCGATTTTCTTTAACGCCCCACTCCATGTTAGCAGATCGCAAGCTGAAACCAAACTGGCTAGTTTTCTTTACTACACAATGCATACGTTCCGAAAAAAAAGTTAACGGTTCTATTCCCGCAAGAAGTTGTTTGCAATAAGCGGTGGAAATTGTGTAACAGAACTTATGGCAGGACTAGGTAGATATAAAGGCTGGAAAGTTTGTTTTCTTGTAGAATATAGTGAAACGAACTAGGGGACATCAAATATGTAACGATGGATTACCTGGATTTCGAAGTTGTACTTAGTTGTGTACCTTAACTTATATGAATTGTCCTAACCCACTGAATGTATAGTTTGATTTAAAATTGTATTATGTAAGTAGGTGAGTAGTATGGGTATAATTTCCAACATACATACAAAACTAATGTTTTGTAGGTGAAGGTAATTTAAATTCTATCATATTTTCGGTGGTCAATCGTTTTGAGTCAATAAATGGTTTAATTATTTGTAAGCGTTTTTTTTTCTGTGCACTTTCTGGAAGGGGATATTTGTATACAATTTCGCACGCGAAAACAATAATAATTCGGCAGATTTGTTTCTGGGTGCTTATCAAAACCATTCAATTTCACAAACAATTTAAAAATCATAAATTGATCTTCAATTCATACTGAAATGTCTAAATATGGAAGTGATAGGCTTGGCGTCATAATAGACGATGTAGGATGCGAATACGCATACTAGACACTCATCTAAATAAAGAATTGTATTTGAACTGGCTCTAAGCCAATTACATGTTTTTGCATTTAATTTTTAAAGGTGATTCACTTTTAACTGAATTTTTTCCACATTATTGCTTAGGTTACCAACATATTCAAAGAAAAAGACGGTTAATCCTCTAAACAGAACAATTAATCGTAAGGCCTACTTATTTTGTGAAAAATGGTTGAAACAATATCCTTGGCTAAAAAGCGAAAACACAAGACAAGGACAAAAATGCACAGTATGCAATATCCCAATTAGCGGAGGTAAAACTCACATTGATAGGCATGCTTCAAGTGAGCTTCACTTGAATTGTTTGAAGTTTTCGAATACGACTCTTAAAATGAATAGCCTACTTCCAACAACCAAAGAAGAGACTCGATTATTGAAGAGCTCAAAAAAATTGGAAATATCGTTAAGCTTATTTGTGGCGGAGCACAACTTGCCGTTTATTACATGTCTTGATCGTTAGAATTTACTTTTTAAAAAAAAAGGTAACAGACTCCAAAATAATTCAAAAAATGGTTGTAAATAGACAAAAAGCCCAAAAAATAATAAAAAATATATCAGGAACACAAAATAGTACAAACATATCCGAAATTACAAAGCGACAGTACTACTCAATAATAATAGACGGAAGCACAGACAACACAATGAAAAAAAATATTGCTGTATTGATATGTTTTTGACCTTAAAATAAATTTCTGATTGTTCCGCAGACGTAATTTTCGAGACATTAACGAAGACCCAATGAAAATGAAATTCCAATCAGAAATTTAATTGGATTCACTGCTGATAATTGCTCAGTAATGATGAGTAAATATAATGGCGTCCAGGCGAAATTGAAGCAAATAGCACCTAAGCTTGTTGTGAATGGGTGCGTTTGGCACAATTTAAACTTGTCTTCCAAAGTAGCAGCGGCTCAATTACCTGATACCATCGACAAACTTATACGCGATATTAATCATCACTTTTGCAACTGTTCAATACGAAGAGTTGAGTCCGCTAAGTTTCAAGAATATTTCGGAACTGAAGCTCATACAATTTTAAAATACAATGCAACAAACAAGATGGCTTTCGCGTCAGGTATATAAAAAAGGCTACATTGTAAGCACATCACATATTTGTTCCAATGAGGAAGCAAGAATACATGTTCTCATTCCTCGATTAAAATTTCTATTTCGGCAAATTTGCCGCAATTTTATTATTAAAAAGGTTATCGATGAAACGGACATTTTAGAACTCAATTTGAAAGAAAATCATATTCCTTTAAATGATCTATTTTGCGGCACTGGTGTAGAAGTTTTTTGTAGTTCACGTGTAATAAGCAATGATGAAATTTTAGAATTCATAACTCACGTTCGAAACTTCTATATAGGTAGCTTTTTCTGAAGATCTAAGAAGGAGGATTGACTTCAAAGATGAATGCCTAAATTATGTAACTAAAATAAGTCCTGCTAATGTAATTTCGAGTGAAACAAACTCGATCTCAATTTTTATCAACGAAATTAATAACGAGTTTCGGGCATTCACCGATTTTGGAGATTTAAAAAAAAAAATTAAAAATAAATCAATTTCTGAATTCTGGACAGAAGTCAGTTTAGTAAAAAATTAAAGTGGTGAGTTTATATTTAGAAACATTTTTCGTATAGTGCAAGGTCTTTTATCAATACCCCATTCATCAGCTGCCGTCGAGAGAGTATTTTCTTTTCAAAATATAATCAAAACAAAATGTCGAAATAGATTACAGGTCGAAACGTGTTCCGCTTTAATTCAAACAAAAAATTTAATACGAGACGAATGTTGCCATAGTTATGTTATTACGAATGATAATATAAACAAAAATATACAAATGTACATTTAGCTGAAGAAAAACTTTTGGACTAAGGTTTATTCATTCGTAATCCATAAATTGTGGTATTTAGTACGCGGAACTATGACAATATTCGTGTTTCTTAAAGATTTGCTTTTAGTTATAATGCAAATTTAATTTTTTTTTTACTTTTTTCGAACATACATGTTTGTATCTTATCTTATTAGACCGTCAATTTCTGAAATTTTTTTTTCTTAGCTTTTATTGATTGATTATTGAAATGAGCATTGTATTTGGAAATATTTTCAAAACTCAGAACTTTGAAATTTAGTGTGATCTCATAAAATCCCTAATAATATAAAACAAAGTGAATATTTCTTTGTCTGGACCTACACAAGAAACGGGAGAACGGATTTTAATTTTTTTTTTTTATTTATTAGGTTTTTATGAGGAGCAAGTTCGTGCATTTAAAAATGTTTGATTTTGATTTTGGAAGTCCAATAAAATCAATAATTAGACTTTGAACACAAAAAAAGTGAACTTCTACTTCGTCTATGAATGGAATTAATTCCAGTTTTTAGATATCTAAAACGCGCATCTTTTAAGTCCAAAATTAAGTTTCTATTTGCTATATCAGCTGAGCAATATTAACAAATCCTTAGCGAAATCCCTTTTTTATCAATTTTTTAATTAACCAAGATTTTCAAATCGATCTCAGTGGTGATTTCTTTTTAGTTTTCTTTTAAGGTATATTCGTATTTTTTTTAGAGAGCGGGAGGGTTTTTTTCATATAAATACTCGGAATCGGAACTGGAGTCGAATGGATTAGGTCTGCTCAAGTGCTCATTCGTTGAAGGTTTTGCGGAGTAATTTTTTTTTTTTTTTTTCAGTTGGGTAGATCGTAGACAGTGATGGGACTTGAGAAAAGCGAAACGGTAGTATTTAGCCTTAAAAGGGTGGTAGAAAAGTGGTAGTGGAAAAATGTCCATGGTAAATTAATCATTTATTTATACCAATTAAATAGTAATAATAAAAACAAAAAACAGGGAAATAAAATAAACATAAATTTTAAAATCACATTTGTCGTTCAAAACAAACCATCTGTGAATTTTTTTTTTTTTTTTGAAGCATATTTTACCAATAATTCCGGGGTTCAAAATCTTCCCTGTTTCGTAGAACGGTATTTAATGTGTTTCTTTCCTCACTTTTTATATGTTTTTAGATGTGAAAATTTACGTTCAGCAGCTGCGCTACTGTGAGGAACAAAGTTGTACATGTGTGATGAAAAGTTTTTGAATGTAAAAATTCCCATCTTTTAAATTTTAAAAAATGTCAAAACATAGCAAATAATGAAATATTAGCGCAGTAAATGGTATACTGGACTGGACGTTTTTGCTGATGCAATTCTCAAATAAAGATACTGGTAGCTGAGTGTGTATGGGTAAAAGTAAGGCGAGTAGATATAGGCACAATTTATATTATTAGCAAAAAGCGTTGGTAGAATTTCCGAAAGTGTAAAAAGTGGTAGAAATACCAATTAAGTATTAAAAGTCCCATCACTGTGCGTAGTTATGTATATGAATGTGTCTACCTCATATGTACAAATACAATATTTGAATTCCATTTCCAATTCCAAAATTCCAATATCAAATCACAATCACAACTGGCCTGGCCACGGCCACCCACACCCACCGCCACCATGGAGCATGGATGGCGATGGCGATGGAGTGCGAGTATTCTGTGCGTTTGAGTGGGACGGAGGATGGGATCGAGAATTTGCGATTTGCGAGAGGAGAGAAAAGAAAGTCACATTTCACATCCACACAACTAATTACCAGAAATTGAGTTCTTTTCATTTTTTTTTTCTCCGGCGCAGCGTTCTTTTTTGATTTTCTGTAGGTATCTGTTCTTTCATATGCTCAACTCAAAGGTCAAATACAAGAATCTCAATCTCAATTCAATTATCATGCAATAAGTGACGATTTTGAATTCCCACGTTTCTCCTCAAATGTATGACCTTCCGCTTTATAATATAGTGTTCCGTAATGGACATGTGCATTGTGCATTGTTATTATTATTTTCATTACATTAACGAATATGGGCGAAACAAAGTTCGCCGGGTCAGCTAGTATAATATATGTAGTACCTACCTGGTATATGTGATATTGTGTATCTGTAATATTTCTTAATCAGAGGGAGGTAATCTCCGGAACTGCCGAACCGATTTCAAAAATTCTTTTACTAATAGAAAGCTACGGGATAGAGTACTGCGATAGGCTACTTTATTTTTTAATTTTTCCATTTAAGATTTTTTTTTGATTTTCTGCACTATTTATTTTGACTTTTCTATATCAAAAACTAATTAGAAAACTACGTACCTAATATGTGCGGATTATTTTTTTTTTTTTTTTTTCAAAAAGTAGATTGATAAAATCGAGAATCGAATCGTTGGTCAACAGTTTGTTTTTGATTTTGTGCATCGCTCCAACACGTTTAAACGCGGACAAAATAGTTATTGAAAAGCGAATTTCAGTGATTTTAAAAAAATGCCAAGACGAATGCGCACAAATATTGGCCGACGAACAAGGCAAGCAAGTCAACAATAAATAGGTATCAACAAAGCCAAACTACAGGGGCCCTACTCTGTATTTCGACTCGAATCTTAAATCATTCGGAATCGAAACATTGGCACTCAGTAATTCGAAATTCGGAATTAAATTTCCGAATATCAATGGCCATTTTTTTTTGTTCTCGAAAATCGGAATTTCGGCACTTGGCAACTCGATTCTTTATGTCAAACTCGTTCGATTTTCGGATTTTTTATTCGTTGGCTATTTTCTTGGCGGAAAGGTTGTGTTGTTCATAAAATGTAAGTAGTTTCATCAATTTATCAGTGATAACAAAAAAAGAATAAAGTAGTATGTTAAATTTATCATTTTCAGGGAGTCATATAAGAATGTAAGCACTACACAAGGCCAATTCGAGATTTTGGTGAATTTTATGTACGCGCATCCAGATTTGGCCAAGGGATATCTCAAAACCGCTGATGCCAGGAAAACTTCAACTAATCTTTGGAAGCGGGTAGCCACGGATCTAAACGCAGCGGGACCACCAATGCGAGATGCTGTGGCTTGGAAAAAAGTAAGTAAACTAGTACGTATGATCTGTTTGAGCCGGCTTAAGTCGTGTTTAAATTAAATTATTCATAAAAAATCGTCTATAGGTTTGGGCTGACCACAAAACATACGTGAAAGGAAAGCTACGCAAAAATAGGGAAAACATTTCCGGGACTGGTGGTGGCCCATCAAAACGCTGCATAATAACACCAATGGAAGAAAAGGTCATTGAGTTACTGGATATTGAAGCGGCGGTAGGTGGACTCTCTGGTACCAAGGAGTTTGGGACCATAACACCCGAACAAAACAAGTCGCAAGAAACAATTCAATACTCATATGTAAATGAATGCGACGAAATGGACCTTGAAGAGGAGAACCTTTATAGTTCCATTGTAGAAGAGGTAACTGAGCGAGCTGCTGAGGACAATACTCCCTCCAGGAGAACAAGGACACCAAAGGCAAAACAAAACCTTCTAGAAAAACAGGTTCAAAACCAAGCAGAATACCACAAAAATCATTGTCAGATTTTAAGGGAAATTAATGGTAATCTGAAAACCATTGCGAGGTATAGGAGGAAGCAATTTGAATTGGAAGAAAAAAAATACAAACTTGCTAACAAAAAATTCGATTTCAATGTGAAAAATGAAATCGAAAAAAACAAACTTACCTTACAAAAAATTGAAATTAAGAAACAAATCTTAAGTATGCAAGAAGACTGAGAACCAACTTACCGAAGTACCTACAATATTCTTCATGTGATGTATTAGATGTAATGAACTATGAACTAACTTATTTATTTTTATTTAGCTAAATGAAATATCTTGTCGGCTTTTTTTTTTAAGTTTATGTGATAATGTGATAAAATGAAATAAAATAAGTGAACTTATTGTTTATTTTGGTTGTTTATGTTATTAAATTATTTTTAATTTGCTCTCTTATATTCTTCGCAATGCTAGAAGAGATATTGCCTTTACATTGGATTTATCCCTTAGAATCCTCCTTTCTATCCGTTCTTCGTAATTAACCTCTTCATCCAACCACAATGCTACTGAGTCCATTATTTTATAAATTTCTGTTTTTTGTGCAAATTGCAAATTTTGGTCAATAATATTTTAGATAAGTAAGTAACTTTACCCAGATGTTTTTGACAAGTGTCGCGAGTCTCGAACAAAAAATCCGAAAGTTGCAAATATGGATTTGGTAGCATTTTTATTCGTTTCGAAAGTGGTACATAGTACCAATTTAAATTCGAATCGAAAAACACTTTCGAATGATTTTAACTTTCGAGTCGAAATACAGAGTAGGGCCCCAGAAGAAAGCAAAAAGTGGGACATCGCAGGGCATTAGACCAGATCAACACTTCAACAGTCAAGAAAATTGAGAGTGCAAGTAATGAGAACTGCGTCAAATCCTACTGCTGCTGGGATGGAAACAAGTTGAAATCGGAGTCGCAAGATGCGCGTCGTTGCTGACATTCGAACGACTGGCATTTCAGTAGAACGAACAGGAAACTATGTCGGTGATGCGATTTTCGATATTGGAGCGATGAGTATAAGTGTGTGCCACCATTTAAACGCGCTAAAAAACTGCTTTGCGAGTGGCAAAGTGAAATTAGCACCTGTGGAGCCATTTGAATCGGAGGATTTTCTAAAGAACATTTGACGGTACAACTACTGTTTTCGTATGACTCATTGGGAACAAAAATCATTCAAAAAACTGTTTTCATGCCGATTGGCAGGGCAATATTTTCTCTTTTACATCATGCAAACACACATTTTCTAACAATGGCACGGGATTCTACGCCACAAAATTCGAATTAACATATTCAAGGCCAAATTTACCATCGGATGGGTGCCTTGTTGCCAGTAAATGAGGACGTTCAGCAATATTCGCAGGTCTAAGTACTTAATTTTGTCCAGGGATGATCAAGTCGATAGCCTGTACAGAGGACAAAGAGGAGTGACAAAAAACGTCATTCGAGAATTGCAACCATTATAAATGCAATCAACGCTTTCATTACAATGTTTGAAACGGCGATAGAGAAAATGAACTTAGAAGATCGCAGATTTGTCTTCAAGCCTGATAATAGAACCGCACTTTGGAAAAAATAGAATGGATAGGAAACGGGTGTGTCACTTCCAATACAAGAAAAATTATTTAAAATTTTTAATTTTTTAATTCGGATGTTCCGGACTTACCGCTTCACAATTTGAAAATAGAATTCGGCTCAATTATCATTTTGTTGAGCAACCTTAATGCACCGAAACTTTGTATCGGATCGCGTTTAATATGATTGTGAAGAATCTCAAATCAAATGTCATGCAAGGACGATTTTGAGTTTAAAAGGCAAACATTGTCATATCGCGGTCTCCGCTTACTCAGAACGATTTGGCATTTAAGAGTCTATGACAAATAATAAGTCGCATGGATAATCGCTGGATATTTGTAGCATCAATCTTGAATTCCCATGTTTTTCACATGGTCCAATTGAATGTGGCGTGCTCACCTGTGGTCAAACCACTTTAGTAGAAAAGCGGAAGGTTGGCCGGCACGTCAATCATTGCGGTTTCATTGAAATACATAGATATTGCTATACTTCAGTTATTTCTATTGTATTTAATATAACTTTTGAATAAAGAATTTGAATTGACGGCATTACATAAAGTAGCATGCGCTGTGCATGCTTGGAAATATTATTTTCACTACATTTATGAATTTGGGCGGAACGGAGTTCGACGTGTCAGCTAGTATAATAATAAATGCAATACAAATTTGCTAAATTTTTGGGAAATGTTTTGTGATCTTTAAAGTTTATTACTAAGAAAATTAAACAAGTACCTTCGTCAAAAGTTTAAAGTCAATTTGAGGGTTATTAGCGAACTTTTAAAGTTTTCTTTGAAATTTGTATATTGCTATTTCAAATATATATATGAATATAAACAACTTTTTGATGAAATTAAGGAAAAGAGTAATTATTTGAATACTATTTCGAATCCAGGGGTTTCTTGGAATTTAAATTTCGAATTTAGCGTTTCTTTAGATAAATTATGAAAATATTCATGGTTTCAACTGTAATAAGAAATATAATAATGAAAGAGGTCTTAATTGCTTACTTTTCTTATTTACAATTCTTATTTCAAAAAGTATTGTTCTTCAACTACTGTTAAGCTAAAAACTGAGTAAGTACAACTTTTTGTTCTAAATGCAACTATCATCTTCCCAATACATTTTTATCAAAAATGTTGTTGTTAAATGCATGTGGAAAACGAAAGACGCAATCATTTTAAATATATAAATTATATATAGGTACATATTTACATTATTTATATAGAATATTATATTAGGTGGTTGGGTGTTGTATGAATAGGGTAGGCACTGATTGGCGTCAACTTGGCGATGCCCAGTCGTTGTAACTGTTCATACACATCAATTGTGCTTATTTTACCTCCGCGTGGTAGCCACCGGGTACTGGTCTTGTCCTTCCGGGCATGACTTGCTAAACTTATAAGCGCGAGTGTTGAACACGAAGAAAATAGCAACACTATAATGCTCTGTCGGAATGACTGCCTGATCGAGTCTCAGAGGTCTTACACGAGCCCCTCAGAAAGAGGACGTGCGGCGGATGAATTCACATGGCTGAATCAACGGTGGCGTCAACAGTCAACATGGCAGATACCTCAATGAGCTACTTCGACGTATTTGGAGCTGAGGTCATTGAGGATTTTTCAGCACTAGTCAGGGTGTTGAAATAGAGATGGTGGCGGAAGAGCCCTTAATGGGTCAACGGCAGCTCTCACATCCCCGCAGCGGGTTACTGACTCCGGAATATTCCGGCTCCTTTTGCCCAAGGGGTTACAGAAAGGGCCTGGTCCTCCAGGTTGGGGGTTGTGCGTGGGGTTAACTACCCTACCACGGAAAAAAAGCACTGTTGCGAAGCAACCAAAAGCCTCGGATAAGGACGGATTCACTGTTGACGACCCTGCAAAACGAAAAAAGGACAATGACGTTCGGATCTGCACGTGGAATGTTCGAACTCTGAACAGACCGCGTGCAGCCGAACAACTAGCGGAGGCCCTAGACTGCTACAAAGCAGGTATCACCGCCATCCAGGAAGTGCGGTGGGATGGGCCGGGCAAAAGGAGGATGAAAAACTGTGACATTTACTACGGTGACTGCTACAGAGAACAAAAGCAGCGTCTATTTGGATGCGGATTTGTTGTAAGCGGCAGACTTAGGCAAGAAGTCTTGAGCTTTCGACACGTTAGTGAACGCCTTACAACTATCCGCATCAAGGCTAAATTCGCCAACATCAGCCTGATATGCGCTCACGCCCCCACAGAAGATAAAGACGATGCTACCAAAGAATGTTTCTACGAGCTCCTCGACAAAACATATGAGCAATGTCCTAAGCATGACGTTAAAATCGTCTTGGGTGATTTTAACGCCAAAATAGGAAAGGAGGACATCTTTGGTAGCACAATCGGAAAACACAGCCTACACGACACCACGTCTGGAAACGGACTTAGGCTGATTGATTTTGCTGCGGGACGTAATGTTACCATAGCTAGTTCACGGTTTCCTCACCTCAATATACACAAAGGAACATGGCGGTCACCTGATCATCAAACCGTCAACCAAATTGATCACGTTGCGATCGACGCAAGGCACTCCTCCAGTATTCTAGATGTCCGAACTTTCCGAGCGGCCAACATAGACTCGGACCACTACCTTGTTGTAGCCAAGGTACGGATGCGGATATCCAAGACGCCACAACAACGAGAAAATACTGTGAGGAGATTTAACGTTGGACGACTACAAACGCAACAAACCGCCAGAACCTTTGCCGATCGCATATCCCTCAACCTCTCGAGAAGTCCTATGCTGCCAGCATCAAGTGCCGAAGACCAGTGGCGCCGATGCCAAGAAGCCATCAAAAACGCCGCAACTGATGTGCTCGGTTTCACCAGCCCACCCCCCCGAAACCCCTGGTTTGACGAAGAGTGCCGGCAAGCACATGCAGCAAAACAAAGTGCCTACGAAGCGTCGCTGCATAGAAGGACGAGAGCAGCTCGTCAGCTCTACGAGCAAAAAAGGAGGGAAGAACATCGGCTTCTCCGGAGAAAAAAGAGAGAGCATGAGAAGCGCGCGATCGAGGATATAGAGAGGTGTTACTCCAGGAACAATGTTCGGAAGTTTTACCAAAAGGTAAAAAGAACGTGTCATGGCAACAAGACCCGAACGGAGACCTGTAGAGACGAGCAAGGAAACCTTGTAGTAGAGTCACAGTCGGTGCTGAGGACATGGAAAAACCATTTCTGCAGACTGCTAAACGGCGAAGACGACACAAATTCCGCTGTTAGGCAGAACGATCCATTCAACCTGGACGATGACAGCCAAGATTTCCGTCCACCTGACCAAAATGAAGTGAGGATAGCAATATCTAAGCTTAAATCCAACAAGGCTGCTGGTCCAGACGGCTTACCTGCCGAGCTCTTCAAGGCAGCTGGAGATGACTTGGTAGAGTGCATACACCAACTCATCTCCAAGATTTGGTTAGAGGAAAGTATGCCTGATGAATGGAACCTCAGCATTGTTTGCCCGATCCACAAGAAAGGAGACCCTCTAAACTGCGCCAACTACAGAGGCATCAGTCTCCTGAACACTGCGTATAAGATCATGTCAGCTGTATTGTGTGAACGCCTGAAACCATTCGTCAACGATCTGATAGGTCCCTATCAGTGCGGTTTTAGGCCCGGTAAGTCCACGACCGATCAAATATTCACACTACGGCAGATCCTGGAAAAAACCCAAGAATACCAGATCGATACTCACCATCTTTTTATCGATTTTAAGGCCGCATATGACAGCGTTTATAGAGACGAGCTATACAGAGCCATGTCTAGTTTTGGCATCCCTGCCAAACTTGTCAGATTGTGCAGAATGACGATGGAGAACGCTCGCTGCTCCGTAAAGGTCGGAAACAATCTCACCGAGACCTTTGATGTCAAAAAAGGATTTAGACAAGGTGATGCGCTGTCATGTGACTTCTTCAACATCATTCTTGAGAAGATTGTGCGAAACTCACAAGCCAACACCAGAGGCACAATTTTCTATAAGTCTGTGCAACTGCTTGCATACGCTGACGACATTGACATTGTTGGTACAACACAGCGAGCTGTCACTGGTGCGTTTGCAAGTATTAGTACAGAAGCGGCAAAAATGGGTTTAGTGGTGAATGAGGGTAAAACAAAATATATGCTGTCAACAAGAAGGGACACACGACATCGACGAATCGGGCAGAACGTCACGATAGACAGCTATAACTTTGAGGTAGTTAGGGACTTTGTCTACCTCGGCTCCGCTATAAACTCTGATAACGACATCACATCAGAAATCAAACGAAGAATCACACTTGCCAACCGCTGTTTCTTTGGCCTAAGACGGCAATTGATTAGTAAGGCCTTGTCAAGAAGCACTAAGGAGATTCTATATAAGACTCTCATCATCCCTGTCCTGCTCTATGGCGCAGAAGCATGGACCCTAGCAAAAACGGATGAGGATCTTCTTGGTCGCTTCGAACGCAAAATTCTTCGAGTGATTTTTGGTCCCGTTTGCGTTGACGGGATTTGGAGGAGAAGATTTAACAGCGAACTCTACGAGCTGTACAGCGACATCGACCTAGTCAGAAAAGTACGCATCAGTCGTCTAAGATGGCTGGGACATGTAGAGCGAATGGACACCAACGCTCCGGCCCGAAGAGTCTTCGATTCTAACCCGGAGGGACAACGCAGTAGAGGAAGACCTCGCCTTAGGTGGCGCGCGCAAGTGGAAGGGGACCTCAACCAACTTGGAGTGCGCAACTGGAGGCAGTTAGTCAAAGATCGCGCTAACTGGAGAGGCGTATTGGTTGAGGCCCAGGTCCACCCCGGACTGTAGCGCCACCTAAGTAAGTAAGTAAGTAATTATATTAGTTCCATAGAATTTAAAAACATCTTAAATTTTGTACGAAAACGATATTTTTCTCCTATACTTGTATTAGAACGATCAAAGTGAACTATTAGAAATCGAAAATGGATTAATATTGTTAAAAAATTATAAAACCATTAATTTATCAAGTACAGGGTGTCCGCCGGGAAGGTATACTACTTTGTTTTGCCGCAATTTTGGTAAACATTAGTCTTGACAGTTCATATTTGGTAGTCGTGAAGTAGACACGTGGCAAATTTATTCATGCTTATTTTGACATTCGAACGAAAAGCCAATTCTAACGAATGTCTCTATTCGTTCGAATGACATCTGTGTATTTTGATAGACATTCGTTCGAATGTCAAAATAAGCATGAGTATGGAAAAATATTCGATAAACCAACGTGTTTTAATCGTTAAAACATTTTATCAAAATCAATCATCGATTACTGTGACGATGAGAAAGTTGAGTGAAATTTTTGGGAGAAACAACGTGCCAACAAAACGCACTATCTATCGTGTAGTGAATGATTTTGAAGAAAGAGGGTCTGTAGGTGATAGGCCCAAGCATGGACCACAACGTACTGCAAGATCGGCTGAAAACATTACTGCTGCTCAAGGAAGTGTTCAAAACAATCCATCAACCTCAATTCGACGCCGTGCATCTTGACACTTGCCGAAGCCACGATTTTGCACGAACACTTACTTATTGCGAAATGCACCGATATTGGAATGCGTCGTCGAAGAAATGCTTCTATTTGAGAATGCGTTTGGTCAATGTTTGTGGCCCTACTTCGTTCGAAGCGCTGTGGACTGTTGACGGTGTGTTGTATGCTATGACCGACGATTCATTTTCATTTCATTTTAAATTCATTTTTATTAATCTTTCATTAACTTACACGATATTTTGCATCGAATTCATTCGCACTGTGACATCGAATAATGAACTGGAGATGTCAGATGAAAAGCGCAACAAAGCTTTGATTTTGATCGAGGATATGTGTCTGCTCATGAGTGGCAATTTGTTGTCCAAAATGATGACACATAGATATTTTCAGGAAATCTAGATAGTTTTGGCGTTCATCAAGATTATATGGCCTTTTATAGTGATTTGTCGTCTCAAGATGTCGTTCAACCGATTTCAATGAAATTTTGGGGCTGTGTATGGTTGGTTACAGTTTGAAAGATAGGACACTATTTTGGTATGGTGGGTACGGCTATATGTAAAGGAGACTGACGTCCGTATTTCCACTCATAACTCGGGAATGGATCGTGCTTAGTGGATTCGTATTGACCCAAGGAAGGACATATGCTCCTTTTTGTCGTGAAAATACAAGTTTACGGGGATGGGATTGGGGATGGAACTTTACAAGGAGAACCGTATTTAAAAAAAAGAAGATTGAATAGAAATACGGGTAGTATCACTTCCAATACAACAAAAATTATTTAAAATCTTTAGTTTTTGAATTATTTTGATATGCCGGGCTTACCGCTACACAACTTGAAATTGAAAGTCGGCTCAATTAAAAATTTGTTGCGCTACCTTAATCCACCGAATATTTGTAACAAATCAAATGTCATGGAATAAGCGACGATTTTGAGAGGAAAATTCAAAGAAAAACATTCTAATTCCGCGGACTTCGCTTACTCAGAAAGATTTGCCATTCGTATTTAAGCGTATCAATTTCCCGTTTCGTTATGACAATTATAAGTCTCAAGGACAATCGCTGGAATTTTGTGGAATCAATCTTGAATTCCCATGTTTCTCCTAAAGTCAAATGTATGACCTTCGGCTTTATTAACTGTGGTATCGTAAAGGACATGTTCTGTTCATTGTGTATGCTCAGTATTATTATTTTCATTACATTAACGAAAATGGGCGAAACAAAGTTCGCCGGGTTAGCTAGTTCATTATAAAGTTTCAAAACTCAACAGTGAACATACAAAACAAAACGTATGTGTCCACAGTAATATCAACACTCAAGCCGCTACCAACAATTGCGCAGACTTAAATGACCAAAGACATCGAAGAATTGGTGGCTCTAGAGATGCTGAAAGAAATAACACCAACACCAATGAAATAAAGCAGTTAGAATCGGGACACCGAACAAACATAACCATTAACTTTGGACTAATAATAACAATATCAATACTCATCCTCATCTTTATAATGCGATATGTCAAGAAAAAGAGCTCGGCACACCTCCAGATTACCACAATTATTGAAAAGCCAGAATCAACCATAGAACCAGACACAGAGCCAACTACTGAGCCATCATTAATAATAAATACCCATCACAAAGAGATGGCCGGCTATTCTATTCTATTCTATTCTGAATACTTTTGCAAACGAGGACGTTTGCATTCAAGAAGGGAGGAGTTAACAATAAACACGTTAAAATATTACGCCCAACATAGAAGTCAGCACATTCCACCACGAGCAACGACAAATCACCAGAACACGCTCTAGGGTCATTTTGCTGACAAGGCGTCTCAACTCTCAGAAAGCATCGCATCGCAAGCAACACAAATTCCATACTCATCCGACACCGCACTCCAGTGTGGGAAAAGTATCTTAGCGTAGGCAATAAGTTTTCTATTATGATAGCTCGTAAGTTAGTTGTATTTTAGAATTAGAATAAAGAAGAAGCTTCTCCTCAATAATAAAGAAAAACAATTTTTTTTTTTAATGTTAATTAAATTATATTATTTTTAATTTATAGCTGGCGAGGATCCGCACTCTTCATCGAATCAAATTTTGCAAGAATTCAGACGCATTCAGAATAGACTAGTTAGCCATGCATTTGATATTTAAATAAAGCTTAAGTACAAGTTTTAAAAATAAAAGTACGGTAAACATTAATGCATTATTTCATTGAGTCAAACTCATCCAGTTTTTTATTAATGTTATTTTGGATATTACTGTTTTCCTCCATTAACATGATTTGCTTTATTTTCTTTTATCTATTTGTCTATATTCAGTCAAGGCTTCGTCAGTGGCGTTATTTAATGTACGCCTTGGCCGTCTTCGACGGTTGCATGCAGACGTTTACACACTTCTTCACAAATTCTGACATTTATTTTCATTTTTCCATAGATCGGTAATCGAATTCAGCCGACAAGTATTCAATTCCTGAAATATACGAAATCCTTGCAAATCTTAGTAAAAATCAATGGTTGTGGACCTAAAAAGTGGTTTTCATCAGATCCCTTAAGGAACTTAAGGAATGTGAAATAAAAAAAAAAAACTGCCTTTTCAGTTAATAATGGTAAGTTCGAGTTTACTCGTCTCCCACCATTTAAGCTAAAGAACATTCCCTCCATTTTCCAGAGAGCTCTAGATGACATTCGAAGAGACCTCATTGGAAAATGTTGCTACGTTTACATTGATGACGAAACCGAACATTTTTTAAGTCTGGAAAAAGTATTTCACACCATAGAAAAAGCAAATATGAAAATTCAGTTGAATAAATATGAATCATTGGAAGATTCTGAATAAAAACCAACCCAAAAAAGGTACAAGCTATAGTTGATCGACCTAATCCTGAAAACCTAAAAGAACTTCGATCCTTTCTCGGAATGTCAGAGTATTACCGCCGCTTTATAAAATTTTACTCAAAGTTGACAAAACCACAGACATCCCACAAGTTAAAAAAAAACTCTCTTGCCTCTGAAGAAGTTGTTCTTCGATATCCAGACTTTGACAAAAGCTTGCAGCTAACAACTGATGCTTCTGACTACGCTATGGCGCAGTCCTCTTACAGGATGATAAGCCAATCATATTTCTTTCCAGAACCATAAGCAAAAAAGACGAAGGTTACGCCACGAATGAAAACGAAATGCTGAACTTCCTTTACCGAAACCAGTTATCTATGCTTGAGTAATACAAACTCCAAAATGTAATGGTGGAAAGTAATATTAAACCAGGTAAGGGAAATGTGGTTGCTGATTCTCTTTCGAGAACCTCAAAAGCAAAAATCAACTCAATAACCCCAATAGAACACATCGCTGACAGCTCAGCGCAAAACCTAATCCCATCAGTAGAAATCCCTATAGGTAAATGTTTTTCGACATCAACTTTTACTCAAGATAGGAAATGAAAATAGGGGTATTTTCGGAAATGTCATCTGCATCAAATTGCATTTGCAGCATGTTCGAAAACGCAAGTTGCCAAAGTCATGTGTTCGGAAACGTAATCATAAGGCGTTTTTCTTTTTTAGTTCAGAGCACAACCTGAACTGTTATACAAAAAGTGCGTGTTTCTTTTTTAGCTCAGATACATCAGAGCTTTAAATAAAAAAAAATAAACAAATTTCCTATATGCTGTTGCTAGTTACTGCAGAAAATCATCGGTTGCATTAAGAAGAGGTAGTACACTTAATCCAATGTAAAGCAGTTTCTGTCGTTGCTAGACAGGTAAACGGAACTTGCTCACTAGAACTACCTATCAGTGGCGTGGCGTCCATATAACCGGATTCCTACCGATTTCCCTTTTTAAATTTCCACCAGTCAACACTATCTACCGAAAACCAAATATATCTACATGAAACCCTACCAAATGAATTTGATACAAATGATACACATACGTAAGCCATCAAATAAATATTGTGTGTGTGTGTGTGTTAATTTTCATCGTCACGATAACGACAAAGCAAAGCGCGAAGGTAACCCCAAATATGTCGGTTGCCGGGTTATTAAAGCTCTCATTGGATAGTTGATTTTGAGAGAACATTTACTTGCTATCTCTTTTTTTCTTCCCTGAGCACTGTGTTTGACACATCTTTGTTCAACACCCACTTCGGTTATGTAAAAAATAACGAGCTTTTCTTCGAGTTATTCTCAGTTTCACTAATCGCTTTGTTTGTATCTCTTTTTTTCTTTCCTAAGTAGTGTGCTGGGGAATGGCGAATGGGGATGCGGTTATGAACAAAATAACACGCTTTTCTTAGAGTTATTCGATATTCGAATTCATTGTCCTGGCAGGTAGTATGTTGAGGTAGGTAGGGGAAGTGTTTTGGTTTACATTATATATTCAGTTGACTGATTGCAGTGCATGACTTAAAGTAAATTAAGTATTTTGAAACATATTTGCAAATGTTCAATGTTTGATTTTGTTTCCAGATACACAGGTAAGGTTTTTTTTACATTTGTATGGGATTAATTTAGCTTCGACTTCCCATTTAAAAATGTTCACGCCACGCCACAACCACATATAACCTGTAATGGTATCAATAGATACCTAAAACCAAGAACACGAAGTATTTTATCAAATCCAGCAGTTAAAGTTGATTGTAACCGGATCTTATCAATAACGTACCAGTTCCAAAGAATTTGGTATACGATCTCAAGATATTTGCATAGAACAATCGATCCCTACTACAACTCGACAATCTAATAGAAGTCGGAGAGCCGACTAAGGTCTAACAGTCGGATAAAAGCTGCAAATGTTGGGAAACACACCGCGCAAGATTGAGAAGTAATTTCAAAAAGGAAATTGCAACAGAAAACTTTTAAAAGCAAGCTACACAAAAGGAGACAAAAGAAATTTAATCATATAAAAAAATATAAAAATTAAATAAATAAACAAAAGCCAAGAAAATGGAAACTAAACCAAACACAATATAATACCAAGCCCACTTTAAAAAAAAAAAAAGAAGACCATTGTTGTTCAGGCGGAATCAGTTCTGTATATTATCCTTTGAAAATATTTCCTTTTTATTATATAATTTATTTTCCTTACATTGCAAGGATTATATTAAAAAAAAAAAACAAAATAAATCGGATAACTTAATGTTACACTTCACAATTCCGACAGACAAACTTGGTGCGGTGTGCGCATGTTTATAATAACTTTAGTGTTGTTGATTTGTTTTTTTTTTTTTTAGTTTTTAAATAATACATACATAATGAATAATTTTCAAAATAAAAAATAAAATATATGCTTTTTAATAAATAACGAAATATGTGTAAATGTAAAAAAGAAAAAGTGTTGCTACTTTTTTGTATAGTATTGATTTGTTTTCTCTGTGAACTATAGTGCATAGAGTTAAATATTAAATGTTGTATATAGGAAAAAAGTATAATTAGTAACATAATTTTGATTAATAATAGCATAATATATTTTGTATAGCTAGACTTTATTTAGTTGTTTTTTTTTTTTTTTTTACAAATTTCTTTCAATAGTTTGTATTTCAATAAATTGAAATATGCCGACAAATTATGAATATTTCTGTAGATTATTCTCTGTTCATGTTTTCTTTTGCGAATAATATTTTGTGTGAATATGAGAAGGTAGTGAGTAGGAGTAGTAGCAGTAGTTTCTAATTACCTCTACTTCCGCCAGCGTTGTTCGCATAATACGGTTTATTCATTTGTGGTCCGCCTGATGGATTGCCAGCACCACCTGGGCCTGGTCCACCACCGGCTCCACCTTGTCCACTTTGCTGTGGACCTCCGCCGCCACCACCTCCGCCTGTGTGACCCTGTCGCAGTGGCCGTTGAGATTGTGGTGGCGGTTGTGAGGGTTGCATATGCTGTGGGTAATTGTTAGGCCGTTGGATTGGTGCCGGATATCGCCCCTGACCGCCAGCTCCGCGACCACCGGGGTTCATGCTATTTTGTGGATTACCACCGCGGGCATTTTGTTGTTGAGATACTTGTTGCTGTTGCTGTTGTTGTTGCTGTTGCTGCTGCTGTTGCATTACTTGATTTTGCAAATCCCACTAAAAAAGAATAAGAGGAATATAAAATTAAAACTACTCTTAGCCCAATGCAGTGGAAAAAAAAAGTCCTAAACTAAGGTTTCTATCACAGCAAATTTTAAGTCGAACGGCAAACAACCTGGAAAAATAGTGGTGTAACATATTAAGTGATTTAAGTCCACCAGAAGGTACTGTTGTAAAGAAATAAAAACCAAATAGCTAAATGTTAACAATTGATTCAATTAAAAAAATCATACGGGAAAGTCACGGCACGGACTCCACAGCGAAATCAGATAACCAACTTTCGCTTAAGAAAACTGTATCGTATGGCAACACTGGCCATACGAGTTTTGTAAAATGAGATGTATATAGGCAGTTCTTGATCGGTCTCCGACCGTGACAGAAGTATTTTACTTCGAGGAAGCGGAGATAATAAATGTGGGTTTTTTTATATATTTTTTCCCACGACAAAATTCGTACCGTCTTTTATTTAATCGGAGTATTATACATTATGGTCCTTTGAGTCGGGATATATAGAAAAAAAAATCGGATCGGGAAAAATGTGTTATATCTAGTGAAAAAGTGAGAAGTGCAACGGAGAATTAAATGGAAAATATAATACAATGGAGAAATACGAAATACTAGAAGGAACTAGTACTGGAGCACAAGGATGTGTGTGATTCACTCACACAAAAGGGAGTTTTATTTATTAATTTATTCACTTCTTAATATATAACACAAAAAATCTTATATATAGTGACTTACAATCACTATTAGCAGGAATTAATAATTTTTTTGGTGACTTACAATCACTGTTTTCAGGAATAGTTATATGTATTTGTTTTTTGGTGCCTTACAACCACTAAAATTCAAATGGAATATTGAAGCATGTCGGAACATGCAAAGGAGAAAAAATCGTTTTCTTTTGTAGTGCCTTACAACCACTATAATTCAAATCGAATATAGAATGCATGTCGGAACGTGCGAAGGAGAACAAATTAATTTTTTTTGTAGTGCCTTACAACCACTACAAGTATAATGGAGAAATTGAAGCATGTCAAAACATGCTAAAGACAAAATTCTCTTTATAACTAAGCAACCACCAAAAATCAGATATCTGTATGTACCACAATACATACAATCATGTAGTCAGGTAGGAATATGCAACGGAGAACGGAGATTGTTGTTGTGCTGAATTTACATTCACGCAATATCAACAACAATAGGAGAGCGGAGAAAAAATACGTATCATATATACAGAGGCATGTGCAATTCATTTGCGCACAACAAAGCCAACACAAAGAGACTCAAGTCTCGGAGAAAAAGAACGAAAATTAGCACGACGCACTCCACACACACACACATTAAGAATGGAAAGAATGGAACGCATAGAAAGAAAAGAAACAAATAATTTTTCTCTCAGTTCATTCGGAAATATTTTTTTGGTGAAACAAGTCGCAGAAGGCAAAGCCACGGAAAGAAAAATAAAAATAAAATAACAAAAAGAATATACCTACCTAGTCAACAGGAATTTACTTAATATTTGAAAGGAAAAAACAAACAATGGATAAAAACAAAAAAGGTAACAATAAACAGATAAACTAAATAGTTAATAAATAGAATAAACTAAGTGGTATAAAAATATTTTTTTGTGTGTTGCTATACGCAAAAGGGTGGAATTGTGTTTGCAGTGTGTTGTGTGTGCATAATCGAGTGTGCGGCGTCGGCGCCGACACTGTCTATAGGCATATATATATTTCCGTAGGACACAGTGTAGGTAGTGAGGTAAACCAAAATAAAACAAAAAAGGGGTGAAAAAAGAAAACAATACTGCGTCGAATTAAATCTTGCGTACGATTTGGAGCGGACGAGAAGATACAATTTTTTTTTTCTCGTTGTCTAGGGTTAAAAGGAATATTTTTTTTTTCTGTGAAATATTTGTTTTGGGAAAAAAGTGTATATAGCTAGGAAGTTATATTGGAGTAATATGGAAATATTAATAATAAACAAGAAAATGTGCAGTGGAGAATAACAAATAAATTTGGAACAATTTTTTTTTTGTTTCTTGGAGTTCGGAGTGGGACAGTTCTAATTGTTCATAGGAGCAGGAAAATCACGGGGCAAGTTAATTTGTTCCTTGGAGTTGGCATAATTTTCTTATGTTGCAATTTTGTAACTATGGATGTTTTTAAACTTATATTGGAGACGAGAAAAGGAGAAATTAAATTCATTCAAATCGAATTAGTAGGTAGGGTAGGATAGGATTGGAACGAAGAAATATGGGAATATTTTATTCGTTTCTTGGAGTCGGAATATTCATTATATATCATTAATTGATCATAATCTATTATGGAGTTATATATATATATATATATATATATATATTTTTGGAGAAAAGTGGAGTAATTGGAGATTGTATTGCGGGAGCAATAGTTGTGAATCGCAACAAAATCAAAAGTTTTGTTTTATTTTGAATTTCTCTTGGGGACTTGAGAACAATTCTGAAAAAACAAAAAATGGAGAATTTTTCTCTTGAGGACTTGAGAAAGGAGAATATTTTAGCTAAAATTGGAGGGAGTCGGAGAGTGTTTCGCGCGAGCACATAGATGCGTGGACCGCAAACACAATTATAATTTAAATTAATAATTTTGAATTTTCTCTTGGGGACTTGAGAATAATTCTAAAAATTTAAAATGGAGATTATACGGAGAGGAGATCTTCCCGGAGGAAGAATTTTAAATTAATAATTTTGTATTTTCTCTTGGGGACTTGAGAATAATTCTAAAAATTCAAAATGGAGATTACACAGAGAGGAGATCTTCCCGGAGGAAGAATTTTTCTTTATATTATAATCAAAGGAGAAGGAGAAATCTTCTAGAAAGAAGAATATGGAACACAATTGCATAGTATAATGTGATTTTGTTCTTATTAGGTATATATATTTGTTTTTATTGCACACAACACACATGTAGACATGCGCACAATAAAGCAAAGGGGATTTTATTAGAACAGGTATTTGATTGAGTGATCTCTTTGTTGAGTAGGGCCAGTAGTAGGGTCGAAATTAAAAACCTTGAATAAAATTAAACTGAACGTAACTTAATTCATTTTATTTCATGAAAACAAAAGCTGCTAAAGCAAGGAGAGGTCAGGAGGCCACAGAGGAGGGAGAAAAGAGCGGAGGAAAGGTTGTGTCCGGAGACAAAACTTTTTCTTCCTTACGGAGAGCCATTGTTCGGGCAGCGGAGTTCGCAAGGTCCGAAGAAATAAAAACGACATCGTACGAAGGATTGCTACTGCGAGCAGACCGCCTCCTACAGCTGTGGGATAAGGCCAATGAGCTTTTCCTGGAGTTGGTGGAGATATCGGAAGAAGAGGAGCAAAAAACACTGGAGATGGAGATGGAGGGAATCGAATCTACCTACTTCGAGGCCGCAGAAACAATGAGGAGAAAAATTAACGAAGCAGCCAGGGAGAAGGAAAAGTTAACCGAGGCTCGTTCGGACAATGGAGAGGATAATCAAGGAAGAGCAATCAACGTGAATCTCACGTTACCAACCAAGCAACACGACATCAAAAACACGTGGGGCGAGTACGATGGCTCGCTACTAAAATGGATTGGTTTCCGCGACCGATTCAAGGCGGCGATTCATGATAACGAGGATATTTCGGAAGCATACAAATATTCATATTTGAAAAAGTCACTGACAGGAGGGGCTGCTAAGGCCTTAGGAGAAAGCCATTTAAATCAGGACAGCTACAAGGAGGCATGGGAGAGAATAAACCAACTGTATGAGAAGCCATACCATATCGCCAAGGAATACTTAAATCAGTTCTACAGGTTACCGGTTCTGCAGGAGAAACCATCAGCCAATGAAGTGCAGAGAATGGCGAATGTGACTCATGAGACAATCCGTCAATTGAGGTCATTGCAGATCCCGGTGGAACACTGGGATATGGTCTTCGTGCTCGGACTGCACGATAGATTGGATCAGGACACAAGGAGGCAATGGGAGTTGCAGAGAACATCGGAGACACCGAAAGTGGGAGAAATTTTGAATTTTTTGGACAAACAAGCGGGAGCTTTGGAGAACACTAGACCGGGATGGAAAAATCCATCAACAACTGCGGGAGCAGGGAGAAAGGAGTCAGGAAATTATCACAGGAGTGAACCATCCACCTCCAAAGGGGCACGAATAAATCGATTTGTAGGAGTTCCATGCGAGGCATGTGGGAAGGATTCCCATGCTTTGTATCATTGCCCTGATTTCTCGGCATTAAATTTGAACGCTCGGAAGGATTTCGTGGCAAGAAGGAAAATCTGCCCTAACTGCCTTAGGAAAGGCCACCGGAAAGAGGAATGCAGGAGCGTGAAGTGCAGCATTCCACAATGCCAATTAAACCCTGCACACAACAGTATGCTGTGCCCGGAGAAGCAGAATATCAAAAACATTTTGGTACTGCGAGCGGAGAATGCCATGAAGGACAACATAGCAGTCAAGACAAGGCCGACTTGACTGGAGGAGACAACGGCTAAAAGGAGGAGGTTAAAATCGGAGTTAGAATTGACAGGTAATAAGTCAAAAAAGGAAAAATTTAAAGGAAATGAAAAATAAAAACATTAGTTCACAATACGTTAGTAAGTTTCATTATTATTTTTCAGAAATTAGTATCATGCCGACGATCATGGTGGGTTTAGAGTGTGAAGGGGGTACGTTTGGACCCATTAGGGGGTTCATAGATACGGGGTCTCAGGCAAATGTGATGAGCTACAAACTAGTACAGGAGTACAAACTTTCAGCTTTATCCACTACTAGGAAGGCGGTGGGTATCGACGGAGAGCCTTTCAATATAAGGCAACAAGTAAAGGTATAAATACGTCCATGGTATGGGACTCAGGTACAGGAGTACATGGAGGAATTGATTTGGGTTTTACCAAAAGAAAGTAATTGGGGTCCAATAATGCCATCATCGACTTTAGATCCTACTGTGGTTCAGAATCCAATCGGAATTCCCTGGGCGGACCCAGACAATTGGAAACCGAGTCCAACATACGTACTTTTTGGAGTAGGTTTCTTTGCAAAAATTGTCAGATCAGTTATTCAAAGAAATGTAAATGGAGTAGCGTTAATAGAAACGCTTTTAGGAGTCATTGTTTTCGGAACTCAAAATGAAAGTATAGACGAGTTGACAGGAAAGTCGATTTCATCTATTCAATATAAGGAAGAGGAGCAATTAGATAAGCTATTAGAGCGACTCTGGCAGCAAGATCAGATTAGTTTATGCCCTAGGTTTACGGAGGAAGAAATGTTGGTGGAAAAACATTTCATGGAGACATATAGACGGGATGAATCAGGAAGGTTCATAATAAAAATTCCGTTAAAGGAGAATATTAAAGAACTGGGAAGTTCAAGGGAGATAGCATTAAAACGTTTCTTATATTTAGAGAGGCGTCTTGCGAAAAATCAGGAAATGAGGAGAATTTATGTGGAGAAAATGAGGGAGGAAATACAAATAGGTCATCTTGTTTTGGCCACGGAGAAACCAAGGGTAGGAGAGATGGTATACTACATACCACATCATTGCATTCCGAAGGATAATCGGATTGTATACGATGCAAGTTGCAAAACGGACAAAGGTTTGTCGCTTAATGACATTCAAATGCTTGGTCCAAAGTTGCAAAAGGATTTACATGAAACTATTAAGCGTTTTCGGAGACATAAAATAGCTGTATATGCAGATATTCGTAAAATGTTTAATCAGGTTATGGTAGATAGGGAACAATGGAATTTACAAAGAATATTTTGGAGGGAGGATGCAAATCAAAGATTGCAGGAGTATTGGCTAACAGTAGTCACATTTGGTTTAACAGCATCGCCATTTGTTGCTGTGCGTTCTGTGATTGAAACTGCCAGGATGGCGAAAAGAGAATTTCCAATTGCAGCGAAAGTGATACAAGAGGATTTCTATATGGATGATTGTGTAACAGGCTCGGATTCAGAAAAAGCAGCAACTAAATTAGCAAAAGAAATTGACACCGTTCTAAAAGGAGCTAATTTCGAATTACGGAAATGGAAGTCAAACAGCCAGGCGGTTGTAAGGGCTATGGATTCGGAGATGGAGAAAACACTATTGTTTTCGGAGGGGGAAGGCACAACCATTTTAGGACTTAAATGGTTGATAGAAGAGGACAAGTTTACTTTTGTAGTAAAAAATCCTACATTTAATGGAGTCATAACAAAAAGGAGAATAGTGAGTCATGTAGCACAACTATATGATCCAAATGGATATATTTCTCCGGTGACGGTTATCGGAAAAATATTAATTCAGGAACTATGGAGACTAAAAATAGATTGGGATGATAGGCCTCCAGTTGAGCTAGAAAACCGATGGTTAGAATTTTGGAATTCTATTATTTATTTAGGAAACTTTAGAATAGATAGGTGGTTGGGCACAGGGAAAATTCCAAAAATACAGATTCACGGATTTTCAGACAGCAGTGAATCGGCATTAGGAGCAGTAATATACATTCGTGTGGAAAATGAAAATGGGATTGTAACTAGTAAACTTTTGACATCAAAAACTAGAGTAGCACCATTGAAGATGGTTACTATTCCACGGTTGGAGTTATCAGCAGCGGAGTTACTGTCGAAAATGATAAAAGGAGTTATGGAATCAATGGAATGGCCGAATGCGGAGTATGTGCTATGGATTGATTCCAGTCCGGCATATTATTGGATAAAAAAGGAGACAAGGGACTTAAGAACATATGTTGCAAATAGAGTTGCATCAATACAAACGAATACAGATGTTGGAAGCTGGCGTCACATCGATGGCAAGGAGAATCCAGCTGATTTACTAACAAGGGGAGTTTTGCCAAAGGAACTGGTGAACAATCAGCTATGGCTACATGGGCCTAGTTGGTTAATCATGGAACAGAGCAAATGGCCAAAAAGTAAAATAATGGAGAACATACACCAGGAGGTGAGGAATGAAATGAAAATACATTCTATCTCAGCTTTCAAGGATATCGTGCACATTCGGCTAAGAGGAACTAAGTCAAGTGTATCGATACTGGAGTACACGAACAGGCTTGAAAAAGCAATTAACGTTCTTAGCTATGCCGGGAGGTATATAGTAAACTGGATTAAATGGAGAAAAGAACTGAAACAAAAACCTAAAACAATAAAATGGAGATCTAAGAGAAATAGGGTTCAACAGGAAGTTTTACCACCTACTCTAAAGGAGAAAGCGTCAGCTATGGAGTATCTGATACGGAGAAATCAACAGGAGAATTATAATAAGGAGATAACAGCATTGAATGCTGGGAAGCATTTACCGGAGAGGAGTTCGATAGAAAGTTTGAACCCAATTTTGGACGCAAACGGTTTGCTCCGAGTTGGTGGAAGATTAGGGAGATCGGAGATTGATTATGAGATGAAACATCCAGCAATCATTGCAAACGGATCCAGGTTAGCAGAATTGTTAATGGATTATGCTCACAGGGAGACGGAACATGGAGGCATACAAGTTATGATGCAATTTATTAGGCAAAGTTACTGGATACCAAAACTTAGGAGTGGATTACGGAGTCATATTCATAAGTGTGTTGTGTGTGTGCGTCTAAATGCACGAATGGAGGGACAATTGATGGCGGAATTACCATCAGAGAGAGTCCAGGTTGGGAAACCATTTTTAGCCACAGGAGTGGATTATGCAGGCCCTTTTGAATTGAAAGTGGTCAATGGAGTAGGTAGGAGAAATAGGAGAAAATGTTGGGTTGCAATATTTGTCTGTCTTAGGACTAGGGCAGTACATATTGAAATCGTAGGAGATTTATCCTCAATAGCTTTCATAGCTTGTTATGAGAGATTTATTGCAAGGAGAGGGAGATGTGAGAAAATGTTTAGCGACAACGGAACAGCTTTCGTTGGAGCGTCCAAAGAATTAAATAAGGCTTTGAAAGTATTTTCAGATAAAGGAGTATTGGAGAACCTACACCAAAAAGGTACTGACTGGCACTTTATGACACCAGCAGCACCACATCAAGGAGGGATTTATGAAGCCGCTGTCAAATCAATGAAGTTTCATTTGAAGCGGATTGTGGGGCAAAGGATATTGCCTTATGAGGAGTTCGGAACTTTACTCACTCAAATAGAAGCCATTCTCAATTCGAGACCTCTTCATCCTCTGAGTGATGATCCAATGGACATCCAGGCGCTAACGCCGGGACAGTTTTTGGTGGGTGAACCATTAATTTTACCTCTTCCTTTCAGGTTAGAAGAAAGACCGGAGAAGGCGGGAGCCAAACTATTCAAGGAGAGACAGCAGATGGTCAACCATTTCTGGAACCGATGGCAGTCAGAATACTTGACTACTCTGCAGGAGCGGAAAAAATGGAGAAAGGAGAAGGAGAGCCTAAAAGTTGGACAGTTGGTAGTCCTCAGGAGTGAGAATTTCCCGCCAACCAGTTGGGCGATGGGTAGGATTATTGAGCTTCTGCCAAGCAGAGATGGGCTTGTCAGAAACGTCATCGTGCAGACTGCAACCAACCAGCTGAAGCGGCCTGTGCAGAAAATATGTATTTTACCTATAGATTCGCAGTAATTAAAAACTATGTTTTTGCCGGGACTGTATCGTATGGCAACACTGGCCATACGAGTTTTGTAAAATGAGATGTATATAGGCAGTTCTTGATCGGTCTCCGACCGTGACAGAAGTATTTTACTTCGAGGAAGCGGAGATAATAAATGTGGGTTTTTTTATATATTTTTTCCCACGACAAAATTCGTACCGTCTTTTATTTAATCGGAGTATTATACAAAAACGAAATTAGTTTCTGATTAATGCATTACAAGCAACAAGTTGCCTCGTGCTAAAGGAATACAAACACTAGTGTTTATTTGCAATGCATATGCCCAGAAACGTTACAACAGATTGGGTAAATGCTTCCAACTCGAAAAAGTATACTGACGATTGGACAAGTTGTTGGTCGCAAAATGTACCTTCCTGTTGAAATCTCGGCCGATCAGATCAGTGTTGGCAAGAGTAGGAACAATTTCCCAAAAGATAAAACCACTGCCAGAAAAAAAAAAATAGAAACTGAAGAGAATGAAGCATTGTAGTAACTCAGTTGGCACGGATAACTTGTGATTAGGAAAGTAAAGCAGTGCCCTAGTTATGACATTTATATAATAGATTACAATAACACATCCATCTACTAATTAAAGAAATTTTCAGAAATAATTTTAGAGCTACTTACACTCTGATAATTCTTATGATGCGGTGGGCTTGGTTGGGATTGCACTTGCTTAGCTAAATTCAGACTCACATCAGCCCCCAAAGGACTCTTTAATTGTCTTCCCATCTGCAAAGAGTAAACCCGTAAGACATGTTCTACCCACCAATAATAAAACCGTCAACTACTTACCGAATCCTGCATGTGGTTTTGTCCTTGATTGGATTTCATGTAAGCCTGCGCCGCCGTTTGTTGCGGCGTGGGACCACCACGGAATTGATTTAACGCTGCCGCTGTCAACAATGGTGAATTTAAAAACTGCGAGTTAAAATTCGCAATTTGTTGCGCCGATTGAGGGGGAGGTCCTGTTGAGGGTCCACCTGGGCCAGCATGACCCCCAAACATACCTGCCGCAGTTTGAAGGCCGTAACTTTGTGTTGCTCCCGCTGCTGTTGGTCCACCATAGAATGGGCCTTGAGCGGCAGCAGAGTTCGAGTAATAGCTATTCGATTGGAGAGGTGGCGGTGCCTGTTGTGGCGGATACAACCCCATATACTGTTGGGCATATGGACCGGAAGCAGCTGCTACCGCTACTGCTGCTGCATTATTTTTCGAACCAATAGTACCGAGCTGTTGTGTAGTTGGCTTAACCGATGCAGACATCAATGAGTTGGAACTTGACGATATCAGTACTGTGTTCGGGTTGCTCAGCTGTTGGTTCTGATTGAAGGGCGATTGAACAGCGCCACTCATTCGGAATTGCGACGGTATATTCGAGTACATTTCGGGCGCCGGTGCCGTTGGCATGTTGGGGGGCGTCTGCATGTAAGCGTTGTATGGTCCGCTGCCGGTTGTGCCGTAGTGTGGAGCGGGAGGGAATTGCGAAAACTGTGATCGACCCTGATCGATTTGGAATGGAGCATAGAGGCCACTTTGTGAAGGCATAGTGCCCGAGTTGAATAACACAGCTGGTGGACTGGGAATTGTTGGGATGCCAGTAAATTGCGATGCTTGATAGAATGGTTGTTGCTGTTGCTGTTGAGCTACGGCCGCTGCTGCGGCTGCTACTGCAGCTGGATGCATTTGGTTTTGATGTTGTGCCTGTTGCTGCTGTTGTTGTTGCTGCTGTTGTTGCTGCTGCTGTTGTTGCTGCTGTTGTTGCTGCTGTTGTTGTTGTTGCTGTTGCTGTTGTTGTTGTTGTTGCTGCTGTTGCTGCTGCTGTTGTTGTTGTTGTTGTTGTTGTTGTTGTTGCTGTTGTTGTTGTTGTTGTTGTTGTTGCTGCTGCTGCTGTTGCTGCTGTTGTTGTGCGGCTTGCTGCTGCGCTTGTTGTGCTGCTTGCTGCTGTTGCTGTGCAACTTGCTGTTGCTGCTGCATTGCATTTGGAGGTGGGGACATACCCATGCCAGCTTGATGAATTTGCTGTGAAGTCTTCACCTTTACAGCGTCTGCAGCATGCTTTAACACCATATTCGGCACGCCATGTCCTGGTCCTGTTGGTACCTGTCCCTGACCGCTACCATGCTGTGGACTTGGACTATAGCCGACAACAGAAGACGCATCGGAGTCGGATACCTCCTTTTGTCCGAAATGCTGTTCAAGGCTTGGATCGTACGAATTGCCGTAGGGACCCGGTTGTGGACCTGGGGGTGAGAGTGCATGTTGCATATGCATATTGCCGGGATGTGCAACAGCATAATGTTGCATGTGCTGTTGGTTGACATAGTTTGACGTTAAATGCTGGGCCGCTTCGGCCTCGTTAGCTTGATGGGCGGCAGCCGCTGCTGCTGCTGCCGCAGCTACATGCTCAATTACCGTTGGCATTGGTGACACACTCTCCCACACCTTTTTCACACTAGCAATTTTCATATTGAGATCCGCTGTCGAGATGATGTTTTGTTGGCCAGACGGTGTCCCAGATGTTGTTGATGGAGGACCAGACTGCGGCGGTATCTGTTGTAAATTGGGCGCCATTTTAGCTGATACAATCTTTGGAGCAGCTGTGCTGCCGGGCGAATTCTTATCATCTGCCATGCGTGAGTATTCTGAGTCAAATGCGAAACCGAGTTTCATGTCCTTATCGTAATCATTGCCAATATTTTGTTCAGTCGAAGGGACTGGGCCCCCTGATGCTTGTTTGCCACTGTTGTTGAAAGACATTTGCGAGAGAGCGGTGTTAATTGTCTCAGCTTGTTGATTCAGCTGTTGGTGAGCGACATCCGATGACTTTTGGTTGGATTGACTTCCCTGAGAGGATGTATCTGAATGATTTGACACTTGCCGTTTAATCTGCGGGGCCTGTTGTTGTGCTGCAGTTTTGTAATTGGTATTCTCAAATATGATGGTGTTTACGGGAGCATTGACGCAATCCATACTACTCTTGTCCGTGGAAATGGATTTCTTATCTTTACAGTCGGCACCACCAGTAATATCATTTCCTTGTCCTTCGGGAGATTTTTCGCCTTTATCCCAGTTACCAGATGATCGACCACTGCCCTCCCATTGTTGCTGTGGCTTATTCAACCGCGATGGGAGATTCTTATTGTTCGCAGCTGATTGCTGTGAAGATGTCGAAGATGACGATACATTGCCACGTGCGTCTGTGGAAGATTTACTCTTCTGCAGACCGGAGTCCTTGGTAGCGGAACCACTTCCTACCGTTGACGGCTGCTGATTACCACCTGTTGATTGGCCAGATTGTTTGTAGCCAAGTCCTGGAGGAGGTTTTGTGGCCATTGTTTGTGCTTTAGATGTTGACGAAGACATCGAAGGCCGATCATCTTTCTTTAGAGCTGAACTACCACTTGTTCTCTGCGGTGCACTCAATTGACCAGAACTGTTACTGCGCTGTTGTTGTGGCAAATCCTTTTCCTTCGACAGTGATTTCTTGCGGTCTATATCTTTGTCCACATCAGCTTTATCGTCATTCTTTCCACTCGATATACTTTCTTTTCTAATGTTCTGATAGCCAGATCCAAAGGTTTTCGGCGGAGACGGTTTCTTTCCATCGTCCGCTTTCTTTACAGGCTGTGGACTCTGTTGCTTCGGTTTATTCTTATCCGAGTCAGAAACAACGCTGTCTGACTTCTTAAGTCCAGCGGTCAAGGCCAATTGATTTTGTTTTGTTTTGTCGATCGTTTCAGGCGAGTCTTCCGATATGCTTTTCTTGTCCTTTTGGTCATCGTGTATGGAACGTTGAGAACTGTAGCTGTCGCCCGAACGACGGGGACCGATATTATTATTACTTCCTCTGTTGTCTCGGTTGTCACGCCGGTAGCCGGAACCTGAATCAGACAATCTTGAGCCGCTGCCAATATTGCCCCCGCCACGTCCACGTCGCGAAGGTTCACCGCGCGGGGCAAATCCTTCTTTTAGAGATTGACCGCTTTCCGCTCCACTTCCAGCACCTCCTCCTCCACCTCCACCACCTCTTCGTTGGTCTCGGCCAAGATGATCTTGCTAAAGGGGAAATAAATATTATTTACATAAGGCAATTTTTTTTCGAAAATGCTCAATTAGCACACTTACCTTCCTTGGGATCTTAGGGTTTCGCTCTGATCGCCTTCCGTAACCATCCTCGTCAACATCTTCGGAATTCTCCGATTCGCTCCAATCGTTTTGATAATTTCTACCTGCACCCATGCGCATGTTACTGCTTGCACCTCTGCGACTCCAACTTCCGCTATTGGAGCCACCACGATACGATCCATAACCACGCGGGGGCGGCCCACGCATATCTTGCCTGCGGTCATTTCCACCGACAGAACTACCACCTACACCTCTAGAACTAGGCCGCTTATGATCACCACGCTGTGATCTTTCATCAATCTTGTCATCGTCCTTCTTCGCTTTCACTCCACTGATACTGCCGCTTTCACTATTTTTGCGACTCTTTTGTTGCGGTTCACCGATACCGGTGCATTGCTCTAGTTTCTGTTCCAATTTCTCATGTTGCTGTTGTTCACTCTTATCCAATTGTTCAGAAATGCTTTCGTCACTTATTGGCGAGGTCTTATCACTCATTTTCGGGTCAGAGCCCGGTGTCGTTGGACTTTCCGATCGTCGAAGAATCTGGGTTGGAACAAAGGATGATTCATTATTTGAATTACTTGATATATCCTTTTGCTCTTCGTTCTTTGTGACACCAATTGACGAATATGAGTTTTCCTTTTCAGGTGTTGCAGCAGGTGTCTTATCCATGGCCGCATTCGTGCTACTTTCGGATGCACTTTTCTGGTGCTGCGGGGGACGTTGCAAAATGTGCTTAACTTGAATATCATCGTCATTGCGACTATGACTGCTGGAGAAACTTTCTTCACGTTGACGACGCAACTCAGCGTCGGTTTCTTCTGCCCAAGAGCCTACTGTTGAAGTGGTACCACCAACTGCTCCTCCTCCTCCTCCGAAGTCGGACGAACGTTGTTGCTGCGTATCATCGTTGGATGACACACTTGTCTTACGTTGTGACGAATCGGAAATACTGCGTGACATTCCGCGATGGTAGTCCTCGTTGTTATTGCGACGCTTATAGCGATCATCATGCTCTCCAGTATCGTCCATTCGATTCCTATTGTAGCCTGATCGATTAACGTAGCCGCCATGATCTCGTTCGCCTCGATCGTTGCGCCTCATCATATCGCCGCCATCGTTGCGGCGTTGCTGCTGAGGTCCCTGCGATCTGTAGTGCTGGTTATGACCATATCGATTTGAGTCATATTGCTTCTCTTGTGAGTAGCCGCCACCTCCTCCCCCGCCTGTTGACTGTTGCTGATTGGCAGTGATGGATCTGGAATTAGATTGGTTAGGTTGCATTTGTTGTTGTTGTTGTTGTTGTTGCTGCTGGAGCAACTGCTGTTGCCGTTGGAAACGTGGTGGTAAATTCGACTGAAAGTGAGCAGAAAAGACAGATTTTTGGTTACCACCGTGCGTTGCACCACCGCGTCCGTAATCTCGTTCGCGATCACGGTCACGATCACGGTCACGATCACCGCGATTGTAGTCGCGTCCGCTAGACATATTGCCGTCCTTCTGGTAAGGTCGACGGGCACCACCATCGCGATTCGACTGATGATGATAGTCATCGTCTTTTGAACGGCCTTCTTCGTACGAACTTATGTTCGTCGTCGTACAAACACCTGGTCCTCCTGACGATCCAGACAAATCATTATCACTTCCACCACCAGATCCGGTTATCTTTTTGCTGTTCATTTTCATTTCCAGTTCTTGAAGTTTCTTTGCGGCAGCTTGTCTACGCTCAAGTTCACGTTTCTCCTCCTCTTCCTTTCGCTGTTTTACTCGTTCAAAGACCCCGGCGTCTAGAGCAACCACTCCTCTATGACCATTCTGCTGCGATGAGACTGAACTGTTATCGTCAGATTTTCGTTGCTCTTTTGGAGAGTCTCTATCTCTTGTCCATGATCTGCTAGGCTCTGTTGTCGACTTGCTGTTGTTAATCTTCTGGTCGCTGCTAGTCTTTGCTATTGTCGCCGTGGTTTGGAATACTGGTTGTTGCCTATCGATATCTGGCAAAGGAGACTCGTCGTCGTCATCAGAGTAGGCCAATTTAGGATTGTAATCGATGTCATCTTGCTTCGTCCAACTGTCATCCTTGGCGATTGCATTCAGTCGTTCTAAGTCTTCCTCTTTGATTATGGGCCGCTGCTGCAGGGCCACTTCCGGTTCAACATACGGCGGCGGTAGATTCGAAGCCGATGTATCTTTATTTACGCGTTGTTGCTGTTGTGGAGGTGGTGTATTTACCTGTGGCGGGCGTTTACCCATCATATTCACATTTGATCGGAATGAACTGCCGCCGCCACCGCCACCTACATTAGGTGAATTTGAACGATAATCTTTCTGGTTGTTACCCCTATTGTTAGCCATTTGGTTGCCAGCTGATGAGTAGTTTCCTCCTCCCCCTCCTCCTCCGCCGCCGCCTCCACCAGCACCACCATTTTGTTGACGGTGATATTGATAGTCGTTGCCTACTGTTGGTGGAGTCAATGAGCGACCTTGCGTATCTGATGAGGATGCAGAGGAGCCACCACCGCCACGTACCATAAATGATGGCATCAAAGCGAGTAACGGTGGTGGAACTGCTTGCAGGGGGGCCTGGCCCTGTTGGTTGTTGCTGTTTTGGCCAGCATCGCTCGGCTGTTGGTTCTGCTGATGTTTTCCTCCCTGTTGTTGTTGTATCCACGTATTGGCATCCATTTGCGGTCTTAGATTTACTTGTTGCACATCGCCCTCTTGTGTCATCGTCTGCTGCTGCTGCGGTTGTTGTTGTTGTTGTTGTTGTTGTTGCTGCTGTTGTTGTTGTTGTTGCAGCTGTTGTTGGTGGTGATATTGCTGGCGATGATGCTGTTGGTATTGGTATTGCTGTTTGTTGTGGTGATGGTAATGATCTTGTTCGTCTTTTCCGCCGTTTCCATCTCTGTAATTTTGATGATGATATTGTTGTTGCTGATGATGATGGTGGTAATTGCTGTTGTTGTTGTTGTTGTGATAATGGTGCTGCTGCTGTTGCTGCGGATGTGTCTGCTGTGGCTGGTGAGACGATGAAGACGATGAAACTGCACCCTTGTGGTGAGTTGTAGCACCAATGCCATCTAATGATGGAAATTCGTGTTGGAATTGTGGACTTTGATAGAGTGGTGGGGCAGAGTTCTTCCCGCCGCCACCAGAACTGTTCGAATGATCGTGACCTGTTGTCACCGAAGACCATGTTATCGCTGAACTGTTATTTAGTGTTGAATGTGAAGAAGAATGTGAAGTTGTGTTATGTCTCTCGTTTGTCGACGTTATATTGTTTAGCAACTTTGAAGAGCTATTGATATTGCTGTTGTTTTTGTTATTGTTGTTTACAATAGAATTGATGTTGTTTGAATTTGACGCCGCTGATGGGATAACTGATGCTCCTTGTGCTGGGCCGCCTGATGTATGACTTGATGTTCCAACTAAAGGAGAAAAGATTTAACAATACATTTCCGTTTATAATAAGTAGAAACTTGGATTCCCAATTTAGCTAGGAAAGGCTTGAAACTCAAACGCTTAGCAATGCCAAGTGTAAGTCGAGTAACATAGCACAGGGAAAAGTATTTGCTTGGAACACAACTGACCAATATTCGATGTTGTCTTTCGAATTCCGAAAAAAACAATCCGTGAAGGGATGGTTATAATTGCTTAAGAAAACTATTAAATATCTCAAATATATTTCTTAACAAATATCTCTACTAGAGAGCGGGACAGCAGGCACAATTACAACGAAAGAATAGCCATTAACCCAAGATGGTCGGAGAGCGCATCGAGTTGATTACTGACAATGAACTAAGACTTTTAAGCTACGATGGGTGATTGATAAGTAGCCGTGTTTAAAGACACATAACGCCATTAATAAACAATCTGTATGTCATTGGGGACGTTCGGATTCCTAGTTTAATAAGTCTGACAGCAGTCTGACTGGATTAGATTATAGGGTATGTTTTACTATTATCCGCTGTCCGGAAACGAAAATCTAAGCTGATATCCAAGAAAAGTTGTAATTCTCGAATGCCTTCTAGCTCCTAGCTTTGGAATGACTCATCCAAATGAAATAGGATTTTTTTATTTAATACATAGTTCAATTATGTACAACGATTTTAAGATATAAATCATCTTTGTACGTTATCCTGAAGTCGAATAAACTATATCTTGTGTATATCGCATTGCTATGGAGAGAAGTTAAAGTGGTTTGTATACCAAAAGCAGGTAATGCTCTCACCATAGTCTGAAGGATCTCAGACTTATAGACTGAGAGCTACTGAACGTTTTACTAATTTTATCGTTAAATAGCAAATTTATAATGCCGTCTGGCACCCTGGATCTGCAAAGATGGTAAAAAAAAAGGTGATCAATTACGTCATCTTTGCACGGAGTCAATCAAGTGTCGAATTTGCTATGCAGAATAGTACTCCAAGCTGTTACACAATCTTTCCAGGTTTCATCTACAAATCTTCCTATTGTGGAACTTTAGATTTCAAAGGATGGTAATTATTTTCTGACGTTAAGTCAATGCTTTGAGGAGCTGGTTTCAAAGTAGCTTGACCCACTTTCAAAAGAAACTGTTTTATGCTCCAGGAAGTTAGTGTATATGGATGGGTGCATTATCTTGCAGCAGGACCAGTCCCGATGAATATAGAGCCTGTCACCAGTGCAATATCATTAAGAACCTCTAAAAAATGTAACTGTCTCATATACGATCGGAGCAAATCACAAGTAGCTCCACACCACTATATGATAAGCATCCCCATATTATAATTTTGCATTCAATGGAATGGCTAGTGGGCTGCATAACGGATTTTGTGGCTTTTGTTATTGTATCCAAATAAAAAAAGTTCGGCCATAAGTACTATCCAAAGAACAATCAGTTTCTTGAGTCCAAAATAATCCTCTACAAAAATCCGGTGGCTTATTAATATGCTGTTCTGCGAATTGTTGTTGTCTTGCTTTATTGTTTCTTGATGTAATATAGGCCTATCTTGGCTGATGTTTTGTTTTTATTTAACGTTCTACGTAATGTTGTTTCACTAAAAGTACAGGACCCTTGTTTCAACTCTTTTCACTCATTTTTCACTTTTTTTCGCAAGTATTACATTTAATTGAACGAATAATTAGAGTGGCTTCCCTGTTCGAAGTAACCTATTTTCTGTATCTCCCGATTTGGATGTTAAGACTTAACACGCTTGGACTTTGCCAGTTGAAACAATTTGTCTGAATGAAAGGTGAAGCTAACAGTATTATAGCACATACTTTTGGTAGCTTTTTTTAATGTACCAATAATTTTGGTATTTTCTTTTTGTTGTTTTTTACCGCTATTTATTAAATTGTTTTTTTATTTTTTGTTAAATAATAAAATTTGGAAATATGTATATTATTAAAAAGGACTGCTTTATTTTTTCAAAGGGTATAGGAGGTTCTAATGGTTAATTTGAAAACTGTGAATAATTATTTAACCAATTATCTGTAACAGTTCAAAATTTTATGGTCAAAAGTTATTTAAATCTTAAGATTTTGAGGTATTATTTTTAGCGCTTCAGAGAAATAAATGTTGCTAATGCGTTTTTCCCCTTCGTCTGGCAGTGCGAAAGACCCGGAATTTTCGTCTGGCAACTATATATCAGGACTCAGTGATACTTGTATAATTGAATGAAAAAAAAAATCCATGAAGCGATGACGTAAATGAGGCGCTTTTTTCCTCATTTTGAAGACCGCCTGGCAGCCTTAAGGACCCGTCAAAAACGGCTGGCATTGTAAAAACGGCCCTACAAAAGCTAACGCGCTCCATAGAAGATTCCCACTCGTCATAATGAGTATACAGTGGTTGCAGTCCTGGACATAGAAGGCGCTTTCAACAACGTCGACTTATCTGAAATCGATGGTGCATTGTCAGCTCTGAATGTTGATGCCTCACTTGGCGAGCTGATCAATTTGATGCACCACCCCCTCCGCTGCACTTGACATCCTGTTTCATCTGACACCCATTGACATCGTCAGCAGGCAAACGGCAGCTTCTGCAGCACAATGGAACAGCAAAACAACCGGCCATGCCGCTATCCTGAACACCATTAGGAACCTTCAAAAAACATCGACTAGACCACGCCAGAACTACAATTTGATAAAAACTTCAAGTTCTCTATTCCTGATGATGAATCGATCTATTTCTTCGCAGATGGTTCGAAGCTGTGGACGGTGTCTTCTCTGGCAGACTAAATTGAAGACTCTCCTTCCGTCTTCCTGATCACTGTAGCGTTTTTCAGGCGGAAATACTGGCTATAAAAGAAGTATTATCTTGGCTAAGGGAAAACGTGATATCTGCTAAATATACCCGTATCTTCTCGGATAGTCAAGCTGCTATTAAGTGCCTGGAATCAGTCTCTACAAACTCAATAACAGCCCAAGACTGTCGTTCGTCTCTCAGAGAGATGGCGGAGCAGTTCAATATTAACCTCTGTTGGGTGCCGAGGCATAGGGACATCCCTGGTAACTGCAATGCTAATGAACTCGTCAAACACGGAAATACACCACCTATGCTTCCGATTAATGATTCCTTAGGTATTCGAATCGCTACTTGCAAACTCAGAATAAAGCTGAATGCTATCGAATGAATCCACTTAGTTGGACAACCGGCGCGACAAAACAGATCTGGCCAAAGCTAGATCCATAACCATCTAGTCATCTGATCTAGTGATGTGTCGACTCGGTTTGGTAAACCGGTCTAAACCGACTTACTACTAAACCGAGTTAAACCGAGTTGCTTTTATTTCAAACCAAGTTGGCGAAAACCGATGAAACGAAACGAACCGACCGAAAACCGAATAATAAAATGCCACGCATGCATAAACCGATTTCAACACACGACTCGGTTTGGAATCTTGGTTCGATTGGTTAGGTAGAACGTAGAAGGTAGGTGTGCGTGTGAGAAAAATAAACACAATGTACAAAGAACACATTAATGAGCATGCAAGATGCAAAGTCCAATTGGAAAGCTGCGCTCTTCTCTTTACTCCTGTTTTCTCGCATGTGTATTGTGTATGTGTTATGATTTTTATGAGCGAGGGTGGTTTTGTCAATTGAGTGAGTCCATAGGTAAATCGGTTTGATATACGTACGTATCCCCGTTCGTAAAGTCGAGTTGGATTTCGATTTCTTAATGAGTTGCAACTTGCAAATCGAGTCGACTAACTCGGTTTGCAGCTCGGTTTGCAACTCGGTTTGCTTCAATTCTAAACCGGTTTAACTCGGTTTGAGAAATTATCGGTTTGGCACATCCCAAATCTGATCTCCCTCGATAGGAAGCATATTATAGCATTGACTATAATACAATACAAAGCCAACATTTTTTTAAGGTTTGCACGAGGTTTACATTTTATTTTATTTTATTTTTTGCTCTCTGTTCGGACACAACCATCGGGAATTGAGTGGCGATATTCCAATCGATACCTCCGTCCTTGTGAACTTTGCTACTATGGAGCAATTATCGAAAGCACAGCGTTCAAGTGGGCAAGTTTTATAAAATACAATAATTCTACCTTTACATCGCGGTGGACATTTTCCAATGGTCACCAAATTTGTCACATTAAAAAAACATCGACTACACAAGACAAGAGGCTGGTATGACAATGAAAAAACAACAAACAGGCGACCGAGCTCATTAAGAAACAAGGAAACAGTGACCAATTCATCACTAAAAAATACCTGCGGAGCATAATAATGTTTTCCTTTTTTAAACTTGCAGTAATTAGGGGGTTGACCAGGGTTAAATAATGTTTCACTAACAGAAATGAAAACGTCAGTAGCTGTTGTGATGTATAAAATCATCCCACACACAACAAATACTAAAAACAAAAATGTGAATTGTACTATGGTGTATTTATAAATTAAACTTACCTTCTTGTCCAGGTGTGTTATTATTGCTAGTTGGCGAACTAATTTCAGCTTTTAGGGATGGAAGATTAGCTGGTGGTCGCCTTGCGGACGGCACTTTGCCCAAACTTTGCATTCCATGTTTACGGGGCACTTGATTCTTTTGTGCAGATGGTTCGACAGATTCGCCCTGTTAATAAAAACATAAAGCAGGTAATATTAGTCTTAGATCAGTTCTTTTTTTTTTTTTTAAATACTGAATGAAAGCAACGCAATGCCAACTTACGCGACTATTTTTGTACATTCGATTTATATCGAGTGCTGAGAACTTGGGCTTGGCATTTCGCTCTCCCCTACTTCCCCCCAGTGTACTCATGCTGCCAGTGAATCTTCATCAGCGTAACCTCCCGTTGACTGTGCACCACACGACTACTTCTGATACTGTTTTGTCGTCTGCTATTACTGCTGCTTGCTGACGGGATGAAACCTTTTATTGTTTTGTTATTCGTATAATTATTTCTCTCCTCACTTTAAAATCGAGTCGTTTCCTTTATCCAGATGATAAGATTATAGGGTCTTCTTTCTGTTTTGTGATTTTTCTTTTAGAGCAAATTTGTGTTTTTTTTTTTTTTTGCGTGGATTTATTCTTCTTTTTTTTTTATCACAGGTATGTTAGCTGTTGCTTTGAGCCTTTCTAAGAGTCGGTTTTGCTCTTTTGAGATGATCACGAAGCAGGAAGTGAGACGGTAGGAGTATGTCCTACTTTAAATTTTTTACTTTTTTTCAAAATTTCGTTTTAAAAGTTAACAAAACAAATGAAGTAAGGATAAATCGAATTAAGAAAGGAACCTGGTTTTCCTTTTTTATCTTAAACTATATTCGTTAGTTTTTTTTTTTTTAATTAATGCGTGGCAGGTTAGAAATTATTTTACTTTTTTTTATTTAAATCTAAGTCCTCAGTCTTCTACAATCCTGAAAAGGTAAAAAGCAAAACGAAAAATTGTTTAGTTAGAACTTGAGCAGTACAAATGGTGTTAGGAAAGCTTGTGACAGTTAGAGGCATAACGTTGTTTCAACAGTCGGATGTAAAAAAAGGGAATACAATGCTTACGATAGTTCATGCTCGCCCACTGGTAAGGATCTAGTGTTGTGTTTTAAAGGGAGTGCCCATATTAAAACAATCTACATGATGAATCTACAGTTTTATGAACACTGCAAACGGCTAATTGAGAAGCTCTTACAAGACATTTATACTCTTGGATGTTTGCCAGACGTTCGCGAGAGGTAGCGCAGTGGAAAAAAATCATAAGTTGGAATTTGGGTTTCTGCGGGATTCGAACCTGAGACCCCTCGCTTAGTAGTCCAACACACTAACACTAAGCCACTGCGACTACTGAAATTTAAATACACATTTAAATACGCGCGCCAACACTGAATAAGGCAAGAAAACAAAATAAAGCGTTGTGTTCCATCCGGTGTGGAAGCTCCCTAAGGGCTGTATTATTCACTCGAAGTTGAACACAACTTGGGGATTTTTATTTTCAACTTGAGAATTTACTTTTAACACAAAGTTAACACTTGCTTAAACTTTGGATACTCCGAAGTTGAGAAAACCGAAAGTTAATCAAGTATGGGTTCTCTCAACTCCCCGAAATAGTAAAAGTTGTAGAGCAAACTTGGGATTTTTACGTAAAATGTCAGATCCTTTTTTCTCATTGCTGTTTTTGACTGTGCGAACTTCAAATCAAATGGAGAAAATAATCAAAATTTTAATTTTTAAACCTAAACGATGTATTGTTCAAAGTATTTCTGGGAAGATTAGCCATCGTCTGATTCGGGCAGCGAAGAATTCAATCACCAGGTGGAACTGACCCAAAGAATTTTAGGAATCGTAAGGGATGGTTTTCCCTAAACGTTCAAACTGTACTGCGAATTTGAAGATAAACGATATCGTTACTCGTTGGCGGGTAAAATGTGAAAATATACATTTCAAATCGGTTCTTAATTTTTTATTTGCATTTTAAATCTTTCGAGTTTGAAACAACGATTCGAAAGAGGCGAGTTCAAACAATTTATTCTTGTTGGTGATTCGGGTTACACTAATACAAGCTACCTTGCGACACCTTTTCTGAATGTCACGAACTCCATCGAAAATTTATATAATGAATCGCAGATTCGCACTCGCAATTGCGTAGAACGTTCGTACGGCATTTGGAAGAGGCGTTTTCCAGTGTTGGCCACTGGCTTAAAGTGCAGAGTGGAGACTGTACAGCTGATTACAATTGCTTGTGCGGTTTTCCACAACGTAGCTATTGACGAGAATGAGATGAGATCGACACTATTTTAACGTCCTTGTCTTTATTAAAAGCGGACAAACGAACGCGGTGCAATTCGGTGTCGTGAAGTAGTTGAGCCTTTGACCACTATAATTCGATGACCGAACGTTCTCGGTCCAGCGCAGCTCGATCCCGATCAAAAATAGCCCTTTCACGCTCGAAATTATACCGTTCTTTCTCACATTCCAAAATTTCGATTTCAATTCACTTTTGTAGTAAGAATGGAAATGACTGTCAAAATGGCAGTGGTGGGAACAAAATCTCTAACAGAGAAGACGTCGATATAACAAAGAAAAGGAACTAGGAAAGTTTATAACCCTTTCCTTTTTTAATGATAAAAGGATCTAGAAATATTTATGATCCTTTCTAATAACTCTTCGTTTTAGGTATATTTTTGCAAAAGGATCTAGAAATATTTATAATCCTCTCAAATCAGTTTTAGTTTTAGGTATGCATATTTTGTATTTTCTGTTTTATGATGCGGATATGCGGAGTCACCAAAGTTAAGAGACCATCGAACAGTTTGGAGCCCATATTCAAAAAGTGGATGCAATTCTGACTCCTCAGCTCTCAATTCCACGAGCAGATTTGTGTAAAATCCCTTCTGCTGTCAGCGGGCCACTCAATCCTTCGTCCAAACACGCCGACGTTTGTGTGTTTATTCATCCTCCTCTCTACTTTCGAATACGTACGCGGCCAAAACAATTGCTATTGCATCTCTTTCTTCCAATTCAATTTTTGTTGTTCTATTGTTACTTGCTTTCTCAATCAAGACTTCACCACCGAATGACAAAAAAAAAACAACAATTTTTAATTTGTCTGAATCACTGAACTGAACATACCTAGCTTAAGATTTAAAAGTAAAGGAACATACCTATTATGTGTCATCTGTCACAGATATCCCAGGGATATTTTAGAAACTACAAGTAGGACAACTCGGAGTTATCGGGAAGTTGAATAATAGTGAATAAAACGGCCCTTAATAACGCCAACTATTCCTTGCATCATTAAAACTGATTTGAAGACTGTAGACAAATAACCATTCGAAACAATATTGATGTAATATGTGAATTTAGTTAATTAATATTCGACTTTGTAAGTGCAATTGGGTGTTCGTGAGAAAATATCAGACCTACAGAAGCATCTGGTGACGAACATCCTTTAACATCGACCTGACAACGATCATTCAGTCATCACAAATTTTAGAAAGGGGTTTGCATTATGCTCAATACTAAAGACAGCAATTTGCTGACTGACAAAACCAAGATTCCAAAAGTAATGGAAAGTTTCATCAAGAGACTAATGTGTTGCGAAAACTTAGGGTGAACTTAAATGAACGTCCGATGACATGTAATGGAATAAAACAATATTAAAATAAGTCAGTTCACCCATCGAAATGAATAATACAGGTGGCACTACTAAGCGCTCTAGGCAGTGACCAAAGTAATTCATTCTAAGAGTTCTATTTTTGTGCCGTAAGCATGTCATAAAATCAGACTTCTACTTCCAAAAAGGTTGATTCTGCTTCGAAGTGCACACCGATTTGGTTTTGAATAAAATTGTAAAAACATTTTATTCGTCCCCCAAATGAAAACGAATAGAAATGAATCAATGGTTGCGAGAAGATAGGCCGGCAAATATTATCCCAATCAATTTCTTCGGGCTAGCTGGTTATAGCTGATTGAAAAATCGCTCAATCGCAATTGTGTAACTGACTTTTTATTTGATTTCATTCATATTCTGTGCTTGTATAGCATTAAAATGGATGTAAGAAGGGAACTTTTTAATAACGCGTAACGAGTAGTTACTCCCTTGGTCGAAACAGTCAGAGAATTTCAACCGGAAAGAACTGATAAATATGTCAAATGCACAAATTTGACAAGAAACAAATTCAAAATCAGTCTTAAAAATCAATTGCACAGAAAAATAAAATCTATGAAAATTAAAAAAACCTTTATATGGCCACATTAGGCTTGGTCATGGGACTCTCTGCTATCTGGTGCTGTATATCTTATGTTGTATTTATATTGTCAATTAACTTTACTTATTTAAATATCTATACTTATAATAAAACTGTAGGCAATTTTTTTGTTACCTAATGGCGTGAAAACTACTGCACCGATTTCGTTGAAACTTTTTTTGAAATGTTCCTTAAGATTTTGTGCAACATCTATACTTATAATAAAACTGTAGGCAATTTTTTTGTTACCTAATGGCGTGAAAACTACTGCACCGATTTCGTTGAAACTTTTTTTGAAATGCTCCTTAAGATTTTGTGCAACATATAGGCTATTCCATTTTATTGCCGTGCCTATTTTTTGGAACGTTTTTGACCAAAATGTGTTTTTTTTCTGACTTTACTGCCTCTAACTCGCCATTACTCGAATAATTCTTAATCAATGCAAACAAAACAAAATACTTAGGAGAGCCAACACTTTTATAGTTATTTCAAGCCATCAATCAGCTTTCTATGCTGAGCTACAACCTAAAATCTAACATGAAAAAAATAAATTTATTTTCTCAAATCGAATATTATCAGCAGCCGCGATTCTTGATCGTTGTTCTGCTTGGGGGTGGTTTGGTGGCGCACATCGCACAAGCACGTTCATATGAAAAAAGAAAACAGCAACAATGTGTAACTGACGAAATGCGCAGATTGCTGATGACGTGTGGTGGTGGATAAAGAAATTGAGTTCAAGGTTTTTGTTTTAATGGTTGTTATAGTATAGTACCTACGTTGATACCTACAGTAAAGAATTGAAGAATTCAAGAAGTAAAGACGATATAGGTGAATTATGTTGTTTGATTTACTTACAAACTTCCGTTCAGGCTTTTGTTTTAGTGGTTGTTTTGATAGGTATTACCTACGTTGATACCTACAGTAAGGAAGTGGAACTTTAGTACTTACGCTGTTGAATTTAATTTTCTTAAATTGGTGTTTTAGGTAAATAGATTTGTTTGATTTATTGTTTCACATTGACAATGTTCACCGCTTTGTTTTAGCTAGACTGTTGATTTTAAACAAATATGCCGTTGAGAAAACGGTTGAATCTCTTTTATTGGAAATTACACGGTCTCACGCCGCGTACGATGTTGCGGGCACAGCTAGTTAATATATAAAAACGTTGGTGCGTATGTATGACCGACCAACACGGCTGAACCACTGAAGTTATACCCCTTGTATTCACACCTTAATGTTTGTGTGGTGCTCCGTATGGTTTATGTTTATTTTAGACCCTATAGGGGGCGCTGGGGTCGCTTTTTTAAAAATTCATATTTATGGACCGATTTGGCTCAAATTAACACCATATAACACATAAAAAAAAAAAATGTTTTTTGACAAAATTTGAACCCGATAGGTGGCGCTGGGAGATATTTACGACAAGTTAAATTTCCCTGCATATCAATTTTGTATCAACAACATTAAATTAATGGTTGTCCAAACCTTTTTGAATTTGACATTTCAGTAATTCATATTATTTCATTTAGCTGTACAATTGTTCGACGAAAACTCCAAATTAATTTTTGATCAATTTTTAATAGGTAAATAACATTTCAATTCGATTTCCGGCACAAATAATAAACCAAGGAAAATGTTCTTACTTGGCAAAATTTTATGATTCTTCTTTTGTTTTATTCGTTTTGGTATATTTCAGGCTTAGGTAGTCTTAAAAGATAAAATGTTGGACCCGATAGGTGGCGTTGTTGTCGATCTCCGAAACTGCTCAACCGATTTCAATGAAATTTCGTGGAAGTTTATTCTTCGTTCCCACTTGAAGGATACTTTTGGACCTGATACAGCTCTACCGAGTTGATTGAAATTTGTGGATGGGTAGGTATGGTTGCTTCAAGATTGAAATATACTATAGTTTCGGACCCTATAGATGGTACTATGCAAAACATAAGCGGGATAGGAGAACGGGTTGTGGAAGCATTAAAATTAATGGGCATTCAGTGGCGGTTCGTCCATAGGAGCACATGAGCACGTGAACCTCCATCTGTTTCAAAACATTGTTACATTTCAATTATTATTTGCCACCATTTACCATTTTATTCACTCCTACAACTCAATGAATGTTCATTTTCCTCCTCAACATGTTGAAAGCACACAGAACAAAGTATGTATGTACGTACGTATGTATGTACACAAAGAAGAAAAGAGAATGAGAAACAAAAATCTGGGTACACATCGCTATCACTATTCTACATGTTGCGAGAGCAATCGCACGTGCGATGGGCTATGATATGGTATCCATGAAAGTTTTATAAGTATGCGTGTGCAAAAAGCCTTTTACAAGAACAACAATGGAAGTTTGGTTGCCTTTATCAAGCAACAACCTGAGCACAGAAAAATTGTGCTCCGTTCATGGAATGTATACGTTGCGTACGAGGGAAGTGGATACAAAAATAAAACTTTGAATTTGTTTGCGATTCTCGGAAGAAGAAATTGTAGTGTCAATTGCAGTAAATTTGTCGGTTGAAGGAAGAGTGTTGTTCTTGTTGTTGTACGTTGTTTCCTTAAATGATAGATTTTCATGAAATTGGTAAATTGCAAAATGAAAAACTGTTGTTTTCTAGACTAATATCCACATTATTTTGTAGTTTACAACCAAAATATGGAATCTGTGAAATTAAACGTGGTTCAAATTCAAGAATTACGGTTTTCTACTCTGCCTTTGGAAAAGAAAAGTGAAATCAAACAGAGTGGCAGACCAACAACCAAAATTTTAAATAAAACCGTTCAAAAAATTTCGTGATTTTTTTAATGTTCTTTATTTAAATTATGTCCCCATTTTAGATTTCACTCTCCATCAAAGTTGATTTTTACTATTGCAAAAATAATGTGAACCCTTGAAATCAAATGTGACGAGCCGCCACTGTGGGCATTGTCAAAATAAAGGACTTTGCTAAATGTGAGCAGGATTTAATACGAAAGGTATGAGCAAAGCCGGGTGGGTAAAGCGCACTTGCGCACTCATAAATTAATTTAAATTCGCATGGGCCCAAGAAAGGACATAAGCTACTTTTTGTCGTGAAAACAAAACTTTATGGGTATTAGTTCAATTTTTGAATTCTTTGGGTGTTCCGGGCTTACGTCTATACAATTGAAAGTCGGTTCAGTTATAATTTTGTTGCACAACCTCAATGCATCGAGACTTTGTAGCAGAACGCGTTTTATTTGGTAGTGAAGGGTCCCAAATCGAATGTCATGCAAGCGACGGTTTTGAGGAAAAAATTCAAAGACAAACATTCTCATTCCACGGAATCGGCTTATTGAGAAAGAATTTGTACGTCGTGTACTGTAAACCAATTAAGTCAAAAAGCGGAAGGTTGGCCCACACGTTAATCTTCTTTGTTGCGTTTGTCTACGCCTAAGGAAGATTCATACGGCGACAAAATTGGAAAATTTGAACGGGAAATTGCAAAGTTTGTAAAAATTGATTTTCCATACATTTTCTACGGAGATTTTTTTTTTTTTTATTTTGATCGTAGTATACAGTGAGATCGCATTTCTCAAAAGCTATACATAGTTGGAATCAATAAAAATATTTTCAGGTGGTAGTGAAAATTATTTTAGTCAAAAAGTCAATTTTGGGTGGGACGAAGTTCGCCGGGCACACTAGTCTATACATAAATATTTTACAAAAATAAATTCAGATTCGCAAAGTGCTCTAAGATCTAAAAAACAAACATTGCTTTTTGGGGTACCAAACGAACATAAAAAGTGCTCTAAAAGAAACAAAAAGTGTTCGGGAAAGTAAGCGAATAGACCTATATATATAGTCTATACATAGAGTATTTCCCGAAGCTATCCCTTTCACAACTGTACTTTCTCTTACACTTAAACGTCAAACCAACTTATAGGAAAATAAACGAAATTTTATATGGCGGGAGATATGATTTATTTCGTTTGATAATTAAAAGGTTATGATAAAGTGCAAAATACTATCTAAAAACATTGCAGAATTAATATTGTTTGTGTCGGCTTTAAAAATATCTTGGCCTTTGGTGATGGTCTTACTGTTATTTAACTAATTTCCTTTCTATACCGATTTTGTTCTTATGAAATAATTAAAAATTTAAGCAATATTCACATTCCTAAGAAATTATTTTGATAAAAACAATAAGTATAAGGGTCTTTCCCGACCCTCTCAATTTGTTCTATGTAGCCGAGTTTATTCAGGGCATCTTGCGTAAGCAGGTAGCTCCATTTTTATACCCAACAAAAAACTTATTCAGTAAGTTATATATTATACACTTTACAAGTTAGATTTATGTCACTCTTAACATTTTTTAACAAACACTAACGTGGTAGTCGATTGGGCTTCTCAGGAGTTTTCTTTTCTTGTCTTTTCATCACTATTTATGTTTGATTGCTAAAAAAAAAAAACAATATTTTTCCGATTTCAAATCATTTATATGATTCCCACCACATAATCAAATCACAACTATCGTGGAATACGCCGAAGGGAGCGTTTCTCTCAAAATCAATACTTGGCATTGTAGAATACATTCGAAGTGAAAGATTCACCAGACGGTAAAGTGAATGCGTTTATCACGATCGAAGTGAAACTCCCCAAACAAACTGTGACATTTCAAATTAGCAGCTAAGTTCAACACATCAAATACATGAAAATGTTATTTTATTTAAACGAAAGCACTTAGTAAATCTGAGAGATAAATAAGCTCTACAAATAATTTGAATAACAATTTCATAAAACGTCATTTTATATGTCGGATGCTCTTTCCACATTGTTAAATATATTCTACTAAAATATAAGCCTACACTATCCATTTATCCATATAGCTACACAGGATAGGTGTTTTTATAAGCGTCTGCCTAACTAAGATCTGCGTAAGACGTGTTCATAAAGTCAGATTTTTGATCGAACAATTGCAGAAGATATGTTCGTAAACGTCATAAATGTCATCAGCGTCTGGCAGATTGTGCATCCACATTTTGTTGACTGCAGAAAGCGCAGGAGGTAAAAACATTTAAAGTGCGAAAAATTTGTTTTATTGTGATTTTTTACGTGTTTTGACAATTAAATTCAACTTTTTTTTAATGGAGAAATAAGCTGCGGCATGGTGGTGGCGAAAACCAAATTATTGTAATGATTTTTTTGTGATTTTTGTCTGACGTTTATGAACATTTAGTGACTACTTAAAATTGTACTAAAGCAGGCCTGCACTAGTGCTGCAGAATAAGTGTGTTCATTAACGCAACAAAAAAAAAAAGACGATTGTACTAGCGCAGATGTTCGACGTTTATGAAAACACCCGATGTATTATAGTAAGGTCAACTATAATCTTAATGGTAACACTTACTTTCTGGATGGTAATGAAACTGAGATGATAAGAACTTTTTTTGTGTTAAGAGGCGAATTAATCAATTAAAACTACGTGCCACATAGTCCTGATCTACCAATACTGTGTGATATCTGCAACCGTAGAGAGAGGGAGGATGTCGTATCATTTTATTGCGGTGTGTCCTATTTTAAACGAAACTAAAATGATTTACTTTGGAGTGAGAACACTTGAAAAGGAAGATCTGATGTCTGTTTTGAATGGTGACTGTGGCTGGAATAGGCTGTATAGATACTGTAAAATTGCTGTTAATTACCGAAAACGAATCAGAGATGGAGATTTTTGAAAATATTGTAGGTACTCTATTCGAACAAACAATTTTTTTTACGTTACCTAAACATTTCACTATTTTTCTTTTGAATTTAGATTATCTCGTTTCAAATAATGTTATAGGTAAATAAAAAAAAAATGTCAATCTGGTAGACGGCTCATTGCCAAACCAAAAGACTTTATGCTCATAAAATAAAATGCACGACTGGGTCGAAAAAAACACAATTCTCACAAATGAAGAGGAATCCCAATTGTAAATTGGATTTTTGAAAATCATGCAAGAGGCTTTCCAAGACGGAAGCATGAAGTTTGTGGTGTTGTAAAGGAGTTTTTATATGCTTGTCCCAGACAAAACGTATACAAAAACAATAATCCTGGATGATGAATATGAATATTTCTTACGAAAAAACTATGGTGATAATATAAAGGTCCCTTCTCATTTCTTTAACGGAGATGAATAAGGCTTTCTTGTAGTTCCAAAAGGTGGATCAGTTTTGGCTCCGAAAGGTTCAAGAAACGTTTACGAGCCAGATAAATGCAAAGTAAAAGAAAGTATAACTGTGATGTTTACTTTTTCCGCCAATGGGCCAATGATTATATGTGAGAACAACATGAAACATCTACCTACTAATTCTACCTCTTAATTTTATTAAATTATTTGTGTTATGTTTTTGTTTTTTACCATCTACCCACCTGTTTATCTAAAATTAAGTTCCTGTCTATTTATTTTGTTTTGTTAAGTAATAAAACGTAAAAAAAAAAAATGCATTTGAGTATTTTTGAAAATAACGGTTATTTTGTTAAAGAAAAAGAAAAGAAAAAAGATTAATATGCGGGCTCGTTATTGGAACAGGAAGAGCTCAAATTAGGAACATGAGGGCTCAGTACTAGACCACTCCGTATTTTTTAAATATTTTCTTTTTACTTAAATCATATGAAAACTAACGAAAAGATAAGTCATCTAATACAAAAAAAAATAGTCAATCCTTTATAAAAATAAAAACTTGTTTTGATACATAGCAGGTAATTTTGCGTAAACGGCAAAGTCAAAACTATCGTTAAGGGGACTCACTACTGGGGTTTTTACCCTTATACCTACTACATTTAAATGTGTATGAATATGTTTATGTTAGAGGTCGGCTTAAGCGCGAAATATTTATTAGATATCGCAGAAATTCTTTCCCTACATTTAGTTTCTTTGCATTTAAAATTTATAAATATTTCCCAAAGTCTGAAGCACCTTCTACTAATTTGTTTGAACTTTGCACCGAAACTAAACCCAATAGAGTAAAAAAAACGCATTGCAATAAAAAAAAAACATGATGATGCAATCCATGCCTTAGATCAATGATACTAGTATGTTCCTCAATTGGTCCCCATTTTGTGAAATTTATTGTAATACTACAATTTATTTATTTTTATGCTATATTTCGTTTAATAAAAAAAAAATAGCAACAACATTTTTTTTTATTTAATTTACTCATGACCCTGAAGTGAGTCATTATCCCCAAATTCCGCAAAATCCCCTCAGCGGCATGGTATGTGCGAGAGGTGAATAACATTTAAAATTTCATTACTTGATGAAGATGATGATGACCGGGAATAGCGTAAAAGTGGTGGTGGTTGAGCTGACATTGCCCCTTACTTGATTTGCGCTCGTGCTTGTATTCGCGCTGTAATTGCTTATCTCGCGCACCATCCATCCCAAGAGCAAAAAACTCGTATTCGTCGTTTTAAATATAATATACATAGATACATGGAGCAGCATCGCCTCTGTATCGCACGCAAAGGACATTATTTATCAAAGAAATAAAAATTAACGATCCAGCCATGAGAAATTTGCATCAATTATAAGGCGACCGACACAAAATAGAAATTCTTCATAAGGTTCAATCAATTAAACAGTAAAAAAACGTCCAAATATGTAATATTGTGTCTACATCTAAAAGAATTTCGGATACATCGAACGAGATAATTAAATTTCAATTTTCATTACCCCTAGTAGAAATATTTGGCAATGAAACAACACCGGCGAAAAAAATCTCAAAACTCAACGAAACAAAAACAAAATGGCAATTATACTTGACGAAATGCGAACCAAAATGGAATATGTTAAGCACCACCACACATGCCCATCGCAAAGTGCAGACAATATGGAACGAAACGAACAAAAAATGCGGTGGCGTCTTGCAATAATGGCAAATTCATCTTTCAATGCCGACTAGCGACTACCTTAGTTTCGAGGGGGGATGGGGGGAAAATGTGTGGCAAAACGAAAAATGAAATCCGGAAAAAGATATGGAAAGGCAAAGTAAAAGATTCATATCGTGGGCTTACCTTAAATGCAGCCTCGCAAAAATATTCACTGCTCAATCGCACGAAATCGTAGTGCTTTGCTCGATTATTTTTCTTCTCGTTTGTCAGATTTTTTTTTGTCCAACTGCATACAACACGAACACACAAATGCCTCCTACCAGTTTCTATCTCGCTTCTTCGCCTCTGTTGTCTGTCCCTACACGCACAAGTAACAAAAATTGGTCAGTAACATGAGTCTTTTTTTTCGGATATCTAGCCGCCCTTCCCACTGCGAAACACTATTCAATATCTAACAAAAAAAACCGATAAAACAAATGAATCTCACTCGCGAAGTTTTTTTTTTCTTTTTTCACTTTTTTGGTGCTCCTGCTCTTGGTTGCACACTTGTCTTCGCCCTTCTCTCCAGAAATTGCTCTTTGAGGTTATGAAATAGACAATTTTGTACCCATAAATTATACGGGAAACTTCTCACGTGTGTTTATTTGCCCCACTGCAAACTTTCTTTAAAATGCCTGCTGCAGAATAACAAAATAAAAAGCAAGACGGACGAGAGATCCTCCTTTACTTTACTTGTTCGAAACGATTTTTTGTTGTTTCGTTCTAGAACTGTTCCAACTCTTTCAAAGATTTTTTTCAATCACAACCTCATATAGTGCACTCGTTTGCACTTGCAGAGTTTTCAGTTGGTGTAAGATAAATTCAAGTTTATAAAATGCTTACCGTTTTTCTCGCTTGCTCGCCTAGACGTTTGGGGGCTTGCTGTTTTGTTGTACCACTGTGTATGCTCGGGGGATGAATGAGTGTAAGTGGATGGATGTGTGGTGTGAATGATGAGAACGGAATAGACAAAAGATTTCCTTTTTGCGAAAAAAAAATTCGAAGATTCTACTTCACTCGGACACAGTTTACTAGACGAAATTTATGTTTCTAGAGTTGGATTTTACGGAAAACGAGTTGCAGTTAGTTTAACTTTTGTATTTGGTTTGTTAAGTGGACAATTGAAAGCGATTTGTATGAATAAATTATAATTTTCTTCAACCGTCCCGAACAGGATAGAGAACACTTTCTTCTGTATAACTTCAAAATGGCGTCGACAAGAAGAAATTACGTATTTCGTTGAGTTTTGCCTGGCAGTAGAATTTCATTTCGTTTCAGTGGTCTTCTTGGGGAGTTTGAACGAATTTCTCGTTATTGAAGTTTGGGTCATCTAGTGGTGAGAATTAAACATTCATTTATTTTTTTCGTGCCAGAAATGTTATAAAATTTCGGTTTTTCAATTTCAATTCATCAAAATTTTTTATCTCATGAGTGTTTCTTAAACATCGATAGTTTTACATTTCGATAGTATCGATAGTTTTATGTGCTTACGATTTTCTAAGGACGGGGTTGTAAATTTGTCCATAATTTATTAATAAAAAAGAAATGTTTTAAAATGACTCGCATTTATATTTTATTATTGTTTAAGTTAAGATAAGACTGCATGCTAATCACGCATATATGAATGCCAACAAGCAAATGACCAGTGCCTTGATTTTGTGCGGTTTTCGTCGCAATTGCGGTTGCGGAACGGAAAGGGTTCACGTATAGGCGGATTCTATAAATGTGTGCGTGATGTCGAGAACTGACAGCTTCCAATATTTCCTCTTATATTGTAGCTTTGTTCCTGAAAATTCCAGGCGCGCTTTCCCATACGCAACCTATTTAGCAAAGATAATGGAATTAAAAATTGCATTATCTTTGCCATTTAGGTTGCGAGAAGGATGTCGGATGAGAACAACTGACAACAGCGTGACCATCGTGCGAAAATTTGGTACTTTTTTCGAGGAGCCTGATACAATTTGTTGCTACTTTGTTCCATTTTGTTAGTTGGAAAAGGTACTTCGGAAAGTTTACAAAAACTGTGATTTTAAAATAAATATGTTTGAAATATAATGCGGTTCCCTATCACAACACTATTTTCGGTTTAAGCGAGCCAATACTTGGTAAATATTGTGAGAAATTTCTAAATTTGCAGAAGAGTTTCAGAAAAGGCATTTTTTTCTTGCATCTTTTTCTTGCAACTTCTCAAAACTAAATTGAACGAGATCTTAAAATGTAGATACAAATATGAGTTGATATATTTACAGCCAATGTTTAATTAATTATTATATATCTATAATTTAAAATCAAGGCTTTAAGGTTTTCATTTTAAAATTTGTCAATCGAAAACAAATTGCATCTATTTTTTTAATTATCTTAAGGAGATTTCTAATTTTTTTTTTATCAATTGACTGTCTATATTGTAGTATTACGAGTGTAAAACAAAAACTATAATTTATAACCTTTCTCTAACACTCAGGGCAGTGAAACAAAAAAGTGCAATTAGTAAGGTCCCAGTTATAGCCCTAAGTAAAACGAAACCGTACCATTTTTTTTTTTTTTTTTTTTGCTTTTTTGATCACTTAAACTTGATTGTTAAACTCAGTCTTGATCTTAAAATGTTGCTTATGAATTATAAAGTTAGTTTATGAAATTCGTTTTTCTAAAATACGAATTTATACATTTTTCCGTACGAAAAACGTTTTCCGATCACAGAAAAATTTATAAATTCTTTTTCTATAAAATTGAAAGATAATCTGCTTTTTTTTTTATATAAACCAACTTTATACATAATTCATAAGCAACATTTTAAAACCAAGATTGAGGTCACCCACCAAGTTTAAGTGGCCAAAAAAATCAAAAGAAAATATGTGCGGTTCCGTGTTACGTATGGCTATAACTGGGACCTAAAGCTTCTCTCCAAATTTTGCAATTTTCGCACAACATTTTCACAAGTATTAGCTCGCCAAACGTTATAATAGTATTGTGATACTCAATTGCGTTCCATTTAAAACATATTTATTTGGAAATCACAGTTGTTTAAAGAATTTGCGAAGTTCCTTTTTCAACTAAAAAAAGGCAAAAAATACCAACAAATTGTATTAGAGTCCTCGAAAAAAGTTATAAATTTTTGCATAACGGTCACGCTAGTCCAGCGCGCGGTGCACTCACACATTAAAATCCGATTCGGAACGTTCCCTAGCGGTTGCGGAAAGAGTTCACGTATAGGCGGATTCTATAAATGTGTGCGTGATGTCGAGAACTGACAGCTTCCAATATTTCCTGTTCTATTGTAGTTTTGTTCCTGAAAATTCCAGGCGCGCTTTCCCATACGCAACCTATTTAGGTTGCGAGAAGGATGTCGGATGAGAACAACTGACAACAGCGTGACCATTGTGCGACAATTATGGTACTTTTTCCGAGTATCGCAAGATATATTTAGGTATGGACTAAGAAGATATGACCACATTTCGTCTTTCTCTAGATCGATTCATGGCATCACTCTTGACGACCTTTTTAAGATGAGAACGTTGATCTTGCTTTACAATATACTACAGACGCGCCAACCACCTTACCTGTTTAGCAAGATCCATTTTATGCGTTCAAGTAGAACTTTTGACCTCATACCAATGCGCTACAAATTTTTGGTCTCTGATGATGATGATTAGTTGTTTAAGTCCTTTCATTTTCTTTCGTTTTTTGTTGTCTGTCTTTAGGAATTTATAAATATGTAGTAAATATTTATCTAACAATTCTTTGAAATATGTTTTTGAATTTAAATCTATATTTTTATAAATGAACAAGTACTTTTCCACTCATAATACTCATCCACATAACATTATACTTTTAATTTTAATTTTGAACTAGAATTTTTCACTGAAACTTGCACAGGATATTAAATTATTTATAGATATTAAATGTGTAAGGATATTAAATAAAGATTTGAATTTTTTTTTGGATTTAAACCCTAATACAATTTGTTGCTAATTTGTTCCTTTTTGTTAGTTGGAAAATACACTTCGGGGAATTTTCAAAAACTGTGATTTCAAAATAAATATGTATGTTTTAAATGTAACGCTGTTCCCTACACAACACTATTTTCGGTTAAAACGAGGCAATACTTGTGAGAAAATTCTAAATTTGCAGAAGAGCTTCAGAAAAGGCATTTTTTTTTTCTGTGCAATTTTTTAAAACTAAATTGAACGAGATCTTAAAATGTGGATATAAATATGAGTTGATATATTTACAGCCAATGTTTTATTAATTATTATTATATTTATAATTCAAATTCAAGGCTTTAAGGTTTTCATTTTAAAATTTGTCATTCGAAAACGAATTGTATCTTTTGAACTAGGTATCTTAAAAAAATTTCTAATGTGTTTTTATGAAAATTTCTATGAAAATGATACATTTTTATACAATGATACAATGTTTTATTAATTATTATTATATTTATAATTCAAATTCAAGGCTTTAAGGTTTTCATTTTAAAATTTGTCATTCGAAAACGAATTGTATCTTTTGAACTAGGTATCTTAAAAAAATCTCTAATGTGTTTTTATGAAAATTTCTATGAAAATGATACATTTTTTTTTAAACTACCTATAATTTATAAACTTTCTCTAACACTCAGGGCGGTGAAACAATAAAGGGCAATATTACTAAGGTCCAAATGCCATACGTAAAACGAAACCGTACCAATTTTCTTTTGCTTTTTTTGACCACTTGTTGGTTGAACTCAATCTTGGTCTTGAAATGTTGCTTTTGAATTAAAAAGTTAGATTATCAAAAAAATGTATGTAAATGATCTTAAAATTTTCTAGAAAAATAATTTATTCATTTTTACGTACGAAAAACTTTTACTGATCAACTTCTCAGTCAATTCCACAAAAACCGAATCATTCCACTGAAGTATTTCATTTCTTTACTGTTCCATCTATCAGGAACTTTTTTTCTGATGGATCCAATCAGTGGCACAAAGGGGGTAGGGTTGATTCGATACCAGTGCCTTGATTTTGTGCGGTTTTTGTCGCAATTGCGCTAGGGAACGTTCCGAATCGGATCTGAATGTGTGAGTGCACCGCGCGCTGGACCAGTGTGACCGTTGTGCAAAAATTTGACACTTTTTTCGAGGACTCTAATACAATGTGTTGGTACTTTTTCCCTTTTTTTAATTGAAAAAGGAACTTAACAAATTCTTTAAACAACTGTGATTTCCAAATAAATATGTTTAAAATGTAACGCGGTTGAGTATCGCAATACTATTATAACGTTAAGCGAGCCAATACCTGTGAAAATATTGTGCGAAAATTGTAAAATTTGCATAGAAGCTTTAGGCCCCAGTTAAGGACTATTCACATGAGAGCGAACTGCGAACACGCATTCGTGGTTTCTGACACTTCATTCACATGAAAACATTTTTTGGTCGCAGATACCCGCGTATCAGTTTCATTTTTAAAGGTTAAGTTCGAACGAATTTTTCATTCGTGGGTTTGTGGATCGCGACTGTTTTGTGTGGATTGTGAATAAAGTGTGACAGTTCGCGGCAAGAATTTTCAATTCGCGGGAAAATGGCTTTAATTGTTAATTTAGCTGTTTAAATCAATTGAGAGTAATGTTTTTGTTTAGATGTTAGATTAATTAAATATAATGGTTTTGTGATAGAACAAATACAAATTTTCAATTCATAAATGCAGTTATGTTAGGAATAATTTATTGAATGCAAACACTTCCTAAGATTTATTTTTGTGAACACGCCTTAAGCACTGAACTCTTTCGTTTTACTTTCTGTCATATTTGAAATACATTAAAAACTTGCTTTTTGTAACAACGTGGAATCGTAAGCATTTTTATTATTCCTCTTAGATTAACTGCGTGGCCTCAATTTTATCAACAGGTTATGGGCCCAGGCCAATCATAATCAGGTAAAAGAGTTTAATTAAATTAAATAATAAAAATGGAAAACGATTTGGTACGTGTAAATAATTTGCAAGGCGGCGAGGGATGGGCAATATGGAAATTTCAACTAAAAGTATTGCTCAACGCCGGAGAAATTTTCGAAGTGGTATCTGGAAGTATGGCGAAGCCCGTTCTCCGAAAAATGGGGTCAGAGACAGATGCTGAAGCGGAAGCGAGATTCAAAGTGGAATTGAAGGCTTGGAATAAACTTGATAGTCAAGGGCAGAAAATAATTGCAACTGCGGTCGGCCAACAGCCGATGATGCATATAATGCATTGTTCAAGTTCCAAGGAGATGTGGGATAAGTTACACTCAGTGTATGAGCACAAATCTTCCACCAGTTTGCATTTATTGCAACAGCAATTCTATGGTTTGAGTCTAAATTCATCAGACAGCATGGCATCTCACATATCGAGAGTTGAGGAGTTGGCTCAGCGGCTGAAGGAGGCTGGTGAGGCAGTGTCGGAATCAATGATTGTAACAAAAATATTGATGACACTACCAGACAGGTATAATTATTTTTTCAGCGCGTGGGAGTCAACAAGTGACGACAAAAAGACTCTGTCAAATTTAACAGCGAGATTGATGATGGAGGAATCGCGCTTAGAAGCTCAACAAGGGGATGGTAGGGATGTGTCTGCTTTTGTTGCAAGAAAAAGTTCACGTAGTTCAGAAGGAGAAAGTAGGAAGAAAAAGGTCTTTAAATGCTTTTTATGTCACAAGGCAGGTCATTTTAAAAAGGATTGTCCTTCGCGAAATACAAATGGTAAAACTGATGATAGCGGTCAGGAGGGTAATCGCAGAGCTTTCATTAGTGAGGTCTATATATTGAATAGTGAAATAGATGGGGACAGAAAGTGGTTCTTAGATTCAGGTGCGAGTGTCCATATGGCCATACATCGAGAATGGTTCGTTAAATACCATCAGCTAGAGACTCCCATTCCTGTTCAAATTGGCGATGGTCGTATTCTTCAGGCGTATGGAAGAGGCAACATTAATATCTTGGCGCGTGTTGGTACTAAGTGGACTCCATGTGTTTTGAAAGATGCTTTGTATGTTCCTGATCTGCGTCTTAATTTGTTTTCACAAGGATCTGCGCTGGATAAGGGGTTTGTGTTGAAATCAACAAATACAACTTGTCAATTTTTGGAAGGAGACACTATAGTTGCAGTGGGAGTAAGGCATAGAAAGATTTTCGAGATGCAATTCAAGGTCGAAGTCAGAAGCGTGTCTGCGGAAATTGCTGCTGTGAATTTTGCTAGTACTGAAAGTCTAAAAGTGTGGCATGAGCGAATGGGGCACCAAAACATTCCTCAAGTGTGAATGCCTGAAACCATTCGTCAACGATCTGATAGGTCCCTATCAGTGCGGTTTTAGGCCCGGTAAGTCCACGACCGATCAAATATTCACACTACGGCAGATCCTGGAGAAAACCCAAGAAGTCCAGATCGATACACACCATCTTTTTATCGATTTTAAGGCCGCATATGACAGCATTTATAGAGACGAGCTATACAGAGCCATGTCTAGTTTTGGCATCCCTGCCAAACTTGTCAGATTGTGCAGAATGACGATGGAGCATGCTCGCTGCTCCATAAAGGTCGGAAACAATCTCACCGAGACCTTTGATGTCAAAAAAGGATTTAGACAAGGCGACGCGCTGTCATGTGACTTCTTCAACATCATTCTTGAGAAAATTGTGCGAAACTCACAAGCCAACACCAGAGGCACAATTTTCCATAAGTCTGTGCAACTACTTGCATACGCTGACGACATTGACATTGTTGGCAGAACACAGCGAGCTGTTACTGGAGCGTTTGCTAGTATTAGTACAGAAGCGGCAAAAATGGGTTTAATGGTGAATGAGGGTAAAACAAAATATATGCTGTCAAGAAGAAGGGACACACAACATCGACGAATCGGATAGAACGTCACGATAGACAGCTATAACTTTGAGGTAGTTAGGGACTTTGTCTACCTCGGCTCCGCTATAAACTCTGATAATGACATCACATCAGAAATCAAGCGAAGAATCACACTTGCCAACCGCTGTTTCTTTGGCCTAAGACGGCAATTGATTAGTAAGGCCTTGTCAAGAAGCACTAAGGAGATTCTATATAAGACTCTCATCATCCCTGTCCTGATCTATGGCGCAGAAGCATGAACCCTAGCAAAAACGGATGAGGATCTTCTTGTTCGCTTCGAACGCAAAATTCTTCGAGTGATTTTTGGTCCCGTTTGCGTTGACGGGATTAGGAGGAGAAGATTTAACAGCGAACTCTACGAGCTGTACAGCGACATCGACCTGGTCAGAAAAGTACGCATTAGTCGTCTAAGATGGTTAGGACATGTAGAGCGAATGGACACCAACGCTCCGGCCCGGAGAGTCTTCGATTCCAACCCGGAGGGACAACGCAGTAGAGGAAGACCTCGCCTGAGGTGGCGCGCTCAAGTGGAAGGGGACCTCAACCAACTTGGTGTGCGCAACTGGAGGCAGTTAGCCAAAGATCGCGCTAACTGGAGAGGCGTATTGGTTGAGGCCCAGGTCCACCCATGACTGTAGCGCCACCTTAAGTAAGTAAGTAAATGCAGTTAAATTGATTTTTTCGCAATTCGCCTATTCGCAGTTCGCTCTCATGTGAATGGTCCTTTATAGCCATACGTAAAACGAAACCGTACAAATTTTCTTTTGCTTTTTTTGACCACTTAAACTTGATGGTTGACCTCAACATTGATCTTAAAATGTGGCTTATGAATTATAAAGTTAATTTATCAAAAAAAATAAGCAAATTATCTTTCAATTTTCTAGAAAAAAATTTATTAATTTTTCTGTGATCGGAAAACTTTTTTCGTACGGAAAAATTTATAAATTTTTATTTTGGAAAAACTAATTTGATAAACTAACTTTATAATTCATAAGCAACATTTTAAGAACAAGATTGAGATCAGACATCAAGTTTAAGTGGTAAAAAAACAGAAAATTTGTACGGTTTAGTTTTACGTATGGCATTTGGACCTTAGTAATGTTGCCATTTATTGTTTCACCGCCCTGAGTGTTAGAGAAAAGTTATAAATTATAGGTTGTTTTACAAAAAAAAAAGAACATTTTCATAGAAATTTTCATATTTAAAAAAATCTTAAACAAACAAAAACACAGAGATTTTTTTAAGATAGTTCAAAAAATAGATGCAATTCGTTTTCGAATGACAAATTTTCAGTTTTCCTAACTTGGTTCAGGGTGATCAGGAAGATGTAGTGCCAGCGTGGAGATGCTCAGATTTTATTATACGATCATAATCTTAACGATAAAGTGGGCATATGCGAATTTTGGGAAAAAAGCAGTTTTCTTAAAAATGGTTAAAATGAAAACCTTAAAGCCTTGATTTTGAATTATAAATATATAATAATTATAAAACACGCTGCTTCGATTACTATATGGTACAACCACCATTGCTTTATTAACCAGTGCCTTGATTTTGTGCGGTTTTTGTCGCAATTGCGGTTGCGGAAAGGGTTCACGTATAGGCGGATTCTATAAATGTGTGCGTGATGTCGAGAACTGACTGCTTCCAATATTTCCTGTTCTATTGTAGCCTTGTTCCTGAAAATTCCAGGCGCGCTTTCCCATACACAACCTATTTAGGTTGTGAGAAGGATGTCGGATGTGAATAACAGACAACAGCGTGACCGTTGTGCGAAAATTTGGTACTTTTTCCGAGGACCCTGATACAATTTGTTATAATTTGTTCCTTTTTGTTAGTTGGAAAAGACACTTCGGGGAGTTTTCAAAAACTGTGATTTCAAAATAAATAATGTTTAGAATATATGTAACGCTGTTCCCTATACAACACTTTTTTTCGGTTTAAACGAGGCAATACTTGTTAAATATTGTGAGAAAATTTTAAGCTTGCAAAAGAGCTTCAGAAAAGGCATTTTAGAGATCTTAAATGTGGATATAAATATGAGTTAATATATTTATAATTCAAAATAAAGGCTTTAAGGTTTTCATTTTAAAATTTGTCATTCGAAAACGAATTCCATCTATTTTTTTAACTATCTTAAGGACATCTCTAATGTGTGTTTATTTTTTTTACATGAAATTTTACATGAAAGTGATCAATTTACCGTCTGTATATATTAAGAGCGTAAAACAAAAACTGTAATTTATAACCTTTCTCTTACACTCAGGGCGGCTAAACAATAAAGGGCAATATTACTAAGGTCCAAATATCATACGTAAAACGAAACCGTACCAATTTTCTTTTGCTTTTTTTGACCACTTAAACTTGATGGTGGACCTCGATCTTGATCTTAAAATGAAATGTTGATTATGAATTATAAATTTAGTTTATCATATTCATTTTTCTAAAATAAAAATTTATAATTTGTTCCGTACGAAAAACGTTTTCCGATAACAGAACATTTAAAGATAATTTGCTTATTATTATTACTTTTTCTTTTTCTTTTTTTTTTATAAACTAACTTTATAATTCATAAGCAATATTTTAAGACTTAGATTAAGGTAAACCATCAAGTTTAAGTGGTCAAAAAAAGCAAAAGAACATTTTTACGGTTCCGTTTAACGGGTGGCTATAACTGAGGCCTAAAGCTTCTCTGCAAATTTTACAATTTTCGCACAATATTTTCACAGGTATTGGCTCGCTTAACGTTATAATAGTATTGCGATACTCAACCGCGTTACATTTTAAACATAATTATTTGGAAATCACAGTTGTTTAAAGAATTTGTTAAGTTCCTTTTTCAATTAAAAAAAGGGAAAAAGTACCAACACATTGTATTAGAGTCCTCGAAAAAAGTGTCAAATTTTTGCACAACGGTCACGCTGGTCCAGCGCGCGGTGCACTCACACACTCAAATCCGATTCGGAACGTTCCCTAGCGCAATTGCGACAAAAACCGCACAAAATCAAGGCACAGGTTTCCCACAATTAAATAATTCAACGATATTCAATAATTGGAAATTTAGAATAAAAATTTTATTAGAAGAAAAAGGTGTGTCGTATGTATTAAAACAAGATGGCGGTACACAAGAAAAGTTTGCGAAAGATGATCCAAAAGCGAGATCTATCATTGTGCAGTGTTTGCCTGAAAAATATTTGGACATTGTTAAAGCAAAAAGTGCCAAAGAAATGATCAACTTATTGGAGGGAATGTTTGAACGAAAAAGTGTTTTTAACAAATTGCATTTGCGAAAGAAACTTCTAATATTCAAATGTTCGTCGAATGAAAATATGCAAGATCATTTCCTAACATTTGATAATTTGTTGGCAGAAATTGAAGCAACAGGAAGCCAATTAGATGAGTCAGATAAAGTTTGCCACCTACTATTGACCATGCCTGAGGAGCATGACAATGTGATTACGGCTCTTGAAACTGTAAGCACAGATAAAGATTTGACTATTGATTTTGTTAAATCAAGGCTGCTAGATGCTGAAATTAAATTAAAAGGTAAGGAAAAAAGTAATGACACAGAAATGAATTTTCTTATTTCCTGCTATAACTGCGGCAAAAGGGGCCATAAATCATATGAATGTAGAGGTAGCAATTATAATAATAATTTAACAGATAGACAAGGAATCAATTCACGTAGACGAGGGTTTTCGCGAGGTCGAGGTATGCAAAGGGCAGAGGTACGAGTACATCGCGTGGAAGATGGCGTGAAAGAGGTACAGTCCGGCTCAACTCGGCAACAGAAGAAGACGATGAGCTAGGATTCTACGCTTTTTCTACACACATAGAACTGCCAAAAGAAAAAAATGAAATACAGCTAATAATTCACTCAGGGGCAACAGAAACTCTAGTTCAAGAAAAATATGAAGGTAAAATGGTTTATATTAAAATATTAGATGATCAAATTATAATAAAAATTGCAAATGGGGAGCAATTGATTGCCACGAAAAAAGGAACGTTTTAAAACTGTTTTAGGTGGGAAAGTTATAAATATTAATGCGTTGCTTGTTCCTAGATTAAGTCACAATCTAATATCGGTAAAGAAATTAATGGAAAATGGGTTCACCATCAAATTTTCACACAATGAACTAAAAATAACTTAATCTTATTTCACTTGCTATGGTGAAAACTATGGTAGGCTTTTTGTTATAAATATGAAAATATATGAGACAGAAGCATGTAACTTGACTGACAATAACTTGTGGCACAAAAGACTGGGGCATATTAATAGAAAAAGCCTAGCAAAAATGAAACTCCCATACAGTAACGAAATCTGTGGGCCTTGTATGGAAGGAAAGTCCACAAGATTACCGTTTCACAGAATTCTAACAAACAAATCATCACGGATTGGAGATTTAATTCATTCCGATGTAGCTGGACCTGTAAAAATAGGTTCTAATGAAGGATTCAGATATTTTCAAACAATAATAGACGATTATTCTCATTTCACTGTAGTACGTATGCTACGAAATAAATCTGAAGCTGCAAATAGATTAGTTGACTACATAAAGAAGCTAGAAACTGAGAAAGACATACAAATTAAAAGGATAAGATGTGACAATGGAGGGGAGTTTTCACCAAACTGGTTCAAAAATTTTTGCAGTCATCGAGGAATTCGAATCGAATATACATATCCGTACAGTCCACAACAAAACGGAACTGCAGAAAGAATGAATCGCACGCTATATGACTAAGCGAGGACTATGCTCAACGAAGCAAATTTACCAAAGAACCTGGTAGCGAATCGATTTTGTGCGCAGCCTATTTAGTAAACAGATCACCGTCACAGGCTATTAATTTTAATATTCCAGCGAAACGTTTTCATAGAAAACTAGATTTGCACAAACTAAGAATTTTTGGATCAAGGGCATGGATGGTAAATGTTTCCAAAAATGATAAACTTGAGCAAAGAGCAAAAGAGGTAAGAATGGTTGGGTATGCTAGACAGGTTACAGACTGTGGGATCCTGAGAAAGATGTTGTTAGAGAATCAAGAGATGTACGAGTTAATGAAAATAATATAAGTTAGATAACGAATATCAGTATAACGATTACAAAGAATTTGAAGAATCGCAAGTAGATAATGATGAGAAAAAAATCGAAAACAGCAAGATGAAAATACTCAACAATCAAATGATAATGAGCAATTCGATAAAAATAAAGAAACAACAAAGAGTGGACGGCAAATCCTCATATCAAGACGATCCGCAAACATATAAAGAAGCATTAAAAAAAGGATGGAAATATACTATAATCAACGAGTTAGACGCACATAGAAAAATGAAAACTTGGACTATTACAGAACTACCTGAAGGAAAAGAAATTATAGATACAAAATGGATATTTCGAACAAAGGAAACTGGAGTGAGGAAAGCCAGATTAGTAGCTAGAGGATATCAGCTTAAAGAAGAGAAGGATTTCGGGAAAAACTATGCAAGCAGTACAAAATTCGTGGATGATCAGACAGTTAGATGTGCCAACTGCATTTTTAAATGGCAAATTAGAAACAGAAGTATACATAAAACCACATGAAGGAATCAATATTGAAAGTGGTAAAGTTCTAAAGTTAAACAGAGGATTATATGGATTAAGAGAAAGTCCGAAATGCTGACTTGAATGACTTTTGTCTATATATAGCAGAAAAAAAGGAATGTGTGGCTTGTGCTATATGTGGATGACATTATTCTAATAGGAGATGAATTAAATGTCATTATAAAAGAACTAAGAATGGAATTTGAAGTGAACGATTTTGGTGAGCCAAGTTCATTTCTAGGAATGGAAATAGAGAGGAGGAATGATGTCTTAAAAATCACTCAACGAAAAGAAATTGATAAAATGTTGGAGAAGTTTGGTCTAAAAGACTGTAAAGGAGTTAATACACCAATGACGAAAGGATTTCAAGTTGACCCGAATGAAAAAATAGAAGATGTGCCATATAGGCAACTGATTGGCGGCTTAATGTTTATATCAACTGTATCGCGACCAAATATAACCTTTGCAACCTCGTACCTAACCCAGTATTTAGATAAACCAACAAAAAGTCTGTGGACACAATCTAAAAGAGTACTTCGATATCTTAAAGCAACTAATGACCTTGGATTAATATGCGTTAAAAATAGTAAAAATAATTTAATAGAAACCTACTCAGATGCGGACTGGGAAGGAGATCACACAGACCGAAAAAGCGTTACTGGATCAATAACATTGTACAATCGCAACATTGTAGCATGGTTTTCAAGAAAACAAAATTGTGTGGCATTGTCGACGGCCGAGGCTGAATACATTGCAGCAGCTACCACAGCACGTGACTTAATGCATATTAAAGGAATTGTTAGAGACTTCATCAGTGGCAAGGAGGACCAACAGGATCTTAAATGTGTACCTATTATATATGGACAATAAAGGTGCTATGGAACTAACGAAATCATTTGAAAACAGCAAGCGTGCTTAACATATAGATATTAAAAATCATTTTATTAAAGATTTGGTAAATTCAATTCAATCAGAAAATAACTTATCAGATATGTTAACTAAGATTTTGTCTAATGAGAAATTAAATTGCATAAGAGATACATTGAACATTACTTAAAAAAGAAAAACTATAATAATAATTGATATCTTAGTATGCTATGAAAACTTTAATTTTTGATACACTTTGTTAACCAAATGTTAATCTCATGAAAACTTTTGACTATGTTTAATTCCATAAATTAATCAATTAATCATTTACATTAAGGCATACATAACACTGTTTTTTGAAATATATGAATTGAAGTAACTATATAAAATTGAATTTAACGTAATCGATTTAAAGTCCTAAACCCCGTTTAAATCGAGGCGGGCTGTTAAGTTACATTATCTCTGGTTAATAAAGCAATGGTGGTTGTACCATAAAGTAATCGAAGCAGCGTGTTTTATAATTAAATAATAATAATTTCAAAAGTATTTACTTGGATCGAATCAACCCTAAGTGGGGGTTGGTTTGTTGTATTTAATTGTTTTAGGCCCGGTTTCTTCAATCTTGGTTATCTTTAATCATCGTTTATTCCAGCTGGTAACCATCGAATGCGTTTGTTCAGCAAAATATTAACCAGAGAATCAGTAGTTTACGTAAAATTCAACCGAAAAAGTTGGAACAGTATGAAAATGATTTTTTTTTCGTTTCGGCGGTCATAGCGAAAAATCTGTCAGAAAAATGTTTCCCTATTAAGGGCCGGTCTGTTCACAGCCGGTTAAAGCCTTGTGTTGCTGCAGAAGACAGCGTAGTGTGGTGAATCAGGCACTTAGGAATTGTGGTGAATCAGGAACTTAGGAATTGTGGTGAATCGGGCACTTGGTCACCCTCCAAGTTCCACTTCCAATTGGAGACTGGAATCTGTCAAGTTAGCTAATTCTAGAACCATCTAGAGAAAGTTGGAATATACTTCTGGAATATTCGCTGATAGGTGGCAGAGCGGACATAAAAGGGGCGCGTTGAGAATAGAGATGTACAGTTGATTTTTAAACCGTGATTGGTAAAGTTCGAAAGAGTAATCGGTTGTGAGATAAATAAGTGTAAAGTAATACAGTGAATAAAGCGATTGGATTGAAACGTTTAAGAATTGATTTAAGTGATACTGTTTTGGTACTAAATAAGTGAATATTTAGAAAATGTAAATAAAGTGATTTTATTGGAAAAGTTAAACAGAATAGCGTTTTATCTTTTCGAATCCCAGCCTGAATGTAACATTGGTGTCAGAAGTGGAATAAAACTTATTCTGTGCTAAGTGTCTAAGTGCTACTATTAAGACTAAGGTAAAAAAAAAAAAAGTAAATTTGTGAATTTTGAAATTACAAAAGACAAACAAAATGGGTCGTTTATTGCTACATCTAAGTATACCCCAATTAAAAAGTGAACTAGAAAAGCGGAGGGAAAAATGACCTCATACTTCGTCTGCAGGAAGCTGTCGAATGCGAGGGAGCAGATCCGAAATCCATGCTATTCGACGTGGTAGAAGAACAAGTAAGTAGGGTAAAACTGGGTAATACCGGTCTTTTCAACAAAAACTCAAATAAAACGAAATTCGTTATTTAAATAATACCTTTACTTCACTTTTTATTAAATTCATATGTTTTTGTATTATTATAAACATAAAAAAAGGTAAATGAACAAAACGGAAAAAAGTTATACAAAAAACAAAAAATGACCGGTATTAGACGCATGGTCGGTTAATTCCGGTCAGCAATTCTGGTAATGGCGGTCATTAATATTTATTTAAAATATAATTAGGTATATTTATTTTTAGTTTTCACATAAATCGCGAAATGTTTGATCTGTGTTGCAAGTTCATTTTCCAGGTCTTTGTTAAAAACCGTGTGTCCCCCCAGAGATGGCTCATAAAAGTTTTTTTTTTTTATACGTTCTGGCAGTGTCGAAAATGCTATTTTAGTAGACCTGGCCGCGGCGCGAATGGACATGGCAATCAGAAAGGACTTAAATCCTAAAGAACTAAATCTTGACGATTTCTCGGATATCGAAATCTGTGGCAGTAAATTTGATCTCACCTCTTCAAAAGTATTCATTGTGTGTGTCTATATACCTCCCAGAACACCGCTTGCCGTGGTGATTAGATATTTGGATGCCATTCGCTACGTTGAAAATCATACATCCGCTTCTGACAGACTTTTTGTCTTTGGTGACTTTAACCAACCCAAAATTGATTGGAGTGCCGGAGATATTGATTGTACGTATCTCACTCATGTCAATATCTTATCACCTATTGAAGCTGAAATCATTGACTGCTTTCAATCGATTGGACTCTTTCAACTAAACCCAATTAAAAACCATCAGAATCGCTCGTTGGACCTCATATTCTCAAATTATAACGATGATACTTATGTTACTAGAAGTCTAACTCCGCTGGTTCCTGAAGACACCTATCATCCCTCATTATATTTGTTTTGTCACATAGAGTTTAATGTTTTAAATATTTCTACTTCTTACAAATTTGATTTTAAAAATGCTAATTATAATAACATATGTAATGAGCTTCACAATTTTAACTGGAGTCCATTTTTAACTCTAGAAATAGAAGAACTCTGCTCGATATTTTATCGCGTTTTAAAAAACTTAATTTTTGGTTTTGTCCCGGTTGTTCAAATTAAAAATAGTATTAATAATATTTGTCCTTGGGATAATGATGAAACACGTAGACTTAAAATTCTTAAAAATAGAGCCTATAGAAAGTGGCGGTCGAGTATGTCGAATGATGACTATACTTTATATCGTCATCTCAGAACCGAGTTTAGATCTTCTATATACCATGCCTACTTGGCTTATATCAATGATGTCGAATCCAAAATCAAATTATCGCCAAAATTTTTTTGGAATTTTGTTAATTTACAAAAAAATAGTGATGGCTTTCCGGCTTCATTCTCCTATGAAGATCGGTCAATAGATGATCCCCGCGTTATCTGCAATAGTTTTGCAGATTTTTTTCAATCTGTATATTCTAATCCTAGTTCTGTTTTAGATGAACACTTTTTTTCTTATTTAGGTGCATCACATTCCTCTATTTTTAGTAACATCGCTTTTCCCGAAGATATGATACTGAGTAAACTTAAAAATTTGCCCCATAATTTTAATCCTGGACCCGATGGTATTCCAGCAGGCTTTTTAAAAAAGTGTGCCCTTCCTTTACATTCCATACTTTGCCACATATTCAATGTATCGTTGAAGACAGGTATCTTTCCTTCCCTATGGAAAAATTCTTTTATAGTACCAATATTTAAATCCGGTAGGAAAAATAATATTGAAAATTACAGAGGGATCTGTAAACAATCGTCCATTCCTAAACTGTTTGATGAGTTGGTGACTGATGAGTTAAATTTTTTCTGTAAAAATTTAATTTGCAATAACCAACATGGCTTTGTAAAAAACAGATCCACTGCTACAAATCTTCTTCTTTTTACAAATTTTGTTATTAGTGAGATATCTAAGGGTAATCAGGTCGATGCCATTTACACTGATTTCAGTAAAGCGTTTGATCGAGTTGATCACAAACTTCTTCTTTACAAACTTGAACGTTTAGGGTTTCCTACAGTTTTTCTTAGATGGCTATCATCCTATCTAAGCAATAGATACCAGTTTGTAAAGTTTCGAGGACACTTATCCAAAGAAATCATTGTAACATCTGGTGTCCCACAAGGAAGTCATATAGGACCACTCTTATTTATTTTATTCGTTAATGATGTTGTCAAATTTGTTCCACATTGCAATATCCTGATGTTTGCCGATGACTTTAAAATATATTCTTCATGCAATGATCCGAATAGTTTTCATAGATTGAATGCACATCTCCAAGACTTCGTTTTGTGGTGCAATAAAAACTACTTGTCCCTTAATGTTAGTAAATGTTCGGTCATTACTTTTTCCCGTCGTTCCTCGCCTTTCATTCACGCGTATTCCTTCATAAGTAGTGTTATTCCGCGTGTATCTTTGATAAAAGATCTAGGTGTTATGTTAGATAGTAAACTATCCTATATTTACCACTATGAATATGTAGAGCGTAGCCTATACCAATAAAAAATACGACGCCGAATTTCTCTACGTTATAATTATTTATTTTAATAGAACGAAAGTAAATTAAATGAGTTAGCACAAGGCGATGTGGACGGCTGCCGATTGAAGACTGTGGTTGAGGTGGCTGGCGAACGACGATGATGACTGCTCGCTAACTGTTGCACTGTTGGTATATGACATCGGATGTTTTTTCTTTTACCGTGTTGCTCACGACGATGGCGACTGCTCGCTAACTGTTGCACTGTTGGTATATGACATCGGATGTTTCTTTTTTCTTTTACCGTGTTGCTCACGCGATGTGTTTTTTTGTGAAGGCGGCTGGCTGCGACAGTTAAGTTGTTATGTGTGTGTTCACCACATATCTCCCCTTCTTAAAAGAAATGAAATTTAAAGATGGTTAAAAGAAAAATGATTGAAAGTAAGTAATGTAAAGAAAGCTATGAAGGCAGATTGAATCGGACTGTTCTGTGTCTCCTGGGTGCGGAAGTTGACGGGACTTCTGTTTCGTTGTTCTGTGTCCGATCCCCTTCTTCAACTCGGACGTCTTCGTGAAGCATAAATGCTGGTTTGAGTCTATCAATTGAGATCGGTGTATTTCTTCCTCTGACGAGAACCACGAAGTACTTTTCGAATTTTTCTAGCACTTTATATGGTCCATCGTATGGTGTAGCGAAAGAATGGCGTATATGGTCGTGGCGGACGAAGACATGTGAGGTTTGTCGGAGGTTTTTGAAAACAAATGTCGAGCGCTGTCCATGACGAGACATTTCTTGTGGAGCTAGGTTCTTAAAATGCGTCTGAAGAATTTGCACTAGGACTGGAGCTGATGTATTTCGGGTCGATGGACGCAGAAATTCCCCTGGCAAACGAATCGGTTCACCGAGGACAAGTTCAGCAGGCGTTGCCTGAAGGTCCTCTTTGAATGCGGCTCGGAGTCCAAGAAGTACAATAGGTAGGGCTGAAGTCCATGTATCGCCATTGCATAAAAGTGCTGCTTTGAATTGCCGGTGAAAGCGTTCGACCAATCCATTTGACTGCGGGTGATAGGGCGTCGTTCGAAGATGCTTACAGCCAAGAAGTTTAGTCAAGCATCTAAACAGGTCGGATTCGAACTGCCTCCCAAGGTCCGAAGTAATGCGCAGTGGTACACCAAAGCGTGCGATCCAGGATAAAAGCAGGGCCTCTGCAACAGATTCAGCGGTTCCATTTGACAAGGGGATGGCTTCCGGGAAACGCGTAAACCGGTCGATGATCGTCAGGCATTGATTAAATCCTTTAGATGGTATGAGGCTGACGAGGTCAATATGGATGTGCTCGAAGCGCTTTGTAGGTGGTTGAAAACTGGCGATTGGCGAAATTGTGTGACGTGTTGTTTTGTTTGCTTGGCACGGTATGCAGCATTTGACCCACTTTGAACAATCTCTGTTCATAGATGGCCAAAAAAAACGATTGGCGATGAGTTTCCTTGAGGCGCGTTGTCCAGGGTGTGCCAAAGAATGCAATGAGTCGAATATTCTTTTGCGCAACTGACGCGGCACGTAAGGTCGTGTTGTACCGGTGGAAATGTCGCTATAAATTTCGGCTTCGGAGCTGTCGAGTTTTATACGGCATAGTTGGACGCTGGAGGATGTGTTGTTGAGAACGTCTTGAAGTTCGGTGTCGTTCGCTTGCGCTTGCGCTATCTCGCTCGGTGATACTGCTGGCTCGATAGCATCGACGCGTGACAGCGTATCTGCAACAGTATTCTCCGAGCCGGAAACATGCCTAATGTCAGTGCTGAATTGCCCGATGTAGTCCAATCTTCTGAACTGCCAAGGTGAAGCTCGCTCTGGTCGTTGTTTAAACGCGTGCACAAGTGGCTTGTGGTCAGTGTAAATAACGACATGTCTTCCTTCGAAAATGTGTCGGAAATGACGCACGGCTTCGTAAACAGCGTTGAGTTCCCTATCGTAGGTTGAGTGCTTCTGAGTGGAAGGTGACAGTTTCTGACTGAAAAAGGCTAAGGGTTGCCAAGAACCTTGACATCGTTGCTGGAGTACTGCTCCAATGGCCTGCTCCGAGGCGTCCGTGAAAATGGACCACTCTGCGTTGACGTCTGGATGGGCGAGCAGAGCAACCGACGCTAGGGCGTTCTTGCTGTCCATAAACGACTTTTCCAACGCTGGTGTCCAACTGACGGGTTTTGAATTTTTGATGTCTGGACCTTTAAGCTGTTCGTTGAGTGGTCCGAGGATCTCAGCTGCGTTTTTTATGAACTTCCTGTAGAAATTTATGGTGCCAATAAACGCACGCAGTTTCTTCACGTTGGCGGGCGCAGGAAATTCCAAGATCGCTTGCACTTTCTCAGGAAGTGGGAATATGCCTTTGGATGAAACGAGATGTCCCAAAAATTTCACTTCCCTTTTTCCGAAATTAGATTTGGCCACGTTAATCACAAGTCCAGCATCCTGAAGTCGTTGAAATACAGCACGGAGATGCTCGAGGTGTTCCTGCTTGTTTTTCGATGCGATGAGCAGATCGTCGATGTATGGGAAAACGAAGGGAAGATCCCGCGTCACTTCATCGATGAACCTTTGAAATGTCTGCGCAGCGTTGCGCAGGCCAAAAGTCATAAAAGGAAATTCAAATAGCCCGAATGGCGTGATGATGGCCGTTTTTTCGATGTCCGCTGGGGCAACGGGGATCTGGTTGAATGCCCGTACCAGGTCGATGGTAGAAAATAATTCCTTCCCTTCTAGGTCTGCTGTAAAATCCTGTAGGCAGCGGATGGGGTACGCATCTGGAATCGTCCGGTCGTTAAGAGGTCTGTAGTCGCCACAGGGACGCCATTCTCCGGACTTCTTTTTGGCTAGGTGTAGAGGTGAGGACCACGAGCTGTCAGAACGACGTGCAGTGCCAAGTTGAATCATTTTGGCAAATTCAGATTTGGCAATGTTGAGACGATCCGGAGCAAGTCGACGTGCCTTGCTGGAGATTGGCGGCCCGTTTTTTGTTTTTATATGATGAACGGTGCAATACTGCTCCTTCCTCTTGGCTGAACCTGGTTGCGTGATAGCAGGAAACGAATGGAGAAGTTCTGCATATGGCTGCTCGATACACGCTTGGATTGTGGCTACAGATGAGGACTGGACGTTTGAAAGCACGCCCGCCGTTGGCAATCCGGTGTGTTTGTCGATGATTTGTTGTTGCTTCACATCCACGAGCAATCCATAGTGGCATAAAAAGTCGGCGCCAATAATAGCGCGGCTGACGTCAGCAACAATGAATTGCCACGTGAAGTTTTTTTTTAGTCCAAAGTCCAGGTCGAATTTTATCGTGCCGTATGTGTTAATCAGCGAACCGTTGGCAGCGAATAACTGGTAGGTTGACAGTGGAAGCGGTGGTTGTGTCTGCTGAAGCGGGTAGATCGAAACTTCGGATCCCGTATCAATCAGAAACTGTTGCTGAGAATTTTTGTCGGTGAGGAAGAGGCGGCGGTGCGAGGGGTGAGGATCGTGTACCGCCATTAATGACCCTCGGCACAGTTTTCCTGAAATTGACAACCGGGGCGACACGTACGCGCCTCGGCACCATATTTAATGTGGTACCAGCATATATTTGATTGTTTAGGTACTTGCCTGGATTTGGATTTGGATTTGTTTCTGGAGCTGTGATGTTGCTGATGTTTTGTTCGTCCGCGTTCTGTGAATGGTGCAGAAAGTGCTGCGACTTCGGCGGTCAGCTTGGCGATTTGACGATGGAGGTCATCTGTTGCTGCTACCGTTGCTGGCGCGAAAACCTCGTGCAATTTATCGGCGATTTCACCCAAGTCAGTGACGTCCATGGATTTCTGGGCGACTAAGCAGGCTTGCGTTTGGGATGGGAGATGGGAAAGCCAACGCGCTTTTAACACCTCCTCGTCGATGTCGGGTACCAAACTCTTTAGGTGTCGAAGATGCTGGGATGGTGTGCGATCTCCCAAATTCTCTTTATCCAAGAGCTGAATGATTTTTGCTTCTTTGGATTTCGAGAAGCGGGAAATCAGTGTGCTTCTCAGAGTTTGATATGGGGTGTCTTCTGGTGGATTTATGATGATATCTTCCACCTCTGCAGCGGAACGCGTGTCGATCAGTGGTATAGTGCGGTAGAATTTATCACGTTGTTCGATGATGCCACAATTAGTAAATTGTGCTTCCAGCTGGGCAAACCATAGCGCTGGTCTTTCGGGGCTGAAAGGGGGCGCTTTGATGTCAAACGGTAGACGGCGAATGGGCTGATCGGCGTTGACACGTGGGTTGCTCGAACTAGCTACGGTTTGTGACGTGGTATTGCCTTGTTCACTCGTTGTGTCGGGCATCGGAACGGTTATTTACTACCGCGTAAGAAAAAGCAAATACTTTAAAAAAAAAATTTTTTTCTCGGGGTCACCAATGTAGTGCGTAGCCTATACCAATAAAAAATACGACGCCGAATTTCTCTACGTTATAATTATTTATTTTAATAGAACGAAAGTAAATTAAATGAGTTAGCACAAGGCGATGTGGACGGCTGCCGATTGAAGACTGTGGTTGAGGTGGCTGGCGAACGACGATGATGACTGCTCGCTAACTGTTGCACTGTTGGTATATGACATCGGATGTTTTTTCTTTTACCGTGTTGCTCACGACGATGGCGACTGCTCGCTAACTGTTGCACTGTTGGTATATGACATCGGATGTTTCTTTTTTCTTTTACCGTGTTGCTCACGCGATGTGTTTTTTTGTGAAGGCGGCTGGCTGCGACAGTTAAGTTGTTATGTGTGTGTTCACCACATACATCACAAATAAAGCCAATAGAGCATGGGGAATGCTTAAACGTTATGCTAGGGTGTTCACCGAACCCTATGCGCTGAAAACTTTATATTTGTCGTTTGTTCGATCGCTGCTGGAATATACGTCTATTGTTTGGTGTCCATACTACAATACTCATATAGTAAGAATCGAAGCAATTCAAAAAAGAAAAGGTTTGCCCTCAGACGTCTACCTTGGTCGGATTTTAATAACTTACCCCCTTACTCAGCCCGATTACAACTTATTGGACTCGAGTCTCTTGAGGTTAGGAGAAAGGTATCAAGAGTTGTTTTTCTTCACAGAATACTTATTGGAGAGATTCACTGTCCTGATATTTTAAGTCTTGTGGGTCTTAATGTTCCATCACTTAATTTGCGTAATAACAGATTCTTTTATATTCCTCGTTCTCGTACGAATTACGGAAGATCCTCCTCTTTAAATGGTTTAATGTTATTGTATAATGAATGTGCGTCTTTAATTGACATTAATATGACAATACCATTAATAAAATCCATCTTGTTTAATTATTTCCAGTTATAATTGTATTGCTCAGTTCGTAATTAGTTTTGTACTTGCTTGTTTTCTGAATTATATTTATTTACTTAATTTTTTTTTTTCTTAATCTTTGTCTCTCATGTTATTATATTTTTTCACGTCTAAAAAAGGCCTAGTACTTTGTTGACAAACAAATAAATAAATAAATAAATAAATAAATAAATTGCCTTTTCAATAAGTTGTTTGGCGTTTTTAATAGCCACCTCTGACCACGAACCTCTGGAAGTGGTTCTTGACTTAGGCTTACCCATGAATAGGTAATGCCGATCAGTTGACCGGGACTACCCACACGGGAGCGCCAAGGAAAAAAAAAATGCAAAATGAAATTTTAAGTTAAGAAAAACAAAGTAAAACCATTGCAGATTAATAACAAAAAACAACATAAAGTATGCAAAATATCACTGTATTTATAACATATAAGGAAAAGTACTTACTCTCTATTTTCTGATCACCTTTTCTTATAATAAATTGACCGAAAACACCAATAGATCTGAAACTTCCAAAGGACACAGACAAACTTAACAAACAACAGTCTGGTATGAAAACAATCTTCGGGAGCACTAATCCATGCAAAGAGTTGGTGATTCAATGTTCCCATTCTCGAGATACAAGGATGACCGGTATTACCGACTGACCGGCATTACCAAGTTTTACCCTACAGTACAGAACAAGTAGTAGTAAGAACAGAAAAATTCCATCGAATCGAAGTTCGCAGAATAGAAGAATTCTATGGAATCGAAGTTCGCAGAACAGAAGAATTCTATGGAATCGAAGTTCGCAGAACAGAAGAATTCTCTAGAACAACAGAAGAATTCTCTAGAAAAACAGAAGAATTCTATGGAAGAACAGAAGAAGTCTCTTGAAGAACAGAAAAATTCCATTGTCGCCGCACAAAAAGATGCGGTGGAAGAATTTAAGAATGTTCTCGAAGTAAAAATCGACGCAATTGATGAGAAATTGAACCAGCATGAAACGAAATTTCAGGAAATTCATGAAACGTTTCGTAAACATGAGAACATAGCTAGAGAGCTCGGAACAAACATCGAGAACCTAGCTAAGGCATAAGTTATAGCTATCATTGAAATGCATCATTGGAACAAATCAGTGGAATAATGGTTTACTTTTTTTTGACAAGTCAGTTATAGCAATCATTGAAAAGTTGCTGTCAGTGGAAGGACCTGTCAGTGAAACTAAACAGAGAAAACTCCAAAAATCGGAAAGCAAGTAAAACTGTTTAATAATCGGAACTATGGGATTGCATAGAAGAAATAAAATGTAATAAAATGTTAGGTACTATTACCTACTATTGAAAATGCTCAGTTTAATAAAAAAAAGAAAAAGTTACAGTACAAAAGAACAACTTGCAATAAACAATTCCAGGTTTCGAGGTTGGAGTTGATCATTGAAAGCAAAACTGACAGCTGAGAACAGAAAGAGAATCGAACACATCAGTGAAACGATTGGGTTCCAAATTAGAGGAACGAAAATCAGCTGTTCATTGAAATCAATTTCAATCAGTGAAATAATAAAAGTGGATTTAAAGAAAAGTTATCAGAATTAAGTTGTTTTTTTCGTAAAATATTCCACAAATGATTAGCTCTATTTTGATACCAAGTAAAGCCAATATTGCTCGAAAAAGTCAAGAAACAGAAGGCTCGAGAATATTCTTCTGGCTGCCCAAGAAAGAAAGAGAACCACCCGTTTTTGATGGTCAAACATCGTGGCCACTCCATAAGAGACAGTTCGAAACGGCTGCAATGACCAACGGATGGGACGACGAGGAATAGTCGATTGCACTAACGCTCGTATTACGAGGCTCAGCTGCAGGTCTCTCTCAGTCGCAGCTCTAAGGACAGTTGTAAGTGAGGACGAAATATTACCACCTTCGTCAGAGACAGTGATTTGGACAAGGCTGGAAGGTGATCATGGGAGCCACCGATCCTATCTAATCGAACCAGATCCAGAAAATCATTATCAGAAATATATCATGGGAAATATGCTCGTTGAACCCAAAAACCACTTGGTTCCCGTTCTTGTCCTCAATGTGGAGCATAAAAGCGTGAAGCTGAAGCAAGGGAAAGTTATCGGAGAATGCGTACCGATTACTGCGGTTACAAAGTTGTCCAATGACAGTCCTGCGAAACCAGTTAGACCTACGGAGATATCCGAAATGAAAAAGAATATACTCGGAGAGTGTGAGCTGGATCAGAAGCAGCGGGCCATGGCAGGGAGTCTAATCAACGAGTTCGCTGATATATTTGCTTCACATAGTGGCGAGTATGGTCGAACACATATCGTACAACACCGAATCGACACCGGGGATGCAAGACCAATTCGTTAGCCTCCCAGACGACTACCATTGGCTAAGCAGACGGAGGTTGCAGAAATGGTGTCGACTATGGAAAAAGAGGGACTGATTGAAAGCTCAAAAAGTCCGTAGGCATCGCCGGTCGTTCTGGTCAAGAAGAAAGATGGAAGTACGAGATTCTGTGTGGACTATCGCCAGCTAAACAATGTCGCCAAGAAAGACAGCTACCCCCTGCCAAGAATTGACGATACCCTGGACACACTATCCGGAGCCAAATGGTTTTCAACTCTTGTAATACCATTTGGACTATGCAATGCTCCAGCAACTTTTGAACGTCTAATGGAGCGCGTTTTGCTTGGACTCACGTGGAAAACCTGTTTGGTCTACTTGGACGATGTCATCGTGGTAGGAAAAACATTTCACGAACATCGAAATAACCTAAAGGAAGTGTTCCAGAGGCTACGAAGTGCGCAATTAAAACTGAATCCAAAGAAGTGTGCTCTATTTAGACCAGAAGTGGACACATCATCTCTTCCGAAGGAGTCAAGACTGATCCGGAGAAGGTCGATGCAGTGAAAAACTGACCGGTTCCTAAAGACAAACATCAACTGAGAAGCTTCCTGGGACTGGCGACCTATTATAGACGATTTATAAAGGACTTTGCCGGGATCGCAAAGAGTTTGCATCAACTGACAGAAAAAGGCAAACAATTCAAATGGTCAGGTGAGTGCGAGAATACTTTCAAAGAACTTAGCGACAGTTGTGCGACGCCCCCATATTAGCGTACCCCACCCCTGGGAAAACATTTATTGTGGATGCAGACGCTAGTAATGCGGGAATCGGAGCCGTTCTTTCCCAGGTGCACGATGGCCAAGAGAAGGTAGTTTTGTACTTCAGCCAAGTGCTCTCAAAGCCAGAAAGAAACTACTGTGCTACCAGGCGCGAACTCCTTGCTCTGGTATTGGCAACAAAACATTTCCACAAGTACCTTTATGGGCGGAAATTCATCTTTCGCACAGACCATGCGCCTTTAAAATTGCTGCTTCATTTTAAAAATCCTGAAGGACAAGTCGCGAGGTGGATCGAACGGTTGCAGATGTACGACTACGAAATACAACATCGAAAGGGAAGTCTTTCCTCTAATGCAGACTCTCTCTCCCGTCGACCGTGCAAAGCAGATTGCAAACATTGCTTACGACATGAGGAAAAAGATGTCGTGTCCATTCAAAGGGTGAGAGCTATGCCCAACGGTGGCTGGACTGCGCGTGAAATCCGGGAGGCTCAAATGGAAGATCCGGATATCGAACCGATTCTCGCCTGGAAGGAGCATGAAGGAAAACCAGACTGGCAGGAGATATCCAATAGGAGCCCGCAGCTGAAGGCATACTGGGCGCAGTGGGACTCCCTTCATGTACAAGACGTCATTCTAAAAAGAAGATGGGAAAGCTCGGATGGAACGTCGTTCGTAATGCAGCTTGTTTTGCCCAGGTCGAAAGTTATCGAAGTGCTAAGGGAATTGCATGATGGAGTGTCTGGAGGCCACTTGGGAATAAATAAAACACTCGATAAAGTACGGGAACGCTACTACTGGGTCCATTCAAGGGAGGATGTTGAAAATTGGTGCAGGAAATGCGTAACAATTGCGGCCAGCAAAGGCCCGAGAGTGAAAGTCCAAGGCAAGATGCATCAATACAATGTTGGAGCTCCCTTCGAAAGGATAGCAATTGATATTGCGGGACCGTTTCCTGAAACGAACTATGGAAATCGTTACATCCTTGTTGTTATGGAATACTTCAGTAAGTGGCCTGAAGCATTTGCTATCCCTAACCAACAAGCTAAAACCGTGGTGGAGCAAACTGTCTACAACTGGGTAAGCAGATTCGGTGTACCGATTGAACTGCGTTCGGATCAGGTACGCAACTTCGAGTCCAAGATTTTCCAAGGAGTGTGCCAGTTACTCGGGATTCACAAGACAAGGACAACACCCCTTCATCCACAATCAGATGGGATGGTAGAGCGCTTCAACAGAACCATAAATGAACACCTCTCTAAGATCGTTGCCGATGACCAAAGAGATTGGGATAAGCAGATTCCCTTGTTTTTATTGGCCTATCGAAATGCAGTACATAACACCACAGGGCATACTCCATCTGAAGTCCTCTTTGGTCGAACAGTCCGCCTGCCAAGCGATGTTTGATGTTTGGATCCCCATGCGAAGAACCCAAGAATGAGGAAGACTATATTGCAGACCTCAGGGATATCATCAGGGACGTGCATCGAGGGACTAGGGAAAAGATTAAGATAGCCAGTGACCGCATGAAAACCAGGTACGATACTAAAACGACAACTACAGGATTCCAGGAAGGAGATCTGGTATGGCTATATAATCCCCATCGAAGAAAAGGCTTATCACCTAAAGGCTAGTACGCTGCTCAAGTGAAATCCAGTTTTTCATACAATTTTTTCACCGCGAAATGTCAAAATGAACTTTCCACATGGAAATTTCACTTGGCAGTACGCAGCTCCAGTGAAAAATTGTGCTTCAAAAACTGAGCTGTAGGTGGCGATACTAAAATCTCTCCACAGCTATTTCACTTGGTTTTTATTGTCCGTCGCATTAAATTTTTGACATTTCGGCGTGAAAAATGATTCGTAGGACGACAGTAAAGAAATAAATTTCAAGTTCAGATGTTTTAAAAGAGAGTACTGCGTTTTTCGAACTTCTTTTATCATTTTTGTATTGAATATAGTACCATAAAGTAAGGTGTACAAAAAGTTGGTGGCATGGATGACCTTTTTGATCAGCAGGGTGCCTCAGTAAATTGTTATACACTCTGTTTTGCTCAAGATAAACATACAGATTTTTAATCGGCGGTCAGATCATTTACATAAAATGATTTATGGATACTAAAATGGCAATTTAGTGTTTTCATACAAAAAAAGATTTGTTCGCAGCTCGCAGTTCCCTTTTGTAAAGGCGACACGACGGCTACTGCAATTGCGTTGTAAAATTAAACACGATACTCTTTTTATGCCTTTTTGTTACTATTAATGAATGAATGAGAGTTACTTTAATTAATAATAAATCCTTAAATATTATTGTGGCATTCGATTGGGAGCTCTCAGAGCACTTTTTATGTACTCTGGTACAAAAAACAAAAATCTTTTCCAGATTTCAGAGCGCTTTTGCGAATATTATATATTTTCTCAGATTTACCAATACAAGTGCGTTTGAGTTTGTTTTTTTCTCTACAGCAAAGAAAGTAATTGCATCGGGTGAATCTATTTGATTAATTTTTTATGTATAAATAAAGGGTTTTCCAATAAGAGGTGCTATTTTGGTATTTTTGAGATAAATGATCGGATGTTTATTTCATAATAAAGAGGAAGGTATGCCGTTAATAATGAAAAACAATATCAGCCAAATGGCTACCACGAGCACGCATACAGGACCATATGCTTTCACAATAACACCTCTTATTGAATAACCCTTTGTTTAGAAATCAATCGGGACGCTAATTTAGAATGTTTGAATATAAAATTTAATCAGTGAATGGAAAACGCTTTGAAAAGTGTTGAAGGCTACACATATTCCAATCGCACGAATGTCAACACAGAAAAGGGCAAGTGATGTTCTTATGTTCGATTAGCCACACGAAATCTGAAATCTGAGAGCGAATCTAAAGAAGCATAATCGAATACCACATAAGAAACTTTTGCAAATAAGAATACAGCAGTATTCGAATGTTCTACAACAATGAGGTTCAGTAATCATAAAAAAAAAAATAGTTGGCGCAACAGGTCCGGAGGGACCCTAGGCCTAGCTTCTCACAACTATTCGTTTTGTGTGAGTCTACAGTTTTATGCCGACTCCAAACGGCTAATTGAGAAGCTTTTACAAGACATTTATACTCTCGAATGTTTGTCAGACGTTCGCGAGAGGTAGCGCAGTGGAAAAAAACCATAAGTTGGAATTTGGGTTTTTGCGGGATTCGAACCTGAGACCCCTCGCTTAGTAGTCCAACACACTAACACTAAGCCACTGCGACGTAATCACATCAATATAATTCCCGGATCTTTCAAAAGGTGCGGTATACTCTCTATGCACTCTTGATTGTTAAAATGTGTTACACTGGTCTTATGTACAAATCAGATATTATTGCCAAAATTAAACACTACTAGAACCTTTGAACTACAATAAAACAAAGTTCGCAATTTCTTTCCTCCATCTGTTTTATTTTAAGTCAAATGAGAGTGCAAAAAGTATGTTTATTTTATACTATAGCTATCCTAAAAATAAAACTTTTCAGCTCGGTCACCCTGCATTAATTTCTCCACGAAAATCTCCAAAAAAATATTTCACTTTCGATTTCACAGCATTTTTTGGAGAGCAGTGAAAATTTCACTTCACTTGAGCAGCGTACTAGCCTTAAATTGCAACAAGACTGGGAAGGGCCCTATAAAATCGTGAAGCGCATCAACGACGTTGTCTATCGTATCCAACAAGGAAGAGGCAAGCTGAAAGTCGTTCATGTGGATCGTCTTCATCGCTATAATGGTGAAAATGTTAGCGAGTTTGTTCGGGACGAACAAGTTTAAGAGGAGGATATTGTGGTGAATCAGGCACTTAGGAATTGTGGTGAATCGGGCACTTGGTCACCCTCCATTTCCAATTGGAGACTGGAATCTGCCAAGTTATCTAATTCTAGAACCATCTAGAGAAGAGTTGGAATATACTTCTGGAATATTCGCTGATAGGTGGCAGAGCGGATATAAAAGGGGCGCGTTGAGAACAGAGATGTACAGTTGATTTTTAAACCGTGATTGGTAAAGTTCGAAAGAGTAATCGGTTGTGAGATAAATAAGTGTAAAGTAATACAGTGAATAAAGCGATTGGATTGAAACGTTTAAGAATTGATTTAAGTGATATTGTTTTGGTTCTAAATAAGTGAATATTGTTACATTCAGGGCTGGGATTCGAAAAGATAAAACACTATTCTGTGCAACTGTTTCAATAAAATCACTTTATTTACACTTTCCAAATATTCACTTATTTATCTCCAAAACAATATCACTTTAATCAATTCTTAAACGTCTCAGTCCAATCGCTTTATTCCCTTGATTACTTTACACTTATTTATCTCTCAAAACAATATCACTTTAATCAACGTTTCAATCCAATCGCTTTATTCACTTTATTACTTTACACTTATTTATCTCTCAACCGATTACTCTTTCGAACTCAACTATCGCTGGTTAAAAATCAACTGCATTCTCTATTGTCAACGCGCCCCTTTTATATCCGCGCTGCCACCTATCGGCGAATGTTCCAGAAGTAGATAGATTCCAGATGTAAACTCCATATCCATAGATGGTTCTAGAATGAACTAATACAAACTGCAATACAACTCCAATTTAGATTGTACTAGAATAACTTGACATTGGAGATTCCAGTCTCCAATTGGAAGTGGAACTTTAAGAGGGAAACAGATTGTTACCAGGTGCCCGATTCACCACAATTCCTAAGTGTGCGATTCACTAAGTGCCTGTCACTAAGTGCCTGATTTACCACAATATTTAGAAAGTGTAAATAAAGTGATTTTATTGGAAAAGTTAAACAGAATAGTGTTTTATCTTTTCGAATCCCAGCCTGAATGTAACAGTAGATTAAGAAAAATGAAACATAAAATATTGAAATGTTAATACTAAAATTGAATTACAATGGCATTACTAACTAGCATCCCAATTTAAGATTGAAACTTGGTACTAAAGAGATGCCAAGATAGTTTAAGGAAGAGTATATTACCGTACGAAAATTTGTATTTGTTCCCAAGATAGTTGGAAAAAATTCGTTTGTAGTGCAGACGCACAGATAATCATTATTTAAATAAACGTACAATTTGTAACGTTGTTGAACCAAGGTGTTTAATTCGTTTTAAAACGACAAAGTAAAATTCTCTCGCAAAAGTTCTTCGTCGACGAGGAGGAATAAGCCCGAAGAGAAACAGCGAGCTTTTGAAAACTATCAAAAGAAACACCTTGCTAAGTTCACCACAGATTTAGGTTAACCCATGATTATAAATCTGTGATAACCAATGAGTGTCTGTTGACCGTTTTTATTTCACTTCGGTCACCAAACCATACCAAATTAACGGGCCTCATGTTAATTTATTCAAAGACAATCGCAATTTTCTCGTTCTCTCAATATTTTACCTAACGCGTGTGCTTTATCTCAATTTATGAGAACTGTCATCGGCCAAAACATGTTGAAAATAATCTTACTTCATCTTTTGCATCCATTATTTTGGCGTGTTCTGTATTCAATATAATGTGTCAGTTGAAAACCTCAACGAAATCGATGTGAACGATTTTATTGGTTCACTCCATCTTGCGTTATATAATATTCCTTTGTTCTATTATTTACATTTTTTTTTTTTTTTTTTTCTCAAAAGTTTTTGTATAAGGCTAGTACGCTGCTCAAGTGAAATACAGTTTTTCATACAAATTTTTCACCGCGAAATGTCAAAATGAACTTTCCACAGGGAAATTTCACTTGGCAGTACGCAGCTCAAGTGAAAAATTGCGCTTCAAAAACTGAGCTGTAGGTGGCGATACTAAAATCTCTCCACAGCTATTTCACTTGGTTTTTATTGTCCGTCGCATTAAATTTTTGACATTTCGGCGTGAAAAATGATTCGTAGGACGACGGTTGAGAAATTAATTTCAATTTCAGATGTTTCTTTAAGAGAGTACTGCATTTTTCGAACTTCTTTTATCATTTTTGCATTGAATATAGTACCATAAAGCTAGGTGTACAAAAAGTTGGTGGCATGGATGACCTTTTTGATGAGCAGGGTGCCTCAGTAAATTGTTATACACTGTTTTGCTCAAGTTAACCATACAGATTTTTAATCGGCGGTCAGATCAATTACATAAAATGGTTTATGGATACCAAAAGGGCAATTAAGTGTTTTCATACAAAAAATGATTTGTTCGCAGCTCGCAGTTCCCTTTTGTAAAGGCGACACGGCGGCTGCTGCAATTGCCTTATAAAATTGAACACGATACTCTTTTTATGCATTTTTATTACTATTACTGGATGAATGAGAGTTACTTTAATTAATAATAAATCCTAATATAATTTTGGCATTCGATTTGGAACTCTCAGAGCACTTTGTGCGCTCGGTACAAAAAAAAAGAAGCAATATTCGCGCTTTTGCGAATCTCAGATTTACCAATACAAGTGCGTTTCAGTTTGTTTTTTTCTCTACAGCAAAGAAAGTAATTGCATCGGGTGAATCTATTTGTGTAATTTATTTATGTATAAATATTTAGAAATCAATCGGGACGCTTATTTATAATGTTTGCATATAAAATTTAACCAGTGAATGGAAAACGCTTTGAAAAGTGTTGAAGGCTACACATATTCCAATCGCACGAATGTCAACACCAAAAAGGGCAAGTGATGTTCTTATGTTCGATTAGCCACACGAAATCTAGGGTCGAATCGGGTCCTCCGTGATCGAGCATTTCGTGACGTAATTTGTTTTTGTTTCACATGTAAAACCAACTTAATTCCATGAACGGGTAGCTCGTTCACGGAAGTGGCGATTCGACCCCTGAAATCTGAGAGCGAATCTAAAGAAGCATAATCGAATATCACATAAGAAACTTTTGCAAATAAAAATACAGCAGTATTCGAATGTTCTACTACAATGAGGTTCAGTAATCAAATCAATATAATTCCCGGATCTTTCAAAAGGTGCGGTATACTCTCTATGCTCTCTTGATTGTTAAAATGTGTTACACTGGTCTTATGTACAAATCAGATATTATTGCCAAAATTAAACACTACTAGAGCATATGAACTACCTACAATAAAACAAAGTTCGCAATTTCTTTCCTCCATCTGTTTTCATTTTAAGTAAAATAAGAGTGCAAAAAGTATGTTTATTTTATAGTATAGCTATCCCAAATCTTATGGAATTCCCAGCAGAAAAAAAACTTTTCAGCTCAGTCACCCTGCATTAATTTCTCCACGAAAATCTCCAAAAAAATATTTCACTTCCGATTTCACAGCATTTTTTGGAGAGCAGTGAAAATTTCACTTCACTTGAGCAGCGTACTAGCCTATATCAGTTACGTCAAAATACCTACGTAGTCCTTCCAAAATCTTGAACAAACGAAATTACAGATAATCAGTGGTTAGATCTCATTAACCGCTCAAAATCAGCTGGTTATCGATTTCAAACTACTGATTCTCTGGTTAATATTTTGCTGAACAAACGCATTCGATGGTTACCAGCTGGAATAAACGATGATTAAAGATAACCAAGATTGAAGAAACCGGGCCTAAAACAATTACCTACAACAAACCAACCCCCACTGATTGGATTCCATCAGAAAAAAAGTTCCTGACGGATGGAACAGTAAAGAAATGAAATACTTCAGTGGAATGATTCGGTTTTCTTTTGTGGAATTGACTGAGAAGTTTTTCGTACGTAAAAATGAAAAAATAATTATTCTAAAAAATTTAAAGATCATTTACATCCTTTTTTTTTTTTTTTGATAATCTAACTTTATAATTCATAAGCAATATTTTAAGACCAAGTTAGTTAGACTATCAAGTTTAAGTGGTCAAAAAAAAAAAACAGAAGAAAACTTTTACGGTTTGGTTTTACGTATGGCTATAACTGGGGCCTTATGTTTAATCATCGGTTATTCCAGTTGGTAACGTTTGTTCAGCAATATAATCAATAAAATATTTCACATCGGTTTCGTTGAGGTTTTCAACTGACACATAAGTATAGAATACACAACACGCCAAAATAATCGATGCAAAGGAGGAAGTAACATTATTTTCAACATTTTTTGGCCGATTACAGTTCTCATAAATTGAGATAAAGCACACGCGTTAGGAAAAATATTGAGAGAATGAGAAAATTTCGATTGTCGCTGAATAAATTAACTTGAGGCCTGTTAACTTGTAATAAATTTGATTGGTTTTGGCTTTATTTCGGGTTTATTCTCAAAAAAGCATTGACTAACAAATACGAAGTTTCATTCGTTAGTACTTAAAAAATTCCTGTATAATTTGCCTGTACAAATCAAAGGAGCGCCATTGCTGCCGCACGCATACTTAAGCGGCGATTACACGGCCAATTTTTTGTGTCATTTAAATGGCGCTCTGACGTAAAAATCGCGTCACAAAGCCGTCATTTAAATGTCGTTCCGTGTGATCGCCATTTTTGGGACGACATTTTTGGCATCATTTAAATGACTAGGAAAATGGCGGACCAAATGGCATGAATTTTGTGCCATTTAAATGGCAGAAAAAAATGGCCGTGTGATCACTCACTCAGTCATCTGCCACGAAACCGAACGGTTGCGCACGGATACATTAATTAAATAATAAAAAAAACATCAGCATTCTGATACCTGATCACAGTGATAAGTAAAAGTTTTCCTTAAAATATAACTTGTTAATGTGATTCAGTGACCCAAAATAAAAAGGGTTAAACAAAAAATCACAAACAAAGGACAGCAATAAAAGGGACGCTATGGCAGGTAGACCGCTGACCCCCGAGTCGGCACTCGCTGCCCTTGAGTCGCTTTTAAAGCAAATAAAAAAGGACCTGGGACCAAGCTACAGAGGTAGAGTACGGAAAATACTCGAACAATTCTCAGAAGAGGTACCTAGCGACCAAGAAGAACTTATAGAAGAAGAAGAAGAAGAACAACAATTCATGGATACTGAAGGAAGCCAAGCATCCAGCACCGATGAATCCACTGACGAAGAGGAACCTGGAGACAACAACCTTACACCCGACAATGACAAAATTGCCAGCTACAGTGAGGATGACGAATCCGAGAAGTCGAGCGACGAATCTTCACCGTTACCGGGACAAAAGCGGGCTGAGAGATCAGTCAACTCTTTGACCAAGAAATCCAAGACCGAGACCGAAGTAATCACGCTGCCAACTGCAACCTCTGTGGTAAATCCGGTAATGCAGCAGCCATTACCAGCAAGTGATGCAACAAGAATGCCAACCACCACGACGACAACCCAAGCAAAAACAACACCACCGAAAAAATCAGGAATGCCGCCAATTATATGCTTTTCCGGAAACATCGCCGAAATCAGCCGATACGCCAAAGGACAAAAAATAGAATTTACACTTAAAAATATCAACACCACCAAGACAGTCATAAACGCCATCACCCGCGAAGGTTTTGATACCATCAGGAACTTTCTGAAATTAAGGAAAATTCAGCACCACACATTCACCCCACGTGAAGATCGGAGGACTTTAATGATGCTAAAGGGTATTAATTTCTCCTACACCACAGCCGAAGTTGAGGAGGAACTTAAAGCAGAAGGGGTTCCTGTGCTGAAGGTTTCGCTCTTTAAATCGCCAAGAGCGAAAGGCAAAACTTTCAATTGCTTTGTTGTAGAGATCAGCAAAGCATTTGACGTCACTGAGGTATACAGGAAGACACTCCTGCTAAACCAGCGGATCCACTGGGAGCGCCTCAAGATAAATGACATCGTGCAGTGCAAAAACTGTCAGCGTTTCGGACACGTCGCCACCAATTGCGGTATGACATACGTTTGTGTCAAATGCAAACTAGACCACCAACCCGGAGAGTGCAAGCGGAAGGAGGCATCGGATCAAGAAGTTTATTGTGCAAACTGCAAGGCAACAGGTCACCCAGCCATTAAACACGATATGCAGATACTGAACGGACACTTAACCCAACACTCATATGGTATAATAGGCGGGGACTTTAACGCCAGGCATCATATGTGGGGGGATACCGTGGATAGCAGCGAAGGTTCGGCAATAGTCAACTGGATGGAAGACAACACCGACGTCCACTCGCTCGTGGTAATATCCCAACCAAGACCGACCTTTCCCAGGACACCATCAGTATTGTATTTCTTTTTGGCAACATCGAGCCTTGTTAATGTTCTCCAAGAGATCCAAAACTACGAATGCAAGACTATCACCAGCGACTCTGATCATGAAGCGGTTCAACTAATCATCAAGCTTAACCATCCCATCTTCACGAATGAACAACCATTAGCTGACTTTATTAATTTTCAGGAACTGGATGTCGACCTATTGCAAAGAGAAGTCGCAAACAACATTACTCTGCCCCCAGCAACAAGAAATCTCACCAATGATGAGATAGATGCAGCCGTTGAAGGCTTCGAGAATGCAGTCAGCAACGCACTCAATATGCAAAAGAAGCCAAGGACATCACGAGACAGATATAGCCATCTCCCAGTATACATCCAGAACCTCTACCACCATAGACAACGTCTTAGGAAACGACTACAAAGAATTCGCAACCGGGAATGGAATACGGTCAACAGCGATTATCAGGCCGTGTCAAGCGAACTAAACTGCACCAACATCATGTTCAGGAACGCAGTAAAGCACTTCAACGATGTTCAACTGCAAAAGAGGCTACAAGACATCAGACCTGGCCCCGACACCTTCAAAAAAATCAACAGAATTATTGGAAAAGGCCCAAAAATGCCGGACGTTCTCAATACAAATTCAGGAACCGCCACCTCAGCAGACGAAAAGGCAGAAGCATTAGCAGACTGATTCGAAGGAAACTTCAAACCGTCACCTCCCGACGACCTTTCTATTTCTCGCAGAAGTTGATGCCACGGTCAGATGTATCGCTGAACTGAGGCCCGCAAGCACCTCATTCAGCGAAACTAATCCAGCAGATGACCCCCAGGAAGTAAGCAGCTTTTCAACGACTGAAGAAATCGCTGAAATAATTCATGGCAGTCACTCCAAGAAATCAACCGGACCGGACAACATTTCAAATTTCGTCCTAAAGAAATTGCCACATATAATTATGATCCTGCTCGCTATAATGATCAATAACTGCATCAACAACTGCTACTTTCCTGGAAAATGGAAGACTGCTAAGATAATAGCAATACCGAAGAAAGGCGACCGTAGCAACGTTACTGGATACAGGCCAATATCGCTCCTATGTAGTGTGAGCAAAATACTGGAAGAGCTGATTCTGCGGCGAGTAAAAGATGTATGCAGCCAACTCAACATTATACCGGACAATCAATTTGGATTCCGCGAAAAGCACTCCACATTACACCCGCTAATGAAGTTTCACCATGATGTCACAATGGCTCTCAATAACCATCAGGTTACAGTAGCATGCTTCCTAGACGTGGAGAAGGCATTCGACTCAGTTTGGATTCAAGGACTTGTCCACAAATTAAAATAGCTAAGTTTTCCTAACGCTCTAATTAATAGTATTTTTAGTTTTCTGCATTCCAGGTCCTTTTTTGTGCAGATAGAAGACCGACAATCACAAGTGAAAAGCATCAGAGCTGGTGTTGCCCAGGGTTCGAAGCTGGGACCAGTGCTTTCTGCACAGCTAGAGAACGCAACTAGCAGCTGCCTATTCGCCGATGACTCTGTCACATACAGCAACTCGATGTCCCCATCCATAGCAGCACGAAGAGTAGAAGCCCACGTTAGGAAACTATTCCAGTACTACTTAAGATGGGGCATACGAATCAACACCGACAAATCTGAACTGATCTGTATAAGAAGACCCATCAGAGGAACCAAAGCTAGGTCAGCCACCAACTGCCGTAACATTAAAATTCACTTGCCTGACGGATCATCACTCTCAACCAAAAACAACATAAAGTATCTTGGCGTCAACTTCAATGAGCGACTTAGATTCAACCCACACCTGAACGCTGTTCTCAGGAAGGCATCACTTGCATTTCATCGAGCCTACCCGCTGATGAAGAAGCAAAATGGACTAAGTAGAATAACTAAACTGCTGCTATACAAACAACTGATAAGACCGGTAATATCCTACGGATTCCCCGTCTGGTATACCGTCTCCAAGACATACATGAGGAAGCTAGGAGTATTCGAAAGAAAACTCCTGCGGATATGTACAGGACTGCACTACGATCCAATCCGGAAGAAAAATATCAGAAGTTCAAGACTCTATGAAGAAGCCAAAATCTTACCCCTGGAAAAGTATATGTTCACACTTTTCCAGAAAATACTCAGGAATACCTCCAGTCATCCAAACCCTCTAGTCCAAGCATGTCAAACTCAATGGCCACAAGGGGCCAACCCAGCAGGATATAAATTTGGGCGCAGGGACATAAGTCCCCGGGACATAAGTCCCCGGGACATAAGTCCCAATTTTTAATTTTGGGACTTATAACCCACTTGAGTGAGACATAAATCCCAAATTCGATTTGGGACGTATGTCCCACACCATCGGGACATAAGTCCCAAACAAAAATGTTGGGCCTTATGTCCCACCCAACAATTTTTTTTTTGATAAGCTTACAGATTTTCCCAGAAGAAAGTCAAACGCATTACTTAAAATTACAAACAAAAAACAATGAGTTTACTAACAATTTGTGAAACACAATGCAAGCATTTCAGTAATGGTTTTTTTAGTTATTTCAGTTATTAATATTATAAGCTACTTTCGGGGAAATGGAAAGTCAGACTATAATCACTGCAAATGTTATGTAAGGGCTCAGACTTTGATCCCGCGCGATTGAAATCGCGCGGTTTTTTTAGTTTTATTTTCTCAAATTCTCAAAACCTAAAATTTTATAAGCTTTTTTCTCAAACGAAAGAAATTTTGTTAATATATTTTCTCATATCCTCATAGTTTTTGAGAATTTAAGAAAATAAAATTAAAATATTTGGTTAGATTATATTTTTGGTTTATTCCAAACTGTTAGTTTAATTTTCTAAATTATTAAGAACAATTATTGTTGGAGTGTGTAGTGGAAAAAGGGGTTGGATGCCTAATGGATTTCATAATATTTTGCTAACTATTATCTATGCGAAAACTTGGGACCTATGTCCCATCTTCGGCAAAACAATTTTGGGACTTATGTCCCGATGGTGTGGGACATAAGTCCCAAATCGAATTTGGAATTTATGCCTCACCCAAGTGGGTTATAAGTCCCAAAATTTAAAATTGGGAGTTATGTCCCGGGGACTTATGTCCCTGCGCCCCGGCTGGGCCGCACAATTATTCGTAGTGGGCCGCATGTGGCCCGCGGGCCGCGAGTTTGACATGCTTGCTCTAGTCCGAAGAATTGCGGACCTTCCACACATCCCAGAGCATCGGTACCTTCATGTACTGGCTCTGCTTAGTGAGGAGTTATTCCCAAGCGACACAGACAGGACAGCACTGCCCTTCTACGAATTGACCGAGACAACCCACCATCGAGGATAATTCGAAGATGACCAACCATCTCAAAACACAAGAACATCAACACCCGGACTTGAACACCCTGAGGTCAACCCTGACAACGATGCATACTACGAGTATGAATCCGACAAGCCAAATACAATATAAATGTAAAATAGATTTAAGAAAACAAACATTGTATACCGTTGGGCCCCTGTTGTTGAGCCAACACCTTTAAATATTAACTATTCAGATTCACCACCATTTGTTACCTAGCCTCAAGTCAAATTGTATATACAAAAAGTTTAATAAAAGCAAATGTTACTGTTAATGGCCGTGTGATCACTCTTAAATGGCACTTGACAGAACTTTTCGGATGATGCGCCATTTAAATGTCAGCCTCCAAAAAATGACTAGAAACGAAATTAATGCCCTGCCATTTTTCTATGCAAATGACATATGACGCAGCATTTAATACGATATCTGTGGTTTCATTTGGTCTTTTTCTCGTTGCAAAAGGACGTATAAATAATTAATAAACTGTTTTTTATTTGTTTTGTTGTGGTTGTGTTGTTAGGTACCTATTGAGAGAAATGGAAAAGGAACAGTCGAGGTCAAGTGCCGACAATTTGGATAGGACAAAAGGTATACAACGAAGTCGAGAAAATTAGTCAAAACGCAGAAAGCAGGATTGACTCGGGATAGGAAAATTGGGCATTCGTGGAGCGACGAAGAGGAATCGCGTTTGATTGTGACGGTGCAAAAGCAACGGGTGCTTTGGGATAGCTCAGTTCCATTCATATTTACCTTTATAGTTGTTAAATACGCTGCCGGAATTGGGCGGTGCAACTATCACTACGTGCTTACCGTGAACTGCGCCGATGCAATTCGGGAATTGCCATACGTTTTTCGGAATCGATATCGACTAAATAAAATATAAATAATAGGTCGCATTTCAAACTTCACTATAAAATAGCACACACCTTAATAAACTCAGCGACAAGAAAATTGTAAATAGCGTCGATAACTTCCAGAACGTTGCACGTTATCGTTTGCTGCGATACGCGGAAAAGGAATCGCAGCGATCGAAAACCTTCACCAGTGGCCAGGTAGCGCAGTGTGATCACCAGTCTTGTTTCCGCTGAAACACTCTCTCGCATATTTGTGTTCTGTTCTGTTTTTCTGTTATACATGCAGCCAAATACGCCGTTTCCGCAATTTCCACCATCATCGCAAAATTCATTTTCGACATTTTTTATTTATTATATTTTTTTTTCACTGCTATTTAATTTAATAAAGTCGTAGCACACGTCGAGAGAAAAACACCAAATGGCAGTAGCTATATTTTTGTCATTGGTCATTGCCGTGTGATCGAAAAGCAGATAAATGACGCGAAATTGAAATAATAGGAAAGGTGACATTTGCCATTTTGATGAGGCATGTCATTACCGTGTGATCGCCATTTTTTCGCTCGACATTTAATGGCATCCCAAATGAAAATTTTAAATGACGCGCAGTGTCCGTCATTTGATTTTGGGACAAAAATGACGATGATAGCCATTTCGTGTGATCGAAATTTTTTTGCAAATGACAAATGACGAATCGTAGCTTAAATGTCTCTCTAATGCAACATTTTTTCCTGACGTCAGAGCGCCATTTAAATGACACAAAAAAATGGCCGCAGCTTTAGGAGCAGAGACAATACCGAGACCCCCAACTCACAATCCTCTTGCCGCTGGCCCCCTCAGTTTTTTTTTTTTTTTTTTTTCAAATTCGCCATTTTGTTTTTCTATCAGTGTTATGTCTATTTAGAATCCGTGTGACATGCAAAAACATAAAAAAAATATAAAATCAATGTTGCCAAGTGCTACCAACCATGGGGGAATGTGATAGAGTTCGGGAATACCACATTTTAAGATAACTGAGTGCTATTGGTTGGTTATTATAAATTTTTAAAAGACGATTAATATAATTATAATAATTATAATTATATATATACTAGAAACATATTAGGACAAACATTGTTGTGTATTTTCCGCTTTTGTATATCATTAACTTCGATTTCACGAGTATTTTTTTCTTAAATAACTGAAGAAAAATTGCTCAAAATGTTTTTATTTTCCTACAACCATTCTGCAGTAATCATTTTTCATAAATATTTTCAGAAAAAGTGCACTTATTCCTAGAATAAAATACTATTCACGCATACCTTACGAATAATTTCAAATTTAACGGACAAAATTCTATGAACGCTGGCAGAAACTTTGCCGACACCGGAAGTCAGCGGAAATTGTTGATATTTTTTGAGGGTGTGTTGGTGTGTTGAAGTTTCATGACATTTGTCAATACCAATTTCTATGTATCAATACTAGCGCACTTAATTGTGTACACTCCGTACAGGTGTTGCTTGTAGGCAAGGTAACGGGAAATCGGCAAGACAAGATAGCGCAATGAAGTTTTCATTTTTGATTTGTTCTGCGCATGTACGTCAGAAGAGCCCGATGAACATTTTGACATTTGGCATTTACATGTGTTTTATATGGAATGGTTTGTGTCGTTCCATTATATGTTTAAATATAAAGAATATAGTTTCGGAATTGTTTTAAACATGTTTGGATAAACATTAACGTCCGTATCTGTGTTTTTGTTTGCTGTTCCTATGAATTATAGTCGTAGATTTATTGTATTTTGCTTTGCTCGATGCGGCGGCGTATGAAGAAATTTATAGGAAAAATTGTATTGTACACAAAAATGTTAAATGTGAAGTGAAAGAAAATAAATGTTTTAACAACAAGTGGTTTAGTTAATAATATTAAATAATATTTTCGTTTTCTGGTGTTTTTTGAATCAACTATTTGTCTATTAAGAAGACGAATGCGAAAGTACATTCGCGAGCCGAAGAAAAGTTTTTGTACCTACACGGATGTTACAGTCAATTTTAGCTTTAGGCCTCAGTTAGCTCTGTTGCTGTGCTCATTATTCTGACAACCGGTTTTAGAATACCAGGCAACATTATCTAATTTTTGTGCCCAGCTCTGCAATGTTCGTGGGGCAGGAAGAGGAAATTGCTTTCTTCTAAGCAATTTGTATGCCCTTGAGCTTGCGGAATAGAGCGTTATGAACTTGGCTATATCCTGTTCCGACCATAAGGGATTTTGAAGTTTCTTCACTTGCCCTTGTGTGAAGTTTTCGAGTAGTCACTGCTCCATGTTGCCTTTTTTAAAATTACTTTTCTGCAACTGAACTTCAAGTTGTCTAATTTTTTCTTCCGAATCCAATACACGGATCCTTAAAACATCATTCTGATGCCTTAAGTAGATGTCATCCGGATGCGTGTGCTGCTCAATTTGTGGCTGCCATTGATAATGACCAATTGGATTTTTAAATCCAAGTGGCACAGAGTCGTGATGAAAAGATCAAAGAAATAAGAGATAAATTACAAGCTGGTACTGTTGATGGTTTTGAATTATATGATGGTCTGGTCTTTCGTAGAATCGATTCAAATTGTTTGCTTTTGGTACCGTCTGAAATGGAAGAAAATGTGATCCGTATCAGAGACAATACTGAGACCCCCATCTTCGGCCGATTTTCCGTTACTTGCCTACAAGCCATATTTCTATGGGGTGGTACACGCTAAGTGCGTTAGTATTGTTACATAGAAATTCGTATTGACAAATGTCACGTAACTTCACTCACCAACACACTCGCACCTTGCGTGTCCCACTTCCGCTGTCGGCAAAGTTGCTTGCAGCGTTCATAGAATTTTGTCAGTTAAATTTGAAATTATTCGTTTCGTGTAAATAGTATTTTATTTTAGGAATAAGTGAACTTTTGCTGAAAATATTTATGAAAAATGATTACTGCAGTATGGTTGCAGGAAAATAAAAACATTTTGAGCAATTTTTCTTCGGTTATTTACGAAAAATGTACACATGAAATCGAAGTTAATTATATTCAAAAGCGGAAAATTCACAACAATATTTGTCCTAATATGTTTCTAGTATATAAAAAATCTCATTTAGATAGCATTATTAACTAAACAAATAACAATAATCGTCTTTTAAAATTTTATAATAACCAACCAATAGCATTCAGTTATCTTAAAATGTGGTATTCCCGAACTCTATCACATTCCCCCATGGTTGGTAGCAGTTGGCATCATTGATTTTATGTTTTTTGTATGTTTTAGCATGTCACACGGATTCTTAATAGACATAACACCGATAGGAAAACAAAATGGCGAATTTGAAAAAAAAAAACTGAGGGGGCCAGTGGCAAGAGGATTGTGCGTTGGGGGTCACAGTATTGTCTCTGATCCGTATGGTCCACGAAAAAATAGGCCATTTAGGTATTAACAAATGTTATCACAAAATCCGAAAAAAACTATTGGTTTACAAACATGAAGAAAAAGGTAAGCTGTTTTATACAGAATTGCATTAAATGCATAATTTATTAAGCACCAGCTCGCTCCAATGAACACAATTTGTATAGCATACCAAAAAAATCAATCCCCCTTGACACAATTCATGTTGACCATTTCGGTTCTCTGCCCTCAATTACTTCGAAACGCGAACATTATACTGGTTGTCATTGACGCATTTACGAAATATGTTCGACTGTACCCAGTGAATCCAACAAGCACTAAAGAAGTTTGTTGTGCTCTAGATAAATATTTTAGCTATTACAGCCGCCCTAGACGCATTATCTCTGATAGAGGCACGTGTTTTACATCACTAGAATTCAGTAGTTTCTTGTTGAGACATAACATTGATCATGTCAAAGTTGCAGTTGCATCGCCGCAGGCAAATGGGCAGGTTGAGCGTGTCAACCGAGTACTCAAGGCAATCCTAAGTAAATTGACCGAACCTATGCAACATGCTGACTGGTCTGTAAAGCTATCTCAAGTCGAATATGCCATCAACAATACTGTCCATAGCACGACAAAACAGACACCTAGTCAGCTATTGTTCGGGGTAAATCAACGTGGCAGTATAATAGATGAACTGACCGAATATCTGGAAGAAAAGTTAGACAGTGGTGCAAATCGTGATTTAGACAACATCAGATCGAAAGCGCTGAGTGCCATTGAGAAATCACAAGAATATTATAGTCAGCAGTATTTTCTAAAGCATAGTCGGGCGGCAAGAACGTATTCAGTAGGGAAATTTGTTGTTATTAGACATATCGACACTGCGGTCGGGACGAATAAGAAATTTGTACAGAAATATCGTGGACCGTATGATGTTCATAAAGTATTACCAAATGACCGTTACGTAGTGCGTGACGTAGAAAATTGCCAAATAACTCAGTTGCCTTATAATGGCATTGTTGAGGCCATCAAAATACGTAAGTGGTTGACACCAAGGGAAATGTCGTCTGCTGGGGCCACTGAATACAATGAGTCACTCGAAACCGATGTAGAATAAATATTAAAGGAACATTTTCTTTTCATTTATATTATTTATTTAATGTACATCTCTATTGATCCATTTTTGTTTATGATCGAGGTCTATCAATAATGTCAGATTGCCCGAGCTGTAATAGATCTCATTTGTGTAAAAGATCTCATTTGTAATAGTTTTCTCTGTAGTTATTATACCATCATTAATCTGGCAATGATTCGAAATTTGACGAAAGAAGGAGAACGAAAAAGATGGCCATTTTGTTTGGGCGGTTTTGAGAAGCATTCTGAAAAAAGAAGAAATAAAGAAGAACGAAAAGGAAGCTCTTTAAATTTTTTTAATAAGGAAATAAAAAAATACACAATATTTTAGTCATTTACAGAGAGAGCAACTTTTAATTCCCTACGAAATGTTGTAGGGTTACCAATCCTTCTAATATTTCTAGGCAATGCATTCCACAACCGAATCGCATTTATAAAGAACTGCCGCTCTGAAGTCAAGGAAGTATGACGAGGAAGGATCAAGTGACCAGATCTGCCAGAGGCTGAGATATACGGGCTGGTGGGTAAAAAGAATATCCGAGAGAAGGCAGAGCACACCATGGGTCAGGATAGGCACCACTAATGTTTTGGCAAGCAGTGCACGAGTTTTCAATGGGGTGAAAGACCTCGTAGCCCAAAGATTACGAAGCATACCATATGCCCTTCCTACAGCTTTGTTAATGTGGTTATCCCATGTTAAACTACGATTAAACGTAAAGCCAAGATTTTTATCAGAATCCACATATTCAATAGGGACGTGATTTAGTTCGATTGAAGGAAAATATGACAAATTTAAGGGTTTTTTTTTTAGATAATCATACACTTCGTTTTATTGGGGTTGACGCGCAAACCGTTTATTTCAGACCAGCGTGCTATTTGAGTAAGGTCATCATTTATGCAACTCACGGCATGCTCGATAAGATCAGGAGGGCAGCTGAACACCAGCTGAGAGTCGTCAGCGTAAATGTGAAAATAACAATGTTGTATGACTAAAGGAATATCATTTACATAAAGTGAGAATAATAGGGGTCTGAATATTGATCCCTGAGGGACACCACTTATGACATCAAGTAGTCCTGAGAGAACATTGTTCATAACTACGGCTTGCTTTCTATTGCTCAAGTATGATTCTATTAACCAGGGGAGAAATTGTAGATATGTGATAATTTATGACATAAGAGGGAGTGGTCGACAGTGTCAAACGCTTTAGAAAAATCAATAAGCACCAAGAAGGACACATTACCATCATCAATAGCTTCGCGTATTTCCTCTTCTTGTTACATTTATTGTTATAAATTCATACACAAATTGTTTGTAATTGAAAAAGTGCCACCGGGCGGCCATTAATTACACGTATTTACCGACAGTAAAAATAAGAGCGCGCGAGAGAGGGCTGTTATTCAGTTGGCTCTAGTTTGGATACTCTTTGATGAACTGGCGAGAAAGGGGTCCGTAATGGATCTTGATAGAGCACTTCAATCAATCAAGCCACCTATCTGCAATCTCAGAGAGCGAGTGGAGAACAAAATGAAAGCCAACAACAGGTGGAAAGAACTCACTACATGTGAAATATTACGGAAACTTTGGCCAGAATTAAACAGAAGCCGGACCAACGAACTACTACAGTTTGACATGTCATCGCTATCTAAGTTAGTAGGGTCTCACAATGAAACTAAATCTCAAAGATGACGACATAATATGTAGAGGCTGCTGAGACGAGGAGGTCCACGAGGACACACCTCACTTCCTTTGTCATTGCCCGAGTCTTTGTCACTTGAGGAACAGAACACTTGGAAGCTATTACTTCCATGACGTACATGAACTTTCTGATGTCTCACTGTCTGATCTTTACAGGTTCCTGAGGACATCGGGATGGCTAGACAGCGTCAGGTAACCACAAGAGGAGAAGGGATGGAGACCACCGATGTAACACCAATGGTTAAACCCAAAAAAAGGGCATCACAATGGGTCCACGAAGACCTAAGTGAGGTATTGCAGGGCTCACCCTCCTCTACCTACCCGTTTACATTTAACTAACCTAACCTCAATGCATCAAAAGTTTGTAAAGGATCGCGTTTGATTTGATTGTGAAGAATCTCAAGTCAAATGTAAATCATGCAAGCGACGATTTTGAGGGGAAAATTCAAAGGCAAACATTCTGATTTTGCAGATTCTGCTTATTCAGAACGAAAAAGCGGAAGGATGGCCGACACCCCACAATCATTGCGGTTTGTTTGAAACACATCGACATTGCTTTTAATATAACTTTTGACACATTGGGCTATTCGAATAGAAACTTGGACAAAACAAAACTGCATGTTATGAACGTTTAAAATCGCTTTATTCGTTTCTTTTGTATATAGATGTATGTATATTACTTCACTTAATTAAAATCTCATTAAAAACTTATCGATTAAAATTTTAATTATGAAGTCTTATGAGTGTTTAAAAAAAACACCTTCAGATAATTTACCACGTATTCCCTCATATATTTTATAGCCTTCTTAAAAACAACTTACTATGTATTTTTAACAATGCTTCTTTAGTGTGGTCGATTAAATACAATAATACTCGGCAATAAACAATTTTCCATTGGCACTAGGTTTTGCGAAGATTTTAACGCTTAAACTCCGAACCAATTCATTACAATGTGAGTTTTTATTTTGTTATAAAGGATTGAAGATATAATCATTGAACTTATGTTTAAATATTTTGTATATAGTAAGAATATATTAACTTTATTTTTTCGATAATAGGCAAGTCTGCTTTGTATGTATGTTTGAGTTGTTTCCGAAAGCTGATGCACTCCGGAAGTCAATAAGGATGATAGTAATTTAAGTTTTGCTACCTACTCCATTATTTTTCCAATGCACACACAACCTCAGTAGTATTTTTGAGTGACAATAAAATGTCATCATTTGATTTTATAACTCTTGACTTTAAGTAACAAAAAAGGGATTCAATTATAAAATATTATATCCTTCTTGTTGTTTTAACAATATTAATCATATATGTATACATATGGATGCAACAGTACCTACATTATCTTATTTATTGTATTAAATATTTTATTTTTGTTTTTAATCGTGTATATAATAGATTTAGTTTTCTTATATCTTCACACACAATTTCATTGAACGAGTTAAACGGGAGATCACAATTTTTATTTGCATTTGAATTTCGTATTAATAAAAAGTAAAAAAGGAAAACAAAATAAAATAAATGCAAATGGCGTTGTTTATACTAGTGTTTTAGTCAGCGCAAATATAACGGGATATTTTGTAGGTACTAACATACAAATGCAATTCTTAGAAATCAACTATCAAAGCGAATTAAGAATGAAGAAGATGCTAAGAGAGTTCGATTGGACCAGTGTGTTTTACATACTAAAATTTGAGCTCCATTCACCCTTTCACGTAGGCAAAATCAATGACAGCACTTTGATACACAAACATTTGAGAATACTTTTAGGAGTGGGACAACTAAGACTGCGTGAATACCGTCGGAAGTCTGAATTTACTAAGCCCCGTGTGGGATTAACATAAAGTAGGAGAACTGGGGTCGAATCGCCACTTCTGTGAACGAGCTATCCGTTCACGGAATTAAGTTGGTTTTACATGTGAAACAAAAACAAATTCTGTCACGAAATGCTCGATCACGGAGGACGCGATTCGACCCCGGATTTGTTTGCTTGAATAGCTTTCGAAAAAGTTGCATCGGAAACTAAGGGACCGACCGACAGAAATAGCTATACAAAACGAAATTAAAGTCCAAAAATGTACTGACCCATACAGGATTCATGCCTGGGTTTGAATAATCCATAACGAAGAGGATCAATATGATAATCTCATAGATTACAAATTTGGTCGACAGGTATTAACTGCAGCCTAAAAACCCAAAACATTATCACTGAAAGGGCCAAATAATTTTAAGACATCAATTACAATTAGTGCAATAAATGGTCAGTGACTAAGGAACAGCATAAACAATGCCAATTAGAGGAAAGGCACAAGGATACAAAACATTTTTGTTTTTAAATTATTGATTTGATTCATCTATTTGGTTAAATGAATTCAACAAACATATTCAAAATTTAGATTATAATATGTAATTTAAGTGTTGGTTATTATTGCTGTTATTAGACGCCAGACTACAAGTGACGGAATAGATTAAACGTGATTCTTTGGATTTTTCAAATCATTTCAAAATGTGGTCAAAAAACTACTAATTTCTCTGCAAATAATTTTGTTTACATACAGATGAACTACAAAAGAAAATGTTAACACTGAGCAGAAGTTTAAATAAATACTAGCTTTTGTAGTCGGCGGTTATTTAATGATGGTACAAAGAGATAAACGAGGTAATTTCTTTATCAACTTGTTTTCACTGGAAAAATGGATTTTTTGATGCCGACGATTTCATCGTGCATAAGATTTGACGCTCTAATTGAAAGTCATATTCAAGATCACCTACTGATGAAATTACATTTGGCAGTGATGGAATCTGAAAAGAAAATAGTTTAGGTTTATAATAATTGTTAATACAACACTTCAAGGGATTTTTTTTTTTATAAAATGCATACTTCAAAATTTTTCTTTAAATTTGGATGAAGGACAAATGGAACACCATCCAACTCTGAATAGGCACCTAGTGTTCCAACAGAGTGTGCCGAAGAACCGATTGCGCCATTAGCAGGTGGCTTTGGTGCTGGACGCATTGGTGAGATTTGATAGGAAGCCTGGATTTCTTCATAATCATGGTCAGTAGAGTGAGGTACAGGTGGAAGCTGAAAGAAAAACAAGATGAGTTTTAACTGATTTGATTAGCAGTATTTTCTAAAATATTAAATTAAACTTTTAGAACCTAATTCTTTCAGCGAAATGTAAAGCTCTGTGCCTTGATTTTGTGCGGTTTTTGTCGCAATTGCGCTAGGGAACGTTCCGAATCGGATTTGAATGTGTGAGTCAGCGTTGCCAGTTTGGGGGTTTTCCCCCCAGATCTAGGGTTTTTTTTGATTGTTTATTGGGAAATCTGGGTTTTTTTTTTTAACTGCGTTCAACTTTTTGTTCAAAAGTTGTTGTTTTTTTTTTTTAGAAAATAACTAAATCTGGGGGTTTTTCAGATTTGTTTGGGGGGAAATATTTCAACTGTCTGGCAACGCTGGTGTGAGTGCACCGCGCGCTGGACCACCGTGACCGTTGTGCGAAAATTTGACACTTTTTTTTGGTACTTTTTCCCTTTTTTTAGTTGAAAAGGGAACTATGCAAATTCTTTAAACAACTGCGATTTCCAAATAAATATGTTTAAATGTGTAACGCGGTTGCGTATCACAATACTATTATAACGTCAAGTGAGCCTATTCTTGTTAAATATCGTGCGAAAATTCTAAATTTGCAGAGTAGCTTTAGGCCCCAGTTATAGTCATACGTAAAACGGAGCCGTACAAAATTTCTTTTGAAAGATAATTCACTTATTTTTTTTGATAAACTAACTTTATAATTCATAAGCAACATTTTAAGATCAAGATTGAGGTCAACCATCCAGTCTAGGTGGTCAAAAAAGCAAAAGAAAATTGGTAGAGTTCCGTTTTACGTATGGCATTTGGACCTTAGTGATATTGCCCTTTATTGTTTCATCGCCCTGGGTTATAAAGAAAGTTTATAAATTATAGTAAAAAACAAAATTGATAATTTTCGTAGAAATGTTCATTATATATAAAAAAAAAAACTTAAAAAAAAAAAAACAAATTGTTTTCGAATGACAAATTTTAAAATGAAAACCTTAAAACCTTAATAAATAATAACACATTGGCTGTAAATATATCAACTCATATTTATATCCACATTTAAAGATCTCGTTCAATTTAGTTTTAAAAAGTTGCACAGAAAAAAATGCAAGAAAAAATGCCTTTTCTGAAGTTCTTCTGTAAATTTAGAATTTTCTCACAATATTTAACAAGTATTGACTCGTTTTAACCGAAAATAGTGTTGTGATAGGGAACAGCTTTATATTTTAAACATATTTTTTAAATCACAGTTTTTGACAACTCTCCGAAGTGTTTTTTCCAACTAACAAGAAGGAATAAATTAGTAACAAATTATATCAGGGTCCTCGGAAAAAGTACCTAATTGTCGCACAACGGTCACTCTGTTGTCAGTTGTTCTCATCCGACATCCTTGATCCTTCTCGCAACCTAATGGGGCATTTACACGGTCACACATTCCTATCACGGAAAATTAAAGGGATGCCCAATACTAAACAGCCGTCTGACTGAAAGGGACAGCATTACCTAGCACGCAAAAAAACGTAATACGTTTTTTGGTCGGCCATCTTGTTTGCGTGGTAGGAATTATGGGAAAGCTATGCATGTTCATATTTTTATAGCGATGGCTTACGAAATTTCGTTTTCCTATAAAACAAAATGGCTTCCGGAAGGGATGAAGGTACATTTATTTATTAATTTCGTACAAATGATTGATGAATTGTTGGTTTAATTTACTGAAACTAATTAACACTCTCATTTCACATATTTTAAATCGGAAATAGAAATGTTTTCATGTGATTCCAGAAATGTTGGTTGCCGGAACTTCCGCTTTACGTATCTATAATTATGGGTAGTACATCCATGACACCTTAGGCGTCTGATTTGTGATCTCATTCCTACGCCTTTAAAAGCATTGACTGCGGACAAACGGATCTCTCTGTCCCGTCTCGTGCAAAAATGCGCGTGCGTGATAGTGTAAATGCGGTTTAAATAGGTTAGTAGTTCTCGACATCACGCACACATTTATAGAATCCGCTTATACGTGAACCCTTTCCGCAACCGCAATTGCGACAAAAACCGCACAAAATCAAGGCACTGAAAGAAAAAAATGTTCTTTTGCTTTTTTTGACCACTTAAACTTGATGGTTGAACTCAATCTTGGTCTTAAAATGTTGCTTATTAATTATAAAGTTAGATTATCAAAACAATATATGCAAATGATCTTTTAGTTTTCTAGAAAAATGATTTATTATTATTTTTCCGTACGAAAAACATTTTCTGATCAACTTCTCAGTCAATTCCACAAAAGAAAACCGAATCATTCCACTGAAGTACTTCATTTCTTTACTGTTCCACCTGTCAGGAATTTTTTTTCTGATGAAATTTCGTGGAATTGACTGAGAAGTTGATCAGAAAAAGTTTTTCGAACGGAAAAATGACTAAATAATTTTTCTAGAAAACTAAAAGATCATTTGCATATTTTGTTTTTATAATCTTACTTTTGTAAACATAAAATAAAATTCAATATATTATCGTGCTTCCACATCAGACACACCAAAGCAGAGCACTCATTGTATGGTAGCCAACTTCAGCATAAAATATCCAACTGCGGCCAACTTTAGAGCAACCTACAAAAACTGACATCCGGCATTTTCGTTACCTATTATATGAAAATTAGGTATACTTTGTAAACCACGCCATATTGTTCACGAATAAAAATTACTTTAAAGCTTCAGAAGTGGGATATTAAATATCAAAATATAATAAAAAATGCCTTTACGATCGGTGACACGCCAGGGGATGGCAAATTTATTGGCTCAGGCTGGAAAATTGGTTCCAGAAAGTGTCACAATAACACAGCTGCGGCCATTGTATGATTTTCTCATAGAGACACAGTCGGCCATTGAAGACGCCATCGACGTCGAAAATAATTCCAACCGCTGCTTTTGGACTGCTGCCGCCGTATCCTTTCGAATCCACTGCTGCATTGTCTGCTGCTGTTTCTGGTACTGCAGTCGGTTGTTGAATTTAATACTGCTGATGCTGCCGCCCCTTCCACATCCACCGCTGCATTGTCTGCTGCTGTTCCTAATACTACAGCCGTCGCCACTGCTGCCACTGCTGATATTACTCCTGCTGCTGCCTTCCACATCCACCGCTGCAATGTCTGCTGCTGTTCGTAATACTACTGCCGCTACTACTGCCGTCACCACTACACTACTACTATTACTGCTACTGCTTCCGCTGCTGCCACCGCTGCTACTATTGCTACTGTCCCTACTGCTGTCACGCCCGTAAATGTTGCTACTAACTTGGGTCCATTGGAACGGAAACTGATAGAGCTAAGGAAAAGAAGTCGAGTTGCTACAAAACCAACTCCAACAAAGTGCACCTATTGACTTGACGGTTGTAGACTCTCCTGAGCAAGTTTACGGGTGACGAATCGTATGAAATTAGACGATGGATTATGGAACTGGCTGAGGTTTTTGAACTGCTGAAATGCAACAACCAAAATAAGTTACTGTGTGCCCATCGTTTGCTTGGAGGAACGGCTAAATTCGTTGTTCGCCAGAGGGGAGTACGCAGTTATGAGGAATTGGAGAAAATTCTTAGTGAACAGTTTGGTCGTTCATACACATTACTAGAAGTTTACGAGGAGCTGAAGGCTCGAAAAATGCGTTCGGAAGAGAGTATTCGGAGATATGTCGTGGAGATGTGTCTGATTGCGGATAAAGCAGAAACTCCTGAGAGCGATTTGGTGGATGCTATCATCAGTGGGCTGAACGATAGAACTTCACTGGTTACTATGATGTACCAAGCTACAACTTTGCGTCAACTTAACATGCTGCTGGACAGTTACGAGAAACTTCGTGCCAAAGTTATTCAGCCTAGTGCTGGACGTGTATTTTCCTCTGCGGTTGCTGGAAGTTCAAGCAGTGCAACTTCTGTTCAGACCGATAGTACGCGCTGTTTTAATTGATCGCAGTTTGGCCACCACCAGTCACAGTGTCCTAAGCCAAATCGTGCTCCAGATTCCTGCTTCAAGTGTGGTGAATTGGGATACCGCCATCAATTATGCCCTAGGAAACGCAATGCTGTTTCTGCAATTGAAGAAACAGCGAGGGACGCCATTAACACATCACCCCGGTTGTCTGAGGAGGAAGTCGAGTTAGTTAAGGCCGTAAGCGCTATGCAGATGGTGAGTGTTGCCTTTTTTATATAATCAAGCCAGAATTCACTAAATTAGTAATCCTTCTTGATTCTGGTAGCCCGAAGAGTTTTATTAAACAATCAGCTGTCTTAATCAAAATTAAAAAGAAGTTGAGACCAACAAACTACTGCGGTATCGGAAACAAACGACTAGGGTTTGGTGCTGTGCTTATTCAAAAACAAGACGATGGAAGATATCATCCTGTAGCGTATTTTTCTAAAACGGCTTCTGAAAGTGAATCAAGATTGCATAGCTTCGAGTTAGAAACATTAGCGATCGTGTACGACCTCGAACGGTTTAAGACGCAATTGAAAGGGATTTTGTGTACAATAATTACTGATTGTAATGCTCTGGCACAAGCAATGGGAAAGAAACAGGTAAATCAAGGAATTGCTAGGTGGGTGCTTAGTTTTGAAAATTATAATTATAAGGTGAAACATCGCAGTGGAATTTCGATGGGTCATGTGGAGGCCCTTAGCAGATGTCATTTAACTAACACAGATGATGTATATGATACCAACTTATATATACAGATTACTCAAAATCGAGATGATGTCATCAGAAAAATTAGAGATGAGCTTGAAATGGATGTTGTATAGAACTTTGAACTCAGGGGTGGGCTAGTTTTCAAACGAGACAAAAGAGCAAATCATCTCCATGTACCTACTGAAATGGAGAATAATATTATTAGGGTTATTCATGAGAAAATCGGTCACATGGGACTTGACAAAACACTTGATAGCTTAGAAAGAATTATTCCCGAAGTTAAGAAAGAAAGCCAATAATTACATTCGAAATTGTGTCAAATGTATAATTTATTCCCCCGCGGCCCGCAGTAATCAGCATAATTTATATAATACACCCAGAAAGAAAATCTACTGGCTTTAGGCCCCAGTTAAAGCCATACGTAAAATGCAACCGAAAAATTTGGAAATGAAACAATACGAACATGATTTTTTTTTATCGTTTGAGCGTTCATAGCGAAAAATCTGTCAGAAAAATGTTTCCTACGATAACAATTACAACAAACCAACCCCCACTGATTGGATTTCATCAGAAAAACAAATTCCTGACAGGTGGAATAGTAAAGAAATAAAGTACTTCAGTGGAATGATTCGGTTTTCTTTTGTGGAATTGATCAGAAAAAGTTTTTCGTACGGAAAAATGAATAAATAATTTTTCGAGAAAATACAAAGACCATTGGCATATAACTTTTTGATAATCTAACTTTATAATTCATAAGCAACATTTTAAGACCAAGATTGAGTTCAACCATCAAGTTTAAGTGGCCAAAAAAAAAACAAAAGACATTTTTTACGGTTTGGTTCACGTATTGCTATAACTGGGGCCTTGAACAATTTCTGACGTAATATAGTTCGAAAGACCTTGTATATAGATCTAGTAGGATTTTATGATGAGGTTTGCTTTTTTTAGTACATCTTTCGAAATATAACTGTAGGCAAACAAAAATACTTGCACGAGGGAACCTACTTTAAATATAATCCAGTTTCTATAGAAAAAATCAGGAAGAACTATTTGAAATACAATTGTTTCGTACAAGCAAGTGCGAGCGAACGGATCCGAACCGCCAAAACATGAAGCACTGTAAAAGAAACATTTCTGGACAAACAGCTCGGAGCAAATAATTTTATTTTATTTAAAATATTTATCGCAAAAAAAAAATTGGGCAGTTCGAATTTTCCCTGACCTTCCCTGATATTGCCTGAGCAAGTTTTCGTTCCCTGTGGCAACCATTTAACCATGTAATAGATTTCTTCGTCATACCGTTGTCTATAAAAGTTTGATAGTTTGTAATGTTATGGTGTTCAGAGGTGCTGAACTGTCAACTGATCACTACCTGTTCTTAATTGCATCTCAAACAAAAGTAGTACCATTCACGGGGAAAAGAAAACTTGAATGACTGAGGACGATAAGGTTATCGGGTACAACACTGACATCAGCCAGTGAAGTTAAATGTCTGGGAATTAACCTCGACAACAAACTCGTCTGGAAAAAACGCACAGAAGAGATATCCAGGAAAGCAGCGCGGGTTTTAATGATTTGGCGGAGCCTAGCTGTCAAATACTGGGGATGTAGCCCGACCATTCTCAGATGAATGTACATTGCTGTTGTGAGACAAATGATCACGCATATGGAGCAATTGCATGGGCAAAAAGACCCCATCCACCGTAAGGAAGACACTCAATTAAGTGCAAGGACTGGCATACCTACGAATTACAGGGGCCATGAGAACTTGCCCAACCGCAGCTATGGAGGTGCTATTGGAACTAACTCCGTTGCACCTCGTCGTTGAGCAATGTGCAAGTAAAATGAATCTAGGAATGGCCAAGGAAGAAATAGGAAGACGAAGGTGCATCACACTGAGACAGTTTGACGCACTACTCAAAAAACAACCATTATTGGCCTTTCCTAGAGGCATATCATAAAAAGATTTGATTTCCAAAAGAACTTTGTTACTAAGCGCTCAGCAATAAGAAGAAAGCGATTCCAGAATTCACAGACTGAGCAATCACGCAACAAAGTGGTACACAGATGGGTCGAGAACAGAAAAGGGAACTGGAGTGGGAGTATTTCGGCTTGAAATCAAATATTTTGAAACAATGGGCAAAAGTAACGCCATCTTCCAGGCTGAAATCTAGGCTCTGCGAAATAAGGCCCCAAAAAATTATACAGGAAACAACAACGATTTTTAATAGAACTTGGGGAGTTATTTTCTTTTTGGTGCCTTATTTCGTAATAAAATTGGGGGTTTATTTCATTATGATAAATAAGACCACAAAAGAAGAAATGAAATAAGTTCCCAAAATTAAGTTCTTATTATTAATTGTTACCCTTCCGATATGGAATGCGTATGGGTTGCATGCTGCCCCCCTGCAATCCCCTGCTTGGGTTTACTGTTAGATTACGGGGTGGGTGCGAGGTTGAGTATATAAAAAGTTCCTTTAATCTAAATTAGCTTATCCAATATCAACCATATTAAATAAAAAGAAGTTTTCATAATTTTTAATTTCAGTATGAAATAAACCCCAAATTGGGGGCCTTATGTTATAGCTTTACCTAATGTGAGACAGCCAGGCTGCTATTATGGCACTTAATTCCTACTTCATTTAATCCAAACTTGTATGGTAATGCCTACAAAAACTTAATGAACTGTGTAGGGGAAACAAAATAACCCTCTGCTGCAGTGATGCCAACCCTTATTTTCAAAATTCTGTAGAATTCTGTTTTTATGCCTGTCGAAATTCTGTAGAAATCCAGACTTTTTTTAGGCTGTAGGAAATAAGGCCCCAAAAGAGAAAATGAAATAACACCCCAATTTCAACTATGAAATAAGGCCCCACTGCGATGAAATAAGTCCCCAAAACAAAATGAAATAAGGCCCCAAATTTAGGGTTTATTTCATAACGAAATTAAAAATAATGAAACTATTTTTTATAAAGCGAAAGAAACTTAACAGTTTCGTTTTATGTATGGGTATAACTGGGGCCTTAAAACAAACTTCCTAAAATAACGTAAAACAGCTGTACAAAATATAGTGGTAGGTTTGTGCAAGTCTGAAAACATACCGAAATCTGCAAAAAGTAAACCGAATCAAAAAAAAGATTGACTTTTTGTCCAAATGGAAAACTACAACAGTTCATTTTTTAAAGAGTAATAGTTAATTTTTTCATACTCTTTTTTTTTTGGTGACTTGAACCGTTTACGCAGCGCACGCAAAGGCCTCAAAAAAGGAAATGACACCCCAAATTGTATTAAAAATCGTTGTTGTTGTTTCCTGTATAATTTTTTGGGGCCGTATTTAATTTTCTTTTTGGGGCCTTATTTCGCAGAGCCCTTTTTTTAACATAGGTACTTAAAGTGCTAAAAATGGAAGTTTTGAATGGCATAAGATATCAGTCTTTAATTATATTTATTAATTTTGTACAATTACATAATTTTGATTAACCGCTGGTATCGCTGAAATCGATAATACTCGTCGTAGTGTTGGCCTTCTTGATCATCGGTTCCATTTTTGTCTTCATCCGTCAATTCTAGGTACTCTGTATATTTTAGTTTGAATTCTGTATTTCTGTACACATGGTGAAAATTCGGTAGGGTTGGCATCTGTGCTCTGCTGGGTGCCTGGCCACGTAGGAATAGAGGTTAATGAAATAGCCGATTCACTAGCACGAAAGGGAGCATCAGAAACTTCTGGTGCAAAACAATCGGAAAAGATTCCAAGCTTGCATCGGTATGAGCAAAGATAACCTCCGTATCCTAACGGGCTTCCTAAAGGGTCCCGTAAGGAGCTGATACGATCTTTGCAGATTCTGCGATGAGTCCAGTGAAATCCTAGAACACGTGCTGGGATCATGTGGGGCACTGACCCACAAAAGATTGAAATACTTGGGCAGGTACCACCTATCTGATGAGGAAATACTGTCACTGGAGCCAGCTCTCATCCTTAGATTCTTAAAGGAAACTGGACTAGAAAGAGTGCTATTGGATATATTTCTTCCGCCAAGGAGAAACAAGAGTACAAGAACCTCTAAAATGATTCCAAAAGGAATTATAATGTGAGGCGAACTCTTAAGAGATAATATATACCTCTCTGAGGCGTGCCTTTAATATGCACAGACAAAAAAACGTGGGTATCGCCATTAAGACTGCTAAAATGAGATTAAGGTTCGTTTTTTAGTATGACAGCATCCTTATAACTAAAAGGTAGGGTCGATTCGACCACAAGCGAAACTGGTATTAATAATTGCATCTCTACGATCAAATACATGTACTACCAAAGAGTACCCCGAGAATGGTACACATTTCAAATGTGGTTGAAAACCAAACGGATTTTAAGAACCCATCAGAAAAAAAAACAACAATTGTTTTAAGCACGTTTCATCTTCAAAACTACGCAGTATGATTTATTACGGTATTCACTCCTGTTGACAAAAGAGGATGAAACGTCGACAACAATTTTGGGTTCAGCACGTGGAATGTTCAGACTGTGAATATGATGTGCGCAGTCGAATAATAATAGGCACAGTTGCTTAAGGGTTAATATGTTGAACTATATATAGCGGGGAAGTGCGCTGGTTCCAGGTGTTGGAAGCATGCATCGTATGCAATGCATTCCTCTCAATAGCCAGAGGAGGATTTATGTCGCGTCGCTTTACACGCCTGAATCTTCTCAACGCATTCAATTTTTAAATGAGATCGAGACGCCTTTCATTAGACCTTCAATCAGGAGATAATTATTACTTTTTGGGTTGAGACCTAAGTGCTAAACACGCGCAAATGATATTCCGAACCCTAAAGGCAACCAGTTCAACGACTGGTAGCGTCATAATATGATTGAGTACAAACTCGAATTGTACGCGACGAATATCCCGTCTTTCCCTAGAGATGGCTGTTTCTTGGACTTGGCGCTAGTCGACGAAAGACTAGAAATAACAAACACTGATCTAAGCACGCGGAACTGTTTACGAACGGTTGAGTACTAGTAGTAGTAGTAGTAGTAGTAGTAACTTTATTAATTCAGAAAGATTCGGTAGTTGTTACAATAAGCGTTGGCTTTTGCCGTCAGCCGAGAAAGAGAGTTTTAAATTTACGTATCTCAGTTTTATATAATGTTTCTAAAAAGCTTGGTTTATAATTTGCAGCCGGTAATTTAGAGCAGATTTTACAAATTTAAATAGTACAGTCCAATTTTCTCCGTTAAGAATGCGAAATACTTCCTCCGAAGAGAGAATGTTTTTTCCATAAAAGGATCTCCTGATTGAGATCAGCACTGGGCAGGTTCCAATGAAGTGAAGACCGTCTTCTCTTGTCCGATGGTTGCATAGTGTACATTCATCACTTCCGACATCAGTTCTGTGAGGCATGTAATTTAGTGGCAATAGTTCACCCCTGGCTTTAAATACAGTGGAGATTACCTCTACACTATTCCGATCATGAAAATAGTTATGTTTTCCAAGGTCATGATTTAAGATTTTATATATGTTCCTTACTTGGCTTTGTTCGCTTTGCCTTTCAAACAACTCTCGCGTAGAACCTTCGATCTTAATTAAAAGTTCCTGTAGTGCTTTTCCTAGATCTGCCTTGTTTGCGTGTACTTCATGTAGGCGTACATTATGCTCACGTCCCAGCTTAGTCCACTCGGCAAAGAAATGGAGATTCCTATTTTTGAGGTGCATTACAATTTTGTATGGAAGACGATGGCTTGGTAGCGATAAAATTTTCAAAACATATAGGAAGTGTAACCTAAGCGTAAACACATACAGCGGTGGTAATCCAGTTTCCAGGTACAGCATGTAGTTTGGCGTGTTTTCAGGCAGTCGGAACATTTTCTTCAAGAAGTATCGCAGAAGTCTTTCAACTTCCTCGAACTGCCAGATCCCCCACGCTTGTCCTGCATAACACATGATTGATCTTATGACTGCTTCAAAGACTTTAAATTTTACGCTTGGCGCAATTTTACTTTTTCCCAAGATTCCTTTCCAATTACAATTTATTGCTCTTTTTGATTCCCTTAGCTTCTCTTGGAGGTGCTTTCGAAACGATAATTGTGGGGAAATAAGTACTCCGAGGTATTTGTATTCCTTGACCTTCTCCAGTTCTTCATTTTGCCAGGTCCATTTTTCATCCCTTGCGTAGCGTCCCCATCCGTTACGAAAAATCATAACTTTGGATTTGTTGGTATTAAGTTGCAAGTTCCAAATTTGACAATATTGTTGCAGCTTATTTATCTTGATTTGTAACATGTTCGGTGTTTCCGCGAGTATAACAATATCGTCAGCATAGAGCAGGAGGTTTATTCGTAATCCATCGAGTAATATTCCCCCTGGGAGATATGCGACAAGATCGTCCAGGAAGATTGAGAACAGAAGAGGGCTCAGCAGACATCCTTGCTTTACCCCAGAGTTGGACGAAAACCAACTTGATAGCACGTTTCCATCCCAGACCGCTGTGAAGTTATTTTGGTATATTTTCTGTATCACTCTTAGTACTTTTGTCGAAACACCCAGGTTGCTCAATTTAAAGAATAGAGCTCTTCTATCGATACAATCGAAAGCCGCTTTAAAATCTACGAAGAAGGCATATAGTTTTTTACCCTTATCCAGAAACATTCGAGCGATGCTTGTTAAAGAGAAAATGTTGTCGACTGTGGAATAATCTTTGCGGAAGCCAGCCTGGAACTCGCTCAGTAGGTCATTATCTCGTATCCAATTTGTAAGGCGTTCCAAGATAATTCCTGTGAAGATTTTTGTGACCGCATTAAGAAAAGATATACCTCTGTAGTTGGTTGGGTCGTTTGGGTCTCCTTTCTTGAATATAGGGAATATTATATTTTTTTTGAATGAGGATGGCACCTCGCCAGTACTAAAAATGAATTCAAATGTCTCCGTGAGCTTCTGTAGAAAGGCATCCGTCGCATTTTTAAAAAATTCGTAAGGAATACGATCTTCCCCAGGAGCTTTATTTAACCCACATCTATGTATAACTCTCGTGACATCCTGGAAGGTTATAGGTCGGTCTAAAACATTTACCTCGATGTGAGGTAGCGCGAAATGCATCTGGTTTGGATTTTGCGGAGGATTCAGTAGTTTTTCGAAGTAATCAGCTAAAATTGGTGCGTCAACTTTGATGCTTTTTGCAAACAGTGCACCGTTAAGGGTTTTTGCCATATTCCAAAAGGACTTACTGTCTTTTATGTTCGCAAGCGCTGAGGAGAGGTTCTGAATGTACTGTTTTTGTTTTTGCTCGCAGATGCTCTTGAACTTCTTATTTGCAATCTGGTACATACATTTCGCACTATAAGAACCCGTTCTTCTCAGAAACCGTAGAGAGTTGAATGATTTTTTCCTGGCTGCCTCGCATTCCCAATCATACCAAGGTTGCTTTCTTTTATTTCTTGACTTGGATGGCAAGGGTGTAGCTGCGTTCGAGATACATGTCGTAAGTATATCTATGCCTCTGATGGATTGAAACTCGCTAGTATTTATTCTATTTATTTCCACATTTAGATTCACTTTGTATCTTTCCACGTAATTTTTCCTCCAATGCAGCTTTGGTAGCAAGCAATTCAGTGCAGCAGGTGTTTGCTGCAGGTTGAGCTCTACTCTGATGGATATTGGAAAGTGATCTGAGTGAGTTAGTTCCTGTACGACGAAGTCTGTTGCGTGCTTTAGCCACATTCCCTGCAGGAGGCAATAATCAATTGTCGAGCTCGCAGTACCTCTTACAAATGTAAGGTTTCCCTTTTCATCACTATTGGTTCGGCCGTTTAATAATGTAAGACCGATCGTTTCGCACATTTCAATTAGTTTCTTTCCGTTCCCATCAGTGCATTTGTCCGATGCGTCTCTAACCTCTTTTATCTGTCGTGGCAATAGTTCAGGATCCTCATTTAGTAATTGATGAGATCCCACCCTGCCATTAAAGTCTCCAATAACCATAAGATCGACCTTACCAAATTCCAACAAAAAATTATACAAACAAGTGTAATCATTCATCCATCTGTTACAATTGACATACACCGGTACTATATAGGTTTTCACTTTTTCTATTTCCATTTCAATTAAATTTCTATCTAGTATTTTCACAAAGCGGCAACCAATTATTTTTTCCAGTCCCTTTTTTATCCCGTATAAGCATCCACCGCTGGCCCTTCCATGTACGGATGTTCTTGTTGCCGGTATCCATAGCAGTGTGTAGTGTTTGAAATAAGACTCAAATCGTTCCATATTTTTTTCAACAAAAGTTTCGAATAGTAGAAAAACGTCAAAATTATTTATAAATTCAAAGAAATCGTTAAAAAGTAATTTGTTACCTAAGCCTGCTACATTAAAGGAAACAATATTTAATGAATAATTACTTGGACTACAATTAACATATTCACTTAAACGACTGACGGCATTACAATTAAAAGTGCTGGATGCGTTCATTCCCCCTGGCGGTTTGAGAGCCACTGGCTGCTCTATCACATGTGGATGCACCATAATTTGACGTTTCGCCTTTGCCTCCCAGCAGCTGATCCATAAAAGTCATTCCCCCTTCACGATCACATGTCAGCTTATAGTTTTGATCAAAATAAAATGTGTGTTTTCCTGTTATAAGCTTATCTCCTCGTATTTGGATGTTAATTTTCGGGTTTTTCGCTGTGATTTCCTCTTTTAGTTTGAGAACTCGTCTCCTTCTTTCTCGTGCCGCGATCGTATAATCTCTATGTATTGAAACACCCGTGCCTCTGAGTTTTATTCCTGCTTGAAGAATCCGCCCAACGTCGTCTCTGCTTTGCAGTTCGGCTATTACATTTGCTACATTCTCTTTCGTAGATTTGATTGGCCTCACTGACGTCACCGTTGTCGTGTTTTGGGTTTCCAGCAGATCAAGAATCAGCATTCTTGCTCTATCTACAGCTGCTACTCCTTGTTCCACAGGGAGGTGTAGGACGACGTTTTTTTCATTTGTCTTACTTGACAGCCATTCCACCTGCCGTTCCAGAGAGATGCAACGGGATTCCATTTTCTGCAGTTGGGTTTGCAAAACTAGGTTTTTTTGCTGCAAGGAATGTAATTCTGCCCCGATTCCCTCCAAATCCGCTTTCGTGGGCATGTCTTTCAGTTTTTCGTCGAGGAGTGTTGACATAGATCCTTGTATGAGGTTTTTTAGGTCGCTTACGGACATATTACCGACGGCCATATTTTCGTTTTCAATAGCAGTTTTTCGAGGTGGGAAATCGGGAGAAGTTTCTGCTAGTTTACGTTTCGGTAATGCGGGTCGTGGTGTGTTGTTGTTTTCTCTTGTGCTTTTGTTTGGAGGGGTCCGTTTCATAATTTTCTTAGTTAATTGGCCCTTCTAAAATATTATAACTCACCCTCGGAAAAAAAAAAAACTTTGTGTTATTTGTGCCTCGATAAGCTTAAACTAAGTTTTCGGTTTTTGTTTTGTTTTTTATGCGTTTGTAATTATTTTAATCGAATTTTCACTGGAGCTGCACTTTAATATGTCTTATCACTTCGTATCTCTCTCTCTGTGTTAAAACCCAATAAGTCCAGATCGATACCCACCACCTGTTTATCGATTTTAAGGCCGGTTGAGTACTATAGTGATCACTACGGACTTGCCGCCGTAATACGGATCCCAAACGAGCAGACGGAGCTGGAGCAGTACGACCAAGTGCGTTCTTTCGATAACCAAAAGGCGCAGTGGTAGCGCTTCTAAAGAGTTTTAAAGCGCCACATACGCTCATGCGAGATCGACCCACCGACAAACAGGAACTTAAAGAACGATGAGATCGACAGTCATTTGCGTCCAATGAATGTTATCATCAAACATACAATGGAGCGAACTATCCCTCGGGTGAGACATTCCACCGATGAAGAACAAACTGAGAAGTATCGAAACGCTACAAATCGATGCTCTAGATCTAGATACAGACATAAAAGTAGAATGCTCCCGAGGCTTAAACGGCTACACAGACATTTTACTGACAGGAACGATCCCGAGTAAAGACACTAAATTCGGTGATCAAAAACTTGAAACAGTTGATCACAGAACATTTCAGAATATCTGTAATCTAAATCTGGGGCAATAAAATCTAGTAGTCCGAGTCCGAGTTCCCACAAATAAATAAACTGTTCAGGCGGAAAGATCATAACGACATTTCATGTGCTCGAATACCTCGGACAAATGAGAACAGACGGACACTACCGATTGCTGGCATAAGTCAGGAAAGTGCTGACTCGAACGACGATTTTTTCGTGGTCGAAGACCCGCAGGAGAAGGTGGATTTGATGGGAGCTTTCTTTGAGACTGTAACCGATACCTCGAAGAGAGGGCCTTTCTCTTAACCACTTTTATCTGCGGACCGAAGTTCAAAATTGGTGATCCGAGAACAACAGTTTCACAGTGTTTAATGACGTAACCATGCAAATGGCACAATGGCCGATGTAAATTCTCATCTGTTCGTGAGTAAAGATGAACTCCGGTGCATCTTTGAGTCACTGAAAAACAAAAAGTCGGCGGGATTTGACGGTGTCCCAAACGTCGTATTAGGACACATGCCGCCAGAGGGATCGATATCTTCATCACAGCGCAGTGGAAAATAACGGTGGTACACCCTATCCCGAAAAAGGATAAAGATAGGACAAACCCCGCTATTCTGTATATTCAATAGATCTATTTTAAAATGGGTTGAAGAAAATAAGAATATTCCGGACAACCAGTTTTGCTTTAGAGCAGGACATGACACTGTTATGTTATGTTATGTTTTATTTTTATTAATAAAGGGAGAAAAGACGACCGATCCTTTTCGCTTTCAAAACCGACTCGTCGCTTACCTATCGGTCTGCTTCGAGCCTCAGGGTCATTTCGCCCAATCAGCATGCCGTCGTACCTGGGCCGAGGGCAATAGCATCAATGGGGCAACAATGCTGAGCCATCACAACAAACTGCATTGTTGCCCAACCAACGCCAAATTGCACCGATGCTTTTTGAGTGCATTAGCATTGGTTGGGAAACAATGCTGAGTTATCACAACAAACTCGTTTGCTTATAATAGCGAGCATTGGCCCCAAGCCCAACCAGCGACATATTGCTGAGCGCAACATCCCTCCCCCCCCCCTCGGGAAAGGTTCACAACAGACCAGCAAGCGACAACTCGGTCAGTTTATTTAACATGAAAATTATAACAATATTACATATATGTACAGCTTACTAACACTAGGCTTAATGTTCTAATAAGATAGTACATCATTTTGAAAATTTAGTATTTCTAATGCTAACAAATTGGGTTAAGACAGTCTAATAATTGACTATAACAATGTATGCTTATAGCTTTTATTTATTTATTTTTTTCTCTATATATTACACTTATATTTATTTTACAAAACTATCGAACTGTTTTAACTATTGGTTAAGACTATAATTTATAATAGCTAATATTATTAAAAACTTAATATTTAACTAGCAACACTTGCTAAGACTTACAACTAAATGTAAATTAAGTTAAATTAACTTCTATTTTTTGCTTATTATACATGTGCTAACTAGTCTATACTCGGGCAAATGTAATACCTCTCGTCGACTTTCTCGTTGTAGAACTTCGAACTGGATCCGCATCTGTGTGGACAATGTTGGATTTGTATACGGTTGTAGTGTCTGAAACTGGGTGGACAGGTATGTCGACAACGTTGGATCTATCGGGGGCTGTAGTTGTTATATTTGCAATTAGCTGAGTTGGATTGGCGGTACCGTTGTTTGTTTTTCTACGTGAGTAGTAAGATTTTACCAACTTGACAACAATTACGGCTACTATTACCAAAAAGACAGATGAGAATGTGTACCGATGCAATTTTACTTCCAACTGCTGGCTGCTAACACTATCTCCATACCCCACTTGTTGCGCTTCCCTTTCTAAATCTTCCAGCGATTTCTTCCCTTCTGCCAGGCTTGCGATCATATCACCATGGCTGCCTAGATGTAACAGCGGTCGCTTTGCAGGTGTTCCCTCTGTCAAATTACTGTATCTTGTTCTTAGTACCTCAATTAGATCTGAATGGTTAACTTTTGTTTGTTGGATCCTAACGCTTACTTCCTGGACTTTTTCGTACGGTATGCGCATTTCCTTCGTACTTATCTCGCAAGGTCTCAAGATGTGAAGTATCCCGAAACCTCTAAGTTCTGAAGCGTAGGATGTTCCATCACAATTAAAGTTCAAAACTAGTGGTTCTTTGATGTTGAATAACCACTGATTTCGCGTTGACATCTTTGTGAGAGTCCCCTTGGCGGCTGATGAAGCAACGTAGTTACAGTTTATTTGTGAGGTGGCAGAATGTTGTAAAAGTTCGACTAAACACTCCGAGCTACCACTGGTGTGTATAGGCCGGTTGTGCCTACATACTTTTATTGATAGCGACGAGTTACACATTATGTCGGAACACTGCAGGAAGTCTTCTTGTGACATGCTTACAAATAGACTATGATCATCTGCCTCGGCAATATACGCAGTTTTGATATCTAAAACCAAATCCCAATGATCGTCGAGCCTTGTGCGTACCGGATACATCTTGTGTAGAGAGAATAAGGTAGCTTCTGGTAGCGGCACTGTTATTTTTAGGATGATTGCTCCATCATGCAGGTAGGTCGAAAGTTGCGCGGCTTGGTGTAGGGCGGAGAATCCTAGGAAAAATCCCTTCGATATAGATTTTTCCAGCATTGACGTTATATTGCCTGTGTCTAAAATAAACGGGTGTAGTCTATTTTGGTAAAGATCGTTAAGGATGGACAGTTCGGTGGATTGCTGATTTTGTACCTCTAGTAGTTTGGAGGTCACTAGGGCAACTATCTCGCTTATCTCTGCTTTTAATCTCAGGGCAGCAATTTCCTTGTTTGCTATTGCTGTGAAATTGTCTAAATCTAACGTGATGTTTTCGAGATTTTTCGCAATTTGTTCCACCTCTGCCGACAATACTTTTACGGGCTTGCTTAGCCTGTCGAAATTCGAACTAGCAACCGTTATTTGTTTCCTAATGCTGTCAAATGTTTTCCTGTCGTTTCCATCCAAAAGTTGAAGCTGGTTGTAGATTTTATGGGAGTCTTCGCTGTCCATAGTCCCAAACGCCCAATGAAAGAAATTTCCAATCGTTTCGATGGCTCTTCTGTTTCTGCGTTGGACAACCATGTGTTGCAGACGTATATTTGTCAGACGCAAGTTCCTCGCTATAACACCTACTTCATCAGTCATCAGTTTGCACGAAAGTTGAAAACTAGGCTCCAACGACAAGCACAAGTGCGTTATTTTGACGTCGCACATGTCCGTAAAATCCAACACGGTCGAGTAGTCCATCGGTGTCATCTTAGTGAGGATCGTCCATGCATCCTTGTAGAATACTGCATGTCCCACTCTTTCAAATAAGACTGGAGAGTGTGGTAGTTCTTCGAGTCGAAATGGTGCTGGTGATGATGAGGTTGCGGTCAACGTGACTACATGTGCCTCGAGGATAACAAAAATGAACCTGAATAATAATAAACTATACATTTCTACTTTACTATAAATTTAATACTAGACAGAACAAATATTAACTGTAGATATAATATAATGTAAAATATATAAAAAGACTATATTAAAGTCGCAACGAATGTTTATTTTAGAAATAAAACGTAGACTAATGAATGCCTTAAACATCCAATAAACAGAAGCCTAATGTATTATGGCTTTAAATTCAAATCGAAAAGAATACACGCAATTTAAGGTATTCAATTAAAATAAAAACTTTTCACAACTATTTAAGTAAAGTAATCTATTTTGATTCTTAGACAATACAGTTTAATATAAAAAAGGTTTTCGGCGGATTTTATCTGAAATAAAAGAGTTTTTTTTTTTTTTTTTTTAATTATTTGTAAAAAGGGGAAAAATTTAGTTAACTGTAAAAAGGCTTTAGTTGGTTGTTATGCACTCTCTTGGTTTTGCTACCTACTTTTATTACGGAATTGACCAGCCCGCTTATAGACACTATTTCATAGGGACCCAACCAGATCGGTGAGAATTTGTTTTTTCTGACAGGGTTTCGTAACAGCACCTTTTGCCCGACCACAAACGAAACAGGATTTATGTGACGATCGTACTGTTTCTTAGACATTCTTTTAGCTTGATCTAAATTTTTCCTAGCTAATTCATGCGACCTTTGTAGTTGGTATTTTAACCGTTGAGGGTATTCATCTGCATTGTATAACGGGGCAGGAAGTCTTTTCAAATTCGTCGGCATTTCGAATTCGAAGCCATACAAACTATTCAATGGTGTCTGTTTAGTGGCAGTATGCTGGGTATTATTGTGCACGTGCATTGCCTGGCTGAGCCATTGGTCCCAACTCTCTTCATTGTTGTCGACAAAACTCCTTAGGTATTCCGCTAAGGGTCTGTGACTGCGTTCTAGAGAACCATTGGCTTGTGGATGGTAGGCAGTGATATGGATATTCTTTACTCCCAACAGTTTACATGTTTCAGTAAATAACCTTGAAGTAAAGTTTGTCCCATTATCCGTAACAAGAACATTTGGGATTCGGAAACGTGTAATAATTTCCTCATAAAAGGCTCTTGCTACAGTAGATGCTTCGGCATCCGGTATCGCAACACATGCCATATATTTTGTCAGATCATCTTGAAATGTTAGTATGTATCTATTACCCGAATGAGTTAACGGCAAAACACCAACCATGTCCATATATACCTTTTCAAAGGGTAGGTGAGGAGTGTCTGTTACTGTCATAGGCATTTTAGTTAATTTGGCAAACTTATTCTTCTGGCACTTTTCGCACCTCTTAATGTAATTGTTGATATCCCTTTGCATGTTTTTCCATCTAAACTGTTTTCGGATACGCGCATACGTTCGTTGCACCCCCTGATGACCCCCGAGAGCTGAATTATGGAAATCGCGAAGTACGGTTTGAATTTCTCCTGGATCCGTTAACAATTCGAATTGTGGGGTTCTGTTTCTATTGTCTGTAATATCCCCAAGGCCAGTTACGCCATTGTCTTGTCGAGTTAATGGAATTTCGTTACTGACGGCTTCGTGACTTTGTTTGGCCTTGCTTCTTGTTTGTACGGAATTGATTTCTTCGGTCGTATCATTCTGTGGAATTCGACTTAGCGCATCTGCATTAGAGTTAGCCTTGCCAGGTTTATAAATGATTTTGTAATCATATTCCGATAGCTTGTGATGGAATCTAAGAAGCCTCGTGGTAGGGTCTTTAACATGGAAGACGCCTATTAGAGGTCTGTGGTCCGTATAAACACTAAAAGGTCGACCTAGAAGATACGTGCGAAAATATTTGCTTGCCCATACTATCGCTAGTAATTCCTTTTCTATAGTCGAGTACCTTTTTTCCGAACTGTTTAATGATCGGCTGGCATAAGCTATGGGTTTGTCTTCGCCCAATTTTCCTTGTGATAACACAGCCCCCAGTGCTTCGTTGCTGGCATCAGTTGTTAAAATGAAGGGTTGTGTAAAATCGGGATAAGATAGAATCGGTGGCGAAGAAATGGCGGCCTTAAGAAATTCGAAAGATTGCTGACACTCCTCGGACCATTCGAAATTACTTTCCTTTTTTAATAAATTGTTTATTGGAGCAGCAATTTTTGAAAAGCGCGGTATGAATTTTCTATAATAATTGGCTAGTCCTAAGAAGGATTGGACCTGTTTCACCGTTTTAGGCACAGGGAATTCTGCAACGCATTGCGTTTTAGCTGGGTCGGGTGACGCCCCTTCTTCTGAACATATATGGCCTAGATAGGTCACTTCACGGGATAACAAATTACATTTCTCCGTATTCAACTTTAAGTTATATTGTCTTAACTTTGCAAGAACCTTCGCAAGTTTCTCATTGTGGTGATCTAGATTTTTACCATAGACCACAATGTCATCTAAGTAGACGAAACAGTCTATACCGTGGAGACCCGTAAGAATGTGGTTCATTATTCTTTGGAAGGTTGCCGGGGCACCCGTTAACCCGAAAGGCATTCGATTGAATTCATAATGTCCCTTGCTCGTACTGAACGCTGTTTTTGGCCGGTCAGTAGGGTCTATTAAAACTTGATGGTACCCACTCGCTAAGTCCAGTGTTGAGAAATATTGGCAGTGTCCCAATTGATCCAGAATTTCTTCGATTCTGGGGAGCGGAAATGCGTCCTTTATTGTGACATCATTTAATTTCCTAAAATCTACTACTACCCTCCACCTTTTCTTACCGTCACTACCCGCTTTTTTGGGAACTAGTAACAGAGGAGAGTTCCATGGAGATTTACTGGTAGAAATTATATGCTGGTCGAGCATTTCCTGCACTTGTTTCTCAATTTCGGTTTTGTGGACTTCGGGCGTTCTATATTGTTTCTGATTGATCGGAGGTTGATCTGACTTAGTTGGAATGCTATGTGTTAATACTGGTGTATAGGTAAGGGGATCGCCCTCTACCATGAAAACATCACTGTATTCCATACATAACTTCTCTACGGACATTTTTTCCTCCATATTTAAGGTGGTGCCTATTTTGAGGGACTTAAGGATACGTTCCATACGTTCCCTATTGCATTTTATATCAAAGTTTGCTAATATGTTGCCTCTTGGTGTCGAGTCTAGAATTCTGTAATTTTTTAAGTTTGAGTGGGTAGGTACAAAGTTTTCGCTAACATAATAGTCTGCAGTTGTAGAATTTAAAACTGCTACATTGACTTGATTGTTATCAGCCTTAACTATCGTATTTCCTACATAAATACCATTATCAATTTCCTGCGAGTGTATCAGCAGATCTTTTGATTTTGAATTTGGAATTCCTAGTGACACCATGGTTTGTGTCCGAGCGCCAACTTTGATAAGCCTGACCTTTTTATTCAGTGAGGACCTTGTACCCGGGCTCGGAGATAAACATTTAAGAGGTAAATCCACTATTGTATCTTTATTCCTATCCAAAAATATTATTCTTTTGGTAACTGAGTCGATTATTGCGTGATTCCAGAGGATATCACGACCAATTATACCATCCGCCGGTAATTCGGTTAGACCATCGACAATGTTCCACTTTGTGAATAATTTTTTTGGGAAAGACAAATTAGTTCTGATTGTACCTAATGTTGTGCTCACCCCACCAAAAACGCCACCCAATTGTTTTATTTCTTGGGTGTTAATACTACTTGCATTAAGTAAGGAAGTTCGCTTCAGTAAGCTCGAATCAGCTCCTGTATCGACAAGAACAAGTATCTTTCCAAACTTGGCCATTGGCATCGGCAGCTCGACGAACACATCGTGCTTACGGAGATTTTTTAATGCGAGTAGTATTCCCGTTTCCTCATTTTTCCTAAATTTTCTTGTCATACGGACTGAAAATTTACCAAACTTAACCATACACTTATTCCAGAATATATAAATATTTGTCATGAGTAACCAGATATCGAGAAATACCTTACAAATGTTGTGTACCTGACCTAGCCTAACGTTTGGCCGGTTTGTTTTCGCGTAACTCAAGTTCTGAGTTTTTTCACCCGACTTGTGTGTAAACAAATTTGATGCCGCTTGCAGTGAGCTTCTTTTTTTATCGTTTTGCCCTGACAAGTGTTTTTTTTGTGTGTCGTTATGTATAAGTGTAATGTGTCGTTCGCTTTTAGGGGATTTTGTAACTTCAACGTTTTTAGGGGCACAGGTTAATTGTTCGACCTGGCCCCCGGTGCGTTTTCCGAATGGTTCTTCAGATATTTTGCCTTGCTATAACAATTATCTTCGATATGTCCCACTCTGGAACACCATTCGCACCATTTCCTAACCTTTGTTTGTGTAACTCGGATTTGTGCTCGTGGACAAGTACCTTGCTCATGCCCATATACCATACAGCTATCACAAAAGGGTGTATTTTTGCGTATTCTGCACTCCGCGTAAGTGTGGTTTGCCTTATTGCAGAATCCACATTTATTGTTCGGCGGTGACCTAGTATCCGCAACGGATTTCTTCGGACGTGTGTCTATGGCGTGTTCTGGTGTGACGTAATTGTACTGTGTTGTAGTGTTAATGTGTGGAGTCGGTTGATTAGCGAATTGTGGGTTGCCTAATGAGATACTGGACGGAAAGCTTTGGAAATTTCCATAAGGTATACTGAACCCTTGATTAAATTGGCTTTGAGTGTTACAAATACTGTTATATGGCATAGAATGTAAGTTAGGATTAAAATTATTTGTTGAGCCATATTGTTGGCATAGAAGAAGAGATGTTTTATGTGCTGCGTCCGTTAGTTTTTGCAGATCAGACTCATTTGTTGTGAGCATATACTGGCGCAACGCGGGATCAAAAAGACCCACCTTAAAAATCGTTATAACCGATGCCTCTAACTCTTTAATAAGAGCGACTGACTCGTTTGGTTGGTAACGGGAACTTATTATTTCCTTAGCTTTCGTTTGCAAATACAAAAGACGTCTAGCAAAGGATTGAATATCCTCTGCAGGATGTTGCTTTGCCTGTTTGATCTCAAGCATTACACTGTCCAAAGTACTTACAGCCAAATATGCTGTTCTAATAATTGTTTCCAATTCTTTCAAGGTTTTCGGCGTATTTGTTCGCACCAACTCAAATGCATCACCCACTAACCTTGTAGTGACGAGAGACACAAAAATTTCTTCACTTTCTCCTTCTGCACACTTTAACCCTAGTTGGCAAGCATTAAGGAATTCGTAGACCCTTCTCGACAATTCCGGTGTTCTTTCCCCTGAAAACTGCGGTATAACGCGAGCGACAATTTTTGCAATCCTCTCGTAAGACATGTCTACCGTTTCGTTATGTCTTATGCAACTCAAATCTGAATCGTCTTCAATTTGCCTATCACCCGTACAGTTTACACACGGTAACGTCCCTGATGTTTTCCTTAATCCTACCACAGTGGTTTCTAGCAATTCTATTTCCCTATTCTTTTCCTGCACCAAAATTTCCAAATCTTCTAATTTTTCCCTCAAGTTTGAATTCTCCTTTTTACCTTGAATCGCAGAAAAACTTAAGTTACTAATTTCACTTTCACACTCGTTTATAATGTCATTAGCTGCTTCTAGTTTTTTACTTAACTCTTCTTGAACTCTAGTGCTTTTATTTACTTTCTTTCTGAGGGCTTGAATCTCTGAATCAGCTTCTTTGATTTCCTGTTCAGCTTTTTCAAGATTTAGAACGTGAGTATTTATCAGCGCTTCTTGCCTCTTCAAAAGAATAGTATGTTTTTCGCACTCCTCGGCTTCACTTTTCCTTACAGTTCTTAGTGCACCAATGAGCTCAGAGACAATCGCATCGGTAGTTTCTAACCTTGTAAATTGTCCCCACTGTGAGCTTAATTGGTCTTTAATTAGCGCGAATACGTCGCGGTTTGTAAGGGATTTTAATTCGGACAACAATGAGTCGTTCAACCTTTTAATCTCTTGATTTTGCTCTTTTCTTTGCTTTTTTAACTGTCCTATCTGATCTTTCAGATCGTCTACCTCACATTGGGGATTGGACGATGTTGTTGCTTCCATACAAAGTTAACAAAAAACAAAAAAAAAGGAAAATCCCTAAGATGCTTGAAACACACTAAAATGCCTTGAATGCAAGTGAAACTTAATTTATAAACAATACAAATAATACTTACCTGCTTCGTTTGTTGGGTTTATTGCCAGAATGTAAATTCGAAAAATGTTGTTACACAAAAATTGTTTTGTTTTGGTTTCTTTGAATTTGATATTTTTATTTTATGTTTACTTGCGTGTTCACTTTTGAGAATTTTGATTTTCGAAAACCACTAAGTATGTACACTTGAACTGTAACAGAATTTCGTTATAAGGAATGGAGCTCGAGAACTGGAATAAAATTTACACAAAAAATCTATTTGCAAAAATATACGTCGACCACGACGACTATTTGAATATACACCACAGTATTGGATTCGAGCAAACCGGCTGCGCCAAAATGTTATGTTATGTTATGTTTTATTTTTATTAATAAAGGGAGAAAAGACGACCGATCCTTTTCGCTTTCAAAACCGACTCGTCGCTTACCTATCGGTCTGCTTCGAGCCTCAGGGTCATTTCGCCCAATCAGCATGCCGTCGTACCTGGGCCGAGGGCAATAGCATCAATGGGGCAACAATGCTGAGCCATCACAACAAACTGCATTGTTGCCCAACCAACGCCAAATTGCACCGATGCTTTTTGAGTGCATTAGCATTGGTTGGGAAACAATGCTGAGTTATCACAACAAACTCGTTTGCTTATAATAGCGAGCATTGGCCCCAAGCCCAACCAGCGACATATTGCTGAGCGCAACAACACTCTTCATGCCGTGTCGAAACTGGTGTCCGACACACAATGGACAAAAAGCAAGAAGCAATGCACGGTTGCCGGCCTGTTTGACTTTGAGAAGGCCTTCGATACCGTATGGTTGGAAGGGCTCTTTTATAAACTGATCAGAATGGACATTCAAAAACCTTTTATATATAAAGGTGGGCGGTAGAAGTAGTACAAGTCAAAAATTGTTATTTTTCAGGAGACGGAAAAAACTTTATAAAACGCTCAATCCTTGATTTTTTGTTTTTATTAAACTTTAAATTTGGGTTTATATATGTCGAACTCAAAAACAGAAATCGTTTTTTTTTTATATTTTGTAGTAAATAAGGAAATAAGGTGACTTGTAGGTACTAATTTGATCATTAATAATTTATTCGAAAAGTGACTTATGCTGTAAAAACCAATATCTAAACAACATAACGAAATCGAAACAAATAAATTTTATTTTATATATTTTATAGGTATATAGGTAGCAGCAGCGTCGCGTGAATTATATAGATGGGTGTGCAATTTTTTAAAATTATACATTTCTTAGAAATATCAATTAATTGCCTGAAAACACGTCCCATTCATTGTTTTCTCAATCATTGTTTTGCTGTTTTTGATATCTTATTTTGTTTTCAAAATAAAATATAGAAACATAAAACTTTCGCATAAAAAATCAAAAGCACCGCACAAAACTGCAACCCCAATCCCCAAACCCCAACCACTTAAACGAAAAGCTAAGTTCAACCATTCATTCATCGGCTTTCGTGCACAGTTTTTATTTGCACGAGTATCGATGTAATTAATACATTGTGTATTTGACTTATGACGCTTTACGGAAACAGAACAGAACAGATGTAAAAGAAGAGAAAATGAATACAGCCCGTGCACAGAAAACCTTCGCACGAGTTCACTTCAAGTTCATCAAAGTAAAGCGATTTAAGTACGGCGGCGTGCGGCCGACGAATGACGATGGGGATGAATACTGGAGAAATCTTGTAGAGGGATATAGTTTGGAGTTGGATGAATTTATTTGATGAAATCAACAGAATGGTGCACAGCGAGTTTTTGTACGAGTTAATTTTTTTTTTTCTCAGCGGTGTAGGAATTTTGAAAGAAGATTTATAATTTATAAAGGATGAATGTGAATAGGTATGGTGTAGGCTGTAGCTGTTGGCTGTGTTATGGAGGTTTTATGGGTTATGGAATTGTGCATATCGTTATTTGTGTGTTATTATTATTACACTGTGTTTGATGAGGGACTTATTTTCGTTAGATCAGGGTGTGCAATGCACACCTTGCACACCCTGACGAGACGCCACTGATAGGTAGGTATTTATACAGAGTCATAGTGGTCATAAAATGATAATTTCTGACAGTTCTCCTTTCAAAATATAGTCATACAATGTAATGGGGATATCTCATAATGCTGTAATGACCTAAATCCCACATAGGACCAGGCTGATTTTGACAGAGAGAAAATTCCCAAATAGCATATAGTGTAATCGGACAATAAGCACGAATGCCAGCATAAACCCTATATGCTCATATGCACTTTATTGAAATTTCGTTATGGCATTGCTGGCATTTTTGATGAAACAAGAACTATTTTGTTGTCATCGGTGTTTGAGTTCGTGGAATTGTGATTTATTTTCATTTTCTTTAACAAATGCCTCAAATGACCATCAAGGAAAAAATATGACCGTATTGGTAATTTTGGTTATATAGGTAGTGATAGTCTAATATACAGTTTTGATAATCCTGACATTTTGGTCATTTGACAGCTAATCTGGTCATTTGCCTGTTGGCATTCATATGCATAATTGGCATACAGTCTAATCTTCTGACTACTTGTCTCCCAACCTTGATTTTGATAAACCATACTCTTGCTATTTCCCCAGCAGGGAGGAATGGAACACAGAAGAACCAACAAAAAGGAAATCGATATCCATCTACACAGATGGATCTAAGATGGACTGTGGAACAGGTGCGGGCATTTTCTCCGAAGAGCTAAATATACACCACTCGACCAGATTGATTGATCACAATAATGTCTTTTAGGCGGAGGTTCTGGCAATCGCCGAAGCTGCCCATATGGTGTCACTGATGTCAATACCAAATGATGATATTACCATATTTATTGACAGCCAGCCGGCTATAAAAGCAGTGTCTGCTATTGAAATAAAATCGAAGCTAGTTCGGCGCTGCCGTGAAGAGCTTAAGGTTCTCGGCAATAAGATGGCTGATGAACTGGCAAGAAATGGATCTGATATGGATCAAGATCGGGCGATCAAATCGATCAATCCACCACTCTGTAATCTCAGAGACAGAGAGAGAGAGTGGAAAACAAGATTCGCATGAAAGTCAATACCTGCGAAATTTCACGGAAGCTATGGCCGGAATATAATGCAAGTCGGACTAGCAAGCTTATGTGGTTTGATAGAACGTCGCTACATAAACTGGTAGGTGCCCTAACAGGTCACAACTTCCTTAGACACCATACAATGAAATTAAAACTCAAGAATGACGATATATACAGGGGTTGCAAAGACGAGGAGGTACACGAGGACACACCTCACTTCCTCTGTCACTGCCCAAGTCTATGTCACTTGAGGAACAGAACACTTGGAAGATACCACTTCCATGACATACAAGAACTTTCAGATGTTAATTTATCTAATCTTTACAGGTTCATAAATACATCTGGGTGGCTGCACAAGGTCGAGTAACCGAGAGGGAACAAATACCATCGCCAACAACATCGGCTAACCCCCCAACAAGGGCATCACAATGGGTCCATTTGAACCTAAGTGGGGTACTGCAGGGATCACTCTGCCGTATCCACCCATAAACCTAACCTAACCTTAGTGTGTCGGCTAACCTAACCACTAACTGCATGCAAATGCAACCATTTTTGCAGCCTGGCTACTCTTGGAAAACTATTTTTTTTAACAATAACTGAGCACTTTGAACTTTGTGTGTTGAAGAACTGCTAACGAATAATAATGTTGGTTTGGAACTCAAAGATCGAAATTTAAATTTGAATGAAATTCCACTTTTCATTATTGATCTTTCTACAAAGGAACAACCGAGAAAGAAAAACGAGTAGTAGTTATAACCAAATTATTTGGTCATTTGAGTACAAGTCAAAGAAATATTAGCTGCCAGACGAAAAAAAAGAAGCTTTTATTTGATCATATTAGTATAAGTCTACTTATAACCTTCCACAATTATGTCTCATAAAGTTATATTAAATTGACCACTGTCCTTTATAGAGATTTGTGTGTGCAATAGACTTATACTGCTTTTTCCAGACATGACATATCGATTTTAAAGTAGAATGGCGTATACTTATCTCATTTTGACCAAATTTTGACTTATACTCCTTCTACCGCCCACCTTAGATGATTTATGACATGTTTATGGGAAAGAAGTTCATTGTCAAAGCTGGCAACATGACTTCGAGCACGGTTTTCGAAATTAAAAACGGCTTGCATCAGGGAGCAGTGAATTCTCCGATCCTGTTTAATATTTACACAAGTGATCTGGTGGATTTCCTCAGACATGCTATAGCGTACGCCGACGATTTAGTGGCGTACAGGTCAGGACCAAAATAGAGGTCATCAAAATCCTTCTGCAGTGTGACTTCGAACAAATTGCGATGATTTGTAGTTGAAAATCAATTTCAAAAAATCGAAAACAATCCTGTTCAGAGCTTCATTGGCTAAGGCCTCTAGGGATACCAGAAAAAAACTAGAGAAAATTAACAATTATTGAAGAGTAGGGGCGACCATTGGCGGTGAGAAACGTGGTCAGATATCTTGGCATCCGGATCGTTCAGTACCTACATATCTGTATTTTGACAAACACATAGATGCTTGTCTTGCTGGGGCTAAGAGGGACTACGCTCTGACAAGCCGGCTGTTTCGCAGTAGTCAACTTGACTGCAGGGTGAAGGTCATTTGCTACGTGGCCCATCATCGCTTATGGCTGTCCAATGCGGTTCAATATAGCGCCGTCCTATATGGAAGAGATTCGGGTGTTTGAGAGGCCTGTCTAGGGTTATTTAGAACACCTGAACCTCAGTACATAAAATACTATCCCAACAGGACCTTGTACAATGGGGCTCAACTAAATAGGATTGACAATTTCCTTATTAAGGTGATTCGGAGGCACGTTGCTAGGGCAATGCCCAGTGATAATAACCTGATGTCAGGGGCTTACTACCCCAATTTAATGTACCACGAGAGTGGCTTTATCACGCCTGAGGCATTTCTTCATGTAGACATGAAAGGGTTAGCCCAGACAAAAGATTGTGTGCCGGTATTGTACCACAGCCCCCGCGGCGCGAGGGATATGCGGCTCATTAACTACGGGTACGCCGCCAATGCTCAGGAGCTCCTCCGTTTTAGCACCACAATTGCGGGTGGGACAAAAAAAAAATACTCTAAGGCAGTTCAACGAATTTTGGTGGCTTGACGAGGGTAGATACGCTCTCCCTTGCCAGTGCGCTACTTACTTACCATCTCCCTTATTCTTAAGCTAGAAATTAAGTTACTATACTCTGTTCAATTTATATTTTCAGTACAGGGAAGATAGGCTATTTGCCTTTCACCCTTACTATTATGGATTTTAATAAGCTGTCTCCATTTTAAAGCTCTCACATGGTTTCCATAGTGAGCACTATAAATTGGCATAATTCTCTCACAAATATCGGTAGGGTTACCAAATACCAACTCCTTATTAAGAAAAAATGGTTTAACTGCATATTAACAGATCCTTCAGAAATACAAAATAATTAAAGGAGTACCTAAAAACTGTATGGCAACATCCCACATAATCAAATTCATTTATTCAATGATATGTTAACATTGACATATGGTAGCACTTCTCTGATGTGCTTCAGTCACTTTTCACTCACACTGCTTATTTTGGTTGATGATAATAGCAAGCGAACGCAAGACGATCGTGCTCATTCTGCCCGCGGCTGTGTGGCAGAATGGTTGTGTTGGGATGTATGCGAATTTAAGGGAAATTACAACAAAAAAACTCTTTGGAATGTCAGTGGTTTCGTTTTTATTTCAGTGGCAAATCTTGTGTTTGAGTGCCGTGAGAGTAGCTACAGGCACCACTGGTAGAAAAAAGAGCTTCCCATAAGGCCTGTACTGAAAATATAAATTGAACAGAGTATAGACGGGCCCTTTGAGATTGGCCGGGCTAGCCAACATGGCAGAATGCTTTCGAGACTTGATCGACGCTTATGGCCTCGCTCGAGTCTCGGCGGAACGGATGAACCCCTGTTGGCGGCCGAAAGGCAACCATAGACGCGATTCAAGCTTTCTAAAGTTTCTTGAAAATTAAAAAAACAAAACAAAAAAAGCCAGAATAAGAAAAATGTTAGTTTAAAAATTGGATTTAATCGTTTTTGTCTAGTATGTAAGTTTAATTAAAGATACCAATAAAAAAGAATTTAAAATGAAAAAAGTGGAATAGTTTGTACTGTTTGAACTGTCAGCAATCGAGAAGACAAAAAGCAAAGCGACACTGCATTCAAAATTACGTGGAGGAAGAATTTCATCGCCACTTTCGAAAATTCAATTTTATTTTACCGCCTGTTGATACCATTTAAAAACGCAGCAAATGAAAGCATATGCACTCGAATGCCAAATAGGACGACAAATTTCAAATCATCTGTTAATTGTCAGATGACTGACTTTTCCAATTCTTACACCATGAAATTTGTGTGGCAAAAATTCGTAAGATTTAAAAGTAAAGGAACAGACTTACATATAATGATAAAATCAAATCATATGTTAATTGTCAGATGACTGACAGCTTTTCCAACTCTTACACCAGGAAATTTGTTGAGTAAAAAATCGAAAGATTTTTAGTGGAGGGGCTAACGGGTGATATCTTGCTCTTGTTCTTGTCTATTTTACGAATTTTTAGAGTTAAGCCGCAAGGGTACTTCTTCTTCTACTTCTACTAAGAGAGGTAACGGGCGTAACGTCCCCGCGGACCCTAGTTACAAAAAATCCAGAAGCGTCTGACCCATATTGGGCGGCTCTATGGTCAGCGTCTGTTCTCTGTGTCAGGAGCGGCTGTACAAAAATTAACAAAAAAGGTTTAGACTTTTCACAAAAGTTAAAAGCAAATATGCAATGAACAAAACAGAAGATATAATTACCCCAGGTGGTAGGCCAGTTACTCTGGTAAATCCACCCTCTTCGGAGGTCGGTTCCATGGATTCTGGGGGGGCCATTTATTGCTAATCAACAACCCATTTGGGAGAAGTAAAAGGGTAGAGAGAACACCCCCATCTAAAAAAAAAGAAAGTTATGAAACTTTGAAGGCTAAATATTTAAAAGCCTGTGATGAAAGAGATGGGTTTAAGCAACTGAATGAGACACTGCTTAAGGAAATAAATAATCTTAAGCAAGAGTTGCAATTGTTGAAAGAAGAGGTCAACAACCAAAAAAAAAGCGAATGTCCAACCTGCCGAGTTCTCAACAGATGAAGAAGAACTAAGAAAAGAGACAGAAGGACATCGTCTCAAGGGGAATAGAAATAAAAAACGCAAAATGAGTGCATCCGCAAAGGTCTCACCAGCCAAAGAAAGCAGCACAGTCACTGTGTATGCTTCAAACAAAGAAAATAAAACACAAAGTCCAACCAAGCCCACACCAATTTTCGCGCTGCAAGTAAATAAGTATGAAAGCTTGGCCAAAGTATTGGAGTTAAATAAAATTAAAGCTAGTACAGCGCTAATAAACATCACAAATCAAAATCAATGTAGTTGAAGAAGATGGATACAGAAACCTCACTAAAATATTAAACCAGAAAAAGGTACAATGCGTCGGCTTAATAAGAAAACCTCGTAACTCACAAATTTGAAAATTTTCAGGAGAGACAAAAGTTTCTTACCAACCCCAGCTTTTTCTCACCTCGTTGGTAGAATACTCCAAATGTCTCTGAATTTTAATTTATAGAAAATATCTTCCTCGAAATATTTAAGGGCTACTATATCAGTAACACACGGGTCTCTCTTTTTTTGCCGGGTCTAATTAAATTGTAAAATAAAACCGATTTTTTATAAAAGTTTTATACCTTTGTATAGTGGAGTTGCGAGTTTTAATTATTATAAGCAGGAGTTACGAGGTAATATATAGGAGTTACGAGGATTTTCAGGAACTTTGACTGCATTGTTGGACTGCATTGGAGTTACGAGATATAAACAAAACGATTTTTATGCGATTTAAATTTATTAATGAGCTACGAGGTTTTCCATAACAGTGCGCCTACTGATTTTCTATAAGATAGCATCAAAAAGTGATTTTTGGCAAAAATGGAGTTACGAGGTTTTCTTATTAAGCCGACGAATGGTATTCTTATAAAAATAAGCAAACAAGACCAATGAAGGTTGTGGTGAAAAGACTGCATTATTCATGCTCACCCGAAAGCATAAAACAAGAGTTAAAAGACAGAGGCTTTAAAATATTGGAAGTTGTAAATATGCTTATATTTAAAAGCAAAGTACCGCTACCAATCTTTATACTCAGTTTTGAGCATGACGAAGATAAGAAAAAAGTTTATGAAATTAAAAAATTGCCTTGAAAATATCATTGGGAAGATGATCGCAAGCGAACGCAGCTGGAAACGAATATCAGCGTTCATCGGAACCGTGCTCAAAACCAAGAAGAGAGAAGAAAGCCAGAGAACCCTCATAGAAGAACAGGAAACTCATGACGTAGAAGGAATATAACGGCCCCCCGAAGTAATACGAATAGTGGTTATAGGGGGCTGTTGAAGAAATCCAAAGGGAGAGGGGGAGTTTAGTCAGTAAGAGTCTGACACACCGCGAAAATTTAAAATTCTTGACGGTGCATGATGCATTCTTCGCCCTCCCTAAAGGACAAAAAAAACAATGGCGTACAATCAGCAAAGGAAAAGGAGACCCAGATTCCCCAACGGCGTACAGGCCCTTATGTATGCTGGACACTGCGGGGAAACTCGTGGAAAAGTTGCTGAAATCACGACTCACAGATGCAGTACAAAGAGCAGGAGACTTAGCAGAAAGGCAGTATGGTTTCAGGAAAGGTCGCTCTACGGTCGGAGCGGTTAAATAAGTGGTGAAGGCTACCCAAACCGCCCGAGAGGGTAGCCAGCGCTCTAAGAAGATCGTTTTGCTGGCAACCCATTTCTTACAGAAATGTATTCAATTCAGCTAGGTGGACTGATATACTAAATGCTTTGGAAAATAGATTCAAAATCCCAGCTTACCTACTAAATATGGTGAAGGACTATCTCAGGGATCGGGAGCTGATATACGAGACCACAGAAGGCCCACGAAGGAAAGCAGTAACATCTGGACCAGCACAGGGATCAATTTTGGGACCAGATCTCTGGAATATTTCCTATGACGATATATTGCGGATGGAGATGCCCGAAGACACCTTGCTCGTTGGATACGCAGACGACATCGCGGCAGTGATAACGGCAAGAGTCTCTGAAAACGCGCAAAGAAAGTTGAACCAAGTCATGCGGCGAACAACCTCCTGGTTGGATGAACACGGTCTCAGTTTAGCAACAGAAAAAACTGAGATAGTCCTTCTGGTCCAACGCCAAGCAAGCGCAGGTTATTAATGTCGACAACGCATGCAATTCTCCTATATGGAAGCGAGATTTGGGCAGACGCGCTTCAACAAAAAAAAGAACCGGAAGCAGATGGCTGCAGTGTAAAGACGTGGCTAGCTCTTACCGAACGGTGTCGGAACCAGCCGTACTTGTAGTCGCAGGAGTGACTCCCATCGACCTCCTAGCGGCACAAAGGAAGTACGTCCACAACAAAAAGGCGGAAATTGGATTGGAAACGGCAATCGATCAAGCAGCGCAACAGACGATACGGAATTGGCAAGAGCGCTGGAGCTCGGAAACCAGAGGAAGGTGGACAGCGAGACTCATAAGGAACGTGGCTGAGTGGAAGGACCGGAAACACGGTGAGGTCAACTACTTCGGTAACCAGGGGGCAGATTCCGTAAATCAATGATCGTCTGAACGATATCGTTTTGGAAACTTAAGTCACCATTAGAAGTTATAATCTGCTCGAATTTTTTTGAATATCGTCAGCTTTCATTACATTTGAGGGAAATGAACTAGATTAACCTCTCGAACTTGTAATTTTAGCACTTAGTATCTAGTTTTGGGTTCTATCGTTTCGACGATAATCGCCTGAAAAGTTACGGAATGAGTGCTCAGTTCCTCACCGGACACGGAAATTTCAATGCCTTTCTCCATAATATTGGTAAAAAGGATAGCCAGGCTGCCAGTACGGTGACTCTCCAACAGACGAAGCACAGCACACGTTTTTTACCTGCAGATGATGGGACACACAACGCACAGTCCTGGAAAGCAGCATTGGTACCTTCAATCCAGAAAACATAGTCGACAAAATGATGACGAGCGACTCGAATTGGAGAAAAATTTGCCAGTATGTGGAAGATATTCTTCGAAGAAAGAAAAGAGGAGAAGAACAATACCGGGAAAGCACGTGAGCCCGAAAGGGCGTATGATTACCGCCACCTTGAAGTAATGCGAAGAGCGGTCCCAGGGGGGTGAAACTACAGTACAGGGTTGGGAGGAGTTTTAGTCCGTATGCCCCGTAGGCATGCGGAGAGAGCCGGACACACGGGGATGGTCAACGCAAACAGGCCTCCTTATGGTGCGTAAAGCATTTCTCCTCCCCCAACAGGAAAAAAAAAAAAAAAAATGGCGTAGAATCGACGCATCTGGAATTGGTTATTTTGTATGTTAAATTGGCGTAGTCCCATGATCAAACAGCTACTTTTCTGATGTCTATATTCAGCATTTCAGTACATTTCGTGCATTCAAATAAATATTTAACCATTTAGCTCTTATCTTTATGTCTGAAATTTGTTTACTGATAAACTGTTTGATGTACAGTTTGTATGTATTATCTTCATAATGAATTTCTATATAATTTTCATTACTAAATGTTATTAAAGCACATCAACGAAAATCAATACACATTTACATATCGCACTTACCGGTTGATTGGATCTTTTATTCAGATTTAACCGATTTAAAGCTTTCTCCACCTCACTACTGCTGAGGTTGCTATCGAATTGTTGTAGCTGCTGCTGTGGCACTGGTGGTGGTGCTCGAAGATACGTAAGTACACCACTTTTGTAGCAAACTAAAATGCCATTTATATCACTAAAAGCAAACAACACAAAAATATTGATTTGTTTGAAAAATAAATCCCCATCTGAGTCAACAATACTATAAATTTAATGAATGAATCATCGACACACTTACCCAGCTAGCTTAAAACCTTCTGGTGCAGTCTTTAACTTTGAGCAGAGAATGATGTCAGTTACAGCCTGTGTAACACTTCCACGTTTGGAAAGTTTATACGCTATCTGACGCTTTCTCCACGCCTTTTGCTCCGTATCAGCAGTGCGTGAGAGCAGAGAGAATTCCTTAGGCGGCAATTCTTTTTCTGATATGACTCTGTGGGATGATGATAATAAGTTAGTCAAACCTAAATTAAAGGACTTCTTTTTAATGCTCACCTTAAGGTTTCCACAACGTATTCCGGTAAACCTTCCGTTTTTGAGAGGCACAAATAACGAGCTGTTTGCCTACCAAATATAATGCTGTTCTCCCGCCAGAGGTCTGCATCTGAGTCCTGATCATAGGTGCGGTGCACCGGTGTAAAGTTTTTCGGACATCTAAAAAATTAATGCACAACTTAACTCAGTGCCGCAAAGCAGTCGCATTCGGTAAGCTTACTTTTCAAAATCCTCCACTATTTGTAGAGAGGTTATTGGTCGATTGTCGGGAAGAAAACTCATAATAGAATGAATGACATTCTTTTGTGGCATCGTAGTTGGTATTTGTACATGTTTTCCAGCTTTGTTCATTGTTACTATGGCGTTTTCTCTGTTCTTGTTGTATTATAGCACCGAGTAATGGCTGTGATTAATTGCAGTATTGCGTTACCCGTACCACTAGCGCATAGGTTTATGATTACGAAACCACAATCTAGTTATTTTTCTGTAACCACTTGGACAATTTTAGAATGTATTGCGGTTCGTCTCTCAACGTTTGTGACATCCAAGTGTAGACAGAACCGTGTAGGTAACGGCGGAGATGCTGCTGCTGGTGATGATCAATCGCAACCCTAATCATTTATTGAAATTGCAATTCTATTTAAATATTAAAGAAGCAATTTCCCTCCAACACCATCGTGATACAGCTGTTTCCAACAAATTCACAAATATGACGACGATGCGAGCACTTACACGACCACTGCAAAACAAATAAGAATTTTGTATTGCCTTTTGTGTGTTGTTCTTTGGAATTAATGCTGTATTTGCATGAACCGAGTGGAATATATTCTTTGGGGGGACTGGGGGCACGACTGTGATGTGTACATATTTTAGAGAACTTTCTTTTTGAATGGGCCAAATCGAATGGAAAAATACAAATTTAAACTGTACATACTTTTTATATATTAACTAGAGTTTGGCAATTTTACAGACAAATTTGTTTTTTTAATACTTGTTAGAAATAGCTTTTTATTTATTTATTTATTTTGAAAGCACAATTAAATTTTACGCAATATTTGCTCTCGTTATCGTATTTCCCTGGTTCTTATTCTTGGCCGTTCTCTTTGTTCTGTCAAATGTCATTAACCGCTGATTTGTAGCTGAATTGAAAACGTCGGTACGGTGGAATCGGATCGGAGATGGCAAGACATGCGCTGAATATGTTGCTCAGATGTGCTCAGGAGGAATTTTTTTTGTTTTTGTAAATCAGCGGCTTTAGGTCCCAGTTATAGTCATAGGTACGTAAAAAGAAACCGTAACAATGTTCTTTTGCTTTTTTTAACGGCTGGTACGCAGTTCGCGTGAAATCCAGTTTTTCACACAAAATTTTCACCGCGAAATGTAAAAATGAACTTTCCACATGGAAATTTCACCTGGCAGTACGCAGTTCGAATGAAAAATAGCACTTCAAAAACTGAGCTGTGGGTGGGTGGCGATACTAAAATCTCTCCACAGCTATTCCACTTGGTTTTTATTGTCCGTCGCATTCAATTTTTGACATATCGGCGTGAAAAATTATTCGTAGGCAGGCGTTTAAGAAATGTACTTCAATTTTAGGATGTTTCTTTAAGAGAGACTACTACACTTTTCGCACTTCCTTTATCATTTTTGCATTGAATGTAAATATTACCTACAGTAATGCTAGGTGTACAAAAAGTTGGTGACATGGATGACCTTTTTGATGAGCAGGGTGCCTCAAGTAAATTGTTATACACTGTTTTGCCCAACGTAAGCATACAAATTTTTAATCGGCGGTCAGATTAATTGTATAAAATGCTTTGTGAATACCAAAATGGCAATTTGTTGTACTTATGTGTTGTTGATTGTTGTAGTGGTGGGCTTGGTAGGTATGGTAGTGTCCAGCGTATTGAATGGGAGTTACTTTAACATCTCTTATAATAAATCCTTAGAAACTTCTGCAGATATATGTATAGGTACAGCATTTTTTTTTTTTAATTGAAATCTGTGCAGATTGTCTGCATCGTGTACGGCGAAGGCATGTTTGCACAAACTACGGTCTGCAACGACATGTCGGTGTCGTGTATGCCCCCTATTAATTATCCAGAAACTTGGTGCAAGTGGCCCTAAATAAACTTCTGAATAACTAACCCAAGATACCTAAACAAATAAATAGTTACTCCCCCGATTTGCGTTGCATCAATTCCAAATTCCACCTGAATATTTTTTGGAATGGAAACGTATTTTTTATTTCCTCTATAAAAAAGTACAGTAATATTAAAATAACATAAAGCAACCATAAAAAGAAAAAAAAAAAAAAACTTTTAAAATGTTTAAAATTTAAATCCACTGTCTATATTTTTATTATTATTATTTTTTGATTTTAATGTCAAACTACTACAAACTACAATTTGCCTTACTATTTGTATTAATAAAGGAAAATATTGTTTACTAATTAAGATTTATTAAAATTTAATCCAGTTCGAACCACAAATCAAACAAATTTAGTATCAAACGCAAAATAAAAGCAATATACATAGGTACGAAAATGGGGTTTGGGCAGATATAAGTACCTACGAAAGTTATGCATCTCTTTAAATTCCCTTAAACACATGAGGTAAAAACAGGAAATAGACAGACTTTGAATTGGGAAAGGGAAGGCTTTAACAATAGTACTAGCAACACCTTGCTGAATTTGATAAAAATTGGTTTAGCGCCATATTTAATGCATTCCAAACTTAAATTTAATTTTTCCGCCTTACTTATATTTACGCTAATTCTGAGATTCGATCGAATAGAGAATTCCTCGAATTTAAAAGTTTCACGCGAATGAACTCCCCACATTCTAAGTTTCGAGGGAAAGGAATTCATTATCGAATGATTCCACTGGATGAATTTGATTTTCGAAATCAGCTGTTTGAAGTTTTAGCTGTCAGATTGTAAATTTTTGTTGCTGCTGAAACCCATTGCAATATCCGGATTTATCTCCATTAGCTTAATCAAAATTTCAAATTGCCCGTGGTTCGTTCATTTGGATTGCGATCTGCGATTAATACAAATAAATAATTATTCTTTTTTTATGAGAAACAAATGTTGCTTCCAAGTTTTATGCGTTATGCGTTTTATATACATTTTGTTATAAAAGTAGCAACATTTCTTTCAATTTATTAAAAAATAATTCAACTTACATTTTTAAATACAGCTTTCGTTCCGAAATTTCCGCTCGAACAGAATTTGACATTTAATCCAATGCAATCGAAACTGAGAATGCCGGGAGAAATGAACAACAAATGAATCTCTATCGAAATCGAAAGTAGGAATGTCAGTTGGAGGAAATCGAATAACTTTCTATTCAATTCGAATCTCAGAATAGAGGTGATTGTGATGTATTCAAAATAAACACCCTATATATAACCGTCAAGCATACTATGTTTTTTCGGAACCTAAAGCAACATGCGCTGAATACACAATCGCTAATCGAACGAGACTCGTTCGTGTGTTGTTATTTTAGTTTTCCCCTCCTAGTACCCCTACCCCTTCACGAATGTAATTTAGCTCGAATTCCAGTTTTCGTATTAAACGTCAAGCCAATAATTTTCAACCGCTGCTGCACCGAGCAACATTATATTCCAAACAACAACTGAAAGGATAGTATTAGAACGATCATAAAATCAATTTCAATTGTTTCGAATACAATTTTTAGAGATATTTGCATTGCTTCATGTTAAAGAGTCTGATTTCAAATGGATACAGATAAAATATTAGAAAACAACTCTATTGCCTGTGATCTCGCCGCAACTGAAACTGCTTCAACATCACCGACGAGCGTACCTACAGCACCGCTCGCATCATCCCAGGATCCGAAAAGTCCGATATCTAGTGCTGGTGAAGTGGAAAATATACCAAGTGGAGACGGGGACACTCCTGCCGATGCCTCAAATGCTGCCATTGACTCGGACGGTCTTAAACGTCCAGCGGGCGATGGACTAGCGGCTGAACCAAAGCGTTATCGGCTAAAAAGACGTAAAATTAAGGCTGCTGGGGCTCCGAAAATGCCACTAACAGGTTTGTGTATTCTCTGCGGTTAGCTTGAATATGAACAAACCTTTTTTCTACTTGCAGGGTATGTGCGTTATATGGCAGCCCGACGAGAGCAGTTGCGTGCAGAGTTTCCAGAAAAAACTTCTATAGAATACACGAAAATGATTGGCGAAGAATGGACCGCAATGTCTGAAGATAAAAAGAGTCCATATCTGAAGGAAGCAGAGGTAGATAGGCAAAGGTAAGTGTTTGTGTTGTAACTTGTAACTCAATTTTCACCTATATAGTAGGTAGGTATCCGAAGTAGGTACCTTTTTTTGTTATACTTTATAAATACAGTACCTTTTTGTTTTCGTGGTACTTGTTCATCAATATATATATATTCTCCTTACTTTCTTTCCTTGCTTTGATGAACTTTTTTTTTGCATTATATTCCTGCATTTAAAATAGAGCATTTTGATATCCGTGCCTTCGACTATCGCTTTTACTATCCATCCATACGTTTAAGTCGTTAATATTTAGCGATTATTATAATTTTGGCATAACTCAGCATAAAGACTACATTTCGAATCTTAGGCTACAGCGAAAGAGCACTTATTTATCGCATGTGTATTTATTATCTTGATTCATAGTAATAGGTATTATAAATATATTTAATATTAATACTAAAATATGAATATTTATTTATTTGTTTGTCACCGCAAAAGGCCACAATATTAATATTTAAAGTTACCTACATAATTATAATCCATTGTAGAACTAATAATACAGTCGTTTTTTTTTTTTTTTTTTTTAATTTCTATTTCAAGGTACATTAAGGAATTGAATGATTTTCTTAAAGATCGCCCTGACATCTTAGCTTCTGAGTTGGCTAAGAACAAGATACGGAAACGCAAAGAAAATTTAGCAGCAAAATCAGTGCTAACGGAAAAGGCTCCGATCAATGGTAGTGCAGTTAATGGAAATTCAGCCGTAAAAACATTATCGCCACCGAATACAAATGAAAACATTCCCTTGGCTCCAGCAAAAAACCCAAAACTACTGCAATCTTCTCAAACCACCCAAACTAACACAAATATCAATCGTCGTTTTGGCCAACCCGGCGGTGGGCTCTACGACAATGGCGGAATTCCAATCTTCACCGAGGAATTCCTCGAGCATAATAAATGCGTTGACATGGAACTACGTACACTGCGTAAATCCAATATTGATTTCGAACAACAGAACGCAGTACTAGAGAAACATGTTGAAAATATGAAGTTCGGTGTCGAAAAGATGGTATCTGAGAATGATGAGCTACAGGAGAAGAATCGATTGTTGGAAATGTATTTGGACAAATTGAAATTGAAGCTGACGCAGGCGCTCTCCGGTTTGGCGATTCCTTCAGAACCAAACGGTGCTACCCTGGATAATATTGACAAGTATATGAGCGATTTGTACAAGATGGCCACATCTAACACCCACGGACCAGCTAGTTTGAATAAGGCGAAGGATATAATTCGCAAGCTTGATTTGACGATTCAACTTTAATATAAAATTAGATGCATGAGTTATGAATAAACGTTATTTCTGCTCATCAAGGTAGAATTTTTTACGATTTAGTTCCTAAGTTTTATTATAAATGCCAATCGTTTTTAAGTTGTTTTCATTATACGAAATGACTGCCGGAATAATGTCACAAGCGGTTGCAAAATTTTGCTCAGTTTTCGAATCGCACTATTTTTTAATTTTTTTATATATAAATACAGAATAACATACAAAAAAACGAAACTGTGCTTTGATTTGACTAGCCTCAGTTGTTGTAAAAGTTTGCCAAATATTCAAGTGCAAAATCGAATTAATTTCCTGGTGTCACATTGTTCGTAATTCAAAACCCGATGTATCTATAATATTCAGAGAAATTAACTTTCAAGCCTTTAATAATATCCTTTTCTCAGCTGCCTTGCTTTCTGCGGAAGCCAGTTTTCTCATAAGACATCTCTGAATTTAGGCGACCTGATATTATTTTTAAAGATGAGCTAAGTCGTGATTTCGCAATCACAGGTAAAACTGTGACTGTGATTTTCAAATTACTGTGAATTTAAACTGTGATTGTGATTGTGACTCGCGATTCGCGAACTTACCGTAGGTAATGCCATTGTATATAGAGACTATAGTACTATCACTTCGACGAGAAGATCATTGCGCTCCAATCGCAAACAACGCGAAGCTCGAATATTTGAGTGGGTGAAGATCATAGATTTCGTTGGTGAGCATAGAGCTCAGTTGGCGCAGATACCTCAGTGGTGGCAGTTGCAATGGTGTCAGCGCTGGTGGTTGCTATTTTTTAAAGGGAAAAAAAACCAAATGAATGCGTATGCAATTGCACTACTGTTTTATGATGCTTTCCCTTTCCGATTTCAGAGTGTGGATGAGGGGTGTAGTATTCTTTTTGATTTCATAATATTTTCAGGTTTGTTTTTGTTGTCTGTTGCTTTATGAATGAGATGAGCAGGTACCTACTTTGTGTGTAGTTGGATGTGCATTTTTTTTTCTGTGGAAGAATTTCTGTATCACGATTTGCGAGATTGCGAGATTTGTCAATTCTATTATATTCTATGGGCATAAGACTGATTTACTCGATGCGTTTAAATTGTTATGGGGGTAGAATCTTGTACAAAAAATTGTAAAGCAAATTGTTAATTTATTTAAAAATTCACATCTGTTACTACTTTTGAATGGATGTTGCTCTCAGTTATCTAGTAAAAAAGTATACATCATACCTACTTATTTCAAAAATACCACGTTGAAGTTTTCATTATGAGCAGGTGGATAGGTCCTCATTTCCGAAACTGGGGTCGAATCGTGTCCTCCGTGATCGAGCATTTCGTGACGGAATTTGTTTTTGTTTCACATGTAAAACCAACTAAATTCCGTGAACGGGTAGCTCGTTTACGGAAGTGGCGATTCGACCCCTGGTTAAATTGGAATTAAAATTTTTGAAGTGAAACTTCTTATGCGACTTCCAACTCAAGGTCGCGTTAAACGTTTAACGCTAATAATTGGATACTCAAAGGTGTGAGCGAGGGTGAGGGTGGCGCACATTGCACAGCACAAGCACGTTCATATGAAAAAAAAAATGAGTGGTGTTTTCTCCAACAAAAGTGATACGAAAGAGAAGTATGCGAGGTGAATGTGTATATATATATATATATTTATATAATAACAGCGATTATGTGTTTCTGAGGAAATGCGCAGATGCCTGTTGACGTGCGCTGTTGGACTTATTGTGTTGAGTTAGAAGGAAACAGAGCGAGAGTGAATGCGTGGCACTCGAACGCATGCGCGTAGTATACCTGTTACAGGCCAGCGCGAGCGTTAGCAACGAGTAGCGTCCTCATTATTTCATTTACTTGTTTTAGTTTGATTTGATACACGTACCTATAATTTAATAGGGTACCTAGGTAGTATTTTTGAACTGAAACTTCTAATGCAACTTCCAACATATCGTATCTTACTTTAGTTGTCATTATCCCATTGTAAATGTTATGGATTTGGATATTTCTCCACTCGAAAATGATAATTAAAAGATGAAATCAATTGTGAATTGCAAGCAATGTTAATAAAGTTTGTCTGAAAGCCTAGTATCCTGCTCGCGCTAAATTTTATCTCCCATACAAAAATGTCTACAAAGATAAAATTGAGCGAGGCAGTTTAGCAAAGCATCAGTATCCTGTTCGCACGCTAAAGGCTGGTACGCTGCTCAAGTGAAATCCAGTTTTTCATACAAATTTTTCACCGTGAAATGTCAAAATGAACTTTTCACATGGAAATTTCACTTGGCAGTACGCAGCTCAAGTGAAAAATTGCGCTTTAAAAACTGAGCTGTAGGTTTCGATACTAAAATCTCTCCACAGCTATTTCACTTGGTTTTTATTGTCCGTCGCGTTAAGTTTTTGACATTTTGGCGTGAAAAATGATTCGTAGGACGACGGTTAAGAAATTAATTTCAATTTTAGATGTTTCTTAAAGAGAGTACTGCATTTTTCGAACTTCTTTTACCTACCATTTTTGCATTGAATATAGTACCATAAAGTTAGGTGTACAAAAAGTTGGTGGCATGGATGACCTTTTTGATGAGCAGGGTGCCTCAGTAAATTGTTATACACTGTTTTGCTCAAGATAAGCATACAGATTTTTAATCGGCGGTCAGATAAATTACATAAAATGCTTTATGGATACTAAAATGGCAATGTGGTGTTTTCATAAAAAAAATGACGCAATTGCGTTATAAAATTGAACATGATACTCTTTTTATACATTATTATTACTATTAATGAATGAATGAGAGTTACTTACTAATGAATGAATGAGAGTTACTTTAATTAATAATAATAATTGAAAAGTGTTGAAGGCCACACATATCTCAATCGAACGAATGTCAACACAAAAAAGGGCAAGTGATGTTCTTATGTTCGATTAGCCACACGAAATCTGAAATCTGAGAGCGAATTTGAAGAAGCCCAATCGAATACCACATAAGAAACTTTATTTGCAAGTAAGAATACATCAGTTTACGAATGTTCTACTACAATGAGGTTCAGTAATCACATCAATTTAATTTACGGATCTTTCAAAAATTGTATATACTCTCTATGCACTCTTGATTGTTAAAATGTGATGCACTGGTCTTATGTACAAATCAGATATTATCGCAAACATTAAACACTATTACTAGTATGAACTAAAATAAAACAAATCTCGCAATTTCTTTCCTCCATCTGTTTTCATTTTAAGTAAAATAAGATAATGTTTATTTTGTAGCATAGCTATCTTAAAACGTATGTAATTCATAGCAGAAAACAAAAACTTTTCAGCTCAGTCACCCTGCATTAATTTCTCCACGGAAATCTCCAAAAAAATATTTTACTTTCGATTTCACAGCATTTTTTGGAGAGTAGGTAGTGAAAATTTCACTTCACTTGAGCAGCGTACCAGGCTAAAATCCTTAACTTCATATAGATGGGCCGATGAAAAGTCTCCACTCATTTAGCTCGCGAAATAAATGTTCGGTGCATTAAATCGAAGATAAATTTTGACATAAAAAAAAACGGAGGAAAGAGTTTGTGTTGTGTTTGCAATGATTTTTTTTTTTTTTTTTGCGGAAAACGCAGACAATGTTTGCGTGGTAAATAAAAGGTATAAATATAAATAAAGCGAATCGATTTTCAGGGGGACTTATGCTCTCATTTGGCGTCGTCTTTTGGGTAATAGCAAGTGTTCCACTATGGTAAGGAGATTGTGGAAAGTTTGAGGACACATGTAGAACTTCTTCTTATAATTTCTTGGTTTCTAACGTCTTTCAAGTTTGAAATTCGAAAATTCTATTAAAATTATGTTTACTGATATCTGTCATGGTACTCATGGTTCATAAGCATATGGGTTTTGTCCCATCCATATCATGTTTAATAAAAATTAAGCGACCATTTATCTTTGGTGTGGAGACACGAAGTGGAGGCTAGGGGCGCTAAAATTTAGCGCGAGCAGGATACTAGGCTTAAAGAAACAATATGATTTAACTAAAAATCAATTTCTACCCCTTCCTATTTTCATTTCCACATTACGAAGTTTCACTTCTTCCGCGCGGAGGGACTCCACGCACTATTTTTTTTTTTATCTCTCTCCCCAAACTATTTTTTAATACTTTTTTATTTAACTAAGACTCGTTTCAGAAAACTAATAAAGCCATGAAATACTGATTCATTACCCGAACTCTAACCTATGATTGATTCTTTAAGAAAACATCATATTGGCGCTACCCAATGCACTAAGGCCCATTTACCAAATATAATATTTTATAACGGAAGAGTCAGAACTTCTTATTCTTATGGAATATATATAAATATCATCGGCCATCGGCATAGTAATGTTTTGTTTTGTGCGCATTGGTATGCTTTTTACAAGGGACAATAAATCTAAAATCTTAAAATTCTCTTCTATGTAGCTTTTCTCCGTAAATTTAGGTTTTACGAAATTTGGAAATTTAGAAAAACCTAAGCTAATAGTAAAAAACAGGTAGTTATGGTTAGTTTTGTGGAATTTTCATTCCTAAAGAAACGCCCCTATTTTTTTTTTTTTTTTTTTTTTTTTCATTTAAGCCTAGTATCCTGCTCGCGCTAAATTTTAGCGCCCCTAGCCTCCACTTCGTGTCTCCACACCAAAGATAAATGGTCGCTTAATTTTTATTAAACATGATATGGATGGGACAAAACCCATATGCTTATGAACCATGAGTACCATGACAGATATCAGTAAACATAATTTTAATAGAATTTTCGAATTTCAAACTTGAAAGACGTTAGAAACCAAGAAATTATAAGAAGAAGTTCGACATGTGTCCTCAAACTTTCCACAATCTCCTTACCATAGTGGAACACTTGTTATTACCCAAAAGACGACGCCAAATGAGAGCATAAGTCCCCCTGAAAATCGATTCGCTTTATTTATATTTATACCTTTTATTTACCACGCAAACATTGTCTGCGTTTTCCGCAAAAAAAAAAAAAAAAAATCATTGCAAACACAACACAAACTCTTTCCTCCGTTTTTTTTTTTATGTCAAAATTAATCTTCGATTTAATGCACCGAACATTTATTTCGCGAGCTAAATGAGTGGAGACTTTTCATCGGCCCATCTATATGAAGTTAAGGATTTTAGCCTGGTACGCTGCTCAAGTGAAGTGAAATTTTCACTACCTACTCTCCAAAAAATGCTGTGAAATCGAAAGTGAAATATTTTTTTGGAGATTTCCGTGGAGAGATTAATGCAGGGTGACTGAGCTGAAAAGTTTTTGTTTTCTGCTATGAATTACATAAGTTTTAAGATAGCTATGCTACAAAATAAACATTATCTTATTTTACTTAAAATGAAAACAGATGGAGGAAAGAAATTGCGAGATTTGTTTTATTTTAGTTCATACTAGTAATAGTGTTTAATGTTGGCGATAATATCTGATTTGTACATAAGACCAGTGCATCACATTTTAACAATCAAGAGTGCATAGAGAGTATATACACTTTTTGAAAGATCCGTAAATTATATTGATGTGATTACTGAACCTCATTGTAGTAGAACATTCGTAAACTGATGTATTCTTATTTGCAAATAAAGTTTCTTATGTGGTATTCGATTGGGCTTCTTCAAATTCGCTCTCAGATTTCAGATTTCGTGTGGCTAATCGAACATAAGAACATCACTTGCCCTTTTTTGTGTTGACATTCGTTCGATTGAGATATGTGTGGCCTTCAACACTTTTCAATTATTATTATTAATTAAAGTAACTCTCATTCATTCATTAGTAAGTAACTCTCATTCATTCATTAATAGTAATAAAAATGTATAAAAAGAGTATCATGTTCAATTTTATAACGCAATTGCGTCATTTTTTTTATGAAAACACCACATTGCCATTTTAGTATCCATAAAGCATTTTATGTAATTTATCTGACCGCCGATTAAAAATCTGTATGCTTATCTTGAGCAAAACAGTGTATAACAATTTACTGAGGCACCCTGCTCATCAAAAAGGTCATCCATGCCACCAACTTTTTGTACACCTAACTTTATGGTACTATATTCAATGCAAAAATGGTAGGTAAAAGAAGTTCGAAAAATGCAGTACTCTCTTTAAGAAACATCTAAAATTGAAATTAATTTCTTAACCGTCGTCCTACGAATCATTTTTCACGCCAAAATGTCAAAAACTTAACGCGACGGACAATAAAAACCAAGTGAAATAGCTGTGGAGAGATTTTAGTATCGAAACCTACAGCTCAGTTTTTGAAGCGCAATTTTTCACTTGAGCTGCGTACTGCCAAGTGAAATTTCCATGTGAAAAGTTCATTTTGACATTTCACGGTGAAAAATTTGTATGAAAAACCGGATTTCACTTGAGCAGCGTACCAGCCTTTAGCGTGCGAACAGGATACTGATGCTTTGCTAAACTGCCTCGCTCAATTTTATCTTTGTAGACATTTTTGTATGGGAGATAAAATTTAGCGCGAGCAGGATACTAGGCTTTCAGACAAACTTTATTAACATTGCTTGCAATTCACAATTGATTTCATCTTTTAATTATCATTTTCGAGTGGAGAAATATCCAAATCCATAACATTTACAATGGGATAATGACAACTAAAGTAAGATACGATATGTTGGAAGTTGCATTAGAAGTTTCAGTTCAAAAATACTACCTAGGTACCCTATTAAATTATAGGTACGTGTATCAAATCAAACTAAAACAAGTAAATGAAATAATGAGGACGCTACTCGTTGCTAACGCTCGCGCTGGCCTGTAACAGGTATACTACGCGCATGCGTTCGAGTGCCACGCATTCACTCTCGCTCTGTTTCCTTCTAACTCAACACAATAAGTCCAACAGCGCACGTCAACAGGCATCTGCGCATTTCCTCAGAAACACATAATCGCTGTTATTATATAAATATATATATATATATACACATTCACCTCGCATACTTCTCTTTCGTATCACTTTTGTTGGAGAAAACACCACTCATTTTTTTTTTCATATGAACGTGCTTGTGCTGTGCAATGTGCGCCACCCTCACCCTCGCTCACACCTTTGAGTATCCAATTATTAGCGTTAAACGTTTAACGCGACCTTGAGTTGGAAGTCGCATAAGAAGTTTCACTTCAAAAAGGGTTTTTGAGACTCATTTGCGCAATTTATATCCATATTTATTTATGTACATACTATCAATTAAAAATATTAATTCTTCTTCCGAGCTGCTTTGCATTTTGCAAAAAATGGTGACAACTACCTACCTATAATTCTGTTTCTGCGTTAAAAAAAATCGTATCTCCTTATGTGGTGGATCGGGATTTTTAAGATTCGCTCTTAGATTTCGTGTGTCTAATTTTGTGTTGATATTCGTGTATTCGAGTATACATATCTATCCTTCGATACTTTTCTACACGTTTCCCATTCACTGGCTAAATTTTATAGGTATTAAGACCTTCGAAATTTGCGTCCCGATTGATCTCTAAATATTTATACATACCTACCTAAATAATTTACAAAAATAGATAAACCCGAAGCAATGTGTTTTTTTTTTGCAGTAGAAAAACATTACGCAAACGTTAACAATCTCCACCAAACTCCGCAAAAGTGCTCTGAAATATGAAAAGATTGCTTTGTTTGTACCTACCAAACAAACATAAAAAGTGATCAATAAGTAGGTATCAACTTTTATTCTGAATAGCAATACCGGTTGTAATAACGTTTCGTCGTTTTTTTTAAGGTAGGTAGGTATGTCCTCATGCGGACGTTTTTATGCCAATTTGTTTTTAAAATGAAATAACCTCAAAACAATATCGTGCGACTTATAAACGATGTCAATTAATTCTCTACGAACGCATGGGTAGGTATTTATTTTCCGAATATGACATTACCTATCACTCGCACTCTGATTATGTCAATTCCAAAACAGATACTAAATAATAGATTTTATACCTACCTACCCTACATTTATGAGGATAAAAACAATCCGATGAAAGACAATCAGCCACCCTAAAATTCGCATGACCAAAGCCACCTGTAGATCAAGGTCATCAATATTTGGAAAGTGAAATTCACATCCACAATTGGGGTTAATTAATTTTAGATATTATTTCAAATAATATCATTGAATTGTTGCTATGAGTTCATAACTAACAGAAGTACGACAAAAACATCAAATTGCAATAAATTCCATTTGCGTTCAAATATCGACAGAACGAATTTTCAAATCAAAATAAAAGATCAACCGTCATCTCATCATAAAAACGAACGCAAATAGAATCCTTTTCTTTCATAAGTGCAAATACCTAGATTTGCCTCTCATACGACCGAAATTCCAAATCAGAAATTTGTCATCGTTTCTTTTTCACAGAAACTAGATACACATTCACGAAAACCTCATTGTGTGAGTAACACAGAAAAGAATCCCAAATGCAGTTTTTTGTCCCTTTTTTTGCTACCTACCCATCGTCATCCATCAGCCACCACCGCCAACTGTTTGGTTAAATTACAAAAACAAATGTGATTTTTCCTCGCATATTTTGGTTCGACAAGAAACTTAGCCGACAACAACGCCATCTGGTTTCAGCAACGGTCAACAATTTTTTCGTGTTGATGATAGTACTATTGACGAATGGAGGCTAACCCCTGGCGGCAAGTTTTCGCATCGGTAGGTTGCTATAGATTTTGACAGCTGGTAAATATTTCTATGAAAAAACAAGAGGTTGTTGGGAAAAATTGTTTAATTAATTAGAAATACACATTTAATTCAAGAAAAAAACTCATTTAATAATAGAAAAATAATATCTTGAAAGTGAGTGCGATAAGTGTTGATATAAAAGTGAATACTAAGTTCTTATTTTTGTAGAAAATGGTGAAAACAATTGGAGCTCAGCATTGTGGCGTTCCTCAATGCAATTCATACCGAAAAGAGGGAATTACATTGTACCATCTTCCAAAAGAAGTTAGGAGCTCTAAAGTTCTATTAATTAAATTGGTTACTGCGCTTAGGATGGGGAACAAATTACCCAAATGTTTTTCCATTTGTAGTCTTCATTTTAAAGATGACATTTTGCGACCGAATTCACGGGATGGTTTTCATTATAAAACCAAACTTGTGAAAGGAGCATTTCCCAGCCAAAACCTTCCGAAATCAGCAATTCCTTCTAAGAAACCAGGCATTAAACGTTCAAGGCGGTTACTATCACGCTCAGCTGCTTTTATGAGAAGAAGGTAGGTACTACAAGTTCCTACATTTCGTTTCCATTTATGTAATGATATACTTCTAATTTATCCTCTAGATCTACTCAAGAATGTATTACACAACAACCCACAAGTTTGTCGGAGAATCCAAGTGATACAGAAGAACTATCACACAACTATACTGAGAGCGTTCGTAGCATAGGGGTGCAGGCATGCTTAAGCCAAATCACTAACTTCAATGCATTATGGGATACTGAGAAAAAATTAAAAACCATGACTGGGTTGCATAATAGTTCCACATTAGATATCTTAGTAAGAGCATCTGAAAAGATTCGAGGTGAGGATAAGGCGTACATGTCAATGAGAGAGCGAATCCTGCTTACTATGTACAAGTTAAAGTCGAACCCATCGTTTGAAGAACTATCAATATCGTTTCAAATAAGCAATAAAACGCAAAACTGTATTTCGCATCATACTTATTTATTTGAATAAGGCATGCAGCTATGTGCTTGCATTTTCTGCCATTTCCAGCTTTACATGAGCAAGTCAATATCCACCGCTGATGTTGCTCGTCCAATTTTTTCATCTTGACCTCATGTGGCTTTGATGAAATTGATGATGCAGCTACCACCAGCGCAGTTACTTCGTGTACGGATGGAGGTGGGGAGAGGCCAATCTTGTGTATCCAGCCAGCTTTCATTATTTCTTCCATCCTTAGAAACTTCTAAGCTGGCTGGATGCTCCATCATCAAAGCAAGCAAATCTATATGAATCATAATTAGCACAGTTTTTATAAGATAAAAAGCAACCAAAATATGTAAACAAAAGTAAATTTATTATTTTTGTTTACATTCAACACTACTTTCAACAGACTTTTGTGCTAGTCTTACCAAATGAATTCACTCACACTACACAGATTTCGGACAAGTAGTACTTAGACCTGCAAATTCAGTTCATTTTCAATTAGTTGGTTAACTTTTTAATAGATAAATAATTAATTTTCTTACTGGAAAACACACGTATTCCTTATGCAAGTCCTGTGCAAAACAAACAAACGTCAAAATTCTATAGGTCTCTACATATTCCTTTTTTATCCACCAGGGGTCGCAGGAAAACTTTTCCATTCGTCAATTGTTTTGCACAGGACTTGCATAAGGAATACGTGTGTTTTCCAGTAAGAAAATTAATTATTTATCTATTAAAAAGTTAACCAACTAATTGAAAACGAACTAAATTTGCAGGTACTACTTGTCCGAAATTTGTGTAGTGTGAGTGAATTCATTTGGTAAGACTAGCACAAAAGTCTGTTGAAAGTAGTGTTGAATGTAAACAAAAATAATAAATTTGCTTTTGTTTACATATTTTGGTTGCTTTTTATCTTATAAAAACTGTGCTAATTATGGTTCATACAGATTTGCTTGCTTTGATGATGGAGCATCCAGCCAGCTTAGAAGTTTCTAAGGATGGAAGAAATAGTGAAAGCTGGCTGGATACACAAGATTGGCCTCTCCCCACCTCCATCCGTAGACGAAGTTACTGCATGCCTTATTCAAATAAATAAGTATGATGGTTTATTTATCATGTATGCCAGTAAATTAAGGGCTTAATGATTTTCAATAAAATTTGAATTGTATCTGCGAAATACAGTTTTGCGTTTTATTGCTTATTTGAAATGATATTGATAGTTCTTCAAAGGATGGGTTCGACTTTAACTTGTACATAGTAAGCAGGATTCGCTCTCTCATTGACATGTACGCCTTATCCTCACTTCGAATCTTTTCAGATGCTCTTACTAAGATATCTAATGTGGAACTATTATGCAACCCAATCATGGTTTTTAATTTTTTCTCAGTATCCCATAATGCAGTGAAGCTAGTGATTTGGCTTAAGCATGCCTGCACCCCTATGCTACGAACACTCTCAGTATAGTTGTGTGATGGTTCTTCTGTATCACTTGGATTCTCCGCCAAACTTGTGGGTTGATGTGTAATACATTCTTGAGTAGATCTAGAGGATAAATTAAAAGTATATCATTAGATAAATGGAAACGAAATGTAGGAACTTGTAGTACCTACCTTCTTCTCATACAAAGCAGCTGAGCGTGATAGTAACTGCCTTGAACGTATAATGCCTGGTTTCTTAGAAGGAATTGCTGATTTCGAAAGGTTTTGGCTGGGAAATGCCACTTTCACAAGTTTCGTTCTATACTGAAAACCATCTCGTGCATTCGGTCGCAAAATTTCATCTTTAAAATGAAGACTACAAATGGAAAAACATTTGGGAAATTGTTTCCCCATCCTAAGTGCAGTACCCCATTTAATTAAAAGAACTTTAGAGCTCCTAACTTCTTTTGGAAGATGGTACAATGTAATTCCCTCTTTTTGGTATGAATTGCATTGAGGAACGCCACAATGCTGAGCTCCAATTGTTTTCACCATTTTCTACAAAAATAAAAACTTAGTATTCACTTTTATATCAACACTTATCGCACTCACTTTTAAGATATTATTTTTCTATTATAAAATGAGTTTTTTTCTTGTATTAAATGTGTATTTTTAATTAATTCCACAATTTCTCTCAACAAACTCTTGTTTTTTCATAGAAATATCTACCAGCTGTCAAAATCTATAGCAACCTACCGATGCGAAAACTTGCCGCCAGGGGTTAGCCTCCATTCGTCAATAGTCTCTATCAGAGACAATTGACGAATGGAAAAGTTTTCCTGCGACCCCTGGTGGATAAAAAAGGAATATGTAGAGACCTATAGAATTTTGACGTTTGTTTGTTTTGCACAGGACTTGCATAAGGAATACGTGTGTTTTCCAGTAAGAAAATTAATTATTTATCTATTAAAAAGTTAACCAACTAATTGAAAACGAACTAAATTTGCAGGTCTAAGTACTACTTGTCCGAAATTTGTGTAGTGTGAGTGAATTCATTTGGTAAGGCTAGCACAAAAGTCTATTGAAAGTAGTGTTGAATGTAAACAAAAATAATAAATTGCTTTTGTTTACATATTTTGGTTGCTTTTTATTTTATAAAAACTGTGCTAATTATGATTCATACAGATTTGCTTGCTTTGATGATGGAGCATCCAGCCAGCTTAGAAGTTTCTAAGGATGGAAGAAATAGTGAAAGCTGGCTGGTTATACAAGATTGGCCTCTCCCCACCTCCATCCGTAGACGAAGTTACTGCGCTGGTGGTAGCTGCATCATCAATTTCATCAAAGCCACATATGAGGTCAAGATAACAAAATTGGACGAGCAACATCAGCGGTGGATATTGACTTGCTCATGTAAAGCTGGAAATGGCAGAAAATGCAAGCACATAGCTGCATGCCTTATTCAAATAAATAAGTATGATTGTTTATTTATCATGTATGCCAGTAAATTAAGGGCTTAATGATTTTCAATAAAAGTTGAATTGTATCTACGAAATACAGTTTTGCGTTTTATTGCTTATTTGAAACGATATTGATAGTTCTTCAAAGGATATGGGTTCGACTTTAACTTGTACATAGTAAGCAGGATTCGCTCTCATTGACATGTACGCCTTATCCTCACCTCGAATCTTTTCAGATGCTCTTACTAAGATATCTAATGTGGAACTATTATGCAACCCAGTCATGGTTTTTAATTTTTTCTCAGTATCCCATAATGCAGTGAAGCTAGTGATTTGGCTTAAGCATGCCTGCACCCGAACGAACACTCTCAGTATAGTTGTGTGATGGTTCTTCTGTATCACTTGGATTCTCCGCCAAACTTGTGGGTTGATGTGTAATACATTCTTGAGTAGATCTAGAGGATAAATTAAAAGTAAATCATTAGATGAATGGAAACGAAATGTAGGAACTTGTAGTACCTACCTTCTTCTCATACTCATACACTGCAGCTGAGCGTGATAGTAACCGCCTTGAACGTATAATGCCTGGTTTCTTAGAAGGAATTGCTGATTTCAAAAGGTTTTGGCTGGGAAATGCTACTTTCACAAGTTTGGTTCTATACTGAAAGCCATCCCGTGCATTCGGTCGCAAAACGTCATCTTTAAAATGAAGACTACAAATGGAAAAACATTTGGGATATTTTTTCCCCATCCCAAGTGCAGTACCCCATTTAATTAAAAGAACTTTAGAGCTCCTAACTTCTTTTGGAAGATGGTACAATGTAATTCCCTCTTTTTGGTATGAATCGTATGAATTGCATTGAGGAACGCCACAATGCTGAGCTCCAATTGTTTTAACCATTTTCTACAAAAAAAAACTTAGTATTCACTTTTATATCAACACTTATCGCACTCACTTTTAAGATATTATTTTTCTATTATAAAATGAGTTTTTTTCTTGTACCAAATGTGTATTTTTAATTAATTCCACAATTTCTCTCAACAACCTCTTGTTTTTTCATAGAAATATCTGCCAGCTGTCAAAATCTATAGCAACCTACCGATGCGAAAACTTGCCGCCAGGGGTTAGCCTCCATTCGTCAATACTGAGACCCCCAACCAGAGACAATACTGAGACCCCCAACTCACAATCCTCTTGCCGCTGGCCCCCTCAGTTTTTTTTCAAATTCGCCATTTTGTTTTCCTATCGGTATTATGTCTAATTAGAATCCGTGTGACATGTAAAAACATACAAAATATATAAATTCAATGCTGCCAACCGCTACCAACCATGGGGGAATGTGATAGAGTTCGAGAATACAACGTTTTAAGATAACTGAATGCTATTGGTTGGTTATTATAAATTTTTAAAAAACGATTAATATAATTTGTTTAGTTAATAATGCGATCTAAATGAGATGTTTTATATACTAGAAACATATTAGGACAAATATTGTTGTGTATTTTCTGCTTTTGAATATCATTAACTTCGATTTGATGTGTACATTTTTCTTAAATAACTGAAGAAAAATTGCCCAAAATGTTTTTATTTTCATACAATCATTCTACAGTCATCATTTTTCATAAATATTTTCAGCAAAAGTGCACTAATTCCTAAAATAAAATACTATTTACACGAAACGAATAATTTCAAATTTAACTGACAAAATTCTATGAACGCTGGAAGCAACTTTGCCGACAGCGGAAGTGGGACACGCAAGGTGCGAGTGTGTTGGTGAGTGACAGTTGTCAATACGAATTTCTATGTAACAATACAATACTGAGAGACAATACTGAGACCCCCAACTTCGGCCGATTTTCCGTTACTTGCCTACAAGCTATATTTCTATGGGGTGGTACACGCTAAGTGCGTTAGTATTCTTACATAGAAATTCGTATTGACAACTGTCACTCACCAACACACTCGCACCTTGCGTGTCCCACTTCCGCTGTCGGCAAAGTTGCTTCCAGCGTTCATAGAATTTTGTCAGTTAAATTTGAAATTATACGTTTCGTGTAGATACTATTTTATTTTAGGAATTAGTGCACTTTTGCTGAAAATATTTATGAAAAATGATGACTGTAGAATGATTGTATGAAAATAAAAACATTTTGGGCAATTTTTCTTCAGTTATTTAAGAAAAATGTACACATCAAATCGTAGTTGATGATATTCAAAAGCAGAAAATACACAACAATATTTGTCCTAATATGTTTCTAGTATATAAAACAACTCATTTAAATAGTATTATTAACCAAACAAATTATATTAATCGTTTTTTAAAAAATTATAATAACCAACCAATAGCATTCAGTTATCTTAAAATGTGGTATTCTCGAACTCTATCACATTCCCCCATGGTTGGTAGCGGTTGGCAGCATTGAATTTATATTTTTTGTATGTTTTTACATGTCACACGGATTCTAAATAGACATAACACCGATAGGAAAACAAAATGGCGAATTTGAAAAAAAACTGAGGGGGCCAGCGGCAAGAGGATTGTGAGTTGGGGGTCTCAGTATTGTCTCTGCACAACATTTTTTGCTCTACTTCTATTATCGGGTGTGTACACGTACAAAGCGAGAGCTGTGCCGACACGTGAAATTCAAGATTTATGCCACACACATCCAGCGATTGTCCTTGCGACTTATTAATTGTCATAGCAAAAGCGAGACGTACGGGAAATTGAAGACGCTTAAATACGAACGGCAAATCGTTCTGAATAAGTAGAATCCGCAAAATGAATTTTCCAATAAAAATCGTTGCTTGAATTATATTTGATATTCAATTCTTCACAATCAAACGCGTACCGCTACAAAGTTTTGGTTCATTTAGGTTGCGCAATAAAATTATTACTGAGACGATTTTTAGTTTCAAACTGTGTGGAGGCAAGCCCGAAACATCTAAAGAATTTAAAAATTCCGTGGGATAGTTGGTGGCTTCGTTTTCATCCATCACGCAGTCGACTGATTTGTATGAATGCAACTCACCAGCGATTTAGTTTTGAATGGCGAAATTCAAATGATCGACGTTCTTGTTTTTCGCAGCCAAAGTCACTCTTCTCTTACACTCAGCCAATCATGGTCAATATTATTCTGAGCGATATTCGGGAAAACATTCATGATTAGTTCTTCCGGTGTCGTTGTAAGGTTGCAAAAATGTTGTGGAAACTCAATCAGGCCGGTGATCTCTGCTCCACCGATAGGTCATTACGTAAACGATTCAGGGCCTCCAATGCGCGTTTGTAAGCCATTGTGCATGTGCATTCGTCCCATATAATAATCTTACATTGCTGCAGTACTTGCAGTGTTCTTTGAAATGTTGCATGTAGGTTCTTCTTCCACTTGCAGATTCAATGGCAATTTCAATGCAGGATGAGCTGTTCGACAGCCTTCTAACAAAGTAGCCGCTATCCCAGAAGAGGCTAGGGCTAAAGCGATCTCAGATCTAGAACGAATTGTAGCCAAAATAAGTGAAAAATAAATGTATTTCCAGTTCCGCAATTTTCGTTATCGACTGCTTGCATCAATTCATCGTACACTTTCTTTTATTCTTGATTCAACATTGGCAGATTTGTTTGAACAGCTTGACTCAATGCGATTCGACCGAAGTCCATTTCTCACTCCAATTCTGGATTAAATGCGTCTTGCATTGAACGATTTGGCTGTGGCATCCATAATTTGCACAACAAATTGCCACTCATGAGCAGACAGATATCCTCGATCAAAATAAAAGCTTTGTTGCGCATTTCATCTGACATCTCCAGTTCATTATCCGATGTCACAGTACGAATTCGATGCAACAGACATCTCCAGTTCATTATCCGATATCACAGTACGAATTCGATGCAAAATATCGTCTGCCATATCATCTTTGTATAATCAAAGTATCTACTTTATTTCAAAAAGTTACTTAATGTAACATAGTAAACATAATTTATTAGAACAAACTTTTTAGGTACCTACACCTATAGGTATTTAAAAAAAAAAATTTCAAAATTGTTGACAACAACAATTTGGTTGGAAAATAATTACAATAATTGACAACAACAATTGCTTTTAAAATTAAAAATATATTTTTTTTTTGTATTTGAAGTGTCACTACTCGATTTATATCCAGTTTCTTTTTTTTCAAAGTGTACAAAAATGAATTTATTGGAATGGCGGTTGCGCCTTCTTTCAAAAATGTATCATACTAATATATTAACCTTCTATGCATGGTCTATTAACCAACAAAAAAAAACTAAATCAAAATCGGATGCGTGTGGCAGTCGGTAGGCTGTCACACACACATTTATCAAGTTATTTTTATATATATAGAAGATAAACTCAAACATATAATTATAAATATACTCGAAAATTCATGAAAATTACAAAATTACTTCGACAGTCCGACTCCCTGTAGGTACTTCATCATATTTTTTCAAGTTTTCTTTTGCAAAATGTTCCTTTTCCTACCACTTGGCAGCTACCTACCTGCGTGAATGCCTACTTTCTTGTTGCTTTGCTACTTTTATTCGCATTTATTTCTCCATTTGCCTGGTGATTGTGATTCTTCATTCTTGTGTGTACCTATCACCCCTGTCGAGGTATCCGTTCGGAACGGAATTTTCTCCGATCAGTACGAAATCGGAAAAATTCCATTCGAGGTATCCGTTCCGATACAGCTTTCGGAAAAATTCTCCGACGACATATAGCGCATCTTGTCTCATAGCGTGCAACCGCGTTATACACTTACTTTTGACAGCCACACGGCACATTTTTTCCGAAGCTCTCCGACAACGAATTGCTGCGGAATATTTTTATGTGAAATGAACGCGTTTATATGCTTCATTTATTTTATTCCGAAACGGATACTTCGAATGCAATTTGAGTTGCGATCGGATTTTATTTTCGTATCGGAATTTTTTCCGAACGGATACCTCGATTGGGGTGTACCTTCTTTCGCTGTTTGTCCTGTGATTGCGACTTTTTCTGTTTGGCATGAGTCGTGATTTTCAAACTGGATGCGACTGTGATTCTTGTGTGTATACCACTGTTGCAAAAAGGCCTACTATTGTACTGTGCCTGTGCCTTGATTTTGTGCGGTTTTTGTCGCAATTGCGCTAGGGAACGTTCCGAATTGGATTTTAATGCCCAATTCACAATGTCGCGTTGACGCGCGCGTGCTTTGACAGATTATGTAGAAACAAAGCGTTCATATGGTGCCACACAAAATACAACTTCAGGCGTTGACTCGACTTTAGATCGTAAATATCGTAAAGTTCAACGCGACGCCTCAGTAGAGCTACTTTCTACTATCGCGCGCGTTTGACAACTTTAGAATTTCGAATTGTTCGATCTGAAGTCATAGAATGTGCCGTTTATAGATGGAGTGGAACATATCCGCTATTGTTTATTACACACAACTTTTAAAAAGCTTTATGATGTTTTTTCAAAGCATAATTAATTAATTCAGTGTATGGAAGTGAGGAATAAAATTTTTTGTAGGGCAACTACTAATTTCTTTAGATTTTTTGGAGGAAAAATATTAATCAAGGGTCTTGTATCATTATTAAGGTTGTTGTGTGCTTTGATATATTGTTAAATATGATTTGCTTGTATTTTGGAGAATCGTTTTTCAATTCGTGCATACAATTTACAGCTTCAAGAAAAAAAGGAGTAGACTTGAAATTTTGATTCTGCTCTCAGTTTGTATTTTTCAGCCAGAAAACAAACAGAACATTTAGTTCGTCAAACTTTTCCCTGTTAAAGCGTGGTATGCACCTCTTCACAAACGAAATTTTCCGGTGGTCTCCAAATGGACAGCGAAACGTCTGCGAAAAGGCAGCGGAAAATAATTTGTGTAGATTTCCATCAGCTGATACACAAGTAGTAGTGTTACCAGCACTGGCTATTTATTTCCAATTTGGCTCCTTAAAATTGTCATTTCGGATTTATCGTAATTTACGCTATTCACTTTATTTAAAGTTTGGCAATTTGTTGGATACTTAGGAATTTATAATTCTATTGCGAACGTACTCTTTTCGATTAACTAAAACTTTCTAAACAGTTATATGTCTTTTTCGATTATTGGGTATTTCAGATTTTGATCTGATATTTCAGATTTCTACTGCCAAATGGAACATTAAATCCGAATTTGGTTTCTTTTGTGAGTTGGCCGCAAAAAAAAAAAAAACATATTTTTCACTTGCACCGGAAATTCATTGCAATTGATTTTCACAGATTTATACCAAACCATTTCGAAGTAGTTTAATATAAAAACTCGTTTACATTTGCGCTGTTTTTTTTTTTATTTTTGTTAACATTGCAAAATGGAAACTAAAAAAAAAGTCTCTTAATTACGAGTTTGTATTGTTTTTTTTTTTAATTAATATTACAAAAAAATATGCAGGGTTAATTTTCATATTTGAGTTTGAATATTTTCGGCTTCAAAATTTCTCAATTTGACTCCACCCTCTTCTGAAAGCTGGCAGCACTGCAGCACAAATGCCAAATTTCCGCAAGCAAAGAATGTCCCGGACAATAAACGTGTGCGAAAAGAGAGTGGAGAATTGTACCAATGAAAATAGTGTTGTATAGGGAACAGCTTTATATTCTAAACATTATTTATTTTGAAATCACAGTTTTTGAAAACTCCCCGAAGTGTCTTTTCTAACTAACAAAAAGGAACAAATTATAACAAATTGTATCAGGGTCCTCGGAAAAAGTACCAAATTGTCGCACAACGGTCACTCTGTTGTCAGTTACTCACATCCGACATCCTTCTCGCAACCTAAATAGGTTGCGTATGGGAAAGCGCACCTGGAATTTTCAGGAACAAGGCTACAATAGAACAGGAAATATTGGAAGCTGTCAGTTCTCGCCATCACGCACACATTTATAGAATCCGCCTATACGTGAACCCTTTCCGCAACCGCAATTGCGACAAAAACCGCGCAAAATCAAGGCACTGACTCTTCGAAATGTCAACTGAGTATGCAGGCAGGATTTTCCTGACTAGATTTGTCGGCTTCCCCTCCATAAACGTCAACTGCAAAAACTAATCACGTGACCACTCTGAGCCAATCAAAACTGAAATACATCTAGTCAGACAGCCTGTCAACTTACTAAACTATGAATCCAAACGTCCCCACTGTTTCGCTGTTTTACCTGTGACTGCGATTTGTGTTGCGACTTTTGCTGTTTGTCGTGAGCAGTGTTTCCGCAAACTTTTTGAAAAGTGTAAAAATTTTGTTCAAAAAGTGTAACAAATGGATAAAAAATGTAACAAACTGGAAAAAAATTGTAATAATAGATAAAATAATTGAACGATCGTGACTGTTTTGTACGATCGGCTAGTAGGAAGATGGGATGACTTGACTTTTCCCGGTCAATGGCAAGCGAGATCGACGACGAAAAAATACGGGAGAAGAAAACTTCACCTTCCTACTTGCGAATTAGAAGTCTGACCACTTGAGACTTTCTAAATTGACCACGACGAACCAAAAGCGACTAGAGCGAATAGCAACGAGCTCAAGAAAAATGCAGTAGCAATGATGAAACAAGAAGAAGGAAAAACTTTATTCTCACTCGTTTATATAGACGAGCTTACACTTGCACTTTACAATACAGTATGTGTGATGGACACAAAATAAAAATGTGAAAACATGGCGAGCCTTGGCACTTAGGCGCCATAATTCAAAAAAAGGGATATTTTTTAAACTACTCTTAACTTCACAGTGGCTTACAAAAATATCGTACGTTAGTTATTCATTTGTTTAATTCAAATAATTCAAAGAACATTTTTTTCTTTTTCTTTTTAATAAAACGTAAAGAGACAATGATATATGAAGGGACTTAACATTCCGGCCCCTTTGAAAGGATCGCCTTTCAAACTGATGGAAGTAACGCCAACTTTTGGATGGGGCGTCGTAGCGTACCCTTTGAGGTCCTGATATCAACTACTCGGACCTTTTTATCTGCACCTGGTATGATGTTAATGACTCTACCCAATAGCCATCGCTGTGGAGGTACGTTGTCTTCATGGATCAAGACCATGTTGCCCACATGAATATTAGGTTCAGTTGTTGACCACTTCGATCGTCCTTGAAGTTCGTGGAGGTATTCTTCAGTCCATCTCCGCCAGAAATGAGTTTTGACTGCTTGGATTCGCCGCCACCTTTGGAGGAAGCCGATGTTCTGCGATTCATCTGCCGGGAGTGGGAGAGCTTTCAGCGATGAGCCAATCAGAAAGTGCGCCGGAGTCAGCGCCTCCAAGTCATTGGGATCCGTCGAAATTGGTGTGAGCGGCCGGGAGTTCATTATGGCTTCAATCTCTACCAATGCCGTGGTGAGTTCCTCAAAATTGAGCTTTGCGGTGTAGAGGCTGCGATACAGATGACCTTTTGCTACCTTCACTGCCGCTTCCCATAATCCACCAAAATGAGGAGCCCTGGGTGGAATAAAATGAAAATTTATATTTCGATTAGTACAAAAGTCATTGATTGTCTCTTGAGTAGTTTTTTGGAAGAAGAATTTCCTAAGTTCTATTAGCTTGTTTTTTGCTCCTACAAAATTAGTAGCGTTGTCGCAGAAAATATCATGAGGGAGTCCCCTACGACCAACCAGTCTTTTCAGCGCAGCTAAAAACGCATCGGATGAAAGGTCCGATACCGCCTCAAGGTGAACAGCCTTCGATGAAAAACATACGAATACAGCTATATATGTTTTGTATGGCACCTTGCCACGTATTTTATAGTAGGTGTAGATAGGGCCACAAAAATCAACACCGCAACGAAGAAATGGACGAGACACTGCTACTCTCTCAGCTGGTAAATTTCCCATGACTTGCTGAAGCAACTTTGGTCGATACTTGATGCAGTGAGTGCACTCCCTAACTATTCGCCTTGCTACCTCTCTAGCGTTGATGATCCAAAACTGTCTTCTAATTAAGAGTACCAATGCTTTGGGTCCTGCATGATAATTTGAGATGTGCAAATGTTGAACCATGCAACGAACAAATGCGCAGTCTTTTGGAAGCAAAACAGGATGTTTGCAATCTTCTGGGATCTCTGCATTCTTCAATCGTCCTCCTACTCTAAGAAGTTGGAGTCCATTTTTTTCTGCAATGAATGGACTAAGCCATTTAATGGAACCTTTGAGGGGTTGGTCCTTTCTAAGTGCCTTTAATTCCTATGCGAAATAGGAAGATTGGATCACCCATACAATTCGGTCCAAAGATTTCTCAACTTCCTCTGTGGTTAAGGACTTGGAGCCCTTTCTGCTTCTCGTGCGTGAGCCGAATCGAAGGACGTACGCAAAAATACGAACAAGCTTCATATATGAACTATATTTGCCTATGATTTCTAAATTGCTATTTAACGGTTGTTTAATACCAATCAGAACGGTTTTCTTCTTTTCGAGACTAAGTTGCTCTTCTGAGAGCCTACAAGTGAAGTTGGATGGCCATTCGCCTACACTGTCGGACAAAAACATGGGACCCGTAAACCAAATTGATTTTTGCAATCCTTCAACTGTACAACCTCTGGATACGATATCTGCTGGGTTTTCTTGCGATGAAACGTGTCTCCATAAGACTTCTGGTGCCTTTTCTTGTATCTCCGCGATACGGTTTCCTACAAAAGTAGATAGCTTCGACGAATGTGTATCAATCCAATGTAAGACTACTTCGGAGTCTGTCCAAAAGTAAATACCAGTATAAGGGATTTTAAGTTCGTTTTTTATTTTAACCCACAGCTTAGTCAACAGATGAGCTCCGCACAATTCCAGTCGCGGAAGCTGCTTCTTTCTAGCTGGTGACACCCGAGATTTTGCAGTGAGTAACTGAACTGATATAGTTCCTTTCGAATTCGTTGATCTTAAGTATAAACAGCAACCGTACGCCTCAACTGAAGCGTCACAGAACCCATGGATTTGGATTTCTTCGCTTTTCTCCACTAATGCAAACCTTGGAATGGAAATGTTCTGCAACGAAAGCAAGTCCACCATGAACTGCCTCCACTCACTTTCAATACTCTGAGGAATTGATTCATCCCAGTTGACTTTTTCAATCCACAGCTTTTGAAGCACTATTTTGGCTTTTATTATGATGGGACTTAACAAACCCATTGGGTCGAAAAGAGACGACGATAAAGAAAGTATAGATCTTTTCGTTACTTTCGAAAATGCCTTCGTTGGCTTGTACGAAAACCGAAAATTGTCATTATCCGTGTCCCACGTTATCCCAAGAGTGCTCGTGAGATTGGATTCGTGGAGTTTTATATCCTTAGTTTGTGGAATATCATTTGGCTCTATAGTTTCGATTGAGCAATTGCTGTGCCATTTACTCATCTCCAAGCCAGCAGTTCTGAGAATGGAAACCACTTCGAAGACGATTTGACTGAGCGTTTCCTTATCATCTGCTCCCACTAAAAGGTCGTCGACATAGAAATTGTTGACGAGTGCTGATGCACCGAGCTTATGACTATCTAAGTGCCTTTCACTTAGAAACTGTAGACTTCGGATTGCTTGGAAGGGAGCTGACGATGTTCCATACGTTATTGTATTCAACCTGTACGTTTTTATTGGAGATTGTGAGCTTTCCCTCCACAATATATAGAGAAATTTACGATCGGATGGATGTACTAAAATCTGTCTGTACATTTTTACGATGTCACCTGTGATTGCGTATCTATACAGTCGAAATCGTAGGAGGATTATATATAACTCGTCCTGTATTGTAGGACCAACCATCAGTATCTCATTTAATGATACTTGCGACGAAGTAACGCATGATGCGTCGAAAACCACCCTAAGTTTGGTGGAGGTACTATCTGGCTTTATAACGCATTGATGTGGCAGGTAATAGTGGGGTGAAGCTAAGTCCGGGTTTTTTAACCTGTGACATATGGCCTAAGGTTTCATACTCCTGCATGAACATCAAATACTGAGACTTCAACGATGGGTTATTCGATAGCTTACGCTCCAGCGATAAAAACCGTCGGAACGCGACATCGTACGATGATCCGAGGCAATTAGGATCCTTCTTAAAAGGCAACCTAACCATTAAACGACCACTTGTAAGAATTTCCGTCGTTTTCATGAAGTGAGCTTCACAAGCAGCCTGCTCTTCGGTCCATTTAGCTTTATGAGCACTCACCTCCTCCAGCTGCCAGAATCGCTCAACATATTGACTTAAAGACTCTTCTTCTGAGCTGTGGCAACATAGCTTTCTAGGATTTGTTTGCGTTTTGTATCGTCCGGAAAGTATCCAACCTAAGGCGGTCTTTTGGAGTGTGGGTAGATCTTGACCTAGCTTAATTTGTCCTACTGACAGAAGATCAAAGAAACCCTCAGCCCCCAAAAGCAAATCAATTTGTGAAGGAGAATTGAACCATTCATCAGCTAGATCGATGTTGTTAGGCAGATTCCAATCTGCAATATTCACTGTTGAATCTGGCTGGTATCCGGTAATCGTTGGAGTTACTAAAAACTCTAAAGAGACTTCGAAATTACTAAATCTGGATCTGATTGTAGTTTGGGTTTGGAAGTTTACTTTTGTGTGTGCGACACCTATTCCTGTAATGTCCACCATTCTTCGTCGTCTATGTAGGTGAAGAGATTTGGCAAAGCTATCACTAATGAAATTTACTTGTGAGCCCGAATCTAGTAATGCTCTTCCTAACTGATAACTTCCCAAAGAATCCTTCACTAAGACCAGTGCTGTAGCTAAGATGACATGATCTTCTACTTTGGTACGATCAGTTCCAAGTGCTGCAGCAGTTGTTGTCAATGACGCTTTTTCTTCATTGTCCCGCGACGAGTGTCCCTGCTCCTTAGAAACTGAGTAGACCGGTTCCTCTTCGGGCACCGATGCTATTGCTGTGGTATTCCTATGAAGCATGCTGTGATGTGGCTGCTTGCAGGTCTTACACCTGTACGAAGAAGGACACTTGGAGACTCCATGGCCTTTCACCAAACAGTTTATACATAAGCCCAAGCGCTTTATGCTTGAAAAACGGTCAGTCACCGAAAGCTTAATAAATTTTGGGCAGTGTGTTATTGAATGACTCATATCTCTACAAAAGGCGCATACTTTTTGGGTTACGGTCAAGGATGTGTGTGATGGCCTTGGTTTATTGCTCCATTTCTGAACAGGTTCATGTCGAGACTGTTTGCTTTCTCTTGCTTCGAGGTACTGGCAACGTTTGTTCAAGACAGCCGCGCATTCGTTCCATGATGAAAGCTTGCTGTAATCTTGTTGTTCATCCCACTTTGCCTGAGTCTCTGAATCTACTTTAGACATTGCGAGATGAATTATTACGGCATTGCATATGTCTCTTGCTGTCCCCAACGACAACAAGGAACTAAACATGGCTGATATAGTGTCGACTAGATTACGAAGATGTGACGCAGACCCCTTGGGCACCTTGGGCAATTCAAACAACGTAGAAATATTTTCTAAAAATATCAAGCAATTGTTATCATATCGGTCCTTAAGTGCTTCTAAGGCCTTGGGATAATTTTCATCAGTGACCTGGAACGCTCGAACAGTTCCTAAGGCTCGATCACTAAGGCAGGAAAGCAAGTGATTAAATTTTTCAATGTTGCTAAGACTATGGTCATTTTCTACTAGGTTGTTATACGAGTTAATGAAATTTTTAAACTCAGAGTACTTCCCGTCGAATTTGGGTAACCGGGGGTATGGTAGTCGATTAGTTGTGGTTGGAGCTGAAAATGTTCCTTCCAATAAACTGCTACGCCGTGTTGGTCCCATCAGCGTAAATATCTTTGTCTTCGTTGTGATGTACAGTTCCTCCAGATCAGTCCTACCTGTATCACTTGGTACTAGCCGCTCTATTTGAGTCTGATACGACAGCACCTGCGTAAAGTAAGACTCAAGGATTCCCAGCCGACATTCCAACTCTGCGGCTGTTAGGTTAGCTGATCTAGATTCGACCATGTTTTTAATCCTCGTTATGCTTCCCTTTGTTGACGCGCGTTGTTGCTTCAACTCTTCGATGGTCTTAGTCGTCGCACCGTCGTCTGGCATGATGATGTGATCGGCGGATATATCAAACAGGAAAGACACAAGAGATTTGCTACTGCCCAATAAATCCTAACAGCGATAACCTAACCTAAGTATCCACAACAGGTCGATGAAGCAATTGTACCTATATCCAAATCTAGTAGCCAAATGCCAATATGCCCACAAGTCACAAGCTTAATTGCTATGCTATTAAGCTGACGACGAAAGTGTGATCTTGTACAAAAGTTCAATATCCTTTTGTAAGGTTTACTATTAAATTATAAATATCCACCGATGATTATTCTGCTTTTACTAAATAGCCAACTTTGTCGAATTTATTGATATAGTACAAAGATTTATACATAGATCGATACGCGAAAATTGATGTTATTATCGATTATAAAAATTGAATTCTAATCGAAATGATCTTGCATAATATGTTGTCATGTGCTATGCAGTATTGTGCTCCAACGAAAGCTCTCAATTTTTTTTTTTTTTTTTTTTTAATCTGCGGCGAGTTGAAAAACGCTAATTGCAAAAGCGACGCAGTTGAGTGAGCTTCCACTCACTTTACCAACTATACGAATCGGTAAAGCTTTGTCTGAGCCTGTGATCTTAGTGAGTTGAGTTATGTTTACGAACGATCGAAAGCGTAAGTACAACGAACGAATGTGGAATGAAAAGGAAACAACGTTAAGAAGAGTGTGCGGTGTCCAAAGTGTGGATCGTAGCTGATATCTCTTCCTTTTTTTTTTGTAGACTAGAGTTTTTGACCTTGCTGCGACAACGTTATTGATTGCTAATTAATACCGTATGCTTGGATATGTATAATTTATGTACGATCTTGTTTGTTTGATATACAAAATTATATGCATATGGATAGATAAATGGATTGCAATATATGTGTTTTATGTTTAGCATGCATGCATTCCGATTTCAGACCGAAGGTGCGTTTTTTTTTTTTTTTTACACAACGCACTTTCGACTAATCGGATTTAGTTTGACTAACCTTCTGGGAGATGTATACTTATCGTCCCCTTTTCCACCTTTTCCGCTTTTTCCCTATTCGCTTTGCGTCAGGCGATTTTCTTCGTGCTGTTGCTCCTCCTTGCCTGAATGCTGCTCCTCTGAACCGACTTCGACCTTCTATATGTGGATTCCGCTCCTTGTTGCACTTTTGTAACCGAACCCGAACGCGTATCGCGACTCACTTTATCACAAAATGTTTAGTTTTATAGTTAGTTTTGTTTCCACGTGCACTGAACGCTATTTGAATAGCCAATTTCAAATACTTTTTCCCGCAAAAATGCCCCACGTTGGGCGCCAAAATGAACGATCGTGACTGTTTTGTACGATCGGCTAGTAGGAAGATGGGATGACTTGACTTTTCCCGGTCAATGGCAAGCGAGATCGACGACGAAAAAATACGGGAGAAGAAAACTTCACCTTCCTACTTGCGAATTAGAAGTCTGACCACTTGAGACTTTCTAAATTGACCACGACGAACCAAAAGCGACTAGAGCGAATAGCAACGAGCTCAAGAAAAATGCAGTAGCAATGATGAAACAAGAAGAAGGAAAAACTTTATTCTCACTCGTTTATATAGACGAGCTTACACTTGCACTTTACAATACAGTATGTGTGATGGACACAAAATAAAAATGTGAAAACATGGCGAGCCTTGGCACTTAGGCGCCATAATTCAAAAAAAGGGATATTTTTTAAACTACTCTTAACTTCACAGTGGCTTACAAAAATATCGTACGTTAGTTATTCATTTGTTTAATTCAAATAATTCAAAGAACATTTTTTTCTTTTTCTTTTTAATAAAACGTAAAGAGACAATGATATATGAAGGGACTTAACAATAATCGTTTTTCAACTCAAAAAAATCTTTATTAGAAACAGAAACAGAAAAATATTGTTGTCTTTTCTTGTTCCCTCCCATTCCCATTCCCACTCGCAGTTTAACGTTTGCACAACTTTTGCTCTGTGTAAACAAACAAATACATTGACAGAAATTGGTAGAAGTTTGCTCAAAAGAAAAAAGTGCTGCCAGTTCAACCTTTCAATATTTTTAATGAGAAAAACAAAAACTGATTTTAATGGGAAAAAATGTAACAAAACGAAAAGGAAAGTAACATTGTAACAAAATTATAAAATAATTGAAAAGTGTAACACTTGTTACACTTGTAACATTGTGGCCAACAAAGACTCGGACCACTACCTTGTTGTAGCCAAGGTACGGATGCGGATATCCCAGACACCACAACAACGAGAAAATACTGTGAGGAGATTTAACGTCGGACTACTACAAACGCAACAAACCGCCAGAACCTATGCCGATCGCGTATCTCTCAACCTCTCGAGAAGTCCTATGCTGCCAGCATCAAGTGCCGAAGACCAGTGGCGCCGATGCCAAGAAGCCATCAAAAACGCCGCAACTGATGTGCTCGGTTTCACCAGCCCAAGCCCCCCGAAACCCCTGGTTTGACGAAGAGTGCCTGCAAGCACATGCAGCAAAACAAGTGCCTACGAAGCGTCGCTGCATAGAAGGACGAGAGCAGCTCGTCAGCTCTACGGGCAAAAAAGGAGGGAAGAACATCGGCTTCTCCGGAGAAAAAAGAGAGAGCATGGGAAGCGCGCGATCGAGGATATGTTCGGAAGTTTTACCAAAAGGTAAAAAGAACGTGTCATGCCAACAAGACCCGAACGGAGACCTGTAGAGACGAACAAGGAAACCTTGTAGTAGAGTCACAGTCGGTGCTGAGGACATGGAAAAACCATTTCTGTAGACTGCTAAACGGCGAAGACGACACAAATTCCGCTGTCAGGCAGAACGAGCCATTCAACCTGGACGATGAAAGCCAAGATTTCCGTCCACCTGACCAAAATGAAGTGAAGATAGCAATATCTAAGCTTAAGTCCAACAAGGCTGCTGGACCGGACGGCTTAACTGCCGAGCTGTTTAGGGCAGCGGGAGATGACCTGGTAGAGAGCATACACCAACTCGTCTCCAAGATTTGGTCAGACGAAAGTATGCCTGATGAATGGAACCTCAGCATCGTTTGCCCGATCCACAAGAAAGGAGACTCTCTAAATTGCGCCAACTATAGAGGCATCAGTCTCCTGAACACTGCGTATAAGATCATATCTGCTGTACTGTGTGAACGCCTGAAACCATTCGTCAACGATCTGATAGGTCCCTATCAGTGCGGTTTTAGGCCCGGTAGTTAGGTTAGGTTGGGAGGGCAGTTTTGCAACCGATGCAAATTTCACCCAGAAGCCATGAAGGCCCATTGTGAGTACCCTGTTTGTACATGCAAGGACATGTGGCTAACAAAACCACTTCGATCCGTTGAGGAATAGTTTTATGTCTAATAGAGGTACCCCTGCCAAGTCGTCCAAACTTTCGAAGAACTTAGTTCCCATACAGGATGAGCGGCGTTCTGGTAAAGCTGGGCAGTGGCATAGAAGGTGTTCCACGGACTCTATTTCCTCCTTGTCTCTACAGCTTCTGCAGAAGTCATTTGCAAAAAGTCCTAGCCTTTTAGCCATGTTTCCTATGATGCAGTGTCCGGTTAAAACCCCGACGAGCATCCGGATTTGGCTTCTGTTAAGGGAGATTAGGAGCTTTGATCTTTTGGTGTCAAACACAGGCCACAGACTTCGGGTTATGACGCAACCGATGGTGTTGCTACATTGTTCCTTAGCCAGTTGTGTGGTAACGCCTTCAATAAAAGTCTTAGCAGTGTTGAAAGGCGGTAGCACCTCTCCGTCCGCAAGTTGAGGGTTCATATCAGAGCCGTATCTGGCCAATTCGTCCGCCTTTTCGTTCCCTTCCACCCCAACGTGCCCCGGAACCCAGCAGAGTAGAATTGAGTGATGACGTATAGCCCTGAGCACCACGAGGCAATCTGTAACACATTTCGCATTGATAAGATTGGAGCCGATAGCTTTAAGTGCTGCTTGACTGTCCACACAGATGGTTATTTCCATTGCTGGTAGTCCCATCGATAAGATAGTCTGTGCTGCTTTTTTAACCGCATATATCTCAGCTTGGAAGACACTGCAGTGATCAGTCAGTCGGAACGACTGGCTAATGGCAAGCCTTTCTGAGAATATGCCGGCTCCTGTTCCACTTTCTGTTTTTGAACCATCCGTATAGACGGCTATGCCTTTAATGATGGTACTGGGTGATTTCCAGTCCTGCCTTTTGGGTATAGTGATTCTAAAATTTTTCTCGAAGTCATATCTGGGTTTCTCGTAATCGGTGAGTGACATGAGTCCCTTCCGATCGAAGATTTCAAGTATGCTCGAGTGTCCGCAGTAACCAGGCTTCCAAGTTTTGTTCTCTCTTAATCTGAGAGCGGCTTTGGCTGCCACGTTCTTAGTGAATAGCTCAATGGGTTGCAGGTTCAATAGTGTTTCCAGACCTAATTGTGGTGTGGATTTAATTGCGCCTGTTATTCCCAAGCAAGCAATTCTCTGCACCTTGTTCAGGTTCTTAAGATGGGATTTGGTTTTAACCGCCTCCCACCATACAACTGAGCCGTAGGTAAGAATGGGTCTCACAATCGCGGTGTACATCCAGTGCACAATGTTCGGTTGCAAGCCCCACTTTTTCTCAAAGGTTTTCCTACATGCATAAAAGGCATTAAGTCCTTTCTTCATTCTTTCTTCAGTATTCCGTTTCCAGTTAAGTTTGGAGGTGAATATCACGCCCAGGTACTTGGCCTCGGTCAAAAGATTAAGTCGGACACCTTTAAGCTTCGGTGGGTCCCATTTTGGTACCTTATATTTCGTGGTGAACAGAATGAGTTCGGTCTTTTCCGGATTAACCGCAAGACCGTTGTGTTCCGTTCATTTGGATAGTTCTGATAACGCAGATTCCATAATATCTCTAATGGTGGAGAGGTATTTTCCTGTTATTAGTACTACTATATCATCCGCGTAGGCGACTATCTTGATACCTCTGTTGACAAGGGATGTAAGTATTTTGTTAATCGAGATGTTCCACAGTAGAGGAGATAGGACTCCCCCTTGTGGTGTTCCACGATTAGTACTTTTCTTAATCGCACAGTCCCCTAGGCTGCTGTTAATAACTCTGCTGTTAAGCATAGTCTAAGCCCAGTTTGTCAGAAACTGTGATGAACCTGATTCCTCAAGTGAGGATATAATGGTTCTTGTATTCAGGTTGTTGAATGCACCTTCTATGTCCAGAAAGGCCGCCAACGTAAATTCCTTGTTTCCTAGGGAGTTCTCGATTGTTTTCGTTACTTCATGTAGCGCTGTTTCCACGGATCTACCTTTGACATATGCGTGTTGTGCACTACACAGAGCACCGCTTGTTTCGAGAGTGTTCCTAAGGTGCAGGTCCAATAACCTTTCTAGTGTTTTCAAAAGAAAAGATGAGAGGCTAATTGGTCTGTAATCCTTGGGTGTGGAGTGACTGGGTTTCCCTGCTTTGGGAATAAAGACCACCCTCACCTCTTTCCAGCAATCAGGAACAAGTCCGAGTGTCAGGCAACCACGAAAGATTGCCTGCAGCCATGGGACGGTCCTTTTACTGCTTCTTTGTAGCATGGCAGGTATAATTCCGTCCGGTCCCGCCGACTTGTACGGTTGGAAGGATTGAAGAGCCCATGTTATTCTGTTCGTGCTAGTGCAGTCATTGATGGTAGCCAGTTCTTCAACCGGAAATGAGGAGAGACTGCCATCAGAACTGTGTAGCAGCCTTCCTGGGATTGTGCATCCCGGAAAGTGTGTTCTGAGGAGCAGGTCAAGAGTCTCCTGACTACTAGCTGTCCAACAATTATCCTCCTTACAGAGGTGCCCTATATGAGAGGGAGTTTTGGCAAGAACTTTCCGGAGTCTTGCCGCTTCTGTGGTGGATTCTATGTCAGAGCAGTAGTTTGCCCAGGACACTCGTTTGGCTGCTCTAGTTTTCTTTTTAAACTCGTTGAAGCTGTTGCGATATATACTCCAGTCTTCATCGGTTTTTGTCAGTTTGGCTCTATTAAAAAGTTTCCTGGTTTTGGACCTGAGAAGTCGTAGTTCCCTAGTCCACCAAGACGCGTGTGTTCTTTTGGGAGGGCGACTAATAGGACAGGATTTTTTAAAGGAGTCGGTTAGGGTCTTGGTGAGAAAATTGACTGCTTCGTTAACGAGTGTTGCCTTCGACAATGTACCTATGGGGTTAGGTGGAAGTCGACGTTCGACCAGTTCAGAAAATTTACTCCAGTCAGTCTTGACAGGGTTCCTAAAGGGGAGTTCTTTTGGTAGTTCAAAGTCAATTGTGAATGTAATCCTGAAGTGGTCAGAGAAGGACTTCGGGGAAACCTTCCAGTCATCGACCCTGAATCTGTCCACTGGGAGCGCTAAAGTTAGATCAATTACCTCTTCCCTAATTTTGTTGTGGAAAGTAGGATGGCTACCCCTGTTACAAATATGTAGGTTGGAAAGTAATATAAAATCAGGTATAGACTCACCTCTTTTATTTATATCCCTGCTGCCCCACTGCGTGTGGTGAGCATTGGCGTCCATACTTACTACTAAGTTGGCTCTAGTGTTGCTGGCGTGCTGTACCAGGTCCCTTAGTAGTGGTGATTTGGGGTCTTCTTCCTCATAGGGCAGATATGCGGATGCAAGAATGAGTTGGGGCTCGTTCTTGCGGTCGCATATCGCCACTGTCAGATCGCTGTTGCTGAAACGATAAGAGAAAAGAAAGTTAATTGATTTCTTTATCAGAATACAGCTCCTAAGTTTACCTTCACCACTGGAATGCAGGAGTGTGTAGTTTTTTGACCTCAATCCTTGGATTTTGGCTTTGTATAGCCATGGTTCCTGGATTAGGGCCACGTCCACACTCTCGTCGGTCATGAAGAGCAGCAGTTCGTCGGTGGCAGCTTGAGAGTGGTGCAAATTAATCTCCCTTCCGCCAACCTGCCCCATCGAAGTTGCAGGTGTTATTGATGTCAGCAGATTCTCCCTCTGATATCATAGCCTCCAGGATCTATGCCTCAACCTTGAGCCATTTATCGGTCACAAGTTTCCCATAAGGGTTGTTGCGGTCAATAATGGCTAGGGTGAGGTCTTCGCTGCTTTTTATCTTAGCTTTCTTCGCCGAATTCCCTGTTACCTCGTTGGCTGAGCGGATTCTTTTGGGGGCCTGCTTAGCTGTTTCCTTACCCGCGGCCGTCGAGTCCTTGGACTTTTCCGACCGTTGGAGGGATTGCTTGGCATTGACTTCCTTTCGAATAGTGCCCGGCTTTCGTGGTGGTAGGACGGCAGGAACCTTCGCCTTTGAGGTCGATGGGGTGGGGATTGCCTCCGAAGCGGGCTGTTCCTCTCTCTTCTCGGCTCCTGTAGCTTCTTATATTTGGCATTTGGGTGAGACCGAATCCTCAATAGTCGCGGGTACGAGATGTGTCTTGTTAGCAAGACGATTCTCGTACTGTTTGACTAGCTTGGTGTGCTTCCTCACCAGCGATCTATCTCTTTCAGAGGGCTCAGCCATGTTACGGTCCTTCAACTTTCTCAGGAATCTCAGGGAGCTTCTATAGCCCTCTCTCTTCTTTTGCTGAGATGTTTTAGGAGCTCTTATCCTCTTGCTAGGAACGAGAGTGTTCTCCAGAAGTCTGTCCTCCGTCTCAAAGTCAATGGACGAACTGTTACTGGCTTGAGAGAAGAATAACTCCCCCAGCACGGTCATGTCCGGCCAAGAACTCTCTGACAGAGCTTCAACTTCCTCCGAATCTCTCGCGTCCTGTCGATTTATTGTCTTTTTACCGTCAAGTAGCAGTCTGCCTCCACACCCTTGGCTATCAGTGTGGTCCTCCATGAAAATTGGTCAACAGCCTGTCTGCCATGGGTGGCCCTTCTGACGACTATGTCGTCGACAGCATAGCCCGTTGATTCATTGCGATACGAAGCCTCCGCACCAGGCGCCCTTGCAAAGACAATGTCTTCACAGGGACACACACGTCAATGTGCCTACCAAGCGGAGGTTAGGCCCGGTAAGTCCACGAGTTATCAAATATTCACACTACGGCAGATCCTGGAGAAAACCCAAGAAGTCCAGATCGATACTCACCATCTTTTTATCGATTTTAAGGCCACATATGACAGCATTTATAGAGACGAGCTATACAGAGCCATGTCTAGTTTTGGCATCCCTGCCAAACTTGTCAGATTGTGCAGAACGACGATGGAGAACACTCGCTGCTCCGTAAAGGTCGGAAACAATCTCACCGAGACCTTTGATGTCAAAAAAGGGCAGACAAGGCGACGCGCTGTCATGTGACTTCTTTAACATCATTCTTGAGAAAATTGTGCGAAACTCACAAGCCAACACCAGAGGCACAATTTTCCATAAGTCTGTGCAACTACTTGCATACGCTGACGACATTGACATTGTTGGCAGAACACAGCGAGCTGTTACTGGAGCGTTTGCTAGTATTAGTAGGTACAGAAGCGCCAAAAATGGGTTTAGTGGTGAATGAGGGTAAAACAAAATATATGCTGTCAACAAGAAGATAGATGTCACGATAGACAGCTATAACTTTGAGGTAGTTAGGGACTTTGTCTACCTCGGATCCGCTATTAACTCTGAAAATGATATCACCTCAGAAATCAAGCAAAGAATCACACTTGCCAACCGCTGTTTCTTTGGCCTAAGACGGCGATTGATTAGTTAGGCCTTGTCAAGAAGCACTAAGGAGATTCTATATAAGACTCTCATCATCCATGTCCTGCTCTATGGCGCAGAAGCATGGACCCTAGCAAAAACGGATGAGGATCTTCTTGGTCGCTTCGAACGCAAAATTCTTCGAGTGATTTTTGGTCCCGTTTGCGTTGACGGGATTTGGAGGAGAAGATTTAACAGCGAACTCTACGAGCTGTACAGCGACATCGACCTGGTCAGAAAAGTACGCATTAGTCGTCTAAGATGGTTAGGACATGTAGAACGAATGGACACCAACGCTCCGGCCCGGAGAGTCTTCGATTCCAACCCGGAGGGACAACGCAGTAGAGGAAGACCTCGCCTTAGGTGGCGCGAGTTAAGTATCCATAGCAAAACATATTGAGAAAAAAGATAACATTATTTGTATTCAATGATATCTTTAGTCTCTAGTACAGTCTTGCACACAACGCTACAATGATAACATATGTAAAAGAGATAATATCGTTTGTATACAATGTTGGAATATTATCTCTTCTTCATTATCAAGCAAGACGATTGTACGCTTGGGTCTCCTTGTAGATAGATAAGAAAAGTATATAAATACGACTGTATGATGAATTTATCAACAGTCTTATTGTAACTACATAGTAGCCTTAAGCTCCTTTTAGAATTAGTAAAAAGTATTTCAATAATAAAGGACATAGTTCCAAATAAATATTGTTTAATTTTAAAAGTAAGAAACAAGTGTTTTAATTGGCGATCCTGCCAGGAGGTTAAATATACTTTTTAACTTCAATCGAGCGGACCTCGGGAACAAGTAGTGAAATCTAGTATAAACAGAACACTCGCGTTACCGGTTACAAGAATTACCTAGCATAGCAGGTACAAATATAGCTTCTTCGTACGAAGCAGCAAAGCAATTCAGTGAAAGTGTATATGTGGAGAAAAAAAACACACAAATTCGACGACAACAGACACGAGTTCAAAATGGAACAACTCGCAGTATTAATGGCAAGATTAGAAGCTTTAGAAACCAGGAGCAACACAGTAACACAAACCCTAGAGCACACACGCACAGAGAATGCAAGGTTAGCAGCAATAATAACTAACCAAAATCAAATAAACACTAATTTAGAAACAAAACTAAATGAAGTAAAATCTGGATTAGGCATAGTACCAAACATACCTGTGCTAGAGGAAATAAGAACCACATATACAGATGGTAGTGAAATACAGTTAGACGCATTTAAAAGCCTACCTATTTTCAACGGCGATCAATCAAATTATCGGTCGTGGCGCGAAGAAGCATCCAGATTAATGGACAGCATTAAAAACTTCAAAACACACAGTAAGTACGCAGCAGCATTGACTATAGTGAAAAGTAAAATACAGGGTGCAGCCGCGAATGTGTTAACTAATTATAACACAATTTTTAATTTTGAGGCGATACGTAACAGATTAGATTATACGTACTCTAATCAAGAACCTCTATACGTGCTACAAGACATGATGAAAGCCATCACGCAAAAAAGAAGCACACTGTCTGAATACCACGACGAGATAAATAAAAATCTCAATTTAATAATATCAAAAATCACTATGTCAGGTGATCCGCCGAATATAATCGACAGACTAATTAAAAATGCTAACGACGACGCAGTTCGTATATTCATTGATGGTATGAGTGACAACTTTACAAGAGGATCATTATATTCAGCTACAATAAATGATCTAGAACACGCATTCGCAATTGCTCGCAGAATAGAACATGATAATGTGCACAGGCATTTACATCTCACTCAGGATAAGCACCACAAAAATATGCCACATGAACGCAGAAACGAAAGAAGACCAAATTATTCGAGCCAAACAACGAATTATCAACCCCAGAAGCAATACGATAATATGCAGCAACACAATCAAGGACCACAGCCGATGGAGATAAACTCGAGACAAATTGTACATGCACAGCGACAAAATTGGAATCAATACAAACCCGATGTATATAATCCACCAGCGAAACGTGAACACAGCGGGAGTTTCAACACACACAACAGACCGCAACGATCTTATCAGCAGAACTTCAAGCAGCAGAGAGTAAATAACTCCCGACAACAACGCAGAGACGATGTCAGCAGTACATATGCAGAAGCAGATGAAACGGAATGTATGGTAAATAATAACATAAGAATAGATCATTTAAACTAGTAGACGGGTTGCCCTGCTTAAATTTAACTAGTACTATTTCTAAGAAAATTTATAAAATTCTTATTGATACTGGTGCAACCCATAATTACATTAATAGAAAATGCGATTCTAGCAAAAAAATTAAAATTAAACCTATAAAAATAAAAACAATGCATGGTTATTCTATGGTAGATACAAAGAAAGTAGTTAGGATATTAAAGAAAAATATAACATTTTTTGAATTAGAGGATATTCAGTCTTTTGATATGATATTAGGATATGAAGGACTTAAAGTTCTAAACGCGGAAATAAATTTCAGTAATATGACTCTAACTACCATAAGCAGTGTCGAATCTATTCAGAAAATTAATTACATAATTGGGGAAAATAATATTTATAAAGCAGACATAGATAGACTGATGAAGATTAATAACAGCATAGGACCGTTACCCTTTACAGATACTATAGAAGCAAGCATTAGGACGACCAATGATAATCCGGTTTATGTTAAACAATATCCATATCCCATAGCAGATAACGAATTCGTAAACAAAGAAATACAGAAACTCTTACATGACGATATAATAGAAAAAAGCCATAGTCCTTATAACAGTCCCATATGGACAGTACCTAAAAAAGGTTTGGACGAAAAAGGAAAACCAAAACGGCGCATGGTTGTTGATTTCCAAAAACTTAACGCTCACACTGTAACAGACAGATACCCCATTCCGGATGTCAACATGACAATTCAAAATTTAGGTAAAGCCAAGTACTTTACAACATTAGATTTGGAGTCAGGTTTCCACCAAATTAAAATCAAAACAGATGATAAAGAAAAAACAGCTTTTGCTATAAATGGCGCAAAATATCATTTTAAACGAATGCCTTTCGGGCTCAAAAATGCACCAAGCATATTTCAGAGATGCGTGGACGACATTTTGAGAGACTTTGTAGGTAAATTCGTACACGTTTACATTGATGACGTATTGATATATTCTTCATCTGAGGAAGAACATATACAGCACATAAGTCAAGTATTCGACGTACTCAATAAAGCCACATTAAAAATATCTGATGAGAAAAGTAAGTTTTTTCAAGAAGAAGTAGAATACTTAGGTCACATAATCAGACATGGTAGAATCACTACGAACCCTGAGAAAATAGCAGCTATAGAAAATTTTCCAGTCCCACAAACGGTAAAGGATTTGAGAGGATTTTTAGGTCTTACAGGTTACTATCGTAAGTTTATAAAAGGATACGCAAGCATAGCCAAGCCCCTGACATTATATTTACGAGGAGATAACGGTAAAGTAAACAAAAAACAAAGTAAAAATATTAAGTTAAATCTGAATGATTCAGCATTAGAAGCGATTAGAATTTTAAAAAATTATTTGAAAGAACAAGTCGAACTTTTTCAACCGGATTATAGTAAACCATTCGAGCTTACTACTGATGCATCCAACATAGCTATTGGAGCCGTACTAAGTCAGAATAAGCAACCTATACACTTCTTGTCAAGAACACTGAGTAAGACAGAAGAGAACTATAGCACAAACGAGAAAGAGCTATTAGCGATCATATGGTCCTTACAAAAACTCAGAAACTACATATATGGTATAGCAGACTTAACCATATATACCGATCACCAGAGCCTTATATATTCTGTATCAGAAAAAAATCCCAACACAAAGCTGAAACGTTGGAAGGGAATCATTGAAGACTTTGGAGCAAAATTAGTTTATAAACCAGGAAACCTAAATCTTGTAGCTGACGCATTATCACGTCAACGCATAAATACTTCTACCATAGAAACAGCACATTCAGCTGAAAGTTCTTCTAATGATATAATAAAAACTGTGAATCAGCCTTTTAATGCATACACTGCACAGTTCGAACTTATTGAAGATATAACAAATAATATCGAAACACAAATCTATTTTAGTAACAAAATAAGACTCATAATAAAGTTTAAGGACAAAGACTCTTTACTAAGGCAGATGAAAGAAGTTATACAACCCCAAAAGATTGTAGCTTTGCATACGAAATTTGAAAACATATACAAATATGGTGAAAACATAAAAAAAGAATTCCCACTAGTAAGATTTATATTCACACCAAGAAAACTTCAAGACGTGACAAATTTGGAGGAACAACTAAAACTTGTAAGGGTAACTCACGAAAGAGCACACCGAGGGTTACGTAACAATATACAAGAAATCTCAGAGAAATATTACTGGCCCGATCTAAATAAACAAGCAAAGAGTTTCAACAGAAAATGCATAGCATGTCTATTTGGAAAATATGAAAGAAAACCTATCAGAGAACCTCTGAATAATTCAGAAATACCAACACATGTGGGAACACACATTCATATGGACATATACTTCAACGACAAGTATACTTTCCTTGTAACAGTAGATAAGTATTCTAAATATACAATCCTTCGGGAAATCGAAACTCGAAACAGACTGTACGACGTTATGGAAGAGGTCTTATCTAATTATTTCCCAAAATGTGAACGACTCATGACAGATAACGAGAAGGGATTCAAAACAGAAATGGTGAACCAAATGTGTTTGAAATACAACATAACTAAAGTAGAAACTCCAGTATACAGATCGACAGCGAACGGTCAGGTAGAACGTGTAAACGGTACAATAACTGAACTGTCTAGAATATTCACAATTCAGAATAAAACAAGACTTATCGAAGAAATATTTAGAACAGTGCGTGAATTAAATAATTCTATACACTCAGTTACCGGTTTGAAACCTAGAGACATTTTCTTTAATCAAAATAAATATAGCAATAGTGAAATTATAATAAATAAACTAAACTCAGCATCCAAAAAAGTGATCGAACGTCTAAATAAAGGAACTCGACACAGAGAGTATAAAAAAGGAGATAAGATAATGGTAAGAATCACAGGTCTTAGAAAGAAATCTAACGCCAGATACATAACAAGAATAGTAGAAGAAGATAAAGGAGACACTGTAATCTCTAAAGAAGGAATAAAAATTCACAAGGATAACATAAAGAATTATCATTTTTCAGATGACGAAAATATTAATATTCCTAACATTACTAGGAATTGTACAGAGTCAAGAAGGGCAAGGAAACGTTCAAATAACTGAGTTACTAAACAAGAAGTTTATACTTACGCAAACAGATGACGTGTATTTATTCAAAGAACAAACTTATTTGTTACATGCCACCAACCTGACTTCGATATTTCAACCTTACGTAAATATCGTAACTAGTAAATATCAACCTACACAAGAAGAAAAAATTTGGTTAAGTAAAATTAAGAATTTAGCAGACCAATTACAAGAACATACTAGGCATACTAGATCAATTAACTTTTTAGGAACAGCTTTCAAATATGTGTTTGGTAATCCTGACCATTATGACTTAGTTAACATAGAAACGAGTATAAATAATCTCATAGAAAACAATAATAAACAAAAAACTATAAATTCTAGATTTGAACAAATTTTGCAACAATTCGAAGGTCAGAGCCTTAAAGAACATTTAGTAATAGAACAAGTGTACGAACAATTATTATTATTGACCAGAACAATTAATGCAGCAAAAAATAATGAATATTTATCAGAAAGCCTAGACTTAGATGACATTAAAAATATTATTCAACATGAAATAATTCAAGTACCCATAATAAATATACTTGAGTACTCTAAAATATTATTAGCTAGAACTGATGAATTCTTCATCACAATATATAAATATCCAGTTCTAATTAAATCATGTAAATTGTATAAAGTAACACCTTTAAATTCAAAACATGGAAAAATCATTACAGATAAAACAATTGCCTTATGTAACCAAACTTATTTAAGAACAAGAAATTGTCAAAATCATCTAAGTAAAAACATTTGTGAAATTAACTTTGAAGAAGAAAATTGTCTTATTCCACTTTTAAAGAATATAACTTCAAAATGCAACATTAAACAAGAATACGATTACGACTTAGAAATTGAATCCGGTGTTATGTTATTAAGCGGTAAGCATAAGTTAAATAATCAAACAATTAATGGTATAAACTTAGTTACTTATGAAAATACTATAAATCTAGACGATAAAATATACAAAAACATGCATAAGCAAATTAAAGAAGTTATATTAAGAAATCATAATTCAGAGTCTTACATCGACCAAATAATTAAAGAAGATACAATGTACAAATTCGATAACATAGATACTTTAAAAAAACTAATTATTCCTTTTGAAGAAAAACCGATATTATCAACTATATACACAATTGTAACACTGATTGTTATTCTAGCATTTACGTACGTAATGATAAAAACTATACAATGTATAACAGATCGTCAAAAACAAAAAAAGATTGACGCATATAACAAAACTTATGAAAGAGAAATGTTAAAAATAGCGTCGAAAAATCGGGACGATTTCGTTTAACAAGGGGGGGAGTTAAGTATCCATAGCAAAACATATTGAGAAAAAAGATAACATTATTTGTATTCAATGATATCTTTAGTCTCTAGTACAGTCTTGCACACAACGCTACAATGATAACATATGTAAAAGAGATAATATCGTTTGTATACAATGTTGGAATATTATCTCTTCTTCATTATCAAGCAAGACGATTGTACGCTTGGGTCTCCTTGTAGATAGATAAGAAAAGTATATAAATACGACTGTATGATGAATTTATCAACAGTCTTATTGTAACTACATAGTAGCCTTAAGCTCCTTTTAGAATTAGTAAAAAGTATTTCAATAATAAAGGACATAGTTCCAAATAAATATTGTTTAATTTTAAAAGTAAGAAACAAGTGTTTTAATTCGCGCGCAAGTGGAAGGGGACCTCAACCAACTTGGAGTGCGCAACTTGAGGCAGTTAGCCAAAGATCGCGCTAACTGGAGAGGCGTATTGGTTGAGGCCCAGGTCCACCCCGGACTGTAGCGCCACCCTAAGTAAGTAAGTAAGATTGCAGAATCAAAAAATAGTGCTTTCAGAACTGATTATTTGTAATGGGCTTATAAAAATATACTAAGAAACGAAAATGTGTGTCAAAATATTCAATTTTGTTTTAAGATTTTCGAGATTCACATAAATTGCAGTAGATTGTCAGTCGAGCGCAGTGGTGCAGTAGATTTTATTTTTTTCTTAAAATTGCAGTAGATCTACTGCAATTGCAGTAAAGTCCGAACCCTGGTCGTGGTTTTCAAACTATGACCATAGATAAATTAATATACAGATGTCTCATCCTAATGTTAAAGAATGCTCCTACTTTTTTCGATCGTACAACAAAGATCGTCCAACAAATGGAAGGTGAAAACCAAAACCCACCACATCTCATTTGAGAAGGATTGATTTTCTGTTTCAATGAATGCTACTTTCAGATTTCAGTTGAATTATGACCACAGGCCGAAAGGTATGTATGCGGCGTGCTGCCGTATGGGGTATAGGGCAGGTAAATTTCCTTCCACACTGATAGGGAGTTAAATGGTAAGGAGACAAGGTAATAAGAAAAGGGGAAAGAAAAAAATCGCCTTTATTTCTATAATCTTTCTTTCTTTCTTTGGTATTGTCAATGCCTTATGATTATTCGCCGGCGGGGGTGTGTGCCGTGAGGAGATCTTCGGTTATGTAATGCATGATGGTTTTTGTTGGGAAGAGCCGCCGATTTACTTTTGGATTTGTTTTACTGAAAAAAGTATCTCTTTGCGATATGAACAATTTATTTCATTTTGGCGATACAATTTTAATGTTTTTGCTTGGGTAGGTGCATTCGCATTATTTTTACGGTTTTCATTATTCGATACAAATGTTATCTGTTAATTTCTAAGTTAATACATGTAATCATTTCTAACTTAACAGAAAACTCATACAATAGATTTTTGAAAAAATACACTTTTTTTAATTTGGTTTTCTTTAGTTTACCGGAAAACGGCGATACCTTACGATTTTAACCAAAATGCATACTTAGAGTAAAATTTATGTTTTCAAAATTAGTGTTTCCCTATTAATAGAAAAGCTTATGTTTCGAAAACCCCAATTTCGATTTAAAAAAAGCTTTAAAAACAAAGTACTCATATAATGCTTACATCCCGAACAATACCTTTTTCCGCAAAATAGTTAAGCAATACCATTTTTCAAACTAAACATTGCAATATTTGGTCTGCCAAATGTTACAAACACCGATCTAACTATTTTGATTTAAATATATTATTAAAGATAATATCACTATTCTTAATAAGATCCCGTACTTAGTTTTTCTCAACAAATTCGAATAAATCAGTTTCTTAATCATTTCTCCAAAATGACTACCCAAAAGCCGATCTGCATCGATATATATATTCTTAAAACTCAATACCGCACTTTAAAATTAAAATTGTAATAGCCTTTAAAAATGCAATAACAGCAACGTAAAACTTATTTTTAGCAAATATTAGCAAGTTCTTCTTTTTTTCAAGCATATTTAAATAATACCAACCAGCCAGAAAATCTTACTTTATTTGCACCGGGATATTCAGTTTATAACAATACTGCTAATGCAAATTCAAAAAAACAAATCTCTGATTTGTGTAACTATAGACGATCGTCACTAATCTATTTCAGCCAAAAATAAAATCATGCATGATAAAAAAAACGCGCCCCTTTTATATTCGCTCCATCAGCGAATATTCCAGAAGTATATTCCAATTCTTCTCTAGATGGTTCTAGAATTAGCTAACTTGACAGATTCCAGTCTCCAATTGGAAGTGGAGGGTGACCAAGTGCCCGATTCACCACAATTCCTAAGTGCCTGATTCACAATATCCCCCTCTTAAACTTGTTCGTCCCGAACAAACTCGCTAACATGTTCACCATTATAGCGGTGAAGACGATCCACATGAACGACTTTCAGCTTGCCTCTTCCTCGTTGGATGCGATAGACAACGTCGTTGATGCGCTTCACGATTTTATAGGGCCCTTCCCAGTCTTGTTGCAATTTAGGTGATAAGCCTTTTCTTCGATGGGGATTATAAAGCCATACCAGATCTCCTTCCTGGAATCCTGTAGTTGTCGTTTTAGTATCGTACCTGGTTTTCATGCGGTCACTGGCTATCTTAATCTTTTCCCTAGTCCCTCTATGCACGTCCTGATGATATCCCTGAGGTCTGCAACATAGTTTTCCTCATTCTTGGGTTCTTCGCATGGGGATCCAAACATCAAACATCGCTTGGCAGGCGGACTGTTCGACCAAAGACGACTTCAGATGGAGTATGCCCTGTGGTGTTATGTACTGCATTTCGATAGGCCAATAAAAACAAGGGAATCTGCTTATCCCAATCTCTTTGGTCATCGGCAACGATCTTAGAGAGGTGTTCATTTATGGTTCTGTTGAAGCGCTCTACCATCCCATCTGATTGTGGATGAAGGGGTGTTGTCCTTGTCTTGTGAATCCCGAGTAACTGGCACACTCCTTGGAAAATTTTGAAATCGAAGTTTCGTCCCTGATCCTAATGCAGTTCCATCGGTACACCGAATCTGCTTACCCAGTTGTAGACAGTTTGCTCCACCACGGTTTTAGCTTCTTGGTTAGGGATAGCAAATGCTTCAGGCAACTTACTGAAGTAGTCCATAACAACAAGGATGTAACGATTTCCATTGTTCGTTTCAGGAAACGGTCTCGCAATATCAATTGCTATCCTTTCGAAGGGAGCTCCAACATTGTATTGATGCATCTTGCCTCGGACTTTCACTCTCGGACCTTTGCTGGCCGCACATGTTACGCATTTCCTGCACCAATTTTCAACAGCCTCCCTTGAATGGACCCAGTAGTAGCGTTCCCGTACTTTATCGAGTGTTTTATTTATTTCCAAGTGGCCTCCAGACACTCCATCATGCAATTCCCTTAGCACTTCGATAACTTTCGACCTGGGCAAAACAAGCTGCATTAGGAACGACGTTCCATCCGAGCTTTCCCATCTTCTTTATAGAATTGCGTCTTGTACATGAAGGGAGTCCCACTGCGCCCAGTATGCCTTCAGCTCCGGGCTCCTATTGGATACCTCCTGCCAGTCTGGTTTTTCTTCATGCTCCTTCCAGGCGAGAATCGGTTCGATATCCGGATCTTCCATTTGAGCCTCCCGGATTTCACGCGCACTCCAGCCACCGTTGGGCATAGCTCTCACCCTTTGAATGGACACGACATCTTTTTCCTTATGTCGTAAGCAATGTTTGCAATCTGCTTTGCACGGTCGACGGGAGAGAGAGTCTGCATTAGAGTGAAGACTTCCCTTTCGATGTTGTATTTCGTAGTCGTACATCTGCGACCGTTCGATCCACCTAGCGACTTGTCCTTCAGGATTTTTAAAATGTAGCAGCCATTTTAAAGACGCATGGTCTGTACGAAGGATGAATTTCCGCCCATAAAGGTACTTGTGGAAATGTTTTGTTGCCAATACGAGAGCAAGGAGTTCGCGCCTGGTAACACAGTAGTTCCTTTCTGGCTTTGAGAGCACTTTGCTGAAGTACGAAACTACCTTCTCTTGGCCATCGTGCACCTGGGAAAGAACGGCTCCAATTCCCACATTACTAGCGTCTGCATCCACAATAAATGTTTTCTCAGGGGTGGGGTACGCTAATATGGGGGCGTCGCACAACTGTCGCTTACGTTCTTTGAAGCTATTCACGCATTCACCTGAACATTTGAATTGTTTGCCTTTTTCTGTCCGTTGATGCAAACTCTTGGTCGCCAGTCCCAGGAAGCTTCTCAGTTGATGTTTGTCTTTAGGAACCGGCCAGTTTTTCACTGCATCGACCTTCTCCGGATCAGTCTTGACTCCTCGGAAGAGATGATGTGTCCGAGATACTTCACTTCTGGTCTAAATAAAGCACACTTCTTCGGGTTTAGTTTTAATTGCGCACTTCGTAGCCTTTGTAACACTTCCTTTAGGTTATTTCGATGTTCGTGAAATGTTTTTCCTACCACGATGACATCGTCCAAGTAGACCAAACAGGTTTTCCACGTGAGTCCCAGCAAAACGCGCTCCATTAGACGTTCAAAAGTTGCTGGAGCATTGCACAGTCCAAATGGCATTACTGTAAACTGCCAGAGCACGTTTCCTGCTGTGAATGCTGTTTTCTCACGTTATTCTGGATGGATCTGCACTTGCCAGTAGTCACTCTTCAGGTCAAGAGTTGAAAACCATTTGGCTCCGGATAGTGTGTCCAGGGTATCGTCGATTCTTGGCAGGGGGGTAGCTGTCTTTCTTGGTGACATTGTTTAGCTGGCGATAGTCCACACAGAATCTCGTACCTCCGTCTTTCTTCTTGACCAGAACGACCGGCGATGCCCACGGACTTTTTGAGCTTTCAATCAGTCCCTCTTTTTCCATAGTCGACACCATTTCTGCAACCTCCGTCTGCTTAGCCAATGGTAGTCGTCTGGGAGGCTGACGAATTGGTCTTGCATCCTCGGTGTCGATTCAGTGTTGTACGAAATGTGTTCGACCATACTCGCAAATCTGTGAAGCAAATATATCAGCGAACTCGTTGATTAGACTCCCTGCCATGGCCCGCTGCTCCTGATCCAGCTCACACTCTCCGAGTATATTCTTTTTCATTTCGGATATCTCCGTAGGTCTAACTGTTTTCGCAGAACTGTCATTGGACAACTTTGTAACCGCAGTAATCGGTACGCACTTTCCGATAACTTCCCCTTCACGCTTTTATGCTCCACATTGAGGACACGAACGGGAACCAAGTTGTTTTTGGGTTCAACGAGCATCTTTCCCACGATATAGTTCTGATAATGGTTTTCTGGATCTGGCTCGATTAGATAGAATCGGTGGCTCCCATGATCACCTTCCAGCCTTTTCCAAATCACTGTCTCTGACGAAAGTGGTAATATTTCGTCCTTACTTACAACTGTCCTTAAAACTGTGACGTTCTCGTTCCCGTAAACCATCGGAATCTCGACGTTCCTGTACTTTAAAACTTGCAAACCGATGTCGAGTACTACATCGTGCGCCTTCATTAAGTCGATTCCGATGATGCATTCGTCACATATATCAGCCACTAAGAATGCATGCGAGACGACTATTCCTGCAAGATTTATCGTCAAAAGTACCTCACCATACACCTTTGCCGTTGCTCCAGTTGCAGTTTTCAGACAGTAGCTGGTGGTATTGTGCAGCCATGATTGGCGAACGATGTCCCTTCTGATTATGGAAGCGGTGGCACCTGTATCGATTGTGGCCACATACTTTTCCTGGCCGATATGTGCTTCCACTGTCAAGCTCCTGTTACATCGTTTGGTCTGAGAAACCTGAATTGTGGTCCTGGGGGCGTCGATTCCAGAAACCAGCTTCTGCCCCGCGAAGTTGGTTCTTACTCGTTTCCCGACTGACGGCCTTGTGATGTTCCATCCGCCGAATGTTCAGGTGCCTCCTCGTTACGACTCCTTATTCTGCAATGTAGACAGCTGCCTTGTCTACGTTCAGCTCTGCACTGCCGTTGTAGATGTCCAGTTTTGTTGCAGTTCCAGCAACGGATCGGTCCCCTGCGAGAATTATTCCGGTCTACTACTTCTGTTCTCTGGCATGAGCATTCAACGGATTTTATTTCTCTTACACGGTGAAACCCTTGAGCTGCTTGGTCAGCAGCTTTCATCGTTAAGGCAAATGCCACAGGCTTGTGTAAAAGCTTCAAAAGCCATTTCATTGATGACATCTTCGCCGGCATTGGGATATGACAAATGCGCTAGCCGTTCGATATCCGCTTGCAACTGCTGGAGTGTTTCTCCCCTCTTCTGGATTCTACTGCGCAGTTGCACTCTATACACTTGCTGCATATGGTTGTCGCCAAATCGCATCTCAATAGCTTCAACCAAAGCGTCGTAGTTGCGTTGTTTTTCTTCTGAGACAGTTTGAAGTACTCTGCAGCTGAGCCTCGTAATGCGAGCGTTAGTGCAATCGACTTTTCCTCGTCGTCCCATCCGTTGGTCATTGCAGCCGCTTCGAACTGTCTCTTATAGATTGGCCACGATGTTTGACTATCAAAAACGGGTGGTTGCATCTCTTTATTTCTTGGGCAGTCAGTAGAATATTCTCGAGCCTTCTGTTTCTTGACTTTTTCGAGCTCTTTAGTTATGTTCTCGATATTTGTTCCAAGATCTTTAGCTAGGTTCTCTATGTTTGTTCCGAGCTCTCTAGCTATCTTCTCATGTTTATGAAACTTTTTATGAATTTCCTGAAATTTCGTTTCATGCTGGTTCAATTTCTCATCAATTGCGTCGATTTTTACTTCGAGAACATTCTTAAATTCTTCCACCGCATCTTTTTGTGCGGCGACAATGGAATTTTTCTGTTCTTCAAGAGACTTCTTCTGTTCTTCCATAGAATTCTTCTGTTCTTCTAGAGAATTCTTCTGTTGTTCTAGAGAATTCTTCTGTTCTGCGAACTTCGATTCCATAGAATTCTTCTGTTCTGCGAACTTCGATTCGATGGAATTTTTCTGTTCTTCCATCTTGGCGAGAAGTATTTCCATCATAGCGCTAACATCAATGCCTGTACTTACTTGTTCTTCTACAACGTCGAATAGCATGGATTTCGGATTTGCTCCCTCGCATTCGACAGCTTCCTGCAGACGAAGTATGAGGTCACTTTTTCCTCCGCTTTTCTAGTTCAATTTTTAATTGGGGTATACTTAGATGTAGCAATAAACGACCCATTTTGTTTGTCTTTTGTCATTTCAAAATTCACAAATTCACTTTTTTTTTTAACTTAGTCTTAATAGCACTTAGACACTTAGCATCCCACTTATGACACCAATGTTACATTCAGGCTGGGATTCGAAAAGATAAAACACTATTCTGTTTAACTTTTCCAATAAAATCACTTTATTTACACTTTCTACTTATTCACTTATTAAGTACCAAAACGATATCACTTAAATCAATTCTTAAACGTTTCAATCCAATCGCTTTATTCACTGTATTACTTTTTTTTTATTTATCTCAAAACCGATTACTCTTTCGAACTTAACCAATCACTGGTTAAAATTCAACTGTACATCTCTGTTCTCAACGCGCCCCTTTTATATCCGCTCTGCCACCTATCAGCGAATATTCCAGAAGTATATTCCAACTCTTCTCTAGATGGTTTTAGAATTAGCTAACTTGACAGATTCCAGTCTCCAATTGGAAGGCGACCAAGTGCCCGATTCACCACAATTCCCAAGTGCCTGATTCACCACAATACCAAAGAAAGAAAGAAAGATTAAAGAAATAATAAAGGCAATTTTTTTCTTTCCCCTTTTCTTATTACCTTGCCTCCTTATACCCTTTAATCCACTATCAACTATCAGTGTGGAAGGAAATTTACCTGCCCCATACCCCATACGGCAGCACGCCACATACATACTTTTCGGCCTGTGGTCATAATTCAACTAAAAGTAGCATTCATTGAACCCCCACCCCAGCACCGAACTTGACGAGTTGTGGGGGCTGAGTAATGGTAAAGACTCTCGAGAATCTCTCCAGAGGAACCGTGAAACCAAAGGGTGCTCTCCTACCCGTCCTTCCTTTCTTGTCCCACTCCTTCCATAACTTTCCTCCTAATTCTCTCTTATCCCATCCTATTTCCGCCTGGGCTGGATAAAGGTGTCATACGACCCGTGCCGAGTATCAACCTGGCTGGGGGCCCAGTTTCAAAAATAGCCCGAGTCGCAAACGGAGTATCCGGATACCTGGCGACCTCCGGATTAGCCAGCCTTATCTGTGTAATGCGGATCTATGCACAGATGGACCTTCCCTTCTCCGCTACTCGTGGGTCCATGAACAAAACAAATAAAACAATTAAACAAAAACAAAAAATTTCAGAGTCCGGTGCTCTTAAACTACCGGCTGGAAGTACTGCCTCTGAGCCCGCTTCCAGTACTAGCGTTCCTGCAACGACGGCAACTAAGAACTTGGTCACCAAACCTGATCTTAGTCTTGCCGAAAGATGCAAAGAACGCTCAACTCGAAAACCCGGTGCTGCACGTCGTACTGCCTCGAGCTCGCGACACGAAAGCACCTCCACTAGGCAATATAGAGAGCGACGTACCGCCTCCAGAATTCTGGAGCGCTACAAGGACGTCCCGGTAGATCAGCTCTCTATTAGAAACAAAGAATCGATCTCCTGGGCAACGAAAGTTGTCAAGGAGATTCCTCCTGACTCCTCAAGGAAGGACTCCACGTCCAAAAGACAAAGGTCGATTGAGGAGTCCACTGTCGACCCAAAACGAGTGAAGGTAAACTGCAGCAGTTCCTCACTCTCCTTAAAGCACAACAAGCCATTCAGTGATGTCCTCAAGGCACACCTTGTCCTCGCTGTAATAGACAGGAGTGACATAGATGGCAGCATTTCCCCTGAGAGATGGAGAAAAGTAGAAATGAAGCTGGCTACTAAATTTCTACAGGTCATGGATGATCATCCAGGGCCTCCTCCCTCCTGTCGCGATGGCGGATGGCATCAGGGCCATGTGAAGCTGATCGCTTGTGCTGATCAAAGGTCTGCGGACCTATATAAAATAGCAATTTCGTCTCTGGGTGAGGTGTGGAAAGAGGCGCAGCTCGAGGTCGTAAGCAGGGAAGAAATTCCTAGCAGACCTAGAACTCGCTCCTGGATCCCTGCCGAACCCTCTGACCCCGCAACAATCATAAAAATCATTCGGGCAAGCATCCCTCATCTTCCTCATCTTCAGGGAGGGCCCCGCATCTCTCTAAGAGCAACTCGGTCCCACGGATAGATCTGGACATGGACAGCATTGGATTGTCGGACCTGGATCTATCCAGTGGACTCGGCAGCCCATCCGTAACTGATGTATCTTTCGAATCGGATACGGATGAGGCTAACATCACTGTGGTGGAGGCGTCTGGAGGTAATTGTAGCAGTGATGCTGCGGTTCCTTCAGATTAACCTACATCACTCAAAAACGGCTTCGGCCTCTCTTCTTCTGCGGATCCATAAAAGCGCGGATGACATTGTCCTGATTCAGGAGCCCTGGGTCAATAATGATCGGGTTCTTGGACTCAGGACTCCAGGCTACAAACTTTTCTACGTGAGGAATGAAGGTATACCAAGAGCCTGCATCCTCGCGAAGAACACACTAAATATTTTCCTTCTTCCTAATTACAGCGATCGAGACACCACGACAGTAAACGTTGAAGTTGGACTGCGGAAAATCTGGTTGACTTCGGCGTATCTGGCGTCCGACCTTCTCCTCCCTGCGGAACTACTGGGGAGAGCGATTGCTGATGTGGAGAAGTCCAACGCTGCGATGATCCTGGGATGTGATGCCAATGCGCATCACACTGTATGGGGCAGCTCCGACATCAATAAAAGAGGTGAGCTACTTTTTGATTACTTAATTAGTACTAAACTAATCATATGCAATATGGGATCCGAACCCACATTTGTAACTAGTAACAGACGAGAGGTGTTAGACATCACGCTGGTCTCCGACACCATTTACCATGATGTCAGAGACTGGAAAGTTTCTAAAGAACACTCCTTCTCTGACCATAGATACATTCAATTTGGCATAAACTGCCTCCCTCAAGTCCAACCCGTTTTTAGGAATTACAGGAAAACGGATTGGAACAATTATAGGAACAGTGTGGAAGCTTCCATAATTAACAGAATACCTGTTCCCCCTACTAATACAAATGAATTGGATAGCATGGTTGAGGAACTCACTAAGACTCTCAACCGGGCTATGTCTTTCTCCTGTCCAATAAGTAAACCTCGGGGCAAGCCTAGACCACCGTGGTGGAATCAGGAGATTTTATCTCTACGTCAAAAATGTAGGCAGCTCTTCAATCAGGCCAAGCGATCCCGTGAAGCCGCTGACTGGGCCTTATATAAAAAAGCCCTCAAATCCTATAAAACCGAAGTTAGGAAAGCCCAACGGAATTCCTGGAGACTCTTCTGTGAAAAGATAGAAGAAATCTCTGAGGCCTCCAGGCTCAGGAAGATTCTCGCATCCACTCCTAAAGTAGCGAGCTACCTTAAGAGAGCTGATGGATCGTGGACCACCTCAAGTGCAGAATCTCTGGATCTACTACTGGATTCTCACTTCCCCAACAGCTGTAATGCTGCTTCGATACCAGCTAGGTCCTCTGAAAGACCGATAGAAAGCAGCTCTTCAAGTCTTATTACCAAGACCAAAATTCTTTGGGCCATTAAAGGATTTAAGCCATTTAAATCTCCTGGACCGGATGGTATAATACCGGCCGAACTTCAGAGGAACGCTGACCTAATCCTCCCTTGGGTAACTGTAATTTTTAAAAGTTGCCTGGATTTTGCTCATATTCCCAAGTTGTGGACAGAAGTTAACGTGGTGTTTATACCTAAAGCTGGTAAAAGCTCACACGTTAACCCCAAAGATCTCAGACCAATTACTTTGTCATCATTTCTTCTAAAAACCTTAGAGAAACTGATAGACATCCACATACGTTGCAGTGTCAACTCAAATCTTTTGTCAAAGGCTCAACACGCGTATAGTAAAGGGAGATCGGTTGAAACGGCCCTTCACTCACTTGTATCTACCATCGAAAAATCTCTCGATTGCAAAGAATTCACATTGGTTGCTTTCCTAGATATTGAGGGAGCGTTTAACAACGTCGAAGCAGAGGCAATTCTCGGCGCACTGACGGGCCTTGGAATTGAGAAATCGATTGGCGAATTGGTCAACCAGTTGCTCACCAACAGGTTTATCAACTCACAGCTGGGCGATGCATCGGTCCGGAGGTTCGTTAGTAGGGGTACGCCTCAAGGTGGCGTTATCTCACCCCTTCTTTGGAACCTAGTAGTGAATGAACTACTACTAATACTGGAGGGGGAAGGTTGCAAAGTAATTGCCTATGCGGATGACGTTGCCATCGCTGTCTCAGGAAAACACCTAAACACGCTTAGAGATCTCATGCAGAATGCCCTCTCTAAGCTCTCTAAATGGACCAAAAAATGCGGTCTGGCGGTCAATGCCCAAAAAACTGAACTGGTCCTCTTCACAAGAAAATACAAAATTCCCAATTTTGTACCCCCAAAACTAAACGGCACACTCCTGGTGCTCACCAATACGGCTAGCTATTTAGGCCTAGTTTTAGACAGCAAATTGAGCTGGAAACCCAATATCCTGCGGAGAGTTCAGAAAGCCACCACGGCTCTGTACTGCTGTAAAAAAGCCATTGGAAGCAGATGGGGACTCCAGCCTCGAATTACATATTGGCTATATGTATCCGTTATCAGACCTATACTCACTTATGGCGTTATTGTATGGTGGACTGCCCTCGAAAAGGCCATCCATCATAATCAGCTTAGCCGCGTCCAAAGAACGGCATGCATATGCATAAGTGGAGCCCTAAGAACCACTCCAACAGCGGCCATGGACGTAATGTTCCACTTGCTACCGCTGGACATCTATTGCAAACAAGTGGCAGCAAATGCAGCCACTCGGATGAAAGCAATTCAGTTGTGGACCAGTCGCCAAACTGGTCACTCATCGATTCTAAATACATTGGAATGCATTCCAAAAGATACTGATTACACCCTCCCTCAGTTTCAATTCGAAAAGAACTTCGAAACTTACATACCCTCCAGGAGTGACTGGGAGAACGAAATAGTACCCCGCAAGGAGTCTGTCTGTTTCTATACAGATGGGTCCAAAACTGAAACAGGAGTAGGGGGGGTGTTTTCTCTTATGATCTAAATTGTAAAATCTCATTCAGCCTTCCTAATCACTGTAGTGTATTTCAGGCGGAGGTCATGGCGATCAAAGAGGCCCTGTCGTGGCTTCGGTATAGTGTAATATCTGTAAAGGATATCACCATCTTTACCGACAGTCAAGCCGCGATTAAAACCCTGGATTCTGTCGTCTTCAATTCAACAACTGCCCTCAATTGCCGACTATCTCTGAACGAGATGGCGAAACAATTCAAAATTCACCTTATATGGGTGCCGGGCCATAGAGACATTCCAGGTAATTGCATCGCCGATGAGCTCGCCAGACAAGGCACTACTATGTCGACTCTACCAGAAAAAAGGAGTCTCTATATGCCTCTTGCTACTTGCAAGCTCCTAATTAAACAAAACGCATTAAGCGCTACTAATCGCAGGTGGTCTAGCTGCTTAACGTGCCACACCTCGAAACAGATCTGGCCTCAGCTGGATTCCAAGCGCTCAAAAAGTCTCATTACACTGAAAAGACCCATAATAAGCACTCTAGTAGGTGTCATCACGGGACACTGCATCATAGGGAGACATGCTCTCAGATTAGGCCTCCCTTCAAATGATTTCTGCAGAAGCTGTATGGACGACGAGGAGGAGGAGACTGTTCTTCACCTTCTCTGCACGTGTCCAGCACTGTCACTCCGTAGAAAACTATACCTCGGAGAATATTTCTTCGACAATCTCAGCGAACTCGCAAACATAGGTATCAACTGCCTCCATCGCTTCATTCTTAGCTCCGGCTGGTTCAACGGGTAGATAAGGAGTCGATATCGATCCTGTGGTAACACAATGGGCCTAATTTGGCCTAAGTGAGGCTGCACTTGAGGCGGCCTGCCACTCTAACCTTACCTAACCTAGCATTCATTGAAACAGAAAATCAATCCTTCTCAAATGAGGTGTGGTGGGTTTTGGTTTTCACCTTCCATTTGTTGAACGATCTTTGTTGAACGATCGCAAAAAGTAGGAGTATTCTTTTACAATAGGATGAGACATCTGTATATTAATTTATCTATGGTTAAGACTTAAAAATTTACGGCTTTACATGGGAAGAGAAAGACTACTAAACGTATTGCTAGAGAGTTAATTCCATTTTCTAAGAGAGTTCATAAAGACTGTAAGAGTGTGCGAAAAGAAATATAAAATGCGTTGTGTATGTGTTTAAGTAATGCAAGCATTTTTATATGTGTGATTTCTGTGTTGTGCGAAGAGGAATACAAAATTGCATGAACATTGACTATGTGCGATACTTTCATTCCATGCAAATACTTTTAAGCGAAACTTGCGATACTTATGTCGTTTTCCATTGGGACAGAAAAAGCAGTTTTTCTGCTCTCGAAAGCAGCTGGCTGTCAGATTTCATGTTCCATTGGGCGCAAAAAAGGCACTTTTTGAGAGTAAGACCAATTTTGCGAATCTCGATATCCTAGCGAGATTCACACCTATTTGCACTAACACCAAAACATTTGTCGTTTGTCAAACTTTAAAGTGTGTTTACTTACATTTTTAGACGAGAAGTATGTGAAAAATACAAAACAAAATTATATTTGGCGGCTGCAAAAGTTATTAAAATAAATTGAATGGATTTTTATAAACACAAATGACAATTTAAGAACAGGTGGCTTTTAAAACACGCACCACCACAGATAAAAAGGAAGAAAAATCTCGTTTTATGTTCCATTGGGCACGAAAAATCTTAAATCTGAGAGCAAAATCTGAAAATCCCAATGGAAAACGACATTACTTTGTATCGCAACCAAAGGTATCGATTCCCAAAGTACTTGGTATCGAATCAAAAGTATCGAGTATGTACTTGTATTTTTAATAGTATCGATTCATCCCCAAACCATAATGTACATCTCTTTTAAACATTCATCTCTGCTCTGGTTGGTAGAATGGAGTCAGCTGGCAATTTTTTGTGGACTTTGTTCGTAGCTGGTTCGTAGGATGCGACGAAGCGTAGGAACGCAGTGCTGCCAGATTTTTTTCACCAGAAATCGTAAATATTACTTTCAAAATCGTGGAAATACGATTTTGTTGGAAATAAACAAAAAACAAAACGAAAACACAGAAGAACGTTATTATACCTACTTATTACAACATACATTATTTTGGACAACATTAACATTTTTCGAAAAATAACAGTTCTAATTTATTAAATAAGAAAAAAACGTACGAGTATGTATATGTATATGTTTTTACTACTGTAATCAACTGCAGTCTACTTTATTACACATTCATACTTGAATTAAATTGATTAAAAATGCTGCTATTTATATTCAAATTGTAGCAAGAAACCTCTTGCACTCTTAGCTAATCATTGGTATGCAAAATTCCATGCAAGTTTCTTGTGGTCAACGAATTCCTTGTTTTCGTTTTATTAAGGTTAACCGCCGAAAATATAAGTTCAATAATAGCAGATGAATTCGGAAGTGATAAGACTTCAAAAATGATTTTTTTCATTAACGGAAATGCTAAGCTTTTATTACCATGCTTTGTTTGTAAAACTTTTTCTAAAAAAACTGATATAGGTATCTATTGAAGATCGAGGTTCAGAAAAAAGATTTTCATAATTTAGGTTACTTATCTTACGAAATTCGGCATCGGTGTCTTGAATTTTGTAAATAAATTTTTGTATTCGATAAATTTGATAAATCGTGGAATTTTAAGCTTTTTTAGCTCGAAAATCGTGGAATAAATTTTAAGCCCCAAAATCGTAAAAATACGATAAATCGTGGAATCTGGCACCGCTGGTAGGAAGTATCAAAATACTTTACTTGATTCTTCATTCAAATCATTATGATTTCTTGTGTGTGAAAACATTATACGAATTTTTGTTTTATTTTGATCGCTCCAAGATGGAGGAGAATCTTATTGAATGCGTTCAAAACTACACTCTTTTGTGGAATCCTACTGTTAAAGACTATAAAAACCGCCAGGCAAGAAAAAATGCGTGGGATCTGATTGGTAAACACATTGGGGCTTCTGGTAAGATTTCAAAAATAATTAGGATGCTGATAACTTTTTCTTTGAATTTGAAAGAATCTCAAGTGACAAAAAGAAAACGTCCAAACTAACATCCATTCACACCTGTCTTGGAAAAACCTTGGCTTATTTAAAAACATTACTTTGTTTTTTTAGTTATATCTTGTTTGTGTTCGGCTACCTACAACATCTTTTCAATCTTTTTGAGAACTTTTGGTACAGTGGCTAGTTCCAGTAGGACGGCATAAATCGATAAACACGGCAGTCAAAATCCAGAAATTTTTGGACCATCGGTGTAGAAATTGGTAGAGTCTCATTTCTGACGTCATCGCGCACTCCTCTATGTTGGGTGGTTGGTGATGTCTGTAAGTTAGAAACAAAGTTTAATCAATGAATCCAGTAGTCTGTGTTTTTTGGCATATTTTATATCATATTTTTCGTTATTTATTTCGTTATAAATTTTATAATAAATTCGTTATAATAAATTCAATTACCTGCGAAGCTTAATGCTTATCTGCAGGCGGTTATTTGTATCTTATATTATATACAGGGCAGTGAAACGAACCCCTGGGTGGGGCATAGGGCGCGACGAACTTCCGCCATCCATCTCGATCAGCGGCCAGATCCTTCAGTTGTGGCCACGTTTTACGCTGTGTTGCTACTTCGGCCAATATACTGTTGATTTCCAAGTAGGTCTTGGTCTTCCAACTCGCCTTGTACTTTGAGGATTCCATTCGAATGACTACTTCGCGATGTTGTCGTTTGGTCTCCTCAACGTGTGGTGTGGGTAATCCAACGCCACTTTCGCTGCCTAATTTCGGGATTCAACAGCTTTTGATGCATTTTGAAATGGCATAATTCATGGTTCGATATAATTTGCGGCCACTGAATCTTAAGAATGATCGCAGGGCTTTGCTTTTTCTACTGCAGGCCACCAAAAGATAACACCTTACATGAGTATAGGTATGAAAACATATTCGAATAGCCAGTGCATTATGCAAGATTGTTGGATTTACTCAGACTTAAGACTCATATATTCAGTTTTGTCAGCAAGACGAGTAGGTAATATTTGGCCCTAGCGGAACGGAAAATTCTCTGATTTTATACGATTCGGTGGATTTTTGCTGCGAGGTATTCTTCGGAACAACTTTTCGGAGAATTGTTCCGACATTTTGTAACGCATATCGGTTCCGATATTCTCCGACATAAATTGGTTGCGGAATTTGTTTACGATTGGAGTGCGGTGCGGTGCAGTGCGCCATCGCAATCATTTATTTCTCTTCCGAATTCGGACACCTCGAAAGAGTGTGCGTTGCGGAGAATTTTCCGTTCCGACGAATACCTCGATAGGGCCGATTGAGTAAAAGAGCAATTTTGTACTTCCTAGTAAAGAGGACTATTTGTGTTTTATTAGGGTTGCCTTCTAATCGGCTATTATTGTTCGAACGGTGAGATTTTTGTGATTTTTCGCCATACAAATTAATAAGAACTGTATATTCGTCCTAATTTTCTGTATAGAGCCATTAATTACCCTTATTATTAAATGTTTGACGTTTATTTTGTGTTAAAATGATATTCAAGAACTGAATTCTGATGAATTTTTTTTTTTTTTAAACTAGTAGGTATTCACGCATAGGATACTGATAACTTAATTAGCACACAATTTTTAACTGATTTGTGAGCATTTTGCTTAACGCTACAGGTATGTTGATATTGAAATAGACTTTAATGTTTAACACATTAGGTCTCTATTGTCTGTGATGCAGGAATATACAATTTTCTGGCAATTGCGCACGTAAAACAATGATTTATTATTTGTTTATTACAGAGAATGACTGCAAAAAACGATGGGTAAACATAAGAGATCAATACAAAAAAAATTTAAATAGACGTAAAACTAGGAACAGCTATAAGATCTATAAATTTGAACACATTCTGCAATTTCTGCTACCGTATATAAATTTAGATACAACAAATAATATCCAGACTGCTGGCAACTCTGATGAGGAGCAGAGTGAAGCAGAGAAAGACACCCAAAAGTCTGATATAGTAAAATTGGAAATATGCAAAATAAAGACCGAACTCAATGACGATGTAATAATGAAGGCTCATTCCGAATTATCACCATCCGTGAATATACTTAAAGATAATGCACCAACGGCTTTACTACCACTATTAGCAGTATCACCAACATCGTCGTCACAAAATAAATCCCGACCAACGCGACAATTAATTCGAAAACAGCCTATCAATTTCCGCAACCGTAGTACTGTCCTTATGCGACAAAATCTAACTCCGTTGGCGTCATGTAGCAGAATCATCGAAAAAAATAAATATACTGAAAAAAATATTCATCCCATCGATGCATTTTTTAAAGGTTTGGCACCCACAGTAAAAACATTTTCTGCATACTACCAGCATATCGCAAAAGCCAAGATTTTTGCAATAGTTCAAGAATTGGAAATGGAACAGATGACATTTTAAAAATCAGCCAATCCAAATCAGCTCCAAGAATGCATCAAGTTTTACAAAATGACGGCGTCATTAACAACACAATATTTTTATATCAAGTACATAAATTAAATAAAACGTTTGTTTTGTTTTAAAGTTCGTAAGTTTTTAGTTTGTAATTACGCTAATTATAAATATGTATATCCATTCCTTTATCTTTTAGATCTCGATTTTGGAAATATTCACTAGGCGATGAAAGCTCTCTTAATATTGCAGAGGAGTTCTTATAAAAAACATCTCCTGTCCTAAGAAAAGGGTTAACGTTAAAGGCTACAGCCCGGGGCAGATCTATGCCTCAACGAAGATATTCCTCCAGCGCCTTCGTGGAGGCTACCGTGGCTAGCTGCCACCCGCTGCCTAGGCTATATTGATTGAGATCTCTTTAAACCACGAGTGCCGCCTTTGGTAAAATCTACTACGTCTACTGCGTTGTCTTGTAGGTAGAGTCGAAGATCGCCCGGGCTGGAACTTTGATGTTCACATATTGCTTTATCATACAGGTTCCATCGATACAAAACTAGATACTAACTTTATTGCTGAAGTTCACCACTGAGTCTAACTATATAAAGTCCTTTATTACCGAATTATATGTATCTAAAATCTGTCAATTGTGACTTTTTGGTAAATACCCTCAAGCGGAAAATATTGGAAAACCATTTATAGCTACATTTTATGAAAACCTGAACAGACAAAACTTGTTTTCAAACTCAAACGTACTTGTATTGGTAAATCTAGAAATGTGAGAAATAGTCAAGATTCAGAAAAAGTACTCTGACTTATATCGTTCCTTGTGATAATCGAACATCGTTTGAATTTCAAGCAAAAGTTAGAAATATTGATCATAAACCAAAATATTAAGGACCAAAGTAGATAAGGACGCAAGTTTCAGAACAAGTGTAAACATACATAAATGATAATACATTTTTTTTTTAAACTTAGTACCTAACTGATTTCTTTTTCGTCCCAAAAGTACAAACACTAAGTAGGGATAATTTAATTTTTTAACTGAATTCTAATAATAAAATAAACAATTTACTGGTGATAGTCAATAAAAATGTAAACTAGGTGTCAAAATAATTGCAAAAAACATAAACTCTCACTAAGGTAAGAAGGGTTGCTGACTGAAGCAGTTCGCATTTAGAATCTCTACGTTTCGCTTCGCCGGGAGACTACTAATTAATATCCCTTTATAAATAGCCCGACAGTCGAGTAATGCATGGTTATTTGTGTTTGGAACTACCTTGAAGGGACAGAGATAAATGGAAAGAAGGAACAGAAATTGGGTTGATTAGATCAATCTTCAATATAAAGCCCTGAAATCGTCGCCTATAAAGTAAGTCCTAGGGATGGTATCCATGAAGCCAAATGGACTTCGTAAGATTATAACCGACCACTGAATCCGACGGATGCTCTGCGGAGGGACTAGTACCTGTTTTGAACATTTCCTCTATCATCGAAAACGCCGGTAGGTAAGTGAGCGGATCTCGGTAGCGAAGTTCACATTTCATGCCTATCATTGAAAACGCAACAGATCCGCGGTTCATACAAATGTTGTCAACCCACATCAAAATCGATGCGGACCTCGAAGAAATAACACACATACACGCACTTAAAGTTTTATTTTCGAAAAAAAAGGATAAATTTAAAAAGTTTACGAACAGTTAATTGATCTTTCCGATTTAGAAATCAAACAACCCGTCTTCAGTTCCAGGCAAAGGTGAAAATGATGAAAAAACATGCAGACATATTTTCCTCGCATTCTAACACCTCTTCTAATGCTCCTAGTATCATTATTACTAGCTATTTCTTCAAAATTTAAGAAAAATCAAATGCTATCCGTGTTCGTACACTTTATAAAAACAAAATCGAATAAGAAAAGATTTTCATTTGACAGCTAACTCGCTGGACTACAAGCAATCGGTTTTCACTTGTGAAGTGATCAACTGCAGATCGGATTGAATCCGTCGGATTCAATGATAGGCCTGAAATTACTAAGGTAAAAAGTAATCGCGTGAGGTTTCCTTTAATTGTTCGTAATGGTTAGTATAATTAATATAATCCATATAAATGATTGGCTTTATGCATTTGGTTAAGCCAAATGGTACCTATATATCGGATATAAAAGATCAAAGATCTTAAGAACAAAAACACCAAAGTTTCGCTTACTTTCATCTATATTTTTTGTTTAAACAGTACTTGTCCATTAACTAAAGAATACATTAAAAGTTTCTCAAGAAAAATTTTGGAAATTACTTGTCTGACCGGATGCTCACTTCTTCTTTGGCTTGATAACATTGTAGGCGATGATGAGTCCAATGACAGCGTATGTTGCCTTTGCAACCTAAGAATTACATAAGATTTAACAAGTTTATAAAACATATATTATATTATTCAAATGCAAATGGTGAGAACTTCAATTACGTACATTAGCACGGCCGCTATTTGTTACGCCATTGAAATACTTCGACAGTCCGGTCAAATTTGCTCCTTCCCCAGATTCGCCAGCCATTCTATTTGCAAAATTAAAAATAGTTTTTGGTTAGTGTTGATCTGATTATACTATTAATAACAGAAATCCTCTTTTTTTTTTTTTGCAAGAACACTCACTTTTCAACTTCAGTAAAATGTTGTCCCTCGGGATGGAAAAATTCTGAATAGATTTGTCAAAATAATTCCAGGTTAGGTTATGTAATTTTTTGAATGTTCGAAAATCGACATCGAAAGAGAAATGGCGGAGGTTCTTCTTCTTCTTAAGATGACATTTACGATATAACGGGTTATGTCTAAGATTTATTTTGCTTTTCGGGACACTTCCGTTAAATGAACTATTAATCGCCTGGATTTATAATTTTCGTTGACTATGCTTAGGGTTGTGGTACAATATTTGCTCTTTGTTGCTCGCCAGGGTTTTTCACCATTTTCCTTTTTCACCACGATAATCCGTTTTTTTTTTTATTTTTATTGGACGATTGAAATAATACCAGAATAATATTATTTAATATTTGACAGTATTATTTTTCAATATTTAAATTTTAAAATAAGTACTACTTTTAAATACTTTAGAATTACCTCTTAAAGCCCTGAGTATTATATTTATATATTCTGGTGTTGCTTTTTGTTGGTGCGTAAAAACCAAAGCCCACATTTTTTAATATACCCAGGTACTATTCTATAATACTTCATTCAATATTACATTATTTGTAGTAGATTCAAAAAAAGTCCCTTTTCTTCAATTTACTGGTTTTTATTTTTCAATGGTAAAATACACTTTTCTTTTTTGTACTCGTGCCTTGTCGCTTGACCGTTTACTTTTTCATCTTGTCGTCAAGATGGCCGCGACCCGCTTTAAGTTGGCTGCGGTTGTTTTTTTCTCATGTACACTGTACAGTCGTGACCATCTTGGACTGTAAGAACAGGAATTCTCTTAAAGCTAAAATCCTCGAGGCCAATCTGACAAATGATCGACTCTGATCAAATAATACTAATTTACAACATTACTTTACAATAACTCTATTACAATCTAAAGATACATACATACAATAATAAACATTGCCTTAAAACAGCTGTTACTTTATCAACTTGTCCAAGAACGGATATTTTTTGCTTCGATTACGCCATCATATAGCAGCTGGGTGACTTGACTATCTTCTATATCCCGGACTACGTAACGGTCGTGTGTCAGAATCTTGTGGATGACATATGGCCCCTTAAATTTAGGGACACGTTTTTTGTTGGTCCCAATGGTAGTATCAACATTCTTTATGACAACGTAGTCACCTTCTTTGTAAGTTCGCGCTGGACGATAGTGTTCCTCAAACTGTTTTTGATTATATTGTTACATCCAGGCTGGGATTCGAAAAGATAAAACACTATTCTGTTTAACTTTTCCAATAAAATCACTTTATTTACACTTTCTACTTATTCACTTATTAAAGGCTAGTACGCTGCTCAAGTGAAATCCAGTTTTTCATACAAATTTTTCACCGCGAAATGTCAAAATGAACTTTCCACAGGGAAATTTCACTTGGCAGTACGCAGCTCATGTGAAAAATTGCGCTTTAAAAACTCAGCTGTAGGTGGCGATACTAAAATCTCTCCACAGCCATTTCACTTGGATTTTATTGTCCGTCGCATTAAATTTTTGACGTTTCGGCGTGAAAAATGATTCGTAGGACGACGGTTGAGAAATTAATTTCAATTTCAGATGTTTCTTAAAGAGAGTACTGCATTTTCCGAACTTCTTTTATCATTTTTGCATTGAATATAGTACCTAACATAAAGTTAGGTGTACAAAAAGTTAGTGGCAAGGAAGACCTTTTTGATGAGCAGGGTGCCTCAGTAAATTGTTATACAATGTTTTGCTGAAGATAACCATACAGATTTTTAATCGGCGGTCAGATCAATTACATGAAATGGTTTATGGATACTAAAATGACAATTAAGTGTTTTAAGTGCTTTACAAAAAATGATTTGTTCGCAGCTCGCAGTTCCCTTTTGTAAAGGCGACACGGCGGCTGCTGCAATTGCGTTATAAAATTGAACACGATACTCTTTTTATGCATTTTTATTAGCTAATGAATGAATGAGAGTTACTTTAATTAATAGTAAATCCTTAAATATTATTGTGGCATTCGATTGGAAGCTCTCAGAGCTCTTTTTATGTGCGTTTGGAACAAAAAAAAAAAAAAAAATCTTCGCGCTTTTGCGGGTCTATATTTTCTCAGATTTACCAATACAAGTGCGTTTCAGTTTGTTTCAGTTTGTTCTCTACAGCAAAGAAAGTCATTGCATCGGGTGAATTTATTTGATTAATTTATTTATGTATAAATAAAGGGTTTTCCAATAAGAGGTGTTATTTTGGTATTCAAAAAAAAAATCCTTTTTTTGATATAAATTATCGGATGTTTATTTCATAATAAAGAGGAAGGTATGCCGTTAATAATGAAAAACAACATCAGCCAAATGGCTACCACGAGCACGCATACAGGACCATATCCTTTCACAATAACACCCCTTATTGAATAACATTTTATTTAGAAATCAAACGAAACGCTAATTAAGAATGTTTGAATATAAAATCTAACCAGCGAATGGAAAACGCTTTGAAAAGTGTTGAAGGCTACACATATTCCAATCGCACGAATGTCAACACAAAAAAGGGCAAGTGATGTTCTTATATTCAATTACCCACACGAAATCTGAAATCTGTGAGCGAATTTGAAGAAGCATAATCAAATACCACATAAGAAACTTTTGCAATAAGAATACAGCAGTATTCGAATGTTCTACTACAATGAGGTTCAGTAATCACATCAATATAATTCCCGGATCTTTCAAAAGGTGCGGTATACTCTCTATGTACTCTTGATTGTTAAAATGTCACTGGTCTTATGTACAAATAAGATATTATTGCCAAAATTAAACACTACTAGAACCTATGAACTACAATAAAACAAAGTTCGCAATTTCTTTCCTCCACCTGTTTTCATTTTAAGTAAAATAAGAGTGCAAAAAGTATGTTTATTTTATACTATAGCTATCCTAAAAATAAAACTTTTCAGCTCGGTCACCCTGCATTAATTTCTCCACGAAAATCTCCAAAAAAATATTTCACTTTCGATTTCACAGCATTTTTTGGAGAGCAGTGAAAATTTCACTTCACTTGAGCTCAAGTGAAATCCAGTTTTTCATGCAAATTTTTCACCGCGAAATGTCAAAATGAGCTTTCCACATGGAAATTTCACTTGGCAGTACGCAGCTCAAGTGAAAAATTGCGTTTCAAAAACTGAGCTGTAGGTGGCGATACTAAAATCTCTCCACAGCTATTTCACTTGGTTTTTATTGTCCGTCGCATTAAATTTTTGACATTTCAGCGTGAAAAACTATTCGTAGGCAGGCGGTTAAGAAATTTACTTCAATTTCAAATGTTTCTTTAAGAAAGTACTATACCTTTCGCACTTCTAATATCTTTTTTGCATTGAATATAGCACCATAAAGTTATCAGTACAAAAAGTTGGTGGCATGGATGACCTTTTTGATGAGCAGGGTGCCTCAGTAAATTTTTATACACTGTTTTGCTCAAGATAAACATACAGATTTTTAATCGGCGGTCAGATCAATTACATAAAATGCTTTATGGATACTAAAATGGCAATTTAGTGTTCTCATACAAAAAATGATTTGTTCGCACCTCGCAGTTCCCTTTTGTAAAGGCGTCATGGCGGCTGCTGCAATTGCGTTATAAAATTGAACACGATACTCTTTTTATGCATTTTTATTACTATTATTGATCGAATGAGAGTTACTTTAATTAATAATAAATCCTTAAATATTATTGTGGCATTCGATTGGGAGCTCTCAGAGCACTTTTTATGTGCGTTTGGTACACAAAAAAAAAACAACAATCTTTTCCAGATTTCAGCGCTTTTGCGAATCTCTATTTTTTCTCAGATTTGTCAATAGGTACAAGTGCGTTTGAGTTTGTTTTTTTTTTCTCTACAGCAAAGAAAGTAATTGCGTCGGGTGAATCTATTTGTGTAATTTATTTATGTATAAATATTTAGAAATCAATCGGGATGCTAATTTAGAATGTTTGAATATAAAATTTAACCAGTGAATGGAAAACGCTTTGAAAAGTGTTGAAGGCTACACATATTCCAATCACACGAATGTTAACACAAAAAAGGGCAAGTGATTTTGTTATGTTCGATTAGCCACACGAAATCTGAAATCTGAGAGCGAATCTGAAGAAGCATAATGGAATACCACATAAGAAACTTTTGCAAATAAGAATACAGCAGTATTCGAATTTTCCACTACAATGAGGTTCAGTAATCACATGAATATAGTTCACGGATCTTTCAAAAGGTGATTGATTTTTAAAATGTGTTACACTGGTCTTATGTACGGATCAGATATTAATGCCAAAATTAAACACTACTAGAATCTATGAACTACAATAAAACAAAGTTCGCATTTTCTTTCCTCCATCTGTTTTCATTTTAAGTAAAATAAGAGTGAACAAAATATGTTTATTTTATACTATAGCTATCTTTAATCTTATGGAATTTCCAGAAAAAAAATGTTTTTCAGCTCAGTCACCCTGCATTAATTTCTCCACGAAAATCTACAAAAAAAATATTTCACTTTCGATTTCACAGCATTTTTTGGAGAGCAGTGAAAATTTCACTTCACTTGAGCAGCGTACTAGGCTTTAAGTACCAAAACAATATCACTTAGATCAATTCTTAAACGTTTCAATCCAATCGCTTTATTCACTGTATTACTTTTCACTTATTACTCCGATTTTTTTGGCGTTTTTTTACCGATTACTCTTTCGAACTTCACCAATCACTGGTTAAAGATCAACTGTACATCTCTGTTCTCAACGCGCCCCTTTATATCCGCTCTGCCACCTGTCAGCGAATATTCCAGAAGTATTTCCAACTCTTCTCTAGATGTTTCTAGAATTAGCTAACTTGGCAGATTCCAGTCTCCAATTGGAAGTGGAACTTAGAGGGTGAATAAGTTCCCGATTCACCACAATTCCTAAGTGCCTGGGTTCTTCGCATGGGGATCCAAACATCAACTCGCTTGGCATGCGGACTGTTCGACCAAAGACGATTTCAGATGGAGTATGTCCTGTGGTATTATGCACTGCATTTCGATAGGCCAACATGAACATGGGAATCTGCTTATCCCAATCTCTCTGGTCATCGCCAACGACCTTAGAGAGGTGTTCATTTAGGGTTCTGTTGAAGCGCTCCACCATCCCATCTGATTGTGGATGAAGGGGTGTTGTCCTTTTCTTGTGAATCCCGAGTAACTGGCACACTCCTTGGAAAATCTTTGACTCGAAGTTTCGTCCCTGATCCGAATGCAGTTCCATCGGTACACCGAATCTGCTTACCCAGTTGTAGAAAATTTGCTCCACCACGGTTTTAGCTTCTTGGTTAGGGATAGCAAATGCTTCAGGCAACTTACTGAAGTAGTCCATAACAACAAGGATGTAACGATTTCCATTGTTCGTTTCAGGAAACGGTCCCGCAATATAAATTGCTATCCTTTCAAAGGGAGCTCCAACATTGTATTGATGCATCTTGCCTCGGACTTTCACTCTCGGGCCTTTGCTGGCCGCACATGTTACGCATTTCCTGCACCAATTTTCAACATACTCCCTTGCATGGACCCAGTAGTAGCGTTCCCGTACTTTATTGAGTGTTTTATTTATTCCCAAGTGGCCTCCAGATACTCCATCATGTAATTCCCTTAGCACTTTGATAACTTTCGACCTGGGCAAAACAAGCTGCATTACGAACGACGTTCCATTCTGGAGCATACTGATTGGCGCTGATCATTACTGGGATGTTTTTACTGGGAAGCAAAGACGAATATCTAACCACTTAAGAGCTATCGAGACTGTCTTCGGATGGGCAATGCAGGGGCGTCACGAACATATCAACGCAGAAAATCCCGGTGCTGGAGCAACCCTGTTCGTCTCAAAATTTATCTCAATGGAGGAACAGCAGTGCACGAAAACCTTATCGGCAATGTGGGCACTGGAAGCCATAGGAATACTCAGCGAGGAAAAGGAGAAGGCTTCTGTGGAAGAAACTCTAACTCGTCTGTGTATACAGCAATCCGGGAGTCGTTATCAAGCATCATTGCCTTGGAAGGATGCCAGTTCTAGTTTTCATGGTGATCGAAATTTAGCGGTAGCACGTGTTGATGCATTGGTGCGGCGCTTTTCTAGGGATCAAAAGAGGCTGGTGGAGTATGACGCCGCCGTTCAGAAGTTGGTCGAGGAAGGAATAGCAGAACCAGTTCAAGGTGAGATATCGAAAAGAATATTTTATCTCCCACATCATCCAATTTACAAAGAAGACAGTGAGACTACTCGTTTGCGAATTGTTTTTGACGCATCTTTTCATAAGGAAGGCCATCCATCCTTAAATAGCTTTCTTGTTACTGGGACTAATTTGCTGACAGATGTGCAGGCGATTCTGCTCAATTTTAGGATGGGTCCATTCGCTCTTGTTGCTGACATTGAAAGGCGTTTCTGCAGATTTTGCTCGACAAGGAGGATCGTGATTCGCACCGTTTCGTTTGGTTGTCGTCAATAAATAACCGAATTTGTAAAGATTTTAGAATGACACGAGTGACAGTCGAGAATCCAAGGAAATTATGAAAGCCGCTTCTATGACGCTGAGAAAATGGCATTCCAACAGTGCAAAGGTACGTAATCAGTTTGAGGTTAGAGAAAGTGGAAGTAGCCAAAAGGTGCTGGGTCTTATATGGCACGTATTTAGTCATAAGACTTAAGATTTTGTTCCAGTTCATATGGAAAAGAAAGTTAACCTGGGACGAAACCATTTCATCGGATCTGTTGGTGGAATGGGACGATGCCATCCGGGGTATCTTAGAACTCTCAGAAATGGCAATTCCACGTTAAATGACGAGGATAATGACCAACACTTAAGCTCTTCGGAGGAAGCCGATTACATACCTCAAACCGTTTTGCTGACTGAAGCAGAGGTGGATGTTCCTAAACAACATGATCCAGTGCTTGATATTGAAGACTTCAGGAGATGGGAGAGATTGCTGAGGACTACAGTCTGAGTACATCGATTCTTCCAAACGTGCTACGAGAAGATGAAAGCGAAGAGCCGGAGATTGATGAAGAATTCGGAAGAACTTGGCGCTGCTAACAAACCGGAGATCCGGATGAGTTACACACAATTGACGGCTGAAGAACTTGACTCTGCTGAGAACTATTGGGTCAGGTACGTACAATATAAAGCATTTTCTAATGAAATCCGAATCTTACAGCAAGGACAATCTCTTCCTGGCAAATCAGACATTGCTCAGCTATGTCCCTCGTCAACAACTGCTAGATGACGCATTGGATGTTAAACATCCGAAGATCCTTCCGCCTGACTCTCGAATTACTATGCTGCTTATAGTCGACTACCATCTTAAGGCGTTACATGGAGGTGTAGGTATAGTTTTGACGAAGATAAGAGAAAAGTTTTGGATTCTTAGAGGTCGCCAGCTCGTCAAGAAATTCAGTAAGAAGTGTATACCATTTGCAAGAAACTTTTTGGATCGTCAGCCTGTCAACCATTTGCTCCGCTTCCCAAAGAAAGAATTACATTAACAAGGCCATTTGCCAATGCGGGCATTGATTTCGCGGGCCCTTTGTTTTATACAACTAATAACAACGAAAGTATGCAGAAATCCTATTTAATGATTATAACGTGCGCTGCGGTACGTGCAGTCCATTTAGAGCTTCTAACCAATATGACTACAGAAGGATGTCTGATGGGGATTCGACGCTTTATCGCTCGGAGGGGTGTTCCCTCATCCATATTTTCGGACAATGCGAGTTGAATACTTGCAGACGTTGAGGTTATTTCACACCAATACTACGAAATCATCTGTACCATTAAAGGAAGGCGATGTTGTTTTGTTGCACGACAACGCGAAAAGGCGAGTTAGCCGTCATTGAAAAGGTGTTCCCCGGCAGGGATGGACTTGTCCGATCCTGTCAGATAAGATGTGGGTATTCAAAGGTATATCGGAGGCCAATCCAGCTAGTCTATCCTCTGGAAGTTGGCCCGGCGGAGGGTGTTGAAAATTCATTGTCCAATTCCAATTAAATTAATTTCATTTTTTTTCATTCTCATTCATTCCATTCCATTCGTATTCCATATAATTATATTTTCATTATGTATTAGAATTATTTTTTCGCTTCCCATCTTTTGTTTTTATCGTTAACTTACTTACTTACTCAGTTGCATTCTTGCATTCGCCGCGACTACACGCAAATAACGAAATTGTAACTGGCTAAACGCATTAATATACTAAATTACCAAAAACGGGAGTCTTTTATTTAGTCACAGGAGCACAAATGTTAACAAATATTTTATTTCATTCTAATATTCAATGGGTTTAAAAAAAAACCCAGGAAGTATTGAATTTAAGCTGTTGATATTAGGTTTCAATACACAGTTTCATTATTTCTAGTAAAAATGTATTAAATTCCTATATAAATTTTTAATATGTAAGGTTTTGATTTAAATACTTCCGACATAGAAACAATTTTTTTCTGTATTGAATTTAAATATTATGGATATGTTTTGTAATAGCATACATTATTTCGTTTCAATAAATCTGTTATTGATTTCTGAAATTGAATATATCAGAAATATTAAATTCTAATATTTTTTCAGCGTGGACTTATACATAACCCCAAAAATATTAAATTTAAAACCAATATTTTTAACCGTGTAGAGTATGACAGACTAAAAGTTCGGTTTGTGTTTTGTGAGAAAAATACAAATTCAGAGCAGAATTCAAATAAATCAAGTCTACTCTACTCCGTTTTTAGGGTTCTGTAGCCTAATGGCAAAAACGGAACCCTTATAGATTCGTCATGTCTGTCTGTCCGTCCGTATGTCACAGCCACTTTTTTTCGAAATTTTAAGAGCAGTACTGTTGAAACTTGGCAAGTAGATGTATTCGTGAACCGTATTAAGATTTTACACAAAAATAGAAAAAAAAAAAACAATAAATTTTGGGGGTTCCCATATTTAGAACTGAAACTCAAAAACATTTTTTTTCATCAAACCCATACGTGTGGGGTTAATGATATTTAGGTTTCTAATATGTATCACTTTTTTTCTAAACTGAGTAGTTTGCGCGAGAGACCCTTCCAAAGTGGTAAAATGTTTAATTATAAACTTGGATGTTGTCAACCAATACGGATCTGCATACAGGGCATCTAATAAATTCGTCCTCATCCGAATGTAACTTATCGAAACATTCGGCACAGAGTTTAAGATGTTTACAAGACAACAAAAGAGTGTTTGGTCATGTAACGCAGCAGATGATGCAGAAGCACTCATCATCATGTTCTTTTTGTATGGATTTAGAAGTGCTAGGCTTATCGTCCTCATCACTGTTGTGCTCTTCACCATCTTCCAAGTTCCAAGTGAACATCGAAAATATCCTCGTCCGGTTCCATTTCGGTGCATATGCCTGCAGTTATTTTTCCTCCGAGCAATTCCTTCAATTTTTTGCGCCCTTTCTATATACTGCAACTTTCTTTGTTTTGAAGAACTATGGGAACCACCGCTACAGGTAAGAAGTTCAAAATCTCTACTTTTGGAAAATTCTTCTATTTGTAACGATTTTACAAATTTAAAAAATTCCCATTTTTTTTATCATCCGGCCCAAAACACCATTATAGGTTTCTATGGCTGACGTTGTCCGAGTGTGCCTCATAAAAACCGAAAATCCTTAAGAAGGTAAGAAAAGGGTAAAACCAATTGGTCAAAATTTACCTTCTGCATCCATTGATTTTCAAAGTAGGTAAAAAAGTTCAAAAACCTTCCTTCAGCATCAAAGTATTCACACTTTCTTTAATAGTTTCATACGTCGGTCTTATCTGCGTGGATGGTAACAATGGCAAAGAAAGCAATTTATGATAAGCATGAGAGCTCAGCTTAGATCTTCGCAAAAAGCATGCCAAATCTGTAAATTTGGTTGCTATGTTTCTCCTTATCTCTTGACAGTAATGGAACCAGCAGCCGTAAATTTGACCAACGCTAAAACTGTCTTTTATGGCACTCTGAAGCGCTACCTCATAGTCAGCCATCATAGTTTGGCATGTCAAATTTACTATGTTTTTATGTATGTATGTATGTGAACATAGTTGAGTAACTCTTCTTTGACTTCTTATTCAAGAGGACAAACAAGAATGGAAATACCTGTGGATGTATAAATCATTATATTCAAATTGACTCCCGCGCCGGAAGGAAAAGTCTTCTTCCTCAATGCAGGCTTTAAAAAAGTTGTATTGCTCATCTTTGATAACTTCTAACTTTGTATGTAAAATTTTAGGATTTATTTCATTTCTTTTGTTAGGAGTAAATACGTTAGGAGCTATTACATAGAGCCCCTTGATTAATATTCTTTCTCCAAAAAATCGAAAGAAATCAGTAGTTTCACAAAATAAAATGGTATTCGTCCTTTCCACACACTGAATTAATTAATTTGCATTAAAAAAAACATAATATACTCGTAGAATCTCCTTAGTGCTTCTTGACAAGGCCTTACTAATCAATTGCCGTCTTAGGCCAAAGAAACAGCGGTTGGCAAGTGTGATTCTTCGCTTGATCTCTGATGTGATGTCATTATCAGAGTTTATAGCGGAGCCGAGGTAGCAAAGTCCCTAACTACCTCAAAGTTATAGCTGTCTATCGTGACGTTCTGTCCGATTCGTCGATGTTGTGTGTCCCTTCTTGTTGACAGCATATATTTTGTTTTACCCTCATTCACCACTAAACCCATTTTTGCCGCTTCTGTACTAATACTTGCAAACGCACCAGTGACAGCTCGCTGTGTTCTGCCAACAATGTCAATGTCGTCAGCGTATGCAAGCAGTTGCACAGACTTATGGAAAATTGTGCCTCTGGTGTTGGCTTGTGAGTTTCGCACAATTTTCTTAAGAATGATGTTGAAGAAGTCACATGACAGCGCATCACCTTGTCTAAATCCTTTTTTGACATCAAAGGTCTCGGTGAGATTGTTTCCGACCTTTACGGAGCAGCGAGCGTTCTCCATCGTCATTCTGCACAATCTGACAAGTTTGGCAGGGATGCCAAAACTAGACATGGCTCTGTATAGCTCGTCTCTATAAATGCTGTCCTATGTGGCCTTAAAATCGATAAAAAGATGGTGAGTATCGATCTGGACTTCTTGGGTTTTCTCCAGGATCTGCCGTAGTATAAATATTTGATCGGTCGTGGACTTACCGGGCCTAAAACCGCACTGATAGGGACCTATCAGATCGTTGACGAATGGTTTCAGGCGTTCACACAGTACAGCAGACATGATCTTATCTGGTGAGCGACCGAACACATCAGTTGCGGCGTTTTTGATGGCTTCTTGGCATCGGCGCCACTGGTCTATGCTGGGAGCATAGGACTTCTCGAGAGGTTGAGGGATACGCGATCGGCATAGGTTCTGGCGGTTTGTTGCGTTTGTAGTCGTCCAACGTTAAATCTCCTCACAGTGTTTTCTCGTTGTTGTGGCGTCTTGGATATCCGCATCCGTACCTTGGCTACAACAAGGTAGTCCGAGTCTATGTTGGCCGCTCGGAAAGTTCGGACATCTAGAATACTGGAGGAGTTTGGTTGACGTTGTTGATCAGGTGACCGCCATGTTCCTTTGTGTATATTGAGGTGAGGAAACCGTGAACTAGCTATGGTAAGATTACGTCCCGCAGCAAAATCAATCAGCCTAAGTCCGTTTCCAGACGTGGTGTCGTGTAGACTGTGTTTTCCGATTGTGCTACCAAAGATGTCCTCCTTTCCTATTTTGGCGTTAAAATCACCCAAGACGATTTTAACGTCATGCTTAGGACATTGCTCATATGTTTTGTCGAGGAGCTCGTAGAAACACTCTTTGGTAGCATCGTCTTTTTCTTCTGTGGGGGCGAGCGCATATTAGGCTGATGTTGGCGAATTTAGCCTTTAAGGCGTTCACTTACGTGTCGAAAGCTCAAGACTTCTTGCCTAAGTCTGCCGCTTACAACAAATCCGCATCCAAAATAGACGCTGCTTTTGTTCCCTATAGCAGTCACCATAGTAAATGTCACAGTTTTTCATCCTTCTTTTGCCCGGCCCATCCCACCGCACTTCCTGGATGGCGGTGATACCTGCTTTGTAGCAGTCTAGAGCCTCCGCTAGTTGTTCGGCTGCACGCGGTCTGTTAAGAGTTCGAACATTCCACGTGCAGATCCGAACGTCATTGTCCTTTTTCCGTCTTGCAGGGTCGTCAACAAAGAATCCGTCCTTATCCGAGGCTTTTGGTTGCTTCGCAACATAATGTTTTTTCCGTGGTAGGGTAGTTAACCCCACGCACAACCCCCAACATGGAGGACAAGGCCCTTTCTGCGACCCCTTGGGCAAAAGGGGCCGGAAAATTCCGGAGTCAGTAACCCGCTGCGGGGATGCGAGAGCTGCCGTTGACCCATTAAGGGCTCTTCCGCCACCATCTCTATTTCAACACCCTGACTAGTGTTGAAAATCCTCAATGACCTCAGTTCCAAATACGTCGAAGTAGCTCATTAAGGTATCTGCCATGTTGACTGTTGACGCCACCGTTGATTCAACCATGTCAATTCATCCGCCGTACGTCCTCTTTCTGAGAGGCTCATGTAAGACTTCTGAGACTCGAGCAGACAGTCAACTCCAACAGAGCATTATAGTGTTGCTATTTTCTACGTGTTCAACACTCGCACTTATAAGTTCAGCAAGTCAATTCCGGATGGACATAGACCAGTACCCGGTGGTGACCACTTGGAGGTAAAATAAGCACAATTGGTGTATCTGAACAGTTGCAACAACTGGGCATCGCCAAGTTGACGCCAATCAGTGTCTACCCTATTCATCAACACCCAACCACCATATAGGATTTGCGTCAAAAACAATTCCTACTTTGTGTTGCGCCACTTCCGAAACATAAAAGGAACTGTTACTTGGTTGTTTCGAAACATAAGTTCCTAAATGGGATCACGAATTGACACCAGAACGTCGCCAGGCCTAAAATGTTTATTCGAATGCTACTTGGGCTGCGTAACGAGATCGGCTTGTGACCTCTATCAGGATGTAGGAGCAAAATATGCAACTAAAGATTTACTCTCCTTAGCATTAGATATATTTTTGTGTAGCTATGCCGTACTGTGATTTTTTTATGGTATGCCCGTTTTTAATAATTTGTATGTTACGTCGCATAACAGCATCGTTTATAATGGCATAATTCGACCTACTCATATAGCCATATAGCTCCTCACTAATGATATATTTAAGTTTCGACTTTAAATTTATGGAAGCTCACAATTTCGATTTTTTTATGGAAAATATATCCATTCTGAACTGCTTAAATTTAAAGTCGAAACTAAAAGTGTTCATTGGTAAAGCCCATATAGACTTGTACAGCTTGCTCGTTGCAGGGAAATAAGTCCCCGGGATATAAAACCACCTAGTCAGAAGTAAAACCACTTTCGCAAAGTGGACTTATTTCCCTGCACCAGCTTTGTCACCCTCCCCTCCCCGTCAACCTCCAACGTGCATACCCCACGTATTTTGCGCGGACAAGTCGAACACTGCGCTCTGTAAAACAACCCGAATGCACTCCCGGGCTGTGGCTCGGAATGATGAAAAACAAACAAAAAAAAAAAAAAAAAAACACCTTACAAACATTTTGTTAAACAGATCACAACAATTTTATCGGTGGGAAACATTAGTAAAAACAAATTTGCAATTTCTTTCATTAAATGTATTATATTTTTCTCTGTTTTTTTTTTCTTATACATAATATAATATATATTTTATTTGCGCCTGCCAATTATATGCAAAACATTAAATTTTTTGTTCATACCATCTCAGAAAAAAAAACTTGAATAAAATCTTAAATTGTTTATTTTTCTTTATTTTATTTACGTACATTTCAATGGTTTTAAATATCATCTCAAAATAATTCATTTATACATGGAAACTTACAACATATGTATATTTACGAACATAAAAAAGCCTACAATGAAAATTGTAACTAATATAAAAAAATAAATCACAATAAGAGCTGAATTTTTACAAACATTTTTTTTTTGAAGTAGTCGGTCGTTCGACTAGTACAGTTCACAATAGCGCTTAGAATTTAAGTCAGAGAATTTAAAACACAAACGGGCCGAAAGGCATATTGTGTTTTTACCCCGAAAATGACACATGCAATAAGCTTCAATGGAAAATTCCGTAATATTGATACCTATAATCTAAACTTAATTACAGGTCGAAATAGTTAATTTAGTAGGAAAATGTGTGTCAAGTACTGATAATTATTTGTAGTGTGCAAGTAATCTTTTCGAACTTACAAAATGTTTATTGCAGTGGTATAAAATGATTATGGGTAAAACCCATTGTGTTCCGTACTATTTTAATTAGAAACTAAAAATCGGCTACAGTATAAAGCCTAAGAGAAATAATAATTTTGAATGTCAAATTTTTGAAATTCAAATATATATTGTGACCCATAACTTTCTTAAGGCATCAAAAATGTAAAAAGTGTTTAGAGCTCTAGGTCCAATGCCATCGCTATTGTAATCTGTTTCCGACGTACGACTTCTCTTGCTTTCTTCAAATGCAGATTTATAATAATAATCTAGCCCAGCACCACTCCGGACTGTACTGTAAAAATTATAACAAATAAGAATAGAGATACATAGTGTGATATTTAAAAACTATATTTGCAAAATTCCTTCGACACTAATTCTAATAAATTGTTTGTTTTTGTTTTTGTTTTTCATTAAAATTTTGTGTTTGAAAACTATTTACAGTGTATGAGATATTGGGCCGTACCAATAACGTCTTTTAGCTTCGAGTTACACTGTAATGCATTTCCAATTTCCAATCGTCCGCCATTACGTAAACTTTTAGTTGAAACTAAAATCGGCTATTGGTGATCCAGTATATTTTAACTCCTCCTTGCACATTTGCCTCTGACATTTAACACTCACAGAAGTCAAAAGACTCACAAGAGTGCCTTCGGGCTTGTGTGCGTAAAAACAAAAACAAAATCTATTCCCTATTCTATTCTATTTCATTTAGTTCGCTTAAAAAATAACGAGACAAAAATCGTTGCATTTCTCACTGGTGTGTGTGTTGGTTTTGCTGAGGGTTTGAAGCTTTTTCATATTCAATGACATTCGATGTGTTTAATTAAACGAAAATCTAAAAACAAACCAAAATCAGTTTTGTACAATCATTTATAATTCAATTGTTTTTTTCTTTCAATGCGAGTCTGTATTCCCTAACGGTTTTATCTTGTAAATACTCAATTTCATAGCGACAGTTCTATATATATGCTTTGTTTATATACTATACATACAACACTTTGACATTAGAGCTTAAAAATTAATCAGCCTTCATCTGGAGTCCTGCTCCTTGATGGTTATGTTGTGTTCTTGTTGGCGTTGCTGTTGCTGCTGCTGTTGTTGTTGTTGTTGTTGTTGTTGTTGCAGAGCCATGTGTCGTTCCTGCTGATGAGAATCGTGCGGCGAAGATTCATGACGCTGAGGTTCATGTCGTTGAGGTTCGTGCCGCTGTTGCTCATGTCGCTGACTGTTGTGATGTTCTTCACTTTGCGCTTGGTGTTGCATTAACAACTGCTGATGATGCAATTGTGGTTCGGCAGGTTTCTTTGGGGCATCGAACAGTAGCCGTGATATTGAGAACGATGAGATCGGTGAATTGTGCGTACTTCCGGCAGAGTATGAGGTGTTTGTGTCATCAGAAGTCGGTGTTTCACGATCGCTTTCATCACTCTTTAGGATGTCGGCAGCTTCGAGGGACTTTTTGTGCATGCCCAGTAGCCATGGAGCCACGGACTCATCGTCTTTGGCTGATTTCAGTATTGTGTCAGGTAGTGGGAGAGAATGCCGTACCATTGCACCGTAGAGACCGTATTCGGCCATTTTCGTACTGTGACCCCAGCATTTTTCGGTTTTACGCCATTTTGCGCGACGATTTTGAAACCAAACCTGCAAAGGAAAGGGAATTACACAATTAGTTGGATTGATTGTAATTTATGTAATTTATTTATGAAATGTATTCGATTGGAATTATGACATCGTAAGCATAGCATCCCTTGTGCAGAGTCATTTTTATAAATAGGAATATAGGAGCACCAATACAGTCAATCAGCGATTGTCATTTTAAATAGCAACTTAAGACGGCAATTCACTTGAGGGACGCAGTCCTTAATAACATCTTCTTAGCTCAATAAAAGACTGTACAACTTTATTACAAACTTTTTGTGAATACTTAAGACCAAACTATGCAAACAGATTCGTCGGCTGAGAATTGGTTTGACGTATACGCCAAAATGTACTTTTTGGACTATAAATGCAGTCATATGTTTTCAAGTGTGCTCTTTCCAAATAATGTTGTCTTTTGGTCCTATCTCTAGCCAATCCTGAGATATCTAGTATTGTTTTGACTTATATCCACCCAAATTAATAAGTTAGAATATTGGTTTGACGTAAACGCCTTTTTTTTTTGATATACGTCAAATTTTCTATGCAATTATCATTTTCTTTTTTTTTAGTATTGTTTTGCCGTATGTCCACAGACTTCGATCATACGACATGAAAACTAAAAAGTATATTCAGAATTGTTTTGACGTACGTGTATGTTATTAAGTAAATATGTGTATTTCATCGTATACACGTACGCGTGGACAAAAACAAAAGGTTTAGTTTTGGTTTGCCGTATGTGCATATCTTATACCTTTAAACGAGCAATTCTTGTATGTATGTATATAAATTTATTTATTTATTTCTTTGATCTCGGAAACGGCTCTAACGATTTCGCTGAAATTTGGTATATGGGGGTTTTCGGGGGTAAACAGTAATTGATCTAGATGAGTCTTATGTTTGGGAAAACGCGTGTTTTCGAGTTTTCATGCGTTTAATGGTGAGTGAGTTTATTTTTCTGACTTTGCTGCCTTTTACTCGCCATTACCCAAACAATTCTTAATCAATGCAAACAAAGTAAAATACTTAGGAGAGCCAACACTTTTATAGTTATTTTAAGCCATCAATCAGCTTTCTATGTCCTCTAGAAGCTGAGCTACAACCTAAAATCTAACATGAAAAAAAAATAAATTTAGTTTCTCAAATCGAACATTATCAGCAGCCGCGGTTCTTTATCGTTGTTCTGCTTTGGGGTGGTTGGGTGGCGCACATCGCACAAGCACGTTCATATGAAAACAAACTGCGTGATTTTTTCTCCAAATTAAGTGAAACGAAAGAGAAGTGTGGGACGTAAATGTGTATGTAATCAACAGCGACAATGGGCCTTACCAACAACGAAACCGTAAACTCGAGTTTTGCTAATTTCGAAACTAACTATAGTTTCGACTTTTAATTTATAGGTACCAACAATCAAAATAATCGAAACTTTAACTACATTTGACTTTATCGCAAAATTATAACAGTATAACTCAAGTGCGTTATAATTTTTTTCCGAGCTTTCAAATAATTTGCTGAAATTGGCATTTTGTATTTTGAATATCTTATAGTTATGTACTTTTTCAATAATGTTGAGGTGCGATGAGTTTATTTTTGCGGATATATGACAAAAAAGAATTCTTTGGGCACTACAGGTTTATTTTTTGTATTTATTTGCTGTCCAATAATTACATTTCACACACACACAAAATATGCATCAATATGGATTGGGAAGCAGCTTTAAATTAAATCGATTTCCTGCACAAGACAAAACAAAAAATTGATTTTGGGATAAGACATTTGTAACATAATTAAATAACTTACCAATAATTGAACTTACCTACCTCATTTAATTCAAAACGCCGACTTTCTACGAATCGAAAGTTACAACCTCGATTACCTTAAAGTCAGAGGTAACTTGATTGTTGGTACATAATTTATTTTAATTTCGACTTTTGCGCTAAAGTCGAGTCTAAATTTGGTTGTTGGTAAGGCCCAATGTGTTTCTGAGGAAGTGCGCAGATGGCTGATGACGTGCGCTGACGGACGTATGGTGCAATGGTGGTGTATATAGAAATTGAGTTCAAGGTTTTGGTTTTAATGGTTGTTATAGCAGGGATGGAACATCTTATACCTTTAAACGAGCAATTCTTGTATGTATATAAATTTATTTCTGTGATCTCGGAAACGTCTCTAACGATTTCGACTCAGGAAGATATTATTTTTGTTTACTTTTTTCTATTACGTTTGTTTTTTTTTTCATAGGAATTATTTTATGCTGTATAACACAAAAAAAAAATGCATTCATTAATAAACAAAAATAACAAATTCCATAAAACAGGTCTTTTATTATGTTTCTGTGAAGGTAGTGTTCTGTTCAGCACAACCATCTGTGCTTACTATTGGAATGACGTATACGTGCAGTTCTTTTGACGTACGTGTATGAACACAAAAAATAAGTATCTTGTATGGCGTATACGTCAAAACCATTCTGAGGAAATCTTTGAATAAATCATAAACTAGAAGAGGCGGAGCTTTTATGTTATTATGATCAGAAAGTAGATTTATCCAAATAATACTGAGGAAAAAATGAGAAACTTCTATCGACCCATTTAATTTTAATTGAACCGAAAACTTTCAATTGCGATTTCCCAAAAAAGTTGAAATGGCGTATACGTCACACCAATTCTCAGCCGACGAGATGAATACGTTGCAGTTATTGATGATCATATAAGCCCCGATAAGAGTTCACTCGCAAAACGTCTGTATGTAGTAGGTTGAGCAAAAAATCCTTTCAAAGTGATTGACGTTTGAGCCGGTTTGGCTACCATTTGGACATTTATTTTATTAGAACCTAAAGTTAGAACCTAAAATATCACAAATATTGTGTGGCAATAATTGCTTAATTTTTGGAAAGCATTTAGAAATATCTGTTGAGCCCTCGAATCATTTATTTGTTCACTGTAAAGGATAAAGAACCCCAAATGTTTAATGAGTGAAAAATCAAAGTGCGCCCAATATTTGTAATTCAATAATCCAAATAATTCCATATATCGCAGTTGCTTTGAACAATGAAGTATCTTCAGCTTCAAGCGCAAATTGATATATTTCACTTCGATCGTCTCTATTGAAATGACTGTTCTTTTGATTATTTTTTGTCCGCGAACAATAAGTTTAGTGCACTAAAAAGAGTGCACTTGTTTTGTGAACATATTTTTAGACTCTTAAAAGCATGTGCCTCAATCGTCAAAGAGCTACCATTCTGCTAAATTCTTCACTTGCTACTTAAAAAATGCTCAAAAATCCTTTATTTTACTACTTCCATTGAAAATATCAACGGATTTACCGGAAATTCGATAAAAAATTACACTACCTCGCAACTCTTTAAAAGTGATCAATTCTGCCAAAGGATTCGAGCACTTGTTACTGCCACAATGTATCCTCTATACACAGCCTTTAAAGTGGGTTTCGTGCTTCTTTTTTTGCTTTTTTTAATTACAAAAAATCTAGCCATATTGTTGAGTGCGGTTGGTCTTAATGCATTTCTGCAGTAGGTAGGTTAGGTATAGTACCTCTTAAGGGTTCCTATATAGTCTCAAGTTTGCAATGCAATTATTGCATTATTTGCCATTACATCCTTAATGAGATTTCAATATAAATCTTCAAAGCGAAAAGAAATATATTAATTGAATAACAAGTCGCAGTATCCAATGTTTCATATTTCTATACACGTGACGTGCAGCCGCATTAACCATCGGAGGGAGAAATGAAGTTAAATTAGAAATGAAACAAAAATCCTTATCCCAGTTGCGGGGCATTACTTAAGGTCTAATTATATTTTTGTGGTTTACTGAGCGAGTAATCTGATTGGTTGGAGCACAGTAAGATGAAAAGGGACTTCATCTTGTTTTTTGTGTTCGTTTTCTTGCAAAATCAAAGGATTGCAGCAATACGAGAAGGTCGGTTGCAATGCGCGCGTTCGCTGCGGGAGAACCTGACTGGGCTCACAATTACTCGATCCCTTATTAGAATTTAATTAGTTTTTGTTGTGTTGATGAACGGCTGCATGTGTGTGTATGTTCTCAGCGAAATTTGATCCGAATTCCTCATACCGAGGACACTCTGTCGTGACCAACAGTTTTTGTGCGAATAAAAGACTATGAAGGTATAAAATATTTACCCAAAATAGAGGTGTGAAAAGTCCTCATTTGCTGGTAAATATTTGCACAGTCAAAGAACAGAGCTATGAAGAGAACAAAACTATTTGAATGGAATTCCTCTTTTGTTTCGTCCAGGACAAAGAAATCGCGCATCACACACTCATTAAAAATTAACCTTCAACGAGTATTTTTTTTGGAACAAATTAACTGCCTGCAGCCATCGTCATATGCACACCATTAAACGGTCAATTTCAAGGATTTCCCATAGGACATCATCCACTTGACTAAAGAGTTTACAACATCGACACAATTTTCCCACCGCATGCCGTTATTCGAAACGTCTGCAACAATTCTCCAAGGGCCATAAACAGCACAAAGTGTGTGCCAAAATAATCATTATCCACATAGGACTACTCATTCCTATGTCAAATTAAATCAGGATGAGTAAACAGAATAGTTGATATTTATAGAGAATCGTGCGCCCCTTTTTCCACTCAAAATAACCGCACCCTTGTTTGTATCTCTTGTGTAAGATCTATTATCCATATTCATATACCACCCGACACCACCCAACGTGTTGTACCTATATATGGGAAAACTTAGAGACTCTCTCGTAATTTTGACATTACATGCGTTTACGAGTAGAGTTTGCCTAACAAAAAGAAAAGAAACAAGTGTATGCGCATACTATAATGTCTACAAATTGTTATTCTCTGCGGCCGGTGGCAGCGACGTCGGCGGTCGCTGGCTGCACATCCCTATATAGAAGGACATTAAATTGTTATTATTCCCATGCCCATGCGGTGAAATACCATAATTAATTTACACATCAGTGATTTCCGAGTCGGTGTAGCGAAGTTAGTGTGTTTGTTACTAATCGGGTTGTTTATGGGGATGTCCTTTTTGGAGTCTTTTATGATTTATTTTACATATATGCGCTGACTAGGAGAATAGTTGCAAGTCGCCGAGAAAGAATTTACGATATTTACCAAGAATTTAAGGGACACAGAACAAAATGTCAGATTATGCAAAACAAAACTGTCACTGTATAATAATAAAAGCATAATGCAAGCATTTTGGTTGATTATACACAGATCAACGTCATTAAGTAATACTAAAGATGGTACGTACGAGTATATTTACACATTATATACAAAAAATGTATAAATATATGAATTGGTTTGAAGATTTTATAAGCCTTTTATAGTAGTCATTTTAATACCTATATAAAAATGTAAACCTATTGCAAACGCAACAAAACGCGACGAAGCTTACTGTCATCTTGGTAATTTTCTTATTACCCGACTGGGCACAGGGAGGGTTATGTGTTTCTCGCGTATCCTATGTACGTTTCTACATGACGCCCTGTAGCCTAAACGGCTTGACCGGTTTTGAAGAGTAAGGTGTCATTAAATTGGTTAATTTTTTCATTTTACATTCATTTTTAATAATTCTTTTTTTAGCTTACATAGTAGATAAAAACGATTTAATCTTTTTTAAAACTAACATTCATCGTATTTTAGCTTTCTGGCTCTTAGCGAGCACTCTAAACTTAACAATATGCTTAAAATTATTGCCTTTCGGGCTAAAATCTGTCTATATTTAATTTGTTTTGTTTTTTAATTTCCAAGAAACTTTATAAAACTTGAAATCTTTACTATGTGTTTTTATTTAAAACTAATTAAAACTACATAAGCTACTTAACTTAAATTACCAATAATCAGGGTGGTGAGCAATCTTATCGATTGGACCCCTTACTCTAAGCCTAAACTTACTACTTTAATATCTTACTTAAAACTGAGGAGGATGCTACGTAAGTAGCGCATCGCCCCGGGAGAACGTATCCACCCTCATCTCTTTCTCAAGCCAACAAAATTCGGTGAACTGCTTTACCGTATCGGCCTTGTCCCAATCCGAAATAGTGGTACTAAGACGGAGGAGCTCCTGAGCATTGGCGGCGTACCCGTCGTGGATGAGCCGATTAAGAAAAACCAAAAACCCGACTGACTATAAAAAAGATTAAAACATGTCATTTCAAGACTCTACGAAAAAGCCAACATCTTACCTCTGGCTCTGCTTAGCGAGGAGTTTTTCCCAAGCGATACAGACAGGACAGCCCTGCCCTTCTACGAATCGGCCGATACAACCCACCATCGAGGATAATACCAAGATGACCAACCACCTCAAAACACAAGAACATCCACACCCGGACTTGAACACCCTTAGGTCAACCCTGACAACGATGCATACTACGAATATGAATCCGAGAAGAAGTATACCGTTGGGCCCCTGTTGTTGAGCTAACACCTTTAAATATTAACTATTCGATCATTTGTTACCTAGCCTCAAGTCAAATTGTACTCGTATATACAAAAAGTTTAATAAAAGCAAATCTTATACCTTTAAACGAGCTAATCTTGTATGTATTTATTTATTTATTTATGTATTTATATAAATTTATTTCTGTGATCTCGGAAACGGCTCTAACGATTTCGCTGAAATTTGGTATATGGGGGTTTTCGGGGGTAAGCAATTGATCTAGATTAGGCTTATGTTTGGGAAAACGCGTGTTTTCGAGTTTTCATGCGTTTTGAGCTTATTTTTCTGACTTTACTGCCTTTTACTCGCCATTACACAAACAATTCTTAATCAATGCAAACAAAAAAAATACGTAGGAGAGCCAACACTTTAATAGTTATTTCAAGCCATCAATCAGCTTTCTATGTCCTCTAGAAGCTGTGCTACAACCTAAAATCTAACACGAAAAAAATAAATTTATTTTCTCAAATCGAATATTATCAGCAGCCGCGGTTCTTGATCGTTGTTCTGCTTTGGGGTGGTTTTGTGGCGCACATCGCACAAGCACGTTCATATGAAAAAAAAACAGCGACAATGTCTTTCTGAGGAAATGCGCAGATGGATGATGACGTGTGGTGTGGTGATGGACGGATGGTGGAGCAGCGTTGCCAACCAATTTTGACGAAAAAAAGCCTAACTTGAGAAAAAAAGATGCCTTTTTCAATAAAATAATGCCTAAAAAAATTTTTTATGTAAATTGGAACAATAAATCAAAAATTAAACACAAATATAACAAAATTAACAACAACAATTTTTATTTCCAAAAAAAAAACTTAAATTATGTATAAATCACAGAATAAATAGGAACAAAATTCATGACTTTAGTTTCATGAGTAGGTAGGTAAATAGCATTGAACAAAACAAACACAGTTTTAGTCCATCAGATCAAAAAATAAATAAATATTTGAAATAGAAAAAAGATGCGTTTTTGGAAACAAAAAAGCCTTAGCTAATGAAATAATGCCTAAAAGGCATAAAAAGCCTAGGTTGGCATCACTGGGTGGAGGTGCTGTATATAGAAATTGAGTTCAAGGATTTTGTTTTAATCTTATACCTTTAAACGAGCAATTCTTGTATGTATATATGCATATACTCTGAACTCTGAAGCGTGAGCGGTACCCTCGCACCTTTGAGTATCCAATGCTTTTATTAGCGTTGGAAGTCGCATAAGTAAGTAAATATCTGGGTGACCGAGATTTCCTCGGTTATTACTATTTATTGTAATTTTAAAAACAATAAACATTAAAAAAAATATATAAAATTGAACATACAAAAAACTTTAAGTCTCCTAAATGCCGGTAGATGTCTTACTTTTTTCCTTTTACTATGACGCGGACGGCAAGAAACGAGTGTTACGTGTTCGAATCCCGCTCGGTGACTTATTTTTGTTTTTTTTTTTATATGTTCAAGTTTATATATATATTTTTTTTAATTTTTATTATTTTTGAAATTACAATTAATACTAATAACCGAGCAAGGCTCGGTCGCCCAGGTACTGTAATGTAAAACAAGACACTCTCAAGTAGGTATAGCTAATTGGCAGTCGGAGGCTGCGCATATTTTTGTCAGATTGTGTAGGCAGTCTCCGATTGTCCATTTTTTATACTTGAAAGTATTTTGTTTTAATCTTGTTGAATCTTTTTTACAATCAGTCGGGTTTTTTGGTTTTTTAAATTATTTTTTTTATTTATTTATTTTTTATTTTTTTAATCTATATTTTTATATTTATTTGTTTAGCATATGACACTCCGGGAAAGAATACCATTTGAATGACATCTCACTCTTCAAAATCGGTCAAGCTGTTTGGGCTACAGGGCGTCACGTAGGAACGTACAAAGGATACGCGCGAAATAAACTTCCCGGTGTCCAGTCGGGTAAAAAATTAACTGTAGAGAGTAAAATCAAGAGTGCCACTTCAAATAAATAAAACAAAACAAAATAATTAAAACTTGTATAGGTACTACTTATTATATTACCTACTTATTGATTTCGTAGGTTCTCATTCTTCTTTGATCATGCCCGCAAGGAAAAACCTTCGGAAAGGGTTCACGTGTATGCGGATTCTATAAACGGGTGATTGATATCGAGAGCTGAAACCTTCCAATATTTGCTGTTCTATTGTAGCCTTGTTTCTTGAAATTCCAGGCGAGCTTTCCCTTACGCAACCTATTTAGGTAGCGAGAAGGATGTCCGATTATAACAAACAACTGACAGCGGGGTGACCCTTGTGCGACAATTTGGTCCTTTTTTCGAGGACACTGATACAATTTGTTGCTACTTTTTTTCCTTTTTGCTTGTTGGAAAAGGAAGTTTTCAAAAACAGTGATTTCAAAATAAAAATCTTTCAAATATAACGCGGCTCCCCATTACAACACTCTCATAGTGTAAAGCGAGCCAATAGTTGTTAAATATTGTCGAAAGTCTTGAAGACTCATATCAATGTTGAGATTGTTGGTCAATCAAATAAGTTTAAAAATACTAAAGGCAGTGATATGGCGGTGTTCGAGATTCAGGCTCCTAATAAGTATGATCAGATGACAAGCTATCAATTATGACGTTAGGTTAGGTTCGAGTGGCAGACCACATTAACTGCAAAGAAGGTGAAGAATAGTCTCCTCTTCCTCTTCGGCCATACAGCTTCTGCAGAAATCATTTGAGGGAAGGGCCAGCATGTGAGCATACCTCCCTATGATGCAGTGTTAAGTAATGACACCTACTAATGTGTTTATCATGAATCTTTCCAGTGTTGTAAGCTTTTTAGAGCGCTTGAGATTCAGCTTAGGCCAGATTTGTTTCGTGGTGTGGCACCTAGTGCAGTTTAACCACCTGCGATTAGTAGCACTTACCGCATTTTGTTTAATTAGGAGCTTGCAACTAGCGAGAGACATGTAGAGATTCTCCTTTTTCGGTAGAATTGACATAGTAGTGCCTTGTCTGACGAGTTCATCGGCCATTCCTGGAATTTCGCTATGGCCCGGCACTCATATAAGGTGAATATTAAATTGTTTCGCCATCTCGTTGAGAGATTTGAGAGATAAGAGGCAAGTGAGCGCAGTTGTGGAATTAAAAATGACAGAATCCTGGGATTTAATCGCGGCTTGATTATCGGTATAAATGGTGATATCCTATACAGATATTACATTATACCGTAGCCATGACAAGGGCTCTTTGATCGCCATGATTTCCGCCTGGAATACACTACAGTGATTAGGGAGGCTGAATGAGATTTGCAATCTTGAGAGAAAACACCCCCACCTACTCCTGATGTAAGGGTTTTGGACCCATCTGTATAAAAGCAGACGGATTCCATACGAGCGACAGATTAACACAGCAACAGCAACTTTGACAGAACCTTTAGAATTAATGTATTTTAATTACTTTGAACACATTAGCACAGCAACATCGACAGCGACATCAACGTTAGAGCCAATCCTAAATTCGGTTTCTCGCATTAGAAATTTGTATCGAATTGAAACTGAGGGAGGGTGTAATCAGTGTCTTTCGGAATGCATTCTATTGTATTGAGAATAGACGAGTGACTAGTTTGACGGCTGGTCCACAAAGGAGTTGCATTCATACGAGTGGCTGCGTTTGCTGCCGCTGGTTTGCAGTAGATTTCTAGCGCTAATAGGTTGAACATTACGTTCATTGCCTCTGTTGGAGTCGTCCTAAGGGCTCCACTAATGCACATGCCAATTCTGACGTTACTTTAACTGCAATGATGATGTGTGTCGGATATTTTCGTTTCCGATCCGCGAGCGTCACCAGTCGTCAGTTTGGCATTTCAATTGGAAAATTTCATTAAGCACTTTAGTAAAAAAGCGGAATGTTGGCTGACACGTGAATCATTGCAGTTTGATTGAAAAACATCGACAATGTTATACTTAAGTTATTACTATTGTATTTAATATAACTTTTGAATAAAGAATTTGAATTGACGGAATTACTGGAAGCAGCTTGCGTATGATCGGAATTATTATTATCATTACATTCACAAATCGCTGAAATGGAATTCGCACGTGAAAATGGAATGTAAAGAACTTGATATCAAATTTAGAGAAATGTACTGGTTACTCGGAAAACATTTCCAGTTCAGTACCGAGAACAAACAGCTTTTATAGCAAGTAGTGCTAAAGCATGTGTGGACCTAAGGCATAATACGGGTTTGTTGTACCAAGAAAACAAATGCCAATAATCTACAAACTTTTCAAAATAAAGTGCTCAGAGAACTTGTATTTACAAGCACCATGGTATATTCGAAACGACGATTTCCACAGTGATCTCGGAATTCCAACAATAGAAGCTGAAACTAGAAGCTTCGCGAGAAAGCATAGAAACCGACAAACTTTGGAGCAGATCAATTCATTGCGCCGACTACAAAGAACGAAACCGGTCGACTTGGCAAGATAAGATTAACCGCGTTTTGGAAAGCAACCTGCCAAAAGTTGTTATTTCGTGATAGAAAAATTTCTTGATCAGTTAGATCTTGGTTGCAGTATCTAACAATCTTTTGAAGGATGGTGTTTTTAGTCAGTAAAAATCTGACACTAGTACATATCTCATAGTGTCTTTGGAGGATTTTTACCTACCCTCGGGGAAAAAAAGAACACCAATTTGGACGGCACGACGCGACATTCGCCAGGTCAGCTAGTGTAATATTTATTTATCGTTTGCAACAAACAATCCATGGGAAATTCATTTGATCCATACTATTCGAAGAAGGGCTCATCAGTAGAGCAGAGACCGACCGTAGGAATCATAAACCTACCTTGCTTTACTTTTGGTGAGGCTTACAGTCAGGCGTGGACCACGGCCTCTATAAACATAAACCTACTATAAGTATATAAAATGTGGCCGTGTCATTTTATTCTTCACAATTTATGTACGATGTAACACTATCTTATAGTAATTATATACAACACCAAGTAGGACGTTAAGTTATTCCTTAAGCTGCCTAAAAAAAATCTACTAAAAAAAATAAACATTTTTTCGTCCAACCATTTAAATTTTACTATCGTATGATAACGCAGTTTGCATAACATAAGAATAATCGCATTTATAAGAGTTTTGCTTTTATATACCCTTTCGCATGCAAACATTAAAGTTATTAACATAATTTTAGTATTTGAATAAATTCAACTGTTTTGTTTTTGCCAGCACAGAATATATACCGTATAGTGTATAAGGCAAAAGGGAAGGACAAACTCATAAGGATCTCTCAAGTTCCTAATGCTTGGATTTTTTTTTTTGAAATTCTCATTTACTTTGCTTAGAAAAAAGAAAACAATTTTAATTTGTTTAACTATTATTACATGCGCTTTATTTAACTGCAACAAAGGCAAGACATTTACGCGAATTATAATTATACGATTATCTTTGCGAAATTAAATTTAATTAAATCAAAGAAGAAGTGGCGGAAAAAAAATTCATATTAAAATGAGAACAGGAAACAAAAGCCGGATTTTATGACTGACACTTTGACTTTCTTTGCTGGAAGTCGGACGAGTACCGTCGAAGGCAAGGGGAATATAATTCACGTGCTCATTATGCACGAAAAAGGATAATCGTTTAAATTTTTTTCTTTTTCTCTCTACTTATTTATGAGTTGTTTCGTTGTTGGCGATGTTTTCATGGATGGTGTTTGAAATTTTTGACAATTTTGTTTTTTACACGAGTTTTTTCTTTTCTCTCTAGTGCGAAGGGCAAATAATGTTTAGGATAAATAGTTTGTGCGCATTATTTTTTCTTGAAAAATCTTGAATTTAAAAGAGGCCAAGCTAAATCGGAGATTTTTATTATACAAAAATTACACTGATGTGTTGCTTGTCCAGTGCAAGTATCTATATAGCATCCGTTGGTCGCCTAGAACCCTAGGTCTTGAAACCCATTTTTGTAGAGTCATTGCCTGTGACCCGAGTCGCGTAAGTCGAAGTGAAAGACAGCAAGTCTCTATCATCGACTATGAAAGAAAATAATTATATCAGACGAATCGAAGAAAGTGGTTATAAAATGTTCGTTTTTGATTTATTTCCTTCAGAAGGTTAAAAAAGTTATTTTCATTCTTTGATGTTTTGCTGTTTTGACAATTCGTCTCCCTGGGTTTGACAAGTTTCGCTTCGGTCTTTAGGAGTTGATCGTGTTGTCAGGTTTGTCAGCAGATGTTTTACCTGAGACGAAGGAGGGCCGGGAATTCCATGAGTATGGGATTCGTTACTCTAGACAAAAACTGCATGGTGGTCTGGTGAGAGGCCGATGCGGTGAAGATGTTTTCTCAAGAGCCAGTGGGCCACTGAATATACCTGTTAGGATTCTCAGGTTATTTTTGTCCAGATTGATTAGGATTTTAGATTTTCTGGGGCAGAATTGGGAAAGAATTGTTTGGTGTGATTCAAAGTCTTTTATGCTGAGACCGCAGAAGGGTTCAGGTCCTATGAGTAGAGTTATTGCACCGTCCTTAGCTAATGAGTCTGCCGTTTCATTACTATCAAATCCGCTGTGGGCTGGGTTCCAGTGAAGAAGGACTAGTTTTTTTTTGGCAAGTTTGAGGCGATTCTCCGTTGATTCCAGAACCAGACCCTGACTTCATCTTAGAACCGTCTGTGTACCAGACCAGGTCAAGTCGTGATGGATTTGGTTTCCCAGTTTTCTCTTGGTACTCCATATTTGGCTCCATAGTGTTGTGTAAGGAAAAATGACCACCTTGACAGGAATAGGGGTCAGTGTTGTTCGAATGGAATCGTCGATGAATACTCATTTTAGCCTTCATTTGAACGTGTGTTTGAATAGGTGTTGCACCTAGGATGACATTCAGTACCATAATCGGTAAGTTGCTGTTCATTTCGCCACAAAAGAAAACTCACACAAAACGAATGGTTGTGAGAAGCTAGGCCTAGGGTCCCTCCGGACCTGTTGCGCCAACTATTTATTTTATAAGGATTAAGTGGACTTTTGTTTTACCGCTTACATTTCCTGAAGATGTTGGTATTTAATATACTTTGGTGCTACGATAGCTTTGGTGCTTAGGATAGCAACAGGGGTGATACAGCACCCCAGCGAAACAAAAATCTATCCATTTCACACATTCCCGCATTACCATCGCTCTCTTCTTTTCCCTATTCTCAAATTGATAACTAAAGTTTCAGTTCCGGGTAACAGGTTGTTGTGGTAGGTCGTACTTTTTGTTTTACATGCATGTCTGTCTGTCTGTTGCTGTTTATGTTATAATTATTTTTTTAGGTTTTGTTTTAAATAGCATAATTTTTTAGTTCAAAATAGCTTAAACTTAAAAATAAAACTATGGAAAAGTATGTGCAAGAGGTTTGCGCAAATATTTCAGATGACGATGATGAAAAATGCGAGTTGCCAATGTGTCGAGAGCACCGCGTTGAAATTAGCATAAACTATTTTAATTTAAAAAAAAAAATACTTTGTCGTAAATTATCCCAAAAATGTAGTTAAATTAGTTTTGCGTATGAATTAAATAAAATGTTTTTAAAAATAAAAGTTAAATTTTGATTTAATTTCTTATTATTTATTAAGGTTGAATACGTTGGGGTGACAGCTCACCCCTGTTGCTATTCGCGTATGGAAAAAGTGTGTTGCTATCCTAAGGTTAAGAAACTCTCAGCTGCCATATCGGACGTTTTACGTTTTTCTGTCTTTCATATGAAGAGTCACGCCATACTGTGCGATATGGATATATCTATGAAGTAGATAAGCTCCAAAGGTATTTTGTGAAAAGAATACTGCGGAAGAAGGTCACTTGTATACTTTGGACTTTCATCTTAGGTACATAAGAAGGACACTCTTTGAGTACGGGAGCTATCGGCTGCCGCATCAGCTTACCTTAAAACTGATGCAAAAGGAATTGCTTTGGGTACAAAGTTTGAATAAATTGAGTGCAGACTTTAATATTAGCTGGAAAAACGCCAATATATCACAAATGGAATGAAACTATAAGAGAGCAGAATTGTTAACCAAATTAAAGTCAAGTTACCTTTTGAAAAAGATACAAAGAGCGAAGGAAATTGAAAGGTTTTATAGAAACTTAGATTTTAACACCGGTTCTAAGTACTTTACCGATACTGAAGATCAAACTAAAATTATGTGGATTTTTAAGGCTCAGTGTGACTTAATTGAACTAAATGCAACTACTTTTAAAGCAAAGATGTCAAGAAACTGCTCCTTATGCAATTTAAAAGAAATCGAAAATATACAGCATTTAATAGGAAGATGTCCTATTCTTACAGAATTTAGGTAAAAATACTTTGAAAAAATATACTTATTAGAAGATGAGGTAGCTGCTACAAATACCTATTACATAATCCCATTCACATTTTGGGCAATTACTCAAATATTCAATATACATTAAAAGCCCTTTAATTCGGAATTATTTAATTCGGAAAACTAGTTTATTCGGAAAAAAAATTTCTGAATAAATAAGAGTTTTGCATTTTTTTTTATGTAAAAATTAAATTAAATAAGCAAAAATTAAATAATGCAATGATTGAACACGTATAGGTAGCAAATAAACCTCAAATATATAGAAGTCGGAACAAATCATTGAAATGTATTTTGTCCCGGCAATTCACATATAAAAATCGGAAAAAACTATACAATAATAAATTTTATGTATTATTTGCAATTTTATGTTAAAAACATTGTTTGTTTTAAGTTCCTGCATTTTTTTTATCAATTGGAACGTGATTTAGTGCATTAAAAAAAAATCTCTCATTAATTCGGAAAATTCGTTTATTCGGACTGACCTTAACGAGCTTTTACTGTATATACTAATTAACTGAATCTTGAGGCTAAAGCTGCTATAAATTCCAAGATATAGCGTTTTAAGTAACTATGCTGTATGGTATTACCCTGTATTGTTCGGCCCCGGACTTGAATACCCTGAGGTCAACCCAGACAACGATGCGTATGAATGAATCCGAGAAGACAGCTACAATTTATGTAGTAAAAATTTAAGTAAACAAACATTGCATATCGTTACGCCATCGTTGTTGAGTCAACTCCTTTAAATATTAACTATTCGCTACCATTTGTTACCTAGCCTTATGCCAAATTGTCGTAACCTTTAGTTTAAAAACACCGGCCAAGTGCGAGTGTCACGAGGTACGGATTGTAAAATGTACGGATTTACATATATAAAGTATGTATTTAGCTGCATTGGTTTATATTTGGATTTTATCTTCATTGACGAACCTTGTGATACACAATATTTTCCAGTTTGTTATTAGGTGGAAGAACAAATAATGTGGATGGTTTACCGACACGTTAATATGCCACGTACAGTTGACCATGGGCAAAACATGTATTTTTAAATTTCAGACCACAAACACTCAATTGACCTTGTGATTTGTTAATCGTCATGGTAAATGGGTGAATGTAAGACAAATGGGAAATTGAATTATAGTTTAAACTCAAGGGGAAGGGGCACATCGGTCGGGATCATCGGTATCCTCGGAATGAGAGCTTCCTTCTTCAAAACACATTGATCATCAGTTTTCTTATCACCAAGCCCGTTCCATTGCATAGTTTTGGCTGGTTTAGATTTCGAAGCAAGATGACTACCGAGCCAACCTTGAGTTGTAAATTGTGCGGTGCTAAGCCAGGAATATGCAAGGAGTTTACAAATTCAGTTGGATAGTTGGTTGCCAATAGATTTGAATGAATTCAAATTGCCTACCATGTATCTGATGCTGAATTAGAAAGTTTAAGTTTTTTATTCTTAGCCGCTAAAATTACTCGCTTAATCAACCATTCGTTATTTTTGTGGTTAGCAACGATGTCCGGGAATACTTTATTGATATGTTCGTCTTTCGATGAGACAAAATTGCAAAAATTCGAAGGAAATAAAATCAATCCGCTCAATTCGTCGACGTCAGGAACACGGCCATTACCGATAGTCAGCAATTGCTTTGAAAAATCTGGAGCAGATTGATCGTTCAGCAATGCAACTCTCACGTTTGCTATCAGCTGACGTTTCTCACATAGCGCCACAGATTTGATGATTTGAGGCAAGCAAAGTCGGATCTCTTACGAACACTACATTCATTTGAACTATTGGGTCTAATTCAAGCCAATCATGTTCAAAAGTTATATTAAATACAATAGTAATAAGAGTGACATTGTCGATGTTTTTCAATCAAATTGCAATGATTTACGTGTCGGTTAACCTGCCACATTTTCACTGAAGTGCCTTTTGGTACACAACATTTGTTGTTCTATTAAATATATATATGTATAGTGCGTACACGTACATAGCGGGAGGTTTGCCAACATGTGGCTAGCCACATACAATTGACCATTGGGACAAAAAATCAATTTTTTTTTTTGATCTAAATTATATTGATCATGTTCCATTGGTCAAAAAATCAATCTTTTTTTTCGATTCGGATCACTGTTTGCAGATATCGATATTTTTTTCAGATTTACACACACTACGACAATAACCACTATACTTTGCAAATCTGTTTTACGTCATTTTAAGAAGTTGTCTTTTAAGGCAAATACGCAAAGTTTCGTGAAAAACAAAATAACGAAAGACATAAATTAATAGCTATGGATATGATTTCGGAGGAATTATTATCCTCATTATCTTCCTCGTCATCTGAAGACTACAATTCACCAAAAATACTTCATTTGTATGTCCAACAGGGGGAACATTTCATGTCACATGTTCCATGAGCAGCGTAAAATCTGGGATCTGAAAGAGATTTCTGGGGGTCCCAATGGAAAACGACATGAGAAACATGGGAATTCAAGATTGAAAAATCATCCTGATCTTAATTATCAAGAGCCTGAATCTCGAACACTGCCTGCCTCACGTATTTTTACCTACACATATTTGATTGACCTGAACATACCACAACAAACAAATCTCGCAAAAAATTGTCACAATTTAACATAAACATAAACGTCATCTATCATGAGATGGTGTCGCAAAATCGTTCCATACAAAATGTACCTATGGGAAAATTAATTTTCTTCATATTTTTTTTTGTCGTAGATTTTTCGGGAATTTTCTTTTTCTTCTTGTTTCGCCGGAGACCAGTCCGAATTGTTGGCTTTCTGTCCAGGCTTTCTTGAGTTATAAGATTAGATACTAACATCACTTTCTTTTATATGTATAGAAGATTACTGTACATGGGAATCCTTTTTTCGTCAAGAAATTGCGCCCCATTCCGAAATTACCTTTCCAATTAAAGGTGTTAACCATAAGCTTATGTCTCCGTGGTCATTGCAGATTTAACTGTTGAGCGAATCCAAATCCACCATGACCATGTCCCACAGTTGCAGTGTGGTTCTTTGATGCCGCATTTGCTTGCACTTCCATGGCTGATGGCAATACCACAACCAGCCATGTTGCATCACATTTAGATGGATGGTTGCAGATGGGTTTTCTTTTGTGAAGAGGTAACTTTGTGCCTTGCATTCCTTGTGCCACTTGAAAAGGAATGAAAGCCAACCAATTCGCCATCAAAAACAATACACACACATATTCGTATGCAGTCGTACGACTCTTCCATACGTGCGTGAGTGAGTAGGTACACATCGGGTAATTGAAGAGGTCCTTTCATGTACACGCTTCCACTCAAACAGCGCAGAGCTGTACGCGGTATACGTTGTTGCAGTTGTTTTTGTATCTCAAACTTTTTGTACTTTATTTTTGTTTCCTTTGATAAACTTTTTCGCACCGTGTGTGTTTTTTGTTCTCTTGTTTCAGCCGCCATTGTCAGAGCTAAAACAAAAATGGTTGCTGCTGCACTAAAAAAGAGGCGAAAACTTGTTAGCCCCAGCGTCTTTTCGCATATAACTACATTATGTAGGCGCATTCGTTTCGTAGTTCAGTAGGACTTCACATGGCGATTGCATCGTGACCGACTGTGAAAATTATCATATTCGCACGCCCTCTCCCGTTCAAACATACATTACGCGGCAATGGGTTGTGTAACACTTGCAAATTTGTATTTTTGTTTTTAGAGTGGGTCGAGCTCGAGACGCCACGCCGACCATATGTCGGCACGCTGCACATGAACAAATTAATGCGGCAATAGTCGACTTAATGCAAGTTGCCGCTTACCTTGTTGCAATTGTTTTTGTTGCAACATGAAGTGTCGTGATTGCGGATAAATTTGATTACAAATTGGAACGCGTGTAAAAGTGGATACAATTATTGAATTAGAGTCATAGACACCTACCTGTATTCGGTCTTCGGCCAGTCCGGTTTTCATCGACAGCAATTCTCTGGCGCTGACGTCGGGATAGTGTGCCTCTTTGAACGCCTTCTCCAACTCTTCCAACTGATTGCTAGTGAAAATCGTCCTTCCGTGTCGCCGTTTGTTCTTCTTCTTGCCACTACTGCTACCAACTAGGCCACCGGGTCCGGAACCCCCTCCATTGCCGCCATTCCCATACACACTGTCATGATGATGATGCGGATGATGATGGTGGTGGTGGTGATGGTGTCCAGCCGCAGCCACAGCGGCCGCATGATGTGCGCCAACTAGCGCAGCAGCAGCTGCCGCTGGAGAATGTTCCACTGGCGAAATGCCACCACCAGTGGGTAGTCTGAGAGTTGCATTCGATGTGGTAGATCCATTGCCGTTGCTGCAGTGCTCATCACTGCCATTGAGACTGTTGTGATAGTCGTTGCGCGATTGCTCTGCAAAAAGAAAAGACAATAGATATAAGCATAGGTAGACTTCCCTTTTAAAGAATATAAAAGATTTCTGTAATCCTTTTGCGAGAGATATCAAATATCAACACCTTTCTATCGGATTCTCTTTTTGAGGATTTGGCAAATATCAGAATGACATTTCTTGGTAACCCCTCTATGTAGCTGCCAAGGAAAATGTACCCTTTCTTTGTATAATCTGTGCAAAATCTCCTTACAGAAAGGACATGTGCTGCGATAGCAATTTGAATTTTTATCGAAAGTGTATTTACTTCTACTTAACCCTAATTTTGATGAATGAGAAATAGGTTCAAATAAAAAAGTGGGTATGCCGTATTGTGACAACAAAATGAATGCACAAAAGGACACCGTATAATTTAGGCAAATTCGTTTACGATGAATATGGGAGTCGTCTTAACACAGTTTTGCTGCACAATGCATGAATTGCGAAGGACAATTCATGCAGAAAGAAGTGGGCGTTTTGTTACTTGCATTTGTGGCTTTTGTTGTAGCGCAGGATTTAAAGTGCGTGTGTGCGTTAATAAAAGAGAAAATGGATACCCGCTCGGTTGAGTGTTGAGTCTCGATAAAGGGGTTCTTTATTTGGGTAATTCTGAGTAATTGACTTTGATTAAGTAGTTCCGTTTGGAATGTTCGCACATTGACAGTTGGAAAAGGTGCACAGCGCACGTGCAAATGTATTCAGAAATACCTTCGTATTTGATGGTAAACATGTCTGGTGTTAAAGTGCTATTTCAGGATTGGATCAACTTATTGTCGAGCGCTATAGACGATGATCGGTTTTACCAGTAACAGAGTGTTGTAATGGAGTGCGCCACAATGGTACCCGGCCACTGTGAGTACTTAATTTCTGGCTGGCTTTATTGAAACCTATAGAGGTAGTTCCGGTTTTCATACATGAACACTTACGTCATACATACTAGACAAACGAGATGGTGTCAGACAAATAATATATATAATGATACTCTACAATAATTAAGCTCAACAAGGACTTCCTATGTTTATTAAGCGCTTAGAGGCTCTTTCTTTATTGAAAGCTGTTTTTTGCTGGAGACTTATTGACAGCTAATTATAGAATTACTGCTCTTATTTTTTAGTTTGCCAACCATGGGTGGATCTACGTTTGCCATTTTGTTTTTACATTGGGAGGACATGTCTAAAGCACTTCTCATAGTAAACTCTTACATTTCTTACTTCTAATCCGGTTAAATTCCCGGACTTAGGCATAAAGACATAGGTTTTTACCGCAACACGTCTTGTTGTCCATACAATCCTAGCCATTTAAGTTTAGTAATAGCAATCTATTCCACTTGTTTTATAGTACTTTAAAGCCCCGACCGGTATTCATTGCACCTTCTCCTCCAAACACCTTCTCTATTAGACTGGATGTAATCCTTGCCATGAGCAGTTTTGAGAAAGCGATTGAAAAGAACAATTCTTTGTCTGACCACCAAGCTGGTGTCATCGCTGAAGTTTAGCACTGAGCCTACGTAGAGTCAAAGTCATCAACCACAGGAACCATGTACCTATGTACATGTACCAAAAATTAGGTACAAAATAAATTTTTTGTTTCGAATTTCCGGGCCCCTCATAAAAGCTGGGTCCGGGGGAATCCCCAAAGGGTCCAACCAGTATAGCTTATGGAAAGTGACCAATAAGCAGTGTTGCCACAAAGTTATAATGGTATATCCCAGTGATACTAGATAATCCCTTTTCGATGGACGTTATCCCTTTTTGTTAGAATAAAAAAAAAAAAAAAAATGGGAAAATAAAATGAACGCTTTTCAAACAAATTTTTTTTTTTCAGACTACATATTATTTCTTAGCAAACAATAATAAAAATTGCCAAAATTTACAAAACTCGTTTCTGGTACCCAAACAAAGATGGCTGCTTTATCACTAGAATGTATTGTCTTATACTTCTATGTAAACTATTTTGGTTACAAATTTCGATCGCATTAATAAACAAATAAAATTAATTCAGAGCATTTAAAAATAATACAAGCCCTTTAATTAAGCGTGGAAAATGATTTTAAGTTGTGAGTTAATGTGTCATTTGTTCAGTCAGCTCTTCTGCTGAATTTGCGTCATATTGCAAAAGGTGTGATCGTTTCAACAACCCAACGATTGAAAGTAGTTTTCGTGGAAAGACTTTAAACAAATCGTTTTGAAAGCTGAAATATGTATGGGAAAACTTCTGTTTTCGATGAAGTTTTCGAGTACTTTCGCGATAACTCGGTTTTCAACTCGGTGTGAATAGGATATTAACCTAAGGGTTCGGTTCACTAGTTTTGAAAATCGTTATTATATGAAACTTGTAACTATGAAAGAAAACTCCTTTCTTTCGGTCCGTTGCAGACATTGACAGTAGGCACTTGGCAGCAGTGATGAGACTTGAGGAAAGCGAAACGGTGGTAGATAGCCTTAAAAAAAAGGTGGTAGAAAAGTGGTAAGAAAAAGGTGTTACATGGTAAATAATTCATTTATTCAAATATTCATTTAAAAAACAAACAGGGAAATAAAGTAAACATAAATCAGTCATTTCTTATTATTAATCTAAATTATTTTTAAAAAGAACATTTGTCTTTCAAAACAAATAAAATTATTATTTCGTATGGCAACCGTCTGTGAATTTATATTTTGTAGCATATTTTACGAATATTTCCAGGGGTTCGAAATCTTCCCCGTTCCCCAGAAGTTCCTTGTCAGCTAACGCGTTGCGAACAGTATTATTTAATTATTATTTGTTATTTAAAAAACAGTGGTATTTATTTTTTTATTCATTTTTTATATTTTTTAGATGTGACAATTTACGTCCAGTAGCTGCGCTACTATGAGGTAAGCACAATTTTGTAACATGTATAATGAAAGGTTTTTTGAATGCAAGATTTCCCATGCCATCTTTTAAATTTTGAATTTAAATTTTGAAAGAAATACAGAAAAAACGCCATAGATTCAACTCATCATCAAACACAAAATATCAAAACATAGCAAAACACCCTTGCACAAATACCTATACAGTCAAATAATGAAGTATTGGCACAGTAAATGGTGTCGTGTACCTACTGATCCGGAAGTTTTTGCTGATGCAATTCTCAGAGAAAAAGACTGATAGCTGAGTGTGTATGGGCAAAAGTAAGGCGTACCTATCAGTAGGTATAGTAAATAGTAGGTACAATTTTCAATTTAATACAATGATGGAAAAGAAATATTATTAGCGAATAGCTATGATTAAAAGGTGGTAGACTTAGGGTTGATTCGATACCAGGTCAGTACTGATATCAGTACTATTTTCAGTACTTGCAACAGGGTATCGATACCCATGGAGTATCGAATAAAAAGTATCGATACCTACTCGTATCGAAACAAATGAGTCCTTCTTACTTTTTTCAACAACAATCAAAAACAACAACAACTATGTGATGAATGTTATGTTGTCTGGTGGCTGGATCACTTCATACTTAAACGGGGGGAATTAAACAACACAAATATTTGTAGTATATTTGTTATTCAGATAATAATTAAAATATATAATTATATAATGTATACAAAAAAAATTCATTTTCAGGAATTTCGTTCAAAAATATCAGCTATTCCAAATGTTTGCCGCTTAGCCGATTTCTGCTCTTGGAGATGATTGTCCCTACTTTGGAAAAAAGTCGAGCACCAAATATGCAAATTCCTTATGAGTATTTTGGATGGGTTTGAAAGATGTAGAGTGTGAACTATAAATGGGATTGAGAGTGATAGAGTATTGTATTGAAATGAAAATGATTTCAGGTGTATATATTGGTGTTTTGGTTATGCATAAATGAATGAGAATGAGAAAACAAGCTACTGTACTAATTCGCACGTTAACGTGGTGTACCGTGTACAGCATGTACATTGTAGCAATACAGAAACACACTCATACAGATAAAGGGCAAGCGTATTTTCGCATAAAGAGTAAAAATAATAATTTTGATTCGATACGAGTACTTTCATTCGATACCTACTTGAATCGAATCAGAAAGGTATCGATACCAATTGTACTTGTATCGAATCCAAAAGTATCGAGTATGTACTCGTATTTACTTGGATCGAATCAACCCTAGGTAGACTTCGAGTTCAGGTTGGTAGAATTTCCGAAATTGTAAAAAGTGGTAGAAGTCCCATTACTGCTTGGCAGTGCCAATGCCAAGCCAACTTGGCAGGCACAGCGTGAGAGCGGAGAGGCAGCATGGTTGCATGGTGGAAATATTGAGAACATGAGAGAAACTGTTATCGGCTGTCATCAGTGCTCTTTTATCGTGGGATTTCTTCTTTGTTTTTGGGAATTTCGACGTCGGAAAAGCCTTCCGTGGCAAAAAGCAAAAGCTACAAAAAAACATTCAAACCAGATTTTTTTTTTAATTTCATCAAAATATCTACATTTCACCATGATAATCAACTCGTAAATAAAGATTTTTAGTATCAAGATTTTCTAGTACGTACAAAAAGGTAACAATGTTAACAAACTGCGATTAAGATTCTTCACAAAAAGTTACATCCAGGGGATTATTTAAAAGGCGAACAAAAAAATACCAGGTTTCGTGGGACAAATAAGGATAGAGTACTTAAAACACTGCCTGTCCATCGTATGCGACGGATTCTTTGGGACTGCTCGTTCCGAGGGGCCAATCCTAATGTATATTTCTTGATTTCCACAATCATTAACATCCCTTCATTAGAATTGGTTGACAGTTAAAAAATAATGGGTTTCTATTCAAAAAAGGCTTTTTAAAATTAATTTTAGGAAATCATTTTGTGAAGCCCATGCTATACAAAGGGTTTTATTCTTCAACAAAGATCTAACTAAGTTTTTTGACATTTAGTTTGTTTAAAGTGTACAAAAATCAGCTTAGCCTCTGTTGACGCATTCAATAGAGGTTGATGTTGCTTGTAGACACTATACACCGCTACCTACGCCGGCCTAAGCGATCAAGCCGTCCCGGGCCCGTGATGTATTGAGCGCTCTTTTATATTTCATTTTAATTAAAAAAAAAAACTTATTTTCAATTGTGTATCATGTTTATTATTGAATTAATAGTAACGAATAATCTTATTTTTATAGTTTTTTTTTTGTTTTTCAACAGCGCCTGCAGATGTATGTTTGCTATGCACTTAAATTGCTGCAAATGGTAGTCTTCTGGAAATATATCCTCAGGAAGCGAGTTCCAAAGTTTGCTTGTCCTGTAACAGAAGGAGTTTTGGAAAGTTGATGTCCTCGCGGTTGTCAAGTGTACTGTATGGTCATGAGCATTAGCAGCCTGTCTTGTTGGGCGCCCAAAAGTTGCATTTCGAGGGATAATGTCTTTGAGTTCCTCAGAACATCTACCATGGAAGTACCTGTAGAACAAGCATAGGTCAGCGACTTGTCTTTTGTGCACCAACGGTTGTAGATTCGATGTGAGTGTAGGGTCTCCAATGAGTCGAAATCTAGTTTTTCTGGCATTTGATTTTCAATGGACAGTGAGGCCAAACTAGTTAATCTTGTTTGAGACATTGTATAGACCGCAAGTACGTTTTCCTCATATTTTGTTTAGAAAAACTGCATTCGCCACTTACAAGTTGCAACGGTCGCTGCGATATCTAGGTGTTGCGATGTAACTGTTGAAGTTTGTGTTTTTAATAAAATTTAATATCTCGATAGGCGTTGCCGGATTGTCTTCGAGATAGTGTTGCAGACCTAAACTTTCATTGCCACTTTTCATGTCAAATTTTGACATGCCGACATCATTATGACGTAAACATTTGTCACTACGTGTTGTCGCTTGTCAAGTGTCTGGTCACTTGGGCTCTTGTAGCGCACTGTCACGCTAGACAAACGAGTCACTACCGAAACGTGACACGAAAAATGACACGTGTAATCCTATTAGATTGTCAAATTTTAACACTACATGAAAAAATCTTCTGTTACCACTAAGAATTAATTTTAGAATGCATCAGATTCATAGGAACACCTCGACCTTTCCATTTCGCTTTGACCTCAAATTTGCCCCCACATTCCTCTTCTCCAGCTACTCCAATATTAAGCCGTCATTATGAAAATGATCCCTATACACTCCAATATACACAAACATTATTTGAGAAGAATTTCTTAATAAAAATTCCGCAAATTACCCAATTATTTCGAAAATAGCTTTTCTTCATACACAACAACGCTCTTCGTTTCTGTACGTACGTCTTCAACTGAAATCCAATGGTAGTATTCATCAGAATTTCCTCAACTCTCCCCGTTTCCCTCACTGACATATTATTTTCCACATTCCACCTTATATACGCAGTGAAATCCAAGAAAGAACGCTAACAGACATGGTACGTACAAGGTACGAGCATACGTACTTCTGTCTGAGTGGTTTGTTAGCAGCCATCATTATTTCCGAGTACCTACCTTACCTACTCTCTATACCCGGTCCATAGCCCCCTTGTGTATTTTGTAACACTACTACCCCATAGTTACGGAGATTGGATATCACCATCATCTTCATCCCCCCGTCTATAGAAAATTCAGCCAAAAGAGGAAACTAACAAAAGTGCGCAGCGCAAAATATTAGTCAACAACGATCCACCATTCCCACTTGCCTGGTGAATGGAAAATTGTAAACATCCCCAATCAACCCCCGTTTAGAGTAAACGTCTCCATTTTTTTTTTTGTTGCCGTGCTTATTTTGCCGTTTTCAAATATTTAAGAGATCCTTCTGCTGGTGATGTGTGTTCATGTTTATATACACGCTACCTAGGATAATTTGAATTCAGCATCCCCTGCTGGGTGATTTGCAGCAACCATCCGGCAGCGAATTTAAAGTCGTCTAATAGACATATCGCGTGTAAAATCGTAAATTGGCAATTTCGCGTATATCCTGTCAACGGGAATTTCCTATAGTCGATTTTTTGGTTCTTGGTACCATTCATCCGCAGGACATCGTACGATCGGCGCGGGCGTGTGCTTGTTTGAAATTCGAAGATTCTATTCCATTGAAATTATATTTTTTTCGTTGTTCGGTATGGAAGTGCGTGGCAAAAAGGAAAATGGTTTGTTTTGCGCAAGGATACAATTTGAGCTGTTTTGTAGAATGTTATGTTGTTGGTATGAACTTGGGTATTTCAAATGTGCGAATAGGATGGGGTTTTAATTGCGAATACACTTTCTGTATACTGAATACATATGTACAGTGCGCCTCTGTATAAATTACTAAAATGCCATACTTACGCGACGATGATTGCGGAGGATGTGATACAATAATATAACTTTAATCCACTCAAACAAAAAATGTGCAAGACTGGTACAATTATTGTACATTGCGGGTTTGATAGCTTAGGACACATTTTTGTTAAAATTTTCAAAGCCAATTTGTCCAAGTTGATTGACAGTGCCACTGTGTTTAAGCTCTATTGTACTGAGATTTCGTTGATGGAATACAATGAAAGATGTTTGGGATTTTTATATAAGATGTATATAGTCATAAAATAAGATAAGATATAGTTACGCAGTGTGTGTGCACTGTGATGAAGGGTTCACCCACAATAGGTAATAACCTAACTTATGTGATAGAGAGACTGCCGGTATTGATACTCTGGTATGAATACCATGGTATAACGAATACCAGTACCCCTGGCACACACATTTTCTTAGTATATAGACTGACAACAGTATACTTTGACATTTGTGTTGTCGGGAAAATAATTATTTTTAATTATGATATTGTGACGAAAATCGACTTTTCTTAATTGTACCGAAATTAAAATTAATACTAAAACGAACAAAATTGTTCTTCATTTTTGGAAAGTATTAAACCAAACTCAAACTGTAAGAAGAAATATTTTTGTAAAGCCAAAAAAGGTAATTTTATTAAATTTAAGTAAAATAAACTCTTCATCTGATTTATTTCAAAAATTACAAATTGTATAAAAAATAGTACTGAAACTTGCGAAGTGGTAATTGCGTACTCCGGAAAGTCAAATAGTACTGACTTCAGAACAATAGGAAGCCTTTTTACAACTATTATTATGAATTTGGAAAATTCATTTTTGAATTATTTTATATTATAATAGAATTTGAAAGCTCACGACTGAGAATTGAAGCAGCAAACATCAAGGAGAGACGATTTCGTAGTGATTGGTCGTGGTCGACTTTTACGATTGTATGTGTCTTTCTGAAATGTAAACATTTTTTTCTTTTATATGGAGTTTTCTTTAAATTGGGAACCGGTTTGTAATTTTCAAAAATTGTTGATTCCTGTTTACAAAAAATAGCAAAACGGACATGCGCTGTCAAAAAAGCTTCGAAGACTTCCCATTACAGGGAAATTAGCGCTACAATCAAAAAGAGCCTAGTAAATAGGGACAGGGAGGGTTGCCATATTTTGCTCGCAGTTCGACGGGACTCTCTTTACAAGAGAGTCCGCCTTTTCGTTGCTTTCGATCCGTATGTGCCCTCGTACGCCTGATTGTCCAGTGCTATGTTTATGGATATGACATACATTTCGTTGAATTCATATTACATTTGTTTTGAATCGATAAATATATATTTTAGATATTACAATACTTTGAATGCAATGCTATTGGTGGCGTCATTTATATTTCACACGGTAAGTAGGTAAGGAAGCAAGTTTGTTAGTGCATAAATATAACAGGTAAAAGTGAATAAAAATACCTTTTGAAACTAGGTAAATGGATGAGGACATAATTATTAATAGTCTAAATCTTTCTTCAATAATGGAGAAAGCTGCACATGGAAATATTGAAGAGGTAAGTGAAATGTTAGGTTTGTCCAGGCCAACGAAACATATCATAAACATTTAATAAATCTTTTATAAATATTTCATAAACATTTCATAAACAGAAAAAAATGTTTATGAAATATTTCGTTGTTTTGGACGCCAATGAAACATTTATGAAATGTTTCGCAGTTTCCCATTCGTGACGGGAAATAATTTTTGTTCCACAAGTTTCCGGGCAGAAAGTAGTTTCTTTTTGAAGTTGCTTGAATATAAAAACAAAAATATGAAAAAATCATCAAAAATCATTCATCAAATTATTTGAACTTAATCGAGTTTTTTTTGTTTTAATTTGTTTATGATAATGAAGCACGCTGCTTATAACCCTACGGCTTTAGAGATCGTCATTATTTAGTGCAAAAATGCATAAAAATTAAACACTTCATAAACATTTCATAAACGTTTCATCGGCGTCCAGATTGAAAGAAACATTTAAGAGATGTTAAAAAAATATGTTACTATTCCTTAGTACACTTTGAAACCAACTGTCTTCAACACCTCGCAGCTAGTTGCCCCTGAATTAATTAGGTACACAATTGCTTACTTTTAGGGGCATTCTTTCGAAAGTAGGTTCTAACGTAAGATGATAAAATATTTGAATACGTTACCATGACAGTATAGCGGCGACAAATTGAATTCCATCAATTAGCATTTTGTATGTGGACTTCTTAACTTCATTTTAACAGTCTTAATGGCGATATACCCACGATTTTATGGGCATATGTATGGCACAGTACCTTTCGAATGATAGTTTCATTCCTCTCATTTTATAATAAATACTAAAAAAGTGTACGGAAACTTCGGATGTTCGCGTATTAAAATAATGGTACTATCTGATTTGAAAGTGCAATCACCTTACTTTTCTACGTACCAAATACAAATTGTGAATAATTTTTTAGACTGCGCAATCGATCGGGAAGCTCTGGCTTATGCAGATACTATTTTACAAGCAAATACACTTGGGAGCGCAGATTTTGTTTCAACGGCATGTATTTTAACATATAGGTATATTCAACATTTATGTACATTATAACTGCTGTACCTATATGAACTGACTGCTTTTTTATAAATCATGCTAAAAGCGTTTTTTTGGTTTTGATAATTTTGTTTATTATTATTTGGATATTTTGTATTAATTTAAATTAATATAACGTATTTTGTTTAATTTGTATAATTAGTTTCTAATAAATTTAATTAAATATAATAAATACTTATTTGATACCTTCAAAATTAAGTAAAAGGACAACAAAGGACTGCAAGTGAGTATTCATCATATCGACAACATAGGCAATTTCATTCAACAGAACAATAAATAAACAATTGACTTATTATTTTTATTCACTCAACAATTCTGTTGTTGAATCAAAAAATTAAAATGCTAGAGCTGACAAATTATTTCTATGTAACCAACTATCTTTTTATAGATTCAACAAAACACAACGGCAGTGCTGAGAAATTATTTCTGTACAATCAACAACATTTGCCATTGACTTAATAGAATATAATTGACAAACAACTTTATAATTATTAACAATTTTTTTTGTTAATTTGACAAAAAGATAAATTCTAAATTGATAAATTTCTTTGTAAATGCAACAGGTTTGGAAAAAGAAGAAACAATAGTAGAATTGACAAATCTCTTTTGTCAGATTAACAACATTTTGATTAATTTTAGAAATTTGTATAAACGATTTTTGTTAACATTTTTATTTTTTTTACTATCACAACAAACGTTTTGAAACATGATAAAACTTAATAATATTTTGCCAATCTGATAAAAATATTTTGTTGAACGTAGGTATATTGAATAATAGAATCGTTGAATCAAGCCTCATTTTTATCAGGGTTTTATTTTCAGTGTAGCATATCTAAGCAATGTTCCACAAGAATTTGACAGTAATTTATGACAAATGTTACAAGTAGGTAAGATGTGAATAGAAATGAAACTGCATACCTGATATTTCACTATTAATTTGGTTGATAATTTTTAAACATCTTTTATTAATACAAACAATATATCGCCAAAAACTAATAACTTCAGATCACTAAACTTCACTGTAGACCGTTGAAAGGTGTCTTCCATTCCAGTTTATTGCCCGAACCATTTTAAAAAGAAACTCGAACACCAGCAAATTGTTTTCAATTAAACTGGGTAATAACGTAATTTCGTAACCCAATTTAACATTCATTACCCTATACGAATGCAAACACACACACAGCACACATCACACGTCAAGTATAGGACACATATCGCCCCCTTTTTTAATATGTTTGCAATGTAACGGTAACCCCTTTTTTTATTACCCTATGCACATGTACACTCGTATACTAGTCCAGCATTTATTTATGTATCCTTTTGTGCCAAATAAAAACACGAAATTAGAAACATACCATTCGTTCGTAAAAAGTGAAATAATATTAGTCGAACATACATTTTGACACCCTTTGCTAAACCAGTCCAAAGACGAAAAAAAAAAAAAAAAAAAAACAACAAAATTTTACACCCCATTTTCAAAGGACGACATGATCCTCATATATACCTTCATCTATGTAGAGAACTATACCCAACGAGTGTATAACATTTTTGTTTTCTGGTGGTAGGCTGTTTTCAAATATTTATTAACCCATCAGAACGTGCAAATTGCGTTTTGGGTGTGCGATAGCGCAATGATTATGGTGAATTTCTTATATCTACTATCCATGGGGGTTACCAACCAACAACCCCCTCCTTAACACGCTAAGTGTGTGCTAACAAATTTTACACGGGTAATATTCAATTTAAGCGAAAATGTCTCTTATGGTAAAGTTACTCTTATAGGAAACCCAAAAAAAGACAAACTTGGATCGCCACTGTGGAAAGAAATAAAAGTGTCGTCCTTCTGCGTAAAGTTGTTGAGAGCAATTTCATTTTTAAGAGGAGCACTTGAGATGAATAATTTACTTATCGAATCAGTGGGTGGCAGAATTTATTTTCTTTTCTTAGAGGACATCCTGAGGACTTGGATTGTAGGCTGATTATGTGCAAGTTTAAATTATGAATCAACTCTTAGTTGGAACAACAGAAGTTGTCTCCTCCTGGAACGGTGTCAGAAGTAGGTACGTATGAATACATTTTTTTGATTTTTTTTTAAACTTATATTTTGTCTCACTTTTTTTTGCGGTTTGTATGTCTATATATATTTTTTATTTAACACAAGTTGGGCGCCAAATTGAACGGTCGTGGGGTTCTCCGACCGTCAAACCTTAGGACCTCTAGTTAACCTTCAAGTAAGGACTAGGTAGATCCTGGTTGGTGCGTTTGACCGATTGTCGAACGGATGCGATAACGAACAAAGGATTGACCAGCAGAATGACAAGAATTTCTCTGGTCGTACAACGAAAATCGATGGCGAATAGAAACACGATAGTTTCCCCGTAGGGCTTCGAACAATAATTATAAAAGCTTTATTTCATTGGGGGTTTATATACAAATTGGAAATAACAGGGTTTCTTTGATTTGAGAGAGACATTACGTTACTTTTAAATGTTTGAATAGTGTGGCGAATTGGCAAAAAGCAAAAATATGGTGACTGCTATAATTTAAGGCGCCAGATTCAAATAAGCAAATTCAATTTGAGTTAAGAATTAGGATGATTAAAATGACGATGAGGATGATGATGATGACGATGAGGATGATGACGATGATGATGACGACGATTACCCAACATCAGTATCAAATGAAAGATCATGTCCAATGAACGAAATTTATTAATTTTATTTATGGTGCTTATAGCAAACAAAATTTAAAAGAACAAACTTATTAGGTACCTAGGTACCAATATTTAAAAAAAAAATTCAAAATTGTTCACAATAACAATTTGGTCGGAAAATAATTGAAATCATTGACAACAACAATTGCTTTTAAAATAAATTTTATTTTATTTTTGTATTTGAAATGTCACTACTCGATTTCTATCCATTTTTTTGTTGTTTCAAAGTGCATTTCCCCATACAAACTTAACACGCCTTTTTCATCCCCTCAAAGTTTTGTTTTCGTGACAAAACTTCACACAAATGATATACAGACCAATAGCAAATATGTGTGAAAGTTTGGTTCAAATCGATAAATGCGTTAAGGCGTGAATCGACGACAAACGAACACAATTTTAAGGTTTTCTTTTTATATCTATGGATTTCGAATTCTTAATATCTCTTTTTTTTTTTCTATATAATAACCTATGTTTTTATTGTTTTTAAAAGTAAATTATTTTTTGTTTTGGTAAAAATTGTTATTTATGTTTATTTGGAACTTATTCACATAGAATTAATGAATTCTTTTACTTTTATTTCTTAATTTATAAGCATTTAATTGGATTAAAAAAGTCTGTTTTGTTTTTTGAGAAAAAAAGTTGGTATTTTAATTTTTATTTTTTATTTTTTAAACATTTTTAAAAGTTTCAGATGGAGCAAAGTAACCTCGTCCCCTGGACAACTTTGCTCCATTTTTCAATCACAAAAAAAAGTATAGTAATTATTATTAAAAAAGTTTTCATAGCATGAATAGATTATCTCACATCTTATTAATGAAACGGGATGGGAAAAAAAATATGTCGAAATTATTTGTCTACCATTTTTAAGGTTTCAAAAAATAGTGCAAAAAACGGAGCAAAGTAACCCCATGTCTTTGTAATTTCACACATATACGTAGAATGTAGATTTTCCTGCACAAAGTCATTGACAAAATGAATGAAGCTATCCAAATACAAGTAGGTATTCAAATAAATTTTACAAAATGACTCTACGAATGGGGCATCATTTTATGATTAAGTTACAGAAAAGGAGTCCGATTTCACTGATTTTCAAAAAGAGTCAAAAGAACGCTAAAGCGTCCCCAAAGGTAACGCTGGCCGTGAGCTGTGAAGTCTGGATGGAGTGTGGTATCGGTGTGTGAATGAACATGAGTAGAGTTCCAATTGGAATCGATTAAGAGAACACACCAATAGCGAATGAAAAATGTTTAAAAGAGGCATACTTTATCCAGTGATTGACGTTTTTTTTTTTATATATCTTTTAAAATATTATTCTACGTCAATTAGTTTGTGAGATAGACCTATTGGTACTCAAACCCCTGTGATCCCCCCCTAGTTACGGCCTTGTGTCTGACACAGCTAATGCTAAAGCTAAGACTACACGTGCCATTTTTAGTGGCAAATTTTGACATACCGACGTCACAAAAATTTCTTTCTTTAGTCACTCGTGTTTCTCTCGTGATTCGTGAGAGTACGCTGTACGCTGCGACAGTCAGTGTGACCAGAAGCTGGACGGGCGATTTTTTGGCAGTACAGGGGTGCTTTTGGCAAGATATGGGACTTATCTCCATTTGTAGGGACTTATTTGCGATAAAAAAATAAATAAATATTTGGCGCAACAGGTCCGGAGAGACCCTAGGCCTAGCTTCTCCATTCGTTTTGTGTGAGTTTTTCATTTTTGGAACGAATGGAAGGGATCTACAATTTTATGCCGACTGGGTTTTTGCGGGATTCGAACCTGGGACCCCCGCATAGCAGTCCAACACACTAACCACTAAGCTACTGCGACGACTTATTTCCGATAAGGAAATGATTTTGTAGGGAAAGATATCTATATATATAAAAGAAAGTCGTGTTAGTTACACCACTTATAACTCAAGAACGGCAGAACAGATTTGGGTGAAAATTGGTAGGGAGGTAGCTTAGAGCCAGGAGACGGACATAAGATACTTTTCATCCCGTTCGACAGCGTTCCCGTGTGACTTGACATGAAACGTCAGTCACTATAAAACATGGTATAACAAAAAAGAATCAGACTTGGAATAACAAAACGCAAATGACAGCTACGTAATTGACGTATAATGACAGCTATGTAATGACGTATAGATGACAATTTGATATTTGTAAGAAATCAATATTTAAACTATTTCTATTAAATAAATAATTAACAATTATAATGTAATGATAGTGCCATTGCCCATTCGTATTGTGGTAAATCAGGCACTTAGTGAATCAGGCACTTAGGAATTGTGGTGAATCGGGCACCTGGTAACAATCTGTTTCCCTCTTCAAGTTCCACTTCCAATTGGAGACTGGAATTGTATTGCAGTTTGTATTAGTTAATTCTAGAACCATCTAGAGAAGATATGGAGTTTACATCTGGAATCTATCTACTTCTGGAACATTCGCCGATAGGTGGCAGCGCGGATATAAAAGGGGCGCGTTGACAACAGATGGACAGTTGATTTTTAACCAGCGATAGTTGAGTTCGAAAGAGTAATCGGTTGTGATAGGTGGCGCTGGGAGATATTTACGAAAAGTTAGATTTCCCTGCATATCAATATTGTATCAACAACATTAAATTTAATTGTAATAAAATAGTTGGCGTTGGTTGTCTATACTTTTTTGAATTTGACATTTCAGTAATTCATATTTCATTTAGCTGTTGTTGTTCGACGAAAACTCCAAATTAGTTTTTAATCAATTTTAAATAGGTAAATAACATTTCCATTCGATTTCCGGCACAAATAACATAACCAAGGAAACTGCTCATAACCACTGAGCCAATTTTCATGGTTCTTCTTTTGTTTTGTTCGTATTGTTGTATTTCAGGTTTAGGCAGTCTTTAAAGATAGCACTATTTTGGACCCGATCGTCGATCTCCGAAACCGCTCAATCGATTTCAATGAAATTTTGTGGATGTGTATGGTTGGTTCCAGCTTGAAAGATTCGACCCGATAAGTGGCGCTGTTGTCGATTTCCGAAACAGTTTTATTGAGACGATTGTAATTTTGGGGATGGGTACGGTTGCTTCAACTTTGACAGAGAGGATAATTACCCTATTGTTGGTACCTTACAAAAATAGGCGGGATAGGAAAACGGGTTGCGGCACTTCTCATTCAAACATAAAACCAAACGCTATTTCTAAAGTTGTATAATTAAAAATTTTAATGGACATTGTCCAAATCAAGCACTTTGCAAAATCTGAGCAGGACTTAATACGAAAGGTACGAGCAAATCCGAGTGGGTACAACTACATGTAAAAGAGGCTGACGTCCAGATATGCACTCATAACTCGGGAACGGATTGGGCGATTTTTATGATTTTTTGTTTAAATTCGCAAGTGCCCAAGGAAAGACATACTATGCTACTCTTTGTCGTGAAAACAAAACTTTATGGGGATTAGTTGAATTTTTGAATTTTTTGGATGTTCCGGGCAGTTATAATTTTGCTGCGCAACGTTAATACACCGAAACTTTGTAACGGAACGCGTTTGATCTGATGGTGAAAGATCAAATCAAATGTCAATTGAATTGAATTGAATGCCATCCAAGCGACGGTTTCGAGGGGAAAATTTAAATAAATTAATAAATAATAATATTAGACATGCATCACGTTTCGATATTCTTTGCTTCTTTACCAAATAACACTTTAAAACAAAAATAAATTAAGCAAATACAAATTTTAGAAAATAAAAATTAATATTTGATTAGTAGAAAAGTACATTTTCATTCCTGCAGAGAATTTCAGACGAAATAATTTATTTTTATGAAAAGTTTCCTATCGAGAATAAGTTCGTTTACTACCGAGTCTAGATATTAAATAAATTGCCTTATATTTAAAAATTAATAAGGACAAATAAATAGTTCCTTACAAAGCAAATTAAAGCAAGGAGAAAACTAAAACATATGACTAGAAACTTTCTGAAAGAGGAAATATTAACATTTTGGGCAGCAAACCAATAAGGAAATAGGATTGAATAAAATACAAAGAAGAGAGAGGAGCAAATCTAAATAAAATCATATAAATCATAAATTATATAAATTTTAATTAAAAGATAAAGAAGATAGAAAAAGGACCAAATAAATAAACATGAAAGGATAATTTACGAGGACAAGATGAATTAATTTAATTTTATTTTAATAAAAAAGAGAAGAAGAGCTGTAATCTGTAAATAGTAAATTTTTATATTAATTCAATTGTTAAAACTAAGTATTTTGATTAATTATATTTGATGAGATAGGGAAGGTCTAACTCTGGACAAGCATAAACAATTTTCGCTTGCTACCTTGAAATGAATCAGTATTGCTGTTGGGGTAGACTGCGCCTGTGTGTGATTTTTCCCTTTTCACGATTCAAAGTCTTATTACGCGAAGATTTAATTTAAAAAAAAAGAGAAACACCCGGACTAAATTGTAGGAATTAGTTTATTATTTCTTTTTCTTAATTTCCACTAAGTGGATTAGTCAATGACACCAGCACGAAAGAGACTAAAAAAGAGACAGCGCACGTTTTTATAAGGAGACGTCAAGTAACATTTCCTTGCTAGGGCACGCGCCATCTAGGGGTGAGTTATTTGTTATTTACATTGGGATTTATATTAACGTTTGAGTAAATGTTTAAAGCGAGATCTTAAGACAATTCTGGAAATTTCAATATCAGGAAAAATAACATTATTTCCCAAAATTTAAGCATGAAAGTAAGTAGCATCAGTTCGTTGAGTCTTCAACAAGAATCCTCCATATCCGTCGAGCTAGGTCATGCAAATGCTGTATGCTGTAATGCCCTTCAGTTTTCACTGCTTCGAATGACACATGAAGTCCTGCAGTTTTGGGTAACATAGGTGGTTTACGAAGCGGAAGGAAAGAAACAACAATTTTATCTTTCTTGAAGTTCCCGATAATTCGTTACAATTTGACCTTTTCTAAGTTAAGTTTCGACTGTTTGGAAGAGGAAGCTGTCGCCTAAGCTTTTGACTGATTTTTGCACTATACTCTAAAGAAGGTCCATTCTCATTTGTATGTAAGCTATTCTGAGTACGCCGGGCTCTATATAGCGGGGTGGCTTTTGGTATGATCTACATTGGTGTCTGGATAACCTTACGCGACTTTATTCTATGGATATACCGTCTGAAGCAATGCTTTACGGTGACTTCAAAACTAGTTAATGGTCTGATGCTGGTGCCTCCTTGGAAAAAGCAAACTCTAGACCTCTATGCTCTATTTATGGCTGCCGATATTTTTGTTAGGAATAGGTGGTGGCGTCGGAGTATTTGCGTCCGATGTATACCTAGCGTCAATCAGGCTGTGCTTAAGACCTTGCTCAGGCTTGTAACTTGTTTCGAGAATAGTGCAGGATTGCAAGAACTCTATATGAATTAGGTCAGAAAGTTGAACTCTTTGACTCTTGTGTGTTTCCGAGATCCCATTAAAATTACAGGAAAGGAGATCTCTGATAAAATTGCAAAGAAAGGTTCAGAAAATGTTTCCCCGGGTTAATTGGGTTTTTCACAAACATAATTGTGTGCGGCACGGCTCTCCAAGTTGCGGGCAGTTTCTATGCGAGAGGGCTTTACTTATTATATTATTATATACTTATGAAAGTCCCTTCTTTATAACAGCTATACCTATATCACTTTGCACACAGTTTGAATCGAACTTGAGACTCCTCGCTCCAGAGTTCAGCACCATTTTCTCTGGTAGTAAAGACCAATCAAATAAGTCATTCCTTCTAAACCCAATGTGGCCAAACTGGTAGAAAACGATGTTCCTCGGTACATCTGTTCAGCCTAAGTCGCACTTGACTGACGGTATACATATATAGTGTACCGGTTTAATGACACTATTTCATTCCATTATCCAAATCTCACCCTCGTCTCAATTTTCCTGTACAAGGGATATCAGTTTCCCATTATTCCACTTCCGCAACTAGCCTCTCTCACACTCGTCTCTATACGAGTATCACCACAAATCGGGCATCCAAAATAGCAATGACAACTATTGATCCTCGAGAACGCAAAATTGATCGTGTATTCAATTTCATCAAAATAAATATCAAATTCCACAGCGAATTGCATCGAAAATGACTCTCCTGCTGCAATAAAAGAAAAATTCTAAAAAAAAAAAATACCTCTAAATACCCTGAAAATGTTAAGTGGATTACAATTACGAGTCCCATAATTACACGGGTGCAGTGAGCGCGTACACACAAAAGGATAATCTAGGAAGGCTGCACTCCTGACCAACAAAAAAATAAAATAAAATAAAATAAATAAATAAAGGTAAACCGCATTTCACAGTTCACAAGAACTCACCGTGTACACAAAAGAAGAAACCATTTCAACAAAAGCAAAGTAGGATGTCCGGACACATGAGAACACTGGTGCGCAATGTCCATTCTTACCTCCATAGGTATACTCTTCTACCTTGCTGTGTGGACCTTTTTTTTGTTCTTCTCTTTTTTTCGTCAAGTCCTTTCCTCATGTAGACGTGCAAGAAAGTAGGCGTTTTGTGTAAATAATTTAATGATGACATATTATCCTTTTTTTTTCTCCCGGTTTTTCTTAATTTCATGCTGCTACTACGCTTAAGCTAGTGCCACTATAAACAAACAAGAATATGAGCATAGCAAAGATTGTGCTGTAAAGTTTCTTAAGGACACTAGAGCAAATTTGTTTCTTCTGTGTGTGTACAATCGTGGGAGTCGTCTGTTCATTTCTCAAAAAAAAGTCGTTTGGCTCTTTTTTGTGTGTTCCTTTTTTGTCCGTTTTATTCAAGTGGCTATTGAGTAGTAGGTGCGAAGAAAAAACTCTACAAATGATACTCGAGGATGTTTTTATAGGATCACTGGTATAGTGTATGTTGTTGTACATTTTGTGTAAGAGTATAGTTGCGGGACTATACCACTTTTGAACCACAAATGTCTGGTCGAAACGAAAGGACAAGTGTCGATAGATTTCTGGTGAAATGCGCTCTTCTTCTTCTGAAGAAAGTCAACAAGGCTAAGGAGGATGCATTTTTTCTCCTTGCGTAATTGCGATAGTGTTTATTTTCGTTGATGCTTCAGGGAAGTGTCCTCCTTTTGAGATGGTGATTCTCTCCTTGTGGGCATTTATTGCGAATCGACTTTGTGATGGAGATTACTTTTTTGACAACGTCATAAGAGTTACAACATGTTCATGACAAATGCGACTGTATCCAAATTAAACTGTTTTTTTTTTCTGGTATATTCGATTGGAGGTACGTATTCTAAGTATACCCAAGTGGAGCCCAAGCAGTCAGGAGATCGAATTTCGGTAGATTTTGCAAGAAAGCCAAGCGAAAACCTGGTGGCTGTATGAAATAAGGCCCCAATGAAATAAGGCCCCAAAAGAGAAAATGAAATAAGGCCCCAAATTTGGGGTGTTATTTCATAATGAAATAACACCCCAATTTCAAATATGAAATAAGGCCCCAAAATAAAAAGAAATAATGCCCCAAATTTGTGGTTTAATGGAATAAGGCCCCAAAAAAGGAAATTAACACCCCAAATTGGCTCTGCGAAATAAGGCCCCAAAAGAAAAATGAAATAAGACCCCAAAAAATTATACAGGAAACAACAACAACGATTTTTAATAGAATTTTGGGTGTTATTTCCTTTTTTGGGGACTTATTTCTTAAAGAAAATTGGGGTCTTATTTCATTATGAAATAAGACCCCAAAATTATTTTTTTATTATTAATTGTTACCCTTCCGATATGGAATGCGTATGGGGGGGCATGCTGCCCCCCTGCGACCCCCCTCCTTGGGTTTTCTGTTAGATTGCGGGTTGGGTGCGAGGTTGAGTACATAAAAAGTTACTTTAATCTAAACTGGTTTATCCAATATCCACAATATTAAATAAAAAGTGGTTCATTATTTTTAATTTCATTATGAAATAAACCACAATTTTGGGGCCTTATTTCTTTTTATTTTGGGGCCTTATTTCATCGCAGTGGGGCCTTATTTCATATTTGAAATTGGGGTGTTATTTCATTTTCCATTTTGGGGCCTTATTTCATTGGGGCCTTATTTCCTACAGCCATTTACCACTACGGTCATAAGTCAATTAAGGAATGAGGTCAACCTTTGAAGTGCTAGATTTCCGACCGAAATGAATATGAGTAATATTTACAATTTCCTCATTCACCGTTCGAAATTAAATTTAAATCTACAGTCGATATGAAGTTTGGGCCAGCCTTTCGAAAATGTTTAAATATTTAGCAGTTTATCCATGGATAGATGAATAAGTGTCGCCCTGCAACGCAATTTTTTACCGAATCTACGGAATAGGACTAAACAAACAGTGGATAAACAAATAAATAGTGTTGTCAAATGAGGTTGGTGCAAGTGCCAAATATGGGTTAGAATATTGAAGGCCTCACTAAGGGCCATTTCCAAAAAGAATGAAGAATATTTTATTAATTTATAAAAGAATTACAAGAATTAACTATTAAATACTTATGAATAGCAGTTGTGTTTTACCTGTGGGTTAACTTTAGATTCGAGTTTAGTTAGATCCAGGTTTATAGTATAGCTATGAACTGAACATGCCCCCATGTCAAAATGATTGAATGCAATCAGATACACAAAAAGTCTTACGAAGACGTTCGATGGGCTGTTTTCTTTCATGCATTTTTTGAGCTTGTTCCTCTTTTTCCCCTTTTTCATTCAAAAAGCGTCAAAAATGGCGCTTTTCCTTCAATCTGGGTCGGAACTTCCATTTCTAAGATTATGGACAACTGAAGCAAAGTGCCTGGGATCGCAGATAATACAAGTCTAAGATAGAGACTCTTCAGAAATCCTTAGTCTGTTAAGCCTTGCATATGCATGAAAACTTAATCACAACTCCAAAAAAAATATATACTTAGCCCCCTTCCACCGAATTCCGAATAATAAGCCCACCTTGACGAATACAAGACGACCCCGAAAATTCCCAGAAGTCTATGCAGACATTCCCAGAACCTCGTGGTGTGCCTATCTTGCATGTTGCTGCACCAATAAAAAAAGCTTCCAATAACACACCGCCATATGAACGTCATCTTCTGGATGAAGGCACACCAAACTCAATACCAATTCCAGTCCAATTACCAATTGTAACAAGTCAGCAGAAAAATGCTCGACTCTTCAAAAACACTTCCTTGGTATCACACTCACTTATGGGCTATTCGACTATTTGTTTTTGGTCTGTCAACGGTAACCGCAATGACATTAAGTGGGCACACACCGCAATAACACAAATGACTTCTGAACTCTGTCACATACAACCTCTATAATATGACGTGGGTGCGTCTGTGGTGCCCCAAAGATGACGACAGCCCGTTGGTGATTATGACGATGAGTGAATGTTTTCCACTTGAGGTCGTCGTTGCTGATGGATCTTATGCGCGCTCGGCACGGATATGCGCGTATCAAATGCAGCACAGCTGACGTTGAGTCGTGCGTTTATCTGCAGCCAAGTAGTGTGCAAACAGAGGATAATATATAGTAGCAGTCAGACACAAGGTGATGGGTCTCGGATTTCCAGGAATCATTATCTTTTTCATAATTTTCCATCCAAAAGTGATTTTTTTTTTCAATTTTCACGTCAAGCGTTTTTATTAGTATTTAACTACTTGAAGCATGTTTTCTGAGTGGTGGAGTATGCTGTGCGTTTTACTTAGAATTGAGAAATTGATTACCGCTTCTTTCTTCGGTGGGAAATTGACGAATAAGCTAACGCGCGCTCGCGCTCGCTATGGGGAAAATTGGTTAATTGAACAATTAGGCATTCGGACGGACACAAGCACAAGAAATTTCAGTGATTTGATTTCGATTCGTTTGTTTGTACAGACGTTATGGTCATCAATTAAATATCGCTTTCAATTGATTGGGATTGCGAATGACGACCATAACGCAGTTAACGATGATAATGATGGTGATGATGATGATGATGATGGCGATGATGCTGATAATTAAGGGAAAGTATCACGTTACTTGGATGACACACGAGCCTTCAATATACATAAACTTATATAGCTATAGGAAGGACTGCGAAATATTGAGGACACTGGATACGGGGATGGATAAATAAATGTGCGGTCAACGCTAAGCGTAAGGGATGCATGGCATGGTTGTTCGGGCCTATTGTTGCTGACTAATTGATGAACGAAGTGGTACAAGGAGTAGGTGTAAATACCGGTAAAATTCTTCAGGGCAATTCAATTATGATTTCATATTCCAGAGGGGCTATTTTATCGTTTTGATTGAGGTTTCAATATACACTTTGTACAGGGTTTAACAATTCGTAGTGATTGCCGTAAAAACAAATATTTACATTTGACGTACAGTACGAACGTTTTGAAAATACGAGCTGACTCATTCGAACCAGAACTCATGTCAAAAATAAACTATATGACCTAAAAATGATGAGGGAATTCAGATTAATCTCTGATCAGTTACGCTCGCAACGACATATTAGCAGCTACAGTGAGGTCCTCTTACATTTTCAACAACAAGAACTCAAAACAACAAGAGAAGATATAAATACTCAAACCAAATATTGGTCTTACTTCCTTACTTTCTAAGGCGGCTCTACAGTTCGGGGTGAACCATGGCCTCAACTAAAAAGCACCTCCAATAAGTCCGGTCGTGAGCTAATTTGTCTCTTCAGGTTAGACTCGACGACATTACGGGTCAGAGCATTTTTTGTGTCGGCAAAAGTATTTTGAAAAAGCTTAAAGTTAAATTTTATGAATACTAGGAAGAAATGTTAAAAAAATAAAACACAGTTTGCTTACTTAATTAACAGCTGAACAAAGGCAATTTTTATTTTGAAATATCTATATATATATCTATGAAATATCAAACAAGAAGAATATCAAAGAAAATTCCCGAAAAATCCCGAAAAACTAAATTTATGAAAAAAAATAATTTTCCCTTACATTTAGTATGGAGCGAGTGATGTTAGTTACTTAGTTGATAACTCAGCAACGCCTGGACCGATTTCAATGATTTACACCAATTCGGACTGGTTTCCGGCCAAACAAGAATATAAAATTTCCCGAAAAAAAAAATGAAGAAAATTAATTTTCCTATACATTTTGTATGGAGCGATTTTGCGACACCATCTTTATGATATATAACATTTATGTTTACGTTATATTGTGATAATTTTTTGCGACATTTGTTTGTTGTGGTATGTTCAGGTCAATCAAATATGTGTAAAAATACGTGAGGCAGGCAGTGTTCGAGATTCAGGCTCTTGATAATTAAGATCAGGATGTTTTTTCAATCTTGAATTCCCATGTTTCTTATGTCTTTTTCAGATCTCAGATTTTACGTTGCTCATGGAACATGTGACATGAAATGTTTCCCCTGTTGTACATACAAATGAAGTATTTTTTGTGATTTGTAGTCTTCAGATGACGAGGAAGACAATGAAGATAATAATTCCTCCGAAATCATATCCATAGCTATTACTTTATGTATTTCGTTATTTTGTTTTTCACGAAACTTTGCGTACCTATATTTGTCTTGAAAGACAACTTCTTTGAAAAAATATCGATATCTGCAAACAGTGATCCGAATCGAAAAAAAAAGATTGATTTTTTGCCCAATGGAACATGATCAATATAATTTAGATAAAAAAAAAGATTGATTTTTTGTCCCAATGGAAAACCACATTACAGGTCAATTGTATGTGGCGAGCCACGTGTTGGCAAACCTACCGCTATGTACGTGTACGCACTATACATATATCTAATAGACTAATAAAGGTTGTGTACCATAAAGCACTTCAGTGAAAAAGTGGCAGGTTGACCGACACGTAAATCATTGCAATTTTATTGAAAAACATCGACAATGTCACTCTTATTACTATTGTATTTAATATAACTTTTGAATATGATTGGCTTGAATTGGACCCAATAGTTCAAATGAATTTAGTGTTCATAAGATATCCGACTTGCCTCAAATCATCAAATCTGTGGCGCTATGTGAGAAACGTCAGCTGATAGCAAACATGAGAGTTTCATTGCTGAACGATCAATCTGCTCCAGATTTTTTGAAGCAATTGCTGACTATCGGTAATGGCCGTGTTCCTGACGTCGACGAATTGAGCGGATTGATTTTATTTCCTTCGAATTTTTGCAATTTTGTCTCATCGAAAGACGAACATATCAATAAAGTAAAATAACGAATGGTTGAGTAAGCGAGTAATTTTAGCGGCTAAGAATAAAAAACTTAAACTTTCTAATTCAGGATCAGATACTTGGTAGGCAATTTGAATTCATTCAAATCTATTGGCAACCAACTATCCAACTGAATTTGTAAACTCCTTGGATATTCCTGGCTTAGCACCGCACAATTTACAACTCAAGGTTGGCTCGGTAGTCATCTTGCTTCGAAATCTAAACCAGCCAACACTATGCAATGGAACGGGTTTGGTAATAAGAAAACTGATGATCAATGTGTTTTAAAGAAGGAAGTTCTCATTCCGAGGATAGCGATGATCCCAACCGAATTGACCCTTCCCCTTGAGTTTAAACTATAATTCAATTTCAGATTTGTCTTGCATTCACCTATTCACTATGACGAGTAACAAATCACAAGGTCAATTGAGTGTTTGTGGTCTGAAATTAAAAAAAACACATGTTTTTGCCCATGGTCAATTGTACTTGTACGTGGAATATTCACGCTTCGGTAAACCATCCACTTTATTTGTTCTTCCGCCTGATATCAAACCGAAAAATATTGTGTATCACAAGGTGCGTCAGTGAAGATAATAAATCCGAATATAAACCAATGCAGCTAAATACATAGCTTCGTCAAAGCAATTGTCTTACTGGTAAGCCATTGAAATACTTGATATTTGTACTTTTATTGAATTTGTATTTTATAATGAACTATTGAACTTAATTAAAAAAATAAAAGGCGGTACGAAATTCGCCAGGTCAGCTGATAAATAAATAGTTGGCGCAACAGGTCCAGAGGGACCCTATGCCTAGCTTCTCACAACCATTCGTTTTGTGTGGGTTTTTTATTTTTGGAAAGAATGGAAAGGATCTACAATTTTATGCCGACTCCAAACGGCTAGTTGAGAAGCTCTTTCAAGACAGTTCTACTTTCGGATGTTTGTCAGACGTTCGCAAGAGGTGGCGCAGTTGAAAAAAACCCTAAGTTGGAATTTTGAATTTTTGCGGGATTCGAACCTGGGACCACTCGCTTAGTAGCCCAACACAGCCACTGCGCCTACGCCAGGTCAGCTAGTATGTACATATATGCTGTGACTAAGGTCGTTTGCATTTTTATTTTTTATTGGGAGGTGCCACTACCGTTTTCCTATGCCGCTTATTTTTTGCAAAGTGCCAACTATAGCGTCCAAAGCTATCATATCTTTCAAACTGGAACCAACCACATAGGTACATCCACAAAATTCTATTGAAATCGGTTGATTGGTGGCGAAAGTCGCTGACAGCGCCACCTATCGGGTCCAAAAAAAGCCTATCTTTCAAACGGGAATCAACCATACACATCCAAAAAATTGTATGGAAATCTGTTGAGTGGTTTCGGAGATCGATAACAGCGCCACCTATCGGGTCGAAAAGTATTTTATATTTTAAGTCTGCCTAAAATAGATCAATACGAACAAACAAAACAAGAATGATGAAAATCGACCCAGCGGTTTTGGAGTTATAACATCATCGAATTTTACCCCGCAGGAATGGATGGCCGAAAGGTCATCATAAAAAGGGTGACCTAGTACACTGCATCTGGTTTTGGCTAGGGCCGGACACTCACAAAGAAGATGAAACACTGTTTCACTCTAGTCTGTGTCGGCGCAGCTACGGCAGTGGGTGTTATGGGGGATACCAAGCCTGGCCGCGTGAATTCCTAAAGGCCAATATGGCCCGTACTAATTGCCGTTAGTCTGGCGACATCTACACGTGTTCTGGCTAAGGGGTTGTTTGTTTTGGCTTCATCGTAGGCTGGCCAGATCTTCCTTGAAATGACACAGTTCGTCAGGTTCCTCCATCTAGTTACGGCCCATGTGGTGAAGTGCAGGAGGACCTCTCTCTTTATCCCAGCGGAGGGAAAACATCCTCCGCACGAGACACGCACAGAGCAGACCCTCGTCTGGCAAGTTCATCAGCTTTCTCATTCCCCTCAATGTTCCTATGGCCGGGAACCCAGACGAGAGTGATTTCAAACCGATGACAAGCCCTGGAGAGTGTCTCCCTGCATTCCACCACAAGCTTGGACGTTGACTTAGTCGCACCGACAGCCTTAATCGCGGCCTGACTGTCGACGAAGATGCCTATTTTTTTCTGGTTATCGCTATGTTAAGTAACAGTCTACACGCCTCCTTACTTGCCAGTACTTCTGCCTGAAAGACACTGGCTGCGTTGGGAAGGCGAAAAGTTTTGGAGGTGTCTAATTCTGTTGAGAAAATGCCTGCTCCGACTCCACTCATTTTGGAACCGTCTGTGAAGATAGTAATGTCGAATTCGTTTACGACCGCATGTTCCTCCCATTCCGATCTAGAGGGGAATCTAACAGAGAAGTTTTTATGGAAGTTGAATTGGGGTATATTGTAGTCCGTAGATATACGACCTATGCCGTCCGGAAGGGAAAGTAGGATGCTGGTGTGGCTATAAAGCCTTTTGGACCAACATTTAGATTCCTTCAATCTAACTGCACTACACGCTGCAATACTTTTTATGTGCAAATCCACTGGCAGAAAATAGAGAATCACATTGAGCGCCTCGGTCGGACTTGATCGTAGGGCTCCCGTGATTCCAATTCCAGCTATTCTTTGGACTCTACTTAATTTAATGATGTTATATGCTTTGCTTAAGGCGGGTCACCATACCAGAGACCCGTAGGTGAGGATGGGATGAACGACCGCTGTGTACATCCAACGAAACATCTTTGGGTGAAGCCCCATTTTTTGCCGAAAGTTTTACTACAGGCGTAACTTTTTAGCGCCACAACTTCATGCTTTGGGCTTGATTAACATGTGGTATCAACAAGACGGCGCCACATCGCATAAAGCCAGGATTACAATGGAACTACTGCGAGACCTCTTTCCACAACAAGTTATTTCAAGAAATGGTGATGTTGATTGGCATCCACGGTCGCCTGATTTGACTGCTCCGGACTTCTTTTTGTGGGGATATATGGAAAGCAAGGCTTATGCAAACAAACCAGCAACCAGCAAACGCTGGAGCAAATCAAACAAAATATTCGTGATGAAATTAATGAAATACCCCGTGAAATGTGTGAGAATGTAATGAACAATCTGCCCAAAAGGGCTCGCATTTGTGAGACTAACAGAGGCGGACATTTACCTGATATTGTATTCCATACATAATCGCCGACATTAAATAAAACATTTATCAATATAAGATCCATTCTCTTTCATTTAATCAAAAATTATAAACAAACAAAGTAGTATACCTTCCCGGCGGACACACTGTATTAGCATATTTCTTATTGTAAGATTTTTTTTAGGCGAAAAAGAGGACATTTAGAGGTCCAGTTGAGTAAAACGAGGACACTGATGTATGGTTTTCTTTTAGTTTATAAATTAGAGATGCCACAGTAGCGAAAAAAAAGACTGTCCTCTCAAAAAGAGGGCGAGTGGTCACCGTAAGTATGAGTAAAGATTATTCGCAAAAAGCGCCAAAATATTAAGTTGTAACGTTAAACGGCAACTTCACAGTTTTTGTGTATTTTGATATGTTACAGTAAAAAACATTTTTGTATCTTTGAGATGCGTCTTGGTAACAAAAATATCAAATAGTTGACATCTTAATGGAATGCCTTTATAGACACAAAATTAAGTCAAATATACCGTGTGGTAACTATAATTTTAATAATTTTTTAACAAATTTCTACTTGGGTGATGCTTATATTAGCGAGTCGCCGAGATTGCCAAAGAAGTATTCTTCTGGAGAAGAGTTTTGAATTAGCGTAGAGGCATGTAGAGCGTTTCCTTTTCCAATAAAATGGGCATTTATATAGTTAGGCCATGCCTGACGTGTTGGTCGCAGACTTAAACTGTAGCTATACCTGGAACGCCCCAATGGCCAGGCGCCGAAATAAAGTACGTTTTGAATTGTTTTGCCATATTTAAGAAATAAGCGGCAATAAGGGACAGTTTTGGAATTGCATGTCTCAGAATTCATAGATTGAATCGTTAAAAATAATAGAATAAGCTTTTGCAGATAAGAAATCATATCACAGTCTTGACATGGCCTCCTAAATCGCTTGGAGCCTTCTATTGCAATTGGGAAGGTGGGTGCAGATCTTCTTCTCCTTAAACGCGGCATGTTCCTTTTCACTGGCATAAAACTATAGCTACATTGTTTGATAGAATAAACTTAATCATGTATTACCATATGAGACTCTTTTTCTTTGGCTGGGATTCGGTGCGAACTTTATGGCCATGAACGAAAGCTTGAGGTAAGGTGTTTAAACAACAAAAGCTTGACGCAGCACTAAGGTGCAATTAGCTTAGGTTAAGATGCCGGTTTTGGCACTTGACTCTGGATGTCGCTAACGATTAATCGATTTCACTGGCGTCAACAATAGACAAAGACTTGTTCTTTCTTCAATACAACAAACACCGCATATAGGACGACGACGTACTCATCCAAACGCGGCGCACACAGATCACAGCGTTTACCTATATCTACTTTCGCCCTTTTCCTTACACAATAATACCACACTTAAACTTGTACGCCTCGCCGGTTGCAACTATATATACAAGAACGCACGAGGTGTGAAAGATAAGCCTCAAGTATCCTGGGGTTGCATTCATCGCCCAACGTATAGGCAAATGAGCTTGAGCTTGAATATATAAAGATGAAAACTGTGCCCACAGGGTATCACATTGATTCCACACGTACCACAGCGCGTCACACTTAGTCTCATAATCACCCACATCATCGTGTCGTCTTTTTTCCAAGTGCACCCACCTCAGCGAATCCTTGAGAGTACAAAACAAGTGTCAGACCGTAAAAGCATCTAATTAGCTACACGAGCGAAATGACGTTTAACACGAAACGTCAAAGAAATAACAACAACAGCTGAATTGCAAAAAAAAATAAATATATATGTATATAAATAAACTGAAACATAGAGAATTATGAATGTGAAGTGTAGAATGTGGGGTGAGTTGGGTAGGAATCTTTCTGCGTTCGCTTCTTAATTTTTTGTTGCACACAAATAATACTATAGCTACTTAGGCGTTGCATGTCGTATCCATGTGAGCCACTTAGTAGCATAGAAACAATTGCAAATCTACAACGCACAGGTGAGTAGCGTTGGGTAGAATCCCTTCAGGACTCAATTGTCACTTCTTTGAAGAAGCTTTCCTTGAATTAAGTCAACGCCAGGTGGAGGGATGCATGCGGGTGGGAGAGGAAAAAAAAAAGTGGACAGTGTTCATGCATATACATGTACAATATGTATTGCAATAGTATTTGTTGCCTTTTGTTGCACTTTGTCCTTCATCGGAGAGTAAAAGTAATTTTTTGTAGTCACTGTGGCATAAATAGCTCCACGTTGCGCCATGTCAAAAGGCATATAGAGAGGAATAGGTCGCATGCGATGGTGGAGGGGATGGAGGAGAGTTAATTAATTTTAATGAATTCTTACTGTGTAAAGGCTGTTGCAGATGCTTCTTTATGGGTTTCGGCGGATGCTGTGTTGCTTGAATGCATTTCTAAGTAAATTAGCTCTTGAAGATGGAGATGCTCCTCAATGATTTGAGTTGCTTAAGTTATTGTCGGGCTTTGGCTGTAGATTCAACATATTGCAGTAGACGGGCTTCAGTAGAACAAAAGTAGAACAGTTTTCTTGCAACTTTCCACGTTTCACAGTCTGGCTCCAGTTCTAAGTGATTCCTTAATCCCAAAGTTGGTATATATATTTGGCAGTCCTTTGATGATTGACAGAGAAATTTGTAAGAAAAACAAAATTGAAGCAAGCTAACAAGATGCGCGATGTAAAGTTGCATTTCCACAGCTCCAGTTATTTTGAGAAATATATGTAATGCAGTAATAGTAGTAATAATCAAAGGCCTCACTAACCATTTTACTTTACAGTGGTAATCCTGGTACGGGAACATCCATTAGTACGCACGAATATATGGATATAAACTAGTCATGTCATACACTTTTTAAGAGAGAGTACCTGTTACAAATGCGGATGTGTCGTTTTATTTTCCGCCTGCTACAGTAAAGTGAAACAACATTCGTCAACTGAATTATCAATCGATAAAAAGAAGTTTGAAATTGAATGCTGGTTCTGAGTTCACCATGGAGGACTCCATTCAACCCCAGCGCACTTTATCTCAATGTCCAACAGTCTTTGACCCGTTTTATGGAACAATTATTGGTAGTAGGTACACAATTCTGGGGCGAACAATAATCTGTTACCGAAGAATGCGATTGACAAAAACTTGTTTGACGGTGCCTCCCAAACTTTACAGGGGAATAAAAGCTCTGCTCTAATGTTAGATCCGGAGGGCCTAAGTTCAGCTTCAATTTGTGAATCGAATCTTAAGCTTTAAGTATCGCGCCTGCCAGAGGCTTGCTCAACCATTGATGATACAGAATTGTCATATTTAAACAGTTGGTAGATGAGATGTTGTGCTGACATTAGCCGTATTTTATTATCAGCGTGATCTGATCCGGATTTGAGTAGTTTTGATTTTCGATATTGTTTTTTAAAAACTAATTTTAAATTTTATGTTGAAATATGCAACAAATAAACAATATTTCGCAGCTAGTTCATATTTACCAGCGAAAGATTTGTTCAGAAACATTTTTTTGTCAAACATTTCGGAAATGTTTTTGCCTATGAAAACGCCGATGAAGTATTTATTAAATATTTATGAAAATGTTTTTAATTATTATCATGGCCAGGGGCTCGAAAACAACAACACCGCTTCCGTTATACCTTATACGGTGCGTTTTGTTTTTAAAAGGAAATGGTTTACAATCAGTTTGAAATGTAGGTAATAAAAATCTTACCGCAGTTTGCACTTCTCGTCGGTAATTGGAATTCTAAGACGAAGTAAATGACAGCGGTTTAAACACGAAAACCCAAATGAACAAACTAAAGTTAGTTACAAAAAAATCGACGAAAATTGTTGCAATTATAGTACATTCTTTGTACTATTTTGTGATAAAAAAGAAATGCGTTTCCCAATAATTAGCTTTGAAAATAATTTTAATTTATACAGCCTGCTAGTTTCCATTTTTCATTATTCCAAGATTATTTGGAAATTCGTATTTTATGATAAAAGAATACAACGAAAAACAACTCTCACTTTTCTACAGGAAAACTTCTGAAACAATAATTATTTACGATTGGGAAAATGCGAAATATTTCATAAACATTTTTTTGTTAATAAATGGTTATGAAACATTTACTTAATTGTTTATGAAATATTTTGCTCGAGATACGGACGGGAAATTTATTCGCATGTGAAAAATATGCTTGTTGATTGCTTGTTATGAATGGTGTTGAATATTTTAGTCTGGCAACGTGTTGCTTGGCTATCGTTTACAAGCACACCAACATTTAAAAATGAAACAAACAGCGCCAAACAACGCAGCGAGAAATAGTTAGTAGAAATAATTTTCAGATCATCATTCATGATCTCGATGAGAAGCAGGATCATGTGCTGTTGTTGTAATTGCATGTAAATCGATGATCTGTATAGATCATGGCTGATAATAAAATACGGCTATTGATCGTAATTGATACATCCCGTTTGAGATGCGTTTTCGCCCGCTGACCACCCAATAGATATCACCGGCTTAGCCCAAATGACTTAGGTCCGTTTGCTGATACTACTCATAACGATTTAAGTTCTATTTAAATACCTTCTGGGTTACTGATTCTATGTCATAAACTGTTACATACGATTTTAAGTAGAGCTTAAATCGCTATGAGTAATATAAGCAAACGGGCCTTAGACTTCCTTAAAATCCGGCTTACCTTGACTGTTAGCTGTACACCTGGAGACCTTTCCGTCGTCTCTAGCCTGCAGAAAGAGATGATTTCGAATATTCACTTGTCGCACTCGCCGCTCTACTTCGAATGAGTTGGAAAGCTCCACGTTGTTCAGAATAAAATGATTGTCGGTGTTGCAGGCTTCTTTTTTTTGTGAGGAAAAGAGATCTTCATATTGTATTGATTGGAGGTGTGTTAATCCGCTAATCACCATAGAAATAAACAATAAAACACTTGCTTCATGTAACACAAAAAGTAACTTCTTTATTTCTTTTAATATTTCAACATTTAAACCAGAGGCAATACTGAGACCCATAACTCACAATCCTCTTGCCGCTGGCCCCCTCAGTTTTTTTTTTTTTTTTTTTTTCAAATTCGACATTTTGTTTTCCTTTCGGTGTTTATGTCTATTTAGAATCCTTGTGACATGCAAAAACATACAAAAAATATAAAATCAATGCTGACAACTGCTACCAACCATGGGGGAATACCACATTTCAAGATAACTGAATGCTATTGGTTGGTTATTATAAATTTTTAAAAGACGATTAATATAATTTATTTAGTTAATAATGCTATCTAAATGAGATGTTTTATATACTAGAAACATATTAGGACAAGTATTGTTGTGAATTTTCCGCTTTTGAATATTATTAACTTCGATTTCATGTGTACATTTTTCTTAAATAACTGAAGAAAAATTGCTCAAAATGTTTTTATTTTCCTACAACCATCCTGCAGTAATCATTTTTCATAAATATTTTCAGCAAAAGTGGACTTATTCCTAAAATAAACTACTATTTACATGTAACGAATAATTTAAAGTTTAACGGACAAAATTCTATGAACGCTGGCGGCAACTTTGCCGGTAGCGGAAGTGGGACATGCAAGGTGCGAGTGTGTTGGTAAGTGTAGTTACGTGACATTTGTCAAAACGAATTTCTATGTAACAATAGGTACTAACGCACTTAGCGTGTACCACCTAGGGTTACCTTCGAAAATATTCGGAAAGGGTCCGAAAAGGGGTCCCTGGCCTTTTAAAAGGGTCCCGTAAGAAACAACAGTATCGAAACAGTATCCCAAATATTTTTACTTAATTAAAAAAAAAACAAAACCCTTAAAAAATCATAAGTCATATAAAATCATAAATACCTAAATCCATTTAATAAAAAAAAAAAAAAAAAAAAAAAATGTTCCTGTAATGGAAATCTTCGTAACACGGAATATTAAAGGGATGCCTAATACTAAATAGCCGTCTTACTGAAATTGACAGCATTACCTAACACGCAAAAAATGGGGCACGTACTTTGGTCGGCCGTATGGTGGCTAAGGTTTCTGAAAGGAGGTTGACTGACCAAGGGAGAGATGCCACTGCCGCTCACCTTGAGTTGGTCACATCCCAGGAGATTCGGTGCAGACCCAGCCAGGAACACGTTCCAAGCTGAGTATGCACTGAGTTCCGGAAGGAAATCAGGGGAATATTTCCCAAGATCGTCATACGTGGTGAAGAATCACATCCTGCACGAGGTGCCACTGCTTTCGACTAAATATGACGGATCTAGAGCGGAATAGCTCGATAAAAACCCGTAATCCCGGGTATAACAACCGTGCCCATGGGATGTATGGCACAATGTTATGGTGTCTTCTAACGGGAACTCTAGATACCTGGGGACCTCTAGTTTCAATGTAATTCCCCTTTTCTGTATACAGGGGGTGAGTACAGAATGACCTTCCCTTCCCCCTTACTCGTGGGTCCAAAATAGAAAAATTAAACAAAACAACAAACAAAGGGACTGGTGTAAACGAATCGGGCACCAAGAACTTCGAAAAAACCGATTCTCAGACAAGAATGACGGAGGAGGAGGAAAATCTCCTACTCCAAGAACCGTCAACAATTAGGACTGCTTCGGTTGTGGGAAGCGAGGGAACGGTTGACCTCAGACTTGAGAAACTTTTTCTTGAGGATGATGACAATCGTTCCATCGCCAGCTCAGCCAAATTCTCCATATCTTCTACAGCTTCTATTAGGAAAAAAGTAATCAACTGTAAAATGACGATTAAGAAGCTGCAGAAAAGACAACACCTTGGAGACAATGACAAACGGCGACTTCAAAGTGCTCTTGACTTTCTGGGAAATCAGTCGTTGGAATGCGATGAGCCCTGTGCTAGTAGCCCACCAAGGACTGGCTCCCCTGAAACCTCGAGCAAGGGAGCTCTAACGCAACAGCCCATGCCTGTGATATGCCTTAGCCTATCGGGGCAGGGGCCTGTTGCATCTGACCCCGCAAAAGAAGAAGCAGACAAAGGTAATAATAATTCACCGGGAGAGGGAAATTCGACATTGGACAGTGCAGTTACTGTTGTCGATAAGCCAAGTGAGCCAAAGGACACTGAATGTTTGGACCTAACCGAAGCCTCAGCTGTCACCGCGGTGACCTTGGTGGAAAACAACAAGCCGTCCAGTACAGTAGTTGAACAGACTGATCCACTCAAAATTCGCAGGAATGCACGTAGGTTGCTCAATAGGTTCAAACGCCGTAACCCCAGTTCCCTTACGGAAAGGGAAACGGCTCAGCTAGCTAGAGCACGCGAAACAATGAAAACTACGCTAGATGCTTGGCGCAGCCACCAGCAAAATAGGAAGCAGAACCCAACTAGAATAGGGAAGATGACTGGACCAAGGGAGGAATGCCTCTTGCCTTCCGCCTTGAGTAGGTCAAAACCCGAAAAACTGGGCGTCAACTCAGTTAAGGACTCGTCCAAGGCTGAGGAGACACCTAGCTGTTCTAGGAAGGTTCCAATTAGCAGCAGGTTAGAGTTTAGGAAGCCTAGGGCGCGTGTCTCTGGAGGAGCCAGCGTGGAATCTGTCGCAGCGGGGGCGAAATGCCGCTTGCCTTTCACCTCGACTGTAGCCGATTCCAAGCGGCTGGGTGCTGTCCCAGACAAATCTGGGAACGCTCCTGGAGTCTCTAAAAGGGGCAGGCATGACGACACAATCTCCCCGGTTGTAGGTAGGCAGGCCAAAAAACTGAAATTTGCTGAAATGGTGAAGGAAAGTCTTCGTGTCGCAATCGTCGACCTTGGTAATCCAAATCGAAGACTTACCGCTAGCCAATGGGAACTCATTGAACAACGAATCCTAGATGGTGTCAATGACGCTATCGTGAAGGCAGAGAACAAGCTTCCACTCTTTGGACAGCTAACCACCTTCAAAGGATTCAAGGTAATGGAATGTGACGACAAAGAAACGCTGGTGTGGCTAAAGAACTTCGTCAGCAACACCAAAGCACCTTGGTCAAATGCCGATTTGCTTGTTGTTGATAGAAAGGAGATCCTTAGCATCACAAGACCAAAAGGCCGAATACATATTCGAGGACCGTACCTACCCGCGGAAAGGATAGAACGCAACCTGCAGTTCCTTAACCCGGAACTTCAAAGCAGGGAGTGGAAAATCTTGGAAACGAGTGAGTACACTGAGAATGGTATGGAAGTAACTGTACTCCTAAGTCACAAATCGCTGCCGTTACTACGCAAACATGACTTCAAGGTCCGAGTAGGCATCACGCGCTGCAAACTCAGGCTGGTAGCGGAAAATCAAAAGAGCGGAGGAGAAGAAAAGGCTGTCCGTGATGAAGATAATACAAATAAATCTTCATCACAGTAAGGCGGCTAGCGCCAATCTGGTTCTTCTTATGGAGACCAGGAAAATCGATATCGCCCTAGTACAAGAACCCTGGATCTTCCGGGGGAAAATACGAGGGTTGAGCTCAAAAAACGTGCTGGTCTATAACAGTACATCAGACAGTGGTAAGTCTCGTACATGTATTGTCGCCAGAAAACAAATTAAACTTTTTCTCTTACCTAGCCTCAGCTGTACCGACCAAACTGCGGTCAAATGGGACAGGGTGGGAAAAAACCCTCTTGTACTGGCGGCAATTTACATGCCATACGAATCCACCAACCCACCTTCCGACTTAACCAAATCACTGGTTACAGAAGCAGAGCGCGACAAATGGGATATAATCCTAGGCTGTGATGCAAATTCCCACCATACGCTCTGGGGAAGCACCGACATCAACGACCGAGGTGAGTCTCTCTTAGAATTTATTATAGAAAATAACTTGTTAGTAGCCAATGTTGGCAACGAACCAACTTTTATAACAAGTAACAGGCGTGAGGTTTTAGATATAACTCTATATAGCAACTCACTAACTCTCACTGTGCGGGAATGGAAAGTGTCCACAGAACCATCCTTCTCAGACCACAGAATTATAGAATTCCTTATTGACGAGAAAACGGCCCCTTTGGGAAAATATAGAAATCCCAGAATGACTAACTGGGAAACATTTTTATCAGAAGTAGCCAAGAATGGCCAGAAACTGAAAACACAAAAAATAGGAACGTTAGATGAAATCGATGCAACGACAGAAATGTTAAACACAGTTCTAATTAAAGCATACGATAAAGCCTGTCCTTTACGGACAATAAAGAATAGGAAGTCTCCACCATGGTGGACAAAGGACCTCATTGAAATCAGAAAGAGAACCAGAGCCCTCTTCAACTTGGCAAAGGCCACAAACTCCCAAACAGACTGGGATATATACAAAGCTGGCCAGCGGAAATTCAAAAAGGCCATAATTAGTGCTAAACGCACAACCTGGCGCACATTCTGTAGTGATATCGAAAGCACCACAGAATCGGCTAGACTTCGAAAAATCATGTGCAAAGAATCCGCAGTACCCGGATATCTCAAGGATAGTAATGGTACTTGGACAAAATCCTGTGAGGAGACGCTCAGTCTACTTCTGCAGACTCATTTTCCGGGTTGTACTATGAACCAGGCTAATCAGTCTAGTTTTACTACCACGTTAGCGACAATTCCGACAGAACTTGTAACCGAAGACAAACTAAACTGGGCAATTGATACATTCTCCCCGTTCAAATCTCCTGGATGCGACGGTATTTTTCCAATCATGCTCCAGAAAGCTAAGACTACTATTACCCCGATCTTAAAAAGACTTTTCATTCGTAGTCTGGAATGCGGCTACATTCCTAAAACCTGGCGAGAGGTTAAGGTCGTTTTTATTCCAAAGGCGGGAAAATCTAGCCACACCACCGCCAAAGACTTCAGGCCGATAAGTCTGACATCTTTTATTCTGAAAACTTTTGAAAAACTTATGAACGTCTTTATACGCTGCCGGCTAGATGACAATGCGATTTCCTCCGCCCAACATGCTTATATTAAAGGTAAAGGGGTGGAAACCGCATTGCATGAGGTCGTTAGCACCATTGAGAGGTCATTAAAAGATAAAGAATATACACTGGCGGCGTTCCTGGATATTGAAGGTGCCTTCAATAATGTTAAAACGTGCGCAGTAAAGAGAGCACTACAGAATTCAAATGTTGACCAATCTCTCACTAATCTGATTATAAACTTACTTAGCGAGAGGAACATCAACGCGAAAATAGGTGACACTGAACTTAGAGTAACTGCAGCTAGAGGCACTCCGCAGGGAGGGGTCATTTCTCCTCTACTCTGGGTACTGGTCATTAATGAGCTATTAATGAGATTTAAGAATATGGGTGTCAAGGTGACTGCATACGCAGATGATGTAGTCTTGCTTGTACAAGGAAAATTCCTACAAACCATAAGCGACCTGTTAGGGAACTCACTAAGAACTCTCAGTACGTGGACAAAGCAATGCGGCCTCGGGGTTAACCCTCAAAAAACCGAGCTTGTCCTTTTTACAAACAAAAGAATAATACCACAATTCGAGCCACCAACTCTTGAGGGAATACCTCTAAAGGTGTCAGATAGGGCAAAATACCTAGGTATGATCCTTGATAGGAAACTTAATTGGAAGCCGAACGTCAATGAAAGAGTGAAGAAAGCAGCTAATGCTTTCTACGCATGTAACCGCATCTTCGGCAGGAGGTGGGGACCAAACCCCAAAATAATCCTGTGGATGTACACGGCAATCGTGCGGCCAATACTCACATATGGCAGTATAGTCTGGTGGCAAGCCGCGGCCAAGGCAACCAATCTCAAGGCAATGACAAAGATACAAAGACTAGCATGTATAGGTACAACCAGCGCAATGAGAACTACACCCACAGCTGGATTGGAGGCAATTCTCAATTTGACTCCTCTGGACCTCTACATGGAAGAATCTGCTGCCAAAAGTGCCTTAAGGATTAGTCAAACTAATACCTGGAACCCATGCAATTTTGGCCACGCACATATTCTAAGTAAATACGTTGGGAACGTAGTCATTTCTGACTATATGTCTCCCCATCTGAACTTTGATAGACCATTCTCCTACTCATTTCCGAGCAGAGATGAATGGAATTCAGACGAACCCACTAAGGGAAAATCGATATCCATCTACACAGATGGATCAAAGATGGACTGTGGAACCGGTGCCGGTATATTCTGTGAGGAATTAAATATACACTGCTCCATTAGGCTTCCTGACAGCAGCAGTGTCTTCCAAGCAGAGGTTCTGGCAATCGCGGAAGCAGCCCGAAGGGTGTCATTGTTGGCAATACCACGCAATGATATTACCATTTTCATTGACAGCCAGGCGGCTATAAAGGCAATTTCTGCTATTGAAATAAAATCCAAGCTAGTTCACAACTGTCGCGAAGAGCTCAAGGTTCTCTGCTCGCAGCACGCTACCAATCTCTGCTGGGTCCCTGGACACAGTGACAAAGCCGGCAATGAGATTGCTGACGAACTGGCGAGAAAAGGGTCTGCAATGGATCATGACAGAGCACTACAGTCGATCAAGCCTCCACTCTGTAATCTCAGAGAACGAGTGGAGAACAAGATTCGTATGAAAACCAATAACAGGTGGAAAGAACTAACTACCTGTGAAGTATCTCGGAAGCTATGGCCAGTATATGACAGTGGCCGAACCATCAAACTTCTGCAGTTTGACAGGTCATCGCTGTCTAAGCTGGTAGGGGCCTTGACGGGTCATAACTTTCTAAGAAACCACACGATGAAACTAAATCTCAATGATGACGATATATGTAGAGGCTGCGGGGACGAAGAGGTTCATGAGGACACACCTCACTTCCTCTGTCACTGCCCGAGCCTCTGTCACTTGAGGAAGAGAACACTTGGAAGCTATTACTTCCATGACTTAGAAGAACTTTCTGATATTACACTCTCTGATATTTACAGGTTCTTGAGGATATCAGGATGGCTGGACAACGTCGGGTAAAAAGATGAAGGAGAGACATGTGCTAACCATCTACAGCACCAACGATAAACCCCCAACAAAGGGTATCACAATGGGTCCACAAGGACCTAAGTGGGGTATAGTAGGGTCTACCTGCTCTACCAACCCGTTAACCTAACCTAACCTTGGTCGGCCGTATTGTTAACGTGGTCGGAATTAAAGAAAAGCTCGGCATGTTTATATTTTCATAGCGATGGTTAGAGAAAGTCTGCGTTCCTATAAAACAAAATGGCTTCCGAAAGAGATGAAAGGACATTTTATTCATTTATTTCGTATAAATGATTGATGAATTGTTGGTGTAATTTACTGAAACTAATTAATACACTCATTTTACATGTTTTAAATCGGAAATAGAAATGTTTTCATGTGATTACAGAAATGTTGGTCACCGGATCTTGTGTTTATTTTCGCTTGACGTAAATATTATTATGGGTAAAACATCCATGACAACTTAACGTCTGATTTGTGTTCTTATTCTCATTATCATTGAAGATGGGCTAACGGATCTCTCTGTGCCGTTTCGAGCAAAAAAGCGCGTGCTTGATGGTGTAAATGCAGGTAAAAACTTCAATTTTAAAATAAGACCTGAGCTTCCGGACTAAATCGGAGAGAAACTGTATATGTTTCCGAAGAAAATTATGGATATATGTAATATATTTTTTAGCGCTCATTCAAACACCATACCTAAAATCTACAAATAGTAGGTACGTGTAAATGTGAAAACAATATTTATGTCGAATCTACGTCGATAGCCCATGGCTGTGTAAAGAGAGAATGTGTTTTGCGTCTTGTAAATAACCAATTTTGAAAAAAAGGGTCCGTAGGCGTTAAAAAGCGTCCTAAATTTTCTTAAAGGGGTCCCAGTTTGCCAAAAAGGGTCAATCGTACCCTAAGGGGTCCTAAAGGTAGCCCTGGTACCACCCCATAGAAATATAGCTTGTAGGCAAGTAACGGAAAATCGGCCGAAGATGGGGGTCTTAGTATTGTCTCTGATCTAAACACTACGACGATCCACGCGCACTGACTCTCAGTCGCCCGCTGTTGTGTACTTGGTTTCTCTGAGCAACTACTCAAAGAACCGATTTCCACAGGTCTCCAGCTCCACAGTCCACAGACCACAGGAGCAGTGATGCCATTCTGGCATTTTTAATGCTAGATCAAGTATTTTCTTAAAAAAGAAAAATGACAAATGCTTTTTTAGCACTTTTTTTTTTTTAATTTTTGTATTTTTTGATATTTGCTCTGGATTTTAGTCTTTCTTGTACATTAAACTGATATGCAGTGCATCGAAGTTTAAGATATTTCGCAACACTTTCCCACACACATAGGAAATGTGAAATGTGAGCGGGTAAAGTGTGAGTGCGATGAATCAAGTCTATTAGGTACGTGGAGAAAAGTAGATCAGACCAAAAACATAAATGTTAAAAAAAGAGTCAAGTTTATCTATATAAACACCTCTATGCTACAAATCAGCTGTGAAAAGTACAGAGATCAAAAAGTACGCTAAGTACTTACTTCATGAAGGTTTAATACCAAATATTTAAAGTATAGAACAATACTGAAATAACTACAAATTAAGAAAGAAATTTTACTATTTAATGATTACTGACTAAAATTTTGTTCACTGGTCACGTTTTTAAAACTTTTCGAATTGGGTGTAGGTAATGTAAAAAGAAAACTTGCCAAGTAAACCCACCGAATTTTAGTCAGTAATAAGTTCTTGGAAAAGTCATGACGTTTTAAGTTTCATGTATAATTTCGAGATGCCAATAAGCAAGCGCTTCCAATCTTAAATTTTCAAGCTCTATCGATCTATCAAATTTCATTGTTCTACATTCTGAGAAATTGGGTGGATACCACGCCCCCTTATATATCAACCTCAAATTTTCGATTTATTCCTTTGATTGGACCACAAGACCTACAGTTGAAATTACAAAATTCTATGATATCGGGAAGTGCTTCATAGTTTGATGATCTGCAATTCAGTCAGTCAGTTACGGTTTTTGTGATATTTGAGGCCCTATATAAACGGACCCTTGATACTTGGTCAGCTTAGCAAATATTCCGAAGTTGAAGTTTCTGACTGCATTGGTAGGTACTGAAGATAGAGGGGGTCGAAAATCGTCTGAGTTTGTTCCTGTAAAAAGGGTGTAGTGCCAGAACTTGGTTGGGCACCACCGTACTTTTTGAACATGGGCTAATACAGCCGTGTAGTGAAGGATTTATGTCTTATCTATGGTGGAACAACATGATTTTTATCTTTTATTATTATTTACTGAGATATTTTAAGGCTCGAAATTCCTTACTGAAGAGAGAATTACATATTATGTAGACATACATATAAAAAACAGTTAGATAAATGTGTAAAATTTTATTTTTGTTTTTCTTTAAAAAAAAGCTGATGAAAACATATTTTGTTGTGCCTAGCATTTTTTTCCGGCTTCATACATTCTAGCATATTTTTTTTGCTGTCTGGCATTTTCTTTTTTGAAATTCTGGCAACACTGCACAGGAGGTGCCAATCAGTGTTGCCGCAGGTTTTTTAAAAAGTGTAACAATTTTTTTCCAAAAAATGTAAAAAACTGGAAAAAATTGTGATAATAAAATCATCGTTTTTCAACTCAAAAAAATCTTTACTATGAACTTTTTACCACATTTAAAAAAAAACTCTTTATTGACCTACATGCCCATTTTGTGTTTAACAAATAAAAAAACGAAATTATTGACTATCGAAGTAGATTCTAATTTCTATTTCACAAATTTATTTACCACGAGATTTGGAACATTGCCAACGGCTACCCGGCGAGACAGAAAAATATTTTTGTCTTTTCTCGTTCCCTCCCTTTCCCATTCCCACTCGCAGTTTAACGTTTTGCACAACTTTGGCATTTGGCTCTGTGTAAACAAACAAATACATTGACAGACATTGGTAGAAGTTTGAAGAAAACGAGAAAAACAAAAAATATAACAAAACGAACAAAAAAGTAACATTGTAAAAAAAATTTAAGATAATTAAAAAGTGTAACACTTTTGTTACACTTGTAACATTGTGGCACCGCGAATACAATTGTCGATACAAGAACTAAACAGAGTGCGTATTTGTCCTGCTTTGGACCCTTCAAATCCATGCTTAAATACACGAAAAACAGCACCATGGTTCGGCCAAATAGATGCAGATTATATGAGATGATTGTCTTTTAAAATTTGCAGGGGAAATCAAGTAGGTGCATAGAAACTGACAGTCTATTTTATTATAATCTTTGTTGCATACCAAGCCATCCCTTCAAACTCTTCTGCCACTTCTTAAGCAGGTAACCGACTTCTGATACGAAATCAGCATCCAATATTCCGGCTCCTTTTAGTCTTTATATTATTTTCAGGTTGACCCGCATATAAATACTAGTTATAAAGAAACGATCATCCGATCCCCAACCAGTCGCTCTTTGACCACAGAGTATGGCTTCTTGGTTTTTTCTTCTTTATTGCAACATTGTAGTTGTGTAGGCGCAGTGGCTTAGTGTAGGCGCAGTGGCTTAGTGGTTAGTGTGTTGGACTACTAAGCGAGGGTTCGAGGTTCGAATCCCGCAAAAACCCAAATTCCAACTTTGGGTTTTTTTCACTGCGCCACCTCTCGCGAACGTTTGACAAACATCCATAAGTATGACTGTTTGAAAGAGCTTCTCAATTGGCCGTTTGGAGTCGGCATAAAATTGTAGATCCCTTCCATTCGTTCCAAAAATGAAAACGCACACAAAACGAATGGTTGTGAGAGGCTAGGCCTAAGGTCCCTCCGGACCTGTTGCGCCAACTATTTATTTATTTTTATTGCAACATTGTATTTTGCAAGTCTTTTCTTTCATCTTGATAGGGTTTAATAGCCAACTCTTGCAACGATCTGCTTGGATCTGATCAATTAGTTCCGCACTCGAAATCTTTCGACTGTTTTTTAAGACAGATTAAGTTGTAGACAATTTTGCTGTGTATTAAATTGAACACTTATTTATTGGTGCCAGGAATGAGCAATTTCAGCTGTCTAGGTAAGATAAGACTGAATGTCAATTAGTCATACATACCAATATGGTCATTGCCTGGTAAATGAATCTGCTGTCCAGAAGATCAGGGCACTCATTCCGTAACTTTTCAGACGATTATCGTCGAAACGATAGAACCCAAATCTAGCAACTAAGTGCTAAAATTACAAGTTCGAGAGGTTAATCCAGTTCATTTCCCACAAATGTAATGAAAGCTGACGAAATTCAAAAAAATTTGAGCAGATTATAACTTCTAATGGTGATTAAAGTTTCCAAAACGATATCGTTCAGACGATCATTGAGATACGGAATCTGCCCCCAGTACTTAAATTATTACATTTCGTAACCAATATGACTATGATGTTCAATTTAGTGGTGTGGTTATAGTCAGTTTTCATGTATTGTCGATGGTAATCTGTTCTGACACTGTATGCAACCACATGACAGTTTAATGTTCCTAAAATGTTATTGAATTTCAGAGCAAGTTTTGGTTTTTAGAACTGATACGAGAATAAATATTAGCTTCAAATTTTCAGATGAAATCATGTTGATTGAAGCAAACGAGTATGTGTCGAATCGAAATATGACAACAGTGAAAATAATCAAGCAATTGACAGTTGACAGTACATATGTGTGATATATTTAACAATCGCAAAGCAGAGCAAATATACAAAAGACACAAATACGCACAATACAACAAATTTCGATAAAGTTTTAAGTTCGCCTTTCATTCGTGCTCATTGTTCGATTACACTTGGTCAATTAGCGTTCCTTTTCGAGACAAGCACTTCAAATAAAAATGTGTCAACAAATTTAGCGAAATAATTACGTAGTTGTTTCCAGCTACTTAGAGCTACTCTAAAGCCCCTATGAGACTACGTGTTGGGCCTTATCAAAAAACTTTTTTAGTTGCGATTTTAAATTTAAGTAGTTCACAGTGTTTTTTTTTTTTTCATACAAATTTTGCAATTGTGAGCTTCCGTAAAGTCTAGACATAAATTTGTTAGTAGTATGGCGTGCTAAGTTAGCTGCGAGTAAAAGAGACTAAAAGTGTTACAAAAGAGGTAGCAATTGCTTGAAAAGCAACCACAAATTTTCAAACGAATTGATTTTCAAATATTGGAAATGTCAAAAAAGCTGCCAGCAGCTGAAAAATGTAAACTAAATGAGGTTGGTGTGTACGCACTCACTCCAATCGTGAAAAAATGCAAATAAAAATGTAGTGTCATACGGACTTAACCATACGGCATTACGTAGATATAAAAAAAAAGAACTACTTATTTCGAATCGCTGTGAAATTTTAGAGTGTCATTCTTATTTTCACTTCACGAAAATATCTATCTGTCAACTTTTTGCTTTGCCAAATTTTACATTACCTATATAATCGGATGAAATTGCCTAAATTGTTTTGAAATAAAGAGGGGTTCACTTACCTGGTATTTAGTTAAAGTTTACTTACTTACTAACTTAAGGTGGCGCTACAGTCCGGGGTGGACCTGGGCCTCACCCAACAAGCGTCTCCAGCCAGCAGCAACCAAGAGTAACCTCATCCGCGTTTGAGTCCATGCCTCTGCACCATAAAGTAGGACTGGGATGATTAATGTCTTATAAAGGGTCACTTTAGTTGTTCGAGAGAGGGCTTTGCTACTCAATTGCTTTCTTAGCCCAAAGAAACAGGGATTGGAAAGAGTTATTTTTCGTTTAATCTCAGCGCTAGTGTATTGTCTGAGTTCATAGCGGAGCGTAGGTAGACAAAGCCCTTTACCACCTCAAAGTTATATCTGCCTATAGAGACATTCTGTCCAAGTATTCGGTGTCCTTTATTGATGACATCATCATATACTTTGTCTTGCCCTCATTGACCGCCAAGCCCATCTTCGCCGCTTCCGTCTGAATGCGCCAGTAACATCACGCTGCGTTCTGCCGATTATGTCGATGTCGTCGGCGTAGGCAGTAGGTGGACGGACTTTTGGAAGACAGTGCCTCTGGTGTTAGCGTTTGAGTTTTGCTCCATTCTTTCAAGAACAATGTTGAAGAAGTCACAAGACAGTTGACGTTTACTATTTTTATCTATTCTGTCATTATTTATGAAAAAGGTAACATCTTTGTGCGATTAAGATCCTGTCAGCACGATAATGTGGTCTTTGGTCATTATATATCACAAATTAAAAGACTGTAAACTTGACCCTTATTTGATAGTGAGAACTGTCAGTATTGTCACAATTTAAATGCTTGACAAACAGTCTAACCTTATTTTTGATTTCGAGCCGAAAATTGTTATTTCAGTGCTTTTTCAATTCAAGGGGTTATGGACCGAGCTTAAACGCGTAGATTGTTAAATTGATTGTAGAAAGTTAAACATTTTTCCACGGTGCAGGGAAGTGACTTACGATAATTTTTTTTTTAGACGAAGGCGTTTTGTTTTTGATGTGGAACATCTGTAAGCGCGACTTGGGAGTAAAACCGACTCGAACGAGAGGGAAATTCCGTAGAGACGGCGGAAGTGGCCTGTCGGCCTGTCGCCGTTCACTACGTCGTCGCTCTCGACTTCCAAACCACTCAACTGATTTCGACGATATTTTGTGGGTGTGTAGTGTATGGTTGGTTGCAATTTTCTCCTAAGCCACTCAACCGATTTCAATGATATTTTGTGGGTGTGTATGGTTGCCTGCAACTTGAATGATAGGGTAGTTTTGGAACTGATAAGTGGCGCTATTCTCGATCTTTTAAACCACTTAACCGATTTCAATGAAATTTTGTGGGTGTTTATGGTTATTTGTAGTTTTAAAGATAGGATATTAAAAACATTTTTTTAATTCATTCAAATTAATTCTTTAAGTGAAGACTTATATGTGCATGCTGGACCTGGGGAGTGAACTGATAAAGCTTGGTCTTACGCTGACACTAGACTACTGAATCAGTTGACTAAATTAAATCTAAATGCAAAGGAAAACTCTAAAAAATAGAAAAAGTTGGATTGGATTGCGTTATGGAAACTTTTTAAAAGAATTTAGATTATAATATTATAAAGATTTAATTTTTAAATTAAATTTCTTTATACAATTCAACTACAACACAATACAATTTAACATCCCCATTTAAGGAAAGAAGATTCAAATCTGGCGTTTGACCACAAGCAACCACTCTCTGTTTTTAATAATTATTACCTATTTAAAAATAAGGACAAGTATTAAAATTTGGCCTTATGGCGCTTTCCCAACTTCTGAGAACAATATTTTAATACAATTTATATTAACTTGAATAGTTGTGAGGAACTATGTCTAAAGCGTGCCGTTGCGGCAATATTTTTTCATTCTAATTAAAAGTGTAATTTAAAGTGCCATCAAATTGGCGTAACCCATTTAACGTCCAATGCCACTCAAGCCTTATGTGTTCTTTATATGAAATTACCTTGCGGTAGACACTGTATTGTTGTCACCAAGACTTCTGTTCCCATAACCTTTTACTAAAAAATCGACCACTTCTGAATTTAAATTTTGTTCAATTCAATGCTCCTTCGGTTGTGACTCTGAGTCCCAGTCCCAGGACTACTACTCCGACATCCCATACAGATGAATAATAGCGACACTGATGACGAAGGCACGATGCTATTTATCGGAGGTGTGAAAAGAACGCGATAATTTCTGTTGTTTGCACGCGTTAAAGTGAGCTCTCAGGCGATATACAACATCGAGAAAAAAAAAATCCTTCTGTCAGGATGAGCATACAAAAGCAATACCGAAGCGCTGCTGCTGCTTGGTAGAAAACTTCCAAGAAAATACACAAGAGGACCTCCATCCGAGATTAACAAAAAAAAAAAACAGAAAAAAGCTCACTCAGAAGCCAAGCCAGGACAACCCTTCAATGCGCAATGTTTAGGTGTTGGAATGTGTTTTGTTTTTACCCTTTACCTCACGTTCTCTCTTGTATTCTATTCTTAACACATCTTGGAGTACAGCGCATAAAGTAAACTATAAATTAAAAAAAAAAATGCTCGCTAGGGCATGTGGGCGCAATGATTCACGCGACACGTTGTTGAAGGCTCCTTAGGCCAATTATTCTTTGCTCATGTCAATGTCTTATGTGTATGTTCGGGGTAAGTAGGTATGGTGAGTGGTAGTTTTTGTATTTTTATTTTCACTCGCGCCTCCGACCTGTATGGAGGTGTACGATGTACGTATAGTGTCTGTGATGGATGAAAGAGGTGACAAAAAGGGTGGCAAAGTGGATTGAAGAAGAGCGATGCCTTAGGGATATATACTCTTTATTTTGAATCTAGTGCCTATTGCTCCTTGGTGCATTATTCTGAGTTTGGTTGAGATTTTGACATCACATGTTTATTAGGAGGTGATTGGCACACTTGGGTGGCGCAAATGTTGGAAAATTAGCGTTCACTTGGTTAGAAGTGGTATGCATGTAGGTGGTAGTGTCCTAGTTGAATGTTAAGGTGGAGTGATGTATTTTTTTTTGTTTTTTGGCATTTCGAGTGGTGGGAAGAACGTTTCTTTGTGTTCATCTGTAGCTATTGTTCCGTCTCTAAGAGAGTCTTTAATGGCATTGGGGTTATTGTTATGAATATCTGTAGTGAGCCGTGTAGAGATGGAATCTTATATTGGCTGATGAACATTACAGAATTATCTTCACGATAAGTATGAAGAGCATAAGCGTAAATTATATGTAGGTATTTGAGTTTCTGTTGATATCTAGGTACAGATGTTCTCAAGCCAAGTGAGACCTATTTGTGATAACACAGATTCTTAGCTGTTTAGTTAAAGTAAACGTTGATTCAGAGAAATCGCAGCAGGTATACTTGATGCAGTGATAGTACATTCAAAAAATAAAAATACCAACCACGGCTCTAAAAATTCCCTACCTACCGACGAGGCGTAAGATTTAGGGTAAGGCGAGGAGGTTTCGACATGTAGGAGGTTTCATCAAACTCAAATTTTTCACTTCCTTTAAATATGACAGATACGATAATTTCTTATGTCCACAGCCTAAATGTACCTTTACTTTTTCCCTTATTGAGTTCAGTTTCTGATCAGCGCGTAACAAGTTCAGTCGTGTTTTGATTTTTGGTAAGTGGGCATGTAAATTTTTTCAGTGAATTCTTAAGCTATAACTTTTTTTGTTTTAAGTTTTTGAAAGTGACAATACAAAAATTAAATAAACAGATTAATAGTGTTTTTATTAGTTGAGGCCCTTTTACGTAAGTATAAAATAATAAACTTTTTTAAAGCGTAAATATAATGCATGCATTGAAGGAGGTTTCGACACGTTTCGCTTAGGAGGTTAAGTCAAATTGTCGAAACCTCCTCCTTTTACTGTTTTACTTAGTTTTAGTTTTTTTACACTGAAATTTTATAGGTTTCAATCAAAATGCCTAACATTTATAAAAGAAAGTATCCTGAAAAGGCATTTGACGAGAAAGCCATGAAAGAAGCAGTAAAATCTGTTCTCGAAAAAAAGGAAACTGCTTCAAGTGCCGCAACAAAATATGGCGTAAAAAGAACCACAATTTTATCTCGTCTTTCAAGAATAGGCGATTCAAGAACTGCCTCCTTGGACCAAATATTTAGTAGTAAGCACTCAGGCTCTCAAGTGCTTTCTAAGCACCAAGAAAACGAGCTTGCAACTTATTTCAAAAAATGTTCACGTCTGCATCATGGTTTAACTTTGGATGTTGCCAAAAAATTTGTATATGAATACGTTATTCGGAACGAGATTGACCATCCATCTAACTGGGATCGAGATAAAATGGCTGGAAAAGTTTGGCTGCAAGGATTTATGCGTCGAAACAGTGAAATAAGTCTACGAAAGCCGGAAAACACAAGCGCGGCTCGTCTTCGTGGTTTCACAAAAGTCGCTATTAATGGATTCTTTGAGAATTTAAAAAATTTAAACACCAAGTTTATCCTTGGCCCCGATCGAGTTTATAATTTAGACGAGACTGGAATAACAACTGTTCTAGAGTCCCCAAAGGTAATTTGCGTTTTTTAAAGTTTAAATTACTTATTAACCAAAGTCTTCCCATTACAAACGCAGGTTATTGCTGAAAAAGGAAAAAGGACTGTCTCCCAAGTTGCTTCTGCTGAAAGGGGCACATTAGTAACTATGGTTGCAATAGTGAACGCAGCTGGCAATCATGTTCCACCAGTATTTGTGTACCCAAGAAAAAGGACTAATCCAGCATTTCTTAAAGGTGCTGTCCCCGGATCGATTGCTTTGTTAGCAGAAAGCGGTTGGATGAATGCTGATCTCTTTCCAAAAGTTTTAGAACATATTGTGAAACACACACGGTGTTCAGTTCAAGATCCAATCATGGTTTTATTGGATAACCACGTGTCACATTGTGGTCTCGAATCCATAATTTTTTGCAGGGAGAATGGCATAATTTTATTATCATTACCACCGCACACATCGCACAAACTTCAACCTCTCGATGTAGCAGTGTTTGGACCATTCAAGAAATACTGTAAAGCAGCATTCAACAACTACCTTGTCAATAATCCGGGGCGTATAATTGGAATAAATGACATTGCGGAAATTTCTTGTCAGCCATTCTTAAAAGCATTTTGCCCGGAAAACATAATCAAAGGATTTTCTTCCACGGGAATAGTTCCGATAAACGATGCTATTTTTCAGGACTTTGATTTCCAAGAATTTGAAGAAACAGAGAAAATCCCAGTTAGAGTTGCATCGCCAAATCAAAATATTCAGAGGAATCCAAATGAATCATATCAACATCTTACACCGGAAGCGATTCGACCTTGCCCAAAAATGCATTTGAAACAGAAAAGAAAGGTTAACAGTATTTCTAAATCACGGATTTATACAGACACACCCGAAAAAAACAGGCTCATGGAACTAGCCGAAAAAAAAAATGAAAGAACTAAACAAAAAGAGGTTGTCTTAAAAAAGAAAAATTTACCAAAGCCAAAACACGTCAAAAAAGTTCTTGCATCATCGACTTCTTCCGGAAGTGAAACATATAGCGTTAGAAACTCGGATCAATCTTTTGAATTTGGTGTGGATAGTGATGCAGAGGCAGACATTGAGCCTACCAATTATGTCACGATTTCTCAGGATGTTAAAGCTGGAATTGGTGACTTTGTTCTGGTTAAATTTGGTGAAAAAAACAATTTTTTTTATGTCGGTAGAGTTGAGGAGGTCGATATGGACTCGGTGATGTGCTATTTTATAAGATATTATCGTCGGCAAAACAAAAGCAACTTCTTCTATGAACCTGCAGTTGACGATATGGGAATGGCAATGAGATCCGACTTGGTGGCTAAATTGAGAGACCCAAAAAACCTGCCAGGAACATCCAGGTCCAAAAATAAAATTTGCTTTGATCTCAATTTTGGTAATTTTGATGTGCGGTAATTTATTATAATTTTTCATTAACTGCTATTTTAATGATAAAAAGTTAAATACTGATTTAAAAAAAACCTAAAATGAATTGCAACTAAATTTTATTTAAGTTTATTTATTTTAATTAAAAAAAGACTGAATTCCTTATTTTTTTTTGTTTATTACTATTTTTATTAAATATAATGCACCAAAAAAGCTTAGATATCTGTTTTTTTTTAAATTTTAGTCTTGAAAATTTTTTGATTGACGTAACCTCCTATAGTATGTTGAAACCTCCTTCTTAAAAGTCGGAACCTCCTACAAACTAGGAGGTTCTGTCACTTTTTCCTTATTTAGAAATTCATCAAAAACTCGGAGATGGTTAATAATTTAGCGCTTAAAGTTGTTTTTGTAATAGACTAAACCTTAATAAACTAAAATTTACATATATATAGTTTTGTATGTAAACGGATGTACCTAATTTTTGACAATATCTGTTAACGTGTCAGAACCTCCTCGCCCTACCCTACCTTACAAATCTGCCTGCCTATACATAATATTGCCAAAAATAAAAGAAATGTGTTCAAATGCTCATATTGCTGTATTTATTTTATTTAACTTTTTTATTTTGAAAAGTTTGTTATGTTAAATTAGTTTTCAAAAATAATTTAAGTGTTGTTGTTATAAAAAATAAAAAATGCTTAAATAATAAAAATAGAAACGCAGAAGAACTTATTAAACTTATTATTATTAAATTGTGAATTCAGGGTAAGAGGCATGTAGCAAGATCTCAAATGTAGTTCCCATATAGCCACGCTACATTAGGCAATGACAGTATCAGAGTCACGGCTGCGAAAGGTTGCCCCATGGGCGGTGTTCTATCCCCCCTGCTATGGTCCATCGTAGTGAACGAACTGCTAAACTTACTCAGTAACAATGGTTTCTATGTCCAAGGATATGCAGATGATATTGTGATCCTAATCAGAGGAAATTTCGAAGACACAATCTCGGAACTCCTGCAGAGGGCACTTAACCTAGTTACTGACTGGTGCAAAAAAGTTGGTCTAACTGTAAACCCTAAAAAAGCACCATAGTTGCTTTCACAAAAAGACGAAATCGAGGAAAGCTAAGAAAACCTACTCTACTTGGTCAAACAATAGAGTTTTTAAAAGAAGTCAAATACCTAGGTGTAGCCCTGGACGAAAAACTTACTTGGAACTCTCACCTCATGAAAACCATAGACAAAGCCAGGATCTCTCTATGGACCAGCAGAAGTCTGATTGGTAAAAGCTGGGGTATAAACCCCCAAATCGTGCTATGGCTTTACACAGCCATAACAAGACCAATTGTTACTTATGCAGCTCCAGTATGGTGGCAAAAAAATAAATAAAAGTCAACACAAGTCAGGCTCAATGAACTCCAAAGAATAGTTTGTGTATGCACTACGAGCGCAATGAGATCAACTCCCACTGCAGCGTTGGAAGTTATCCTAAATCTTCCACCCCTCCATCTTCAGATACAGAAAGAAGCCATGACAAATGCCTTCATACTCATATCTGAAAACACCGAAAACTCCAAGCTCATCCATCCAAACATCGTTATATGGAACTGATTAAAGATGAAATACTTGGAATTACCATAATAGACAACTGTCTACCGAAATTCAACTTTAGCCGAAACTTCAAAGTTACATTCCCAAATCGACAGAACTGGGAAAAGAATAAACCCACATCAAAGCTAGTATGGGATTGCCTACAATTACTCACATCGCTAGCCAGCACAAACAGAGTACACCTCATTTGGGTGCCAGGACATAGTGGACATGTGGGCAATGAAATAGCAGACATACTAGCCAGGAAAGGATCAGCATCTACCTTTATGATGCCAAGACCATTTTGTGGATTACCCCTTAGCACCGCTAAATTCCACATTAAAACCTGGCTGAAAAACAAAGCAAATCATTACTGGACAAACACTGAAGGTAACAGACAAGCTAAAATGTTCATGCCAACTACTTCCCTTTCAAGAACAGAACAACTCCTAAACCTAACAAGGAGTCAGATTCGTACAGTCACAGGGTTTCTTACTGGGTACTGCCAAGTCAAAAAACACCTCATGCCTATGGGAATAATACAAAACAACACTTGCAGACTATGCAACGAGGACGAAGAATCAGCAGAACACATACTGTGTCACTGTGAATGTCTAGTCAGGTTACGTCAACACCACCTAGGTAAACCTTGGGGCAGAGGACATATCTGACAGCGCACTCAAAGATCTACTAGGATTCATAACTAAGTCCGGTATCATGAGCGAGCTCTAATTGGAGGAAATCACAATAGGCCCACTCGTGGCCGCAGTGATATGACAACTTGATTCCACCTCCCTCAAACAATCTAATCTAATCTATCGCCATATAAGAAAACTTTGGGAAACTAAAATAAAAATACCTACAAGTTCTCATTTATCAGTTTTTTTTTTATTTATTAAAAATACCGAAGTTTACATCAAACGGTTTTGAATACACCCAAAAAAATCTGTTGTAGAAATGTTGAAAACCGCTGTCAAATCCACTGCATTCATTGTCATAATCGACCCGACATCCAATGCTTTCAATTTAACAGAGACATGGTTGTACTTTCCAAAACCAAATTATGAAAATGAGACCATTTGTTGTATATTTTACAACTACAAAAATTGTAAATAAAACAGCATTCGTTGTTGAATGTACAACAAACTTTGTAAAATTCACATTTGCACTACGGATTTTGGCTGTATTATTCACAACACCTTACGGTCAAAATGCAATTTCTGTCGTAAAATCTACAACTCGATTTCTAGAAACGAATACCCTTTGCTTTCATTTCTACAGCTTTTTGGCCTCATATACAAAATTTTTTTTTTTTTGTAAAATCTATGCTCCAAAATAAAAAACATACACCAAATAATTTGAAATTCTTTTATTGAAGTAAATAATATTAATGAATCCATAAATAGCATAGTTAAATTATGTTTGGTTAGGTAGGAATACAAAAATACAAAATTTAAATACTCTTATTTCGAAAAATTGTTGTCCCATCAATTAATTTATAAGTGAATAGGTGGACTTGTAAAATTATTAATGCGTAAAATAATATAATCATGAAGTATTTTTGTTAAGTCTGTGGTTGACAACTATAATGAAAATTAAAATACAAAATTTTATATTCCCAGCATACAAAAAATACTTCTTAAGTCTCATCAATATTAATATCTATTATTTTGAAAAAGGGCTTTTCATTCATTTTAATAACATTGATATAGTTTTGAATTTTATACTGAGTTCCATTGTATGTAAGGAATTTTTTTGAAACGATTTTGTGAATGAATCATTTAACAGTAAGTTTGAAAATGACAAGCGAGCCTTTGTTGAAAGAGACTGGCATATATTTCTACTGTCTTTATTAACATGTGTATATTGTTTACTATTCTGATGATAGGATTCATACCTAAATGTCCAAGTGTATTTTACTGGTCCTGATTTTCTAATAGCTGATGGATAATGAAGTATAAAATTATATTTTGGTTTTAAATATTGTTTGATACTGTTTATGATGGAATTTTATGGTATTAGATAAGTCTTGAAGTATATCTTCATCGAATGCTGGTAAAAGTACAATGTCTATAGTTTTAATAAGACTAGTTAAAAACATCCAAATTTCATCATTCGGTGGAACTAGGTCTCCTATAATAATTGGAAAAAATGAACAAATGTCATCATTTCTCTTGCACTAAATTTGAGCTTCGATTTGTTTAAATGTTCATAAGTTATAGGTTCGGAATAATTACCTATCTCGGATTCTCCATAGCTAAACATCTGTTTTCTAGAGTTCAAAACATCAATGCTAAACAATTGTTTATTCAAAAGTCCAAGGAGTAAGGTTTTTTCGGTAGCCGCGTTTCCTATGACGGGATTATTCTGATTTAAATTGCTAGCTTCCACATCCTCAGCATTTTCAGACGAAAAAAGCTAATCAGAATTCATTTGGAAAAAAAATGCGTATCACAATTTTGCACAGAAAAAATTAGTCTTGCCGGTTCCACACTTGATCGATGTCGATGACTAAATGCACAAAGCAAAGATACAAAGATACACTATGAAAATATTCTGGGTGGGCGAGTGGGTTAACGGTGAATGCAGCTGTCATATTCACAACTCAATGTAGAATCAGCTGCAAATGGTTGTGGATTTGAATGTTATGTTGTGCATTTTAAATGTTGTACATACTTTCTACAGCATATCGTATGTAGGTACATTTGGCATTTTGGTTGTAGATTTTACTTGGTTAATGTAGCATCTACTGAAAATGGTTGTAGATTTGAATGTATATGTTGTGCATTTTACAAGTTGTACGTACTTTCTACAGCATTTTGTATGTACATTTTGCATTTTGGTTGTAGATTTGCCGAAGTCATACATGTACATTTAACAACAAAAATTGACAATGCGCTGTCAATTTTACAACAAGAAATAACGATCAATTTAAAAATGTTATTGCTGAAATGAAAGCAAACGCTGTAGAAGTTACAATTAACTGTAAATATGAACGCATTTGCTGTTAAATACACAAATATACAACTTATTGTAAATTTGATTGCCACATGTTGTAAAATTTACAGTGTACATTTTTTTGGGTGTAGTAAAAATTTGTCCTTTTTCCCCTACGGAGTAAGTTTTTAGTCGAAAATACCTACATGTAGGAATTTTTTCCAACGTGCATTATAACTGACTTGATGTGCTTCAAGAGTTCCGTTATAAAAAGTAGCAGAACGACAGCAAAATATTTTCAAATAGGGCTCAGCATTCGGTTGTCAATATTCTATTATTGCTACTTAAATACCTCAGTCCTTAAGATTTTCTAAGACCGGAACGAACGACAAACCCATAGGTAAGAATTAGAAGGCAGGAAAATATACCTTCGACGCAACATCAGCGTCGAAGTTATGCTATGCAGTTCGACTAATAAGAATCATAGCAACATAAACAATTTAAATAGAGTATGGGAGGAGGTCTTGATACGGAAACAAACTTCTCAGTTGTGACTCAGCATGGTGCATGCATAGGACGAGCTTTTAAACAATCGGAGGAAGGCTTTATACTCAAATATAATCACATTATTAGAGTTATCCCTACTCTGAATAAATCAACTTAATGAGAAATTTGCCCAATCTTCGGCCCACAACTTTTTATATCCGCGACTGTCACTATCGACATGTCTACGGGTAGGCAACTAGGGCTGCGCAAGGCTGCATTTCAAGACATGCCACTACATCGTACACTCGTACGTATAACTATTGAAACGTTTCTACAAGCTGCTCGACAATCAAGACTTCCTACTCCACCAGACGATTAAAAAACAATTCGAATTTTCCGCATAAGACAAGCTATTGTGACTAAGTGGAGTTTCCTTAGTCCTCATAGTTTGCCAGCTCTAAAGAAATCTTATTTCGATAGATTAGATAAGCAGAGCGTTGGATACCCCTTTTATAGGACCAGAACCTTTCTGCACCATCACTAAAATAGCATTTAACAAAACTATAAAAAGCTGGGAATACAACATATGGCCGCAAACAGAAATCGCGGTTTGCGATACTACCTAAACAAATAGCACATACCTAGTCAACCCTCCAGAGTGCGACTATGTCTCGAAACAACTGAGCACATCATGCATGTGCGAATGCCCAGCTCTATCCAGTACAAGAAGGAAGTTCTTTTTCCGTGAATTACTAAGTCCTGAAGAAGTCCTCTGCTGTAAAAATTATCAGTTACATTACGAAAGTGAAAACTGTGCCAGCCTAAATTTATTTTCTGTCAATCTCGGCACAATATAGGTTTAGGTCGACGAGCCTCTTTATTGCCTTAGCGAGAAACAAGTTAAAACAACAATTGGTGCGACTGTATCCAACAGTCCCGAAATATGTATATGTGTAAACACCTTGCGTGCGGTATGTGTGTGGCTTGATGCACGTCATTGAGAAAAGAGGGAATTGTAATAACCATATTCTTGATATATTATGTAATAAGAATAATTTATTCGTTCTGTGCTACTTTCGGTAGAATAGATACAATCGGATTGTGGTAGCTGAAGAAAGTTATGTACATTCGAGACTGTAATCTTTCTAGATTACGCTGGAAGACAGCATTGGTGGTTGTTCCATATCGTGTTGTTGAAATTTTCCGGTTGGAGTTCATTTGAAGATTAAATTTATCTTGCATAAAATCAATAAATGGTTGAGCTTCTGGAGTTGCAAAATTGATATTGAAGTCTCCGCTTATGATCATTGGTAAAAGATGTAAATCTCCCTGCAGAATTCTTGAAATTTCTTCTGAGTACGGTGCAAGGACGAAATGGAGAATTTTTATTTCACATTAGCAAAAAGCTGAAATTGATATGCCCCAGCTCATAAATGTATGCAATGATAAAAACGTATGCAATGATAAAATGTATGCAATGATAAAACACAATTTTATTTCACATCAACAAAAATCTGAAATTAATATGCCCCAGCTCATAAATGTATGCAATGATAAAAACGTATGCAATGATAAAATGTATGCATTGATAAAACACAGTGACGCATTCCCTGTCCCCGGAAGTTAAATGTGTGGAATTACTCCACCAGATTCCAAAAAATGTATGCAATGATAAAGCACAGTGACGCATTTCCGTCCCTGCAAGTTAAATGTGTGGAATTACTCTACCAGATTCTAATAACGCGCGCTTAGATGTTTACACATCAAAAAGATTCGCAATTTTCTTTTTTCTTTTGACCAAACACCGAATTAAAGACCGATAGCTTAGCTCTGGCACAAACTCCCTCAAATTGACTCAACCTGCCAAATTCTACAGGATCCCTCCACCGATGGTGTACAAGACCTCGAGATATTCAATCTCCTTCAGCGTTTATCTTCATCCCCCTTTCAACACAGACAAGAACCCCCTACAAACCTATCGAGTGCGTTCTGAAGCACGGTCTGGGAGGACCCAAGTATTACCAATTCATCAGTGAATAGCAAATGACTTATCGAGTTATCACTAAAACTAACAATTTGAAACGCTCCTCGCCAAGGCAAAGCTGTAACATCAAGTCGAAGAGAGAGCAATACTATACTCCTCTGTCCAGGGACTCTACTCTATCGTATCATGTATGCATTCCCAATTATGATGTTAATATCACCAAATAGTTGGAAGTTGGGCATAAACTTAGGACTACCCATGCGATCTCCATCACACGTCCATATAGTTGCAAGAAAAAGCATACGCACAGCTTTTAGTGCAAAGAATCACGGTAATATTTTTCACATTAAAAGCTAGTTGTGAGACTGAAAACGAATAAGTAAATCCAACCTTATACAAAAAAGGAATAAACATTTTGTTCACATTCGAATAAATTTAAAGGCATGCCCACGCCATGCATCCTTTTATTTGAACATATGCTACAAGCTACAAGAGGAACTTTAGCCCCAAGCAACTTCTCCTTCTCTACAAAGCACAGGTTAGACCAGGCTTGGAATATTGTTCCCATATATGGAGCTCGGCCCCAAAACATTCACTTAACCTACTTGATAGCATACAGAGACGAGCAGTTCGACTCATGGAGACCCTACACTCACATCGAATCTACAACCGTTGCTGCACAGAAGACAAGTCGCTGACCTATGCTTGTTCTAAAGGTACTTCCATGGTAGATGTTCTGAGGAACTCAAGGACATTATCCCTCGAAATGCAACTTTTGGGCGCCCAACAAGACAGGCTGCTAATGCTCATGAGTCATGACCATACAGTACACTTGACAACCGCGAGGACATCAACTTTCAAAAACTCCTTCTGTTACAGGACAAGCAAACTTTGGAACTCGCTTCCTGGGGATATATTTCCAGAAGACTACAATTTGCAGCAATTTAAGTGCAGAGCAAACATACATCTGAAAGCATCTCGGGGCGCTGTTGAAGCATTATAGGTTCGCCTTTCCCGGGAGAAGTATATAAAAAAAAAAAAAAAAAGCGTATGACTTTATTATAATTATTATATTATTATTTTGTCGCCGATCAATTTTTATTGTGTCGCAGAAGTTACACCACATAAACTGAAATCTTCTGATTAGCTACAACGTTTTTTTTTCGTAATAACCAAATCCACAACTGGACCGCAATAAACTTGGGGAACGTAACTGGAAGCAGTTATAGCCAAAAATAGTGAGACATATTTGTTACAGCTTCGGTCCATCCCGGACTGTAGCTCCGTCTATGTAAGAGAGTATATCTATAAAATATTTATATATTTGTAAAATCACGTTCGAATTTTCAATTTTCTCAATTACGTAGGTACTAAGGTTAGGTAGTAAGAGAAAGATTAGTGTATTCGTACAAAATTTGTCAAAGGAACTCAAAAAAGTGGGTCCGTCTGTCCCTATTTCCCGAGGCCTACAGCGTAAACGGCTGACTGGATTTCATTCAAACTTCGGATTTGGAGTTTGGGGCTTAAAGTTCTGGGCGTTTTTTTTTTAAAGGTAACCTCAATATTAATGGTACTTCCATATAACATTTTCATACCAATTTGATTTGTTCGAAAACAGCTCTAACGATTTCAACCAAAATTTATATTTAATCTAAGGGAGGTGAGGTTAACATGACTGTATATTCAGGATTTCGCTAAAAAATCGAATAACGGTACTTTTGAAATTCAGACGTATCTCGAAAACGGTCCATAAGACTGTAACAAAAATTAAGTTCTAGGGTCATATGGTAGAGATCTATCGGACTAACCGCAAATATATTCGCATACGCACGGGGGTCATTATTGGACACTGTGCGATAGGCGTACATGTGGAATGGCTAGCGATACTGTATAATGATTTTTGCAGAAACTGTAGGGACGTTGAAGAAATAGAATCTGTTCGCCAGCTACTTTGTGAATGCACAACCCTTAAAAACAGCAGACAGAGGATTCTCAGTAGTCACTTCTTTGATGACCTATATGATTTGAAGAATGTTGATCTTAAAGTACTCCTGAGATTCAAACTCAACTCTTGGTGGTATTAGTATATAAACAGACTTCATATCATTGGCTACTCGTAGAACGAACTAGAGGCCCAGGTTACAACGTACCTTTAAAAACCCATGAGATTCATACTAAATCTATGTGGCTCCAATATGAAAAGCGGTTTATTTCAACAGGCTGCACTGGATGGTTCCCGTAACTGAACACAATTGATCCAACTGATGGTCTAAGTCAAGCTGTGGCAACCACCACAAGAGCACCTACTTACCTACCATACCTAATAAGTATGATATAACAATCTCTCTTAGGGAATAGTTACCCCTGACAATTTGAGAAGCATATCTGTTTCGAATTGAAAAATAGATACTACCTAGGGTAATATCGTCAATGACCATTGGTAATCTCTAACTTAATAGCAAACAATTTCTCAAACTAAACATTGGAATAATTGGTACTGTTTTGTCTGCGTAGTTTTACAAAAAACGCTCTAGCGACGTTGATGAAAATACATATTGAAGATAATCTCTATTTATATAAAAATCAATTGCTGTGCGGCTCGACCGATTTGAATGATTTTTGTTTTGTTTTGTTCTCTTTTTTCAGTTTAATTCAATCATCTTCAATAATAATCTTCTATTATTATACCTAAAAGTCTTTCAGGGTGAAATTCGATGACGATAGAACTCGATAATCACTGGGCCAATTTTCATGATTGTTCTTTTGTTTTGTTCGCATTGTTGTATTTCAGATTTAGGCAATCAAACGATAGGCTACTTTCGGACCCGATAGGTGGCGTTTTTGTCGATCTTCGAAACTACTCACCCGATTTCAATAAAAGTACTTGGAGGGATATTGTTCGTTCCCGCTAAAAGGGTATAATACATTTCGAACCGATAGGTGGCGCTGTCGCCGATTTACGAAACAGCTCTACCGATTTCATTGAAGTTTTGTGCATGGGTATGGTTGGTTGGTTCCAGTTTATATCTATAGGTGGTAGGTACTTTGTAAAATATAAGCGGGATAGGAAAATGGGTTGTGACCATCTCCCAACGCTATTTCTCAAGTTGTATAATTAAAATTATTAATGGACATTTTCCAAATAAATCACTTTGGGAAATGTGAGCACGAATACGAAAGGTGCGGATGAAGCCGGGTGGGTACAGTTATACACTACATATAAAGACTGACGTCCGTATGTGCACTCATAACTCGGGGTAGGTTGGGGATAAAAGTTTGTATTACATTTTGAAAAAAAAAAAAAAAAAATATAGATTGGATAGAAAACTCACTTCCAACACAACAAAAATTATTTAAAATTTTTAATTTTTGAAATCTTTGGATGTCCGGACTTACCGTTTCACGATTTGGAATTTAAAGTAGGCTCAGTTATAATTATGTTGCGCAACCTCAATGCGCCGAAACTTTGCAACGGATCGCGTTTGATTTGATTGTGAAGAATCTCAAATGAGAAGAAAATTGAAAGGCAAACGTTCTCATTCCGCGGATTCCGATTATTCAGAACGATTTGCCATTGGCATTTAAGCGTCTTCAATTCCGTGCATCTTGCTTTCGCTAGTCCAATCGATGGAAATTGGTGGCATCAATCTTGAATTCCCATGTTTTTAACATCGTCAGTTATGGTGGCGTGGTAACGTGTTAGCAAACCTTCCGCTTTGTACGTTTTGTACCATAAATAAAGGACTTTAGCGGCTTGAATGAAACACATTACCATTGCTATAGGTACTTCAAATATTTCTTCTGAAGAAGTAGGTATACGTTGTGAATTGTAATTGACCGAATTACATTAAGCAGCATGTGCATGTGTTCGAAATTATTATTTTCATTACCTACATTAACGAATTTTGGCGGAACAATGTTCGCCGGGTCAGCTAGTATCAGTAAATTATAAATAAGATCCCGTACTCAGTTTATCTAAAAAAATTCGAATGAATCAGTTTTTCAGTTATTTTTCAAAAATGACTACCTACATAAGAACCGATCTGTGTTAATATTTATTTTAAAACTCAAAACCTCAAAATGTAAGAATTTTAATAGCCATTAAAATTGCAATAACAGCGACGTAATCTAATTTTTAGCAAATATTACCCACTTCCTTTTTTTAACCATATTGAATATGCACCTTAAAATAGTTCCAAACACTTGGAGTTTACACAATCAGAAAATCTCACTTCACCCTTATATACACTACACACGTCCATCGGGATATTCAGTTTATAACTGCTAATGCAATTTCAATATTTATTTGTAAAGATATCGATTATTTATCTTTATTTTTTTATTACGAACAATACTTCCAATCATTGACAACTACTTAAACCAGCGTCATTAATCTATTCCAGTCAAAAAAAAAAAAAAAAAAATCAAAAACTTGTGAAATATAAGAGCTTATAAAATAGTAGGTAAGTAGGCTCTTTGTTATACTTCAACTTTTAAAAACTCACATTATTGTTATAAGTGTGTACTGCCATCATATCAGATGAATACCCAAAAGTGAATTTTGTTTAACACTATTCCTTTTTATTTATTTTATGAAGCGTTTCTTTTATCTAAAATTGCTTCTCAGATTTTTACCTACCTACCTAATAAAATAAGAAAACATCTAACCAAACTTTTGATGAACGAAAAAGTTTCCAGGCGTGCCCAGTCGTGCACTTCATTTTTCTGTTGCTTTGCTGTGGATGTTTTAAGAATATTAAGAAGAAAAAGCGCCAATAAACATTTTTACTTTCGACTCTAAATTTTAGTAGTTCACAGTGACTCGCATTTGCGAAATTTGTATGTTGAGTATATCTAATATTTAACCTACAAATTTCGCAAATGCGGGCTACTGTAAATTTGTTACTAGTACTTCACAGAATCTACCCGTGATTGATATACCTACACGTCTATGTAGATGTTTTGTGTTCCCAAAAAAAGTTAAGAAAACATTTTTTTTTCTACTAAATGTTATATCCATCACATGGAACCAAATTGCAGATCCAAGTGAACGTGGGGCACCCATCTACCTGAAAAAGCACCCTCTTGCTTAGCTATTGTGATCCTGAAATTTTCCGGAAGTATGATTCTTCATGAGAAATACCTAGGTACTTTAAAACTAATTAAAAATGTGTTATTTTTATCTGCCATGTCATACCTAAGTCAATTTCTTATTTATTCCTTTTTTTTAACAATAAAAAACCTGGAGTGGTGGTGCCAGACAAACTGTCTTTTAGATATTCCAAAAAAGACTAAAGCGTTGTTCCGTGAAACGCATGAAAACAATACAAAAACAAAAAGTTTGTACCCAAAAAAGGAACATGTTTTACGCTAGTGGTTTGCTTAATCTACTCTTGTTGTTCTTACAATACTGTTTGTGAGTCTTAAAGACCCAAGGCATTTACAAAACATTTTGGTTTAACCTTACCTAACCGAAACAACTCATTTTTTGAGTAGGTATGATTTGATGTTGCCAGCTGTTTGCAATGGGGCGATGCCAATGGAAAATTAAAGTAATTATTGACTTTGTTTTGGTTTTAGATGGATGTGTATGTGCATGTCAAGCCAAGGTAATGAATCACCGTGCTAATGATATTCTTCCTCCTTAAACCAAATTTGTCAACATGTATAGTACATTCATCTGTCAAACTTAATTCTTAAACTGAAGCACAGCTATTTCGTGTAGTTGAAAAGGGTCTGTACATACACAGATCCACGATCATGTAGTTATAAACAATTTTAAAATTCGTCCACCGAATTCTGATTTCTATAGATTAAATTTAAAGATGAGAATGAACGAGCAGTGAATGGGCCTCAAAGACTGAATCAATTCCAAAATCATGTTCCTTACGTACGTACCTACATCTAACACAAACCTGCAGCTTTTATCAGCTAGAAATGGATACGTTCTTCTATAGCGTATAAGCGAGGAGCAATAAGAGTGTTTTTTTTAATAACTTCGCCGAATTTTCTGATTGCACTTTTCGCACGTCGACGTCTATTTGTCGAATGGTCACATTCTGTCAAAAAGTTGCCAACAATATATATAAACCGACAAACCAATTTCCGTTTACACAATCACTCACCAAATTGACTGCCAAAGTGTTGTTGAAAGTGGCCGCGAAACTCGTGAGGCGTACTAAAACCCGGCGGCAGAAATCCTCGCAAATATGCTGCCGCAGCCAGTGTAGTCATATGATGGTGATGGGCTGCATTCAAGGTACTGTGGTCATAGCCAGCTGCAGCGTAGAAATTCGCCGGATTAAAGACAGGCAACTGACAGTGGTTGGCGGCAGCAGCCGCTGCCGCAATCCTGGCCGCATCCGGTGACATAGAGCCCGCATCCCTGGCCGAAGCCGGTGATAAGGCTGATGTTACATTTACCGGCGGTGATACGTTATTTGTTTGTCGGCCAACGCCGAGACCCAGAATCTCCTGTATGGCGAATGGTGTACGCATTTTTGTCGCCTGCATCTTAAAGCACACACTATCGTATCGTTTTCGCCGACGGGGAAACTCAAAGTATATTATCTTTCTGGTGGTATAAGGGACTTTTTTTTGTTTATCACACTTTCGTCCTTACTGGGACATTTTGTTTGTTGCTTTATTTTTTCTCTTTTCTATTGCACTTAGTTCACTCAATTAAACCCAAACAGAAATAAAACAAATCGCGAAACAAGGACACAACGCAAAACGGTTAGAATCTTTAGAAAATCTCCTTCACAGGGACAGCAAGAACTAACACAGAACAGAATCCTGAAATCATCCACCACAGAGCTAACGAAAGCTAAAAAAAAGAAAACAAAAATCCAGGCGATGACTACGTAAGTTCGTTGAACGTTGACAGGAAAGGTAGTACACACAACACAGAGAGAATTCACACCGTGTACACGATTTGCTGTACTGAGAACAACTGATTCGAGATATCGCAACGCATCTAAGTAGGAATTCCAATTGCCATTCCGGTTAATCCGATCCGATATAGCGCGAGACGACAGAAATGCCACAACCCACCCTTGAAGATGAGACGATGAGAGTCGGGAATCAGGTTCACCAAAGGGATGCTGCTCTGCACGAACAGTTGGAATTGCAAAATTCTATCTCGCACTCTGTTCAACTGCAGACAGTTGGATATAGTGCTGTCGCACGGGTGGAGCTACATCAGGTAGTCCATTTATCACGGTTCCATTGGAAGTGGACTGCTCACTGCTCAGCTCAGCATGGATGGCTTCCAGTGGGCTACGGCTCACACGGATACTGTACGTGTACACACACGGTGTATCCATGGGACTCGAATCGAATGGTTAGTGCGAAAGAAAGAGAGATCGTCGGCTTTGGAAAAGCAAAATGATGGCCGTGGTCGCTGGGCTGATGGTGGTGGCTGGCTGGTGGGATAAACAGTTCGAAAAGTGGGATTCTCAAATTAGAGTTTTTTTCTTCTCTATCACTATCCCCGTCTCTGTTGATCACCCGGCGATTAGATACTTTGCTCTCAGTGCGATTGTTCGTGGAGGTTCGTATCTTTCGTTGATCTGTACTTTTAGTTCTTTTTATGTTTCGGTTCTTGTTGGGGCTTGGGAGGTTTTTCCGCCCCAACTAGAGTGGAGAACATGTTAATTAAGAATTTTACCTAGCAATGCCAATAATTAGTCAGTTTTATCGATTAGCTGGAGGATGTTCGGTTCGTTCTTTGCTTACTCTGTGCTCTGTCGCTGTGTCTCATCCGCTACCACTACCTACCACTGTCTCTGTCTTGCTTATGTTGTTTAATTTTAAAATGTAGGTGGGTTATAACTTTGTTGATTTTTCGTATGTTTTGATGACAATTTTGTGGTTGTGCATTGTCTTTGGGATGAAATTCAACAAATTGTAGATTGAATTTGTATCCGAGTATCTGAGAGTAAAATCGATATTTTCAAGTGTAAGTGGAGCTCTACATAGATATACACATGAGTTGTGTGTACCTATACCATGTACTTTTCTGCGGATACACAAAGTTCATATACCGACTGAGTGCGAGTGAGTTATTTATTTAAATTAACAATCCATTGAAGAGGAGTGTTTTTGCTACCCTTTGTTTTATTTATGTTATTTTTTTTCTGTTGGTTTATTGTTTGTGTTGCTGCTGTTGATGGCTGAATATACGCCGTGCGGATTGGCAATAGGTGTTGGATACAATTGATTTTTTTGTTTGTGAGTTGGCTGGTTGCCTTTGGTGAATGGGTAACAACAATGGATGAGGTACTTTTCGAATTATGCTAGTGAGATGAATTTAAAGTTGATAAATAATAAAGACATCAATATCGGGGCTATAGGAAGAGGTCTGTATACCAACACAAGAGTTGGGTCTACTTACTGCTAGGTTTCCCAGTTCTTTGTTTATGTGTTTGTTTGATTTTTTTTTTCCATCAGCAGTGGCTTAATTGAAGTGAATTGGAATGGGCGGTTGGGAGAGAAAACTTTATTACCTACCTACTTGAAGTTCGAGTTTAATTAAGTTGTTTAATTAAATTACCTACTAGTGGCGAGTAGGTAGATATAGATACAAGTAGTATAGTAGTAGTATAGTAGTACATAGTAGTATACCTATTTTGGCTTGTATATCTTATAACAATATTAGTTTTTCCATCGAAATAAGAGTTACATTTGACTGCCTTTCTTGACTACATTTATTTCTTAGGTTATTTTGTATTCTTTTAAGATACGCAAATTATTTCTCTACAGATGCGTTTGTCACGGGTAAAGTCAACATCAGTTTACAAAGTTTAAGGTATTCAGTAAAACTTTATCCAAATTAGTACTGATTAAAAATCTTGTAATGTATCTTGAAGATCAGTTTTTGGCGTAAAATTATCGTCATCTAAAATCAACTTAAGTTCTGTTTTCAGCGCTGAAATGTCAAAATATCCCGGGTATGCGAGCTCTGAATTTTATTGAGCAAGTTAATAAGTAAATTAATTTTAAAATATTCATACAATGCTGTGTCCGACTTTAAAAAATTTAAAACATGACAGGGAACTAAACTGAATATCAATTTCGTTGATGACTTGGTCGACAATTGTTGTTAAAAGATTTTTAAATTGTTCTTTTGTCGAAAGGTTGATTTCAGAACGCCTATTAGGGGAGACTGGGTACGGTTGATACACAGGACGGTTGAAACAACACGATCACGAATATCTCGTGAGCCATACGAGCAGCGTCTATGAGTATAAGTGGTGAATAAAAGCAAAAACGAGTCCGTAGACGAACAGCAGTCATGCATCGTTCGTTCGGCGGTTAAGTTGTAAGTGAGAGCTTATGTTATATTTAGACTATCAAAAGTACGTATCTATTTTTGGTTGGTTATTTTTTATTTTACTGGGGTTTCTATCCATTTTTTGTATGCAGAAAAGAGTGTAGAGTACAGTATGGTGACTAGTTTAAACGTGTCAGTGTTGTTTTGGTTACTTAATAGATTTTTTTACTTAAAGGGGAAGTTTGGGGACGGTTGAAACAATGTGTTTAATAATTTTTTTATTATTATATATTATTTTAACGAAATCAGAAGAACCAGAGAGTCTACAATATACACCGATACACCAGAGAAAGAACAAATAAAAAAGGATCATGAAGTAAGACTGAAATAAATCAGCTGAGCAAGCTAAGAAATGCAGCATTCCAGTGCTCTATTATTTTTCTTATTAAGAAGAAGAGGAGTTTTACTGCCTTTCTGCTTGTCAACGTATTCAGGGAGCAGATCTAGTGAAAATTGGATACAAATGTATGATGTATCACCTGTAAAATGTGGGCTCACAAAGAGTGCAAAGAAGGTTGCAATAGTTATGTTTTCCACAATTGTGATTCGGAATATTCCGACAACTGAATTTTATCGATTGCATTACCGAAATTAAAGTAATGTTCCGTTTGTTTATTTTCAATTAATGAATTAAGATTTTTTTTTTAAATTTTTTGTTGTTTCGAAATATTGTTTTTTTTTTTTTTTTTTTTTTTTATCTATCTTCTATCTATCTATCTTCTATATATAGGTATAAAAATTACTTGCTAAATGTGTGTGTGACAGCCTACCGACTGCCACACACATCCGATTTTTATTTAGTTTTTTTTGTTGGTTAATAGACCATGCAGAGAAGGTTTTTATATTAGTATGATACATTTTTGAAAGAAGGCGCAACCTCCATTCCAATAAATTCATTTTTGTGTGGGCAAATATACTTAAAAAAAAAAAAAAAACTGGATAGAAATCAAGTAGTGACACTTCATATAAAAAAAAAAAAAAAAGATTTTAAATTTTAAAAGCAATTGTTGTTGTCAATTATTTTAATAATGTTCCAAGCAAATTGTTGTACCTAAAAAGTTTGTTCGAATAAATTATGTTTACTATGTTACATTAAGTAACTTTTTTAAATGAAGTATATACTTTGATTATACAAAGATGATTATTGTGGCCGGCGATATTTTGCATCGAATTCGCGCTGTGACCTGTGACATCGGATAATGAATTGGAGATGTCAGATGAAATGCGCAACAAAGCTTTGATTTTGATCGAGGATATGTGTCTGATCATGAGTGCCAATTTGTTGTGCAAATTGGGGATGCCATAGCCAAATCGTTCAATGCAAGACGCATTTAATCGAGAATTGAAGCGAGAAATGGACTTCGAACGAATCGCATTGAGTCAAGCTGTTCGAACAAATGTGCCAACGTTGAATCAAGAACAAAAAAAAGTGTACGATGAATTAATGCAAGCAGTCGATTACGAAAATGGCGGAATTTTCTTCCTTGATGTGCCCGGTGGAACTGGAAATACATTTCTGATTTCACTGATTTTGGCTACAATTCGTTCGAGATCTGAGATCGCTTTTGCCCTAGCCCTTCTGGGATATTGGCTTCTTTGTTAGAAGGGGGTCGAACAGCTCATTCTGCATTGAAATTGCCATTGAATCTGCAAGTGGATGAAGAACCTACATGCAACATTTCAAAGAATACTGCGATGGCAAAAGTACTGCAGCAATGTAAGATTATCATATGGGACGAATGCACAATGGCTTACAAACGCGCATGGGAGGCCCTGAATCGTTTACGTAATGATAAGCGACCTTTCGGTGGAGCAATGATCTTGCTATAGGGGATTTTCGTCAAACGCTGCCTGTCACTTCTAGATCAGCTCCGGCAGATGAATTGAATGCTTGCCTGAAGGCGTCTGTTTTATGGCGATACGTCAAGAAATTGCATTTGACAACAAACATGCGAGTTTCTTTACAAAATAACCAGTCCGCTGCAGAGTTCTCCAGGCAATTGTTGCAGATGGGCAATGGTGTGATTCCAGCAAACTTAATCACCGGACGGATTGAGTTTCCACAAAATTTTTGCAACTTTACAACGAACCCGGAAGAAATAATCATGTCAAGTGTAAGAGTTATTTTGGCTGCGAAAAACAAGAACGTCGATCATTTGAATTTCGCCATTCAAAACCAAATCGCTGGTGAGTTGCATTCATACAAATCAGTCGACTTCGTGATGGATGAAAACGAAGGCACCAACTATCCCACTTTGTTGCGCAACCTAAATGAACCAAAACCTTGTAACGGTACGCGTTTGATTGTGAAGAATTTAATATCAAATATTTTTCAAGCAACGATTTTAATTGGAAAATTCAAAGGCGAAGATGTTCTTATTCCGCGGATTCCACTTATTCAGAACGATTTGCCGTTCGTGTTTAGGCGTCTTCAATTCCCCGTACGTCTCGCTTTTGCTATGCCAATTAATAAGTCGCAAGGACAATCACTGGATGTGTGTGGCATAAATCTTGAATTTCACGCGTCGACAAAGCTCTCGTTTTGTGTATGCACCCGATAATAGAAATAGAACAAAAAATGTTGTATACCATAAAGCACTTCAGTGAAAAAGCGGTATAGGTTGGCCGACAGGTAAATGATTTTATTTACCTATTTATTTAATTTTAATATAACTTTTGAATAAACAATTTGAATTGACCGAATAACATGACATCGGAATTTAGTTACATTAATGAATTTGGGCGGTACGAAGTTCGCCGGGTCAGCTAGTTCTATATAAAACAATGACGTGATGAATATTGTCAAACAAAGCTATTATTTAAAATAAAAATTAATTGAATATGTAACAATGGAAGATTGTGTTCGTGTTTCAACTGACCCCAACAACTGTTTCAACCGACCCTGGTATGGGTACGGTTGCAGCAATTTTTTTGTTTGTTTTAATTTGATGTACCTACTACGCAAAATATCACACCGAGTACACAAAAAACACTTTCCATTCATACATAGAAACATACTCCTACATTTCACATAACTTCATCACCGCTTAGCTTATAAACGGCAATAGTGTGGATGGTATAAGCGAATGTGTTTCAACCGTACCCAGTCTCCCCTACTATTGATATTGTTCAAATTCTCGTTTTCATTCATTTTTGGTCGAAAAGAATTGAAATTTGTTGATTCTAGTAGATAAAAAATACTGTTTTTGAATTTCTTAACTTAATTTAGACAATATTAAATATAGCTGGAATTGAAGAATTTTTAATAAAATGTCACTTTGTGGAAAAAAACTCCTTGAAAAAATAAAGGAAAACAATAACTGTCCTATCAGTAAAACCATATATCTACCTATCAGATCTTCCCAATCTCCTTAACTTTCAATAACGCTTTTGAAAAAGGTAAAAAGGTGACCTTTGAGGTTAAGGATTGCCTGATGCACAATGCGCTTATTATAATATTCCCAACGAGTTGCAGTATGACTCTGGTCCAAAGAACGCGGATTCTGATCAAGCCCTAGGTAGTTCGTCCGCCAATTCATTTCCTGCAATACCCTAAAGACCAGGTACCCATCCAAGTCTTACTCTATTGTGTTTGGATAGGGTGCGTAGGATATCAGAAAGCACTTTACTGTTATTGAGTTCAATGTATTGGATGATAGGGTCTGTTAGGCTGTCTCACTATATCGGAGAAAATATTTAATTTGGTGCCTTTAATTTCCATTTTTAGGTTTAAAGCTGCGCAGATCTCAATGGCATGGACTTCTGTCTGGAATACCGTGGGACACATTTCCATAATAATTGAGACTTTGGTATCGGATTCAAAGATGCCAGCGCCCACTCCAGACTTCATCTTAGATCCGTCAGTCTACCAAACCCATCTGTTTGGGTCTAGATTCCCCATTCTGAACGATCCAGTAAATATCTACCTCAAATAATTGTCCAGAACTATATTCCCTTACCATAGTGTCAGGAATGGAATGGAATGGTTTGAGCTAAGTATATCCAGGTGTCCCACGTGGTAGGCGGGTTTAAAGTTATATTCAAGTTGCAACTAATTAGCACATATAGCTGCTACCTTCCTACCGAAGATCTGCAATGGTGAAATCCCAATTATAGTTACTAGTGCAGTTATTGGGCAGGTGCGCATTGCAGCTGTGACACCGAGACAGGTAATACGTTGAAGCTTATTCGCCGTTGACCGTTAAAGTACTTTCGCCCACCATACAATTGCCGCATACGTGATAATGGGTCTGACAATCATGATCATGATGTATAACCAGTCGGGACTAGGTCGGTTTTACTTGGATTAAGGGATAGGTTTTCTTTAGTACATTATAAGACATGCGTAGCAATGCGTTCTGCATGCCCGGAGTAATGGTAGAACCGAGCTTTCCATTGATAAAGATAGCAAGGTCATCAGCATAGCGGATGACATGCCTAGACTATGAAGACTGACTAGAAGACTGTCAATGCCCAACGACCACAAAAGCGGGGAGAGTACTCCACCTTGAGGGTCTTTTGCTGCTATAACTAAAATAGACACAGAGGATGAAGCTCTATTTCGACTTTCCAACATATGGCTCTGATCCAGCGGCTGGTCAAATCTTCAATACCTTTACAACTGATCGCCCTAGCAATTGAGTCGTATCCGGCATTATCGAAAGCACCCTCAATGTCCAAAAATGCACAATTTATAGTTAATCGGACCTACATCGAGTACCATTAGTGAAATTCACACAAAGTCCCACCCACCCTGGATGTCCGACCCTCCAGTCAATGCCCCAGTGAGCATTGCAATACCTACAAAGCTTGCAATCTACCTCAAACAGAGGAGCCCTATGACGACTGATCTCAAAATGATGCAAACCAAGTAACACCCCCTTTATAAACAATCGAGTTGTCACTTAAGAAGTCATCGTCTAAAAATCCAGTTACAATATCCATTTCAAAAAAATGTTCCTTCAAAGAAGCCATTCACAATAAGAGAATAAAACTGTTAAACTCACTCAAAGCTAGAGAATCTCTTTGTGCTTCGATAATATTATTTTGCCACTGACAACAGAATGCACAGAGGCACACCACAAGGACTCAAATCCATTTACGGCCATTACACTTGTTAATTCTTCATAGTCACTTCATTTCCTCGCTGATTGTGATTTCTCTTCCATTCGTCCTTAATTTTCCCAATTGAAAAAACACAAACGAAACCAAAATAAAAGAAATGGTTCTATTTTTCGAAATTGATTTTCATCTCACGTATAGGTAGGCGAGTGTTGTGACAGCAGGATACACCGACAACAGTATTACAATGAAAAATGGCTGCACGCTTTTTGCGCTCGTCAAGCAAAAGACCACCAGAAAGTGATTTCTAAACGGGAATCTAATTAAAATATATGGTAATTGCGTGGCGAAGGAAATTTGTAAATATAGGATACATATTGTATACTGGGACTGGTCCTAGTTCAAAGTGAAAAATTATTATTTATCTGAACCAGAGTTCCATATGCATTTGTACACATCCTCCAGGTCCATTAGTCAACAAGAACTGCGCGAAAAAAAATCAAACAACATTTTCAGCGGCAGATTTCAAAGGAGTTTTCCTTTTAATGCCATAACGCAAGCATATTTGCATACCATTACCACTGAACTGCAGCAGCACCACCACCACCACCACCTCCTCCTCTTCTTCAATTCTTCAATTGCAGCCATTATCGCGAACATTGCACTAAAGTTAACATGAACACTAAAAGACAAAAGCAACAACCAACAACAATCCAAAGCACAAAGGACTACGAAAAAGGACATTTACACTTACACCATTTGAATGGTGCATGCATACCATAATAATATATCCACCATGGTAGGGGATGAAAAGACGATTTCTCGAGTTCAGTTCTACGCTACGAGTCCTTGCGATTGGGGTGGGTACAATATATAAATCTTAAAAGTATCCCAGTCAAAGGCATCGATAATTGACTGTTGGCTATAAAAGCGTTTTTTCGGTTTTGACAAATGCCAACTTGCATAATCGTTTGGTTCGATTTGTCCTTATTAACAAGAATGTTCACCGAGACGTCTCCATGATTAAGGTCTAATTCTTGGCGACTTCTGTACACGCAAAATGCAAGTGCATTGATTGCGGATGAAAGGTGTTCTTTGATGGACGACGAATGAAAAACGTGTGCAACATATTTATTCCGCTTCGGTGGAGAGGAGGCGCCTCTTTTGAAGTTTTATTTTGTTTCGTTAAGTTGTCGCGCACCTTTTATTCCGTTTTGTAGAAGTAAAAATATTCATTAGAAGTTTTTGGGAACCCATTCAAGTGGAAAGTTGTAACGAGTGTCAGGCTGCCGCCAAGATTGCGCTATCATCGAGGCAAACAGTATTCCAATTGCAGTTGCAAAGAGTGTTGCGATTATAAGTCAGGCGCTGGTGCTCGACTAAGCCGTGTAGTTGGAAAATTATTACATTTTTTTTATAAGTAAAGGCTTGGAAAAAAGGACACTGATGGTGTTAGGGGAGAATTCAATGGCAGTTAACGAATGATGCAACTGAAGCCAAAAAAGGGGAGTATTTTGAAAAAAAAAGTCTTCAAAAATAAATGTAAATTTTTTTTTACTTTATTTCAAAAACAAAACGTAAATAAATAAATTATCAATTCTAATAACAAAAGTTGGCTATCGCTGATTCTTGCAGCAGGTGGTTTTGGTGCTAAATGTATAAGAAGAGCAGCAGACTCATTTGTTTTAGAACCTCCAGTAGCTCAAGGCACATTTACAGAGTATTTTGTCTTTACCGCCTCCAAGGAACTCAATTTCACTAAATATCTATAAAAATACATGTTTACTTTGATTTATTTGAATGGGAACAATAATATTGCAAGCAATTATTTAACAAACCTATTCATTTTATATAGTTCATACATTCAAATTCACAGAGTTCAAACAAAAACAAACTAAAAAGAGTAAAATTCCCTTTTTGCCGACAGCCAAATTTGCATTCATTTTAAAGTGAATTAAATTTATTAAGGTTGAAATTACACTTTCCTGCAAGTGTAAGGTGATTTAGCTCTTTAAAAAAAAATAGGAGTACGAAACGAATGTGAAAGGAGAAGTACGGGAGTACGGAGGTTTTGAAAGTAGTACAATAGTCCTATGGGAGTACTTAAGCATATACAGCTTTGTTGGAGTTGTTGGTGTAAACTACTGCACGTTAGTTGCGGCCTTCTGATGGCTTATTGGCATCGACACCGAGTTGATATCATTCGGCGATTGAAGATAGCTGCGTTGTATAGGCATTTTCGATTCTCAGCCATGCGTAACCTCTTGCCTCGTGAAGATTCTCAATTAAGCCCTTTCGATTCGGCGATAGATTTTCTTAATTCGCTTCCGTTCGTCACAGAAATGAGAACTGGCAACTGTTTGTCCTATGTGAACCAATTTTTTTTTATCCGAGGTAAGTAGAAATCTTCTAGAAGGGGTTTTTCCACTGCGCCACCTTTCGCAAACGTCTGACAAACATTCGAGAGTATAACTGTCTTGAAAGAGCTTCTCAATTAATTAGCCGTTTCCCTTGCATTCGTTCCAAAAATGAAAAACTCACACAAAACGAATGGTTGCGAGAAGCTAGGCCTAGGGTCCCTCTGGACTTGTTGCGCCAACATTTTTTTTTTTGTAAAAGGCTTAGATTTGTTTCGCTGGTACAACCCCAGAATTAAATAATAACCAATAAAGTTTTCTATATTTGATTTATTATTTTAGTTAACATTTTAGCTTCCGACATAAAAATGAGCCAAATGGGTTTAATAAATAATATTTGTCCAACTCATTTTTTTTTCACTTTTCACAATATTTTGAGAATAATATTGCTATTGGTTTTATTGAACTTTTGGTATATACAATTTAACTTAAGGCTAGGTAACATATGGTGGTGAATAAAAAATATTTAAGTGCGTTGGATCAACAACAGGGCCCCAATTGTATACAATGTTTGTTTTCTTAAATCTATTTTACAAATTGGCTGTCTTCTCGGATTCATACTCGTAGTATGCATCGTTGTCTAGGTAGACCTCAGGGTTGATGAAACTTACCCCTCCCCTTGTCGTTAAGCCTTTTTGATATTCTGCAAATCGAAGCCTGCAGGTCGCTTTCAGTCGTAGTATTTACTTAGCGCACGCATGCGGAAATTTTCTAAAAATTCATACTAAAACAAGCAGCCCGTAGATGGGAAGACATAACTGTGCTAAGAAAATTGTTAAACTAAGCTGGACAAACCTGAGAATGGCGATATGAATTCTTTCAAAATACTGCCTTCTCGCGAAGCATGCCAAAAGACAAGGACTTTCGGACACGGATCTGTGTGGATTTTGTAACGACATAGGTTTCGTGGAAAACATTATACATACTCTGCGAATATCATGGCATAGCAAAACGAAATTCACGTAGAACAAAGTTCTAGGAAAGTACTTCTTTTATTGCATAGAAAACGTAGGGCTTATCGGCCAAGCGAATGTATTTAAATTTGGTAGGAAAATAAAATGCTTTAGGGCAGTGTTTTTCAATCTTTTCAAAAAAACGATCCTCTTGAGCATATAAAACAACTTAGCGACCCCATTGAAAATTGAAATAGGAAGAAAAAGTTTTCCAAACTTGCACTGCAAATAATACGCGCAAAATTATAGTCATCGTGCATTAGGTGAGATTAGTAGTTACTAACTAACAGCACTCTATTCTTAAAGCCATTGCCTAACTTTTTGGTGCAGTATAAACGCTTTGGAACCTACCTACGAGTAGTATAAACCTTAGAGCGGGCGCGATGCAAAATGTTTGTCAAACACACCCAAGGATTGACAGTTTGAAAAACCAAACACAGCTTGGGGAATTCTCTTTTAAGAAATTTAAATGAAATGACAGAAAAAATGAAAGGTAACTACAACCGGCAAAAATTCAGGAATGGGAAACCCGGGATTTGTTATAGGCTCTTGAATATTCCAATTTTCGATTAAGAACTGAAGTTTTTTTTTATCATTTTATTATTGAAGCGAGACTCTCTCTTCGTCGTCAAAATCTTCAAAAGCAATTGCTCGGGTTATATATTCTTTAGTTTTTTTATAAAGGCCCAACATATTTAAATATTTTGAGATCTACAAAAATATTAATATCCTGGGAACATTTCATTTAAAATCTCAAAAAAAAAATTGTAAATTTCAATTTTGCAATAGAAATGACAGATGGAAGGCGGTTGGGAGTCCATACTAAGGGATAAAATGTACTTTTGGTGGTTTTAAATTTAATACAAGGTTATAACGGTAAAGTGGGTCTTATGTCGACTATAATTCGAAAAATACTAATACATTTTCACAAACCTGTGTGTGCTTACTTGACTTAAGTTGCCATTATATTCATCACTTCCCTCCAAAATATGCTATTTGAATCGTTTCCATCCATTCAAAAGATCGTTCAAGAAGTTTCAGCTACTCAAACGTTGAACCTTGGTGCTTTTATCCCTAGTATGATTATGAGCCTGGAACACTTGCAAAATCGTCTTTCAAGCTACTTTTCCGACGAATCGGAGTCCGAAAATAAGCGGACCTTAACATCAAGAAAAGGAAAAACTGATTGGGCTTTCTGCGGATGGAATGCTTAAAATGGAGTTTCAATCACAGAGGATAGACGTTTTCTGCATTAAAAGCAGGGACGAGTACCCAGATTTTGCAAGATAAGCTATTATTATTGCCGTTTGCTACATTCTACCTCTGTGTGAGCTTACGTTTTCTTTAATGCTTTACATAAAGACTTAGTCCAGAAACAGAGTGGAACTGGAAGACGATTTAATAGTAAACGTTTCCAAAATAACTCCATGAGTTACATGTTCCCAAGATCCATACAACATGAATCTATGAAACATGAGCAAGCCACGTGACGGCCTGCACCTGCAGTAAACATGTTTACCAATTTTGCACACGGCCTGCACCTGCAGTAAACATATTTACCAATTTTGCACACGGCCTGCACCTGCAAATCAGCAAGTGCGGCTGTATAACAGGACTAAGCAAATGTGGTAAATGTGTTTACCATATCCAAGCCAGCTTGCAGCTGCCTATCAAAAAGTCATGTTCCAACAACGGAACTAATAGAAAGAAGCAGTGAACATGTTATAATATGCATGCACTGCCTGCAGCTGTATAACAGTATAAGCGAGGAGTCTAATTTCTGTTGTCTAGCTGTTGTGTGTTGTGTGTTACATATATATTCTTTGCTTTGTTTTTGCTATTTAAAACCAAGTATAAATATGAGCCAAGACTATTGGTTTAGTTCAGTTCAAGTTTGACCATCGATAGATAATAATTGTAAAAGTTTTAAGTTGTCCAAATTAAATGTCATTTAAAAATAAATGTAAATAAATAGTGTTCTAATCATATTGAAGATATTTAAATAAAGTGTAAACAAAAAGGTTTAAAATATGTTTTATTCGTGTCACACACGTTACTCATGGTTTGACAAATTAGTCAATAAAAGACAAACCCATCCTTTCATTACTACACCCATATAAAATCACCAAAAATAAAAATAATCTTCATGTTTTTATTTAAGATCTTGAAGCTCGCGACCATACCTAGCATTTGCTTCCCACAAAAACACTGCTTTTGGGAAACTGCTTAGGTTTTTCCTTCTATTAAATCTTAGTTCTCTCCAGGGATTGCGATGGGCCCAGTAAGGTGCCTAGTGTATTGTGACGGTTCTGCCAACCTAATCTATAACTCACTGGATGGACCATGAATATACCAACAACGTTAAATACAAACTTTTGGACATGGAATCTTTACCAGAATCTACTCTCTCTTGTCTGGCAAAGAACATATAATATTCCCAATTACCATTGCGTTTGTTTGAAAATAATCAAATATCACAAACACCCGCACACGCAACATCACCATCATCAACATATTAGCCACATTGAATACCACTAATTAAAGTCGCATCATAATAAAGTCAATGATGTGTTGCCACTAATTTAGCACGCCACTTTTTCTGTTAATTGCTTTAATAAAATAGATCAGGGCAACTAATATTTTCCAATTAGTTTTATCTAATTATATGCCCATGTAGTGTATGGTGAGCCAACACCTATTGATGTACGAGTATGTGTTTGGGTTTGGTATGTTGTACGGCACTCGTACATTATGCGTATTTATTTTGTGTTGTCAAATTGGTATGCATTTTTATTTATTCGAAACGATGTAAATTGATTGTCCTTCACCAGGTACGATATTTGATATTCGTAGAGATATTCGCACTCAAAAAAATGCCAAAAAAAAAAACAAGTGAATCCATTTCGCTCATTAATTCAACTGGGAACGCATATATATTGCACGTGATTAATGGTCGATGACAAAAAAATAAATAAACATTATAAATGATTCGATTGGTAGATGATTGCATTAAAATTTAATTAAAAATCTGAATTGTTTTCTTTGCTTAATCATTGCTAATGGATTGCATTAAAGTGTCATAATGCTGGAATCCAACCGAATAAATTTAGACCGCAAATTATTTAGCTATAGCACACTGTCCTTTACAAATGTATCAAAAATCCAGTTTTATTAAACTTATCCTATTTATTATGAAACTTTAACTCAAGTTCGCATGTTAATATCGGCCACGGCCAGGGTCAGAGAGTCTATCCCTGGACAGATTTAAAAAAATTGAAGGTGTGATATGATCCGGAGAGACAATTAGAGCAACAGCAAATTAAGACGACAGCAGGTTAAGGCTTTGTTGAAAGTGAGTTTGATATAAACATATCCATTTTTTGCAAAAGTTACGCTTGCTTTCATATTTAATTCATATAACGGTATTTAGTGTTTCCAATAAAAAAGTGAATTCGGTCAAATCTGACCAAATGACCGATTTTTTGTAATTCGGTAAAAATATCCGGTCAAAAGTTAAAATAAGAATTTTTGACCATAAGTCCGTTCAAAAACCGAATATAAATGCAGTAAACTAGCTGTTCCCGCCCGGCCTCGCCCGTGATACAACTGATTCAGTAGTCTAGAGTCTGTGTAAGACCAAGCTTTATCAGTTCACTCCCCAGGGCCAGCGTGCCCATATAAGTCTTCACTTTAAGAATTAAGTTAAATGAATTGAAAAAATGTTTATTTCTCATCTTTCAAGCGACAACCAACCATATAGGTACAAGGTACATCCACTAAATTTCATTGAAATCAGTTGATTATTTTCGGAGATCGACAACAGCACCATCTATCGGGTCCAAAAACTATTCTATATTCCAAGATGCTACCTACAAAATCTCATTGAAATCGGTTGAGTGGTTTCGAAGATCGACAACAGCGCCACCTATCGGTTCCAAACCTACTCTATCTTCTAAGTCGCAAGCAACCATAGACAACCACAAAACTTAATTGAAATCAGTTGAGTAGTTTCGGAGATCGACAACAGCGCCACCTATCGCGACTGGCCAATTTCCGCCGTCGCCACGGAGTTTCCGCCTCGGTCGAATCGATTTTACTCCCAAGTCGCGCATATATGTTGATGTTTCACATCGAAAATGGTTTCCGAAAATCTACTTAATTAAATTCATGTAGAATTTTTGACAAAGACGATCTCACTGTATATTACTATTAAAATAAAAAAAGTCCCAGTACAAAAAGGAAAATTATTTTTTATGAATTTTGCAAATTTCTTTTAAAGTTGTTTAATTTTCTCGTCGTATAAACCTTCCTTAGACGTAGACAGACACAACAGAGAAAATATAGCTCAAATTGGACGATCCGTTCTCCAGTGATGGGCGTTCTTACGGATGCAACTTTGTTTTATATATAGATGTATTTTTACTAAAAATAGAAATCAAAAATTAACTAATATTATTTATAATGTAGTTTATTCACAATAAATTCGTTTCTGTATGAAATTATGAGCGTGTTCGTTAAATATGGCCAAGTTTCATTCAAATTATAGAAATTTGTCTTTATGTCTAGTCATAGAAAAATATTATTTTTCCGGTCAAAGAAGGTTTTTCCGGTTAAAGAATTTTTTCCTTTTAGTTTAAAATCACTTAGACCGGATTTCAAAATTGTCTCCGGTCAGAGTGAAGAGATTTCGGTCAGATTATGAGCGGAATCCGGTCAGAATGGCAGAAAGGCATCACTGATGGTATTTACTGGTGCGGTGAACTACGAAATGAAACAAGGGGAATTATTTGAGATTAAAATAAGGTGCCCCCACTCCCATACTAAAAGTTTTGAAAGTGTAATCATATATTTGAATACAGCGACTTGTCACCGGTGCGTTTGCAAATATTAGCATAGAAGTGGTAAAATTGGTTTTAGTAGCGAATGAGGACAAATTAAAATAAATGCAGTTAACAATAAAGGACGCATCATACCTTGGAGGTAGTTGCGATGACCCGTCAAACTGGGTCCGGCTTCTGTTGTACCTATTCTGGGCAAAACTTCCGTAATATTTCATTATAAATAAAAAGTTGTTGAAATTATAATTGTAAGTTTTAAAAGTGATTGAATAAAAATTTTGAATTTCAAAATTAGAAACTTAATATAAGAAAGAAAAGTAATAAAAATAAACTCGTCTGCCTGAAGCTGTTGTTTCTTTAGGATGATCTTTGGCTATATCCGGCGAGCTAACCTCAGCCATAGCCCATAGACAAAAAGCACATCACACGTTGTCCTGTGATATTTAATTCGTGGTGCTGATATGCTTTTTTTTCAAATCGACTGTCACTCATAAAATCAGTTTATCCCGCTGTGGTTTTGAAATGAATGCGACAGGAGCTACGAGAGAAATAATGTGAACTTGGTTTGGTTTTATTAACACTTGCCAATCCTTTGAAAAAAGTTGGCGATTTAAATATATACGACCTTTCTTCGAAACGAGAACAAATTCAAGCTTCTCCAACAAACTTCAATTACATATACCTACCAAAGAAGAACACCAACATAAGTCTTTCTTAAGAGTTAAGACCCATTTGGAGCATATCTAAGATCATAAAATTGTTTATTTGACACACGCAGTATCAAAATGTGTACCTGTCAGAGCTCTATTTGCAAGGCCTCCATATTTCTTTGTTTAATCTAATTGGAAGCTTTAAACATCTCATACCCATAATTACCCATTCCTCTGGTCGTGGAATTATCCAGTTAGATATAAGTACACATACGCACACTCCCCTCCTTATCCTTGCGGAAACACAAAATGTAATTATTAATAATTATATCATAAAAAGCGAATCCGAAACGACAGCGTTCCTCTTAAGCAACTAAGTGACTACGACTCGTAATGATTATTCCATTACGACCATAAGAGAACACCCCCACTCAACTGTCATCTGTCACACAAATGTCAATTTTTTTACATTTTCTCTCTGGGTTGTGCACATTGGTGATGGCAATGCTCTTAATTTTTCTGGTGGGATGGGATACCATGACAACGAGTATAATAGCATAATTGCATAATAAACTGTAAACACCGCCTCTTTGGCCGATTTGTCGTTGTTTGGTATCTATAAGTCTGAGACGAAACTGTCTGTCTAAATCGTCTACTAAATAATCTTCGCGGGAGTACCATCACTCTGCTATCGCCGAGTAATGTCTTTGCAAATGCGGCTAAGTCAAATGGAACGAAAGTAGGTATGCCTATACCTTGGGCTGGCGATGGAAGTGTGTGAACTATTGTCCTGGCGATTGCCAATTTATGACACCGATTGAACTAAATGGAGCGGAAAATCATTTTTGTTTTCCGATCCTGGATGACAGGTCGAAATGGAAATTATTTCCTTTTTTTTTTGACTATCAATTTGTAAAGAACCACCTATAAACTAACAAATGAGCGTCCAAATGGAGGGTTGAATATACTCGTACTTTCTATGAGACATAGAAAATTTACTCAAATGTAAGCCTAAAAAGTTTATTGCTCAATGCTTTTATGCATAAACAAATCATACTGAGACCCCCAACTCACAATCCTCTTGCCGCTGGCCCCCTCAATTTTTGCCAGGAATCCGCCATTTTGTTGTCCTATCCGTGTACGCCAATTCCTATCCGTTTTGCTTTGCCCACAGTGAAATGTAAAAAGATTAGGTGCGAATGTGTTGGTTGAGAGGATTTTTGACATTTGTCAATACGAATTTCTATGCAACAATACTAGCGCACCTAAACTTTTCGGGAGCGTAAAATTTAGCTTGTAGGCAAATAACTGTTAATCGGTCGAAGTTGGGGGTCTCAGTATTGTCTCTGCTTTTATGTATATGCATTTATGCAGAGGGTTATATAATAATCATTCAAGTCTCAAATTCTCTTTCGCTACTTGAAGATTCATCTGTCAGAGTAAGCCTGAGTTGTAAGCCTTCGCATGGCGCGTAATGGTACTCTTTTTACTTCAGAAACTGGTGCTTGGTTAAAAGACGTGAGATGGCGCGAAGGAGCAGAGCTGTGAGATCAAATGTTAGGGGTCTATGTGCGGACTCATTTCATGGCACAAGTGCGTGGCGAAATGCACAACTTTTTTAGTTTAAATTTAAACCTTTCAAAAGCTTTTCCTTTTTCATAATCGCAGGCAAGCATGACAGCGCAAATGAAAAGTCATTGTCTCGTTTTACGACTTGTAGAAGTAAAATACCCAAATACTGATAGGGAAGTTTATGGACATCGTTGCCAGATAAAAGACTTGAAAGTGAAGTACATTTCCACTATACAGGAAATAAAGCCTCAAATTTGGGGCCCTTTTAGATCTTTTTTATGGGAGCCGTGCAGGACCGATGTTATGCTAACAATTCGGAAACGATTCAAGCACTTAAGTCCAATATCATCCAAACAATCCGTGAGCTACAGCCCGAGACCATCAACAAGGTCTTGAAAATTGGAGTGACAGAATGCGCTACTGCGAGGGCTCTGCGAAATAAGGCCCCAATATAATAATGAAATAAGTTCCCAAAAAATTATACAGGAAACAACGGCTGCAGGAAATAAGGCCCCAATGAAGTAAGGCCCCAAAAGAGAAAGTGAAACAAGGCCCCAAATTTGGGGTGTTATTTCATAATGAAATAATACTCCAGTTTCAAATATGAAATAAGGCCCCACTGCTATGAAATAAGGCCCAACAAAAAATAAAATAAGGCCCTAAATTCGGGGTTTATTTCATAATTAAATTTAAAATAACGAAAACTACCAGCAGACTTAAAGGAAGAAATTCGAGACGTTTGAATAATTCAAAACTAGGGGTTCTGCGATCAACTGTACACATAATTCTTATTGCATGCTTCTGTTTGATTATCAATGCCTCTATTGTATTGAAATAAGTGCCACCCCAGCAAGTAATTCCATATTGCAGTTTCGATTTAAATATGCCATTATAAACTAGTTTTAGAATAGGTAGTTTGCTGTACATGCTAAGGTGGTATAATTGTCTTACAACTCCATTTAGATACCTTTTTGAATAGGATGTATGGTCCTTCCAACTAAACTTATGGTCCAATATAATGCCTAAGTATTTAAAACTGTCAAAATATTTATGATCATATAAAGGCAACTTTTCACATACCATACATTTTGTTTTGTTGCTAATGATCGGTTTGTGAGCATTAAACCATCGTTTCAGTACATCGAGATCGTAATTAACATCAGAGAACATATCAAAAAAGTTATTATTAGAGTACGAAAGAGCAGTATCATCAGCAAATGCCGTGATTTTGCATTTAAAATGTTGAATAAATAGCGAGTTCACATGAATTAATAACAGTATCGGGCCCAAGACTGATCCTTGAGGAGCACCTATATTTAAATAGCTTTGCGAACTAAAAACATGCTTCACCTTTACCAACTTGTTTACGATTTGTTAAATAACACGTAAACCAGAACCAGCCATGAATAAAACCTCTGACTCCTGCATTAAATAATTTATTTCGTAACAGAGTATAGTTCACCATATCAAAAGCCTTGGTAATGTCAATAAATAAAGTTGAAGGAAGTTGAGAAGCATTCAAACTGTTGTATATTTCACCCGATAGTTTTAATAAAGCTAGTTTTTACCGCTTCTAAGCCTAAACTGAGAATCACTAAAGAAATGAGTCCTATATAGAATGATATTATTCTAGACTAGACTTAAATCATTTACTCTCTTATTAAGAGAAGCATTGCAATTTTCAAGAGCTTTGATTTTAGTAAGCGCCTCAGTGTTAACTTGCTTAAGCTGAATAATTTCGCTGCACAGCACTTGCAATGTTATTGTTTCTTGACCCGTATTTTTGTCATCGTGGGAAGCCGCGGAGTACGCGGAGAAGCCAGATTTGGGATTACAGCTGATGGATGGATTGCTCTAGACGGACTAGCATTATCGTTATTTTCGGAGATACAGCTATTAGAGCTTAAAGAAGTAGTACTCTTAGAAGAGACGTCGTTTGCAGATGAGATAATGGGAGCATCTCCCAATCCCAATATTGACTTTCTCCATTGAGTGACACAACTATCGCACTTGTACCGTTGACCACCTTTGTCATAAAAACCACAATTTCTCTTTTTTCCCATTTTGGTGCACTTTCCGTTATAATATTCTTGACAATTTATGCACTGAATCTTAAGTTCATGTCTATGGATTTTAAATTGCATAAACCGCACTTCATTTTTTTTCACTATTTTTTTTTCTAATAAACCAATTGAAACACAGACTTCAATATAAGATACAAAAACTACTTTTTACTTATACTTAAAGTTATAAATAATACTTTCAATTGGAGCAATTCTCTATGCGTGTATCCCCATCAGCACTCAAAGAGATTCCGAATTGTTGGCATAACATCGGTCCTTCACGGTTCCCATAGAAAAGATCTAAAGGGGTCAAATCGCAGCTCCGCGGCCACCTGTTGACATCGCCAAGACGGCTTATAGCCCGATTTGGGAATTTGATACGCAAATGATCGATTGTGGCATGGGCTGTGTTTGCGAACAGAAAAGGGGATAAATGTCCGAAATTTTGAGATTTCAAGGGATATCGCAATTCAAAAAAGAGGATAATATAGGGGATATGTTTTTAACTTGTTTTCTCACTGAAATTGACGAGAAAGCATAATATCAACACAAAAAATTGATGTAAATTGTGTTTAATAAATTATTATGCATTTGCCTTTTGTTGTTTTCGGCATTTTTTTTTTTTACAAATTCACAAATAAATTCGTAGCCACCAGCACCGAACGAGAAAACAGACAAAAACCGAAAAGACAGCTTGCAAAAGTTGAATTCACAACACCGCGTTAAGTTGAATTCACAATGGCGCATAAGGTCGGTTCGCTTACAGTGATATGACGATATATCGTTAGAAATCTGCTGCTATGGTAAAAAGAGGAGTTTATAGGATAAAAAAGGGATTTTCGAAATTTTCAGGGGATAGTTTTTTTGACTTTGAAAAAAGGGATAATCCCCTAAAAAAGAGGATAGATGCGAGCGTTATGCATGAGCCAAAGGTTGTCCAAATCCATGTACTCAATTTCAGTAAAAAAAAGTCGGTGAACATGGCTCTGTAACGCCCACCGTTGACCGGCCCCAGCCTCATTTTCATATTCGTGAATTCTCAGGGACCATGAGGGTTGTCCACAAGCATACCAGTCTCACGAACTTTTTGAAAAAAATTGCGTACAAAACGTCTTTCCAAGAAACACACTGTTTGGGCTACACAGACTCATTTCGTTCCGCTCGTTTGTTCGTTCCGCGGAGCTAAATATTTACTTTCTGTCAAGTCGAGCGAGAAACAGCTGTCAGTTTCAAAATAATCTATTATTTCAAAAGAATACTAGATGGCCCACCCTTTATAGCCAATAATTGATTAAAACAGTATTTTAGAAACAAAATAACTTAAGAAATGTATAGTTCTAAGAAAAATGAAATAACTCCTAGCAACATTCAGTGAATTTCTTAATTTTGCATTTTTTCATTCACATGAATTTAGGATTTATTTCACGATGAAATAATTTCTAACACCAAAACAAGCAAAACAAAAAATCAAAAGAGTGGTTGTGAGAAGCTAGGGCTAGTACAGCGCTAATAAACAAAAATTACATTAAAATCAAAGCGGTTGAAGAAGAGGGATACAAAAGCCTCACTAAAATACTAAATCAGAAAAAGGTACATTGGTATTCTTATGAAAATAGGCACACTAGACTAATTAAGGTTGTAGTGAAAAGACTGCGTTATTCATGCTCCCCCGACAGCATAAAACAATTGTTAAAAGACTTACTTACTTACTTAGGTTGCGCTACAGTTCGGTGTGAACCAGGGTCTCAATCAACAACCCTCTCCAGTTAGCCCGGTCCTCAGCAAACTGCCTCCAGTTGCGCACTCCAAGTTGGTTGAGGTCGTTTTCTACTTATGCGCGCCTCCTGAGGCGAGATCTTCATCTACTGCGTTGACCCTCTGAATTGGAATCGAAGACTCTGCGGGCCAGAGCGTTGATGTCCATTCGCTCTACATATCCTAGCCATCTCAAACGTCAAATGCGCAGTTTTTTTGACTTGATCGATGTCGCTGTACTGCTCGTATACCTAGTTCGTCGTTGAATCGTCTCCTTCAAAACCCGTCAACACAAACGGGACCGAATATATTACGAAGAATTTTTCTCCCGAACGACCAAGGATATCTTCATTCGCTTTGGAAATAGTCCATGCTTCAGATCCATATAACAGGACTGGGATGATGAGGGTCTTATATAGAGTATCCTTAGTCTTTCGGGAGAGGGCCTTACTACACAGTTGCCTTCCCAGCCCAAAGAAACAGCGATTGGCAAGAGTTATTCTCCGTTTCAGTTATAGCTGTCTATTGTGACGTTCTGCCCGATTTGTCGATGTAGGGTGTCCCTTCTTTTTGACAGAAAATTGTTGGTTTTGTTCTCGTTAAAACTAGACATAGCTCTATATTGCTCGTCTCTATAGATACTGTCATAGGCGGCTTTGAAAGATGAAAAGGATGGTGAGTATCGATTTGGACTTCTTGGTTTTTTTTTTCCAGGATCTGCCTAAGTGTGAACATTTGATCGACGGTGGACTTTCCTGGCCTAAAACCGCACTGATAGGGGTCAATCAGATTGTTGACGAAGGGTCTTAGGGGTCCAAACAATATTGCAGATAAGGTCTTCTACGCGATGTTAAGGAGACTGATACCTCTGTAGTTGGCGCAGTTGAGGCGGTCTCCTTTCTTGTGGATCGGGCAAACGATGCTGAGGTTCCATTCATCAGGCATATGTACATTCATCTGGCCAAATCTTAGAAATGAGCTGGTGCATGCTCTCTACCAAGTCATCTCCAGCTTCTTTAAAAAGCTCGGCGGGCAGACTGTCAGGCCCAGCAGCCTTGTTAGTTTTAGGCTTGGATATTGCTATCCTTACTTAATTTTGATCAGGTGGACGGAAGTTTTGGCTATCATCGTCTAAGTTGAATGGTTCGTTCTGCCCGACAGCGGAATTTTTGTCGCGCATCATCGTAGTATTCAAGTGCTACCGTCATTTTATAGATTTGCTGGACTGTTAGTTCTTTAAAGTTGTTTCCTCCGTCTGCATTTTATTATAGAGTTCTGTAGTTTTTGCAGTTTATCTATATGGGTTTTTGACGAGTTACCCCACGCAAGTATCCCATAACGTAGCTTTGACTCAACGAGGGCGTAGTATACTTGTTTTTGGACTTGTGGTGTTGAATGGTATCCAAGGTAGAATATCGAATAGAGGGCTTTCTTGAGATCAGATCGAAGTTTGTCGATATGTTTGTCCCAAAGAAAGTGGCTGTCGATGGTCACTCCTAGATATTTGTATGTTTCGACAACATCGATGACACGATCTGGAAGACTGGCGTGGCATATGTTGCTTTTTATGATAACCCCTTGGTCTGTTGCTTTATGATGTGGTCCGCGAATGTGCATAAGTTTTGTTTTTGAAGCGTTCAAAATGATACCGTTATCATGACACCATTTCACTGCCTTGTCAAACTCTGCTTGCATTATACTCAACGCTGTTTGAAGGCATCTATGTCTAACCACTATTGCTGTGTCGTCTGCAAATGCGAAGGGAAGGCTGTTCGTGAACACTCGGAGTAGCTCATTTGAAAAAAGGATAAACAGAAGCGGTCCAAGTTTCGATCCTTGAGGTACTCCAAAAGGAGCCACTTTTTCGTCGCTGAAGACAATTTGATTTTTACTTTAAAGAATCTTCCGCCCAGGTAGTTACGCAACCAATCAGAAAGCTTGCCTCGGATGCCGAGCCTATTTAATGCATTCAAGAGCTTGGAGTGGTCTAGCGTATCAAATGCTTTACTGAAGTCCAAGAAAACTACCAGGACATGGTGGTTTTTATTAAGGCTTTCATTAATGATATTTGTAAATTCACCAAGAAGCTTACCCGTACTTTTGTTCCTTTGGAACCCGTACTGTCTATCATGAATTATTGAATACTTATCAATGAAGTTTGTTACTACTTCTTCCAGACACTTCTCAATAACTGACAGAATAGATATTGGTCTGTAATTAGAGACTTCACCTTTAACCCCTCCTTTATATACTGGTCTTACTACCGATTTTTTTAACATGTCAGGAATTTTAGCTTGATTTAAACTTAAATTAATAATCTTTGCAACAATTGGAGCAAATAACTCTGCATGCGTTTTCATGTCGACAATTCTGATGTCATCCATTCCTGCAGATTGGTTCTGTTTAAGTGATTTTAGGATTAAAAGAACTTCATCTTCGGCGACACGAACGCCAATAAAAACGCAATGCGTTAACATCCACATCTTGCAGGGCTTGCGACAAAACTGCTGTTGATACCGGCATCGACTGCGCAGTTGGAGCGTTTATTTTCAAATTGGTCATTTGTTCATAGTGAGGCGCGAAATAGGTTGTCAGTTGAAACATCTAAAAAATTATCCACGTCTACTTTTCCTTGCGATCGAACGATTTCTGTGTTGACGATGAGGACGATGAACGTGAAGAAATAGAATTTCATTCTTATTTTTGTATATATTTATATTCTACATTATGTAATATACATGGCGAATCAGACTGAGTAATCTACCTCATGTAATCTGCGTAGAAAACTCACGTATATTACATTTGAGTAATCTACATGCCAACCCAGGTGGCAACCTTCACGTAGGTACGTCATCAATAGAGTCCATCGTGTCCTGGGGAACATTAAATGAATGAGTATAATTCTGGGGAGTTTTGAAGCCCACATTCTCCAAATACTCCAGTATCCAGCTAATAGTTAATAAAAAAAACCCATCCAATCCAATGGTTTTAACTAAATCACATCATCTAGGATTCTAGGGGACATGATGACACATTGAATTATTGTTTTTACTGGCTGTCTGACATGTCGCGCCCTCTTGTTGACACCACTGCTTCAGTATTATCACTTAAAGAATTGTTTTTGGACGGACAGTATGTTAAAAATTCCCTATCAATCCATTTTCACCGAATTTTGTAATTATTCCGCAATAGTTGCAGAAGTATTTTGTACGAAATTTGGCAAAATTAAAAAAATTGTCCATTTGTCCTGTAAAACTGCATTTTTTTTGTTGGTTGCCTTTCGTCGATAGGCCACCACACTATATACCAAAAGACCTGAGTTTGAGGACCATTAAGCCGAAGGTCTAATCTACCATAAGAAAGACAAACACCTGAACATACATATTTTACGAGGGTATAACTGGGGGTAGCTTGTCCTTGTTGGGATTAAGCTGGCTGGGGAGCTATTATTATTTGATGCTTCTACTCTCACAGGACGGTACGGCCCGCAAAAGAATCAACTGTAGGTTCAAATTTTAGTCTCAAGCGATTACTGAATATGGAGTTCTGCTGATGGCAACGAGAAATCCTTGAAACTGAATTCATAAATGTGGAGGCTGTAAAAATGAAGGTATACTTTTATGTTCTTTCTACCAAAACCAAGATTCTGCTATATGTAAAACCGTCAGGCCTCTGTGTATGAGAGTTATAGCAATACCATGGCTTTCATGAAGCCATGAATTTTTCATAAATAATAATATGTACAAGAGCTGCGGTGATTTCTAAATAGCATTCATGATGCAAACGGATAGTCAACCGACCTAAAGCCATCATCCAATGTTCACCTTTCTGGTGGTATACTGCAGGAAAAATACCGATGCGTAATTTCCCCAAAGAGTTGTACCAGACTGCTAATTAATGAGAATTCCTCAATAGATTACCAACAATTCGCCAGAGGAGACGCAACTCGTTGCCCCATCGAAGCCAGTATGAAAGCATTCAATACTTCCACAAGCAGTTTTCGAATAGAATTCCCAAGTCAAGTGCATTTCAAGACGAAATTCCCAAAGGGGAATTCAATTATATATCTATTCATCCACCTAATGCATTTTGGGTCTCCCCAACAAATATCCCAATTAATATAGGGAACCTTTCGCGTTTGCTCACTTTTTCTGATTGCTTGTTCTGCCCGGCCAAAGCACTCTCACAAAATTGAAAATACTCAATCGACACTCTGAAACAAATGGAAAAATTCCCCAAGGACCCTCAATGCATAAGCTAATATGGCAATGCCTATTTATACCATAAAAAATATGAAATAAAGAGCCGTCAACAGGGGTATTGAAAGGGCAAACGAAATATTGTATTGACAATTCCCTGGTTTCAACAAATGTACATTAGTAACCGCAACCGATGGAGCTATTTTCGCACATACCTACTATAAGGACGAATTAAGAGTACTTTTAATGGATTTTTTGCTTTTGCACTTTTGTTTAACTTTCCATTGTTTCTAATATACCAACCATACACATAGCCATAGTGTAAAGCCACAAAAAAACAATGGCAGACATTTCTTCGTCGGTGCATTTGAACAAGGACTCGCCTGTGAGTTATTGAAATATCTGGCGCATTACTGTCGCCCTGTAATTAGTTGCTACAAACGAACGAACATATATTCCCTTCCGAAAATGCATTTGAATGATTAATCTGGCAGCATTTCTAATCAATGCTAGCAATTTAAGGACGTGCAGCAATTCTCTCTAATGCGTATATTTGGAATTGAAGAGTAGAGTTCTTACTTCTTACTATACAGCACATCGGTAGTAGCTGCAGTGGATCAGTTTTTGGAGTGGTCCACCGAAGGAGAAGCACGAACTACATCTTAAGATTTTCTTTTTGCTACATCGGGAAATATTGCTAAAGCCTGCCAAACAGCCGAGAGTATAACTGCTCTGAGATCTCCCGAACTCTTTTGAGCACCCTTTTTTAAACGTAATTACATCCCCCAGTTCGGAGAAGTTGTTTTCATACCGAAGTTTGGTACTATAGGCTCTTGAATGTAGCTGCGCTGTTACGTCCCTAATACTTTAGAAAGATCTGCTCTATCGAAGCCCCTACCACGCGGATGCTTTAATAGATCGGTCTATGGGACAGCAGCACAAGAGGCATTAAAACTTTGTAAAACGTTCTTACTAAATCACAACTGTAGTTCAACCCATTCTCACATATGCGGCCCTAGTAGGTATGGTTGACCGTCTTAAATACCTATTGGGAACATTTTTTATAATGTCTTTGATGCATATGCTTTATTCCGGTCATGCTAAGCACTTAATATTTTCCACTGACCACTGGTCATTAGAACTGAACGACAATCAGCCCAATCTAATGTTGCACGCAGATATAATGCAATTGTTGAGCTATGATGCGAGTTCTAGAGAAGGAGTCAAAGTTTCTAGAGAAGGTTTCAATGTTCGTGCAGCCATGTCCAGCTTCATATTTTTAGCAGCCTAGAGCATAAGCTCAGCGTGCCTTGGAACTCTGAAGAATTGGCGTTTGGGAGCCACTATGTCAAACCTTATAATTATTACAAACTAACTGTTACCGTGCTAAACAAAATTGTTTGTGTAAAGAGAATGTAGGTACTTATTAATTAAGTTCATGTAGATTTTTTGACAAATACGATATCACTGTATACAGTATACTGCGATAAAAAAGAAGAAAAAACACGGAAGGTATGTATATAAATGTAGGTATGTACCTAGGTATGGAAAATTATTCTTTTTTTTACAAATTTTCCAATTTCCTTTTAAAATGTTCCAATTTTCTCGCCGTATGACCCTTCCGTAGGCATATACAACATAAAAAAGATAGCTCAAATCGGTTTGAGGGGGCGCGCTAAAATCATGTCTTCGCATATACCAATCTAGCATCATTGCATCTACCCTACATATTTCAACTAGACCGAGACAAAACACTAAAACTAAATGTGCTTGAGAGTTCCTGATTTTAACAATAAAATTTTAAAAAGCGCGCGTAAAACAAACACTGACTTGTTACTTGAATCGGTCGGTGGTCGAGCGATTGGGTGAGCTGGTAACAGAGTGCCTAGTGCAAGTTTTGTATCATCCGCTTCGCAATAACGGATGTAAATTTTAACTTCATTTTGTATGGGAAATTCGGAATTTAAACAGTGCAACCTAGTTCTCGCGTTTGCCGCTAGACGACTGTGTAGCATATTCTATTCTTTATGGTCTAGGTTGCACTGTTTACATTCCCATACAAAATAATCTTTACGTATACGCGCGTTTCTGTGAGGCGAATTAAACAAAACTCTCACTAGGCACTAAGCGCAGCTTGCCTCGACCCTAAGGTTGAATGAATGTCATGCAGATTAAAGAACAACGTTAGTTCCGCTTGCAGATCAATCTGGAATCTTTTATGAGTATTATAAACCATGTTAAAATTTTCCACTATTACTTTACCCATTTACTACTTTTTAGACCGTCCGTAACACACCTGACAGGGGCGCGTCCTCAGAATTAGCCTAGGGCGGTCAGAACTCTTGATCAGGCCCTGCAAATCGGACGATCCGTGCAAAGAGTATTGAATACGCTTTGGATTTGAGCTATCTTTTCTTTGTTGTGTTTGTCTACGCCTAAGGAAGGTTCATACGAAAAAAAAAAAAAAAAAAAAATGGAAAATTTTAAAGGGAAATTGAAATTGTAGAAATTTATTTTCCATATATTTTGTACGGGGAGTATTATTTTTAAAAAACATTTTTGGATTTGATCGTAGTATATACAGTGAGATCGCATTTGTCAAAAAAATTAATATCTGGTGGAATAGTGAATGCTCCAAATTCAAATTAGTTTAGTCAAAAAGTCAATATTGGGCGGGACGAAGTTCGCCGGGCACGCTAGTAGAATTATAAAAAAAATCAAATTCAAATTCATTTAAATCACAAATAATTATTTAATTGTAATAGATACTCGGTAGTGAGTGAATGAATACTCAGTGTTACACAAACTTCTTTCGTTTTTCCAGGAATCGTATTGCCTGGATAATATTCTTGTGTATAGGACAATGCATATCGGTGTTACCAATTTTACAAACTTTGGCTTTGACTGTCGAAGAATAAAAAGAAAAAAAGAAAACAAGAACAGGAACACTACCAGGACAATACATATGATTATTTATCTGTAAATTTAAAAATCGATTCGATGGCTTTCGAAATATAATATTTTGACTGTATTTTTTGTATATACATCTACAACGACCGTATATACTTATAAACCATGGTATGAACGTCACCTTTCCAGAATCAAAGGTGGTTCACGCATTACAGAGAACATTGGCGACACAATACAAAGAAGAAGATGATAAAGACGCCTCTTGAGACACATGCGAATTATGTAGTAAATATTATTAAGTGTGGTACTAGCTGAAACAAGGTCGATAAAGGTTCATTTAGTGAAGACACAAACAAACGGCGCTGTTTCTAAGAAGAAATGTTGTATTTTGGAAAAGTATACTGGAAAAGTCATTAATTTTAAAATTATAACGAGTTTTGTTTTTTGATTTAAAATAATTGTAAACTTTTTAACGCTGTATGCCGTTTAGTAGAGCAGGTTATTTTTTTGTTAGATACTGATGTGCGCTACATGAACCATGACCATGAGTCGCTGTCCAAAGTTTATAACCAGAAAATTGAGAGAAATTCGTAAGCAGTCAAGGCATCGCGTAGTTAAATGTCTAAAAAATGGTTACTAATACCAGAAAAGCTGTAGTTACAGACCTCCCACCTTTATTGTAGACAGCATCAATTCGACCTCGAAAAATCTGAAAAAGTAATTTCTTTTCCCATCTATTGATTATATGCGCATTGCACGTCATGGTATAAAACTTTCCTTTTCGCATTTTTTTTCATAAGGTCCTATTTAGAAAAAAAGCTTGTCCGCAACAACTGATAAACGACAAACTTTTCCACATGCGAGAGAGTTCAACAAAAAATCTCAAAGTCTTGAAAAAAAAAAACGACATACACAACCGAAATAAAAACATCCATTCAGGCAACACGATTTTTTCTCCCACTGGTGGTGTGCTGAACTCATGTGTGAGATTTAATTTTAATTAAAAAAATATGTATTCATCCATTTGGCGTTTCTGAATTGGGATATGTTTGCGTTTGGTGGGAGTTTTTTCTTTCCCGTATTCATTTGGACGGTTGTCCTTGCTGCACCCTTTTCTCGTAACACACAATTAAAACATTCAACTTTAGACAGTTGCCACAAAGTTGGATAAGGACTCATCATCCTCATTGAATAAACAACTTAATTTTTCTGTTGAACATTTTTTCCAATTTGGCAAAGAAATGCAAAACGCTAGGCGCTTCTCGCGAGCATGCGGTGGTCGTTTTCTTTTTATCGCTGAATGTATGCAGGACGACACTGCGACTGCACTGCTGTTGCTGGCGGATATGTCGAGCAAGAAATGAGGAAATAACTTAATTTTAATCTCTGTCAAGCAGAGGGGAAGGATTTATTTTTTTGCTTCTTCTCTTCCCCCTTAGAAAAAAGAAGCGAATATGAAATGAATTGTGAATGCTATTTGTACGAGCAATATGGCGCATAATTGCTGCAACAAATTATAATTAAAAATTAAAAGGATAAGACGTCAAAGCAAAACTGCGCTTGAAATAGGTCGAAATTTGTTTTAGTGCCATAGCTTCTATACCTTCGGATTTGAATGGCTCTATTCACTTGTGACAACAGAGCAGTTGTTTGTGCAAGTACTGATTGATGTATGCATCTACGTTATTAATGACTCCACATGCAGGTGGTGTCGAAGGAAGTAATCTGTGACTAAAAGTGCGGTCCGACGCTCTACAGTCCCTACTCTGATTGAGGTGCGCTACTATATTCGCTATGAGCTCAGCCAATGGGCAAAAGTCGCCTTTCCTTTTTAATGGCAAACAGTAATCATTATTTGAAAACCGCTTAAATCTAGAATTGTGACACGATCCTGCTTTAATCAAACCTTCAGCAGTACAATACCTTTTATCATAGGTATATAAGGTGTGTTTTTTGAGCTTCGATATCGCCAAACTAAGAAAATGTGCTAATAAACGGTTCCCAGATCCTAGCAGGTGTTCAGAAAGTTGGTTTTATCGCTGGAATGTTGGCAGCCTGTCCTATTTTTTCTTAACAGCTTGTAGGTACACCACAACCAATCAAATCACAAGAAACAAAAGGAACCGCCGGTATGTTCGTTAAATAAAAACTGACGAACAATATATTTGTGGTAAATTTTAAAAGAAAAATATTGTAAAAGTTTGTAGAAATTGTATTTGTAGACTGTGTAAATTTTACTATAAAGATAACACCTGCAAAATATGAGCCATATTGATAAAGACTTATGATCTGCACTGGCTTTGTTGAAGACCGATGGTAGTTGGCAACCCACACGTAAGAGTTGGCAGCGCTGAAAGTCTGACAACCAGTTGTCACTTTGACATCTTCAAAATAATGAAATTTACCACATGCTGAATTAACTTAATTTTTATTCTTATTCATATCATACCCATGGGAACATGACGAAGATCGATAGGGGATAAAAGAATGGGATTGTGAAGTTAATCGTGTCATTAGTAGGTCGCTTGCAAGAATAAACGCTTGCGACTAAACGGGAAAAACACGATCCTTCCGAAGTCGGTTCCTTAGAGTAACTTAATTAATCGTTATTTTTCTTATTAGAATCGCGACAGTAACAAACCCCAAAAAAAACCACGACGATCAATAAGACAAAAAGGAAACGATTATCGAGAAATAACCCGGAATGATCTCCCAAATAATTAAGATTTGCTTGCTGATGACGACCGCCCAGGGTTTCCAAATCTACAACTACAAGGCACCAATAGTTTCCATAAAAGACGGAAGGGGTTGGATAATCGACGGGTATTTCAAACTTGTGCATGTGATTGATCTGGAGAAATTTGAGAACGTGCTGAACCTAATCACAGACGCGACAACGAACCCTACTGCTGGAGGCGAAAATAAACCGATCATTCAACTTCACCTACGAAAGTCAAAGGAACGCATTGACCATTGAGGAAATGGGTAGCAGGTAATCCTGACGCGACCGACTGGAACAACATTCTTCGAAGCCAGGAGAATATAATAGAGAGAAACAACCACCAATATAAGGTTAACGATGAACTCTTCAGAAGCATGAACAACTTTACCCAAAAAATTAACCAGGTGATCGATCGGGTCAACACGGGGATCAGAGACAAAATTGAAGGACATTACGAACAGGGCTTACTAAACGAGGTTCTGATCCTGAAGGAAGAAATAAATGAAATTGTACGAGCTTGCCAAATGGCAAAAAATGGCGTGATCAATACAAACATTCTAGATGAAGAGGAAATAAGTAGAATAATCAGCGAACTCGAAACCCTACCCTACGATAATGAAGTCGAAGCCATAGAGCACGGAACACCATGGATCTACACTAATAATTCGATCTTATTATAATTTCTCTCAATTCCCAAGGTAAGAAACGAAGACTACAACCTGTTGCTGACGAGGTCATCGATTATTGAAGGGAAACAAGTCAACCTGGAATTCGACAGGATGCTCATCAACCATAGGAAAACGTTTGGCCTGATTGGCGAGTGTTCATCCATAGGTAATTCGACGGTCTGCAAAGGCGAAGCACTGAAGAGAGTTCCGGAAGACGACTGCGTATCTAGGCTGCTGAAAGGTGGACAAGCGGAGTGTACATTTCATTCAAACAGCAATGAGGTTATCGCACTCGTTAAAGACGACACAATATATCTAACAAACTTTAATGGCACTTTAGTTTATAATAATATCTCGAGGTCTTTATCAGGTACCTATATCATCCAATTAAGCAACGAGACCATCCAGCTTAAAGACAGGACGTTTACCAGTTCCATAATCAGCCACCTTCAAGCTCTTCCTCCAGCGATGTCAAATATCACCACCAAAGGACATACGATTGATCTGGGATATGTGCATAGCCTAAGCGTCAAAAATATAGAGAGGCTAGGTAATTTAACCCACCAAATGAACATTTCTCTAATTACAGACATGAGTATGCTCCTCCTTATTCTAATCCTTGCCTGGAGGGCGTTACGAAATTTCAATGCTGGGTCAAAGATCCCAAGACTAAACCTTCATCTACAAGGGTCGCTTCCGGTCGGCAACCAACGTCCGGTCATTGACCAGCCATAGGTCAGCGGATCTATGGGACGTAGATTTTCAGGAAGGGAGGAGTTAACACGATCCGACACGTAGAGGTTCTTACTGTATCAGCACTTTCTCACGATACTTCGAGTGCAACGTCTGGGCATCGGATACTCGCACACGCGCTGGATTGATTTGGCAACTCAGCGGATTGGGCATAGCATAGGTGCCTACCTGCTTTTGTGGCACCATAGTTTTAGTTAGTTCTAAGTAGGCAGCGGAACTGTAAAGTTGATTTGAATATAATATACCTTTTATAACGTAGAACCTGTTTTTCATTTAATACGAACAAGTTGGGCCAACCCACAAAGGTTGGTGTTCGGTTTTTTTTTCAGTGTCCTCGGCAGGACATCTTTAACTCAATTCAAGTATGTAACAAAGTTAATAAAAAAAAGAAAAACATAGTTATTGGAAATAAACCATTAAGCATAATTTTCAGAGCACTTTGTTTTTGATACAATGGATTTCCCAATCGGATCTTCTTTTACAAATTTACAATAAATAACAATTGCGGCGAAATTTTCAATTGGTAGCTAGAAAATAGCTTTTTATAAAATTTAGTCAATTTAGAAAAAAAATTGACGTTAACAAAATATAAAAAACGAAATAAACAACTATATGAAAATAAAAATGAAAATGCCGAAAAAGCGGGACATTGGCGGGACATTTCATTAAGCGGGACAAAGGTTCAAAGGCGGAACTGTCCCGCCAAATGCGTGACATCTGGCAACCGTAAGTCCCATATATGCCACAGGCTGTGTTGCTATGTCGTGGATTTATCCTTTTTTGTGGGAATTTCGATGTCCGAAAAGCCTTCCGTGGGATAAAGGAAAAAAAACAGTGACATCGTGGGAATTTCAGGAATCTAACAAAAACCATTCAGACTAAATTTTTTTGCTGAAGTTTCGTCAAAACACCTACACTTTACCATGATTATCAACACACTGAATTGTGCTTAAAAAAAAAACAGCTCAACCAAAAAAAAAATAACAACCTGCGGTTTTTAGACGCAGTGTCATAATTCCACAGGCCAAAAATCCACAATGGTCTTTTGACCCACCTAGGTGAGCCAAAAGTTCACACAAAATTCTTGGGGACTTTTGACTCACTGTTTGTAGTCTTATGGCTCAAAATTCTAGTAATGACCTTATTTGTGGTATTTGCAATTTGAAAATTAAACACAAACTACAAGCAAAAGACCGCGCACCCAGGCCGTAATCCAAAAGAAACCCAAGCAGGGGGGCAGCATACCCCCCCCCCTCCATACATTCATAATACAATGGTAGAAATTCGCGTGCGCCCTCTATATCTATATATATAACGGGTGATTTTTTAGCTGGTTTGGTTTTGGCAACACTGGTTTTGACAGCTGACGTGTGTTTAGTACCTTGTGTCACTGTCAAACAGCTTCAGTTTGGTTTGCAATTTAACCATGGATAGTCTTACAAATGAACAACGCTTGCAAATTGTGAAGAAAATATTGCGGCCGTATCAGCTAGTGTGACAGAAGACCGCGAAATGTCGATTCGGCGCCGTTCCCAGCAGTTAGGCCTTTGTTACAGCACTACGTGGAAAATTTTGCGGAAGGATTTGTGCGTAAAGCCTTTTAAGATACAGCTTGTGCAAGAACTAAAGCCAGCCGACCTACCACAACGCCGAATTTTTGGTGAATGGGCTCTTGGAAAGCTGGCCGAGGATCCGCTTTTTTATCGAAAAATTGTGTTCAGCGATGAGGCTCATTTTTGGTTGAATGGTAACGTAAATAAGCAAAATTGCCGCATTTGGAGTGAAGATCAGCCAGAAGCATTGCAACAGCTACCAATGCATCCCGAAAAAGCCACTGTTTGGTGCGGTTTATGGGCCGGCGGCATTATTGGGCCATATTTCTTCAAAGATGATGCGAATCGCAGCGTTACTGTCAATGGTGAACGCTACCGAGCAATGATAACAAACTTTTTTTTGCCCGAAATGGAAGTTCGTGACTTGTATGATATGTGGTTTCAACAAGACGGTGCCACATGCCACACAGCACGCGAAACAATGGCGCAATTGCGAGGCGAGTTTGGTGAACAGTTAATTTCACGTTTCGGGCCGGTCAATTGGCCGCCTAGATCGTGCGATTTGACACCATTAGATTATTTTTTGTGGGGGTATGTCAAGGCTAATGTGTATAGGGACAAGCCCGCTTCGATTGACGCACTGGAAGCCAACATCCATGCATTCATTCGTGAGATACCGGCCGATATGTGTGAAAGAGTATGCCAAAATTGGACTCAGCGGATGGACTACCTGAGACGCAGCCGCGGTCAACATTTGCATGAAATTATCTTTAAACATTAAATTGCAAGGTTCAAACTATCGATTCAAATAAATATTTCATTCATTTTTTCATTTATTTGTGCAATTTGTTGAAGACAGCTATCAAGGACTTTAAAAATCGTGCGATAGGTTCTTACCTTGAAAGTTTAACGGCTAAAAAAGATTCCAATTATTCACTTTGGAAAGCTGTAAAAGGCACCAAAAGGCCCAAAATCCCCGCGCCGCCAATTAAAATAAATCAAAATGAATGGGCAAGGGAAGATAAAGAAAAAGCGGACGTTTTTGCCGCCCATTGAGAAGAAACCTTTAAACCGTACGATGGTCGGGCGGTACACGACAGTGTTATTGCGGCGGAATTACTATCCGACGATTTAGTACTCACAAGTGCAACGCTAAGGGAACTAAAACGTGAAATTGAATCCCTAAAACCTAAGAAAGCTCCTGGTTATGATTTGATCACGGGAGAAATTCTCAAAGTTCTACCAAGAAAAGCATTAATTAAGCTTCTTCATATTATAAATGCCGCGCTCAGACTTAAACACGTGCCGAGCCAATGGAAAGTTGCGGAGGTCATAATGGTTTTAAAACCAGGAAAACCGCCAAATGAAGTAAAGTCGTATAGACCGATTTCCCTTCTTCCAGTTATATCCAAAGTTTTCGAGAGAATTTTACTAACGCGACTACAACCGGTTATAGAAAACAATAATCTTATCCCTGACCACCAGTTTGGGTTCAGAACCAAGCATTCCACGATTGACCAAGTGCATAGAATTACTGACGTAATTGAGAAAGCATTTGAAGAAAAAAAGATATGCTCAAGCGTATTCCTTGACGTCTCACAAGCCTTTGATAAGGTGTGGCATGACGGCTTAAAATTTAAATTACGACAAGTTCTTCCCGTACGCCTATATGATATTTTAGAATCATATCTCGGGAATAGACTCTTCCGTGTCAGACATGGAAACGAATACTCTGAGCTTAAGGAAATTTCGGCCGGCGTGCCGCAAGGAAGTGTCCTTGGGCCCCTTCTCTATCTGTTATATACTCGCGATATACCAAGAGAAGATGGCACTACTCTCGCTACGTTCGCCGACGACACCGCTATCCTAGCAGTAGGTAATACAATTGAAGAAACGACTGAAAAACTTCAAATCGCACTGAATAAGGTAAATGAATGGACGAGGGACTGGCGGATCGCCCTCAACGAAACTAAATCTGTTCACGTGAATTTCACGTATAAGAAAACTAATGAGTTGCCAATTTTCCTAAACTTGGCGCGAATACCCTTTGCAAACGAGGCCAAATACCTGGGAATGACACTCGACGCAAAGCTGAAATGGAATTCGCACGTGAAAATGAAACGTAAAGAACTCGATATCAAATATAGAGAAATGTACTGGTTACTCGGAAAACATTCCCAGCTCAGTACCGAAAACAAACTGCTTCTATACAAGCAAGTGCTAGAGCCGGTGTGGACCTACGGTATACAACTCTGGGGTTGTACCAAGAAAACAAATGTCAATATTCTACAAACTTTTCAAAATAAAGTGCTTAGAGAAATTGTACAAGCACCATGGTATATTAGAAACGACGATATCCACAGGGATCTCGGAATTCCAACAATTGAAGCTGAAACTAGAAGCTTCGCGAGAAAACATAGAAACCGACTAATCGGACATGTCAACAATACAGTCCGACAAATTTTGGACGAGAACAATTTATTGCGCCGGCTACAAAGAACGAAACCGTTCGACTTGGCAAGATAAGATTAACCGCGTCTAAATTGCGGAACATGCAGGATCTTTCATTGGAAAGTAGCCTGTCAAAAGTTGTTATTTCGTTATAGAAAAATTGCTTGATAAGTTATATCTTAGTTGCAGTATCTAACAATTCTTCGAAGGGTGGTGTTTTTAGTCAGTAAAAATCTGACACTACTATGAGCACGCGCTTGCTATTCTCATAATGTCTTTGGAAGATTTTCACCTACCCTCGGTAAAAAAAAAAAAAAAAAAAAAAAATTCATTTTTTCGAATTTTTTGTGTTTTTTTTTTTTAAAAAGTTCTAAACCTTTTAAAAAATCACCCGTTATATATCTATATATATAAAAATGAACCCCTATTTCCCTTGGTCCCAGCATCACGCACAAACGGCTGGACCGATTTCGTTAATTCTTTTTTTGTTGTGTTTGTTATTGTCAGGAGAACAATGTTATGAAAGAAAAAATTAAGAAAATTGCGCGGAAAATTAGAAAATTAAAGTTTGAATGGGGAAATACACTTTGATAAAAAATTAACTGGATAGAAATCAAGTGACACTTCAAATAAAAAAAAATATTTTGAATTTTATAAGCAATTGTTGTTGTCAATTTTTTTAATTATTTTCCAAGCAAATTGTTGTTGTCAACAATTTTGAAGTTTTTTCTTTTTTTTTTAAATATATGTACCTAAAAACTTTGTTCTAATAAATTATGTTTACTATGTTACCTTAAGTAACTTTTTGAAATGAAGTAGATAAGATAGGTACTTTGATTATACAAAGATGATATTATGGCCGACGATATTTTGCATCGAATTCGCACTTTGACATCGGATAATGAACTGGAGATGTCAGATGAAATGCGCAACAAAGCTTTGATTTGAAGCATTTAATCGAGAATTGGAGCGAGAAATGGACTTCGAACGAATCGCATTGAGTCAAGCTGTTCGAACAAATGTGCCAATGTTGAATCTATATATATATAAAAATGAATCCCTCTTTCCCTTGGTCACGGCATCACGCGTGAACGGCTGGACCGATTTCGCTCAATTTTTTTTTTGTTGTGTTTGTTATTGTCAGGAGAAGAATCTTATGAAAGAAAAAGTTAAGAAAATTTCGCGGAAAATTAGAAAATTTAAGAATACTAAGCCACCATATTAAATTATATCTAATGTAACCATAGCGCTTTTACAATTCAAACTTTTTTGATGTAACCTTATGGCGTTGGCATAACATTGACAGAATGCGTGCTGCAAATATCGTCAACGAGGATGTAAACAAAATAAATATCCTTTAAAACAGATGCTTCGATCGGAGTTATTATATTGATAAAATACATATAAAATAATTAATTTATTACCTATTTTTAACAAAAACTGAATTTCGTTGTATGCGTATGTCGTTTTTCAGTTCAATTAAATTTTCTTTAATAATAATCTTCTTAATTCATACATATAATTCTTTCGGGATGAAACTCGATGATGATGATATAACTCGATAACCACTGGGTCAATTTTTATGATTCTTCTTTTGTTTTGTTCGTATTGTCGTATTTCATCCGATTTCAATGAAATTTTGTAGATTTATATTCTTCGTTCCCGCTTGAAGGAAAGGATACTTTTGGACCTGATAGGTGGCGCTGTTGCCGATCTCCGAAACAGCTCTACCAAGTTGATTGAAATTCTGTAAATGGATATGGTTGCTTCCAGTTTTAAATTGCGGATAGTTTTTGACCCTATAGGTGGTACTTTGAAAAACACAAGCGGGATATTTTCCCATTCAGTCCCATTCAAAAATAAAATCAAACGCTATTTCTAAAGTTGTATAATTAAAATTATTAATGGACAGGGACACTGTCCAAATAAAGCAATTTGCGAAATGTGAGCAAGATTTAATACGAAAGGTACGGGCAAAGGAAGTACATTATACTACCTTTTGTTGTGAAAATAAAACGTTATGGAGATTAGTTGAATTTTTGAATTATTTAGACGTTCCGGGCTTACCTCTACATAATGTGGATATCACGTGCGACTTCAATTTCCCGTGCGTATCGCTTTCACTATAACAAATAATTTATTACAAGGATAATGGATGGATGTTTGTGCATTTGTGGCATCAATCTTGATTTCCCATGTTTCTCATATTGTCAATTTAGTGAAAAAGCGGAAAGTTGGCCGACACGTCAAAATTATTGCGGTTTGATTGAAACAAATCAACATAGCTATTCATCATTTATTTATATTGCATTTAATATGACTTTTGAATAAAGAATTTTAATTGGCCGAATTACATAAATTAGGAAATGCATTGTGAATGCTCGGAATTATTATTTTCATTACATTAACAAATTTGGGCGGAACGAAGTTTGCCGGGTCAGCTAGTATTATATAAAAATGAATCTCTATTTCCCTTGGTCACGGCATCACGCGTGAACGGCTGGACCGATTTCGCTAATTATTTTTTTGTTGTGTTTGTTATTGTCAGGAGAAGAATGCTATGAAAGAAAAAATTAAGAAAACTGCGCTGAAAATTAGAAAATTTAAGAATACTTAACCACCATTTTAAATAATATCTAATTTGACAGAATGCGTGCTGTAAATATCGTCAAAGAGGATGTAAAAAAAAAATTAATGTCTTTTAAAACAGATGCTTCGATCGAAGTTATTATATTGATAAAATACATATAAAATAATTAATTTATTATTTCTAACAAAAACTGAATTTCTTAGAAAAATCCTCAACATGTGATGTTGTAAGCATATAATGTCGTTTTTCAGTTAAATTAAATTTTCTTTAATAGCCTAATCTTCTTAATTTATACCAATAATTCTTTCGGGATGAAACTCGATGATGATGATAAAACTCGATAACCACTGTGTCAATTTTTATGATTTTTCTTTTTTTTTGTTCGTATTGTTGTATTTCAGGTTAACGCAAACTTAAAAGATAGGATTTTTGACCCGCTATATGGCGTTATTGTCGATCTCCGAATCCGAAACCACTCACCCGATTTCAATGAAATTTTGTAGATTTATATTCTTCGTTCCCGCTTGAAGGATAGGATACTTTTGGACCTGATAGGTGGCGCTGTTGACGATCTCCGAAACAGCTCTATGGATATGGTTGCTTCCAGCTTTAAATTTCGGATAGTTTTTGACACTATAGGAGGTACTTTGAAAAACACAAGCGGGATAATAAAATGGATTGTGGTACGTCCCATTCAAAAATAAAATCAAACGCTATTTCTAAAGTTGTATAATTAAAATTATTAATGGACATTGTCCAAATAAAGCAATTTGCGAAATGTGAGCAAAATTTAATACGAAAGGTACGGGCAAAGCCGGGTGGGTACAGTAACATATAAAAGAGACTGACGTCTGTATGTGCATCCATAACTCGGGGACAGATCGTTCGATTTTTATGATTTTTGGTTGGAAGGTCATAATGCTACCTTTTGTTGTGAAAAAAAAACTTTATGGGGATTAGTTGAATTTTTGAATTCTTTAAATGTTCCGGGCCTACCTACTACTACCTACTACCTATACCTACTAAATTGGATTTGAAAGTCGGCTCAGTTAAAATTTTGTTACGCAACATCAATGTACCGAAACTTTGTAACGGATCGCGTTTGATTTGTGGTGAAGAATCTCACATCAAATATCATGCAAGTGATGATTTTGAGGGGAAAATTCAAAGGCAAACACTCTTATTCCGCAGATTTCGCTTATTCAGAACGATTTACCATTCGTTCGACTTCAATTTCCCGTGCGTCTCGCTTTAACTATGACAAATAATTTATTGCAAGGATAATCGATGGATGTTTGTGCATTTGTAGCATCAGTCTTGATTCCCCATGTTTCTCACATTGTCAATTTAGTGAAAAAGCGGATGGTTGGACGACACGTCAAAATCATTGCCGAATTACATAAATTAGTAAGTGTATTGTGCATGCTCGGAATTATTATTTCCATTACATTAACAAATTTGGGCGGAACGAAGTTTGCTGGGTCAGCTAGTTAAATTATAAAACATTCCCATACTTTTGAGTTGTTTTAATTTATTTTTTATAGTCATATGGATAATAATTATGGACTTATGGCCTGCTTTCATTTTAAGATTATGAACCTATGACCCAAGTTATTGTGAACTTTTGGCTCATCTGGTGGGTCACCTAGGTGGGTCAAGAGTCCACAATGGACACACCAAACAGCACAAAAGGTACAGAGAGAGAAATAGATTATATTAAATCTTTGTACATAATTGAACTTTAAAAAAAAAAAAATCCAATTTCATTTGGACGAGTCATCTTATCATCATCTTATCTGGTAATCTCGACAATTTTCAATGCAACTGTGAAAACCGGAATTAGTTTCGTGTAGTACTTTTTTAGTCTATTCCGGCCGAACACCTTACAGCTGGACAAAAAAGTTGCAGCCTTATTATAGTAAGGATATTATAGTGTTTCGTTCAACAAGCAACATCACTTTTCAGTTGTGTAAATATAAATGCAAAGAAAATTTCACTTTAACGCTGTGTTTTAGTCTTTGTCGATAACAAAAAAAAAAAATAAACAAAACGTAGAGGTAAGGTTAAAATATTTCTTGTGATTAATACGATATTAAGAAGTATGTAGGTAAATGGTAAGAATTGGATGACTCATTTTTTCATTTTAAATTCATTTTTATTTATCTTTAAATAAACTTACGTGCTAGACAAAAACGATTAAATCTAATTTAAAACTAACATTTATCTTATTTTAGCTTACTGGCTCTTAGCGAGCACTCTAAACTTAACAATATCCTTAAAATTATTGCCTTTCGGCCTTAGATCTATCTATATTTAATTTGTTTTGTTTTTTAATTTCCAAGAAACTTTCTAAAACTTGAAATCTTTATTAAGTGTTTTATTTAAAACTAATTAAAACTACCTAAGCTACTTAACCTAAACTACCTATAATCAGGGTGGTGAGCAGTCTTATCGATTGGTCACCATCCTGATCGCGTCCTTGGTTGCCTGTCGGCCGCCAACAAGGGTTCATCTGCGCCGCCAAGCCTCGACCGAGGACATAAGCATCGGTCAAGTCTCGGAAGCACTCTTTCATGTTGGCTAGCCCGGCGCCTCCCAAAGACCCCCTACTCTAAACCTAAACCTAATTACTTAATTTCTAGCTTAAAACTAAGGAGGATGCTACGTAAGTAGCGCACCGGCCCGGGAGAGCGTATCCACCCTCACTATTTCCTCAAGCCACCAAAATTCGGTGAACTGCTTTACCGTATCGACCCTGTCCCGTTCCGCTATTGCGGTACTAAAACGGAGGAGCTCCTGAGCATTGGCGGCGTACCCGTCGTGGATGAGCCGCTTATCCCTCGCGCCGCGGTGGCTGTGGTACAATACAATAGAATTGGATGACTATTGGGGTAGAAGTACCTTTTTCCCAGCCAAAGAAAAACACTTTTTTCATTAGAAGGATATTCATCCTTGCTCATATTCTTGGATTAAAAGACCAGCGGAGAATATAAAATATGAGGATCTACTGGAACAAGAAATTGATTTCAAAGATAAATACATAAATATCTCATGATTACAAGCACCTAATAATAAAGTAAAATTGTTTCAAACAATATTGCAGCTTAAATAAAAAAGAAGTAATTGTTTATTTTATTAGTATCCTGTATCCCTAATATTTAGTTGTTATTTTGAAATTAAGTTTACTTACACAAATGCATTTCTGCCAATCACAGCCAACGCCTAGTATGTACTGTTAACAGAGATAAAAAAAACAGGCCTATTGTTGCCGGAGAAATTGCCATCATCGTCTTCCGAGAAAAATAGCGCTAATAATTGAGTGAAATGAACGCAAATAAATGAATACCGACCTAATGTCGAGCAGGAATTTCTCAGGACGGTTGATTTGGTTGAAGGGTTCTGAAGACATGTTTTGGTATCCCTGCTATTTTGCGGACATTTCTACTATGGTCAACTGATCAAGTCCAAAATCTCGTCACTAGCCTTCGGCATGAGGGTCCAAATCCTCAGCGATCCTTCTACAAGCATCGTGGGTTGTTTTGAATCTCGAATTCTTCTGGCACTTCCTTACGTAAACGTGAAACGGGTAAAATCGTATATAGCCTTGTAGACATCTTGTTTGATGTCAATTGTCTCCTTTACCCGGGGACTCCACAGGAGATAACTTCTCTCATAATGCTCATCATGAGATGAAATATTTCATCTCATGATTGGATGTCTGCGATCGCTCTCTCCGATTATTTCTTGCGATGGATGCCTGGCATTATTTTGACATACGGTTGTTTTTTTTCTGTTTTTGGTCTGGAAATGTAATTTTTTACAGCTTCAACCTCTCTTGCTGCTGTAAACGAAATGAAATTTCATGGCATGATTTGCCCAGCACAGATATAAAAAATTGTATGAGATGGATGTCAGGCATTTAGTCGGAGAGATTTATCTCTAGTGGAGTCGGCGTGTTAGGACATTTTACAATGCGCATTTAACACGCATATCACAATTTTCGCTTATCTGACTCATCAGTGAAATTCGGCTACCGAGCTCTGTTTATACTGTATGAGGTATAAGCCTATAGATTTGAGTAAGTGCTTTGATTTTTAGGCGTTAGCTCGTTTCATTGAGCGGACGAACTATTTGCATGCTGGCGATAAAATGTGTGCGCTGTGAAAAATCTGAGCTAATCGCTTATTGTATTTATGTATAAATGAATTAACTTAATAAAAATCGCTAGCCCGCTCAAAACATTTGGGCCTCATATTCTGTGGCATTTGTGCCTGATAGCAAATGATAATACACATTTTCACATCCAAATAAGCATTAATAAAGCCTGATATCACCTGCAGTAATTCACCTCATTAGAGGCTCTTTTTCGTACCTCTTCGCTGCTTTCTGTGCTTCTGATGCAGCCAGCTTAGGTTTAATAGTTTCGTATTTCATATTTCACACAATCCTGAACATCTTTCATTTTTTTGGTTGTTCAAACCGTCCTTGGCTATCTATTCCACTTGGATTACTCCAATCACAAAATTAAAAATACAAATTGTCACTTTTGTTGGGGTTACCTAAGATTCGAGTTAGTCGAGCTATGGGAAAACGGTATTTCTTGATCTTGGCTTACTCTGCTACTCTGGTTCAAGTCTCGTCGCCAGGTGAGAGGACTAAGTTTTCATTAATCGTACATTTCCCGGGATTTCCTTAAAATGTTAAAAAATGTGTTGTTGATAATTCAATATTTCCTGCATCTTATGTGGTTTTCCATTGGGACCAAAAATCAATCTTTTTTTTTGATCTAAAGCACTTTCCGCATCCATTGGGCAGAAAAATCTTTTTTTTTTCGATTCGGATCACTTTTTGTAGATCTCGATATTTTTTCAGATCTACACACACCAATATAATTTGCACAGCTGTTTTACGTCAGTTTAAGAAGCTTTCGAGAGAAATGCGCAAAGTTTCGTGAAAACCAAAATAGCTAAATACACAAATAATAGCTACGATTTCGGAGGAATTATTGTTTTCATTAACTCCCTTGTCATCTGAAGACTGCAAACCACCAATAATACTTCAGTTTTATCTACAACAAGGAAAACATTTTTGTGGTCGATATCCTTTTGCGGTTTTGCCAGAAACGAATGCAATTTGAAGCTGATATTGTTTCAATTAACGCACTAATACATTTATAAAAGCAGATAAATTTCGTTGCGCGTTCCATGAGCACCGTAAAATCTGAGATCTGAAAAAGATTTCTGGTGGTGCCAATGGAAAACCACATTACGTAAATGTGACTTACTTGGAACCTTAAACAACCCAGCTGATATGGCACCGAAAGAACGTGCCACACAAATTGTTGATAGTATAGTCACGCACACGAGAGACTTCATTTCGGCTTTTAGTTTTGGAACCAACTAAATTCAAACATTTTCATGAGTTTATAATGTGATAAAGGCAAAACAGATTTAAATGTAGCTGTTATCAGTGACAGCAAAAGCTTGCAGATAATCGTATAAATTGAATTTCAGTTTTTTCTGTGGGTCAAGTACAGAATGAGCAGGAGCACTAATTTTAATAATGTGATTTGCATCTGCCAGTAAAGTATATTATCTCTGGAATGTTATCTCCAGTGGTCGGCTTACAATTAAAATGTTCAATACTTCTGGGAAAATGTGTGACACGAAAGCAATAATTATTGCTTTGTAGCAAATGGCTGATACCCTATTCACATTGCATCAACGAAGGTAGCAATTTTTGTGAGCCTTCATCATTACGAATCTATATATATAAAAAGAAAACCTTAAAATTGTGTTCGTTAGTCGTCGATTCACGCCTTAACGCATTTACCGATTTGAACCAAACTTTTACACATATTTGCTATTGGTCTGTATATCATTTGTGTGAAGTTTTGTCGCGAAAACAAAACTTTGAGGGGATGAAAAAGGCTATGAAAGTTTGTATGGGGAAATGCACTTTGAAACAACAAAAAAATGGATAGAAATCGAGTAGTGACATTTCAAATACAAAAAAAAAAAACAAAAAAAAATATTTTAAAAGCAATTGTTGTTGTCAATGATTTCAATTATTTTCCGAGCAAATTGTTATTGTGAACAATTTTGATTTTTTTTTTAAATATAGGTACCTATCTAATAAGTTTGTTCTTTTAAATTATGTTTACTATGTTACATTGTAACATTTTAAAGTGGAGTAGATACTTTGATATTTGTTTGATGGTGTTTGAATCCATTATTTTCAGGATCCTTGCATTAGTACCTACGAGTGAGTAAGTTGAAATGTAGGGGTGATTGAGATGCGTGGACAATGATGTTGTTCAGCGTTTTGAGTTTTCACGTAGGGGTTGTTACGAAAAATGAGCGAGTAACAATCTTGGTACTCTGCTCATTCGTGAGTAGGGTTATGGCACCTGCAACAACATTAACCAATTTTTTGAAACTTGCCGAAGCCACGAGTTTGCACGAACACTTACTTATTGCGAAATGCCCCGATATTGGAATGCGTCGTCGAAGAAGTTCAAGCGGCGGAAACAAGGTGCAGTATAGATCCCGCATTTGGTTGTGTTTATGCAAGTGATGAAATTGGTAGAATGTACACAGTTCACCCGAAAAACAACGAATGCTTCTATTTGAGAATGCTTTTGGTCAATGTATGTGGCCCTACTTCGTTCGAAGCGCTGCGGACTGGTGACGGTGTGTTGTGTGCTATGGCCGACGATATTTTGCATCGAATCCGCACTGTGACATCGGATAATGAACTGATCGGATCGGATAATCATCTGATGTGAGATGAAAAGCGCAACAAAGCTTTGATTTTGATCGAGGATATGTGTCTGCTCATGAGTGGCAATTTTTGGTTTAAAATTATGACACAAAAATATTTTCAGGAAATCTAGATGGTTTTGGCGTTCATCAAGATTATATGGCCTTTTATAGTGATTTGACGTCTCAAGATGTCAGTCGAGAAGTTAAAAACTACGAGTTGGAAGATTTTGACAATTTTTTTTACAAAAAACGGTGCAAACAAATTTTTTTTTTACTGTAAAGTAGTTTTTTTTTTTTGGTGGATTGTGTCAGAGTTATCGTGACTATATGACCGAAGATATCTTGAATAGAATGCATCGTATTTCTAGAAATCAGGAATTTATCATTACACTCGAAATTTATAATGAGGCATTAGTTATAATTGAAGATATGTGCTTAGCAATTGCAAATAAAACATTGTCACAATTAGGTTTGCCAGCTCCTAATTGACCATTGCATGACGTATTTAATCAAGAAATGCAACGTGAATAACAATACGATATAAATGAACTGAACACATTTATAAATTTGAATCTGCCGAAATTGAACCGAGAACAAAGAAAAGTAGATATATGATACAATAATTCAAGCTATACAAAACGAAAGCGGAGGAATGTTTTTTTATACGCGCCAGGTGGTACCGGAAAAGGGTTTTTGATTTCCATGCTACTAGCTACTATAAGATCACCGAAGAATATAGCATTAGCACTTGCATCGTCTGGAATAGCTGCTACATTGGATGGTGGTCGTACAGCGCACTCCGCACTTAAATTAGCTACCATTGAATATGCAAATTAATGAAAATCCAACGTGTAATATTACTAAAAATTCTGGAATGGGAAAAGTTTTGCAATGGAATTTGGGTTTTTGCGGGATTCGAACCTCGACCCCTCGCTAAGTAGTCCAACACACTAACAACTAAGCCACTGCGCCTACAAAAAAAAAAAAACATATTTTAAATAAAAATAATAGTGATTAAGTTGTCCACAACATTTTTGCTTTTTATTTTTGGCGAAACATTTTTTTTTTAGTTTTTTAGATTTGGCATTAAAAAAATATGTTTAATACCAAATCTTCACCGAACCACGATCCATTCCCGAGTTATGAGTGCACATACGGACGTCAGTCTCTTTTACATATAGCTGTACCCACCATACCAAAATAGTATCCTATCTTTCAAACTGTAACCAACCATACACAGCCCCGAAATTTCATTGAAATCGGTTAAGTGGCTTAGGAGATTGAACACAGCGCCACCTATCGTGGCCAAAATAGTCATATCTTTCAAACTGTATCCAACCAAACACAGCCACAAAATTCCATTGACATTGGTTGAGTGTTTTAGGAGATCGACAACAGCGCCACAAATATATATTTTTTTTGCACCGTTTTTTGTAAACAAATTACACAAACATACGTTTACCATTTGCAACCAAACTTCACAAAAATCATATAAAGACCAATACCAAAGATGTATGGAAGTTTGGTTAAAATCGGTAAATGCGTTAAGACGTGTATTGGCGAAAAACGAATATAATTTGAAGGCTCAATTTTTATATATATGGATTTGGGCGGAACGAAGTTCGCCGGGTCAGCTAGTTACGATATAAAAATTGATTAAAACCTTATCATCATTACAAGAGACTTTCTAAATGTTGGTCATCCACTATCTATCGACGCCGACGTCGGCGCGAACCGAGGGGTCCCAGGTTCGAGTCCCGCAAAAACCGAAATTCCAACTAAGGGTTTTTTGTTCGCATCAGCCCGTTTAGAAAGTGAATTTGATCCCTGTTCTACATTTCAGTGTCTGAATTCCCTTTGCAAAATCGGCCCTAAAGAAGAACTGTCTTTTTTGGAGCACCCAGACACGACTACTGGTCCATTGTACTGCCAAACAGACACCTTACATTAATGTACTTAGTTTTCCCGTCTTTCGAAGAAAGATGAGAAGGCGCTTCAGAGATGAAGAGCTTAGATCTTCGGCACTCACCACGTCAGCCCCAAAGATCCGCCACCTGATGCGAGCAAAGGCAGGACAGCTACAGAGGAAGTGCTCCGCTTTATCGACATCCTCTCCACAGGTAGGACAGATGGTGGAGACGCTCAAGCCCAAAACATTTAAGTGTTTGGCAAAATCCTGATGGCCCGAAAGGACGCCCATACAAACAGTCAACAGTCGCTTCCCTTGAGAGACAGAAGGAAGGCCGCCGACCTTTTGCAGATGTCCGGACGCAGTCGTTTGGTCTGTCCACACCCAGCACAGCCACGCCACCGACACTCGTGTTCGCTAGAAACCCAAGTATCAATGGATGACTTCACCACCGATCTAGGCAGACCCAACGCAGGTTCAGGTCCTAAGAATTCTTCCTCTGAACCCAGCCGGGCAAGCTCATCAGCTATCTCATTTCCATGGATACCAGTGTGACCTGGGACCCAAACAAGATACACTGTAGGGGAGACTGGGTACGGTTGAAACAATTTCGCTTATACCGTCCATACCAGCGGTCCCCATTCTTTTTTAGTCGCGGAGCACTTTTTAGGTGAAAAATTCCTCGAGGAGCACTTAGCTGCACGTATGCTATTTTCAGGGATTCCCTATACCTACATAATGTTGATATTATCTTCCCATTCCACATATTTTTACAAGAATTATTTTTTTAGTTTGTTTGTATGTGTTGATTTCTTTTAAATGAGCATTTAAAATTCGATTGCTGCGATCAAAATGACAAGTTCAGAAGCACAAAATTAAATAGTCACTAGTGACTAGTGTAATGGAATTGTGTTAGGTATTTCTTTTTTTTTATCTTTCCGCGGAGCATTTGGAGCACACTTTGGGAACCGCTGGTCCATACCATTGCGGTTTATAAGCTAAGCGGTGATCAAGTTATGTGAAATGAAGGAGCATGTTTCTATGTATAAATGGAAAGTGTTTTTTGAGTATTCGGTGTGATAGTTTGCGTAGTACATCATATTAAAACAAAAATGAAAATTTGTTTCAACCGTACCCATACCAGGGTCGGTTGAAACAGTTGTTGGGGTCAGTTGAAACATGAAAACAATCTTCCATTGTTACATATTTAATTAACTATTATTTTAAATAATAGTTTTGTTTGACAATATTCATCATGTCATTGTTTTATATAGAATTTAAAAAAAGATAAACAGTATTTCTAAACAACAAAAAATTAAAGAACAAAAAATCTTAATTCATTAAATTAATTGAAACTAAACAAAAGGAACATTACTTTTATTTCGATAATACAATCGATAAAATTCAGTTGTCGGAATATTCCGAATCACAATTGTGGCAAACATAACATAACTATTGCAACCTTCTGTGCACTCTTTGTGAGCCCACATTTTACAATTGACACATTTGTATCCAACTTTCACTAGATCTGCTCCCTGAATACGTTGACAAGCAGACAAGGCAATAAAATTCCTCCTCTTCTGAATAAAATAAAAATAATAGAGCACTGGAATGCTGCATTATTATTATTATTATTATTATTATTTTTTTTTTTTTTAAATTTCGTAACTTTAATTTTCTTTTTTACCACTTTCAAACAATTCTTAGCTTACTTAGCTGGTTTGTTCCAGTCTTGCTTCATGATCATTTTTTATTTGTTCTTTCTCTGGTGTATCGGTGTATATTGTAGACTTTCTGGTTCTTCTAATTTCGTTAAAATAATATATAAGAATAAAAAAATAATTAAGAATATTGTTTCAACCGTCCCCTGAAAAATTGTTTCAACCGTCCCCAACCCCCCCTTTAAGTGAAAAAAAATTATAAAGTAACGAAAACAACACTGACACGTTTAAACTAGTCATCATGATGTACTCTACACTCCTTACTGCATACAAAACAAATACGCACAGCAATCTCGCATGGATAGAAACCCTAATAAAATGAAAAATAACCGAACAAAAATAATTACTTTTGATAGTCTAAATAGAACATAAGCTCTCACTTAAAACTGAACCGCCGAACGAACGATGCATTACTGCTATTCGTCTACGGACTTGTTTTTGCTTCATTCACCCCTAATACTCATAGACGCTGCGCGTATGGCTCACGAGATATTCGTGTTCTTTCAACCGTCCTGTGTTTCAACCGTACCCAGTCTCCCCTACTTAGCCGCTTTTAATGCACCTTGGCTGTCGCTGCAAATGCATATACTCCTAGCCCTCCACCTGTTTGTCACAATATAGTGCATAAGCATAGCCCAAAGGATAGCGAAAATCTCCGCTTGGAAGACAGACACATGGTTTCCTAAGGGGTAGTGAAATCTAATGTTCTCGCTTCATCATCATAGCGTCTAGAGCGGAGCCCGCTGTGCTGGGGAAGGCCCCTGTGCAGCCGAGACAAACCGTTCTTTGAAGTCTGGCAAAAGAGGCAGTAAAACGTTTCCGTGAAAGCCTGTTCCACCATACAACCGACGCGTATGAGAAGAGTGGTCTTACCATTGCCGTATAGATCCAAAGGACCCTTTTAAGAGAAAAGCCCCATGTCTTGCCAAAAGCGCCTTTACACTGAAACTGAAGAAGTGTCAGCAATCTTCGCTAGTACATAGCTAGTGTAAGAAAAAACTTACCTACTTCACGAATTGATTTTTTATTTAAGTAACAATAACACAAAAAAAGAGCTGAATACGAAAATGGCGGCATATAGCGAATGCAAGTATGCAAAAAGTTTTGAAATTATATTTTCAAAAGAATTTATTGCGAATGCAGACAAAATCTGAAGCGCAGATTTCTGGTTGTTAAAAGTCTACAGCTAGGTTGAAAATCTGCAGAATGCAAACAAACATTGTTAAGAGCTAAGGTATATAGTTTGTGATTATATAAAAACGTAAATTGTAATATCATTAAGTAAAGTACTGCCAACAAAGTGTACCTCTTAACCAAAATGTTGGTGTTTCTTTGGGTATTCCGGCGATGAGGTCAAAACCCCCGCCTGAGGAAAAGCACATCACATACCTTTCACTTGACCAACCCAGCGAAGCGCATACCCAAAAGAACAAATTCGTAGTATGAACGAAATTGTTATTACATTTCACGAAACCGTTTGTAGTTTTCAGCAAACGACTTTGTAGATATTACATGTCACTCTTTGTACCAGGTTTGTACAATGTACGAACGAAAAAAAAAATATATGTTACGAATAAATTCGTTTAATCTACAAACGAACATTAATAAATACGACGAATGCATTCGTAAAATGTAAAAATTCGTTCCTGAAATATTTACGAATCCATTTGTTTATTCGACAAATACTTTAATTTGTATACTGTGTTTCAATAAATATTTGTAAATACAGGGTGTCCGCCGGGAAGGTATACTACTTTGTTTTGCCGCCATTTTGGTAAACATTAGTCTTGACAGTTCATATTTGGCAGTCGTAAAATTTATTATGGATAAACCAACGTGTTTTAATCGTTAAAACATTTTATCAAAATCAATCATCGGTTACTCTGACGATGAAAAAGTTACGTGAAATTTTTATAATGAGTGACGAGGCGCATTTTCATTTGAATGGATATGTGAATAAACAGAGTAGTCGGTTCTGGGCAATGGAAAACCCTCAAATTATTCATCAGTCACCTTTGCATCCATTAAAAGTTACAGTCTGGTGTGCAATTTGGTCAGGAGAAATCACTGGACCTTTCTTCTTTGAAAATGAAAAGGGCGTAACGGTAACTGTAAATGGGGAGCGATATCGTGATATGATTGAAAACTTTTTAACGGCTCAACTTCATGCTTTGGTCTTGATTTACATGTGGTATCAACAAGACGGTGCCACATCGCATACAGCATCGCATAGTGATGTTGATTGGCCTCCACGGTCGACTGATTTGACTGCTCCGGACTTCTTTTTGTGGGGATATCTGAAAAGCAAGGTATAGGCAAACAAACCAGAAACGCTTGAGCAAGTCTAACAAAATATTCGTGATAAAGTTAATAAAATACCGCGTGAAATGTATGAGAATGTAATGAAAAATGTGCTCAAAAGGGCTCGAATTTGTGAGACTAACACAAGCGGACATTAACATGATATTGTATTTCGTACATAATTGCCGACATTAAATAAAACCTTTATCTATATAAGATCCCCCTTCGGGTAGGGGTTAGAATATACCCGAGGTAGGCATGCCTGTCGTAAAAGGCGACAAAAATCCAACCTCCGTATACCGAGCGAAATGGTGTATACAAAAAATGCAATGAACAAAACGAAAAGATTAACTACCCCAGGTGGCAGTCCAGCTTTACTGGAAAATCCACCCTCTTCGGAGGTCGGCTCTACGGATTCTGGGGAGAGCCGCTTATTGCAATCTATTAACCCTTTTATTAAAAGCTCAAGGGTATCTCGATCTCCTCCAACAAGATCGAATAACGCCGGGAAAAGAAGTCCGCCGGGAGCGCTAGCGCGTGAAAAACAGGACTCAGTGAAAGATAAAAGTCTTGAGGAAGAAAATAAAGAACTCCGAATCAAGATTAAGGAAATGGATCTACTCTATCAAGATCTTAAGAAAGAGATAGAACTGCTAAAAGAACAAAATGAGGTTCTCAGGAACACCCATTTGCAGAAAGAACGCGAAAGTACTCCACCACGCTTGGCTAGTCGGGAATACCACACCGACGAAGAAGAGCTAGCGCGCGAAACGAATTGGGTCACTAAAAAAAGACCTAGTAAGAAAAGGAGAGCCGGTTCTTCGCCTGAAGTCGAGCCCTTAAAAGAACAAACGCGTAAAGTACCGCAAGAAAAACAACTCCGAGGGCATATTCGCGCACCGCCTCCAATAAACGTCGTTGGGATAACGGAGTATAATAAATTGTACAGCCTCCTTAAAGGAACGATAATATCGCAATTTAAGGTTACATCTTTAAGGAATAATGCGTGGAAAATTAACGTCGATAACCACGAAGACTACCGGGCAGTGTCCCAAAAGCTAAATACTGAAAAGATCCAGTGGTATACTTTCGAAATAAAGTCAGAAAGGCCACATCGTGTTGTAGCAAGGGGACTCCACCCCTCATGCAAAAAAGAAGAGGTTATAAACGACCTTCAAGCTAAAGGGTTTAAAATTCTTGATGCCGTTAATATCATCAAGAAGGAGAAACAGAAATCGGAAGAAGATAAGGATGTCATGATAAGGCGTGGACTACCGCTCTTTATGCTTACCTTCGATAGGTCTGATAATATCGAAGATATCTACCGAATTAAAACCATAGTAAATATCGTGGTAGTAGTCGCAGTAGCTTAGTGGTTAGTGTGTTGGACTGCTATGTGGGGGTTCAAGGTTCGAATCCCGCAAAAACCCAATTCCGCCTTTGTAGGGTTTTTTCCGCTGCGCTACCTCTCGCGAACGTCTGACAAACATCCGAGAGTATAAATGTCTTGTAAGAGCTTCTCAATTAGCCGTTTGGAGTCGGCATAAAACTGTAGATCCCTTCCATTCGTTCCAAAAATGAAAAACTCACACAAAACGAATGGTTGTGAGAAGCTAGGCCTTGGGTCTCTCCGGACCTGTTGCGCCAACTATTTATTTTTTTTTTTTTTTTTAAATATCGTGGTTAAAATCGAGCCGGTGCGCAGAAATTTGAAAATAATTCCACAGTGCAAACGTTGCCAGGAATTTAATCACACGCAAATGTATTGCAAAAAAGAGCCGCGATGTGTGAAATGCGCCGGAAATCATTTCTCCCAAGACTGTGGAGCAAATAAACAATCCTCCGCTACTTGTGCTAACTGTAAGGGAAAGCACCTTGCAAATTATAGAGGTTGTGAAGTAGCTAAGGAGTTGCAAAAACGGAGAGATGCGCTCCTTAAGCCTCAACATAAAAAAACAAATCCGCTAACGAATACAAAGCGTAAAACCCCCCAGGATGTAGTAGGCAACATAAAACCTCCGGTTCCAGAGCGTAATAATGTCAGAGAAAGAGAGACAACAGAAAAGCCCTCGACCTCTGTTGCCAAAAGAAACGCTACTGAAAAGTTACCATCAGTAAAGCCATCGAATAGTGGCCCTCGGCCAGCCAGAGAAGTGCAGACCTACGCTCAGGCCGCGGCATACGACGACGGAGCTAAAAACGTTGAAACTTCGCCGGACCCTGTTTCTCACGTATTCTCAGTTGTTCTCCAGAAACTTGAAGAACAAAGCAAAATAAATAAAATTATTCTCGATCGCTTGGTTAAGCTCGAGAATAATTCACGGAAAACGCGTACATCAAATAAAATATGAATGAAAAACCAATGTTAAAAATATGCACTTGGAATGCAAACGGTCTTTTGCAAAAACTCGACGAATTGGAAATATTCATACGCGAGAAAGATCTTGGCATTTGCTTGATTTCTGAAACTCACGTGAAAAGGGGATCGAGCTTAAAAATAAAAGGCTATAATGACTTCCACGCTTGTCACCCTTCGGGAAACGCGAGAGGTGGATCGTCATTGTTTATTAAAGAATGCATTGAACAATACGAAGACCTGAAGATAGAGCTTGAAACTATGCAACTGTGCACGATTCGAGTAAAAAATAGTCAGCGTACTCTTAGAATTTCATCTATCTACTGTCCACCGCGTTCCGCGCTTGAAAAAACTGATTATACTAACTAAGCCATCGCTTAAATCGCTCAAACCAAACTTCATTATTGGCGGCGATTTTAATGCGAAACACACGTTCTGGGGTTCTAGATACATCTCGCGAAAAGGAAGAATGCTCTATGGGGCAGGTATGGAGTACAGTTGCGATTTCCACTCGACGGGCAAACCGACCTACTGGCCAACTGATACTTCAAAAATACCTGACCTAATCGATTTTTTCGTCGTGAAAGGAATATCTACCAACCACATTAAAGTTGAAGAGAGCTTTGATTTATCATCTGATCATTCACCGGTTATTTTAACATTGAGCGTAAAACTAGTAAATAACCTTCAGCCAGCGAGATTAACTGGTAGAACAACCAACTGGGAAGGCTTTAGGAACGAAATTGAAGAGAATGTTGAACTGAGCGTTCCACTTACGACACCCTATGAACTTGAGGCTGAAGTAGATCTCTTCGTTGAGATCGTACAGCTCGCTTCCTGGAATAATACGCCTAATCCAAGGAAAGCGCCGGCCAAATACGGTCTACGATATCCTCCCGAAATAAAAGAATTGGTTAACGAAAAAAGGAAGGCGCGTAAAAAATGGCAACAGAGTCGCGCCCCGCAACATAAAACACATTTGAATTATTTGTGCAATTTGTTGAAGACAGCTATTAAGGACTTTAAAAATCGTGCGATAGGTTCTTACCTTGAAAGTTTAACGGCGAAAAAAGATTCCAACTATTCACTTTGGAAAGCTGTAAAAGGCACCAAAAGGCCCAAAATCCCCGCGCCGCCAATTAAAATAAATCAAAATGAATTGGCAAGGGAAGATAAGGAAAAAGCGGACGTTTTTGCCGCCCATTTAGAAGAAACCTTTAAACCGTACGATGGTCGGGCGGTTCACGACAGTGTTATTGGGACGGAATTACTATCCGACGATTTAATACTCACAAGTGCAACGCTAAGGGAACTAAAACGTGAAATTGAATCCCTAAAACCTAAGAAAGCTCCTGGTTATGATTTGATCACGGGAGAAGTTCTCAAAGTTCTACCAAGAAAAGCATTAATTAAGCTTCTTCATATTATAAATGCCGCGCTCAGACTAAAACACGTGCCGAGCCAATGGAAAGTTGCGGAGGTCATAATGGTTTTAAAACCAGGAAAACCGCCAAATGAAGTAAAGTCGTATAGACCAATTTCCCTTCTTCCAGTTATATCCAAAGTTTTCGAGAGAATTTTACTAAAGCGCCTAAAACCGGTTATAGAATATAATAATCTTATCCCTGACCACCAGTTTGGGTTCAGAACCAAGCATTCAACGATTGACCAAGTGCATAGAATTACTGACGTAATTGAGAAAGCATTTGAAGAAAAAAAGATATGCTCAAGCGTATTCCTTGACGTCTCACAAGCCTTTGATAAGGTGTGGCATGACGGCTTAAAATTTAAATTACGACAAGTTCTTCCCGTACGCCTATATGATATTTTAGAATCATATCTCGGGAATAGACTCTTCCGTGTAAGACATGGAAACGAATACTCTGAGCTTAAGGAAATTTCGGCCGGCGTGCCGCAAGGAAGTGTCCTTGGGCCCCTCCTCTATCTGTTATATACTCGCGATATACCAAGAGAAGATGGCACTACTCTCGCTACGTTCGCCGACGACACCGCTATCCTAGCAGTAGGTAATACAATTAAAGAAACGACTGCAAAACTTCAAATCGCACTGAATAAGGTAAATGAATGGACGAGGGACTGGCGGATCGCCCTCAACGAAACTAAATCTGTTCACGTGAATTTCACGTATAAGAAAACTAATGAGTTGCCAATTTTCCTAAACTTGGCCCGAATACCCTTTGCAAACGAGGCCAAATACCTGGGAATGACACTCGACGCAAAGCTGTAATGGAATTCGCACGTGAAAATGAAACGTAAAGAACTCGATATCAAATATAGAGAAATGTACTGGTTACTCGGAAAACATTCCCAGCTCAGTACCGAAAACAAACTGCTTCTATACAAGCAAGTGCTAAAGCCGGTGTGGACCTACGGTATACAACTCTGGGGTTGTACCAAGAAAACAAATGTCAATATTCTACAAACTTTTCAAAATAAAGTGCTTAGAGAAATTGTACAAGCACCATGGTATATTAGAAACGACGATATCCACAGAGATCTCGGAATTCCAATAATTGAAGCTGAAACAAAAAGCTTCGCGAGAAAGCATAGAAACCGACTAATCGGACATGTCAACAATTCAGTCCGACAAATTCTGGACGAGAACAATTTATTGCGCCGACTACAAAGAACGAAACCGTTCCACTTGGCAAGATAGGATTAACCGCGTCTTAATTGCGGAACATGCAGGATCTTTCATTGGAAAGTAGCCTGTCAAAAGTTGTTATTTCGTTATAGAAAAATTGCTTGATAAGTTATATCTTAGTTGCAGTATCTAACAATTCTTCGAAGGGTGGTGTTTTTAGTCAGTAAAAATCTGACACTACTATGAGCACGCGCTTGCTATTCTCATAGTGTCTTTGGAATATTTTCACCTACCCTCGGTAAAAAAAAAAAAAAAAAAAAAAAATATAAGGTCCTTTCTCTTTCATTTAGTCAAAAAATATAAACAAACAAAGTAGAACACCTTCCCGGCGGACACTCTGTATTACGAATGCATTCGTAAAATGTAAAAATTCTTTCGTTTCATATTTACGAATCCATTTGTATGTTGGACAATGTATTTGTACTATTTACCAATAAAAACTTGTAAATATTACGAAAACTTTTGCACTAATGCATAAGTATCGGATCAAGGACAGATTTTTAATTTTCATCAGATATTTCCACTCAGTCTTTTTTTTTTGGCTTGTGACAATCCACAAAAAACAGTGTGGGCGACTTTAAAAATGTTTGTCTTAGACAAGTTCTAAACAGAACTGTTTTTTTTTTTTTTTTCTGAAATAGAAAATACGAAAATCATACAATGAAATATTTTAATTAAAATGACGGCTGATTATCAAACTATGATGCTTTATTTATTTTTTTATGGTGACCCTTTCGTCTCTTCTTCCTTCTGCTTTGCGTCTATGTAATAATATTTTTCAATTTTTGTTGCAGCGCAAATTGCATCTGTTCGAGTATATTCGAATTCAATAAATTAAATCACAACAATATTAAAAGTAAAAATAAGCAATGTACATACTTCGGTTCAATTATCTTTATTTATATTAATTTCCTTAAGGAAATTGACCATTGACTATGTCAGCGGCATTTCGTAAAAGTCCGGGTAAAATTCGTGAAATCATTGTTTCAATAAATTCAACGAGTTCGTCCAAGAAAGAATTTTTAATGCCGAAGACATGATTGAAATCAGATTCAGAATAACAATTATAAATAACATTAAAAACAGTCGCAGGCAATTACCAGTTTGTGGTTACCATATGGTTCTTTATATTGTGGCCACGATTCGAAAATTGATTTTTTTTGTTCCGTCATTGATTGAATTTAGTCTTGTCGCGACGCAACCTTTCCACCTATTTAATCTATCGTCGAAAGACAAATTGTCGTAAAGGAGAGATCTTATGTTTTCCTCTTCGTTTTCAGTCTCCTGATATGGAAGGTGCATTCTTTTTTTAAGCAATCTTTGTTATTTCTACGAATATATTATTTGTTTTGTTGAACTTACCGTCTTACCAATTTTGACGTCATTTGTAAATGTACGAACGCCATTCGTACTATTTACCAAAACTTTGTACAATCGACGAATGGCATTATGTTCGTATTTCTACGAATATATTATTTGTGTTGTTGAAGTTATCATCTTACCAATTTTGACGTCATTTGTAAATTTTAGAACGCCATTTGTAATATTTACCAAGCCTTTGCACAGTCTACGAATAATGTTCGTACCTTCAACAATTTCGGCTTTGTATAATATTCCAAAGTTGAGTTCGTTAAATGTACAAAGTCTACAAATCCATCAATTTATGTAATTCTGCCAAAACAACGAATATTTGTATTATGTACCAAACATTTGTACCTATTATCTTATGAAACTTATTCTTTAAAAGCTGTAATAATTGTTGAACGAAAAACTAGTCAATGTTATGTCTTCCTTCTGAATATGAATGATTTTTTTTTTTTTATAAATTTGTTTTTTATAGACTTTTTTTCATTATCTGCTACACATTTTTTGAATCTACTTGTTTTTTTTTTGGCGATTTGCTACACTTTTTGAACTCAACATTGTCGTTTGGCAGCCCTCTGAACACAACTCACAACTCTCATTACTGGATACAGGAATACTACTGGGCAGTGTTCCCGTTTTGGCCCCTTTTTAAGCCACAAGACCCTTTTGATAATGATCAAAATGCAATATTTTTAAGTTTCAGTAATATTTTGTTCTTTATTGAACGAAAACCAATGCAAACATATAAACATAAATACTGAAGGGTTTTTCAATAAGACTTATTATTGTGAAAGGATATGCGTGCTTGTGGTGGCCATTTGACTGATGTTGTTTTTCATTTTCAACGGCATACCTTCCTCTTTATTATGAAATAAACATCCGATCATTTATCTCAAAAAATGACATTTTTCTGTGAATACCGAAATAATACCTCTTATTGGAATCCCATTTATACCTATATGTTTACATTTTCGAAGTTACATTAGCAAAGTAGTTTTTTATTCACACCGATTCGAAGCAATCGCTAAGGGCTTTTACTTTGCTACAACCTTTTGCTCAAAACAAATGCTAGTTTTTATGCATACGGCCCAATGTTCTTAAAAAGTTCGTGTCAATATATTTTATGACGTATATCGTTAAATGTGATGATGGTAACAACTAATGACACACTCTTTCGAGTCTCGATCGACGCACTCCTAACCCAGAGTTTTTTTTTTCTTTTCTGAGATATTGTGGCTAATTATTAGCATAGAAGTAACACTGATGATCGATGCTGATCAGTGGTTGGATACTATCATACAAGCGCTTGTGTCATATAAACGGATACATTTAATTCCACTGGACATTCGTGCTGGCGTGTGCCTAAATATTTACCATCTTCTTGGAAAGTGTGAAAAGCGGCAAACAAAATACTTAAATTTCAATCCAACTGTTTTAATCCGCAATTATAAGTTTCTCATTTCAGTTGATTAACAACAACATGCCACCTACACCGAGCAGGTTTTAATTAGTACTACTTAAAACAATTTTACTTTCTGACATTCACATTCTAATTTTAATTGATGATAAAAAGTTTAACGCAGATTTGGGCGTATTCCACCGCTCGCTTATATAAAGCCAAAAGGTCGGATTTCATTGTACAGTCCATCGGAGTGTCGTTCGAAGTACATCGAACGAGTTGACGGTTCCGTTGAGTTAAACTCATTGCCACAACACTAAGCTGCGTAATATCTTGCTGCCGATATGACATATCTCCTACTGATCTGTATTTTATTAACAACTTGTGTTGCTGTTACATTCGGTAATATAGCGCACGGCAACTACCACGATCCGAGTAAGTGCGAATAACGAACATAACTGTAAACAAATATTTTCATCAAGTTTTGATACACAATATCCCGGCAAGTGCACGATCAATGAGGACCTGATCCTTTCAAAGGGCGATGTTGCCAAGAACTCCGATAGTTGTGGAGAAATTAGATGCGGCAAAGCGGGCCATGTCTTATTCGTAACGTGAGTAGAAAAACTATAGCCGGTAAAGCAGTATAATTAAAAATATCGCTTTAATTAAAATTACTTCAATTTTGTCTTTCCTAAAGCTGCGCTGTGGAAACACTGCAAGAGGGCTGCAAGCATGGAGAGTATAAAGACAAGAATTTGCCATATCCCGACTGTTGTAAACGACGTGTCATTTGTATATTGCCATAGAAAACCAAACTCCATGTCGTTGAAAGTGTGAATTGATTAAATTAGCGTATATTATATTAAGTGAGATCATCATCATTGTTAGCCATGTTAACGTCAAATTTGGATCGTTTTATTACCATGGAGATTAATAATCAAAGCATACGGTTGCATTTAGAGTTCGTCGGTCAAATTGTGACGTGATTGTGATGGTTGGATTTCAGAGTTGACTAGAGGTCAATGGAAAGTTTTTAAATTTGTTTCATCTTGGACCAATGTTAGGGCCTATATAGAGGGCGCACGGTGCATTAGTGCGTGTATTGGTCCTTACAATGGGATAAACTCAAATAGAATTGTAAGTATTAACAACTGATCTAAAGCCGGCCATCCACAATTTACTCAAATTAGGGTCTCCATCTCTCCATATATCTCGAACGAAAAAAGAGGACATATTTTACAAACCCCTAACCTCCCAGTACCCCCCCCCCCCCTTTGGTTATTCAAGGAAAACATTTATACTGTGTATAAGTGGACATCACGTACCATAGGTGACATAGGTGACTGCTACAGATGTGGCACATGCGAGTGTCGTTGACAAAAGAGAAAAGAAACAAGATTCATCGGAAAAATTCACCCACTGCTAGTTTTTATGGGCGTAATTAAAAGTTTTAAAATGAAGGGCTTGTTTTTATTATTTAATTATAATGAAATTGAAAAAAAGAGAACAAAAAGAGGACAGAACAAATAAAGAGGACAAAAAAAGAGCCAAACGAAAAAAGAAAGCGTAAAATAGATCGCTGACAAAAAAGAGGACATGTTCTCTTTAAAAGAGATGTTCTAAACTGCGCCAACTATAGAGGCATCAGTCTCCCTAACATCGCATATAAGATCCTATCTGCCGTACTGTGCCAGAGCCTGAAACCTTATGTCAACGAATTGATTGGACCCTATCAGTGCGGTTTTAGGCCCGGTAAGTCCACAACCGACCAAATATTCACACTACGCCCGATCCAGGAAAAAACCCAAGAAGTCCAAGTCCTGTTTATCGATTTTAAGGCCACATATGACAGCATTTATAGAGACGAGCTATATAGAGCCGTTTCCAAACTTGTCAGATTGTGCAGAATGACGATGGAGAACGCTCGCTGCTCCATAAAGGTCGGAAACAATCTCACCGGGACCTTTGATGTCAAAAAAGGATTTAGACAAGGTGACGCGCTGTCATGTGACTTTTTCAACATCATTCTTGAGAAGATTGTGCGAAACTCGCAAGCCAACACCAGAGGCACAATCTTCCAAAAGTCTGTGCAACTACTTGCATACGCGGACGACATTAATATCATTGGCAGAACACAGCGAGCTGTCACTGGTGCGTTTGCAACTATTAGTACAGAAGCGTCAAAAATGGGTTTAGTAGTTAATGAGGGCAAAAAAAAAAAAAAAAAAAATACATGCTGTCAACAAGAAGGGACACACAACATCGACGAATTTGCCAGAACGTCACGATAGACAGTTATAATTTAGAGGTAGTTAGGGACTTTGTCTACCTCTGCTCCGCTATAAATCTGACAACGACATCACATCAGAAATCAATCGAAGAATTAGGGGAGACTGGATACGGTTGAAACAATTTCGCTTATACCGTCGATACCACTGCCGTTTATAAGCTAAGCGGTGATCAAGTTATGTGAAATGTAGAAGCATGTTTCTATGTATAAATGTAAAGTGTTTTTTGAGTATTCGGTGTTATATTTTGCGTAGTACATCATATTAAAACAAAAATGAAAATTTGGTTCAACCATACCCATACGAGGGTCGGTTGAAACAGTTGTTGGGGTCAGTTGAAACGCGAACACAATCTTCCATTGTTACATATTAAATTAATTTTTATTTTAAATAATAGCTTTGTTTGACAATATTCATCACGTCACTGTTTTATATAGAATTAAAAAAATAAAATAAAATAAACAGTACCTACCTATTTCTAAACAACAAAAAATTAAAGGAAAAAAAAAAACTTAATTCACTAAATTAATTGAAAATTAACAAAAGGAACATAACTTTAATTTCGATATTGCAATCGATAAAATTCAGTTGTCGGAATATTTAGAATCACAATTGTGGCAAACATAACTATTGCAACCTTCTGTGCACTCTTTGTGAGCCCACATTTTATAGGTGATACATTTGTATCCAATTTTCAATGGATACGCTCCCTTTTTTTTAATTTTATTTCTTTGATTTTCTTTTTTACGCCTTCCAACCTTTTCTTAGCTAGCTGAGCTGGTTTGCTTCAGTCTTGCTTCATGCTCCTTTTTTATTTGTTCTTTCTCTGGTGTATCGGTGTATATTGTAGACTTTCTGTATCTTCTGATTTCGTTAAAATAAGGTATAACAATAAAAAAATAATTAAACACATTGTTTCAACCGTCCCCTGAAAAATTGTTTCAACCGTCCCCAACCCCCCCTTTAACTACAAAATATCTATAAAATAACGAAAACAACACTGGCACGTTTAAACTAGTCACCCTCACCATACCGTACTCTACACTCTTTACTGCATACAAAAAAAATATGCACAGCAATCTCGCATAGATAGAAACCTCAGTAAAATGAAAAATAAGGGGTCAAAATTCTGGATGGGTCAAAATTCTTTTTACAAAATTCTGCTTTCAAAATTCTGCTTTCAAAATTCTGCTTTATTAAATTCTGCAAACAATAAAAAAAAGGTTTGGAAAGTGTTAAAAAGCGCGCGCTTTTGAACACTTTCCAAACCTTTTATTTTCATTGTTTGCAGAATTCCTCCACGCACTTACATAAAGTGTAGGGACATTTTTTTTAAGATTGCAGTGTTGTTTAGACAATTACTCTTCTAGGTATTTTTTTTTTTTGCTATCCCTTCGTGAACGTGTGCTGATAGTTTTATACTCATAATGAATGTTTCAATCGTTAAATTCAATAGAGGGAAAGATAATTTTTTTTTTAAAACAAACAAAAAATAATAATAATTCTAAAAAAGAGAGCAGATCCTAGCCATATTGGTTTTCTTAAAAGAATATAAAAAAATAAAGCTCTCTCTAGCTTTGTTAGTTATTTAATTTTTTGGAAGTTTCAAATGTGAAACAATTTGCTTCTTCTTGATTTTTTCTTGTAATTTATTTACCTGTAATATATTATTAAAACCTGAAATGCATAATATATTAAAAAAAAAAAAAAAAATATAAATTTTTTTTGTTCATGACCAGACCATATTGTTTTTTTCTTAAAGCAGAATAAGCAGAATTTTATTGTTTGAAATTTGAAAAGCAGAATTAAGAAAAGCAGAATTTCGCTAAGCAGAATTTTTGTGTGAGGAGACAGAATTTTGCAAAGCAGAATTTTAAAAGCAGAATTTCGACCGGATCCCGAAAAATAACCAAACAAAAATACTTACTTTTGATAGTCTAAATAGAACATAAGCTCCCACTTAAAACTAAGCCGCCGAACGAACGATGCATGACTGCTATTCGTCTACGGACTTGTTTTTGCTTCATTCACCCCTGATACTCAAAGATGCTGCGCGTATGGCTCACGAGATATTCGCGTTGTTTCAACCGTCCTGTGTTTCAACCATACCCATACCCGCGAATGTTATTGGTTGATTATTATAAATTTTCAAAAGTCGATTAATATAATTTGTTTGGTTAATAATACTATCTAAATGAGTTGTTTTATATACTAGAAACATATTAGGACAACTATTGTTGTGTATTTTCCGCTTTTGAATATCATTAACTTCGATTTCATGTGTACAATTTTCTTAAATAACTGAAGAAAAATTGCTCACAATATTTTTATTTTCCTACAACCATTCTGCAGTATTAATTTTTCATAAATATTTTCAGAAAAAGTGCACTTATTCTTAAAATAAAATACTATTCACGCGTAACGAATAATTTCAAATTTAACGGACAAAATTCTATGAACGCTGGCAGCAACTTTGCCGACACCGGAAATCACCGGAAGTTGTTGAAATTTTTTGAGGGTGTGTTGTTGTGTTGAAGTTTCGTGACATTTGTCAATACGAATTTCTATGTATCAATACTAGCTCACTAAATTGTGTATACTTCGTACAAGTTTTGCTTGTAGGCAAGGTAACGGGAAATCGGCTGAAGTTGGGGGTCTCAGTATTGTCTCTGGTGGGCAGTGTCCCTCAGGTCAAAAATGACCTATTGTGAAAAAGGTATATCCCTTACCCGTAGTAATATAGTAATGTAGTATGTCATATTATTAATTAATTAATTACTGTGTCATTGCATACAAACAATTTTGAGGATTTGATGAAATTAATTGTCCGTTGGTGTGCTAGATAGCTGTTTCAAATTGTGGGAGGTTTTTTTTCAAGGAGCTTGTTTTTGGAGTATTGGAGACTAAGGCATAGGAAATGGGTTGTATATAACTTGTTGTTGTATATAACTTATAAGTTATAACTATAACTAACTAACTGTATATAACTTATAACTATAACTAACTATAACTTCCTCGTCACCGCAGCCTCTGCAAAGTTCTTCTTGGGTCAGTCGCATTTTCTTCATGTGTCATCTATACCTCAGGGTACCGTGTCGTTACGATACCTACAAGCATAGAGGGTTATTTCCGGTTATTCCGCATGATTCTCTTTGTTCAGATTCACAAAAAGATGGCCATAGTTTCCTAGTGGTAGCACACGTATCCATGGATATGCATCTAGTCTCATCTGTAGCCTTCTTCCCCGCTTCTAGATTTTGTGTACAGAGCGGGATATACACAGAGGGGATGTTTGTTCTAGAGCATTAGCCGAACCTTGCCATGCCAGTTCATCCGCTTTCTCATTGCCTAGAATGCCTTCATGTCCATGGACCCAACAGAGCAATACCTTGTGCTGTGTTCCAAGAGCTTCGAGCTCTTCGCAGCCCTTCACAAGCTTAATACCCTACTTAGGTCCATATGGACCCATTGTGATTCATCGGGGGTAAGCCGTTGTGACTTGTTCCCTCTCGGTTACTCGACCTTCTTCAGCCATCTCGATGTATTTATGAACCTGTATAAAGTTTGGATAATCATACATCAGAAAGTTCCTGTATGTCATGGAAGTAGTAACTGCCAAGTGTTCTATTCCTCAAGTGACATCGACCTGGACATTAACAGAGCAAGTGAGGTGTGCCCTCGTGTACCTCCTCATCTCAGCAGCCCCTGCATATATCGTCATCATTGAGTTTCAATTTCATTGTATGGTTTCTTAGGAAGTTGTGACCCGGTAGCGCCATACCAGTTTACATAACGACGTATTGTGAAACCACATTAGCTATTAGTACGACTGATATTGTGGTCATAACTTCTGTTATATTTCGCAGCTAGTTAGCAGCGATGCAAGATTGGGCGCTTTGTCTTATTTTGGGCTATCTTTTTACTTAAAAAAACGATAGAAATTTCTTCCATGGCGCCCAACACAATTTTAAGCTATACAAGTTTTGTTTTAATAATTTACTTATTATGTACCAAAACAATATCACTTAAAACAATTCAAGAACTAGCTAGAGAGTGGAGACACTTATTTGACAGATTCCAGTCTGTATTTGAATTTGTTTTAGTGACTAATGGGTTGTTTACACTTCACCATCTTAGGTTCCACGCTACATTCCACACCACAGTATTTTGCAAGCCTCCGATATAAGTGAAACTTGCAACCAATCTATGGAAGCAGCAACCACTATTTGCAACGAAGAGATGCACAACACAAACCTATTGCATGTCCTAATGTACTTCAAAAATGATTTTGAACGGCGGTCCATTCTATGTAAATTAGACATCCGCATGGACATGGAAAATTCGAATAGATGCCTATAACTTCCTTCAGTAAGCACCATTGTGCAAGTTCGGCATTTTAAAAATCTTTCCAAGTGAATATCTATACGATAACTTGGATAACGATGCATCCTCTTCAGCGTCTTTCATTTTAAGATATTATCCAATTATCAACGTCCACTCAACACTCATATTCACATACGTATGCATATGTATCCACTAGAGCTATCAAGACTGCACGCTGTTTAATTAAAAAAAACCTTTTTGTAAGTACTTATCCATAGAAATCCTTGCTGAACAAAAGCGAACTTAGAAAAAGGATGCAATACTCCATCATTACAAGCAATCATTGTTGTGCTCGAGAGAATTATATAAAATCAAAATGAAAAGAATGTACTGGAGAAACTCAAATAAGAGGCCACACTAGTATAGGTACGTTCCTACACAGAATAAGAGAAAGTCCTCGGTGAGCGCATATTACACTTTGTAATCACATCCCATATACATTTCCAGCAACAGTTCAGCAAGGAAATGATTATCACTTGTCGCAATATGAAATAAATGGCATTATAAATGCATTTTTTCTGCCATTTGGGGTACCAAGCAGAGCAAATACATATACGCACACACACTAGTTCAATGTGTGCCTACTTCACGAAGAGCAAAAGGGATTTAAATTGCAGTAATTTACGTAAGTTACAAGTGCAGCAAAAGCGAAATGCCAGCAAAATACTCCCTCGTTCTTTCACAGCTTATACACGATGAAACTTATCAGCATACAGGCTACAGGCTACAATACAGAGGGTCCTGGGGGATAACAACTGTGGTTTTGTTTGTTGAAAAGGGAATTTAATCGCTGTGCGAATAATTTCCTCTCGTGTTATGATTGTTTCTACGTGAATGGTGAATTTCGTTGAAATTTCCATTGCTTGTGTCTTGGATAGAAACTGTTATACGGGTGCACTCATTTGCAATAGATGGCGCTTAAAAACTAATACCGATTGCCGTCCACACTTGGATTTGGTTCTAACATCTGAAATAAATATTACTAGGTTTCGCGAGCAAGCAAAATTAAACTTTTTTCAATAATTGTAGCATTAGGAAAATCTTATTCTTTTGACACTTTATTTGTTAAGACTGTTATAAGAACCGCCAATGTGATATAATATGTCCCTAAGTGATATGTACATGATGACTATGAAAAAAATGCATAGACGGTATGAAAAAATCATTGAAATTGAGTTAAAGTAAGAGTTCATTCAATCAATCTATCTCCGTTCACTTTACGTATAAGAAAACTAATGACTTGTCAATTTTTCTACACTTGGCACGAATACCCTTCGCAAACGAGGCCAAACACCTGGGAATGACACTCGACGCAAAGCTGAAATGAAATTCGCACGTGAAAATGCAACGTAAAGAACTCGATATCAAATAATAGAGAAATGTACTGGTTAGTCGGAAAACATTCCCAGCTCAGTAGGTACCGAGGACAAACTGCTTAACTTTGGGGTTGTACCAAGAAAACAAATGATAATATTTTACAAACTTTTCAAAATAAAGTGGTTAGAGTAATTGTATACAAGCACCATGGAATTTCAAAGAATGAAACCGTTCGACTTGTTAATGTTTATGTTTATTTAATGATTGGAGCTTAAACACAGTAAGATACAAAATTATAAAATAGTGCTAAGCTCTAATTAGGTTGGATAACTACAAGAACAGAGTGTACTCGATGGAATTAAATTTTAGGAGAAAAGAGCAATAAATAAAAAATAAAAATAAAGAATAAAAATACAAGGCACAAAATTATTTAAGATAAGGAATAATTTAAACAAAAAATATAAACATGTAGGGAGAGAAAGAGAGCTAGTCATTTTTTTTTTTTATATATACTTCTCCCGGGAAAGGCGAACCTATAACGCTTCAACAGCGCTTTTAATTTCCTTCGAAATGTTGTTGGGTTACCAATCCTTCCAATATTTCTTGGCAATGCATTCCATAACCGAATCGCATTTATAAAGAACTGCCGCTCTGAAGTCAAGAAAGTATGACGAGAGGGGATCAAGTGACCAGATCTATCTGAGGCTGAAAATCTATTTTTTTTCGTAGAGATATATGGGCTGGTGGGTAAAGAGAATGTCCGAGAGGGGGCAAAGCGTACTCAGCAAGATAAGATTATAAGATTAACTGATTCTAAATTGCGGAACATGCAGGATCTTTCACCGGAAAGTAACCTGTTGAAAGTTGTTATTTTGTAATAGAAAAAATTGCTTGATAAGTTATAAGTTATATATGAAGGCATTTTAGTCAAAAAAGTAATATTACACCAGGCGGTGTGGTGTAATAAAATATTTGATGTTAATGGAAAATTCTATGTTTTTGAATTTTAAATGGGTATCTTCTAAAGCTTGTAGTTTTGTAAATTTCTATTTTTTTAAATGTAACTTGAATTGATGCAGCTGTAACTAATTTGTAATGAATTCTGGCTTAAGATTAAACCAAATATCATAACTGCATCGAAAGTTATACGACCCAAACGCAAAATAGTTGGTCCACCCACTTTCTTGCACTTGGAAACTTATATATTATTAGTTTAACATACATACATATTTAATTGAAAAAAAAAAAAAAAAAAAAAAAAAAAAAAAAAAAAAAAAAACTTTTCATAGACAATTATACTCTTTGATTCAATTACTGACACAAATAAGCAATATCACAACAAATACCGTTAAAACTGTGTGTTTTCTTATATGTTAATGAGTGCAAAATAGTTGATCTACGTCATTCGCGATGCAAAAGAGTTGGTCTACTCCACATCATCGTATGATTAAGTTAACCGTTAGGAAAAATTAAGCAAAAACAAGCGTGCTCTTGCTTTGGCAGGTTATAAGTGTACCTGTGCAATAAGTTGAAATTCATTTGGTTGGTTATCATGGCGCGTGGTGTTCCCTTATCTAAAGATCTTAGGGAATCAATTATATAAGCTTTTGAAAATGGCTTTTCAAACTACAAAATTGCAAAACATTTCAATCTCCCTCGTTCATCAGTACAGAATATTATTTCGCTCTTTACTAAGATGGGTAACATTAAGACCCGCCGATAGCTACAGCCCGCGATTGTAGGGTATTAAAAATAATACTCAAGGAAAATCGTCGTCAAACTGCTGCTGGGGTAACTCTGTAGAGTGGAAAAGCCGCATCAAAAAAGAAATATCTATCGACACTTGTAAGCGCAAATAAAGAAAATGGGATATACATTTTACAAGGTTTGTTTAAAAATCTCTTCTTTGTTTTGCATTGTGATTTTTTCAACCCATATTAATAGGCGAAAGAAAAGCTTCTTCTAACGCCAAGGCAAAAGAAAAGGCGACTTGAATGGGCTAAAGAGCACACAAAATGGACCTTACATCAGTGGCGGAAAGTAATTTGGAGCGATGAATCCAGATTTGAAGAAGCTTTCCATAAAGACTGTCTGAAACGATCGATAAAGTTTCCAGCATCGCAAATGATATGGGGATGCATGTCTGGGCGTGGTGTTGGTAGATTATGTTTTGTAGACGGCCTTGTGATTTCTGCGAAATATCGCAACATCTTGGAACAGCATCTGCTTCCATCAATAACACAACTTCAGTCAACCGAGGGAGTCTACGTATTTCAGCAAGACGGTTCATCTTGCCATACGGCAAAGGCAACTAAAGCCTGGTTATCTACTGAAGCCATTCCATTAATAGAATGGCCATCCAGCAGCCCTGATCTTTCGCCAATCGAAACTCTATGGCACAAAATGAAACAAAAGTTAAGACAGTAACCAAGCAAGGACCCGCACAGATCTACGACAGACTGTCAATGATATTTGGCAATCATTTACAACCCATGATTGCCAAAAACTTGTGGACACAATGCCAAAACGAATTCAAGCAGTGACAGCAAAGAAAGGTGAGTAACGAAGTGGTAAAAACACATTTTTAATTCTTAGACTAACTATTTTGCGCTCAAACAAAAGATGAAAAAAATATTACTCATGTTTATTCAGTAATAACTTCAAGTGTAACAAATTTTTGATTAAACTTTTGTTTTATTTGTAACAAAAATATAAATAAAAATTTATTTTCTTAAACAAAACTTTTTATTTCAAGAAACAAAACAAGTTTGAATTTCTAAACAGAATGTATTCGTAGTCAAATAGCATAGACCAACTATTTTGCGTTTGGGCTCGTAGTGTGGTGTAGTGTAATAAAATATACCTACGTAATAAAAGTCGGACTAACTGTAATATATTGTAATAAATGTTTAAAAAATGATGTAAAATATTTCGTTGCGACGGGCTGATTTGGCTGGTGCAAGTTCAAGGCACTCTTTTGGCACTCTGCTAACTTCAAGGATCCCTATACGCTTAAGGCCATTTATATAAGCATGGTTGGACAGTGACTTGAATATAGGTAGATTAGTTTTGTTTGAAAAATATTAACAGAACCGAAAAAGTTCAAAGAAACTCTCTGAGCTTTGCATTGCGCCGTTTATTTTTGAATGATGATGCCCACCACTCTTACCGTTCGAAATGTTTGCTGTTGGGATTAGATTCTCTCGAAGTTCGCAGTAAAATGTATGTACCTACATGATATGTTTTAGGTATGTTCGACCGAGATTTACTCTGTTCGTCTATTGACTGTAGTAAATTACTTTCATTAATTATATGTGGCCGATGAACCGATTACGTTTTGTTGTAGATTATTTAATATTGTTTATGAGCAGCTTGATATAGTGTTGCCTAGATCTAGATTTAAGGAACTAGTATTGTTAAATTTAAAACAATTCTATTTAATTTTTGTAGTCGCAGTAGCTTAGTGGTTAGTGTGTTGGACTGCTATGCGGGGGTCCCAGGTTCGAATCCCGCAAAAACCCAATTCCGACTTAGGGTTTTTTTCCGCTCCGCTACCTCTCGCGAACGTCTGACAAACATCCGAGAGTATAAATGTCTTGAAAGAGCTTCTCAATTAGCCTTTTGGAGTCGGCATAAAACTGTAGATCCCTTCCATTCGTTCCAAAAATGAGAAACTCACACAAAACGAATGGTTGTGAGAAGCTAGGCCTAGGGTCTCTCCGGACCTGTTGCGCCAACTATTTATTTTTTTATTTATAAGTTTATTTTTCCTCGATCTATTGACATTATAATTTCGTAGATCTAAATAAATAATATTCATGAACTAAAAGAGCCCAAGTAGTGGTTTGATAACCTCCCTTTTGCTTTTACCCTCTGGAACTTTTCTATAAACACTCCTCCTATATAATGGAATACCTACTAAAGCTACGCATGTCCCCAATTATGCATGCACATAATATTTAAATAGCTCTGTTTGACATTTGACGTCACAGACACAGCACGAAAGTAATTTGTTATTTTCGAATTCATTCGTCAGTTTATTGCGCATTCACATCCTCTATGCCGATAAATGTCACATCACCGCACCAAGGGTGATGTGACACTCACTTAAGTGGCATCATTTCGAAATAAACTTGATTCAATAAAATATCGAACGATAGTACGTATGTCGTATACGTCTGCATGTATGAAGAAGATAAATAAATCCCACAGTTATATCGCAGCTCTGTCATCGTTTCCCAGGAACTGCACAAGATATATCTGTGTTAACATACATATACGTGCCGAAAAGAGACCGTTTGCTTGAGTGACAAATGACTGATGCCATCATCGTTGGTTCTAGCAGAATTCAGATTTCACTTCCAATTTGCTTTGCTAGTGTTCGCTCCTCGGCACTTTGTAGCTGTAGCACCTAGTTGATTGGCCAAATTTATCATTTTCCGATATTGTCAATAAATTTACAAATCCGTTTCGATTTTCACACCCTGTCCTGATTGATATAGTAGACTCACCGCCTCTCAAACTCTTTTGTAGTGTTGTAAGGTTGTGATTGTGATCAATTTGTGACAGTTCAAATAAAGTTAAACAAACATGTTTACGAGCAGTTTTTTCGTAATTAAGGACAGCTGCCCTTAGACACACACATTATTTGTATGTCCGTTGGCTATGACGCGTGACCTTGCTAAATGGCAAACGGTTTTACTTTCGTCATAATTAACACACGCACATTGTTTTCCTTTTTTTTTCCCCATAAACTCTCTCTTCGATATTGACTGCCAAAGTGCCAACGGGCAAATGGAGCGTGCGGATTGAGATGATTACGGAACAACACAATCCACACTCACCCTGCGTCGATTATAATCATAACCTATCGTCAAATTTGCTATAATAACGCCTTGTAACATCATTAAGGGTTGTTAGGTACTTTGACTTCTAATTTGATGTGTTTATCCATCGTTAAGACATTTTTTTTCCACTGACCATCAGGAAGCGGCAAGGGAATGGTTGCGCCCGATTGAAGGGATGATTGTGGTATGGACATGATTGATTGGAAAAAAAAAAGTTACCTCAGTTCGTTGATAATTATCGTTTAATGGAAATAATAATTCTGAAGGCGGATTTAATAGGATAATGTTGTCAATTTGCGGGCACTGATGTTGGAGGTTGTATTTGATTAAAGGAGATACCAAGGAGATATTCGTCAGTCTGCTTTGACAGCCTTGATCATTGTGTAAAGAAATGGGTTTCGGAACAATTGCCAACGGCTCATCGGTTGGATTGCTGGACTGGAGTTCGCAGGTTCAAACATCGGAAGAATCCAAAATAAACTTTAGATTCGTTTTTGAGAGGTATACATCTTTCGAATGTTTAACATGTATCCCACTGGAAAAGTGTCATGGAAAGCCCTCTTAATTCGAAATGTTCAATCGTTCCATTTTAAGGTTTTGCTTCATGTTACTTTGAAAACGAAGCTGCAAAGAACGAAGTACATTTTCGTTTCGTGGGAAAGGAAAGTATAGACGGTTTTCGTTTTTATCGATAAGTTCTACATTATAAATACCATTTTACACGTAACAATCTCTATACATAATGTGTTAAAAGAATAAAAATAATAGTTATTTGCTAGGACATAGTAGAAGCATTTTGTCTTCAATAAGCATTCCATGAATTATTTCGTTTATTATTTTTTTTTTTTTTAATTCCAAACGTTGTTTTCGTCTCGCGTTTTTTTACATAATCTAACCTCATAGTTCCACCATAGCAAATTTGTGAATGTAATAATTAAAATCTTCTACCAGTATATTGTCCAATGAGGGTATTTTGTAAAAACAAAACGAAAACCTCATTTGTGTTCACAATAAAACGAAAGAAATCATGCAAAACCAAACTCATTTCTTGTTCGTCTTCCCTTGTGCAAAAGTGTGAACCTATACCTTTCAGGTAAGAAGGGACTTTATCTGCCCGCTATGAACTATGAAAATTACATCACATCAGAAATCAAAATATATTTTAATATTGTTCGTTGAATCGATGAATGATTAGCTTATTAGGGGTAGTCAGTATAGCCTTCTAGGGTTAAAGATATATGGCTTCTGTGAACGATCACGTATTTTGAACTATTTAAGTCAACTGATCCGGTTTCTGTCGATCTGTCCGATTCATATGAATGCTAATAGCAAAGGGCGGCTGAGTTTATTTATATGTACCCCAAAATAGTTGGTCCGTGCCGTTTCTATAAAAGAAACACAACCTTTCCATTTTAGACAAAAATAAACTTATACTAATAAAATCAGTTGGAATGAAGGTCTTGGTTCATAAATTCAAATTGATCATTTGGTGGACCATACTCCATTTATATACAAACAAACTATACGATCAATTCCACAGACGTACACAATAGCTATTGCTATTCGGATTAACTGATAAGAGCTCAGACTAATTAAAATTAAAGCTCGATTATTTATCAGCTTCACTCTGTGTATGTTCCTTTTTAAGCTCTTAGTCGAATACATTTGTCCCTCACAGTCCAAAAATTGTAAATCACTTTCAGTGTTTCAGTTGATGTACGAATTTCAAATAGATATGAAGTTATTCGCATGCGTGCATGTTTTTCTGCTGACAATACTTACAGCAAATACATTTGCTGCGACGGCAAGGGGCTACTATAACGATCCCAGTTGGTGAATTTTAATCTAAAACAATCAATCATCTTTTTAAATTTCTCTCTAAATAGGATATCCTGGCAAATGTACAGTAAAAGAATTAATTCTTTCACCTGGTGACACAATAAAGGACCCCAACTTGCCATGCAGGCGCATTATATGCGGAGAGGGTGGCTACACAGTGTTTCACACGTAAGTTAAATACTGTTTTATTGGTATTTGTTAAAAACATGATTCTATTTTAGTTGCGGAGCACAAGCAGTTCAGGGATGCAAAATGGGAGATTACATAGACAAGAGCTTGCCATACCCCGAGTGTTGCAAACGACATGTTATTTGTGATTGAAAGAAAATAATAAACATTTTTTGTTCGGCACTTTTCTTTAAAATGCGTAGGTACAAACTACCATACGTTTTAAAATGAATTATTTTATTGGATCACCGTATACCATTATGTTTGAGTTTCTTAACCTCAGTAATATCTGATTAAAATCCAGGACCGACTTTTTTCGTCAATAAAATATGGTCAAAGTTACCATAACCCCGCGTTTCTATAGGATTTTATACCTGCTTCCACCTACCTGACATCAAAATCTATTCACACGAACACTATTCAGATATATCAAAAAGATGTTCATATACAGAACCACCGAGAACAATATGGAAAGGCCCTTACATCTTATACGAACAAAATAAGATTAAGTTGTAATAAACTTTCTCATCCATTGCGAGTTTTCTAGATATTAGATATATATTTTTATTTCCTTTAGAAATTGTTGGCAACCCTGTCACCATCTTATTATTTACACATATATTTATGTACATACTTATATCTAATTATCAGATGTTATATATTTATCTTACTAATCTTCTATTAATGTTAACTGCATTTTAATATTTAATACCTACATAAAGAGTTAGATGATCTTGTGCAGTCATTGCGTTCATTTGCCTGCTCAGCACAAGCACAACAGAATTTGCAATTTGTTATAGCACAATTTACATAATTTAAATACAGAGATATCACTTTTTTTTTTTTATGACAAATTTAAGTCTTTTTACTGGAAAAAGTTTACAAAATATACAAAAAAAAAGGTGAATAAAATTAGAAAAATGTTTGTTTTTGAGGAAAAACAACATTTTTTATAATAACAAAAATAACAACAAATATAACAACAAAAATAATAGATAATAATAATAATAACAGATAAAATATACATAAATGCATAAACAAATAAATAAAACATATATGAATGCATTGATAAATAAATAATATAAATAAATTATAAATTATTAGGTAATTAAATGAATAAATAAGTTAATAAAGAAATCAATAAACAAATAAATAAATAAGTAAATCAACAAATAAACATAAAAGAATTGACAATGGAGAAACATTTTAGTAAATAAATAGATAGTAGGTATCAAATTGACAAACATTAATAGTAATATCATAAAAAGATAAATAGATAAAATACAACCAAATTAACAAAAAGTTGAATATTGCTTTAGTTGATATCAGTTAAGTATGTGATATTCAATATTTAGTTGATCGATAAGAGGATTGTCAGTGAAATCACATCTGGTCCTTAATTTGTCAATTAGTTTGCGTATTCTGAAGGAGACATTTTTGTGTTCTTGGAGATTTTAATTTTAGAGAACTCGATTGGTATTCTGATGGCAATAAAGTGCTACCGTATCGCTTTTCGTCGGAAGTTGAAAAGACTACTCTGGATTTGCTCCAGTCAGAAGAAGTCGGATTTTAAAAAAAGTACCTATTACAGGAAAACTATTCAAGAGACAAGCAAGAGGGTAATGCTTGAAAAATAGATGTAGCAGATATTATAATCTACATCATATTTTCTTCTAATACGGCACACATTTAACTCATGTCTGTTCCTTTTTTTCAATTTATATAAGACAATACTGAAAAGTTCATAATTTTGTGTACCAGCGTCCAGGAGATACATGACCATATTGATGTTCGAAGAAGATTTGTATTTTAAGTTTAATTAACTTAATTATAGAAAAAATATTCTTTTTTTTGAAGTGATAACTTCTTTAGGCGCGTTGGGCACTATTTGGATGGGCAAAAATTATCAAACTCGCGACACCGACACCGACACCGACACCGACACCGACACCGACTCCGACACCGACACCGACACCGACACCGACACCGACACCGACACCGACACCGACACCGACACCGACACCGACACCGACACCGACACCGACACCGACACCGACACCGACACCGACACCGACTCCGACACCGACACCGACACCGACACCGACACCGACACCGACACCGACACCGACACCGACACCGACACCGACACCGACACCGACACCGATTGCATACTTTTAGTTGTAAACTTTTGTACTATTGCTTACTTTTAGGGGTAGGTAATTTATAGCTTAATCTACGATGATTTTTATTTGAATACGTTACTATGGTAATTTATGGTAGCGACAAATTGATTGTCACCAAAATTATTTCAATTACCTGTTTTGTATGGGGAATTCATAACTTAATTTTACCAGGCTTAATTCCGACATATTATATCCACGATTTTGGGTTTGTGCACATTTACGGCACAGTAGCTTGTGTTATAATTACCAAAACAAGAAATAGAAAACTGTGGTAAACTTGCCACCCTAAGAGTAGGTATACTATATAAATAATTGTAATATTCATGTCGCCTTAGTGTATACTGTAAAATATGATTAGTAATTTTTGTGTAAAATAATGAATATAAAACTACAATTGAAGCATTATCAATGGCGATGCGGCAAGACAGAAAAATATTGTTGTCTTTTCTCGTTCTTTTTCTTTTAAAAGTAAAATTTGTATTTGTCGGAAAGAAATTCATAGATATTCAATTAAGCTTCAGTATAATTATTATTAATTTATTCGTTCTGTGCTAGTTTCGGTAGAATACAAGTAGATACAATCGGATTGTGGTAGCTGAAGTAAGATATGTACATTCGAGACTGTAATCTATCTAGATTACGCTGGAAGACAGCATCGATGAAATTTACTTATATATGCTAAAGATAATTCTGCATTACTTCAAGATAAAGTTGGGAAGAGATTTGATGATATTCCAATCATTTTGAGTGGGGATTTCAACATCAACTTTGCAGATGATAAAAACTACCATTAATTGAATTTTTAAATAGCAAATTTGATTTAACGATGAGCAATGATCGCAATCTTAGCACGACTAGACATAAAACTACAATTGATGCCATCTTTACAAGATATTTAAATAGATTCGAATCAAAATTGTTTGTTTCCTATTTTAGTTACCTACCATAAACCTATAGTATCCGTTTTCAAATATAATGATAATAATGATGGTGATGATGGAAGAGTTTGAAGTTGTTGATGAAATTTCATAAGTGTCATTGGTATTCATTTCAAAGAATACCCATTAATTTTTAAATTTAATATTTCATGTATCTGTAAATTTATACATTTTAAGCAATAGATTGCAATTTTGTATGTAAAATAATATGTATTATTTTTGATGTAAAATACCGCATTAAATGAAAATGAAAAATGTAACATAATTTTTGTAGTAGTAGTAGTTTATAATAATGAATAAAAAAAACACTTTATTTAAAAGTACTTCCTACACAATAATATATTTTCTGACGATTCGAAAAATACACACGTAATTGTTCAAGTTATCACTTCTGTCGGCACTCCCGGAGTGCCTTTTAATTTTTTTTAATACGGTTTTAGTTTTGTCAATTTTCAGACTTGTAGATCACTCATCAGCGTAAAATTAAAGCAAGATACTTATTACATATATAAATAATCATTTGAAAATCTACATAGAAATATAAATAAACCCCTTGAACGTTTTTTAAAAGTCTATCAGACTTGATGAAAATATTCATAATAACAAATAGTGGATACATTGCATTCATGAAAGTCTACATAAGCAAAGGGATAACTTTTTTATGAGTTCTATACATTGCTCTTATGAACAAATCATACATCTTATGAAAGTTTCATAAAAAAAAAAAAAAAATAGTTGGCGCAACAGGTCCGGAGGGACCCTAGGCCTAGCTTCTCTCAACCATTCGTTTCTGTGAGTTTTTCATTTTTGGAACGAATGGAAGGGATCTACAATTCTATGCCGACTCCAAACGGCTAATTGAGAAGCTCTTTCAAGACATTTTATACTCTCGGATGTTTGTCAGACGTTCGCGAGAGGTAGCGCAGTGGAAAAAAAACCCTAAGTTGTAATTTGGGTTTTTGGGGGATTCGAAGCTCGACCCCTCGCATAGCAGTCCAACACACTAGCCACTAAGCCACTGCGACTACAAAGTTGAAGTTTTCATACATTATGAATATTTTTCATAAACGAATGTAAGGAGATATTTGATTGAATGAACTCCTACTTTAGCTCAATTTCAATGATTTTTTCATACTGTCATGAATTTTTTCATTGGCATCATTTACCTTTTTGGTTCAGTGTAAGCTCCCTTTATTTAACGGACGGTGTTGGGATGGTTGTAAGTGATAACAAGTTACGGCTCGACTTGGATTTCCACCTCGCATCACTTTTTTGTGCCTTATAAACTTTTTGGTTTTCTGTTGTAAGATATGATTTTAAATTATTGTTCCACTTTTTTATTAATTCTCCTATAATTTTAAAGTTTTGATTATGTGCAAGAATACAATATTATCAATATGTACTTTAACAAAAATGTTAGGGAAAAAGGTGGATTGAATACTTTAATTAAAGATTAACTTCTTTCACTATTCGATTTGAAAATTGTTTCAGGGATGATTGAACATAATGTCGTTTTCCATTGGGATTTTCAGATTTTGCTCTCAGATTTCAGATTTTTCGCACTTGTGGTGGTGCGTGTTATTTAATTCTTCTTCTTTATGCACCAATTACGGATTATAAATTATGCTGAAACTGAAATATGTTTTTTTTCAATACACAAATAAAACGTTTTCCCTAAATTGTGTTAAAATATTGAAGTTAAAAGATTAAAATCAACGAAAAAAAAAAAGTGTATCTATTTCAAAAAATACAACAAAAGTGCAAAAAACCGTGTATGCTTTTGATGATATTATTATTTATGATGAACTTATTTCAGGAATTACAATTTTCAACGATTTCATAAATTTAAAAAAAAAAAGGCCCGACTGACTGTAAACAACAGTCCCGAAATATGTGTAAACACCATGCGTGCGGTATGTATGTGGCTTGATAACTCCAACTCCAACTCCAACTCCAACTCCAACTCCAACTCCAACTCCAACTCCAACTCCAACTCCAACTCCAACTCCAACTCCAACTCCAACTCCAACTCCAACTCCAACTCCAACTCCAACTCCAACTCCAACTCCAACTCCAACACCAAGACCAACTCAAATTCGAACTCCATCTCCAACTGCAACTCCAACTCCAACTCCAACTCCATTTCCAAATCCAACTCCAACTCCAACTCCAACTCCAATTCCAACTCCAACTCCAACTCCAACTCCAACTCCAACTCCAACTCCAACTCCAACTCCAACTCCAACTCCAACTCCAACTCCAACTCCAACTCCAACTCCAACTCCAACTCCAACTCCAACTCCAACTCCAACTCCAACTCCAACTCCAACTCCAACTCCAACTCCAACTCCAACTCCAACTCCAACTCCAACTCCAACTCCAACTCCAACTCCAACTCCAACTCCAACTCCAACTCCAACTCCAACTCCAACTCCAACTCCAACTCCAACTCCAACTCCAACTCCAACTCCAACTCCAACTCCAACTCCAACTCCAACTCCAACTCCAACTCCAACTCCAACTCCAACTCCAACTCCAACTCCAACTCCAACTCCAACTCCAACTCCAACTCCAACTCCAACTCCAACTCCAACTCCAACTCCAACTCCAACTCCAACTCCAACTCCAACTCCAACTCCAACTCCAACTCCAACTCCAACTCCAACTCCAACTCCAACTCCAACTCCCAACTCCAACTTCAACTCCATTTCCAAATCCAGCACCAACTCCAACTCCAACTCCAACTCCAACTCCAACTCCTACTCCAACTCCAACTCCAACTTCAACTCCAACTCCAACTCCATTTCCAACTCCAACTCCAACTCCAACTCCCAACTCCAACTCCAACTCCAACTCCAACTCCAACTCCAACTCCAACTCCAAACCCAAGTCCATCAGAAGAAAATACACATAAAACAAAAACTGTCGCTTTTCGTTGCATTAAGTATTTTCGTTGCATCATGTGTGGAATTACTATACCAGATTCCAATAACGCGCGCATAACTCCAACTCCAACTCCAACTCCAACTCCAACTTCAACTCCAACTCCAACTCCCAACTCCAACTCCAACTCCAACTCCAAGTCCATTAGAAGAAAATACACATAAAACAAAAACTGTCGCATTTTTCGTTGCATTAAGTATTTTCGTTGCATCATGTGTGGAATTACTATACCAGATTCCAATAACGCGCGCATAACTCCAACTCCAACTCCAACTCCAACTCCAACTCCAACTTCAACTCCAACTCCAACTCCAACTCCAACTCCAACTCCAACTCCAACTCCAACTCCAACTCCAACTCCAACTCCAACTGCAACTGCAACTCCAACTCCAACTCCAACTCCAACTCCAACTCCAACTCCAACTCCAACTCCAACTCCAACTCCAACTCCAACTCCAACTCCAACTCCAACTCCAACTCCAACTCCAACTCCAACTCCCAACTCCAACTCCTACTCCAACTCCAACTCCAACTCCATTTCAAACTCCAACTCCAACTCCAAACTCCAACTCCAACTCCAATTCCAACTCCAACTCCAACTCCAACTCCAATTCCAAATCCAACTCCAACTCCAACTCCAACTCCTACTCCAACTCCAACTTCAACTCCAACTCCATTTCCAACTCCAACTCCAACTCCAACTCCCAACTCCAATTCCAACTCCAACTCCAACTCCAACTCCAACTCCAACTCCAACTCCAACTCCAACTCCAACTCCAACTCCAACTCCAACTCCAACTCCAACTCCAACTTCAACTCCAACTCCAACTCCCAACTCCAACTCCAACTCCAACTCCAAGTCCATTAGAAGAAAATACACATAAAACAAAAACTGTCGCATTTTTCGTTGCATTAAGTATTTTCGTTGCATCATGTGTGGAATTACTATACCAGATTCCAATAACGCGCGCATAACTCCAACTCCAACTCCAACTCCAACTCCAACTCCAACTCCAACTTCAACTCCAACTCCAACTCCAACTCCAACTCCAACTCCAACTCCAACTCCAACTCCAACTCCAACTCCAACTCCAACTCCAACTCCAACTGCAACTCCAACTCCAACTCCAACTCCAACTCCAACTCCAACTCCAACTCCAACTCCAACTCCAACTCCAACTCCAACTCCAACTCCAACTCCAACTCCAACTCCAACTCCCAACTCCAACTCCTACTCCAACTCCAACTCCAACTCCATTTCAAACTCCAACTCCAACTCCAAACTCCAACTCCAACTCCAACTCCAACTCCAACTCCAACTCCAATTCCAAATCCAACTCCAACTCCAACTCCAACTCCTACTCCAACTCCAACTTCAACTCCAACTCCATTTCCAACTCCAACTCCAACTCCAACTCCCAACTCCAATTCCAACTCCAACTCCAACTCCAACTCCAACTCCAACTCCAACTCCAACTCCAACTCCAACTCCAACTCCAACTCCAACTCCAACTCCAACTCCAACTCCAACTCCAACTCCAACTCCAACTCCAACTCCATCTCCAACTCCAACTCCCAACTCCAACTCCTACTCCAACTCCAACTCCAACTCCATTTTAAACTCCAACTCCAACTCCAACTCCAACTCCAACTCCAACTCCAACTCCAACTCCAACTCCATTTTAAACTCCAACTCCAACTCCAACTCCAACTCCAACTCCAACTCCAACTCCAACTCCAACTCCAACTTTAACTCCAACTCCAACTCCAACTCCAACTCCAACTCCAACTCCAACTCCAACTCCAACTCCAACTCCAACTCCAACTCCAATTCCAAATCCAACTCCAACTCCAACTCCAATTCCAACTCCATTTACAAATCCAATTCCAACTCCAACTCCCAACTCCAACTTCAACTCCATTTCCAAATCCAACTCCTACTCCAACTCCAACTCCAACTCCATTTCAAACTCCAACTCCAACTCCAACTCCAACTCCAACTCCAACTCCAACTCCAACTCCAACTCCAACTCCAATTCCAAATCCAACTCCAACTCCAACTCCAATTCCAACTCCATTTACAAATCCAATTCCAACTCCAACTCCCAACTCCAACTCCAACTCCAACTCCAACTCCAACTCCAACTCCAACTCCAACTCCAACTCCTACTCCAACTCCAACTCCAACTCCATTTCAAACTCCAACTCCAACTCCAAACTCCAACTCCAACTCCAACTCCAACTCCAACTCCAACTCCAACTCCAACTCCAACTCCTACTCCAACTCCAACTCCAACTTCAACTCCAACTCCAACTCCATTTCCAACTCCAACTCCAACTCCAACTCCCAACTCCAACTCCAAACCCAAGTCCATCAGAAGAAAATACACATAAAACAAAAACTGTCGCTTTTCGTTGCATTAAGTATTTTCGTTGCATCATGTGTGGAATTACTATACCAGATTCCAATAACGCGCGCATAACTCCAACTCCAACTCCAACTCCAACTCCAACTCCAACTCCAACTCCAACTTCAACTCCAACTCCCAACTCCAACTCCAACTCCAACTCCAAGTCCATTAGAAGAAAATACACATAAAACAAAAACTGTCGCATTTTTCGTTGCATTAAGTATTTTCGTTGCATCATGTGTGGAATTACTATACCAGATTCCAATAACGCGCGCATAACTCCAACTGCAACTCCAACTCCAACTCCAACTCCAACTTCAACTCCAACTCCAACTCCCAACTCCAACTCCAACTCCAAGTCCATTAGAAGAAAATACACATAAAACAAAAACTGTCGCATTTTTCGTTGCATTAAGTATTTTCGTTGCATCATGTGTGGAATTACTATACCAGATTCCAATAACGCGCGCATAACTCCAACTCCAACTCCAACTCCAACTCCAACTCCAACTCCAACTCCAACTCCAACTCCCAACTCCAACTCCAACTCCCAACTCCAATCCAACTCCAAGTCCATTAGAAGAAAATACACATCAAAAAACTGTCGCACTTCCGTTGCATAATGTTTGGAATTACTATACCAGATTCCAATAACGCGCGCATAAATGTTTACACATCAAAAACTTTTAAACTGAACTGCGATGTGAGCTTGTAGGCAAATGTACCGTTTCTGCTCTCAGTTGACCATCTTGTTTGTATCATCGTTGACGCACACGCAAATCGCAGTCGCGAGCGGGCAAGCGAGTAGGGCCGTGGGTGGGAGAGCAGGGGTGGGAGAGCACGCGCCACCGCACAAAATTGACTGCCACGTGCGTAATAACAATAGGTACCTACCTATTCTTCCTAGATCACTTATATTAAATTAAACTAAACGTACCAACTATTTTATAAATGTACGGTGTACGAAATTATTTATACTTTGATACGCAAAATAGTGCTTTAGGAAGATTATAATCATACGGTACGAAAGCCTCTAAAATATTAAAATAATTTGCATTTGAGTTATTTCTTGTTAGTCTTGTTATCATCAGTTAATTTTGTTGGCACGATTTTCCGCCCTTAATATCTGGCCGCCCTAGGCCCGAGACTACTGCGCCTTAGGGCAAATCCGCCACTGTCAGTCAGCCTTTCGCTTTTTCACTAAAGTCCTTTACGGTACACGATATATAAAGCGGAAGGTTACGACACATATAATTGACTTAATGAGAAATATGGGAATTCATGAAAGATTCCACAAAATTCCAGCGATTGACTTATTAATTGTCATAGCGAAACGGGAAATTGATACGCTTAAATACGAATGGCAAATCGTTCTGAATAAGTGGAATCCGTGGAAATAGAATGTTTGCCTTTAATTTTCCACTCAAAATCTTCTCTTGCATGACATTTGATTTGATATTCTTCATAATTAAATCAAACGCGATCCATTAGAAAATTTCGGTGGATTGAGGTTGCGCAACAAAATTATAACTGAGACGACTTTCAATTTCAAATTGTGTAGCGGTAAGTCCGGTGTCCGGCACATCAAAATAATTCAAAAATTAAACATTTTAAATAATATTTGTTGTATTGGAAGAGACGCTACCCGTTTCTCTATCCAATTTATTTATTGTAAGGTGCGGTTCTTCATACACAGTTCTATCCCCAATTCCATTCCCTTAAGCTTTTATTTTCACGTAGCATAATTATGTCCTTCCTTGGATCAATACGAATCCACCAAGCACGATCCACTGCCGAGTTATGAGTGTGCACATAACGGACGTCAGTCTCTTTTTATTCTTGCCCGCGCCTTTCGTATTAAATCCCGCTCAGATTTCGAAAAGTTCCAAATGTCCAATAATAATTTCAATTGTAACACTTTAGATATAGCTTTTGAATTTTCTGTTTTTTGTTTTTTAATGGTAGGTGCGCTACAACCCGTTTTCCCATTACGCTTATCTTTTACAAATTGCCATCTATCAGGTCCAAAACTCATTATTCCTAATTTTAAAGATGGAACCAACCATACACACCCACGAAATTTCATTAAAATCTGTTGAGTGGTTTAGGGGATCGACAACAGCGCTACACCCAAAATTTACTGAAATTCACGTACCTTTTCCGATTTCAACCAATCTTCACAAAAATCGTTTATAGACCAAAATACCAAAGATGTGTGAAAGTTTCGTTAAGATCGGTAAATGCGTTAAGGCGTGAATCGGCGACAAACGAACACAATTTTAAGGCTAGGTATCCTATCTTTCAAGTTGCAACCAACCATGCACAATTGCACACCCACAAAATTTCATTGAGATCAATTGATTGTTTTCGAAGATCGACAACGGCGCCACCTATCTAATCCGAAAGAATCCCATCCTTCAAGTGGGAACGAATAATATACATTCACAAAATTTCACTTAAATCGTTTCGTTTCGAAGATTGACAACAACTCCAGTTATCGGGTCCAAAAGTATCCTATCTTTCAAGTTGCAAACAGCCATGCACACCCACAACGCTAGTAAATACTTTCGTGAACTTTGGTTCGTTTCCTTAGTTTCAGCTTATTGCATATAGCAGATTCTTATCAAATTTGGAGCTTGTAGGAGCTACAGCTCAGAAATTTAAATTTTCATTGTTAACGCCAACCCCCGCAATCCATATTGGGAGTAGATTGTCATACAAAACGCTCTTAGATCATTTCTACATCTAAGATATTATGATGAGTCAATAAGTGGATATCTCTTATATAGATATTGATGATGATTGATGATGATAATGATCCTCCCAAAAGAGTTTTGACATTTTGTCATTTAAATTTAGTGTCATACGAGCTTCTTTACTTTAAGAATTAAGTTGAATTGAAAAAATGTTTATATCCTATCTTCCAAGTTGCAACCAACCAACAACCATAGGTATACACACAAAATAACATTGAAGTTCCCGCCGTCGGTCGCCACGGAATTTACGTCTCTGTCGAGTCGATTTCACATCAAAAATAAAGTGCACGACTGAGTCGAACGAAACTTACTCGTTCATCAAAAGTTTGGTTGAGTCAATTTGTTGCACTTTATTTACTTCGAGACAATATTACGATTTCATTAGATGCGTGGAGAATGACCGGGTACATAATGCAGCCGCCGCTGCCCGAGAGGTTGTTAGTCGAAATGACAATTTCGGCGATCGGTCGAGTGGAAACCGAATGGGGAGGGCAAAGAGAAGACCGAAAGTACAACAAGCAGCACGTTGATGCTGTAATTTGGCTTGTCAGCTGGGTGTGGGCTCAATCACAATAATAGTAGATATGATGAACAACAAAATGTAAGTGATTGAGGCATTTGAATAATAAGGGCGCCACGAAATTACAGAGTAGCCGTTAATAGCTACTATAAAATCTCACCCGACTATTTTTCACAACGCAAAATTCAAACGCTCCTGGGAAAATACTACATCCTCGGATCTGGTGGATGGGGGAGACCAAAAGCTTCCCGCTACAACTACTGGATAATGATGTCCCCACGGCACGAAAAACACTTCTTTCGTCCTGTGGATTTTCCTCGTCTTAACTTCCTTTTTTTTTTTCCTTAGACACGACTTGTCTTCACTACTTATTAGCTCTTTGTTAAACTATCCTGATACGTCCTGTCTCTCGGGCGGGTAACCAAGAAGTGACACATGCAGCCTTTCATATATGGGGCGAATTCAGCCATCTTTTTTTTTCGTTCAAGGCCGAAATCGTAGAAATTATTCATTCGAATTTTTGTGTTTTAATACAATTATTTTTGGTTTTCGCTGTTCGATTTTTCGAAATGCGTTTTTTTTTGTGTTTCTTAATTAAAGTATGACGTCTTTGCCGCCCTGTCATTTTTGGCGGGAGGAGTCCTTATGGTATTAGTGTTGAATTCGCCCCATCTGCCGTCGTCGTAGTTGTCAAAGCAAAGGGAATCACGTCCAGAGCTTTGGCAACTTCTCCTTCGGTGACACATTCATTCCAGCAGTATTCACAATAGCGATCTTGCACTGTTCGATTATCTTAGAGGTTGCTTAAAAATAAATAAATACTTGGCGCAACAGGTCCGGAGGGACCCTAGGCCTAGCTTCTCACAACCATTCGTTTTGTGTGAGTTTTTCATTTTTGGAACGAATGGAAGGGATCTACAATTTTATGCCGACTCCAAACGGCTAATTGAGAAACTCTTTCAAGACATTTACACTCTCGGATGTAAAAAAAAACATAAGTTGGAATTTGGGTTTTTGCGGGATTCGAACCTGAGACCCCTCGCTTAGTAGTCCAACACCACTAACACTAAGCCACTGCGACTACTAGTGGTTGCTTAGGTTCGCTTTTTGCCAACCCCGACCAGACTTAAACAGGATTATTTTTCAAAACCAACTACTAGGAGTGGAAGTTATCGTTTACAATATTATTTTTTTTTTACTGATGGCTTGTTTTGCCATATTTATTTAGGATGGGCACGGGGCCTTTCGATAATTGTTTATTTTGATTCGACGAGGACAGACGTCCTTTTTGGGTCTAGGCGCCTCAGTGAAAGGGCAGAATTCTTTCGACGCTAATTTTGATGTCAATAAGGATCACCTGTCCCTTGTTTTTATCCATATATTGGGGACCGTCCGTCTGGGCTCTAAGAAAACTACTTTTGTCATCCTCCAGTAGCGAAAGAGAAGCGCCCGGAAAATAGCTGGAGAAAATGGTTCCAAAGGCCAAAAGGTGGAAATGGGTTAGAAACAGGAGGGATGGAAGGACCAAAGGTTTTGTGCGTAAATTTTTCGCAACAAATTGGTAAAAAGTTCAGAAGCAACCGTATATAAAATGTAAGAATAGGTAGATAGTGTTCAATTAAATTTACTTTTAGGTTATTCATTCGATATGGCAGTAGATACATATCAAATACAATTAGACGACGTTTAAATGAAAGTAACTTAATGGGCTGCATAGCCCATAGAAAACTGTTTGTGTAAAACAAATTTTGTAGTGCAGAATAATATGCGACAATCGAATCAACAACACAACCCAAAATACAAACTCAAAACTATAAAATACGTGGGCGGATGTAATGTACATAATGGTGTGGGGAGCCTTTTCTTGACATGGTGTGTGGGTGGGTAGAAGATCATGATGCTGATCCTTAATGCTAATGACAATTTGACCCTAACGTGGCGTTTGATGCACGACAACGATCCCAAGTACCCTTTTTTAGTAGGTACTTTTTTTAGAATTTATGATAAAATGAGTAGAACGAAACGTATATCATACGAAAGGTACTGTGCCATAGATGTGCACAAACCGAAAATCATAGTTATCAGTTTGGTGACATTCAATTTCTCGCCGCCTTATTGCCATAGTAACGTATCTAAATATGTACAATAATTATATCATCTTGGATTTGAACCTCTTTTTGAAGAAATGCAATTCATCTACCCCTAAAAGTAAGTACTTTATTTTAATTTAGGGGACATTATGTCTGCGAGGTATCGACGGTTGGTTTCATTGATAGTAGGTACTATCGAAACGAAACGAACATTTTTTGCCATACATTTTTTGGTCTAGATTTTCATAGTGACGTATTAAAATGTTAATCATGAGTAAAATTTATTTTCAAATGAGCAGTTTTTTTTCGATCTAGATGCCACTTTCTTGCTTATAAGAAACAACACAAATATCGAAAACTGTGGTACGTTTTTAGGGTTCCGTAGCCAAATGGCAAAAATCGGAACCCTATTAGATTCGTCATGTCTGTCTGTCTGTCCGTCCGTATGTCACAGCCACTTTTCTCCGAAACTATAAGAGCTATAAACTATAAACTTGCTAAGTAGATGTATTCTGTGAACCGCATTAAGATTTTACACAAAAATAATTTTGGGGGTCCCCATACATAGAACTGAAACTCCAAAAATGTTTTTTCATCAAACCCATACGTGTGGGGTATCTATGGATAGGTCTTCAAAAATGATATTGAGGTTTCTAATATCATTTTTTTCTAAAGTGAATAGTTTGCGCGAGAGACACTTCCAAAGTGGTAAAATGTTGCCCCCCCCCCCTAACTTCTAAAATAAGTGAACGATAAAACTAAAAAAAATATATGATTTACATTACCATGTAAACTTCAAACGAAAATTTTTTGAACGAGATCTAGCGAGTAGTTTTTAAAATATCGATCAAAGTTACAACGAACTACAAGAACTTTTATGTTATGTTACTTGCTGTTTCGGAACCCTTCATGAGCGAGTCCGACTCGCACTTGTCTTACTTTTTTGTTAAGTATTACATACTTATAAAAGATAAGGTCGATTTTCGACCACAAGCGAAACTAGTAGTTAATTTTGTGCGATAGTTATCTGCTTTTATATATAGGTATGTAATATAGATCTCGAGAGATATTTCTGTCTCGCTACCACTATAAATCTTACCAAGAGAGACTCTCTGGATTTCACAAGAGTTTTTCCCTTAACACAATTCCTAGTGTTAAAGCTAGCATTTTGTGCATATTTTATTTATGGGAGATCCGTTTCATCGACTGGGTCTCGACCTAATGATGTCCCAAGATCTTCATTCTTCTGCTAGCCAACGCCGGACATTGAAACAGTATATGTGCCGCTGTCTCAGATTACTCCAGGCATAGTTTACAGGTATCATCCTCTCTAAGGCCAATCTTCCTTAAGTGATACCCAAAATTACCATGTCCTGTAGACAAATCCACCACGCCTACATTGTTCCACGGTATACCACCTTCTCAGGTGTTCTGCCGTTATCCATTTGTGAATCAGCTGTTCTACCGTTCCTTTGCCAATTGCTTTTATATAAAGAAAATACGTTATATTTTTCCGATAAACGCAATAAATTATATAATGTTTGATTGCTTGTGTATGAAGAATATTTTTTTAGTGACGGAATCAGTCATTTTATCATTTTCTTAAAAAATAGATAATTGATCGGAATATTAGAACTGAATAATTCCAAAAACTCTCTATATTGCGGTTAGTTTGTCTGATGTTTTTTTTTTATATTATTTATTATTTATTCATTCCACTAATGCAATATAATATAGAAATAATCTTAATATTAATTAAAAAATAGTATTTGTTAAGTACCGGAAGAAAAAGAGACTATTCTTAATATAGAGTCAGCGTGAATGGCCCTCAGCTTCGAAGAATACAGATGAAGAATCTGATGTGGGGTACAAACAGATTCTGCTGTACATAGTTTTGTTGTGCTGGTGTGCTGTGTAAAATCTATATATATAAAAATGGATCTTGGTTTGTTCGGATGCTTAAAACTTGAAAACGACTGGACCAAATTGGATACTTCCTTCTGCGGATTTATTCGTAATTGATCCGCGAAGGTTTAGGAAAAAAGAAAAATTGAAAAAATTAAGAAAATTGCGCGGAAAATTAGAAAATTAAAGTTTGTATGGGGAAATACACTTTGAAAAAAAAAATTAGAAATCAAGAAGTGACACTTCAAATAAAAAAAAAATATTTTGAATTTTAAAAGCAATTGCTGTTGTCAATTATTTTAATTATTTTCCAAGCAAATTGTTGTTGTCAGCAATTTTGAAGTTTTTTCTTTTTTTTTTTTAAATATAGGCACCTAAAAACTTTGTTCTAATAAATTATGTTTACTATGTTACATTAAGTAACTTTTTGAAATGAAGTAGATAGGTACTTTGATTATAAAAAGATGATATTATGGCCGACGATATTTTGCATCGAATTCGCACTGTGGCATCGGATAATGAACTGGAGATGTCAGATGAAATGCGCAACAAAGCTTTGATTAGACGCATTTAATCGAGAATTGGAGCGAGAAATGGACTTCGAACGAATCGCATTGAGTCAAGCTGTTCGAACAAATGTGCCAATGTTGAATCTATATATATAAAAATGAATCCCTATTTCCCTTGGTCGCGGCATGGCGCGTGAACGGCTGGACCGATTTCGCTTAATTTTTTTTGTTGTGTTTGTTATTGTCAGGAGAAAAATCTTATGAAAGAAAAAATTAAGAAAATTGCGCGGAAAATTAGAAAATTTAAGAATACTTAAGCACCATATTAAATTATATCTAATGTAACCATAGCGCTTTTACAATTCAAACTTTTTTGATGTAACCTTATGGCGGTGGCGCTGTTGCCGATCGCCGAAATAGCGCTACCAAGTTCAGTTTTAAATTTCGGATAGTTTTTGACCTATAGGTGGTACTTTGAAGAACACAAGCGGGATAAGAAAACGGATTGTGGCACGTCCCATTCAAAAATAAAATCAAACGCTATTTCTAAAGTTGTATAATGAAAATTATTAATGGACGCTGTCCAAATAAAGCAATTTGCGAAATGTGAGCAAGATTTAATACGAAAGGTACGGGAAAAGCCGGGTGGGTACAGTTACATATAAAAGAGACTGACGTCCGTATGTGCACTCATAACTCGTTGACGGATCGTTCGATTTTTATAATTTTTGGTTGGGAGGAAGGAAATTATGCAACCTTACCTCTACTTATTTCGGATTTGAAAGTTGTCTCAGTTAAACTTTTGTTGCGAAACATCAATGTACCGAAACTTTACAACGGATCGCATTTGTTTTATGGTGAAGGATCTCACATCAAATATCATACAAGTGATGATTTTAAGGGGAAAAATTAAAGGCAAACATTCTTATTCCGCAGATTTCGCTTATTAAGAACGATTTACCATTCGTGCGACTTCAATTTCCCGTGCGTCTCGCTTTCGCTATGACAAATAATTTATTGCAAGGATAATCGATGGATGTTTGTCAATTTAGTGAAAAAGTGGAAGGTTGGAAGACACGTCAAAATCATTGCGGTTTGATTGAAAAAAATCAACATTGATATTCATCATTTATTTTTATTGCATTTAATATAACTTTTGAATAAAGAATTTTAATTGGTCGAATTACATAAATTAGCAAGTGCTTGGTGCATGCTCGGAATTTATTAACAAATTAACAAATTTGGGCGAAACGAAGTTTGCCGGGTCAGCTAGTATATGATAAATATCTGATATCTAATATTTCCGGTCAAATCAGTGGTCAAACTGAACTGAAGTCTCTAAACTATGTTTACGCAGCTTCTAGGCAAACATACGCGAATTTGGGACTATTCAAAAACAACCTCGTTTCTCATATAAGCAAGCTGATAGTTAAGAAATAAAAATAAATGGCCCTTATCGAATTCGTATCAAGTTGTAATTAAAACTGTGCCGATACCAAAAGAAGACAACCGCGGGATCACCGTGGTCGAATTTTGACTTAATTGGGATGAGGTGCATATTTTCTATCTTACCAATATGATAACAAAATTTCTGTCTTAGTCAGCAGACCGTGAGTGCGTGAAAGCTGTAATATAAATTATGTACCTCAATTCTGTATGTATTTATATGTTTTCCGTTTTGTTGAAAAAAAAAAAAAATATTTCGAGAAAATACTATTTCTTCGAAAGAATGTGAGCAAGTTTTCTTTAAATATAGTCGGTTGTAGACCCGAAATTGGTTGAAGATTGATTCATTCTAGAGTTGTCCAGGCTCTCATATAATCCATACTCTAACCGCCTCTTACCGCGGGTGTGAGACAATTAAAAGAAGGGGTTATCATCTCATCATTCTACTTACCTTTCACATTCGCCTTTTTAAAATCTCCTTTTTATCGCCATCCAATCACATAATTGCACCTCAACTCTCACTCCATTCAAATAAATCAAGTCAAACGTCAGAAAACAATTATATACATAAGCTCTATTCAAAGACCCTTCAAAGGCCGCAAGCCACCATTCTTAATTTGTGGAATTGATGTTCAAATTAATAGCGCGAACCCTTTTCTTGAGTTAAAAAAGAGAGAAAACAAAACCACCAACAACCCTTCCAGACTGGCGGTGCTCCTACAATCAAGGATTAAATCAACCATTTTCAAGTTTTTTGGTAAATATTTTGTCATTCGAACAATGTCACGTTTGGCAAAACAACGATAGCAACAGCAAAAAAAAAAAAAAAATAATGCGAATGGAGTTTTTGTTTGTTTGTCATTCCCTTCCCATTGGAGGTTCTCAAAGGACACTCAGTGAACGCATATTATCAATGCTATTAGATGATTTATATACGAGATATAACGAAGGGGATATCGTTTATCCAAAGGATGTGGAACAATTAAAATAAAATTCAGACGAATAAACATTTGTCATTCGCTGAGCGTTAACAAGGATTGATTTCACCAGCTCATTGTATGTATAACTTTGGAACACGTTGAGACAATACAAAGGAAGTACTCTGGGATGTACATAGTCGAATTTTTTATCACAGATTTCGGAATTAATTCATCAAACAGGTTGCTGTTTGCTGATGGTGTGAAATGGCGAGGTAGCCCAAATCTGTCAAAATATTTTCATGACTAACAGAGAGGCGGTGTTAAGTTTCAAAGATTGGAATGAAGGATATCAATTACATTAAATTGCGCAGTATTGTAAGGACTTTGTACTTATACTTATTATGAATTTATTTACTGTGATGTGATTAGTTCAGCTTTATAAACGGAATATCCTTAAAGCAGTAATGTAGGTATATGTATGGCACTCATTTAATTGTCTTTGGTTAATGAGATTAAACCCGAAGTCGATTAGGAGTAGGTATGCAAAAAATATTGTAATGCGTGTCGTAAGGAATGGGCACTACTGCCCACTGCCGACATGGCACATGGCAACCATGGTTGAAGGCAAAATATCCAGGGGATAGAACTGACTGTCAAACCTACCAATAATCAACCTGATTAATAATTTGAGTACAGAAATCGGTAAACAAAATGTTTGCATAGTATACAAAAAACGTATATGCATTCAGTTTTGGTGATGCGGACAGGACAAGTTACCTACTTTTTTTTTTTTTAATTAACCACTAAGCAGATGCAGTTTTATTGTTTTTTTTTCAGCCTGAATTCAACCGGAAATTTGTGCGAAATTTCATATCCATTGCAGTACCTATTCCGTTCATAACAGGGACATTTTCGATAAAGAATTATTTGCACTTGCTCCCGAGTGGATTTTGAAGGTAAACTAAATAAACCCGAATGAATTGATTACACACATCTTTTACTACATTAAGAAATTCAGTCAAGAGTTATATGTTTGTATAAAGTTGAAAAGAGAAAGAAAAATTACCGAACACTGCATGCATTTAGTTGTCTTGTTTGTCATAATCAATTAAAAGATTATACAGGTAGCGAATTTTGTCCGAACCTGACATTCGTGATCGCGTTGTGTTAACCTTATGTCCATATTATTAACTGAAAAACATGCACTGAGCTGGATTAAAGATGGACTTAAATGCGGATTTAAAACACTTTAAACCTACATAATGTCAAATTTCACAAACGATGACATTTGTTTTTTGTTGTTTGTAACATTTTATTGGAAACTGTTTTGATTTGTTGTCTCGAGTTTTTTGTATGTTTAGTTAAATAAATTCAGAAAGAATGCATTCGCATTCTATCGGCAGCAATAACATAGTCGCCATAATATACTACACCATTTTCCAATTCTTGGTGAACATTTGACTGACTGAAAATGGTTTATTCGTGGGCAGATCCTGGCCACCGGACGACAACATTTTGGAAAAATATCCATGGCGATTTCGAAATGCTTCTCTGGTGTGTGAATGACAATAAAATCAAGTGAATACAAGCACCGAAAATATGTAAAGAAATACATACGATTGCACCTCCTGGCGAAATCATGCGAATATGGGTACAATCAGTGGCTCCAATAAATCGGGGGAAATCGGTGAATTCGGCAAATGCCGAAAAATGCATAAAAATGGAAAATATTGCCGAAAATCGTAATCGTTGATGCAAGACCGCTTGTGCATTCGATACATTCGATGACTGGGATGATGTTGACTCACCATCTGCTATTCGTTCAGCTCTTGAATAAATTCATCCTCTGACGACGAAGACATCAACATTTCGTCAATATCACTAATGAAATGCATTTTTTTTTTCAGCGTCTTGATACTTTTTTTTATATTTTATCAAATAAAGCCACATTCAGTTTCGTGTAACAAATCTTGTCAAAGACATCGCCTAGATAGACAATTTCAATTGAAGCATTGTGCATATGACATCTCACACTAAGCCGTATACCCGACTCTCTTGTTAACAGATCTAATGGACTGGATAAAAGAGATAAAACCTTATTCAAATCGATCATGGGATAATTCTTTATTCTATACAGTTTTTTTTCTTTTGCCCATTCACACTGAAAGAAAGGACTTGTTTTCCACTTGAACAATCCTTATTATCGTTATTGTGATTATTATAATGCGACAGTATTAAATTGAATCAATTCGTTGCATTATACAGTCAAAGCAAATGGAAGGAAGAAGACATTGAAAACGGCGAATATTTCACTAACGTCCGGTCGACGACAGAGGGAAAAAAAAAGGATAAAAGGTGTGCCTGTGCAGAGGCCAGCGAAGGCAGGAGCACCACTCTGTTGCTGCTGGTTTAGCTGTATTCAAGTGGAAAATCCAATGACAGGCCCGAGGCGAACGGACACTTTGCGCACGCACTTCTTCTTTCTCTACTTGCAAGGATGTTTCCTTGTTATCTGCGAGTTTCTTGTCCCACAACGTTCACCCCCGCTGCTATTCCAATTTGTTACTTTTGTGACATTCAATAACTGAATCATTAATAATTTTCCTCTTGCTTCCTGCTATACAGTGTTTACAGATGGCAAAGAGATGGTGGGAAAGTTGTCATAATCTTTTGACAAGGGAGGAGGACTGCTGGTTTTTCGTTTTTGTATTGGTTAGGTTAACAGCTACGGACGAAATTGATGACAATTATTATTTTCTTAGTAAGTTGGTGATGGGATTATCTTCGAACGTGAAAGGTGTATCATGTGACTCATTAATTTTGCGCGAGATTTTTTATCCAAGTGACACGCGACTTCTGTCGCTGGTATAAAGGGTGTCAAATTTAGATGTTCGTTTACTTGCAAGTGCGGCATAATTAGTAGGCAAGGTATAGGTAAAGTTAGTCATCAAAATTACGTAGTTCTCGTGATAAGGAGGTCTTAAATGGAGTCTATAATCAAAGAGGGATTTTAAAATTCGATGAGTAACACGATTCCAGATTGTTTAGGGTTTTTCCTAACAATCTCCGGCATCAGATTGTCTTGACTACATTTTGGGGCTTGGCGCGAGGTAGTCAAAGGCTTATTAATGTTTTCTGAGATATATATATATATATATTTTTTTTTACCGAGGGTATCAAACAATTTTTCTATAACGAAATAACAACTTTTGACAGGCTACTTTCCAATGAAAGATCCTGCATGTTCCGCAATTTAGACGCGGTTAATCCTATCTTGCCAAGTCGAAAGGTTTCGTTCTTTGTAGTCGGCGCAATAAATTGTTCTCGTCCAAAATTTGTCGGACTGAATTGTTGACATGTCCGATTAGTCGGTTTCTATGCTTTCTCGCGAAGCTTTTTGTTTCAGCTTCAATGATTGGAATTCCGAGATCTCTATGGATATCGTCGTTTCTAATATACCATGGTGCTTGTACAATTCCTCTAAGCACTTTATATTGAAAAGTTTTTAGAATATGGACATTTGTTTTCTTGGTACAACCCCAGAGTTGTATACCGTAGGTCCACACCGGCTTTAGCACTTGCTTGTATAGAAGCAGTTTGTTTTCGGTACTGAGCTGGGAATGTTTTCCGAGTAACCAGTACATTTCTCTATATTTGATATCGAGTTCTTTACGTTTCATTTTCACGTGCGAATTCCATTTCAGCTTTGCATCGAGTGTCATTCCCAGGTATTTGGCCTCGTTTGCAAAGGGTATTCGGGCCAAGTTTAGGAAAATTGGCAAGTCATAAGTTTTCTTATACGTGAAATTCACGTTAACAGATTTAGTTTCGTAGAGGGCGATCCGCCAGTCCCTCGTCCATTCATTTACCTTATTCAGTGCGATTTGAAGTTTCGCAGTCGTTTCTTCGATAGTGTTACCTACTGCTAGGATAGCGGTGTCGTCGGCGAACGTAGCGAGAGTAGTGCCATCTTCTCTTGGTATATCGCGAGTATATAGCAGACAGAGAAGGGGCCCAAGGACACTCCCTTGCGACACGCCGGCCGAAATTTCCTTAAGCTCAGAGTATTCGTTTCCATGTCTAACACGGAAGAGTCTATTCCCGAGATATGATTCTAAAATATCATATAGGCGTATGGGAAGAACTTGTCGTAATTTAAATTTTAATCCGTCATACCACACCTTATCAAAGGCTTGCGAGACGTCAAGGAATACGCTTGAGCATATCTTTTTTTCTTCAAATGCTTTCTCAATTACGTCAGTAATTCTATGCACTTGGTCAATCGTCGAATGCTTGGTTCTGAACCCAAACTGGTGGTCAGGGATAAGATTATTGTTTTCTATAACCGGTTGTAGGCGCGTTAGTAAGATTCTCTCGAAAACTTTGGATATGACTGGAAAAAGGGAAATTGGTCTATACGACTTTACTTCATTTGGCGGTTTTCCTGGTTTTAAAACCATTATGACCTCCGCAACTTTCCATTGGCTCGGCACGTGTTTTAGTCTGAGCGCGGCATTTATAATATGAAGAAGCTTAATTAATGCTTTTCTTGGTAGAACTTTGAGAACTTCTCCCGTGATCAAATCATAACCAGGAGCTTTCTTAGGTTTTAGGGATTCAATTTCACGTTTAAGTTCGCTTAGCATTGCACTTGTGAGTATTGAATCGTCGGATTGTCATTCCGTCCCAATAATACTGTCGTGTACCGCCCGACCATCGTACGGTTAAAGATTTCTTCTAAATGGGCGGCAAAAACGTCCGCTTTTTCCTTATCTTCCCTTGCCCATTCATTTTGATTTATTTTAATTGGCGGCGCGGGGATCTTGGGCCTTTTGGTGCCTTTTACTGCTTTCCAAAGTGAATAATTGGAATCTTTTTTCGCCGTTAAACTTTCAAGGTAAGAACCTATCGCATGATTCTTAAAGTCCTTAATAGCTGTCTTTAACAAATTGCACAAATAATTCAAATGTGTTTTATGTCGCCTTCCATTTTTCGTTGACAAATTCTTTTATTTCGGGAGGATATCGTAGACCGTATTTGGCCGGCATTTTCCTTAGATTAGGCGTATTATTCCAGAAAGCGAGCTGTACGATCTCAACGAAGCGATCTACTTCAACCTTAAGTTCATAGGGTGTCGTAAGTGTAACGCTCAGTTCAACATTCTCTTGAATTTCGTTCCTAAAGCCTTCCCAGTTAGTTGTTCTACCAGTTGATCTCGCTGGCTCAAGGTTATTTACTAGTTTTACGCTCAATGTTAAAATAACCAGTGAATGATCAGATGACAGATCAAAGCTCTCTTCAACTTTAATGTTGTTATTAAAGTGATATTCCTTTCACGACGAAAAAATCGATCAGGTCAGGTGTTTTTGAAGTATCAGTTGGCCAGTAGGTCGGTTTGCCCGTCGAGTGAAAATCACAACTATACTCCATACCTACCCCATATAGCATTCTTCCTTTTCGCGAGATATATCTAGAACCCCAGAACGTGTATTTTGCATTAAAATCGCCGCCAATAATGAAGTTTGGTTTGAGCGATTTAAGCAAGTTAGTTTAATCAGTTTTTTCAAGCGCGGAACGCGGTGGACAGTAGATAGATGAAATTCTAAGAGTACGCTGACTATTTTTTACTCGAATCGTGCACAGTTGCATAGTTTCAAGCTCTATCTTCAGGTCTTCGTATTGTTCAATGCAGTCTTTAATAAACAATGACAATCCACCCCTCACGTTTCCCGAAGGGTGACAAGCGTGGAAGTCATTATAGCCTTTTATTTTTAGGCTCGATCCCTTTTTCACGTGAGTTTCAGAAATCAAGCAAATGTCAAGATCTTTCTCGCGTATGAATATTTCCAATTCGTCGAGTTTTTGCAAAATTCCGTTTGCATTCCAAGTGCATTATTTTAACATTGGTTTTTCATTCATATTTTATTTGATGTACGGTACGCGTTTTCCGTGAATTATTCTCGAGCTTAACCAAGCGATCGACCAACATTTTACTACTTTGGAAGTGTCTCTCGCGCAAATTATTCACTTTAGAAAAAAATGATATTAAGAACCTAAATATCATTTTTGAAGACCTATCCATAGATATCCCACACGTATGGGTTTGATGAAAAAAAATGTTTATGAGTTTCAGTTCTATGTATGGGGACCCCCAAAATTTACTTTTTTTTTGTTTATTTTTGTGTAAAATCTTAATGCGGTTCACAGAATACATCTACTTACCAAAGTTTCAACGGTATAGCTCTTATAGTTTTGGAGAAAAGTGGCTGTGACATACGGACGGACAGACAGACAGACAGACATGACGAATCTAATAGGGTTCCGATTTTTGCCATTTGGCTACGGAACACTAAAAAGGAGCCTGGAAGTAACTAAAACTAAAATATGACTCCAGAAATATTTTCGGTATTTGTGATACTATTTGTTTGTCTGTTAGATACAAGGGTCATTCACTGTATGTGAAACCGAACAGATCCAGTTTATTCAAAAAATAACCCATAGGCTCTGATGAAACTTGTCTTAACTGTGCAGCTCTCGTTCTACGTTATTTCGACTTCAATCGACTTAACATGATGTTTTAACATAACGAACTTAGTAGACAAACCAGTCAGTCCGTTTTCGTTCTGTGACACTGTAAAGTAAAAAGTGTGGATGCAAAAAATATGCGAGGATAAAAGGGCTTCAGAAACGGTGAATCCTTGACTTAAATTCATTGGATCCAAAGATGTTTTACGAATCTATAAAGTTGAATTAAGTGCTCCTCAGTGGTAACTTCCAATGGTTTGTGAGGTTATGACTGTCTTGAGGAGATTGTCGGATGATCGCCAGTATATTTCTAGAAAAAAAAAATATATATTATTTTTGTTTAAATCAAAAAACAACAAATTCATATCACCTCGAGTGGGAAATAATTTCACTTTTTCTATTTGTGAAGTTATTTCCTATCCCACTGAACGTGAGCAATAACCTCACATTTTTTAGGGAATAGTTTCTCAACACGCGACGACATATTACACACTCAGTGCAAAAGTGCGATAATTCCAAAAATTATTTTTTTTAGTTACTGATGAGGATGTGTCGCTTTCTTATGTACCTACTTTTATTTAAAGGGGCTTGCCATTTTTTTTTTCGGTAAAAAAAAAAAAACAATTATATGGGCATGAATCAAAAACCAAACTATGTATATCTAAACAGCTTCGAAGTTGTTCGTATTTTTGACTGTGTATTAAATTAGATATACCTACTAAAATCCTTATAAATAATTCGGTTTTGTTTTTGTTTTTCAGTTAGAATTGACAAATTCCCAAATTGTAGGTTGAAAAAAATTTCAAAAATTTGTGTGTGAAGTATTGCTCGCTTTTAGTGGGAAATAACTTAACATAAAAAGTGAAAATGCTTCCCAATTACTACTCCGCACCCAACAACTTCGTCAATACGTTCAAGCTCAGCGAGCCAACTTCGTTCGCCCAAATTCATTAATGAAATTAATAATTCCGAGCTTTCGCTTCATTCTGCTTCATGTAATTTGGTCAATTCAAATTTTTTATTCAAAAGTTGTGTTAAGATTAAATAAATAGGTAACTAAAATCACGTGAAATTCAAGATTTATGCCACACACATCCAGCGATTGTCCTTGCGACTTATTAATTGTCATAGCAAAAGCGAGACGTACGGGAAATTGAAGACGCTTAAGGGCCCTACACACGTTCAATGTTACTTGTCAATGTTACTTGAATGACTCATCTTTCAAGTAACATTGATCGTTTGTATACTCTTCAATGTTCTTGTCAAGTAACATTGCTACATTGATGAAAACCAAAATCGATTTGGTTTTCGTCAATGTTAATTGACAATGATTTGGTCGTGTGTAGGGTACTTCAATGTTACTTGTCAATGTTGTCATTTGTGAAATAATAATTTCGGTGACATCACGGGGTGTAACCAGTCTCAACAATTGAACGAATACATTTTCATCCATTCTAAGAAAATTTCTATAGTCTTCATCAAAATTAGATAATTTTCATGAACAACTTCTTTTTTTATATAGGTTTTCGATTTCGATTACACTGATCGCAGCACTGGCTGCAAGAAAATATAAATTAGTGTCTATACTCACTGACAACTATGAAACGACTGAACATAATTCAAGCAAAAACATTGTCAATATTCATTGATACGTGTGGAGGCGATTTATCATCAATGTTACTTGATGAAAAAAATCGTCAATGATACTTGTCAAGTAACATTGAACGTGTGTAGGGCCCTTTAAATACGAACGGCAAATCGTTCTGAATAAGTGGAATCCGCGAAATAACAACACCTTCGCCTATGAATTTTCCAATAAAAATCGTTGCTTGAATTACATTTGATATTAAATTCTTCACAATCAATCGCGTACCGCTACAAAGTTTTGGTTCATTTAGTTTGCGCAACAAAATTATTACTGAGACGATTTTTAGTTTCAAATTGTGTGGAGGCAAGCCCGAAACATCCAAAGAATTTAAAAATTCCGTGGGATAGTTCGTGGTTTCGTTTTCATCCATCACGGAGTCGACTGATTTGTATGAATGCAACTCACCAGCGATTTGGTTTTGAATGGCGAAATTCAAATGTTCGACGTTCTTGTTTTTCGCAGCCAAAATCACTCTTCTTTTACACTCAGCCAAAGGTCAATATTATTCTGAGCGATATTCGGGAAAACATTCATGATTAGTTCTTCCGGTGTCGTTGTAAGGTTGAAAACATTTTGTGGAAACTCAATCAGGCCGGTGATCATTGCTCCACCGAAAGGTCATTACGTAAACGATTCAGGGCCTCCAATGCGCGTTTGTAAGCCATTGTGCATTCGTCCCATATGATAATCTTACATTGCTGCAGTACTTTCGCCATCGCAGTGTTCTTTGAAATGTTGCATGTAGATTCTGCATCCACTTGCAGATTCAATGGCAATTTCAATGCTGTTCGACCGCCTTTTAACAAAGTAGCCGCTATCCCAGAAGAGGCTAGGGCCAAAGCGATCTCAGATCTCGAACGAATTGTAGCCAAAATAAGTGAAATCATGAATGTATTTCCAGTTCCGCAATTTTCATTATCGACTTTCTTTACTTTTATTCTTGATTCAACATTGGCACATTTGTTCGAACAGCTTGACTCAATGCTATTCGATCGAAGTCCATTTCTCGCTCCAATTTTCGATTAAATGCGTCTTGCATTGAATGATTTGGCTGTGGCATCCCCAATTTGCACAACAAATTGCCACTCAGCTTTGTTGCGCATTCCATCTGACATCTCCAGTTCATTATCCGAAGTCACAGTACGAACTCGATGCAACTGACATCTCCAGTTCATTATCCGATATCACAGTACGAATTCGATGCAAAATATCGTCGGCCATAATCATCTTTGTATAATCAAAGTATCTACTTCATTTCAAAAAGTTACTTTATGTAACATAGTAAACATAATTTATTAGAACAAACTCTTTAGGTTCCTATAGGTATTTAAAAAAAAAACTTTCAAAATTGTTGACAACAACAATTTGGTTGGAAAATAATTAAAATAATTGACAACAACAATTGCTTTTAAAATTTAAAATATTTTTTTTTTGTATTTGAAGTGTCACTACTCGATTTCTATCCAGTTTATTTTTTTTCAAAGTGTACAAAAATGAATTTATTCGAATGGCGGTTGCACCTTCTTTCAAAAATTTATCATACTAATATATTAACCTTCTCTGCATGGTCTATTAACCAACAAAAAAACTAAATCAATATCGGATGTGTATGGTAGTCGGTAGACTGTCACACACACATTTATCAAGTTATTTTTATATATATAGATTGCTACCTGCTACATAGTATAACATAAACTCGGGATTTCGCAACCTAACTATATGTATTTTTAAAAACAAAGTTAAATATGGATGTGCTTTATTGATGTGTAAACTTTTCATTACTAATTTAATATGATTTCATATGGCAGCCTCGGCTAGCTCAGCAGTAGCGCACCATATCAACCCAATTTTCAGGAACCTGTTGGGACTCGTTGAAATAAATATTACCTACACTATAATAACAATGAAAATAAGTGCAAGACTAGTGATGCAAAATGACTTTCTACAATTGTACTGAAAACTGAAAAGGAATAGTCCTGAAACGTAAAATATATTTTTTTAATGCCATCACATAAATATTGCATTCAAGCAAATTAAGTTAGTTTTACACCCGGCCATTTCATCCTCATTTTCTAAACCCAATCGTCGGTTAAAATTTTAATTTATGTTTATGGTACTCTTTCAAAAATGTGCATTAAGCCCGCTGGATAAAGATGCATTTTAAGGTGGAGTTTAAGCCGATTTTAGTCGGATTAAAACGCACGTAATTTTACAATAAACTGACATTTATTTTTGAGTCGTTTGTCACTCGTCACTTGGAAATTTATTTGATTTGCTGTGTGGTGATTTTCATTTCTGTTGTCTTGATTATGAATTGAGCTTATAACGCACAATAAAGTATATAAAAAAATTTATTGATTCTTAATAAAACTCCACTCAACCAGTGGAATACGTCCGCTTAACCCTGTGTCCGGAGATATAATAATGAGCATATCCCTCTCCCCTTTTATGTTCTGCTTTTTTGGTCGTCGTTAGTGTTGCAGTGGCGTAACAAGCTTTTAAAATGCATCTCTTTCTAAGCCGGACATATTTCCGAAAATCCACGACATTGTAATCTTTGACGCAAGCTTGCTTGCGCATTCAATATAGTCGAAGACGAGGACGACGTTGATTCACCATCTGGTTTACATATCTTCGATATATACATTTTCTGACTACGAAGCAAAATTTCATCCTCTTCATAAATGAAATTCTTTTTTTTTAACTTTTTGCTACTTTCTGTATCCTATTTCGCCTTTAGGTAGATACTTATTTGCTGCCTCCTGTGAACGAAGGAACATCAATATTATAAAATTGAGTTTTAACACGAGCTAAAATACTTAAACTCGTCTCCGAAATGCAGTTCAATCGGATTAAACGCGGACAAGTTTGAAAAACTGAGTTTTTGTCCGGGTATAATGACTGATTATTCTGAAATTGGGTTTAATTTTTTGGAATGAATAATATTGCCGTAAGTGAAATAACATCATACATGTTGGATTTATTTTAAAAATTAAAAATAGTACAAAAAGTACTCAAAACTGTGATGTGTTACTTGCGTCCTTGTGAAAGTCAAATAGTACTGAAATCAGTACAATAGTAAGCCTTTTTTTAAGTAGTGATAGCGACCTTAAAAAATTCCACAATCACGGAAATAGAACGATCTTTATTTTTCTTATCAACAAATATTGGACATTATAGACATTGCTCGAAACCTATCAACAAGCGGTTGTTCACGGACGCATTCAGGTGTATAAAACATGTTATCCTACAAAACGAAACCATTTGTGTTTTTACCTATAGTCAGGAAGCGAACCGCCCTTTTTTTATTCACAGAAAAATTTCCAAGCGATTACCACTTACACCAACTTATTGATACGCCACCAATTTTTGAATACAACAGATAAGTTGACATACGCGTAAAATGTTTTTTTTTTTTGGGAGCTGACACTTAATTTTGTGATGAAATGTTTGCCAATGGAATCGATGAACGAATTTTTTACAGTTCTCTGAGCTGGCTAGAAGTTTGTGGATGGCGCAAGCGTCTAAGCCCCCCCTCTGCATACGCCGCTGCTTCTTACCTATTCCCTTCTTTAACGCCAGCTGTCAACTTTCTACAGTTTCATGAGGGAGAGAAATATTTTTTGATTGTTGTAATTACTTGTCAAAGATTATACTTTACTTGGCTTTACATAGAAAAATGTTCATAAAATCGAACCTAAAATACCCATAGGTACCCAAACATTTTGCACTAGGTTATCGACTTCCAGACCACCACTAAACACAGAAACATTCTGCTGTTGCATAAATTGGGAAAAACTCTTTTCTAATGCTATACAGTCATTATTTAGAATATACAGGAGTCTAAAATAATCTGCCGCATATTTTGTAATACCTCCCATGAATGAACACAAATCACAAGATCTGAAGAGTCTTTCTTATTGAAAACATGTTTCTACTCAAAGAGTCGCAATTTTAATCAAATGAATAAAATTTGTCCTATAGGACTGTACAAAATCAATACCTATACTCTACTGCGTATAGAAAAAAAAAAAATGTTTGCATATCACCACCCATTATCCTTTTTGGTCGATGAAATCAAAATCCAGTCATCCAACAGTCGCTAACTCAACTGCACACAAATCCATAAATAATGATAATTATTTCGAAAGTGCACACGGTAAGCGCTACTTCCAATCTCTGCAGCGCGAGCAAAATGATACCTCTTTCTCGTCATGATCATCGTACTTTTCCCAAAGAGAACACACCTCAAATGCTGACAAAGAAAATCAGAAATTATAATATGCAATGAAAATCACTCTGCTGATATGCAAAATTGTGCTGAAAGGATAGATTCTCTTTCTCCTCACATGCATCACATATCGTCCCCCGCACAAAGGAAATGACAAGAAATTATGAAGAATTTGTCTCACATATTTTGTGTGTTTATTTCTGTTGGCAACGAATAATGATTGCATTGCATATATCCGCCGCGTCGCACCTCACGCTCACATTCATTTTACGCGCTCTGTTAACGAAGGCAGGATTTTCTGCATTTAACCAACGAACAAGGCAAACAGATAGATGTGCTCCGGCTCCTCATCACGGCGTCAGACCACCTTTATAACAACGTAGCATCGTTTACTCATATTTCCTCATAATTTCATTCAGTTCTGCTTCCTTTTTTTGTGCCCATTTGAAGCAGAACAGGACTCGCACTGATGATCACCATAATCATCAAATAAGGACCAAAGTGGGGGAGAAAAGGCAAATGGATGCGAGGCACAGAAGTAATATCCTTTGGGTGCAAAGAATCGCAAAAAAAATATATATATACATATTTGCGAAAAACAAAATGAGTCCTTTTGTGTGCGCAAAAAAGTCGAATAAAGCCTGGTTCGGTGAGTGTGCCTCTGCGTTCCATTTTTCCCAAGCTTTGGCAGATTTGAATATTTTGTACAACCTCACCGACCATGGTCTGGAGAGTGAGGTAAATGGTAATACTTTGCTCGTTGTAACCAACCAACCACCTTCTCATTTATTCCTTGTGAGATAACAGGAAAAAAAAAGTATCGAGAACGGTGGCTGGGAGAGGACAAACTCTGAATGCGAAATGCGAATGGAAGTGCCATAACTCCCTACGGGAACGTATCCTATTTGTTGAGCTAGATCAAAGGATGTCATTATGAATTTTATATTTTCTTCCCCATCTACGGCTCTGAAAGGATATGCCACTGCGAGAGACTCCATTTATGGAATGGGAGTTCCATAGTCTACACTCGTATTGTAATCTTTACAATTTTTTTTACACTTTGCGGTACACGTAATGAACATTGGTTCGAGAGAATAATATATTAATGCCACAGATGATATAATGGTTTTCGTTTGGGCTTAATGTGAGCGAGAGAGGGAGAGAGTGAGCCCTGCGGGGATTGAAGGAGTTTCTACTTTTGATGTTCAGATACTTTGTGAAGTGTTGATTTTAATTGAAAATACCTTTTTAATTTCCTGCATATAAATATATTTGCTTCCTGGTTGCTGCTCCTTTTCATTATATTTACTATGTAGCGGGGAAAGTAATTCAAATATTTAAAATCATTCCGTTGAAATTAGAAAGAATGTACTACCTTAGTCATAGTCATTTTATCTGGGAGCCATAATTCCACAGTGCGCTAATTTAAATTTTATTTATAGTAAATGTTGTTTTTTTTTTCGAATAGGTACCTATTCTGAATATTCAGCGTAAGTGGTTACTGTGTTGGACTACTAAGCGAGGGGTCTCAGGTTCGAACACCGAAACAAAAACCGAAGTCAAACTTAAGGTTTTTCCACTGCGCCACCTCTTGCGAACGTTTAACAAACATCTGACAGTATAGGTGTTTAGAAAGAGGTACTCAACTAGCCTTTTTGACACTGCATAAAATTGTAGATCCCTTCCATTCGTCCCAAAAAACTCACACAAAACGAATGGTTATGAGAAGCTAGGCCAAGGGTCCCTAGTCCCTACTGCCCTGTTGCGCCAACTATTTATTTTATACAAGGAGATCGTATTTGTCAAAAATTCTACATGAATTTAGTTATTTAGTATAGATTTTCTTTACGGAAACATTTTTTGTTAGCACAGGCAAAGTCTGGCGGGAACAGCTAGTACAAAATACTAGTTTTGCGTGTGGTCGAAAATCGACCCTACCTTTTATAAAGATAATATACTGAAAAACATACATAGCGAAAAATCGACATATCGAAAAAATGCGCCCCTTTGAAAATACTTTTATTATTTACTCATGATTCATATTTTAATAATATGAAAATTTAGAGCAACAAAATTTATTTATTTAATTTATTTATTTAAGTGAAATAAAGTCGTTTGTACAATAACAACTAAGTTCTTTTACTAGTACATAAGATACACAATACTTTAAGCGAGATATGGAAACATAAATTTACATACAAAAAAAAAAAAAAAAAAAACAATTAAAATTGAATTGAAAATTAACAGTTAAAATTTGAGAGCGAAAAGTGTGTTTAGTTTATTTTAAAATACATATAATTTAATTTAATATACATTACATTATATTTGTGTCCAGTTTTTTTTTTAGCGATTTTTAAAATGATTGACATGAGAAGCACTGAAACTTTTGATCCTACCATACGTCTAATTGCGCATGGCAACTTATTCCACAACCTAATGGTATGAACAAAAAATAAACGGCTACTTTCTAGGAAATGTAAAAAAATCCAGTTCTCGAAGAACTAGGAAACTGTACGGAAAAAATTTTAAGATCATATCAAGAATAATAAGCGCCGAATCACGAAGAGTTTGTCTCATTTTAGAGCTTAGCTCAGGATTTACTAATTCACGACTTTTTTTTTTGCAATTCTAGAAATTGTACAAACACAAAGTGAAGATATTGATCCTCATAAGTCGTGAATCAACACTTCTCAGTGTCAATAATGCGATCGGGCATGAAATACATATTGCTATAACCGATCGCAATTTAACAAAAATAGTTATCAATTTGATATGACTGTGGTTGTTAAATGCAACCAAAAAAAAATCGTAAATTACCACTTTTCTATTGCAATTACGATTTCTTCCCTTAGTAAATTGCAACAGGGGTTGATTTACTACTTCAGTAGTTGCAATTTACACATTCTTAATCGTAAATCGCAACTTGCAATTCATATTTTGCAATTCACGACTTCTCTACGTCAATTTACGTTTTCAATTTACATGTGCGAAATTATTAAAAGATTTTATGGATCCATTATTCAGTGGTGTTAAATTACGAAATGTTTTTTGCAATTTGAGATTTTAAAGTGGTGTTTGATGAATTGACTTATTGAAGTGGTGAATTGCGCCAAAAAAGTGTCAAATCACTACAAATAAATGAAGCTCGAATTAATACTTCTAATCGTAGTATTCAACAAACAAAATTTGATATTCTTCGCCGTTTTCAATGTCGAATTACGATTTTTTATATCAATTCAAGACAAAATCGTTTTGATTTGCGAAAAATATATAATTCGTGATTGGCAACTCAACCTTTTGCAATTAGTGACTTTGCAGTTCTTCCCGTGTACTTATCGTATACATAATTTGGTTTCTGTTGTGATATTAACTTTCCTATATGAAAAGACAGTTTCGATAGTTAAGTTTGCTTCGAGAACATCTTAAAATAGACATACTAAACATTGAAACATGATTGAACTTCCCCGAATGATAAAAATATGTACCCATAGCATTGAAAGCGAGTTCAAACTTCCTATACGACCACGAATCCAGGTTACTAATATAGACGGCGCAGGGACATAAGTCCCAATTTTTAATTTCGGGAGTTAGTCCATCATAAGTGAGACATAAGTCCTAATTCGAATTAGGTCATTTATAAATAAGGCGAAAAGTAACGGTTCATAAACTATGAGGGCGTTCAAGTATCTAGTTTAGTAAGTCTGACAGCTGTCTGACTAGATCAAGTACTCAAGTCGTTGTGTCGAGGTGAAGACGTTCTTTTCTGTGCTCTCTTGTTCTTCGCAATATCTTAAAGATCAATTTAATTAAAAACCTGATAAAGACAATAGACAAAAAGTCAGTAATAAAATGCCTTGCATTTGTGCTATTTGTAACAATAAAGTGGAAAGAAATAATTGCAAAGTGAATTGTGGCGATTGTTTATCGATTTTCCATGCTATCTGCGTTAATATTCATGATAGTGACGTAGATTATTTTGAAAAAAGCGGTACTCCCTTTCGCTGTGCTGCGTGCACTACTCTTCGCCGTAAATCGATGCGTTTCTCTCCCCTGCCAACTGCACCACCCACCAACTCACCAGCCGCCTCCACTTCAACCTCTACTGCTGTGACTGCTTTTACCATTTCCACCCACGCTGCAACCACCACCACCACCATAGCTAGCGCTGTTACTGTACCCACCACCACCACCATACCCTCGGACTCTTCCATTCTCAAACCAACCGCTGATGCTAAAGAGAACATTACAGCTTCGCCAGCCTGTTCGAGTGCGTTACACAGACAGCAACATATACATGATCACGATCACCAGCAGAAGCAGCTACTAAGCGAAGTCAATAAATCGATCTCTTTATACTCTGTCCAAGAAAAATTGTCAGTACAGGCCTTATGGGAAGCTCTTTTTTCTACCAGTGGTGCCTGTAGTACTCTCACGGCACTCAAACACAAGATTTGCCACTGAAATAAAAACGAAACCACTGGCATTCCAAAGCATTTTGTTGTTGTAATTTTCCTTAAATTCGCATACATCCCTCCACAACCAGTCTGCCACACAGTTGCAGGCAGAATGAGCACGATCGCTTGTGTTCGCTTGCTATTATCATCAACCAAAATAAGCAGTGTGAGTGACTGAAGCACATCAGAGAAATGTTACCATATGTCAATTTTAGCATATCATTAAGGGTTTTTCTTTGAATTTTGTCAAAGAACTTTCGGTTTTGGTGCTTTTTGGAGCTTTTGAGAGCGGCATATTATGTGGGGTGCTGCCATTCGGTTTTAGTTTGTTTGTATTTCTGAAAGATCCAATAATATTCAGTTAAAACATTTTTTTTAATGTTGTCTTTTAGAAATAAGGTTTATTCGTGAGGTGTTTTAATGCATCCATTTCATTAACGCAACAAGTGATCATAATGTGCGTTGTAGAGATATTGCGATAAATTAATAGAGATTACTAGGGCAACTCAACCGGATTCATGCAAAAGCATGGTATTTTTTGGGATAAAATTTGATTGAATATTTAAATATTGGTAGGTATAAATTCATATTTCACTTCGTAGAGCATATTTTTCACACTAAAATATCAAAATGATGAGCAGGTAAACCTATACTGTTTATTTTCGGTCGTTGGGTTTTACCACATCCGGTCACTCCTCTCCAGTAAAGCAAATGCCTTGAAAGGATTTTATGATCCTTTTTTGCTACTGTTTCCGCGAAGTTCTGCATTGACGGGTAATATTTTTTTAATAAATGTGTAATCTAGGTATATATCTCTATATTGAAAGATGTATCTATGTAGAGCTGCACAGTCCTTTTACCATCTGTTTACGTATATGACATCGTGGTTATATAATTTTGTATTCTAATTGCCTGTTTGTGTACCTACCTATATTTTTTTCATTTTGATTTACGAAATGTGTATTCTTTGTTCGAAAACAAACTAAAGCGATTAGGCCTACTGGGGATACCCTTTAAAAGAAGCGAATATTAGAAAAGGAAAACTAAAGAGATAAACGGAATTAATTTCGTTCATCAATATTGTTATTTTAAATTGGAAGATGGTAACCCTAAGAGTATTGCTCTCTGAGTTATGGCGAATTATCATACACACTACGGCAACCCTGTGAGAGCTTTAAAAAGGGACAAATTTATGTAAGTCATTGCAAACAGACTGAGAGACAAACATCCTATCTTCCCTGTACTGACAATTTTTCTTGGACAGAGTATAGAAGCCATTTACAATGAAATTGTGGAGCTAAAGAAGATAAATTGTGACTTTCTGTCTGAACTGCATGCGCTAAAAGAAGAGAAGAATATCATGCAAAAGAGAATTGATTCGCTGCAATTTAGAGTGAACTCGCTTGAGTAATTATAAAATACCGGGCTATGCTTTTTTCCCAACATGTAACAGTTCCTATTCTGCTGGTGGTGTTGGGGTTTTTATCAAAAATAAATTTAGTGGCTGTGATATTGTTAACAAAAATTTGGAATCCGCGGATATTATAAAAGTTTCATTTAACCTAAATAATGAGAAACACTGTTTTTTGTGCATCTATAGGCTTCATGATGGTTGTAGAGATGTTTTTCTTGAGGAACTTAACACTTTGTTGTTGGATGAAAAATCGATAAAACCTTATTTTTCTTGGTGACATAAATATTGACCTTCTTTCTAAAACCCTCTTCGTCGAAAAATATTTAATGCTTTTAGCTGCCAATGGTTTGGATTGCTGCATAAGGGAGCCCACCAGGATTGGTGATAATTCTATGACATGCATTGACCATATTTTTTGCAGGGGTAGTTTATCGCGGAGTGTTAGATTAATGAGTTCAATAGCCGACTTAGGAATCACAGATCATTGTATGACTAGCCTTCATTATTTGGATATAGTGGATGAAGATGAAACTGAAGTAGACTTTGTGCATGTTAACAAGATTGATTTTGTAAGGCTCAACTTACTTCTGCGATTTGAATTTTGGGAGAATGTCTATAATGAAACTGATCCTTCTATTGCCTATGATAATTTCATAAAAAAATTGGGTACTATACTTAAAAGTTGTGCTATTAGTTCAGTCAAAACTAACAACAAATCCAAACGATTGAAAGAGTGGATGACAGGTCACCTTTTGGGCAAAGTAAATGAAAAAAACAAGCTTCGTCAAAAATGTAGGAAATATCCAAATAACATTCAACTAAAAGCTGATTACAAAAAAGTATGCAAAATTTTACAGAAAGAAATTAATGCCTGTAAAGAAAATAGCTATGTTAACGAGCTCGAAAAAAATAAAGGTAATGTTAAAGGTGAATGGAGTGTATGTAATTAACAAAATCTTAAATCGTAGTTCTCAATCGGTGAAGCCCTTAGTAATTGAAGAGGATGATATCAGGATTACTGATAATTCTGAATTAGCAAATCGTTTTAATGACTTTTTTATTTCAATATCTAGAAATGTATCTACGGGTGTTTTTGGGCACAACAATGATAGTTTTGATAGTGTGGATGGTATAGTAAAAGATAGATTTTTAAGTAAAAGTTTATTCTTTGATCTTATTTCGTCTGGCGAACTACTAAGTATCATTAATTCGCTAAAAAATTCCAGCTCTGTTACTCAAGATGGTTGCTCTAACATAATTTTCAAAAAAATCGCTTACAATGTTGTCGACGTGCTCGCACACATTTTTAACAAAAGCGTATACGGTGGAATTTTCCCAAGCGCGCTTAAAATTGCTGAAGTCATTCCTCTCCATAAAAAGTCTAACCCTTGTGATCTAAATAATTACAGACCGATATCCCTGTTATCTGTTTGTTCAAAAATGTTTGAGAAGTCAATCAAAACTAGAATCTTAGCTTTCTTAAATAAAAATATTTTTTTTAGTGAATCACAATATGGATTTCGTGCTGGTAGATCAACCGAAGATGCACTGATGAAATTTTGCAGTGAGATATATGCAAACATACACAATAATCTGCATACGGCTGGACTTTTCATTGACTTAACCAAAGCTTTTGACTTAGTAGATCACAAAATCTTATTGTCGAAACTATATAATGCAGGTATGCGTGGTTTTATTTACAGCTGGCTAGCCTCATATTTAAAAGATAGGAAGCAAAAAGTTAAAATAAAGGACTGTTTTAGTGAACTACGTAACATAAAGTTTGGTGTTCCGCAAGGTTCGGTACTGGGTCCATTGCTGTTTTTGATTTTTATCAATTCCATATTTGAACAGAACTTTAAGGGCATAATAACAGCCTTTGCTGATGACAAAGCCTTCTCCTATGGTTGCAATTCTCTGCTCAACCTAATTTCTGACATCAATTCAGACTTGGATTTACTAAGGCGCTGGTTTGCTGTTCATAAGATGGTTTTGAGCAAAAAAACGAAAATAATGTCCTTTAGTCTCACTGGGTTGTCTAATTTAGTTGATTGTGATTTATTTTATCATTCTCCTGGCTGTAAAAAATACAATTTCAATTTAAACGAGAGTATTACGTTTGCCCATAATGAAGGCTGCTCGGCTCATTGTTTTCAGGTCAACTTTGTTCAGTCCTTCAGATACCTTGGAGTAATATTAGACAGAAGGATGAACTGGTCTGATCACACTACCGCATTGAAAAAGTACCTATTATGTTGTACTAGGCAATTTTATAATCTTAATTTGTAATAACTTGTTGGGGAGGAACTAATTTGAACAAGATCAATCCGCTTCTTATTTTACAAAAACATGTTGTGCGTATTATTTGTAAGAAAAATCGGTATCATAAAAGCTTCATTTTGTTCCAGGAACTAAAAGTTCTTCCACTAAGGCATCTCTACTATTTTAAAGTTCTTAAACTATTTTTTCTTAGGAGTGGCTATCTTACAGTTCGAAGACACTCGCTACATAACTTGCGTGTAAATTCCAACAATTTGGTCAATATCCCCGCGTACAATAAAATACACTTTAAAGAATTTTTTACAGTAGTAGCTCCTTCAATTTTTAACAAATTACCTTTCTCTATCAGATGTCTAAGGAAATTGTCACCATTCCTACATCAAATAAAATCTTGGCTTTTTACTCATGACCACACTCAAATTGAACACATATTATCTTCAATTCATTAATAATAATAATAATAATAAAAAATTTAACTTTTCTTTTCTTCAACGCTTTTTCACCCTGCACACACACAATTTCACTACCCATGAATTTTTATATTTTTGAAGGGACACTCGCCACTAGCTCTTGCTTTAAGCTTAGCTAAAGAGTGTCTTCAAGCTAATTTTGCTGGGTCTTACGATATCTTTAATTTTGAACATCGCTTCTTAAATTATTATTATTTTTTTTTTAGCATAATATTTATAAACAACTAGCTGACCCGGCAAACTTCGTTCCGCCCAAATTTGTTAATGTAATGAAAATAATAATTCCGAGCATTCACAATGCATTTCCTAATTTATGTAATTCGGCCAATTAAAATTCTTTATTCAAAAGTCATATTAAATCTATATATATAAAAATAACTTGATAAATGTGTGTGTGACAGCCTATCGACTGCCACACACATCCGATTTTGATTTAGTTTTTTTTTGTTGGTTAATAGACCATGCAGAGAAGGTTAATAAATTGGTATGATAAATTTTTGAAAGAAGGCGCAACCGCCATTCCAATAAATTCATTTTTGTACACTTTCAAAAAAAAGAAACTGGATAGAAATCGAGTAGTGACACTTCAAATAAAAAAAAAAATATTTTAAATTTTAAAAGCAATTGTTGTTGTCAATTATTTTAATTATTTTCCAAGCAAATTGTTGTTGTCAACAATTTTGAAAGTTTTTTTTTTTTTTTAAATACCTAGGTATACCTAAAAAGTTTCTTCTAATAAATTATGCTTACTATGTAACATTAAGTAACTTTTTGAAATGAAGTAGATACTTTGATTATACAAAGATGGTAAATGGCCGACGATATTTTGCATCGAATTCGTACTGTGACATCGGATAATGAACTGGAGATGTCAGATGGAATGCGCAACAAAGCTTTGATTTTGATCGAGGATATGTGTCTGCTCATGAGTGGCAATTTGTTGTGCAAATTGGGGATGCCACAGCCAAATCGTTCAATGCAAGACGCATTTAATCCAGAATTGGAGCGAGAAATGGACTTCGGTCGAATCGCATTGAGTCAAGCTGTTGAAACATATGTGCCAATGTTGAATCAAGAATAAAAGACAGTGTACGATGAATTGATGCAAGCAGTCGATAACGAAAATTGCGGAACTGGAAATACATTCATGATTTCACTGATGTTGGCTACAATTCGTTCGAGATCTGAGATCGCTTTGGCCCTAGCCTCTTCTGGGATAGCGGCTACTTTGTTAGAAGGCGGTCGAACAGCTCATTCTGCATTGAAATTGCCATTGAATCTGCAAGTGCATGAAGAACCTACATGCAACATTTCAAAGAACACTGTGATGGCGAAAGTACTGCAGCAATGTAAGATTATCATATGGGACGAACACACAATGGCTTACAAACGCGCATTGGAGGCCCTGATTCGTTTACGTAATGATAAGCGACCTTTCGGTGGAGCAATGATCTTGCTATCAGGCGATTTTCGTCAAACGCTGCCTGTCATTTCGAGATCAACTCCGGCAGATGAATTGAATTCTTGCCTGAAGGCGTCTGCTTTATGGCGATACGTCAAGAAATTGCATTTGACAACAAACATGCGATTTTCTTTACAAAATGACCAGTCGGCTGCAGAGTTGTCCAGGCAATTATTTATGATGGGCAATGGTGTGATTCGAGCAGACTTAATCACCGGCCTGATTAAGTTTCTACAACTTTTTGCAACTTTACAACGAGACCGGAAGAACTAATCATGAATGTTTTCCCGAATATCGCTCAGAATTATACTGAACATGATTGGCTGAGTGTAAGAGAAGAGTGATTTTGGCTGCGAAAAACAAGAACGTCGATCATTTGAATTTCGCCATTCAAAACCAAATCGCTGGTGAGTTGCATTCAATTCAACAAATCAGTCGACTCCGTGATGGAAGCAACGATTTTTATTGGAAAATTCAAAGGCGAAGATGTTCTTATTCCGCGGATTCCACTTATACAGAACGATTTGCCGTTCGTGTTTAAGCGTTTTCAATTTCCCGTACTTCTCGCTTATTAATAAGTCGCAAGGACAATCGCTGTATGTGTGTGGCAAAAATCTTGAATTTCACGTTACGGCAAAGCTCTCGCTTTGTACGTGTACACACCCGATAAAAGAAATAGAACAAAAAATGTTGTGTACCATAAAGCATTTCAGTGAAAAAGCGGTAGGTTGGCCGACAAGTATTTGATTTTATTTATTTATTTAATTTTAATATACCTTTTGAATAAAAAATTTGAATTGACCGAATTACATGAAGCATAATGAAGCGAAAGCTCGGAATTATTAATTTCATTACCTACATACATAAATGAATTTGGGCGGAACGAAGTTCGCCGGGTCAGCTAGTGCAATATAAATAAATGGTGAATAGCTATGTTGATTTGTTTCAATCAAACCGCAATGATTTTGACGTGTCGGCCAACTTTCCGCTTTTTCATTAAATTGACAATATGAGAAACATAGGAAATCAAGATTGATGCCACAAATGCGCAAACATCCATCCATTATCCTTGTAATAAATTATCTGTCATAGTGAAAGCGATACGCACGGGAAATTGAAGTCGCAATTGATATCCACATTATGTAGAGGTAAGCCCGGAACGTCTAAATAATTCAAAAATTCAACTAATCTCCATAACGTTTTATTTTCACAACAAAAGGTAGTATAATGTACTTCCTTTGTCCGTACCTTTCGTATTAAATCTTGCTCACATTTCGCAAATTGCTTTATTTGGAAAGTGTCCATTTATAATTTTAATTATACAACTTTAGAAATAGCTTTTGATTTCATTTTTGAATGGGACTGAATGGGAAAATATCCCGCTTGTGTTTTTCAAAGTACCACCTATAGGGTCAAAAACTATCCGCAATTTAAAACTGGAAGCAACCATATCCATTTACAAAATTTCAATCAACTTGGTAGAGCTGTTTCGGAGATCGGCAACAGCGCCACCTATCAGGTCCAAAAGTATCCTTTCCTTCAAGCGGGAACGAAGAATATAAATCTACAAAATTTCATTGAAATCGGATGAAATGCAACAATACGAACAAAACAAAAGAAGAATCATAAAAATTGACCCAGTGGTTATCGAGTTATATCATCATCATCGAGTTTCATCCCGAAAGAATTATAGGTATGAATTAAGAGGATTATTATTAAAGAAAATTTAATTGAACTGAAAAACGACATAAGTACGCCTACAACGCCACATGTTGAGGATTTTCCGACGATGTGCACTAAGAAATTCAGTTTTTGTTAAAAATAATAAATTAATTATTTTATATGTATTTTATCAATATAATAACTCTGATCGAAGGATCTGTTTTAAACGATATTTATTTTGTTTACATCCTCGTTGACGATATTTGCAGCACGCATTCTGTCAATGTTATTCCAACGCCATAAGGTTACATCAAAAAAGTTTGAATTGTAAAAGCGCTATTGTTACATTAGATATAAATATCTGGGTGACCGAGCTTTGCTCGGTTATTACTATTTATTGTAATTTTAAAAACAATAAAAATTTAAAAAAATATATATAAACTTGAACATATAAAAAAATTTAAGTCTCCTAAATGCCGGTAGATGTCTTACTTTTTTCCTTTTACTATGGCGCGGACGGCAAGAAACGAGTGTTACAAGTTCGAATCCCGCTCGGTGACTTACTTTTGTTTTTTTTTATATGTTCAAGCTTAGATATATTTTTTTAATTTGTATTGTTTTTGAAATTACAATTAATACAAATAATCGCCCAGGTACTGATGTCTTAAACCGATGAACCAGACGGACAGTGGCCGGAAGGACGAAATTAGCGACCATATTCTACGTGGAAAGAAAAACGCATGAAAACTCGAGAACACGTGTTTTCCCAAACATAAGACTAATCTAGATAAGTGTTTACCCCCGAAAACCCCCATATACCAAATTTCAGCGAAATCGTTAGAGCCGTTTCCGAGATCACAGAAATAAATTTATATATATACATACATACATACACGAATTGCTCGTTTAAAGGTATAAGATTAAAACAAAAACCTTGAACTCAATTTCTATATACAGCACCTCCACCCAGCGATGCCAACCTAGGCTTTTTATGCCTTTTAGGCATTATTTCATTAGCTAAGGCTTTAAGGCTTTTTTGTTTCCAAAAACGCATCTTTTTTCTATTTCAAATATTTATTTATTTTTTGATCTGATGGACTAAAACTGTGTTTGTTTTGTTCAATGCTATTTACCTACCTACTCATGAAACTAAAGTCATGAATTTTGTTCCTATTTCTTCTGTGATTTATACATAATTTAAGTTTTTTTTTTGGAAATAAAAATTGTTGTTGTTAATTTTGTTATATTTGTGTTTAATTTTTGATTTATTGTTCCAATTTACATAAAAAATTTGTTTAGGCATTATTTTATTGAAAAAGGCATCTTTTTTTCTCAAGTTAGGCTTTTTTTCGTCAAAATTGGTTGGCAACGCTGCTCCACCATCCGTCCATCACCACACCACACCACACGTCATCAGCCATCTGCGCATTTCCTCAGAAAGACATTGTCGCTGTTTTTTTTTTCATATGAACGTGCTTGTGCGATGTGCGCCACAAAACCACCCCAAAGCAGAACAACGATCAAGAACCGCGGCTGCTGATAATATTCGATTTGAGAAAATAAATTTATTTTTTTCGTGTTAGATTTTAGGTTGTAGCTCAGCTTCTAGAGGACATAGAAAGCTGATTGATGGCTTGAAATAACTATTAAAGTGTTGGCTCTCCTACGTATTTTTTTTGTTTGCATTGATTAAGAATTGTTTGTGTAATGGGGAGTAAAAGGCAATAAAGTCAGAAAAATAAGCTCAAAACGCATGAAAACTCGAAAACACGCGTTTTCCCAAACATAAGACTAATCTAGATCAATTGCTTACCCCCGAAAACCCCCATATACCAAATTTCAGCGAAATCGTTAGAGCCGTTTCCGAGAACACAGAAATATATATACAAGAATTGCTCGTTTAAAGGTATAAGATTTAATATGGTGGTTAAGTATTCTTAAATTTTATAATTTTCCGCGAAATTTTCTTAACTTTTTCTTTCATAAGATTCTTCTTCTGACAATAACAAACACAACAAAAAAAAAATTTAGCGAAATCGGTCCAGCCGTTCACGCGTGATGCCGTGACCAAGGGAAATAGGGATTCATTTTTATATAATATAGATTCAACATTGGTACATTTGTTCGAACGGCTTGACTCAATGTGATTCGTTCGAAGTCCATTTCTCGCTCCTATTCTCGATTAAATGCGTCAAATCAAAGCTTTGTTGCGCATTTCATCTGACATCTCCAGTTCATTATCCGTCATGTCACAGTGCGAATTCGATGCAAAATATCGTCGGCCACAATATCATCTTTGTACCTATAATCAAAGTACCTATCTACTTCATTTCAAAAAGTTACTTGATGTAACATAGTAAACATAATTTACTAGAACAAACTTTTTGGGTATATCTACCTATATTTAAAAAAAAAAAAAAAACTTCAAAATTGTTGACAACAACAATTTGCTTGGAAAATAATTAAAATAATTGACAACAACAATTGCTTTTAAAATTCAAAATATTTTTTTTTTATTTGAAGTGTCACTACTTGATTTCTATCTAGTTAATTTTTTTTCAAAGTGTATTTCCCCATTCAAACTTTAATTTTCTAATTTCCCGCGCAATTTTCTTAATTTTTTCTTTCATAACATTGTTCTCCTGACAATAGCAAACACAACAAAAAAAGAATTAACGAAATCGGTCCAGCCGTTTGTGCGTGATGCTGGGACCAAGGGAAATAGGGGTTCATTTTTATATATATAGATTAAGGATTTTCAATTGAACATATGTTATGTCATTGTAAATTAAATTTATTATAATTTGTCTGAATTGTTGTTTGACATCTTAAATACCTATCATTGTACCTAGCAAGATGAATTAATAAATAATAAAATAAATAAAATAATAAATAAGATAAATAAGAAAAAAAATAAGGTCCAAAAATCGAATCTTGTGGAACACCATTTCGAATTTCCAACATCGTGGAAGCAACTCCGTTTAGAAAAACTTGCTGATATCTATCGCTAATATAATTCGCTATCAATGCGACCGTTCTATTGTCATGACCGTATACCTGAAAAACAGCTTGTTATACAAAGTTTGCTGTGATTCACCGAATCCAATGCTTTCGAAAAATCCAAAAGACAAAGCAAGGTAACCTCAGATTTGTCGAAATTTATGTCGAAAAGGGTTCGTTTCCATAGTACTATTATTAAAGCAACCGTCGTCAACACCTCGCAGATTTATTTGCCCCTGAATTAAAATAAGGTATACAATTGCTTACTTTTAGGGGTAGGTAAATTGAATTCCTTCGAAAATATGCCCGGGTGGGCTATGCAATGTGACATACACCATACACAAAATTTAATTCTAAAAAATATTGTTCTAAAAGAAAAATATTAGGTTTTTTTTACGTGGCTAGCACTAGTGCCCGCTAGTGCGCACTGGAAAGTGTCAGCTGATTTTCATGTCTGCCAAAAACCCTGCACAAGCCTGAATATTCGGCTACTATATCGAACACAAAATATGTTGTCCTGAAGATTCTCAGTTTTTGAAATTGAAAAATATTTATCTTTTAGTGAACGAAGTATGAAGAAGATAACATTTTTTTTCCGTTTATTGTTAAAAATGATCTTGCGATTTCCATAATTCAAATAGTTAATAAAAGTGTTAGGAATATATGTAGATGATGAGTTTGAAAATTTATTTAGCTCTGATTCCAGTTTTTTTTCCATTCCATTTTCCTATAATATACAATTTTAGATCATAAACGTGGTTGTTTTCAAACAATTCACTTTTGAATATCAAATTTAATGTATTTACCTCTATCACGATATCACAACAATTGAATAAGAGCAAGCGAAATGACAGTGAAACTCAGCACTGAGTTCTTGCCCCGACTAATTAACTGGGGTTGGGGTCAGTTCAGGGCACAACTAGGGCGCCATGTCGAATGCAGGTTTTCAGTACCAGGGTGAGTTCAGTGCTATGTCGAACACTTTAGGGTTAACCCAGTGCGCACACGGTTAAAAATATGGGGGTGTTTTTTAATACCTCCGCAATATTACAGGTCTATGCAACACAGGAAAAATTTGTTTTAAATATTTCCAATTTATTAAAATTTTTCTGTAATATTTTTATATTTAAATTTAATAATTTTTCCTTTAAATGCTCATTTCAATACGAATTTTCTGAACTATAATCTCGAAAGATTAAAATCCAGTATTTTTGTACTACAATCTAACCCAGTTTATATTAAAATCATATTTCAATCAAGAACTTATTAGAATTAAGTTATGCTTGACCTAAATTGAACATCTACTCTGATTAGATTTTAATACGAACTTCTTAAAACCATCAACTTCAATACATTTGTATAATACAGAATCTGAACTAAAGTGAATATGTTTAAATATATTGGTATTACTTTTCAACCCAAATATATATATTATTTTGTCGCTTGGTTAAGAATTTACAGTTAGTTTGAGCGTCCTACTCAATAGAGTGGATAATTTGGATAGAGTTTATTTAAAAGAAAAATGTTTTAAAAATATAAACAAGTGAAATTCATACTTAAAAAGGGAGATATTTACATTGATATCCAATAAGAATATTATTCTTACAAGTAAGTAACTTTAATTTCAAAGTATTCTTGGAAGAAGTCATAATAATTGCTTTTTATTCTTTTAGTTGTGAAGCGCAGAGATGTTCCTAGTAGAATTGCTATTGAAGATAAGGGCGGTCTAGAGATTCCAGTTCCTCAGAACTATAGCTATTACATACTAAAAAGTAAGTAATTACTGAATAATTAATAAGAAAATTCAGGCATTCATGAGTTATCCTTCATTTAAAGGTTTGGAAAAATATAGCTACGTAAGGGAGCACAGCGGCAATCAATAGGACTATTTTACAAGGGGATAAAAGACACCGAAATTTGCCTACGCTTGACAATTTTCATATTACTGTAATATTTAAAAACAATAAAAATTTGTATTGAAATAAAATATTTTTGGTGTTAAAATATAGCCCATAGATATTTAAATCAAATCTAAAGAAGTATTAAAATGTAATAAAATTGTATTATGTTTTAATCTGTAGTTTATTTGATTCGAATATAAATGTATTCTTGTATTTTTCAATATAAATAAGGGTTTAATTTAAATCCGTCTGCATTGAAACTCAATTCCATCTAGGTATATTAAAATTTAAAATTTCAGACATATTTTGTAATAGCAGATATTATTTAAAATTAATAAATCTTTTATTAGTTGTTTCATTTTAATATATTCAAAATATTAAATTTTAATATTTTTTCGGCGTGGACTTATATACAACCCCAAAAATATTAAATTTAACGCCAGGATTTTTAACCGTGCACTAGTGCGCACTAGGGCCAACGTCAAACAAACCTATTGTAATCATATTATTGCATTCCCATAGCAAGGTAATAAAGGAACAACTGCAACATAAATGATCAGTCAGTCGTCGCTAATACCTATAGGTAGTACCTAATATTTTAAACAAAACTCAGGAATTAACAAGACCAATGGCATGGATATTAAACCAACGAATTCTTCCCAACAATAGCCTCTCTACTCGTATGAATCTGTTGAAATCTCACAGCTTGCGGGAAAAAGAGAGGAATAGGCGAAGAAGGCCCGAGAGCTGAGAGAACGACAAATAAGCAGCTCTTAGCAACAACCAGGGATGCCAGATTGAGGGATTTTTCGACCCCAAAGGGAAAAAGGGAAAACTAACCCAGAAAACGGGAATAATAGTCACTCCAAAAACTTTCACGGTTTAATGCCAAAACTTATTTTTACATCGTTCAGAAAACAGACACGAAAAATTCAATAAAAAAAAAAAAAAAAAAACGCTTTATGGACATAGCCCTTAGTCTTGCCAAGCTCTTCAAACTTATGTCGTTTTCCATTGGGATTTTCAGATTTTGCTCTCAGATTTAAGATTTTTCGTGCCCAATGGAACATAAAACGAGATTTTTCTTCGTTTGCATTTGTGGTGGTGCGTGTTTTAAAAGTCAGCTGTTCTTAAATTGTAATTTGTGTTTATCAGAATCCATTCAATTTATGCTTATATCCATTGCAGCGGCCAAATTTAATTTTTCTCTATTTTTGTTTGACAAATGACAAATGTTTTGGTGTTAGTGCAAATAGGTGTAAATCTCGCTCAGATATCGAGATTCGCAAAATTGCTCCGACTCTTAAAAGAATTGTTTTTTTTTGCGGCCAATGGAACATGAAATCTGACAGTCAGCTGATTTCGTTGTCTGTCCCAATGGAAAACGACATTAAATTTTGCACTGGGTATGCGTATGGCCATGGTTAGTGGGTGTTTGAGTTTGACAGATTTGTCATTTGTGGAATTGTGGCTGTGTGCTGGGTCGGGTGGAAAAAAATCGAGTCCCGTTTGTGTTGTTTTATTTTATTTGCTAAATTTATTTATTGTTGATGAAAGACCACAATTGTATGGATATATGGAATTAGCAATAGACAGCGAATGTTTGCGATTACACACAAGTAGTATGTTGTATGTACAAAGATGACCTAGGTAGTCTAATCTAATGAGTCTAGGCTAGTCTTATACATTAAAATGAATGTGATGATGATGATTTGTTTTGATGAATAAACTTTTTCTTATGTTTAAAAAATATTTGTTGTTCTTCTTTCTGAGAACAAAAAAAAAAGGGAATGAAAACGGGAAAAACCGGTAACAAATAGGGAAACAAAATAATTTTGGATGAAAAAAAAGGGAATCCACATGCCAAAAGTCTGGCAACGCTGGCAACAACAACGCACAGAGGTTGGTCTTCCCGTTCTAATCACCAGTTGTCGGGCTTGTACTCGTCGCTCAGTTGGCGCAGGTGGTAGGTAAGCGTTGCCACTTACATCCTTAGCAAATGTAGTACATAAGAGAAAAAAAAGTAGCATTTTAAAACAAAATGTAGTACATGTTTTTTTTTTTTTTTTTATTGAAATTAACTTTCTCTCATCAGAAGCACTACTGTGTGAAAGACAGCATAAGTCCAGCATATATGCAGATAGTTCTTCAAATAATTAAGTTTCCTAAACTATTTTTTGTTTGTTTAATTTCACCCACATTGCCACAATGTCGATATTTTGAGGTCCACATCTCAAAATAAGATCGAAAGCCCCAATTAACAAGCGCCACTGGTCATTAAAATGTCCAATTACAGGAAAACTCCTTTAATAAAATTAAAATGGATGGCTCTTAAGAAATGTAGTACTTTGGGAAACGAATGTAGTATGTAGTACGACGTTAAAAAATCCAGCAAATATGTAGCATTGGACTACATATGTAGTACAAGTGGCAACGCTGGAGGTAGTCATTTGATCAATTGGAGAAAAATCGAAATGCAAGTTCATTTCCTGACAGGGGAAAAACAGAAATGTCTTTAAAAATGGAATAAAATACGGAGAATTGACTGTCAGAATTCAAAACTATTCAAACAATCACTTCAAAGGAGTCAGATGATGAATTAGTGGTGTAGTTCGAAATAGGTATCATTCTTACAAAAGTTACTGTGCCTGCGAGTTAGTGTTAAGAGTTGTTTCTCTCAAACAATACCTCACAAACTCAAATTCGACAAACAAAAATTGTCAGGTTAGGGTAACCCCCAAACAAGCGAGAATTATTGTTACTCCTCGCTTCTCCACTTACAAATTTAATTTAATAAATTTTAAGAATTCTTACGAATTTTTACTCAACGGCGTTGCTCAACTCGAAAAATTTGTAAAAGAGAGCTTCATCGAAAGAGCAAGATATTACTCCTTCGGTGTTACGAATTTTTACTCAACAAAGTTCTTTGGTGTAAGAATTGAAAAAAAAAACTATCGGTTTTTTATTGTGTTTTTTGGCATACGGATTACGGGTAGGTTTTCATTTCCTGCGTAGGTACTAGAATGGTGGAAAAATAAAATTGAATGTTCTCCTCAAGTTTCTTTCTTGCTGTAAGAAGGGACAATCTTCTATACACGTAATACAATTTCGCTTTTTTCCTCTCCTCGAATGCTTGTAGTTGAAGTTGGTACCTACACACTTTTCCATATATTCGGATTAATAAAAAAGAAGTTCGATTAATTCCGAATCAATTTCACCGCTAGGTAGATGAATCAACTAATTTTGTTAGTACATTAACTATTTCTTTGAGTTTATCAGATATTTTCCACTTCTTCTTTTCAACCATATTGAATATGCACCTCAAAATAATTCCAACCACTTGAAGTTTACAAAATCAGAAACACCCACTTCATTCGCACACCCATCTTTCTTTGCGTTTTTTAGGTAGCCAAATGGCACAAAACGGAACCCTTATAAATTCGTATGTCTGTCTGTCTGTCCGTCCGTATTTCACAGCCACTTTTTTCCGAAATTTTAAGAACTGCTCTTGAAACTTGGTAAGTAATGTATTCTGTGAACCGCTTTAAGATTTTACACAAAAATAGAAAAAAAAAAAAATTGGATGTTCCCCATACTTAGAACTGAAACTCATTCATCAAACCCATACGTGTGGGGTATCTATGGATAGGTCTTCAAAAATGATATTTAAGTTTCTAACATCATTGTTTTCTAAACTGAATAGTTTGCGCGAGAGACACTTCCAAAGTGGTAAAATGTTTTATTTATTCTACTATTTCTCGCTGCGTTGTTTGGCGCTGTTTGTTTAATTTTTAAATGTTGGTGTGCCTGTTAACGATAGCTAAGCCACATGTTGCCAGACTAAAATATTCAACACCATTCATAACACAAACAATCAACAAGCATATTTTTCACATGCGAATAAATTTCCCGTCCGTTTTTCGAGATGTTGCTTTTTCATTCTATAAAGGTACTCCCAGACCAGCGAAATATTTCATTAACATTTAAGTAAATGTTTCATAACCATTTATTTAACAAAAATATGTTTATGAAATATTTCTCATTTTCTAACTCGTAAACAATTATTGTTTCACTAGTTTCCCTGTAGAAATGTGAGTGTAATTGTCCAAAAAATCTTGGAATAATGAAAAATGGAAACTAGCAGGCTGTATAAATTTAAATTATTTTCAAAGCTAATTATTGGGAAGCACATTTCTTTTTTATCACAAAATATTACAAAAAAAATAATGTATGTAATTGCAACTGTTTTCGCCGATTTTTTTTTTTGTAATTAACTTCAGTTTGTTCTTTTGGGTTTTCGTGTTTAAACCGCTGTCATTTACTTCGTCTAAGATCCCAGTTAGCTTTTTTGACCACTTAAACTTTATGGTTGAACTCAATCTTGGTCTTAAAATGTTGCTTATGAATTATAAAGTTAGATTATAAAAAAAAAAAAAAATTTTTCTGGCAGATTTTTCGCTATGACCGCCCATAGAAAAACAAAACTCATTTTCATTGTATTTTACGTATTGCTATAACTAGGGTCTAAGAATTCCAACTTTTAAAAATAAAACGCACCGTATAACGGAAGTGTTTTTGTTGATAATAATTAAAAACATTTTCATAAATGTTTAATAAATACTTCATCGGCGTCTTCAACGGCAAAAACATTTCCGAAATGTTTGACAAAAAAATGTATCTGAACTAATCTTTCGCTGGTCTGGATACACCTAAATATGCACAGAAAAACCGAAATACTAGCCGCGAAATATTGTTTATTTGTTGCTTATTTCAACACAACATTTTTAATTAGTTTTTAAAAAACAATATCGAAAATCAATACTATGCAAATTTGACTCGAATGGTAACACCTTCGACAAGCAAGTGAAATGTCATGTCCATTGAAATCATATTGTGACGTCACGCTGCACCGAATGTTTGCAATATGGCTGGTGGCAATATGAAGTTTGCCATCATGTTGCACCGAATGAAAGTTTAAAATTGGGTTTAGTTAAACACTTGAATCTTTTACAGTGGAAGATTAACGAACATTTAGTAAAACTTCCTTTTAACTTTTCTCTATTTTCTGTCTATTTTGTTGGGTCACTGTCAAACTCTTTTTCGGTTGTTCACCAACGTTGGTTTTAACCATAAATCGCGGTCGTTTAAGTTAAACTCAGTTAAAATTGTCTGTTAGATTTAAACTAGCACTGTAATATACCACTTTGTCTTAATAGTCGGTTTAAACCGGAATTGTTGGTAAACGAAGTTTACACTGTAAACCCGGCCATTGGGGTTTAAGGTCCCAATTCATATTCGAAATCATATTAATTCCACTGAACAGGCCATATGCAAAACCTACATGATCTGCAGAAGCAGCATACACGCAATTTTTATATTAACTGAAGCAAGTTTATGGACACAGGAAAGATAAACGGACCTAGGGCAGGACCCTGTGGTAAACTAAAGTTTAGAATTATACGCTCGCTCCTTATGCCGTTAACCTTCACTCTTTGAGGACTATTTTTTACATAAGATCAAAAAAACTAGACAATTATAGTTTTATTCGACATTTTTATACTTTACTTTATTTAGAAGAATGATTATTAATACATGCCAGCAAATGTTCTACAACCTTACCAATTGTTTTTGATATGACTGTATCGTTAACTTTCGATGGACACATTTCCAATTTGAATCTGATTAAAAAAAAAACAGCCTATATTGGGAACAATTGCGTCAAAAATAAACAACATCTGCATCTTCTACACTATATGCAGTCATTATCCGGCATTATCCGTGAGTATCTTCAAAGCTACGAAATCACTTCAAATAAGCAAATGACTGCAATTACGAGACCTCGTTATACGCACAAAGTCAGAGTTTTTCATAAGTCATTTGATATTTCCCCAAAATCCACAGCTATGCCATTTTAATTATACACATGCGTTAGGGACCTACAAAAAATATCAATTCACGCTTTCTTATTTAGCGAGAAGTTTCCAAATTTTGAATATCAAATCAGTTGGAAAAAAAAACGCGTCTGCTTTCAAAAAGATCGCTGGATTGCCGACAGTTCCGGTGGTGGTTGCACAAAAGACTGTGAAAAGCTATCCCATCCATAGGGCGTTGCACACCCACCTACGTAAGTTACTTTTTCACATGTTAAACGACTTCAAAGCGATGCTAAACCATCGTCTCGTCGACGTCGCCATCAGTTGCTTTTGCTTTGACATATGAATGGATAACTTCGAACAAAAGGTTTTTTCGTTTCTATTGCAAAAGAACCGCTAAAAAGTACGCTCTGAAGAACAATTAACGAAATTGCAGAGGAGAATGGATTTACCTCCGTTTTCATATGCAAATGAGCCAAAGTTGTGATGCATGCAACTTACTTAGATGTTTGATTGCACAAATAAAAGTTAAAATCAGTTTTTTTCTTCCTCTGCAAAAGTAATTAAAACAAAATATTAAAAGACTTTCAATTTGGCATCAGTGGAGGCAAAAAACACGTGCTCCGGTTATGGCTGTGGCACGCCATTTTGCCATCCCGTCATTTACGCCAAATTGAGGCAGACATCGCAGACTTGTGCACTCGAAATCTCGAGCATATTATGCATGAAAGAAAAACAAATGGGACTGGGACTACCCTACCATTCTATTTTGCATGCTCGCGTATTTTTTTCGGCCGTCCTTTTGTAATTGCAATTTCAAAGGACATCATCGTATTTCAGGGTTTAAATTTGTACTCGTCATCGCATTGGGCAACAAGTGTACGAGTTGGCCATATTTATGGCACCCTGCTGAGAAAAAGTGGAATGAGGTCCTGTTCGCAAGGGTTCTTCAGCATACTTGCGAGTCCACCCCAGTCATAATAAATGAAATTCTCGAGAAGTAATATTCATTTTGCAGTAAGAGTCAGTGCGACAATTGTATAGGGGGAAGAAAGTAGATATAATGTGCGTTCTATCTGCTCATACATGAAAGACGTCATAAGTGCAAAACCATAATTTGATTTGACAGGCTTGGGGCGCACAGCAGGACTTTAAATTGTAATTACGTGCACGCAAATGAAATGGTGGATCTCATTAGTTCGAGATATCTTATGCTGAACTGTGAGGACTTGAAGATTAATACCTATGCTGGCGGCAAGAGTTAATATTTTCGTTCGAATGGGCATTTGACAATTGAGTTCAAGTTCGATACGGGGTTGGGACTCAAGACTGTATCTTGAACTGGTGGTAACAACCATCAACGAAGGTTACAGCTATTTGGAAAGGGATACATTTCGCGTCACTAGGTAGTTTCAAATATTATTATTTTTTATTTATTATTATAATATAGAATTTATTATTTCAGTGTGGACGACGAATGTCAATTATTCCCTTCACACTAAGTGAAGATTGCGATATCCAAACTAAAGTCCAACAAAGCCGCGGAGGCGGATGCGGTCTACCGGACGAAATTATGCACGTCGAATGGAACCTCAAAATCTACAGCCCCATCTACAAGAGTAGCTCTGAACAGCGGCAACTACAAAGGAATAAATATCATAAATGCCCCATATAAGATCTCGTCGGCTGTATTGTGTTAACGTCTTAAACCTTTTGCCAACAACCTGATCGACCAAATTTTCATACTCCGACAAATCTTAGAAAAAGCTCAGGAATTTCAGATCGGTACACACCATCTTTTTATCGACTTTAAAGTCTATGATATCATATATAGGGACGAGCTATACATTATACAAAGTCATGTCACCTTTAGGCATTCCTGCCAAGATTGTTCGCAGAATGATATTGGAAAAATCTCACTGCCCCGCTAAAATCGATAAACACATCAACGAGGCCAAATTATTATTATAACAAATTATTCAAAATTATGCTTAATCTCCCATGGTATCATTCTACGCTAGAACTACATGCAAGAGCAAATGTTGAAATTATCTCCTTCAGAATACGCAAACTAATCGACAAATTTAAGATCAGATGTGATATCACAGACAATCATCTTATAAATCAACTAAATTGAATATCACATACTTCACTGATATTAACTAACGCAATGTTTTACTTTTTATTAATTTGGTTGTATGTCATCTATTAATCTCTTAGTTATATTACTATAAATGTTTATCAATTTGATATAATCTATTTATTTACTCATATGTTTCTCCATTGTCAATTCATTTATGTTTTATTTGTTTATTTATTTACCTACTTATTTATGTATCTATTTATTTAACGACTAATTTATTTATTTACTTATTTATTTATTTACTTATTTATTTATTTTTTTATGCATTCATATATATTTCATTCATTTGTTTATGCATTCATATATATACTATTTCATATATTATTATTGTTTTTTTATTTTATTTTTATATTTTTTTTTCCCTTAATTTGAGGTTTTTTAGTCGTTGTTTTTCCTCATAAACAATTTTTTTTATCTTTAAATCTTTTTTTTAATTCCTTTTACTTTTTTTTTGTATATCGTAAACTTTTTTCAGTAGAAAGACATAAATTTGTCATATCTCATTTGTAAATTCTAAACGAAATAAAAATCTAATATATAAAATTATCGTGTCACGGGGTGCGTAGTTGAACTCCTCCGAAACGGCTCCACCGATTTTCGTGAAACTTAGTGTGCATATTGGCTAGGGTTGAGAATCGGACAACATCTATTTTTCATATCCCTAAATGTTAAGGGTGGTCCACCACTAATTTTTTTATTTTTTTCATGGGGAAATACGCTTTGAAAAAAAAAAGAAACTGGATAACATAAAGTAGTGACACTTCAAATACAAAAAAAAAAAATATTTTAAATTTTAAAAGCAATTGTTGTTGTCAATTATTTTAATTGTTTTCCAAGCAAATTGTTGTTGTCAACAATTTTGATTTTTTTTTTCTTTTAAATATATGTATGTACCTAAAAAGTTTGTTCTAATAAATTATGTTTACTACGTTACATTAAGTAACTTTTTAAAATGAAGTAGATACTTTGATTATAATAAAAATGATATTATGGCCAACGATATTTTGCATCGAATTCGCACTGTGACATCGGATAATGAACTGGAGATGTCAGATGAAATGCGCAACAAAGTGGCACTTTGTTGTGCAAATTGGGGATGCCACAGCTGGAACTGGAGCGAGAAATGGACTTCGAACGAATCGCATTGAGTCAAGCTGTTGTTGCGTTCAGGTAACGCGCAAAAAGAAAAGGAAGTGTTTGTCTCCCACCTTTCCACCTTCCTACCTATTCCCGATTTTTCGCCCTCGATTCCTTCCGCTATCATCTTGAGGAAGTGGCCTAAAAACGAATCCATATTTTCCTTGGTCACGGCATCACGCGTGAACGGCTGGACCGATTTCACTAATTCTTTTTTTGTTGTGTTTGTTATTGTCAGGAGAAAAATCTTATGAAAGAAAAAATTAAGAAAATTGCGCGGAAAATTAGAAAATTTAAGAATACTTAACCACCATATTTAATTATATCTCATGTACCTAACCATAGCGCTTTTACAATTCAAACTTTTTTGATGTAACCTTATGGCGCTTAACCTTATGGCATAACATTGACATAATGCGTGCTGCAAATATCGTCAAAGAGGATGTAAAAAAATGAATATCGTTTAAAACAGATGCTTCGATCGGAGTTATTATATTGATAAAATACATATAAAATAATTAATTTATTATTTCTAACAAAAACTGAAACATATGTCGTTTTTCAGTTTAATTAAATTTTCTTTAATAATAATCATCTTAATTTATACATATAATTCTTTCGGGACGAAACTCGATGATGATGATATAACTCGATAGCCACTGGGTCAATTTTTATGATTCGTCTTTTGTTTTGTTCGTATTGTTGTATTTTATGTTAACGCAAACTTAAAAGATAGGATTTTTGACCCACTATATGGCGTTGTTTCACGATCTCCAAAATCACTCACCCGATTTCAATGAAATTTTGTAGATTTATATTCTTCGTTTCCGCTTGAAGGATAGGATACTTTTGGACCTGATAGGTGGCGCTGCTGCCGATCTCCGAAACAGCTCTACCAAGTTGATTGAAATTTCGTAGATGGATATGGTTGCTTCCAGTTTTAAATTTCGGATAGTTTTTGACCCTATAGGTGGTACTTTGAAAAACACAAGCGGGATAAGAAAACGGATTTTGGCACGTCCCATTAAAAAATAAAATCAAACTCTATTTCTAAAGTTGTATAATTAAAATTATTAATGGACACTGTTCAAATAAAGTAATTTGCGAAATGTGAGCAAGACTTAATACGAAAGGTATGGGCAAAGCCGGGTGGATACAGTTACATATAAAAGAGACTGACGTCCGAATGTGCACTCATAATTCGGGGACGGATCGTTCGATTTTTATGATTTTTGGTTGGAAGGAAGGGCACAATGCTACCTTTTGATGTGAAAAAAACTTTATGGGGATTAGTTGATTTTTTTAATTCTTTGGATGTTCCGGGCTTACCTCTTCATAATTTGGACTTGAAAGTCAGCTCAGTTAAAATGCTGTTGCGCAACATCAATGTATCGAAACTTTGTAAAGGATCGCATTTGATTTATGGTTAAGGATCTTACATCAAATATCATGCAAGTGATAATTTTGAGGGGAAATTTCAAAGGCAAACACTCTTATTCCGCAGATTTCGCTTATTTAGAACGATTTACCATTCGTGCGACTTCAATTTCCCGTGCGTCTCGCTTTTACTATGTCAATAATTTATTGCAAGGATAATCGATGGATGTTTGTGCATTAGTGGCATCAATCTTGATTTCCCGTGTTTCTTACATTGTAAATTTAGTGAAAAAGCGGAAGGTTGGCCGAAACGTCAAAATCATTGCGGTTTGATTGAAACAAATCAACATTGCTATTCATAATTTATTTATATTGCATTTAATATAACTTTTGAATAACGAATTTTAATTGGCCGAATTACATAAATAAGGAAGTGCATTGCGCATGATCGGAATTATTATTTTCTTTACATTAACAAATTTGGGCGGAACGAAGTTTGCCGGGTCAGCTAGTATCTATATATCTATCTATAAATATTTATACATAAATAATTTACAAAAATAGATTCACCCGATGCAGCCTTTCTTTGCCTTTCTTTACCTACAAACTCTACCAATTGTCAAACTCGAACGCTCTGAAATTTGAAAAAGATTCCTTTTTTCTACCAAACGAACATAAAACGTGTTCTGAGAGCAAACAAATTGTCGTTTGTCAAACTTTAAAGTGTGTTTACTTACGTTTTTAGACGAGAAGTCTGTGAAAAATAGAAAAGAAATTATATTTGGTCGCTGCAAAAGTTATTAAAATAAATTGAATGGATTTTTATAAACACAAATTACAATTTAAGAACAGGTGACTTTTAAAACACGCACCACCACAGATGCAAAGGAAGAAAAATCTCGTTTTATGTTCCATTGGGCACGAAAAATCTGAAATCTGGGAGCAAAATCTGAAAATCCCAATGGAAAACGACATTAGTTTAGTTTAAAACTAGTTTTAATTAAATTGTACAGCATTTTAGAAATGGTACCAATAAACACTTTGACCTCCACCTTTATTAGCACGAAGACTTTCTGTTGAATCTATTACATTTGGTGTCATCGCAAAATTTAAATTTCATAATTTGTTGAAAACACATTTCACAAAGAGTATTTTACTGTAAAAAAACCCTATATAAAAATTGCAATTAAATTTGCCCAACAGATATCTTTCAAAGGCTTTTTGAGGCTTATTATGAGCAAAAATCAAAACACAAAATAGGAAATGCACAAAATTTCGGCAGTCAAATATATCCGCAGTCAAAAGAGACGAATAGGCGAATAAGACCCGAGAGAACGACAATTGACAAATAAACACCTCGTAGCAGAAACAACGCACAGAGGTTGGTCTTCCCCTCCGTTCTAATCACCAGTTGTCAGGCTTGTACTCGTCGCTCAGTTGACGCAAGTGGTAGTCACTCGGTCAATTGGAGAAGAAATCGAAATGCAAGTCTATTTCCTGACAGGGGAAAAACAGAAATGTCTTTAAAAATGGAATTATATACGGAGAATTAACTGTCAGAATTCAAAAACTATTCAAACAATCACTTCAAAGGAGTCTGATGATGAATTAGTGGTGTAGTTCGAAACAGCTATCATTCCTACCAAAGTAACTGTGTGTACGAGTTGTTGTTAAGAGCTGTTCCCTCGAAAAACAACAATTCACAAACTGAAATTTGACATAATTTCCCAACAGAAATTGTCAGGGTTACTCCCAAACAAGCGAGAATCGTTGTTACTCCTCGCTTCCCCCACTCACAAATATCATAAATGCAAATCAGAAATGTCCTATCGTTCGTTCGGGTACAATTTTCGGTACTTTTTATAGTAGACTTTCCTCCGATTTCTAATATTTCATGAATGGTTGATGGAGTGCATTTGTGTCGTAATAAGATCCCTTTCAAATTATTCAACAAACACAGTTTATTAGAATGCCTTGATGCAAATAGATAGTCCAGAACCATTTGTAATTATACATTTTAGCAAAACTTTCATATTCTCTCCTGAAAAATGATTAAATTCGACTTTAGCGGTTTTTCCTTGTTGCAAAAGAAATATCACTATTACTTAGTCGGTATAGCAAGTGAATATTTGTAACTTTCTCTATTGAGTAGTAAGAGAAAGATAAAAATTTCGAACTCGAGATGTTAATCAATTCTGACATAACGGTGATAGACCAGCTCAAAAAAATGGGTCGCAAAATTCTGTCCGTCTTTCCCGAACAATAATTTATATTCGGTTTTCAGCTAAATAGTTAACCGATTGTATTTTTCAAACTTAATATTGCAATACTTGGTACTTTTTTGTCTGCCAAGTTTTACAAAAACCGATCCAACAATTTTAATCAAAATGCATACCAAAGATAATATCAGTATTCTAAATAAGATCCCGTACTTCGTTTTTTTTTCAAAAAATTCGAATAAATCCGTTTTTTTAATTAATTCTCAAAAACGACTACCCAAAAGCCGATCTCTGTTCATATATATTTTCATAACTTAATACCGTACTTCAGAATTCACATTACGTGGTTCTTACAAGGCATGTGGTTTGTTGATCTATGTGCTATCGCTTCTCTTATTTTCCTTCACTGCCTTTATTATAGGCTACAGTGCATTGACATGTGCATCCTATGGACTTCGGTTCATGCATACAACATAATATCACGGGTCCTTTCTCTAAGATTTCTAATTAATTATCTTGTTTATCGACAGCCCCCCTGCCAATATCGATATCGTTATAAGTTGTTGTTTCGTAAACCGTCGATGATGTTTTACATTCGAATTTCGAATTAAATTGATATAGTATACAGCGGACATGTTTATGTCGAGGACTTCATAAAATACTGTTGATGGTTAACGATCTCCTATTATACTGGATTCAGTAATTTGCATCTCAAAAACAAAATTCTCCCGAAATAAATATGTATTGTCCTTCAAGTATGCATATATTGTACCTATATCAAATGCAGCTCGCAACAAAATATGAGTAATGAATACATCCCATCCTAATTGCACGCCATGTGCGTTTGCACCAACGAAGAGAAATCATTTAAATGTTCGCTTACCTTTAATTGCGTTTCGCTAGAACTTGTGACCACAATGTTCCAACGATATACATATAATCATAATCACATTAACAAAAGGAAATAAATTCAAATTTCTGCATTAAAAACTCCTTCAGGTCTGTATCACCGAACACTCTACTTTCAGGATACTTCTTAAGCATCAGCAATCGAAAAGCTCCAGGGGCTGGCCGCAGCGAGGAACACACGCTTCGCCCTGCGCGCCATTCGGCACACAATAGAGCAGGCCAAATAGGGAAACAAAATCTCCAATTGGGAGCAAGAGAAAAACACCAACGGTGCTCGGAAGAGAACAAAAATGGAAATTTGAAGATGAAGAAGAACAAAACACAAAATTATACACAACGAATAAATGAATGAATGAGCGCTCAGAATGAATAATGAGATGGGATGGCATCATTACGCTGACGGATATGGGAACAAGGATAAACATTAATGCCGTGTTATGGAATATAATCGAATCAACCATCAGGCTCGTTAAGCTAACGAGCGCGCATCCACCTTAAATAACAAGGATTGGAAAATACCACCCCCGCGCAACAGAGCGCCCAGTTCCTCCTCTTATTCTATGACGCGCAATGGATCCGCGTATAAATTTCGCATTGTATAATGGTGGCGTATCCTTCGTCGACGAGCGTTTTATTTTTTCATTACAATTCAGCGTCAAGTTGTTTTTTTGTGCCTTCTTCCTCTTCGTTACTGGCTCGGTGGAGATGTTCGCATGAAAAAACGAGCGTACTAAACCTATATAGGTAGTCCTCTAGCCTCTACCAATCCAAAAGGGTTCTCAAATTCGTTTTGTATTAACTGAAGATGTCATCGTCGTCATAATCATCATCATCGTCGCATAATCGTCGCTGAAGGACTATTATTGATGTGATAGAGGACAGGAAAAAAAAAAAAAAATTCTGAAAATGAATAAGAGTGTTAGATCCATCAACATGCGCTTGTGGAGGAAGTCCAATTTTGAGTAAATAAGGACGATGAATGCTGCTGCCAGGGCGCCATCTAACTTGAGGCGAAATATCGTAATTAAACTGAATGACTTATTTCTCCGGGAAATTTCTTCCTCTTCCTCTGATACGGGAAAGGGTGCGGGGCTAAGCAAATGTAGCAGTACTGCAATTGGAATCAGATTTTAAGGGGAGTGCATTTATGCCGGTATTTATTGTATCTATAAGTCAAAGTTGTTGATACAGAGATCATAGAAAAACCAGTAAAATGAGATGTGCGATAGGGTTCCACGTTGGGCCCTATTCTATTCTACAACAAACTGTTGCGATTATTAAAAAAAATGTACTGAATATGTGAATGATATTGGAATCGTTGTAAAATATATAAGTTGGTACTTCAACTCTTCTGTGAAGATACTTAAAGAAGAATTTAGCGCTATCTTCAACTGGTGTCATGATAACGAATCAAAAATAGATGCATACGAAACAAAGGTGAAGCAGATACGTGTCAGCGTTGCCGCGAACAAAAAAGCTGTGAGAGCCATTTCGAAATTTTTTGGTGGCCATTTTACAAAAGTTGGGGCCAAATATTTTACATAAAAATCCTTCCTTGAAAATGAAACTACAATTTATTAATATTTGTATTTATACTTGTTATTTATTTAATGCATTAACCTTCTTATATTAAGCTTAAAAAAGAAATAAAAAAAAAAGAACTTAAAATTTGATATAATATTTTAAGGTACCTAATCACATATCATATTTTTAAATAGAGGATCACCAGTCAAATTGTTTATCTCGTTCAACTGAACCCACTATTTAATGATCGTCTTTATTTATTTGTTCTAAATAGTTTTGTAACTCTTCAGCCATTATATTTTCAGGGCAACTGAATAATTTTGAAAAAATTGCAGAGTTGTCAAATGATCAGAAATCAATCTAAAATTTATCACTTTTTTGCGTCAAATAATTAACATCTAAAATTTGAAAAGCTGTTAACAAAATGTTACATAAATTTAATCTCCTTTTTAACTGTTTACAAAGTTCTATATAATATTTTTGAAGGGATTTTGGGAAACTTTTGTTTTCCAAGACTCACTAGCACAATAAGTTTCGTTTGAATTTAAAATTTCAAACAGTTCATCAAATTCAAACCCGTAAAATATCTCATCAAGAGGTTTTGAACAGAATTTTTTGAATTGGACTTGACTAATATTACTTAAAGTCTTGAAGTAATCAGCTTTCAAAAAAGTCAAAATACTGGACATGATTGACGTGAGAAAAGTCAAAAACATTAAACGAGAAAAATGAATGAATTCACTTCTATTTTAATTATGATTATTTTTTGTTTGTGGTGGAAACACATTGTAGTGGCGATGATTTCTATTTGATGTATGATGTGATGCTAAATCTTCTAAAATTAGGATTTGAGGGCCTTTTCTAATTGGCCCGATCGGGCACTTTGTGGCAAAGCTGATACGTGCTCCTTCTAAAGGAGCGGAAACACAATAACTGCTCTCTCCTATCAGCCAACAATATACAAATTGAGTACCTATAGCTGAAAGCTCAAATACGTTGCAGTAAAAATCGACGAGCGTGAGCATACATCTTTGCAATGGCGTATCTCAAGCGATGCTCAGATCTCTATGTGCAAAGAAGGATGTATTAAGTATAACTCACTAGAGCGCATAAGATAGTTTTTATTTGTTATTCTGGCAAAATATCTGTCAGGTTTCAAGTATAAGAATCCCTATATAGTCTTCCTGAATGAATGACTGATCGATCTGTATAAATTTTTTGAATGGGATAAATCAGCGAAGAAATCGTGCGAAACATTATTTTTACACACGAACCAGCAATTTATTTAATTTTTGGTTGTTTGGTATACCCAAGTAACAATTTGATATCGGCAAGGTTTAAATATGTATATTTTGGAGGCAACAGCTTCGATAGAGCTTCTTTATTATTCTGTTAACCGACGTTGAGCGAAGGAATTGTTTCGAAAACAACTTCTGTAAGATCTTTACGAAGCATATACATACACACGCTTTATAGAGGGATATGAAATTAAGTCTCGTTAAGATCTCTATTAGACTTCTGAAAATTTGTAAGAAGATTTTTTGAAAGTTATTTGTTTCGATAAAGCTTGTGGTTCGTATCGCGGCTGTCAGAAATCCTGCTTAGAGCTTCTGACAGGAGGCATTACAGAAGCATTGAAATGTGATGTAGTCAAAAGCTTGCGATTGGAAGCTGTACAGAAGTACTTACTTACGGAGGCTTTATAAAGGCACAAAATAATTTCATATGAAGTGAATCACAGCTGTCTAAAGAAACCATAATTCAATGACTCGTGGGAAAATGACAAAACTTAACAAAACTTTTCACACTGAGAAAAATGTGTCAGTAATGTGATTTCAAATAAAATCTTTCCACTCATAAATAAATTAAACTTGCTGCTTACAACTTCGGCACTTTTATGATAACTCTAAATGTATCAAACAGTTCAGATTTACCAATGCAATACAGATTATGACGTATTGGACTACTAAGTAAGTATGCAAGTAAAATTTTTGTATATATTATAACGAGTACATAGATCGGCAGCTGAATGCTATCTGGTTCAATGACCATTTTTCAAAATGTTGGGAAATCGATTTTTAAAGTTCAGATTGAAAATTGTTGATTGGTATTAATTTTTGTTTAAAGCCTTGACAATTTGTTTTATAAACAAGTCGCAGAACTTGTTTTTATTTTATTTTGAATTATAATTATAAATTAAAATCTACGAGGAGGTCATTTTGGATATTGAACAAAGTTATAATGAAATGACAAGTTGGTACAATTTTTGGATATTGAACAGAAAAACTCAATATTTAACAACATTAACAACAGAAAAATAAATAAATATAAAGTTGATTATGTTATATAGACCAAAAAATAGTCTCACAGCCTTAATAATTAGATTCCCTTAATCAGTAGATTATCAGTGTCTCCACTAACTCACATCAAATGAGTTTTCATTTTTTTTTCCTCATTCATTCATTTCATTTTGTTCCAAGCAATGACAAAATCTATTTATATAAACTTTACAGATATTAGGTCAATGTACATGGAGGACTATAAGAACCACCCTTTAGTTAAAAAAAACTAGTGTCGGATGCATTAATTCAATAAAAAAAAATGTATACTCTTATGATAAATACAATTGTTGTGGGGTGATTGAGATTATATAAGCTTTTAACGTTATACTTGTAAATGTAGTGCATAAGATAAATAAAATAAAGCTGCATTTTTGTTAAGTAAAAGCTAAAAGTTGCACTCTATAATTATTTTTATTAAGTTGTTTATTTCATTGAAGTCAAATCTGAAGAGACACTTTTTAATTTATCTGTTGAAAGAAAATATTTTTTGTATGCTTCGAAGTTCGAAAGGCAACCTGTTAAATATTCTGGGTACTATCGAAGTGTAAAAAGGTAAAAACCGATGAGAATTGTGAGGTGGAATAATAGCAAGACATCGTTCAGTGCTGCGAGGTCCATAGGTAGTTAAATTCTGATTTAATAAGTTTCCACTTCTTAAGTAAAATATTCTTAAGACTTTATAAAAATAAAGATGTTTCAGCGGAAGTATTTTTGATTTGCAGAACAAACAAAAACTAGTATCACGGCGTTATCTTTCCATACCTATATATCTTAGTATATTTTTCTGAGATACGATTAGAGGTTGTAAACTATTACTGTAAGCACCACCCCAACATACGAGCCCATATTGTAACTTAGATTGTACCAAACTGTAATAAATTGTTTCTAAAAGTTTCTGGGAGCATAGTTTCCTTAGGTGATACATAATATATATGGCTTTTAGGAGATATTTTTTTAGTAAGGAAGTGTGTATACACCAGTTCATATTGTTGTCCATAAGTGAACCCAGATATTTAAAAGCAGTAACATTTTCAATGGAAAAACATTTTGAAGAGCAGGTCAGGCTTTTCGAATTAGTGTTTATTTGACCGTTAATTTCAACAAAATTACTATTACTAAGACACATTTTTTTTGCAATCAAAACTATGAACGATACAAGTAGGGGAGTGCCTGTCTAGTGATGGTAAGTTAAAAAACATGATTTTCGTTTTATCACTAATAACTAACTTGTGCATACCGAAATCCAAACCAATTATCCAAATCATGGTTAACATCAGCAATCAGATCCAGTACAGACACATTTGAATATAAGCACCCAATATCATCCGCAAAACCAGTTTGATTACACTTTAATTGTTGGTTAAAGATAGAATTTATAAAGATTATAACTATTAGAAGACCAAGAACTGAGCCCTGTGGAACTCTGATCCCAATGTCTCGATTTTCACTAAAAGAATTCCAATCTCAACCATTTGCTTCCTATATGAAGCGAACCAATTAAGAATAAAGCCCCTGTTAATTTGCCCTTAATCTTCTTGTCGAAAATATTTATTCATAAACATAATTTTGCTTTGGAGTATCTATGGAGTAACTATTTTAAAAATCTGGCAGTACTCGCACATTTCAGTGCCACTTTTGGGTATGGACATCTGATATTAGTTAAAACATGGAAAACATTTTAACAGTAGCGAAATCATTAAGAGCAAAATGAGTAAATAAATATGAATCAGATAGTTTTGGTCATAATAGCCGGTTGTGTGAAAAGGAAAGCGTACAGGATTTTTTTTTAAATGTTTGTCTTTGCTAAATCTATAATTGTTTTCGCATTCACTTTCGTATTATAATATGTATCGAGTTTAATTGCTCAACTAACAAAACTTATTCAAACTTTACAAAATATATTCATATTTTTTGAAATAAACAGGGAAAACAAAAGTTTGGTGTTTTAGGTAAATAGATTTGTTTGATTTATTGTTTCACATTGACAATGTTCACCGCTTTTTTTTAGCTAGACTGTTGATTTTAAAAAATATGCCTTTGAGAAAACGGTCAAATCTCTTTTATTGGAAATAACACAGTCTCACGCCGCGTAAGAAGTTGCGGGCACAGCTAGTTGTAAAATATATATATTTTCTTAAATGTACTAACTGTTGGAGAATGAATTCATTTAATCTATATCATTTGCAATTAAAATTTGCTCATGTTATTTTTTTTTTTTCATTTAATTCATTAATTTCATAATTCATTTAAATGTGTTCCATTTTACTATAGTTGATAATCTACCCTATAATTTTTCTTGCCTACATGATCGTTCTTTATCAAGTAACAGTTAGTAAAAAAGCTCGTTTATGCAATTGTACTTTGGCATACCTATTATGTATTATGTATTAGTCACGTTAGCTGTTATTCTCTTATAATTGGTTCTCTCAAAGTGTTATACAGAAACAGAACGCGCTTCAACAGCGCCCCGAGATGCCTGCAGATGTATGTTTGCTCTGCACTTAAATTGCTGCAAATTGTAGTCTTCTGGAAATATATCCCCAGGAAGCGAGTTCCAAAGTTTGCTTGTCCTGTAACAGAAACATTCTAATTCCTTGGATTCCGCTTATTCAGAAAGATTTGCCATTCGTTTTTAAGCGTATCAATTTTCCGTTTCGCTATGACAATTAATAAGTCTCAAGGACTATCGCTGGAATTTTGTGGAATCAATATTGAATTCCCATGTTTCTCCTAAAGTTAAATGTATGAACTTCTGCTTTATACATCGTGTATCGTAAAGGACATGTGCATTGTGCATGCTCAGCATTATTATTATTTTCATTATATTAACGAATATGGGCGAAACAAAGTTCGCCGGGTCAGCTAGTTTTACATATAAATCCAAATTATTTGTTTAGCCTGTAAGTTTATATTAAGTGGAGAAGAGTGATATGTATTATAGTATTCGGATCAATACTTTTGCACCCTACTGTTCAAAGTGTATATACTCCGAATCTTATGAGGAACAGCTTAGCATAAGTTTAGTATATAAGAGGAATGAATAAAGTGTTTAGTCGTAAACTGAGCTCGAGGCGTTTCACTTGGCCGCGTTGAATACGTACATATTAGCAGTAACCGTAGTAAATGTCACAGTTTTTCATCCTTTTTTTTTGCCCGGCCCATCCCACCGCACTTCCTGGATGGCGTTGATACCTGCTTTGTAGCAGTCTAGTGTCTCCGCTAGTTGTTCGGCTGCACGCAGTCTGTTCAGAGTTCAAACATTCTACGTGCAGATCCGAACGTCATTGTCCTTTTTTCGTCTTGCAGGGTCGTCAACAGTGAATCCGTCCTTATCCGAGGCTAGGTATTGGTTGCTTCGCAGCATAGGTTTTTACCGTGGTAGGGTAGCTAACCCCACGCACAACCCCCAACCTGGAGGACCAGGCCCTTTCTGCGACCCTTTGGGCAACAGGAGCCGGAATAGTCCGGAATCAGTAATCCCCTGCGGGGATGTGAGAGCTACCTTTGACCCAGTAAGGACTCTTCCTTATCAACCGACTGCCACACAACATTTATCAAGTTATTTTTATATATATAGATAGATAAATAGAAGAAGAAGATCTAAATGCAAACAAGAATTCTAAAAATAGAAAAAGGTTGAATTGCATTGCGTTTTGGAAACTATTTAATTAAATATCCTAGCAAATTATAGCCTACTGCTGATAAATGTGAGATGCTTTTTTGTGAAGCAATATAGCAGTATAGCTTACCGCGGGTATAAATTGCCTTTTAGAAGAAAAAGTTGTATTTTCTGTAAGGTCTTTCTAAGCTGTTTAAATACCTATATACATGTAGGTATAAAAGTTCGCCAGATATGTGTTTCCATTAGAACAAATCATTTATTTTACTTTTAAATCAAGTTAATTCTGTGAACACAGTTTGAATAAATTGCTTTCAATCTCAACATTTTAGAAAAAAAAGTAAGGTAGCTATCACATTTTACTCTGATAAAAATATAAAAAAAAAACAGATTTAACACATTTTGTTTGGTGGAATAATGCTAATACTAACAACTTTAAAGAGTGTAAATTGTTTCACAGTTTCCAAACATTTATACGATTTTGAGGACAGTGCCTCTCGGTTTCTAATGATTTGCATCACGGCGGAGCATTTTGAAAAAAAAAAAAAAAAAAAAAAAAAAATCTGTATACCTGCTATGTACTATGAATCTTAGGACGAATGGAATGCTCCCACAATTTTATACTGAGTAGCTATAGGTATACGAACGACTCAATTGAGAAGCTCTTTCACAATAGGTAGCGCAGTTGAAGAAACCTTTAATGACATATTTTTCTTAAAATATGTCATATATGAATATGACTAAAAATGGTTAGCAAATTGTAGCAACCAATATTTTCTTATGAGGTAAAAATGTCGAATAGCAATTACTTGATATACAAATAACTGTACCCACAAATCACTTCATACTCAACACAACACGCAACTTATCAGAAATTTTGGAGCTAACACTAAATACAAAAAAAAAAAAAAAAAAAAAAAATTCACGTCCAAAATTCTTGATGTCGCTGTCATTTAAAGCACGTTGTTGACATGTTTGGCGGAACTGTGGCGCTTGTGATTAGAGAGTAATTGAAAGTATGTCACCTTATCGTGTAGGTCATCTTAAGTATAATTCCACTAATCTGTGCTTTTCCTGGGATCGAACCTGTGACCCCTCGCTCTGTAGTCTAGCACACTAGAAACGCACAAGATGAATGCGTTTTTCATTGAAGATTCAAAAGAATTGCACACAAAATGCAAAACTTCCCTTTCCAACAAAATTCGTTTGTCCATTTTTTGAACATAGCGGTAGACACCCTGTCAGCTTTGTTTTTAGTTATGCTAACTTATAATTGTTTTCTACAAGTAATTATGGTTCTTTTTACTAACGAATCAAAATATGTCATTCCACACTTGATTGCATATTTTCAGATCAACTTCTAATAATAGGAACTTCTTTGGCACAGTGGCGTAGCAAGGGGGGGCAAGGGGGGGCAAGGGGGGCATAGGCCCCGGGCGGCACTTTGCCAAGGGCGGCAATTTGGAGCGGTTAAATTCTCTTTAATTTGTAAAAAATTATAAAATTGACAAAACGGACACTGCTTCACAGTAAGTAATCAGACATTCCTTGTGTTGCTTAACAACAAAATCCAATGAGCGCTGCTCCCTAGTATGCAACTACATTTTTTCAGAAATTTTAAACACAAATTAAACACTTCGAAAATACCCCTTTTGAGGCTTTTAGTAAGCGATGTTTTGCTGGAAACTGGAGTTAGTGCGAAATGCGAATACGTAATAATTGTAGTTTTGCTTTTGTTGGTATTAGAGGTATCTAATATAATTAGTTCAGAAACTCTCTCTACACACTCACACCCACACACACACGGAAGAGAATTGAACGGTAATAAGTGACTTCATAACAACTCTAGAAAATGAGCTGCGGAGAATAGAAAGGCTAGGAAAGCAACAGAAGCAGCAGAAGCCTCAGCAGCAGGTGAAACAGGATAAATAGCTTGATTTGCTAACCAGCCCCGCGAAGTAATACCTGACGGCAGTTCCGCGGGGAGAGTGGTAAAAGGACGTAGTATGGTGTGGATTAGTACGTAGGCGCACTCCTGCCATCGATTATTCTGGTTTGCGAATCGTGCATGTTGGTAGCACGGGCCACCGCATCTTTAGAAGATTACCACATCCATTGGCGCAAAAAAAAAAAAAAAAAATACTTCAAGACCTCTGAGTTTAAAGGAGTTCTGGGCGAACCATTAGCATCGATCACTCGGTTTTGCAAATCGTGCATGCTAGTAGCACTCGGGTTACTAGTATCTATGAAGATAACACATCCTTGGCGCAACCAAAAAAAAAGGTATACTTTTCTATTGTGTTTTATTTTGCTCAAAAAAGTGAATTGTTGGAATTATTTTATGCTGCATATTCAAAATGATTGAAAAAAAGAAGAAGTTGGCAATATTTGCAAAAATTAAGTTTTGCCTTGCTGCTATTGCATTTATAATGGAAGTGCTGAGTTATAATGAACACAGATCGGCTTTTGGGTAGCCATTTTTGAGAAATAATTTAAAAATTGATTTGTTAGAATTTTTTGACGAAATCTAAGTACGGGGTCTTATTTGAAATATGGATATTATCTTTAATATGCATTTTGGTCAAAATCTTTAGACCGGTTTTTGTAATTACGCAGACAAAACCGTACCAAATTTTGCAATGTTTAGTTTAAAAAATACTATTGCTTAACTATATAGCTGAAAACTGACTGCCTCAGAGTTATTTTTCGGGATGTAAGTACAACTCGGTTTTTAGAGTTTTATCTAAATTAAAATTAGGGTTCTCGAGGTATAAGCAGTTTTCAAAATTAGCGTTTTCGGTGATTCATTTTGGTCAACATTTTTATCGCCGTTTCCCTTGAAAACTAAAGAAAACCAAATTTTCAAAAATCTATTGTACGATAATATAGAAAAAAAAAAAAAAAAAAACTGAGCCTGCCATTCAATTAGAAATGACAATATTACCTTAGGAATTAATTTTTGTTTTCGAGATATTTCGAATTTTCAGAAGTACCGTTATTCGATTTCAGCAAATTTACCAAGTTTACAAATGTCTTTTTAGTGTATGAAAAAATTACGGGGGGCGGCATAAATTGTGTCTGCCCCGGGCGGCTCCAACCCACGCTACGCCACTGCTTTGGCAAGTATGTATGTGAGTTCAGAAAATTCATTAAAAACCGCTGATGGCCTAAATTTAGTTTACCCATCTATACCTACCAATGAACATACCGAGTTTTTTTTCTAATGCTTCTAACTTTCTAAATGATAAGCTACAAATGAAAATAAATTCACTACAAACAATTACAAACGAATGTCTATCGAACTGCGTTTCACGTTTTTCATTCTAGAAAAAGTGCGGGCTAACTTCACGTAGATTCTCATCTCGTCTAATTTCCACATCATTAGATATATTTCAAATCAGAAATTATCTAAACGTAGCTAGATATATATTTCATCAGTTTCGCTGTTTCAATTGCTTTGCATTATTATCCTTGGTTGATATACCTACCTAGCTGAACTTCATCCATATCAACTCTTATCCACCCTCGCATATCCATTCACTAACAGCACAGAAGTCTCAACCGGAATTTGAATATAAAAGGATATGCATAATTTTCCTCTTCGCAGAAATGTTTTTTTTTTATTCCGGCTCTTTCCCTTCTTGTTACCTCCTGATTTTTAATGGCGGTCTGATTTCCATTTTTTCACATCTTCCACTCAAGCAATAATCATTATTTCGATGGCACATAGGTAGAACTGTGTGTACCTTCCTTAAACGCGCCACTTCCCCTAAATCCGCACTACCACCAGCACTGCTTCCATCATCGCCATCACGATCGTCCTCATCATCATCAAATCATCGTTCAGCGCAATTATACTCATTATTATCCGTGCAAACGAATACATCTCATACGTGTCGAGTACACACACATAAATTGAGCCGGGTGCATATCCTTTTGTTTGTTAGTCCTTATACATCATAGCTTCCGCATAATTTCTGATTTCACTTTTTTATTCTTTGCTTTCATCCCCGGTCTCGTACCTTGCAAGCCATTGCTGTGCAAATAAAATCCAATGCCATCCTTGGTTGGTGTTGGTAGGAGAAAAAAAATATAAAAACGGAAGGGGAGAGGCGGAATGTTAAATTAGGACGTACCAGAGAAAAAACTACCACCATTCGTTTCTCGGCATGGCATCTCTTTCCTTCAATTGGTTGTGTCCTTTTCCATAGCACGGCATAGTCGGCGCATCACCTGAAGAGACAGAACTGCCCTGTTGTTTTTTTTTCTTCTGCTCTATGGCAAAAAAAAATTACTATCTCCATTGCTAGGTTCGCATGCCCCTCCCATATCCCATATTCTCTTCCTATCAGGAAGAAAAGAGACGAAAAGAAGTATCGTGCTACCCTGTTTTCAACGTTTGTGCTCCTTTCTCATCAACGACTGGATTAAGGATTTTTTCCTTTGGCAAACTAATAAGGAAAGTTTTCATTTGAGACTAAATAGCAAGGAAATCAATTTTTTTCTTTTCGTAAGGATCCTTGCTCTCTGAAGAAAGTCTTTTCTTTCTTCGAGATGATTGTTTTGAGGTTTTCTTGCCTATTGGCTGGATTTATCTGTCAAGAGCTTTGTCTGAAATTCGTAATTAGTGCGATATGGGTCCTTCTTTGTCCTTTTCTTCTTTGCCCAACCCGTTGCCTATGGGGAGACAGCTCATTACGAAAGTGTTTTTTTTTTTTGCTTGCTTTCTTGGAAATTGGGGATTAAAACTCATTTTGACTTAAGGCATTCTGGCGCGGGTAAGACAATAATTAAATTTGGAAGTGCATACTGCATACCTATAATTTTGTATATTATAGCAAAGTGCTAGGTAGGGTAAGATGGAGGTCACTGTCCAATATTTAAAATTACGATTTACCTAGTTTAAGTCTTAGTTTACTTATTTACGAAACACTACCGTTTTTATTTGTGCGCATTTTTATTAGGCAACTACATGACCGCCGCCCGTCAACGTGTCAAATAAAGTTGTGTAGGTATACGTAATAAAAAAAGGGTACCTATCTCATTTTTAATCAAAGGTAGAAAGTTATAATACTTTGCCGCGATGGATATGCTACAAATGTCAATTACTGCAAATTAGTTATTACATACATTTTTTAATGTCCCAGTTATACGCGATCTAATTTATACTTATAGGTATATCTAAATCTAAATTGAGGCACTAAAAAAAGATTATTTTTATTGATGTAACGTCGCCTGAGAATTGCTTTGTCCCATTTTAGTTAGAAATTGATTCTACTTTAATATATTATGCTCTTTTCAAATCTGTTATCCGTTTTCCGCTGAGCTTTATCAATGCTTAGATTGCATCGACTTTGTCCTATATCCACCCAAATCAACGGTTTGTAAAATTGGTTTGTACTATTAACTATCTTTTGGCGTTTGGAACAAACTTTGCTTTGGAATTGTTTTGTTTTACTTCCATATCAAAGCTACGTGTGACAAAGTAAATAAAATAAAATTAAGACCTGGCTTGTCGCACATGCATTTGCATTAAATAAATCCAAATGGTTATGGTACACTGCTCGCAGTTAAATGATTAGTATTGGTTTGTACCACCTCCGTCCTCCAATTAATACAACGATTCAGATATACCTACTCGTAGAGCCAGTCGTTCGTTGACTTCAAATTTCATTTTGCTCTTTTCAAAAGGTAAAGATTGCAGGCATTCTCCAAGCACGTCAAACACAGAAATATGTATTCTGAATCAGATGCTGAGTGCTGAGAAATATGTAATGTGATTTCACTAATTCTTCAGGTATGTTATTTTTTATCCTATAGAGTAAACCCAGGTATCAGGACGTCGGTAAGCCAGTAACCTGGTTCATACACAAAATATTCGAAAACAAATTACACAAAGCATTGCATCTCTGCACAATCTTCCAACAAAAAAAAAAAAAGAAAAGAAAAGTGCACGCAACTATTGTGCCGGTTTTTAACATCGAGTTTTTTACATGGTTTCTTACATGTAAAAAAAGTTTTAAAAAACTGGAAAAAATCTGTGTATGTATGTCTCATACGAGGGATATCTTGAAAAGAATGGTATGTAAAGCGTTTAAAAAGGATGTGGTGTAGTGTTTTACCTCAAAAACATTTCCAATTAATTAATACAAAGCTTCAAAGAAATTAAATAGGTATTTATTTATTACAAATCAAGAAGTTAGGTAGCAAAATAAAACAAATCAATCCATAAATATAAAATGTGTAAGTCAAACTTCATGCGAAATGCCGTTGCTTTTTTTCCGATTTAAGTAACGTAAATTCGAGTTCATTAAAATTTGTTGTGTTTGGTCGTGGCATTTTAATTAATACTAGTTTCGCTTGTGGTCGAAAATCACCCATACCTTTTATAAGGATGTTGTTCGCAGCAGCAACAAAAATAACTATGTATTTGAGTTCAGCCAAAAGCGCTTGAAAGCAATCTCTTAAAATACATAATGTAAAATGAAATGTGAAAAGCGTAAAATTGTTTTAAGATAACACTCTCATTGTTACGCTTTCTATGTAAAAAAAAAATGAAACGTAAGCTGAAGAACTGTTTAAAATCACTTTTGTCGCGATCACAGACTAAAATAAAGATCATTCTTCGTTCGCTTTTTTTTCTTTGCTTGTTAGGTATGGTAGGTACAAACCATCAGTACCTCGTCGAAACAGATGTATCTAGTAGTACTATAAAACGTAACACAATTTTCGATAATTATGGTGTTTTTTTTTATAAGCAAAAGAGAGACATCAATAGGAAATATACAAAAATACTCCCCTTTAAAAATAGTTTTACTCATGTCTAAAATTCTTACATGTCACATGTCACAACGAAAATGTAGGGCAAAAAAGTTATATCGAAAAATGTTCGTTTCCATAGTACTTCATTCAAAAAGGCTCTGCGAAATAAGGCCCCAAAAAATTACACAGGAAACAACAACAACGATTTTTATGGAATTTGGGGTGTTATTTCCTTTTTTGGGGCCTTATTTCTTAATGAAAATTGGGGTCTTATTTCATTATGAAATAAGACCCCAAAAGAAGAAATGAAATAAGTCCCCAAAGTTATTTTTTCATTATTAATTGTTACCCTTCCGATATGGAATGCGTTTGGGGGGCATGCTGCCCCCCTGCAACCCCCCTGCTTGGGTTTACTGTTAGATTGTGGGGTGGGTGCGAGGTTGAGTTTATAAAAAGTTGTTTTAATCTAAACTAGTTTATCCAATATCAACAATATTAAATGAAAAACCGTCGAGTCGTCAACACCTCTTTGTTATGATGCCCCTGAATTACAATAAAGTAGGTAAACAATTGTTTACTTTTAGGGGTACGCAAATTGCGTCGAAAAAAGGTTATAATCTAAGATGATAAGGTATATTTGAATACCCATAGTGGAATTTGGCGGCGACAATTTGAATGCCACCAATTCAATTAACTGGTAAGCATTTTTTATGGGGAATTATTAACTTAATTTTACCAGTTTAATGGCGACATAATACTCAAGATTTGTTGTTTGTGCACATCTATGGCACAGAACCTTTCGAATGATTTAAGTTTCATTCTACTTATTTCATAATAAATATTAAAAACGTGTACGGAAACTTCGGATGTTCAAGAATTAATATAATGCGAATTGGGCATAATGCCCCTGAATTAATTTCTTACAATTTCTTACTTTTAGGGGCAGATAAACTGCATTCCTTTGTGGGTAAATGATTCTCTCCAACGGTTTCTATAAACGAAAGAAGCGACATCTAGATATCGAAAAAATATTTAAATGAGCTGTTCCATCGGAAACAGGTTCTAATTTACGATGATTTATATTAGAATAGGTACGTTACTATGGTAACTTATGGCGGCGACAAATTGATTATATGGGGAATTCATAACTTAATTTCACCAGGCTAAATGGCGACATATACCCACGATTTCGGGCTTGTGCACGTCTACGGCACAGTACCTTTAAAATAACATAAGTTTCATTCTCCTCATTTCATATTAAATACTAAAAAAGCATACGGAAAGCTCGGATGTTCACGTATTAATATAATGATGATATTATTACCTAAAATTACAGTTGTTTGTGAATTAAACAAAAAAATAAATAAACGTGTTCAGTGTTCACTCAACAAAAACTTGCCGCAAAATGACTATCTGTCAAAATAAATGCATGGTTTATACATGTTCTACATTTTATACATTTGTTACATTTTTTACACGTTATTTATCATACCATTTACCATATTTTACGTAAAAAAATGTTTTTGTACACAAAATCGCCCAACAGTGAGCACAACTGGATGTTGTGTGAGTTTTTTTCATTTTTGGAACGAATGGAAGGCAGTGTTACCTTTCGGGACGCCTTAGAGTCATTTTGACTCCTTTTAGAGCGCCTGGACTCCGGACTCATCTTTTTGAAAATTAGTGAATTCGGACTCCTTTTTAAAAATGTAGGATATTTTCGCTATAATTCAAAATTGTTCAGTGTATTTAGTTGAATTCGAAAGAATTTGGTTTTACCTGAATTTGAATTGAATTGAACACATTGTTCATTTAAAAAGAAAAGAAAATATTGAAATCGGAATGGGACTCCTTATTTCATCTAGGACTCTTTTTTGGACTCTTTCTGAACATTTTCAGAGGTAACACTGATGGAAGGGATCTACAATTTAATGCCGACTCCAAACGGCTAATTGAGAAGCTTCAAAACAGTTATACTCTCGGATGTTTGTCAGATGTCATCGGATAACAATGTGAGTTTTTAGTTGAACCTCTCAGAAACAGACAATTGTCGCCAGTTCTGGTAAGAGAGTTGTAAGCGCCTACTACACTTTATAAGCCCTTGACTGGAATATATTAATGACACTGCCTTAAGTTGTCTATGAACTGTGAAGGAAGTATTGTTCGTGATAGTTCGATATCATTACATGTAAATATATATATATATATGTATATGCAAGAATTCAGAGATTTGTTTTTGAATTTGAATTAGCAATTTTAAACTGAATATCACGTGATGAAGTGGGATCTTCTGATTGTGTAAACTGCAATTGCATTCTGAATGGCTGTTGGAATTTGAATTTTAAGGTGCAGTATTGAGTTTTAAAAATATATATGAACGGAGATCGGCTTTTGGGTAGTCATTTTTGAGATATAATTAAAAAGATGATTTATTCGAATTTTTCGAGAAAAACTAAGTACGACATCTAATTAAGAATACTGATATTATCTTTAGTATGCATTTTTATCAAAATCATTAGAGCGGTTTTTGTAAAATTTGGCGACAAGACAGTATCTACCAAATATTGCAAATTTGAAAAATACTATCGGTTAACTATTTAGCTGATACCGATTATAAGTTGTTGTTCGAGATGTAATCATTACTTGGTTTTTAGCGTTTAAAATTAGCGTTTTGGGTGATTTGAATTGAAAATTAAGGACGCGATAATTTTGAGAACGCCAATTTTACTCTTAGTTTGAATTTTGGTTAAAATCGTTATTGCTGCTTTCAGAAAAACTAAGAAACTTTTCTTTTAAATCCCTTTTTTCAAAAATGTATTTTAAGATAATACAGAGAAAAACTGAGTTTGCCATTAAGTTAGATGACCACATTACCCTATAAATGAATTTGTGTTACAATCGTATGGACGTATGGTTTTCTAGATACATATGTCCAAATTTCAAAAGTACCGTTATTCGAAAACTGGGTATGCAGTCATGGTAACCTCACCCACATAAATTTAAATATCAATCTTAGTTGAAATCGTTAGAGCCGGTTTCGAACAAATCAAACTGGTACGGAAATGTTAAATGGGAAATACCATTAATATTGAGGGCCCCGAACTGTAGGCCCATAAACTCCAAATCCGAAGTTTGAACGAAATACGGGTCAGGCTGTAGGCCTGTGGAAGGACTAGCAAGCAGATGGACAGAATTTTGTGACCCACTTTTTTGAGTTCGTCCATCATCGTAATGTTAGAATTGATTAACATTTCGAGTTCGACATTTTGTACGAATAAAATACCAATTTTTTCTCACTATATACGGGAGGAAGTTAAAAATGTGCAGTTTGAGAATCTAAAATGTTTAATGTTTTTAAAAGCTCAGATTTAAAAAATAAACCACTCTTTTCTTGTTCTGACGTATTTTATTGAATTTCGCTTTCAAATAATCACAAACGAGGATAGTCGTAATATCTTGATCTCACTTTGCCATTGTATAATATAATAGGGTTTTAATCCCCAAAACTACTATCTACGTTTGCCCCTGAGCAAATAGATTTTATATCAAACAGCAAATTCAGTTGACTTTCTGTATTTTTATTTACCAACTTTAGAGAACATTTTCCTTGCAGGATATTACCAGAAAATTCCGGGCACACTTAGAGCCATTAAATGAAACCCCCTCCAGCGTAAATGTCAACTCAATTTCACTATCGTAATCGAAAAATTGCATTACAGAACAAATACCAATCCGAGTGCAATGAAAATACACTTTCCGGCAGTTCTGTAATCATTTCAATGAGTTTGAGTTCTTCCATCCCCAACGTGCTCCAAACTTTTTACATCAATTCCTTCTGCAGCAATATCACACCAGACGAATGTCGAGTGTGCATGTGCAATTGAAGGATTTTCTTGGTTCAGCGCTTTGACAAAACTACTCGAAAGGAAATAGAAATATTCCATTTTGAGTGTGTGAACTGCACAAGATGTTCTTCTTTGTGCAAATGAAAAATTGTTGTATTGATTGAATCTCCATATAATAACATTGCTCAAATGTGTTTCGACGTCAGCAAAGCTATAAATTTAAAATTGAGACTAAAATCACAGAAAAACGAAAAGGAAGTTTTACTTTCCATTTGCAAAGAAAATGTAAAAATAAACATTTTTCCTATTTTTTACACACAACTATCGAACGACCAGTAGTTCTCTAAGTTCTATATTCTAACGAAATTTATGATGTTTTCTAGCTGACCCGGCGGACTCTGTTCCGCCCAAATTCGTTAATGTACCTAATGAAAATAATATTTCCGAGCATGCACAATGCAAATGCACATGCTACTCAAATTCTTTCGTGTCAGTCAACCGTCCGCTTTTTCACTAAAATCCTTTACGGCACACGATGTATAAAGCGCCTCATACAATTGACATTATGAGAAACATCGGAATTCATGATTGATTCCACAAAATTCCAGCGATTGTCCTTGCGTTGCAACTTAGTTGTTGTCTGTCATAGCGAAACGGGAACTTTATACGCTCAAATACGAATGGCAAATCGTTCTGATGAGCGGAATCCGCGGAATTAGAATTTTGCCTTTGAATTTTCCACTCAAAATCGTCGCTTGCATTGATTTGAAATTCTTCACAATCAAATCAAACGTGATCCAAAAATTTCGTTGGATTGAGGTTGCGCAACACAATTATAACTGAGCCGACTTTCAATTTCGAATTGTGTAGAAGTAAGCCCGACACATAATAATTTTAAAATGAATCATTTTTACTAATTTTTATTGTGTTGGGAGTGACACTTTCCGTTTTTCTATGCAATCTATTTTTTTTTTTTTAAAGTTCGGTTCTCCATACAAAGTTCTATCCCCAATCCCATCCCCTTAAACTTTTATTTTCACGATAAAAAGTAGCATATTATGTCCTTCTTTGGGCCAATACGAATCCATCAAGCATGATCCATTCCTGAGTTATGAGTGCATATACGGACGTGAGTCCGTTTTGCCCGTTCTTTTCGTATTAAATCTTGATTTCGCCTCATGTTTAATAATAATTTCAATTATACAACTTTAGAAATAGCGTTTGAATTTTCTTTTTCTTTTTTAATTGGGAGGTACTGCAACCAGTATCTTATCTTTCAAGCTTCAACCAACCGTACACACCAATTTCATTAAAATCGGTGGAGTGGTTTCGGAGGTCGACAACAGTATCCGATAGACCGTCAGCTCCCGCGCAAAAATAAATAATATAGAGTGGATATACATAATTATGTAGGTACCTATAAATTATATAAATGTGTTATTATTTGTATATGTAATTTATCTTGCTCGTTAAGTTGTTCATGTTGTTCAGAGGAATGACCTGAGGTGAGGGTGATCTGGCCATACATTCTCTTTGAATTCGATTTTGATTTTCTCGCTCTTCTTGTGATTGATTTTGCCTTTCATTTTATCTATTTAGCGTTCACTTCTTCGCTGACGTTTTGACATTTTTGAAATAAACTCAAATAAAACAATGCTATTATAACTAATCAATTTGCCTTATCTTCAATTTTGAAAACAAATTGAAGGTACCAGTGTAGGAACCACTTTTTCAAAATGTTGGGAAAACTGAAAAAACTGACTGAATATTCGAAAACATTTTTTTGACGAAACAAAAATTGGTTTCTCAAAAAAAAAAAAAAAAAAAAAAAAAACAAACTATTTTACAGTATACAAACACATTTTTTTTGTCACGCTTTTTGTAAAAAAAAATTGTCAAATCTTCCATATCAGCCATATCAGCCTGATTAATATATTTTTGCGCCAAGACCATCACGTCGTCGTACTTTTTGGAGTTTAATAAAAGACTGTTTGAGTATAGCAGATCGCCTTAAAATACCTATCATTAGCCGTATTTTATTATCAGCGTGATCTGATCCGGATCAGATCACGATAATAAAACAATACGGATCATTGAAGAATTTTATTTTTAAGTTGTGGCTACAGTTGCTATGAGTATGGCAAACCTCATTTTGCCACCGGGCCATATTGCAAGCATTCGGTGCAACGTGAAGACAAACTTCATACTGCCACCAGCCATATTGCAAACATTCGGTGCAGCGTGACGTCACAACATGATTTCAATGGACATGACATTTCACTTGCTTGTCCAAGGTGTTGCCATTTGAGTCAAATTTGAGTAGTTTTGATTTTCGATAGTGTTTTTTAAAAACTAATTTAAAATTTTATGTTGAAATATGCAACAAATAAACAATATTTCGCGGCTGGTGCATATTTGGGTTTTTCTTGGCTTATTAATGTGTATCCAAACCAGCGAAAGATTTGTTCAGAAACATTTTTTTGTCAAACATTTCGGAAATGTTTTTGCCGTTAAAAACGTCGATGAAGTATTTATTAAATATTTATGAAAATGTTTTTAATTGTTATCATGGCCAGGGGCTCGAAAACAACAACACCGCTTCCGTTATACTTTATACGGTGCGTTTTGTTTTTAAAAGGAAATGGTTTACAATCAGTTCGAAATGTAGGTAATGAAAATCTTACCGCAGTTTGCACTTCTCGTCGGTAATTGGAATTCTAAGACGAAGTAAATGACAGCGGTTTAAACACGGAAACCCAAATGAACAAACTGAAGTTAATTACGAAAAAATCGACGAAAATTGTTGCAATTACATTATTTCTTTGTACTATTTTGTGATAAAAAAGAAATGTGTTTCCCAATAATCAGCTATGAAAATAATTTAAATTTATACAGCCTGCTAGTTTCCATTTTTCATTATTCCAAGATTTTTTGGAAATTCGTATTTTATGATAAAAGAAGACAACAAAAAACAACTCTCACCTTTCTACAGGAAAACTTGTGAAACAATAATTATTTACGATTGAGAAAATGCGAAATATTTCATAAACATTTTTTTGTCAATAAATGGTTATGAAACATTTACTTAAATGTTAATGAAATATTTTGCTCGAAATAGGGACGGGAAGTTTATTCGCATGTGAAAAATATGCTTTTTGATTGCTTGTTCTGAATGGTGTTGAATATTTTAGTCTGGCAACTTGTGGCTTGGCTATCGTTTACAGGCACACCAACATATAAAAATGAAACAAACAGCGCCAAACAACGCAGCGAGAAATAGTAGAAATAATTTTCAGATCATCATTCATGATCTCGATGAGAAGCAGGATCATGTGCTGTTGTTGTAATTGCATGTAAAGCGATGATCTATATAGATCATGGCTGATAATAAAATACGGCTATTGTGTCATCATTTTCGCTGGAAATTTCGTCCGCATAATCAGAATCGTTGCCTTTTAATGCAATATTATACGTTTGCAAAAACCAAATTACACTAAGCCTTGAACATCAAAAGATACCAATGTACGATTATGTGTACCGTTACCTTCATGGTAGGACCGTAGGACAGATTTTAGTGTGCCCACTTCAAATGATTTTCTGGTTTTGCCCATATTCCTTACGACTTTTCTATGTACAGAGGTGTCTGCATGAGAAAAGTCAATACGCACACATACTAAAATTTGCCCCGACAAACTTGACAATTTTTTACGGAGCTTCACGTCCACATACATACGTCTTCCGATTACAACCAAACTTGACAAAAACATGTATACACCAATACCAAAGATGCGTGAAAGTTTGGTTAATGCATTAAGGTGTGAATCGGCGACCAACGAACACGATTTTAAGGCTTAGTTTTTATATATAGAATAAAACAAAATATAAAATTCTTAGGTGAATAATAGTTTGGTCCGTCTTTTGACTAAATTTTCATTACTTTTGTTAAGGTCTTCGACTCAATGCCATTAGGTATATTAGACATTTTTTTAAGGCCTGCGAAAGGCTGTATAGACAATTTCCATAAGCCTTTCTTATAAATAACTCCATTGGAAGAAGGTTGAGGTCTGGAAAATGTCTCAATTCTTCGATATTATTATTTATAGTTATCATATAGCTCGCAAGCTGTATTGGCCTGGCATAGTACGTAAAAAATGAGCCAGAATACGTTTTTAAAAAAGCCTTCGAGCTTTTTTTGAACAGTAATCGACTTTTGAAAGTTTTGGTAAGCAACTACTGAATGCATTGTGTTGTGATCAAATTTAAATTAATATGTGTTCGATCGTATTTTACTTTGTTCGGGAGAATTCCCATTTCAATTCAAGTTTTTAAATTAAAGCGAAAGAGCAACAACTTTTGCTATCGAAGAGAATGTTTCGAAAAACGAGGTTTAATTAAAAGTCTTTTCGACTTGACTAGATGACAACGAATGAAACCAGATTTTATGCTTTTATTCCTTACGATACATTAAAGCTTGTACTAAGTTACGTTTTACAATTCAAAAGATTTACAAATATGGCGAACCTTGTTAATAAGGAACGAAATTAAAATGTTCATTATTTCTTCTTAGGCCCCAGTTATAGCCATAAGTAAAATTCAACCGAAAAAGTTGGAACAGTATGAAAATGATTTTTTTTTCGTTTGGGCGGTCATAGCGAAAAATCTATCAGAAAAAAGTTTCCCTACTAAGGGCCGGTCTGTTCACTGTTGGTTGTATTTTTTTGTTTTTCGGGGTCCGTGTGTTTTTGCTAAGTACTTTATTTAGCTAGGTATTATATTAATGTATTTATTTTTAGTAAACTTAATAAACACAAAAATGAATGTCATAACCAAATTATACAGGCATTTTTTAAGAACTAAAGAATGAAACTTTGTATTTGCTAGTCTTTTGATTGTTGATTTTTTGAGAACAAAACCTAAATAAAGCCAAAACCAATAAATTTGATTACAAATTAACAGGCCTCATGTTAATTTATTCAAAGACAATCGCAATTTTCTCGTTCTCTCAATATTTTTCCTAACGCGTGTGCTTTATGTCAATTTATGAGAACTTTCATCGGCCAAAAAATGTTGAAAATAATTTTACTTCATCCTTTGCATCCATTATTTTGGCGTGTTGTGTATTCAATATAATTATATGTGTCAGTTGAAAACCTCAACGAAACCGATGTGAAAGATTTAATTGGTTCATTCCATCTTGCATTTTATATTCCTTCGTTCTATTATTTGCATTTTTCTTTTTGGTCAAAAGTTATCAGCTACTTCAAAATGAATACCTACGTAGTCCTTAACAAATCTTGAACAAACGAAATTACAGAAAATCAGTGGTTAAATCTCATTAACCGCTCAAAATCGGCTGGTTATCGATTTTACTGGTTAACTAACCAAACTACTGATTCTCTGGTTAATATTTTGCTGAACAAACGCATTCGATGGTTATAGGCTGGAATAAACGATGATTAAAGATAACCAAGATTGAAGAAACCGGGCCTAAGACAATTACCTACAACAAATCAACCCCCACTGATTGGATTCCATCAGAAAAAAAGTTCCTGACAGATGGAACAGTAAAGAAATGAAATACTTCAGTGGAATGATTCGGTTTTCTTTAGGGAAATTGACTGAGAAGTTGATCAGTAAAAGTTTTTCGTACGGTACGTAAAAATGAATAAATTATTTTTCTAGAAAATTTAAAGATCATTTACATACTTTTTTTTTGATAATCTAATTTTATAATTCATAAGCAACATTTTAAGACCAAGATTGAGTTAAACCACCAAGTTTAAGTGGTCAAAAAAAGCAAAAGAAAATTTTTACGGTTTGGTTTTACGGATTGCTATAACTGGGGCCTTAGTACAATGATGGAATGGAATGAACAATGGAACATTAGTGTTGTGACTTTTTATTATTAAAGATAATCGATTAATTTATAATTAAGCAACATATGACCGAACAATATGTAATATGTAATGTAACTTGCCCATTTATACAATTAGTGCCTTGTTGTCAATATGTTGTTATCAGCTGTCAATCAAATGTCAAATTATTGTAAAATGTAAAAATCGATGTATTTTTTTTTTTTGTAGTAAGACAATTCCTTCAACAGCCGAATAAATCAGACCTAATTTATAACGTTAAAGAAGTTACCAGTTCTTTTTATTTCAACACTAAGCACATTGTATTTTAATTCATTGAATTTTTTCATTGAGTCCTTGTAGAAAAGCACTAGCATCCCGAAATTAAAGGTATCTAGTATTTAAATTTGTTCGCTCTTTCTCAAGAATTCTCTTTGTATTTTCAGATGAGTCGTGAGTCTTCCGATCTGAAAGTAACCCTATAGTAGTAGTGTGTGGCATCTAACCATGTACACTGACACATACTTTGTCTTGTCCTCATCTTCAGCTCAATTCTTAATTGTTGCTCAACCATCTCCCAGGATATTCAGCTCATCAGCATACACTATAGCTTGCGCTCTTCGGTTTAATTTTGTGCACCTATTTGTATTTAAAATGTTACCCTCAGTCAATTAAAAGTGGTCGTTTCTCGTAAACGTTGTTTGCTAAAAGTTGAACCAGGAATAAAGAACATAATTACTAGATGCTCTAGTCTCTAGTGTGTGGATTATAATTATAATTGAGTTGAAATGTTTTTTTTTTTTAAATAGCACCTCTACCTATATACAATTATACATGTAGGGAGACTGGGTACGGTTGAAACACAACTCGGTTGAAACAACACGAATATCTCGTGAGCCATACGCGCAGCGTCTATGAGTATTAGCATTGTATATAGAGTCTCTAATATCTGGTTGACCGAGCTTTGCTCGGTTATTACTATTTATTGTAGTTTTAAAAACAATACAAATTAAAAAATATATATTTAAACATGAACATAGGTATAAAAAAATGTATGTCGCCTAAATGCCGGTAGATGTCTTACTTCTTTCCTTTTACTATGACGCGGACGGCAAGAAACGAGTGTTACGAGTTCGAATCCCGCTCGGTGACTTACTTTTCTTTTTTTTTTTTTATATGTTCAAGTTTACGTATATTTTTTTTTAATTTGTATTGTTTTTGAAATTACAATTGGTCGCCCAGGTACTGATAACTAAAGTATGATACGAAATGTTGGAAGTCGCATTAGAAGTTTCACTTCAAAAATACTACCCTATTAAATTATATGTGTATTATCAAATCAAACTAAAACAAGTAAATGAAATAATGAGGACGCTACTCTTTGCTAACGGTCGCGCTGGCCTGTAACAGGTATACTACGCCCATGCGTTCGAGTGCCACGTATTCACTATAACAACCATTAAATGAAAAATCTTGAACTCAATTTATACACCACCATCCACCATCCGTCCATCACCACACCACACGTCATCATCCATCTGCGCATTTCCTCAGAAAGACATTGTCGCTGTTTTTTTTTTTCATATGAACGTGCTTGTGCGATGTGCGCCACAAAACCACCCCAAAGCAGAACAACGATCAAGAACCGCGGCTGCTGATAATATTCGATTTGAGAAAATAAATTTATTTTTTTCGTGTTAGATTTTAGGTTGTAGCTCAGCTTCTAGAGGACATAGAAAGCTGATTGATGGCTTGAAATAACTATTAAAGTGTTGGCTCTCCTACGTATTTTTTTGTTTGCATTGATTAAGAATTGTTTGTGTAATGGCGAGTAAAAGGCAGTAAAGTCAGAAAAATAAGCTCAAAACGCATGAAAACTCGAAAACACGCGTTTTCCCAAACATAAGACTAATCTAGATCAATTGCTTACCCCCGAAAACCCCCATATACCAAATTTCAGCGAAATCGTTAGAGCCGTTTCCGAGATCACGGAAATATATATACATACAAGATTAGCTCGTTTAAAGGTATAAGATAAGATATACAATGTTATTAGGGGAGAATGAAGCAACAACAAGTCCGTAGACGAATAGCAATCATGCATCGTTCGTTCGGCGCTAGGAGTACTTGCACCGAAAAGCTGGTCAAAATTTAATTTACTAAAAAGTAAAATCAAGAAGTAAAAGTGTGCTATAGGGTAACCTAAATATACATGGGTCAACGCGCTGCAGCTTTTTTTATTCTTCTTCATCGTGTGTTGTGATAAACTGAGTTCGAAGTTAACAGTTTGGATTTTTGGCATTTTTTCTTTGCATGCAGGTAGACAAAGTCCCTAACTACCTCAAAATTATAGCTGTGACGTCACGATAGACAGCCATAACTTTGAGGTAGTTAGGGACTTTGTCTACCTCGGCTCCGCTATAAACTCTGATAACGACATCACATCAGAAATCAAACGAAGAATCACACTTGTCAACCGCTGTTTTTTTGGCCTAAGACGGCAACTGATAAGTAAGGCCTTGTCGAGAAATATTAAGGAAACTCTGTATAAGACCCTCATCATCCCATAGTCCTGCTTTATGGTGCAGAAGCATGGGCGCTATCAAAGGCGGATGACGATCTCCTTGGTCGTTTCGAACGCAAAATTCTTCGAGTGATTTTTGGTCCCGTTTGCGTTGACGGGCTTTGGAGGAGAAGATTTAACAGCGAACTCTACGAGCTGTACAGCGACATCGACCTAGTCAGAAAAGTACGCATCAGTCGTCTAAGATGGCTGGGACATGTAGAGCGAATGGACACCAACGCTCCGACCCGAAGAGTCTTCGATTCTAACCCGGAGGGACAACGCAGTAGAGGAAGACCTCGCCTTAGGTGACGCGCGAGTTATGTACGAACACCAACAACATACCCTATTCATACTAATTATAAAGTGATTGGATAAATATATATGTAAATCTATATTATAAAAATACAATAAAACAATATGTACCTAGTGGACTTAGAAGCTAATATAAATATATTAAACCTAAGAACTTACAATAATTTTTTTTTTTTTTTTTTTGTTTTGTTTGGGGGTTCGCTGGAAGGAAAAATCATCGAAAGACATTGCAGAGCAAGTACGCGAGGGATGCTTCTGCAATAGTGAGGGACTCGAACAACCTCTAAAAAACCTCCCGGGAGGGACTGACTTTCGTCATCCCGAATTGGGATTGCACCTAGTCGTTCGACTAATCGGCAATTTATTTTTAAAATATTTGGAAAATTCATAAGAGAAATCCGCCGTTTGTCGGATTTCGAAACTTTTTTATTTGAAGATATTACCTAATCTCTTGGCCTTGGCTAACTCTTATAGATCAAGGGGTTTTACCCGCCTCAATCTTCTGATTACATTGTCAGTATTTAAAAGTTCTGTAATTTCAACGTTAACGTGGTTATGAAGCCTACTTCTGTGCCTTTGGGCAACCTTTTTAACTTCATCTTCAACCATTTCAATATTTAGATCTCTATGTAGATCAGCGTTGCGTATGTACCAAGGTGCATTAACTATGTTCCTTAGTACTTTATTTTGGAAGACTTGAATTTTTTGTAAATTTGATTGGCATGTGCATGCCCACAATTGGAGCCCGTAGGTCCATACTGGTTTCAAGACTTGCTTATATAGCAGTAATTTATTGTAGTTGGACAGGGATGAATATCTCCCAATAAGCCAATACATTTTACTGTATCGCATGTTCAGCTCATCTCTCTTTTTCTTTACATGCGCTTTCCAACGCAGTTTAGCGTCTAGGGTCATGCCCAGATATTTAGCTGTATTTGAGTATTCCACTACATTGTTATTAATGTATACTGGAATGTGTGGTACGTTTTTATACGTAAAATTAATATGGACTGACTTAAGGTCATTCAATCTAATCTGCCACTTTTTGGTCCATTCTGAAATACCGTTTATTGCCATTTGGAGCTTTTCTGTTGCAATTTCGACAGTTGCTCCAACAGCAAGCACAGCAGTGTCATCTGCAAAAGTTGCTATAGTAGTTTCTTCACTATCAGGTAGATCGCTAGTAAACAGAAGGTATAGCACTGGACCTAGCACACTACCTTGTGGTACACCAGCTTTAATTCCTCTTAATGTTGAGTACTCTGTCTCTTGTTTAATTCTGAAGAATCGATCTGTTATATATGACTCCAGAATTGTTGAATACTGCTCCGGCAGTTGCCTTTGTAATTTATGGATCAGTCCCTTATGCCAGACTTTATCGAAAGCTTGTGCTATATCAAGAAATATTGTAGAGCACACATTTTTCTCTTCGAATGCTTTTTCGATCTTATCTGTGATTCTATGCACTTGATCAATTGTAGAGTGCTTGTTTCTAAACCCAAATTGATGAATTGGAACTAGCAATTTTTCATCAATTATTTTTTGCAGACGTTTTGCCAGCATTTTTTCGAATAGCTTGGACAACATTGGTAGTATCGATATTGGGCGATATGAGGTTACTTCGCTAGGTGGTTTACCTGGTTTTGGTATCATTATTACCTCCGCGACCTTCCACATGCTTGGCACATATCTCAACTTAAATGCAGCATTTATAATCTGCGCTAGCTTTTTTAAACCTTTTCGAGGAAATTGTTTTAAAACTTCCCCTGTGATTAAATCAAACCCTGGGGCTTTTTTTATGTTTATGCCCTCTTTGATTTCTTTGGCAAGTTCTTTAGCTGTTACCGGCCTAATAGGTCTGTCTTCTTCGCACCTTTCTTCGTTTTCTTGATAATCTTTATCTTCATAAGGTTTGAAGACGTTTTCAAGGTACTCTGCAAAAGTATTTGCTTTTTCTTGACTGCTTTTTGCCCAGTTACCTTCTTTGGTTTTTACTGGCGGAATGTGAGCTATTGGCCTGTTCATTTTCTTTGTTGCCTTCCAGAGCGAGTAGTCGGTACTAGCATCATTTGTCAGACTGGTAAGATACGTTTTTAAAGACTCGTTATTAAATTCCCTTATGGATTTTCTGAGCTTATTATTTAAGTTGTTCAGTGTGGTTTTATCGCTTGGCGCCCTTGTCTGTTGCCAACGTTTTCTAGCTTTCCTCTTTTCTGTAATAATTTCACATATTTCACGAGGATAAGAGTTTTGTTTAATCTTCTTTGTTCTTTTGGGAGTTGCAGCCCATGCAGCTTTTTGTATATCCAGCGTAAATATTTGCACTGCTTCTTCTAGTTGATCTTCCGTTTGAATAGCTGATGATAATTGGATACATTCTTCCAATTTCTGCCTGAAGTGGTTCCAATCAGTCAGTCTATTAACTAGTTTAGGGCTATGTTCTTTTATTATTATTCTATCGCCAAGTGTAAGAAGTATTGAGGAATGATCTGATTGAAGATCAGGACCTTCCTCTATATTTATTTTATTTGAAGATATATTTTTGGTTATAAAGAAGTCAACAAGATCTGGGGTTTTATTCCTATCTGTAGGCCAGTAGGTAGGTTTCCCCGTTGAGTGATATTTGGCGCCGACTTCTTTAATAGTTTCATATAATTCTCTGCCTCTAGTATTTGTTAATCTAGATCCCCAATATTTATTCTTGGCATTAAAATCCCCTCCCGCGATGAATCTATTGTGAAATATGCGGAAAAGACTTTTAAAATCATTTTTCTTTAGTCTATAGCTAGGAGAGCAGTATACTGCTGCAACAGATATTTGTCCACTGCTCGTTTTTATACTTATGGAAATTCCTTGTATAGCGCATGATTGGAATTTTGCTTCTATATGGTGTTCAATCGTATTCTTTATTAACACTGCAGCTCCACCTTTTGCACAATTGTGAGGATGTGGGGAGTGATATAATTCATATCCCTGCAGTTTAAAGTCAGTAGTAAATTTTAAGTGTGTCTCAGAAATAAGACATATATCTGTCTGGTTTATGTCGAGAATGACTTGTATCTCATCCTTTCGATTCTCGATACCATTAGCATTCCATTCAAGAATTTTTATTCTGTTCATCATGTTTGTCTTTTTGGCACAGCTTTTTTGTTGCTGTTCTGTCTCTCTAGCAATGATATTCTATCTAATATCGTTTTATTGCATTTTTCCATGGAACCAATCCTGTTAAGGATTTGTTTCATGAGGATTTCCATCGCAGTGTTTGGCTCTGCTTTGTGTTTTACAGCTTTCTCTGCTGGTATTCCAGTTGGTTTTGATGCTGCCTGAGCATACGTCATTTTGGGACCTGTTGGCTTTTGTCTTGGGTCCTTTTTTATAATCACTTGGTGTTCGGTTTTTTCTTTTTGTGGGCTCCTTCGTAAGTCCGTTTTGACTTTTTGAGCTTCACTGTCTGACGTTTTAAGAGGTTTCTTTTGTTGTTTATCTTTTGCAAGTTGTATTTCTTTTGCAACTGAACATCCTCTATAGTTAGCAGGATGGTTTTCATTGCAGTTTGCACATTTAGGGTGCTCAATTTTTTCCTTCATGCATTCTTTAGTGTGGTGACTTCCTGCACACTTTACACATCTTGGGTTGGAGCTGCAATATTTATGCGTATGCCCATACCTTTGACAATTTTTGCATTGGGGCACTAATTTTGATTTTCTTAAGGTATGAATTTGAACTTTCATCCCAAGTATGTTCTTGATTCCATATATTTTTTCTTTATCTTGGTCATGTTCGAAACTGAGTATAAAACTTGGAAGCGGTACTTTGCTTTTATACTTAAGCATATTTATCACATCCAATATTTTAAAATCTCTGTCGATCAACTCTTTTTTTATGCTTTCAGGTGAGCATGAGTAATGCAGTTTTTTCGCAACAACCTTAAATGGTCTGGTTTGCTTATTCTCATACGAATACCATTGCATTTTTTTCTGGTTCAGAATTTTAGTGAGGTTTCTGTATCCCTCTTCTTCAACCACATTAATTTTAATGTCGTTTTTGTTAATTAGAGCTGTACTAGCTTTAATTTTATTTTCCTCCAATATTTTGGCCAGGCTTTCATACTTATTAACCTGCAGTGCAATAATTGGCGGAGGCTTGGTTGAGTTTAGTATTTTGTTTTCTTTATTTGAAGCATACACTGTGATTGTGCTGCTTTCTTTTGCGGATGAGATTTTTGGGGATATACTCATCTTGCGTTTTTTATTTTTATTCCCCGTGTGACGCTGTCCTTCTGTCTCTTTTTTAAGTTCTTCTTCATCTGTTGAGAACTCGACAGGTTGGACATCCACTTTTTTTTGGTTGTTGAATTCTTCCTTCAACAATTGCAACTCTTTCTTAAGGTTATTTATTTCCTTAAGCAGTGTCTCATTGAGTTGCTTATACCCATCTCTTTCTTCACAGGCCTTCAGTATTTTACTACTTTCTTCTTTTTTAGATGGGGGTGTTCTCTCTACCCTTCTACTTCTCCCAAACGGGTCGTTGCCTAGCAATAAATGGTCCCCCCCAGAATCCATGGAACCGACCTCCGAAGAGAGTGGATTTACCAGTGTAACTGGCATACCACCTGGGGTATTAATATCTTTTGTTTTATTCATTGCATTTCCATATTAATTTTGACTTTTGTTAAAAGTTTAAACTGTTGGATGCACAGCCGCTCCTAACATGGAGAACAGACGCTGACCAGGGAGCCGCCCAATATGGGTCAGACGCTTCTGGGTTTTAATGACTAGGGTCCGCGGGGTCGTTAAGCCCGTTACCTCTCTCTCTCTCCAGAGAAGAAGAAGAGAGAAGTACCCTTGCGGGAAATTGAAGAATGCACTTATACTAAATGTTGAGCAATATAAGTCATATACACATGTGCCTAAACATAAACAAACCCAACATGTACAATACATTTATCTAAGCACATGCAAATTCAAGCAATCATACATATTATACTTGTTTTCTCTAATTACATTGCACAAGTACCTACTAACAATAGAGATATATATTAAGCATTTATTCCAGCATAGCAACTAGGCTAAGCTTATCACTAAAGAAATCATGTACATATAAAAACCATGCAGACACTCTCTTTTCTACTCGTACCATAGTCATGTAACGAATATATATCAAGATCAAGAATATCATAAAAGCAGCATCATTTGCAGTTCAGTTCAGTTTTGGCGGTCAAGAAGTTTGTACCATTTATTAAGTTAAGAAATAAAATTTATAAAGTACTAAGAAAATAAGTTTTGTGTTTCATTCATTTCCTTGATTAATGATAAACATAACTGGCGCAGTCGAAACTTTGCTTAATCCGGAGGTCGCGTATTTATTTAATATAAATAGTGGATAAGTAAAATATTACGAAAAAGTGTAATAAACATAATTATCTCAAAATCAAAAGTACATTGGTTTAAAAAAACTGCAAGTGCATATTGCAAAAAAAGAAAAAGACAAAAAAAAAACTATTAATCAACAAAACAACAATACGTGAACCTCGCATCAAGAGTACATTGGTGTAAAGTGGATTTCAAAGAGGACCAGGGCACACCTATAACGTGGAGGATTTTTATTCTTTGGCCCAGGACAAACCTACGTCTCATATTCCAGCAGAACCACGTGTGAGTCGTTAACTACTATTGCAAACTCTTTCCCTCATTTCCTTATTTCTATCAAAAAAAATTGTGTGGGTATATATGTTTAATAGATACAATAGGAAGAAATCAGTATCACATAGAAAAACAACTAGATTCCTATATAAACCATATTATATGCTAGAGAGTGATAGTGAGGAGGAATTGCGGATTTGCTCGAGAGGTAAAATAGAGCTCAATATGGCAAATGCAAACGCCAACGGAATTTCTGGCATGGGTTTAGAAAACGTTTATCCAAATAATTTGGGAATTAACGGTTCCGAGCCAAACATAGCTTTAAGCAGTAATAGTTTGAATAATAATTTAGGTAATTTGTTAAATAATAGTTTAGGTAATAGTGGAACTGAAACGGTTGACAACAGACCAATTATTACAACAAATAATATAAACTTAGATGCAATAAATAGTATTTTTAACAGTCTCAAGATCCCAGACGCTATTAAAGATCTTCCTCAGTTCGACGGTAATCGAAGATTGTTATACGAGTTCCTAAATAATGTTGAGGAAATACTCGTAGTTATGAGCACCATAAATAATACTCCTTACGCTCGAATTATTATGAGGGCTATTAGAAATAAAATAACGGGTCAGGCAAATGAGGTATTGAATATGTTTGGGACACCTTTAGACTGGAATCAAATCAAAGCCAATCTAATTTTACACTATTCAGATAAAAGAAGCGAAACGTCTCTAATACGAGATCTTCATTCTCTTAAACAGTCGAACGATACATTAGAACGTTTTTATTCCAAGATAATCGAAATATTATCAACTCTGAACAACCATGTTCATATTCATGAAATTAATCCTAATGTAGTTTTAGCCAAAAGCGGACTTTATACAGAAATGTGTCTAAATACATTTCTTATTGGTTTAATGGAACCTCTTGGGTCGACTGTAAGAGCCATGAGACCGACCACGCTTCAGGAAGCATTTAGTTTTTGTATAAAAGAGCAAAACTCTTATTATATGAGGTATAAGTCACAAAATGTTGCTAGACCATTGAGACCCTACTATGCGTACCAAACCAATCAGAGCCCTTTAAACATAAATCAGCTCAACAGCCCTTATAACTATAGGCCAAGTGTATTTCCTCGAAAAGAATATATGCCAACAATTATTCCGAATAACAATACACTTGTTCAAGGACCCTATAATCAACGGCAAAATCAACAGGTTCCTATTCCAAGCGGAAGTCATTTTACCCCACCTCAAAATCAGCAACAAAACATAATTCCTCATTTAAACTCCACTCAACCTCGTCCTATACCAATGGATGTATCTAGTGGTAATTCTCGTGAAAGAACTCAGCAGTCAAATTTTAAAGGTCCATCTTCGTACTGTAGGCAAAACAACAATACATTTAACAACAATAATACAGCACCCAACCATAACTACAACATCCGAGAAGTCCATAGCATTCAACAACATTCACCAAATTATCAACCCCCACCATTCGACGTAAGCCCTATGAATCCAGAACCTTACATTTACTCTGAACTAGATCAATATTCAACAATGCAAAACCAGGGTGTTACGGACAACACATATAATTTACAAGATGCTAAGTATGAAATCGACGATTCAAATTTTCAGTTGACTGCCTCGAACAGCCAATCGGATTTTTGGACGTAAACAAACATAGTTCAAGCATTCTACCATATATTAATATAGTGTCTAGTTCAGGCCAACTACTGAAGTTTTTAGTTGATACAGGTGCTTCAGCAAACTTCATTAATTCTGAACATACAGATCCAAGAACCCACGAAACTATAGAACCGATTTGCATAACCACAGTTCTAAGTAAACATGAACTAAACCGGCAAGTTACTCTCCCCGCATTCAAAGAATTTAATACGGACGAGAAGTTTAAATTTTTAGTTTTCAAATTTCATTCCTATTTTGACGGCCTAATAGGTTTAGAGATGATGAAACACCTAGATGCTAGAGTAAACTTAAAAGACAAACTTTTAGAAACAAAAAATTCTACGATCCCAATTCACTTCAAACCCAACTATATTTCAAAAGTATACAATGTTCCTTCGAATTCCAAAATCATCGCTAGACTACCAGTTGATTTAGAGAACGGAGATATTTATGTAAAGCCTACATTGATAAATAAATATCTTAATATACCTGAGGGTATTTACAAAGCTTTAGACTGGTATAGCCACATAGAAGTTATCAATCTATCAGATCAGGATCAGAAACTGTTCTTAGAACAACCACTCAAAGTAGAACACTTCACAACTTTTCATGAAATACATAATATTGGAATAAAATACAGATTAGACGAAGAAAAACTGATTCAGCATAATTATGTACCAAACCTTATTAGAGCAGATCATTTAAATGAAGAGGAAAAAAAGATGCTTTTTAAAACTATTAGGGAATTTGATGACGTATTCTTTAGAGAAGGTGAGCAACTATCATTCACAAATTTAATAAAGCACCGAATAAAAACCATAAACGACATACCAATTTACACCAAGTCGTACCGCTATCCGGAAGTCCACAAAGCTGAAATCAAAAATCAAGTACAAAAGATTCTTGCACAAGGGATCATTCGACCTAGCTATTCTCCATGGAGCAGTCCAATTTGGATTGTACCAAAAAAAATGGACGCGTCCAATAAACAAAAATGGCGAATGGTAGTAGACTATCGAGGTTTAAACCTTAAAACTATCAGTGATAGATACCCCATTCCCAATATTGTCGACATTTTGGATAAGTTAGGAAGATGTGTGTATTTTACTACCTTGGACTTGGCGTCTGGGTTTCACCAAATTGAAATTGACCCCCGAGATATCGAAAAGACAGCATTTTCAGTGAATAATGGCCATTACGAATTTGTTCGAATGCCATTTGGCTTAAAAAATGCTCCGTCAACATTCCAACGAGTAATGGACCATATTTTGGGGGATTTGCAAGGAAAGTTATGTCTTGTCTATATGGACGACATAATCGTGTTTTCTTCTTCTCTTCAGCAACACATGGAAAATCTTAATAAAGTTCTTTCAAGATTACGCCAATTCAATCTGAAGATTCAATTGGATAAATCTGAGTTTTTGCGCAAAGAAGTAGCCTTCCTTGGTCACATTGTGACTTCACAAGGGGTAAGACCAAACCCGGATAAGATCGAGGTAATAAAAAAATTTCCTATCCCTCGTACTGCGAAACAAATAAAATCTTTTCTCGGTTTACTGGGCTACTATAGGAAATTCATTCAGGACTTTGCTAAGATAACAAAACCACTTACTGAATGTTTGAAAAAGGGAAGGCAAATCAAACTAGACGAAACATATGTCCGCTGTTTCGAACATTGTAAGGATATCTTAAGTAATGATCCACTATTGCAATATCCAGATTTCTCCAAGTCTTTTAATTTGACCACAGACGCAAGCAACTTTGCGATAGGCGCAGTTCTGAGTCAAGGTCCTGTTGGAAGCGATAGACCTATATCTTATGCATCACGTACCTTGTCGGAAACTGAAACAAAATACAGCACGATCGAAAAAGAGCTACTTGCTATTCTTTGGGCAACCAAACATTTTCGCCCTTATCTGTATGGACGTAAGTTTCTAATAATTACAGATCATAAACCTCTAACTTGGCTCTTTTCGCTTAAAGATGCCAATTACAAACTGATAAGATGGCGCTTAAGACTTGAAGAATTCGAATATGAAATTCATTATAAAAAGGGAACAGCAAATACCAATGCCGATGCATTAAGTCGGGTAGAGCTAAATGTCAACGAATCCCTTCAAAACAATGTATCTGATTTGGAAGAATATTCTAATCTATCAACTATCCACTCTGCGGAAGAAAATTTAGATGACGGGATACCAATTTCGGAACGGCCCTTAAATGAATTTTCTTATCAGTTAGTCCTTGCAAAAACAAATCGAGTAATGAACCCCTCAACGATTTATAAAAAGCTTTTTGAGACCAAATGTCGTCAAATTTTCAGACAACCGAATATAAGCGATGAGCAGGTAATTACATCGATACTTAAAAATCACCTTAGGCCAAAAAGGCTAACAGCCGTATATACAGATAATGATACATTTAAAACAGTCCAAACAGTGTATTCAAAATTCTTCGCTAATAGTAAGGTATTCAAATTAATTCGTTGCATGGATAAGTTAACTGATTTGGCTAGTAATGACGACCAAGATGAAGTGATAAATGATTACCATCTAAAATCTAATCACAGAGGCATTAATGAAACGCTACAACACCTGCGTAGGTCTTATTATTTTCCAAACATGAAAAATAAAATAACAAAAAACTATTAATAACTGTGAAGCATGTCAACTACTAAAATATGATAGGCATCCTCCAAAAGTGAAATACGAGATACTAGAAACACCTAATTTGCCTTTAGATACTCTTCACATAGATGTGTATGCCATTCAGAATCAGCAAATTTTAACCATAGTCGATCGATTTTCCAAATTCGCTTCAGCTTATATTTTAACTGCTCGAAATAGTTTTAAAATAATTCAGTCATTAAGAGAATTTTTCGCACATCATGGTATTCCGAAAAAAATAGTTTGCGATTCTGGGTCAGAGTTTAATTCAAATTTGTTCAAGGAGTTTTGTGCCCGATACAACATAATACTTCACATTACAACACCTCAAAATTCGACAGGCAATTCACCAGTAGAAAGGTTTCACTCTACCCTTACTGAAATTTACAGAATTATATTTGACCGGGACAAAAAACAGATATGCCAAGATGTATTAAACGAGGCCCTTACCACATATAATACAAGTATCCACTCGGTAACTAACTTAACACCTATAGAGCTTCTTACAGGTAGGACACCAAAGTTCAGGGAATCCGTAAATTATGAATCCGAACATGACTATCTAAATAAACTGCAACTTTTTCAGAATAGATTAAACGAAAAAATGAAAAATAAAATAGAAAACCATAATAAAATAACAATCAACAAATTAAATTTAAAAAGAGACACACCACCAATATTTCATGAAGACGACACAATTTATGAATTTAATAATAGACGGAATAAACTTACACCTAGGGCTAAAAAGTTGAAAGTTAAAGAAGATAGAAAAGTGACCGTTATAACAACAACTAATGATAGGAAATCCCATAAAAATAAAATAAAAAGAAAACGAAAATCTAAGACTTCGAACAGTAATAGACACAATTAATAAATTATAACATCTACAGAACAATAAATATTATCACAGTACCAGTGAACAGAGTCAATTATTTCAAACAATTAATAATAACAAAATAGATTATTGTCTACATAGGTACTGTGTATATGTCCCCTAGTATGTATACTTACACATAGAATCCATAAATGTCTCTACATCTATCCCAGACAATTCTTTCATGAAAACATAAAAGCCAAAGTAACAGACGATTCCTCCTCAATTTCACAAGGCACAGAATGGTTAATATAGGAAGAAATTATGGTTAAATCAAAGTTTATATTTACATGAATACCTAAAACTAAAGTCCTATTGTAGATATTTTGATATATTATACACACAATTCATTGTACCCAACATCCCACAATAATTCCCTTATGAGTCACTGCAATACAATTTTTCGACAAAAATAACGTTACTGCTTGATGGATGTTACTATGGGCCAGAGTAATTAATAAACTCGTACTATTAATGTATCCACAAAACACACATTACACTATCGCCGCAACATCATATCAACACCGCTCCAGCTGTATCGGCTTTCATCCAGCTCAACCATACAGCCTGCACTTCGATTTGAGGGCGGAGGAGTTATGTACGAACACCAACAACATACCCTATTCATACTAATTATAAAGTGATTGGATAAATATATATGTAAATCTATATTATAAAAATACAATAAAACAATATGTACCTAGTGGACTTAGAAGCTAATATAAATATACAGTAGTAACCGTTTAAAGCGAACCCGGTTAAAGCGAACTTTCGGTTATAACGAAACATTTCATGAAGTCCCAATCAATGCCCCATAAGAATTATGAATTTTAATTTCGCATATAGCGAACCCGCCTAAAGCGAACTTTCGCATATAACGAACCCATTCTGCGCGTGATATAAAGAAAATTTCCGGTTATAACGAACCAAAAATCTGTCGCTTTACATTGTCATCCAGATTTTCCCAACTTTTCGGGACTTCCCCGAGAACTGTATAGCTGCGTACGAACCAACATTCTCAAAAGTCAAAATTTTGTCCTTCAATATAATTTGCTCGGTACTTCCCCGAGTAACCCTATGTTTACAACCGAAAGGTTGATTGAAGTGACGCGCTTAAAAATCATTTAAGTAAAATGGGAGATTTATAAACAAATAAAAGAAAATGTTTCACATTAAAAGACAAATACGACTTAACAAAGCATTTAGAACAAGGCGTAAAACAAAGCGATATAATATGGACTTGCAGACGTCGAGTTGTTTTTAAGCGAATTGAATCTTCTCAAACAAAACAATCTAAAATTCATGACTTTTTTAAATAAAAAATTTAATAAAAATAAAATGCTTTTATACTGAAATATTTACTTATTTTTTATGTGTTTTGAACCCTTTCTCTTTTTTTTTTGTATTGATTTTCAAAACAAAACTCTATGATTTTCTTAGCGTATCACTTATAACGAACTTCGGTTATAACGAACCAATTTGGTCAGTCCCTTCGAGTTCGTTATAAGCGGACACTACTGTATTAAACCTAAGAACTTACAATAATTGAAGAATGCACTTATACTAAATGTTGAGCAATATAAGTCATATACACATGTGCCTAAACATAAACAAACCCAACATGTACAATACATTTATCTAAGCACATGCAAATTCAAGCAATCATACATATTATACTTGTTTTCTCTAATTACATTGCACAAGTACCTACTAACAATAGAGATATATATTAAGCATTTATTCCAGCATAGCAACTAGGCTAAGCTTATCACTAAAGAAATCATGTACATATAAAAACCATGCAGACACTCTCTTTTCTACTCGTACCATAGTCATGTAACGAATATATATCAAGATCAAGAATATCATAAAAGCAGCATCATTTGCAGTTCAGTTCAGTTTTGGCGGTCAAGAAGTTTGTACCATTTATTAAGTTAAGAAATAAAATTTATAAAGTACTAAGAAAATAAGTTTTGTGTTTCATTCATTTCCTTGATTAATGATAAACATAACTCGCGCAAGTGGAAGGGGACCTCAACCAACTTGGAGTGCGCAACTGGAGGCAGTTAGCCAAAGATCGCGCTAACTGGAGAGGCGTATTGGTTGAGGCCCAGGTCCACCCCGGACTGTAGCGCCACCTAAGTAAGTAAGTAAGCATGAAATTTCGTTAGTCTTCCTGTGTAAGTGATTTCAAGTTTTTGTGGTATCAATCTAATTTTTTTTTAATGGGGAGTTCTCCTGTGGGTATGTAATGACATATTAAATGCATTTTTGGAAATCGTGTGTAGTTGTTTTTGTTTCAATACGGGTTCAAACGCTATACAGCAAAAAGATGTCGTATTTCTTTCATTTTTTTTAAGTTTTAATAATTTTAGTATATTATACCGTGTTATTCTGTGGTTGTTTTAGTTTTTCGATTTCGTGTGAAAAAAACACTCATACGCCATACAATGGTTTTAGTGATTAGTTATTGCAATCTTACTATACTGTTTTAATTTTTATTGTTTTCGGAATAAAAACATTTTTTTTTTTTTTTTTTTTTATTAATTCATCTTGCTAGGTACAATGATAGGTATTTAAGATGTCAAACGAACAATTCAGACAAATTATAATTAATTTACATTACAATGACATAACATATGTACAATTGAAAATCCTTAATTGTTTATAAATATTATGCTAAAAAAAAAACTAATGATTTAAGAAGCGATGTTCAAAATAAAAGATATCGTAAGACCCAGCAAAATTAGCTTGAAGACACTCTTTAGCCAAGCTTAAAGCAAGAGCTAGTGGCGAGTGTCCCTTCAAAAATATAAAAATTCATGGGTAGTGAAATTGTGTGTGTGCAGGGTGAAAAAGCGCTGAAGAAAAGAAAAGTTAATTTTTTTTTTTTTTTTTATTTATTTTATTATTATTATTAATGAATTGAAGATAATATGTGTTCAATTTGAGTGTGATCATGAGTAAAAAGCCAAGATTTTATTTGATGTAGGAATGGTGACAATTTCCTTAGACATCTGATAGAGAAAGGTAATTTGTTAAAAATTGAAAGAGCTACTACTGTAAAAAAATTTTTAAAGTGTATTTTATTGTACGCGGGGATATTGACCAAATTGTTGGAATTTACACGCAAGTTATGTAGCGAGTGTCTTCGAACTGTAAGATAGCCACTCCTAAGAAAAAATAGTTTAAGAACTTTAAAATAGTAGAGATGCCTTAGTGGAAGAACTTTTAGTTCCTGGAACAAAATGAAGCTTTTATGATACCGATTTTTCTTACAAATAATACGCACAACATGTTTTTGTAAAATAAGAAGCGGATTGATCTTGTTCAATATATATACATACACTGGGATATATTTTAAGTGCACCAAAAATGGTGTGTTAGGGGTTGGGGCTGGGAGGCGCTCAACTTATGCCTTTTTATTGTGTAAAAGTAAGCATTTTGCAGTTCAATTCTTAATACATTGCATTTTTTAGGATCATCTGGTTCGAGAGCTGTGACTAAAAAATATTTATTTAATATTATGGAAGAAAGTGGAGAAGTCGATATGAACCAAAACTTAAATTATTTAAAACAGTTTTTGTTAGATATGTCTTGTTCAAAAGAAAACCTTCGAACTTATAAACCAAGTGTATCTAAAATTGTTTTCAATTTGAGGCAAAGATGGTTAGCCTCTAGCAGAAGAAAGGATTTGTTTGTAGAAAGAAACAAAGAGTGGCTTGAAGGGGTTTTCACAGGGCCCGATCCAGCATTTATGCCGCCCTGGGCAAAATTTAATTTGACGCCATTTCAATGTGAATAGAAATAAACACAAATTTTAATTCATTTTTTATTTAAACTTATTTACATTTTAAATTAAAAACATAGATACAAAATTATCAATTAAATTTTGAATTACTTGTCGCAGTAAGGCTTAGTATAAGAAAATATTATAAGGAACATTAATAATCTAAATAAATTTAAATTAAATTTTTCGTCGCACTTTTTGTTCTGCAAAATCGTTTATTATACCTGAATAATTTATTTTATCGCAAACCTTATGCTCAATTGCAATTGGGGCCAGGTCCTCTTGCGTCACGGTTGAGCATAGATAATTTTTTATTATTTTTTATTTCGAAAAACTTCTTTCGCCGCTTGCTACCGTAACAGGTAATATTAAAAGAATTCTTAGTAAAATACTGACATTTGAAAACAATCGTAACTCTATTATAAATTTAAAAATTTCCAAATTAGATTGATAACTATCTAAAATCATTGCTAAAACTGATAACTCCTCTGAAAGCTTTAAGCCACTTATGTCATGCGACTTCTTATGGGTTAAAATATTCTCTGAATTCTCACATTGTTTTATCAATATATGTATAAAAAAGAAAAGTGGTTACTTTCTTTGCTGTTTTTTGGTTATTTTTTTGTTGCTTTTCGGCATAAACTAAGTATGAAATAGACTGACAGCGTTCCTACGTCTTCGCGATTTCCCCCGTAAATTTTTTAAATATTAGCTCCTCCCTCCCGCTCCCAATTGTACTGTCTGTGAATACGTGTGAGGCAGCAAAAAAAAGTCGGGAAGTGTTATAATCAACTGACACTCAGCAGTGTTCCTACATCGTAGTATCTCTGCCTTTTAGTGGGAATTTCGATTTGCGAAAAGCGTTCCGTGCGTAACAAAAAAAAAAAAAAATCATTATTGTGGGAATAACAATAGTCGGAAAACATTCAAACTACATTTTACTATGATTATCAGCATACTAAATGTCCATAAAAAGGAGATTTGTATTTACCGAAAATTTCTCGTACCAAAAAATAATCATTATAACGTTAACAAACTGCGAATTTTATACTGAAGGTTAATTTATTGTGAATTTCTTTGCGCAGAATAAAAACGAATAGCTGAAATGTTGTTTCAAACTTCATTAAATTCGAAATAAAATTAAATTAAAAGAATAATTTTGCCGCCCCTAAAATGTGCCGCTGCGGGCAATTTCCCAGCTGGAAGTTAAGAGAAACCGGTAACACTGTTGCTTTAAAAGTATTTACAGAAATCCTAAAATCTCCTGGAAGAGCGCAAAAGTACAAAGAGGCATATTCTATCAGCCTTACGGATAAAAAAGAAAAATTGCCTATACAAAAGGCTCTTTCTATTTTCATTGAAGCCGGACTATCGCGAAAGCAATATGAAATTGTTGCCGCAGCGAAAAAGATTTTTTTTCCGTGTTACAGTATGCTTCAAAAAGCTAGAAAGGATTGTAACAAAGACGTCCTAAATCGATTGTTGCTCAGCTCTGATCCTCTAGATAATCACTTCTCTTAGAAAGACGCATCCGAAAATAAGAATTCCATTTTCAAAAGAGACGTTAGAAATGCTTCTTCCAGAGGCTCCAGAATGATAAAAATCTAGCGAATAGTTTTTGAACAATAAAAAAAAATCAAAAAGAAAAAAAGCGGCCTTTTTTCAAAAATATAAGCCAAAATTAATACAAATCAATAAGAAACTGTATTTTATTTAATAAATATTAATTTTAAGTTGAAAAAGTAACAAAGGTAATTAAAATACGAAAAATAATTTTGGCCAGGTTTTTCATGCAAATACATACTCCTATGTGCGGCGGTTCAGTTGTAACTTGTAAATGGGAACTTATGTTCTATTTACCTATTTTATTTTATTTATTTTTTTGAATGCAGTAAAGGGTTAAGAGTACAGTATAGTGACTAGTTTCAACGTGTCAGTATTGTATTCGTTACTTTATAGATTTCTTTATTTAAAGGGGGTTGGGGATAGGTAACAATTTTTCAGGGGACGATTGAATTTTTTTAAAAAAAAATTGTTATTATTATAAAGGGTTCTCCAATAAGAGGTGTTATATTGGTATTCAAAGAAAAATTCCATTTTTTTGAGATAAATGATAACTTTAGCTTTAATTATTTTATTAATGTTCTATTTTCTATTGATAGCTGTTTGGCTTAATACCCTTGGCCAAGACCGGATGGTCATTCATGAAAGCAATTAAAATTGTCATGTGCAATAATGAATTTAATACACTTTGCAATTTTAAAATTTGCCGACATCAAACACAAAATGATTGAAATATGTCATTTATGACATTTTGACGAGAAGATAGTGATAAAGTTACGGAAAGCAAATTAATGATGAGATCGTTGACTACTATCGCGCAAACGATTATCGTTCTCAAAGTTAATGAATGAGTGCCCAGGTCGTTTTCCATTGGCCCCAAAAGAGCAAATTAACATTTAGCCGCTGCAATGGATATCAACACAAATAACTATTTGAGAGCAGCTGACTATTAAAACACGCAACACACCACAAATGGAAAAAAGAAAAATCTCGTTTTATGTTCGATTTTGAACAAAAAATTTGATATCTAAGAGCGAAATCTGAAAATTTCAATGGAAAACGACATAAGGTTGCTTATTCAGACGTAATTTTGAACTGGTGCAACGCAAAACGCGGAAGTCACAATCCATTTGTTTATCTTGGATTAGCTAAGTTTATGTTATGTTATCATATAACTTGGTGCAAATGGCCCTAAGAGTTGCACAACAACTATAGGTACGGTGACCACTCTTCTTTTATTTAAAAGTATAATCCTTTCTTTTTTACCCCTTTCCTACATATATATAGGTATATATATTTTTTTTGTTAAACTAAAATTTTTAGGCCAATTAAACATTTTGTATACCTATGTAAATTACTTGAAATTGAGTTTACACCATACACCCTCAGGGCTTTAGTGTCAGTGCATGCTCACCTTAGATTTCAGTTTGCGGCTACCGGGTTCAAGTGCACCAACTGAAAGAGTATTTTTAATCATTAAAGACGCTTATAGAGAAGTCACAATTCACAAATGAATACTGTTAAAGCTATTCTTATAATACCAAATGTAGTTTCGGAAAACTCTATTTAGAATTTATGAATCTCGTAATGAAATATGGTTACCGTAACTATATAGGGGGCTTTTCATAATTGAAAAAAAAAAAACAGCAAAAGACAGTGTTTTAATAGTTTGCCGATTAGTAACAAAATATAAAAATATAGTCAGATTAATTAATCTTTAATATTATTTTTGTAAGAAGAAAAATTGTATAGTTAAGTCGGCATACAATCCACTTTATCACCTGAAACATAATACGAGTATAAATTCAAATGTGTGTAGAGTTAGCATATTATATATGTCAATAATACTGGGTCGCACGAAAATTTCTCGTTCATAAAAAGTTTGGTTATTTGTTTTTTTTTTTTTAGGTACCTAGATTGGTACAAATCTGAGAAGCGATACTAGATAAAAGAAACGGTGCATAAACTATAAGAATAGCCAATAGCGTTACTAATATAAAAAATCCACTTTTGGCTTATTCATATAACATGGCAACACCAGTGATCCCAGATTTAAGATAAAAGCGCCAATTTTGGAGCTTTTATAACGAAAAAGGGGAGATCGAGGGACAATCTTAAAAAGGCGAAAAACAATTAAAGATATCTGTGAACCTTAAATTGTTTAAAGGTCAAAAAAAAAAAAAAAAAAAACTCAGTACATACAATTTTTAAAGTGTACCTACCAAGAATGAAATGTTCATAGTGAATATGAAAGAAAACAAAAATTGAAGGATTACGTAAGAATTTTTGTGTATATCTGAATGCATTCACTCGTATTGATATTATTTTGTTATGGATCGCGTTTGATCAATTTTAAACTTTTGTATGATCACTTAACTGATTCTTGTACAAAATGTAAATTTGTATGCTTCTTAATAAAATCGACTTAAATTTTTTAATAATGAATGCCAACATTTGACCACTTTGGAAGTGTCTCTCGCGCAAACTATTCACTTTAGAAAAAATTTGAGTTGAATACCTAAATATCATTTTTGAAGACCTATCCATAGATACCTACGGTGACCATATTCGCCGAAAAAAAATAAAGGACAATAACTATTTTGCTTCCAATATTTTTGTATTTATTTGTTAAAAAAAAAAGTTAATATCGTTTTCGATTTTGGCTTTTCAGATGTTGAGCTGAGATTTCAAATTTCTGCTGCAAAATCGAACATCATAGTACATTTACACCGCACCTAAATTCAACATTTCTGAAAAAAAATTCCGAAATTCGATTTTGCGTTCCCACTGAAACTTCGAATGAAAGCTAGTTTCAGAATTGATTATTCATCTTTTTTTCTGTTTGAAATCAGAAATGGTTGAACCTAAAGAATTATTTTTTTTAGCTTTATTATTGTTATGAATTTAAGTGCTAGTTCAGACATATTAAATATACCTATTGCTGACTTAATATAGAGGTATGCAACCACTTCCTTCTTCTTTGTTATAAAAAGTTTTTCGTTCCATATTAATAATTTGAATAACTTGAAATAATTGATTTGTTGACAACTGTTTTTTTTTTTTTTTTATGCTAGTCAGCGGACTGATAAGTCATCGTCTTCGATTTGCCAAAAAGATTAATTTTTTGGATAAAAAATCAATTTCTTTTTGTGATCGATATTGCTTTTGGGTCTACAGGAAAAATAAAATGTGGATAGATAGATCTTCATTTTCATTACGAAAATATCAAAATTCTAAGTAGGGTTTCACGGTTGCCAACACGGTACATTTAGGACAAAGTATTTGTCTTTCCCAATGTTTCTTTGCCCTTTGTCCTTCCCGACGATTTGTCAGTCCGAAAGTTAATTTAATTCAACAAATAACTAAATAACAGGATAATGTACACAAATAACCTTGGTTATGGAAAACATATTTTTTAGGTTATTTTAAGGTAGTACGTTTTGAGGTGTACTAAAATACGAGTTGGTTGAGCAATTTATAAAACTTTTAAAATTTGTTATTTCAGTTGGAAAATTAAATCTTTGTCCCAATGCTGATTTCTCCGCCCCACTCTTTCGGTATATTTGTCCGAAGTTATGTGTCAAGTTGGCAAGCCTGTAGGGTTTTCCGAAACTGCATTTAGTTATAAGAATAGCTTTAACAGCATATACATTCATTAGTGATTTGGCACTGCTCCACCCTCCAAGAGTTATTCATGATTGAAAATACTCTTCAGTTGGTGCACCGTGCACTACAAACCCGGTAGGCACAAACTGAAATTTAAGGTGTGCAGTGCCTGCACTGAAGCACTAAGGGTGCAAACACAATTTCAAGTAATGTAAGTACATTATACGTAATACTTTTAATTGAACTAAAGCAAACAATTTTTAGTCAGTGTTTTAAAGGACAGTTTCAAAAATAAAGGACAAAATCCGTCCTTTATTAAAAAGAAAATAATAAAGGACAGGGGTTAAAAAGAAAGGACTGTCCTTTTAAATAAAGGACGGATGGTCACCGTATAGATACCCCACACGTATGGGTTTGATGAAAAAAAATGTTTTTGTGTTTCAGTTCTATGTATGGGACCCCCAAAATTTACTGTTTTATTTTTTATTTTTGTGTAAAATCTTAATGCGGTTCACAGAATACATCTACTTACCAAGTTTCAACGGTATAGCTCTTATAGTTTCGGAGAAAAGTGGCTGTGACATACGGACGGACAGACAGACAGACATGACGAATCTAATAGGGTTCCGATTTTTGCCATTTGGCTACGGAACCCTAAAAAAGAGTACTATACTCTGTTCAATTTATATTTTCAGTACAGGGAAGATAGGCTATTTGCCTTTCACCCCTACTATTATGGATTTTAATAAGCTGTCTCCATTTTAAAGCTCTCACATGGTTGCCATAGTGAGCACTATAAATTGGCATAATTCTCTCACAAATATCGGTTGGGTTACCAAATACCAACTCTTTATTAAGAAAAAATGGTTTAACTGCATATTAACAGGTCCTTCAGAAATACAAAATAATTAAAGGAGTACCTAAATACTGTATGGCAACATCCCACATTATCAAATTCATTTATTTGCTCTCAAAAGCTTTAGAAAGCACCAAAACCGAAAGTTCTGTGAGAATATCTATAGAAAAACCCGTAATGATATTTTTGCAAATAAATATGGTAACACTCTTCTGAGGTGCTTAAAAGACACACCAACACCACACATGTTTATTTTCTGCGATAAAATAGCAACCGCACAGGCGCACACGAGAATATCACCCCATCGTGATCCTCATTCTGCCCGCGGCTGTGTGGCAGACTGGTCATGGTGGGATGTATGCGCCTTTGAGGAAAATTGGGTGGGTTTTTCGTAAATGACAACAACAAATTCTTTGGAATGCCAGTGGTTTCGCTTTTATTTCAATGGCAAATCTTGTGTTTGAGTGCCGTGCGAGTAGCTACAGGCACCACTAGTAGAAAAAAGAGCTTCCCATAAGGCCTGTACTGAAAATATAAATTGAACAGAGTATAGGGCATGTTATTATTTTTGATTAAAATAGATTAATGATGCTGGTTTTATGTGTCTATGGCCTTCTTAAGTAGGGTTCATGATAGTAATATAACGAATCTTTATTATTATTGCTAAACCTGTAGAATCTGCCAACTCCTATTATTTTAAATTCTGTAACTTCTGTCAAGGACGACCGCGTTTCCATTACATAAAAACATTTAATCGAGAAAGTTATTTCAAAAGCCTGCCTCCATAAAATGTTGCTAGCCAAAGTAATATACCCACACCAAAGCTCTCCCGATGCGGAAGTACTTAACACTTATTCAAAATTGAAGTTCCAAGTCTAACTCGACAATCCGAAATAAATGACTGAGTATTGCGGTATATTATCTTAATAACCATTCAATATCCTTGAAAAGAATGATATTTCCATTTCAATTTGCACAAAGAAAATCACTAGATAAGCGAAAAATTTTCATTTCAATACAAATCCTTGCCAGGCGGTTGTGAAAGGTTTTTTTCTACACCAACATTTCCGCACTCTTCGTCCTCGGATATGCATTAAGTGAATCAAGAATAATTTTGAAAGGACATCATCATCATCGTTGTCGTTGCGACGAAATTTTAAAATAATCCTCAACGGAAATAAACACGGATTCATCAATTTCCATTCATCTTTTCGTTATCCTATGTCCCGCGCGCTTCTCTGTTGGCGTAGCAGCACAGTAGTCATCAAATTTATCATTTCATCCCTGTTCGGTTTTATGCTCCTTGGATTTGTTTGTGCAGAGATGGAGATCCTTGGAGAGGAGACCTTCGCAAATCAGCAAATCAGGTGCGGTATACAGATGAGTAACATAGGGAGTGGGGCTCTGTTAAATATTTTTTTTTTATCGTATCCTTAATAATTTGCAACGGTTGTGCGGTAGTATCCGTAGGTATTATTATATAAATTAAAGAAAAAGGAAACAAGCAAATTGCGATATAAAGGCGAAAAAGGAGATGATATTCCTTTTGGTTTGAATCATGAATTAATTTTAATCTTAGAACCAGAACTGCTGGAGGCGATTTTCCATTCAGAGAGGAATCGGTTTTCTTTTCCTTCGATGAAGGAGGGACAGGGATTCATAAGAAAATCTTGCAGACCCTTACAATGAATTTTATTTGTAAATTTGAAAAGAAAATTATTTCGTTAAGAAAAAATGAAGTAATTTCGTTGTGAATGTACTGAATAGGGCTTTGATTGATTGAGTGCTACATGAATGTTAATTTATGCAGATAAGTCTCGTCTGCTGGAGCATCACCAAAATTGGTACAACGGCTGGGTACGAAAGTCGACAACAATCAGATTAAAGAATTGTACTTTTTGTCGCTTTGCACTTTGTATAAGATCTAAAAGTCTACAGGTCTTCAAAAGTGGCAGTTCATTTGAAAATGTTGCACTAGAGGAGATTGACTTTTCTTACTAAGGCCGATTTGTTAAAGCTAACATTAATTAGACGCACATATTTTTTAGACAGAAAGAAAAGGTGGTATGAAAGTGTTTTGATACAATGGATAGAGAAGTATAACACACCGCTTAAGAAAGACACTTGAGCAATAAACTGAATAATTGGCTAATAAATAGATATACCTACCTAAAAAAAAAAAATTAGGCTCTTTGAATAACTTCCGAAAACTGTCTTAGATCTACTTTTGATTACCCTATACAGAAGGGTTGTACCTGCGCGATGACTGTACAACCCAACATAAGGTAACGCATTTCTATACATCGTTGTCCATTAGAGCGTTGAGATTGGCCCGTTGGAGCCATACCTATTGATACCTATCCATAATGCATAAATTCGTTAATGTAATGGAAATAATAATTCCGAGCATGCACATTGCACAATGCACGTGCTAGTGCTACTCGAGTTCTTTATTATAAAAAATAATATTAAATTCAATATAAATAATTGACGTGTCGGTCAAACTTCCGCTTTTTCACTAAATAGTTTTACGGTACACGACCTATCAAGGGGAAGGTTACGCCACATATACTATTGACTTTACTAGAGTTCGCCTGGTGGTAGAAATTCAACCATTATAGAAACCTGGTTTATACGCAATATACACTGCAGGTTATAAGATTAGAAGCAGGCATTTTTAAAAAGTAAAATCAATATTTCTCCCGTTATATGAATAGACGTTTATTGCTCTGACGGCCTTTCATGCTTTGCTAAAGCCCGAAAAATAAAGCGAAGTGATCATTGTGTCAGCCATTATTTTGAAAACCGGTCGTCTTACGCAAAAACTTAAAAAGGAAACATTTCTTCTGCCTTAACACTTAACGAAACGCGATGTATCCTTAGAATAGCGTCAAATTTAGCTTTATCGGCAGCTAAAACTAGGGAGAAAGGTAATGTTAAGGCCATCTTATTCATTGTTACCCGCATAATTCGCCGTGCTAAACACCAAAAGCACCTGAACCTTAAGAAAAAAACACCACTTAATGCCTCAAGGAAAAAGCAGCGCTTGTGTTTCGTGAGATATCAATGAGCACGGGATGTGCAAAAGGGAATTGGCACAAATGATTGGCGCAAGGTTATTTTTTTCGACGAAAAAAAAAAAGAGGAGCGATTTTAAACTGTCACCATAGCAGAGAAGGAGGCTCATTCCACTTGGCACATCCCAGCTCATTGATCTCTTGCGAAACACATGCATAAAGTACCAAAAACACATTTTTTTTTGGTGCTTTTTTCTGCGCCCCGATGGGGCAACCCCTAGCTTTTTTTTCCATTGAACTATTCTATGTATAGTCATTGAAGTACAATTTTGATTTTTTTTGTTTACCATCTTATAACTGCAGGTTAATATGACTAGAAGTAAACAATCTTTGTGGAGGAACAAGGAACTATACCTTTTTTCTGTAAAAGAGAGATTGAGCTTTGCATATTTGTATATCAGCTCAATGAATAAAAATTAGATATTTAGTGCATAAAATAGTTAAATTCTAATTTTGAAAAGTTGACTATTTTACTGCATTTTTAATTTTGATCCAGAGCTCACGCACACATATGCATTTTAGTTCACAAAAAATCCGACATGGCGTTATTCGTTTTTTCTGTAAACTTGGTTTTCCATTGGGACCACGAGAAATCTTTTTCAGATCTCAGATTTTACGGTGCTCAAGGAACGCGCAACTAAATTGATCTGCTTTTGTAAATGGATTGGTGCGTTAATTGACAACAATATCAGCTGTTCAAATTGCATTCGTTTCTGGCAAAATCACAAATGGATATCGACTTCAAAAATACTAATATTCTTGTTTCTTGCTATTTGATAAAGTCAAGGGAGCTGATAATGATAATGCGAGAAACGTTGATACGAGTGTGGTTGGGAAATGGCTGATGATTTTTTTGTTGTGGATGTATTTGAATTTATTTGCTTTGTATCCAGATGTAGAAACCCAGTTTCAAATATTGTTATTTTATATTTACTTCGAATAATAATACGTACAATATTTTCATTTGAAAGCAGAGGCGTTCAGTTATTTTTATTATATACTAGCGTACCCGGCGAACTTCGTCCCGCCCAATATTGACTTTTTGACGGAAATTATTTGAATTTGGAGCATTCACTATTCCTCCAGAAATACATTTTTTTGATCAAAAATATCTTATGACAAATGCGGTCTCGGTATATACTACCATCAAATCCAAAAAAAAAATTCAAAATAACACTCCCCGTACAAAATATATGGAAAATAAATTTCTACAATTCTCCAATTTCCCTTTCGAATTTTCCATTTTTTTCGTCGTATGAACCTTCCTTAGGCGTAGACAAACACAACAAAGAAAAGATAGCTCAAATCCAAAGAGTATCCAACACTCTTTTCTCAAATCGGAAGTTCCGTTCTCGAGTTCCCTCATATGAAAAATTGTGTGGTAGGTGTTACCATCTCTGAGATTGAAAAGGAGACGCACGGCAAATTCAAGACGCTTAAATATGAATGGCAAATCATTCTGAATAAGGGGAATCCGAGCAATGAGAATGTTTGCCTTTAAATTTTCCGCTCGAAACCGTCGCTTGGATGACATTTGATTTGATATTTCACCATCAAATCAAACGCGTTCCGTTACAAAGTTTCGGTGCATTGACGTTGCGCAGCAAAATTATAACTGCCCGGAACATCCAAGGAATTCAAAGATTCAACTAATCCCCATAAAGTTTTGTTTTCACGACAAAGAGTACCATATAGTCCTTCCTAGCGTTTGGTTTTATTTTTGAATGAGAAGTGCCGCAACCCGTTTTCCTATCCCGCCTGTTTTTTGTAAAGTACCAACAACAGGGTCCATAACTATCCTCTCTGTCAAACTTTAAGCAACCATACCCATCCCAAACATTTCAATCGTCTCAATACAACTGTTTCGGAAAGCGACAACACCGCCACCTATCGGGTCGAAAAGTATCCTATCTTTCAAGCTGGAATCAACCGTACACATCCACAAAATTTCATTGAAATCGATTTAGCGGTTTCGGAGATCGACGACAGCGCCACCTATCGGGTCCAAAATTTGATCTTTTAAGACTGCCTGAAATACATCAATTCGAACAAAACAAAGGAAGAATCATACAATTTGGCCAGTAAGAACATTTTCCTTGGTTATGTTATTTGTGCCGGAAATCGAATGGAAATGTTATTTACTTATTTCAAATTGATTAAAAACTAACTTGGAGTTTTCGTCGAAGAATTGTACAGCTAAATGAAATATGAATTACTGAAATGTCAAATTCAAAAAGGTTTGGACAACCAACGCCAATTAAATTTAATTTTGTTGATACAATATTGATATGCAGGGAAATCTAACTTTTCGTAAATATATCCCAGCGCCACCTATCGGGTCCAAATTTTGGCAAAAGCTTTTTATTTTTTTAAGTGTTATATGGTGTAAATTTGAGCCAAATAAGAATTTTCAAAAAAGCGACCCCAGCGCCCGCTATAGGGTCTAAAATAAACATAAACCATCCGGAGCACCACACAAACATATGGTGTGAATATAAGGGGGATAGCTTCAGTGGTTCAGCCGTTATGGTCGGTCATACATACGCACGAACGTTTTTATATATTAAGATATTATGTTTACCTGCAGAAAATCTTAACAAAAAAAAAAAAAAAAAACTATTAAATTCCTTCAACATCAACTATCATTGAAATGCCTTCGGTTCTTTATGATTTTTCAATGCATGAACAGTCTGAAGAAGAAGAATTTAAAATTTGCGTTGAAGTTGACTTTTCTTATAGAGGTTATAAATTTGTTCCTACGGGCAAACGAATTGTTGATATCAATATTTTATTAAACAATTTAAAGGCAATAACGTCGCATGGAGCAATGTTTGGTTGCACTTTGAACGATTTGGATTTGGAACTTATTTAAGAAATACGACAGGGTTCGAGCATTTTTATGTTTTTCATGTTGCAAGTAAATAGAAGACAACGAACGATGATAATATACAGGTAGTGAGTCGTTCCTTGTCTCTTATTTGTATGCAATTTTTCATATCTATAACATGTAATTCACTTTTACCGAATGTTGTGTTTATACTTAGGCTTGAATTCAAAACTTGTTTTTCAATGCAAGATGTGTAAAAAAGAGCTTTACGCGTTTACTTGCAATAATGAAGAACTAAATTCATTTGATCTTCAAATAAGCAATGAGATTGTTGTTGGAACTATGTTATCCGGAAACGGATTTACATATGAACAAAATAAGAGTATGTCGGTGTGGACTGAAACTGCACAAAAAAACATATTGAGGAAGAAAAGCGCATTGCGATGGAGAATGGCGATGTTGATGACGATGGCTATCCAATTATTGCGGTTGTAACAGACGGTGCCTGGTCACATCGGTCATATGGGTGTAAATATGTGGCAAAACAAATTTTGTATTTGAAAATAAATAGTGAATATTGAAGGTCAACTTCATATTTCTAACAGACAATTTTGCTATTTCGGTGTTTGGACCTCCTGTGATTTTGCTTTCATGAAAATTAAAAGTGATGATACATTTTTTTTTTGTTATATACTTCTCCCGGGAAAGGCGAACCTATAACGCTTCAACAGCGCCCCGAGATGCCTGCAGATGTATGTTTGTTATGCACTTAAATTGCTGCAAATTGAAGTCTTCTGGAAATATATCCCCAGGAAGCGAGTTCCAAAGTTTGCTTGTCCTGTAACAGAAGGAGTTTTGGAAAGTTGATGTCCTCGCGGTTGTCAAGTGTACTGTATGGTCATGAGCATTAGCAGCCTGTCTTGTTGGGCGCCCAAAAGTTGCATTTCGAGGGATAATGTCTTTGAGTTCCTCAGAACATCTACCATGGAAGTACCTATAGAACAAGCATAGGTCAGCGACTTGTCTTCTGTGCACCAACGGTTGTAGATTCGATGTGAGTGTAGGGTCTCCAATGAGTCGAACTGCTCGTCTCTGTATGCTATCAAACGGTTAAGTGAATGTTTTGGGGCCAAGCTCCATATATGGGAACAATATTCCAAGCCTGGTCTAACCTGTGCTTTGTAGAGAAGGAGAAGTTGCTTGGGGCTAAAGTACCTCTTTGCTCTAAATAGGTAGCTCAACTTTGCGGACGCCGATTTTGCGATGTAGGATATGTGGTTCTGCCATGTGATTCCTGAATTGACTGTGACTCCTAGAAGGTGGAGTCCTTGTGATGGATTGGATGGTCATCCATTTGGATCTGAGGAACTGTTGATGCATTTTTTCTGGAAAATGTTGTGAGCTGTGTCTTGTTTGCATTAAATACAACCACGTTGTCCTTTCTCCACTTCAAGATTTTGTCCAGATCATCATTTAGAGAATTAATTTGTTCACATCTCTGACTGCGTGATGTAGCTGTATTCACAGGCCCATTGTTCGAGATGGAGGATATAAGAGTGCTGTCATCTGCAAAGTTGTAGATATATATTATTAAAAAAATGTCTTGTTTGGTTGTTCTTGAAACATATTATTGTATTTTGTTTATCTCTTTTTACCTTTATGATGTCAAAGAAACAAATTCAGCTATTTTCTGTTCTGTTCCTTTCCCGCTCTAAGCTTGACTCTAGAACCAAGTCGGATTTAAAAAAAGCTCTGCTTTTCGTAATAAGTAGTCAAGTTAAGAGAGAAAAATAGGTAAACTAAAACTATATTTTTAGTTCCCAAAAACATGCAAATCATATCTAGTTACATCTTCTTAATCTTATACCTTTAAACGAGCTAATCTTGTATGTATTTATTTATTTATTTATTTATGTATTTATATAAATTTATTTCTGTGATCTCGGAAACGGCTCTAATGATTTCGCTGAAATTTGGTATATGGGGGTTTTCGGGGGTAAGCAATTGATCTAGATTAGTCTTATGTTTGGGAAAACGCGTGTTTTCGAGTTTTCATGCGTTTTGGGCTTATTTTTCTGACTTTACTGCCTTTTACTCGCCATTACACAAACACGTAGGAGTGCCAACACTTTAATAGTTATTTCAAGCCATCAATCAGCTTTCTATGTCCTCTAGAAGCTGAGCTACAACCTAAAATCTAACACGAAAAAAATAAATTTATTTTCTCAAATCGAATATTATCAGCAGCCGCGGTTCTTGATCGTTGTTCTGCTTTGGGGTGGTTTTGTGGCGCACATCGCACAAGCACGTTCATATGAAAAAAAAAAAACAGCGACAATGTCTTTCTGAGGAAATGCGCAGATGGATGATGACGTGTGGTGTGGTGATGGACGGATGGTGGATGGTGGTGTATAAATTGAGTTCAAGATTTTTCATTTAATGGTTGTTATAGTGAATACGTGGCACTCGAACGCATGGGCGTAGTATACCTGTTACAGGCCAGCGCGACCGTTAGCAAAGAGTAGCGTCCTCATTAGTTCATTTACTTGTTTTAGTTTGATTTGATAATACACATATAATTTAATAGGGTAGTATTTTTGAAGTGAAACTTCTAATGCGACTTCCAACATTTCGTATCATACTTTAGTTATCAGTACCTGGGCGACCAATTGTAATTTCAAAAACAATACATATTAAAAAAAAATATATGTAAACTTGAAAATATATAAAAAAAAAAGAAAAGTAAGTCACCGAGCGGGATTCGAACTCGTAACACTCGTTTCTTGCCGTCCGCGTCATAGTAAAAGGAAAGAAGTAAGACATCTACCGGCATTTAGGCGACATACATTTTTTTATACCTATGTTCATGTTTAAATATATATATTTTTTAATTTGTATTGTTTTTAAAACTTTAATAAATAGTAATAACCGAGCAAAGCTCGGTCACCCAGATATTCTTAATCTTAATATATAAAAACGTTCGTGCGTATGTATGACCGACGATAGCGGCTGAACCACTGATGCTATCCCCCTTATATTCACACCATATGTTTGTGTGGTGCTCCGGATGGTTTATGTTTATTTTAGACCCTATAGGGGGCGCTGAGGTCGCTTTTTGAAAATTCTTATTTATGGACCGATTTGGCTCAAATTTACACCGTATAACACTTAACAAAATAGAAAGCTTTTGCCAAAATTTGGACCCGATAGGTGGCGCTAGGAGATATTTACGAAAAGTTAGATTTCCCTGCATATCAATATTGTATCAACAATATTAAATTTAATTGTAAAAATAAAGTTGGCGTTGGTTGTCAGTACTTTGTTGAATTTGACTTTTCAGTAATTCATATTTCATTTAGCTGTACAATTGTTCGACGAAAACTCCAAATTGGTTCTTAATCAATTTCAAATAGGTAAATAACATTTCCATTCGATTTCCGGCACAAATAACATAACCATGGAAAATGTTCTTACTGGGACAAATCTTTTGATTCTTCTTTTGTTTTGTTCGTATTAGTGTATTTCAGGCTTAGGCAGTCGTAAAAGATCAAATTTTGGACCCGATAGGTGGTGTTGTTGTCGACCTGCTCAACCGATTTCAATGAAATTTTGTGGATGTATATTCTTCGTTCCCATTTGGAACTGATAGGTGGCGCTGTTGCCGATCTCCGAAACAAATCTACCGAGTTGATTGAAATTTGTGGATGGGTAGGTACTTTGCAAAAAATAAGCGGGATAGGAGAACGGGTTGTAGAAGCATTAAAATTATTAATGTACACTGTCCAAATAAAGGACTTTGCGAAATGTGAGCAGGACTTAATACGAAAGGTATGAGCAAAGGCGATTGGGTACAGCTACATATAAAAAAGACTGACGGTTGTATGTGCGCACTCATAGCTCGGGAAGCAATCCTTCAATTTTTATGATTTTTGGTTTAAATTCGCATATGGTAGGTATATGCTACTTTTTGTCGTGAAAACAAAACTTTATGGGGATTAGTTGAATTTTTGAATTCCTTGGATGTTCCGGGCTTATAACTATACAATTGAAAGCGGGCTCATTTATAATTTTGTTGCGCAACCTCATTGCACCGAGACTTTGTAACAGAATGCGTTTGATTTGGTGGTAAAGGATCCCAAATCAAATATCATGCAAGCGACGGTTTTGAGGAAAAAATTCAAAGACACATTCTCAGTCTCTAAAGCGAAACCCAAATCTACAGCCATTTTCCATGAATGGCACTTGCATTACCGAAACCGAAAGACTTTCTATTCTCGGTATGTGCGTTCATGACAACCTTCGTTGGAATGACCATGTACACGAAGTCGCCAAGAATGCAGCGAAATGTCTAGGTTTCCTCAAACGGTGCAAGAAATATTTTACCCCTTCTGATCTGGCTACAATATACAAGGCGTTCATTCGCCCAAAGCTTGAGTACAATTCCCACATCTGGTCTGGTGCACCGAAAACTATATTGCACTTACTAGATAGGATCCAAAATCGTTCGTTGAAACTAATCGGAGACACGAATATCGCGAATTCTATTAATTCGCTTGGAAATCGTAGAAACGTTTCGTGTCTCTCATTGTTATACCGTTTTTTCAACAAACAGTGCTCAAATGAAATAGCCAATTGCATTCCTCCCCTTCAGCAAATCAACCGCAATACTCGCCATGCCCATCAGTTTACCATCCAGCCTATCTTCGGACGTACAATGAAATACAGAGACTCTTTCATAAGCCGTACAACGCGAATGTGGAATGCCTTGCCCAGCTCTGTCTTTCCTCCCCAGTACAATTTGCATACGTTTAAGACCAATGTGCATCGGTATCTCCTATCTCCTCTATCCTAATTTCCTTAATGCCCGCGCTGAGTAAAAACACTATAAGAGTAGTCATACCTCTTTAGCGCGTGTTAATTATAAAAAAAAAAAAAAAATTCCACGGAATCCGCTTATTGAGAACGAATTTGTACGTCGTTTATTGTAAACCATTTTAGTCAAAAAGCGGAAGGTTGGCCGACACGGTAATCTTCTTTCTTGCGTTTGTCTACGCCTAAGGAAGGTTCATACGGCGACAAAATTGGAAAATTTGAACGGGAAATTGGAAAGTTTGTAAAAATTGATTTTTCATACATTTTCTACGGAGTTTTTTTTTTAATTTTGATCGTAGTATACAGTGAGATCGTATTTTTCAAAAGCTATAGTTGGGATCAATAAAATTAATTTCAGGCGGAAGTGAAAATTATTTAATTCAAAAAGTCAACTTTGGGCGGGACGAAGTTCGCCGGGCACGCTAGTATATATATGTACGAGTAGAGGGCTATTGTTAGGAAGAATTCCTTGTCTTACTGCCAATTGTTTTTGTTAATTACTAAGTGGGGGAATAGTGAATGCTACAAATTATTTTAGTCAAAAAGTCAATTTTGGGCGGGACGAAGTTCGCCGGGACCGCTAGTAATATATAAGAACGTTCGTGCGTATGTATGACCGACCATAACGGCTGAACCACTGAAGCTATCCCCCTTATATTCACACCATATGTTTGTGTGGTGCTCCGGATGGTTTATGTTTATTTTAGACCCTATAGGGGGCGCTAGGGTCGCTTTTTTGAAAATTCTTATTTATGAACCATTATTATGGCCAAATTTTATGATTCTTCTTTTGTTTTGTTCGTATTGGTGCATTTCAGGATTGCAATGAAATTTTGTGGATGTATATTCTTCGTTCCCACTTGAAGGATAGGATACTTTTGGACCTGATAGTTGGCGCTGTTGCCGATCTCCGAAACAGCTCTACCGAGTTGATTGAAATTTTGGGATGGGTAGGTATGGTTGCTTCAAGATTGAAATATGCTATAGTTTCGTACCCTATAGATGGTACTTTGAAAAACATAAGGGGGATAGGAGAACGGGTTTTGGAAGCATTAAAACTATTAATGGACATTGTCCAAATAAAGGACTTTGCGAAATATGAGCAGGACTTAATACGAAAGGTATGAGCAAAGCCGGGTGGGTATGGATACACATAAAAAAGACTGACGTCCGTATGTGCGCACTCTTAACTCGGGTACCAGTTCTTCAATATTTATGATTTTTGGTTTAAATCGCATGGGCCCAAGGAAGGACATATGCTACTATTTGTCGTGAAAACAAAACTTTTTGTGGATTAGTTGAATTTTTGAATTCTTTGGATGTTCCGGGCTTACATCTATACAATTTGAAATTGAAAGTCGGCTCAGTTATAATTTTGTTGCGCAACCTCAATGCACCGAGACTTTGTAACAGAACGCGTTTGATTTGGTGGTGAAGGATCTCAAGGGCAGGTCCGGTCAGCTGCTGGGCTATGCGGACGATATTGACATCATCGGTCGCTCTCAGCGTGCCGTGATAGAAGCATTCACGGCGATTGAAGAACAGGCAAAATCCGTTGGCCTTGAAGTAAATGAGGGCAAGATCAAGTACATGCTATCAACAAACAAACAAGCATCTGTCCACCGGCAAGGACAAAACGTCACTATTGATAGCAACAATTTCGAGGTAGTTAAGGAGCTCACCTACCTCGGAGTAAACATAAACTCCACGAATGACACCATAGTGGAGATCCGGCGAAGAATTACCCTTGGAAACCGTTGCTACTTCGGTTTGGCAAAACAACTGGGTTCAAAACTAATAACTCGAAGGACGAAATGTGTGCTCTACAAGACCCTTATCTTGCCAGGCCTGCTTTATGGCGCCGAGTGCTGGACCATAGGCAAGAAGGGAGAACTGATACTGGGCTCCTTCGAAAGAAAAATTCTTCGACGGATTTTTGGTCCTGTGTGCGAGGAGGGCGAATGGAGGAGAATATACAACCGCGAGTTCTATGAGCTGTATCAAGATGTGGATGTAGTACAAAAAGCCAAAACACGTCGACTACATTGGCTAGGCCACATCAAGCGAATGGACAGTAATGCTCCGGCTAAGAGGATCTTCGAATCCCAGCCCCCAGGTTCGAGAAGACAAGGAAGACCGAACCTCCGTTTCAAAGACCAAGCCATCGCGGATGCCAGAGCGCTTGGTCTGGACAACTGGAAGCAGCGTGCCCGGGATCGTAGAGGATGGAAGGCAGCAGTGTCTTAGGCAGAGACTCTTCACGGGTCGGGAGCCCGATAAGTAAGTAAGTAGGATCTCAAATCAAATGCCATGCAAGCGACGGTTTTGAGGAAAAAATTCAAAAACAAAAATTCTCATTCCACGGAATCCGCTTATTGAGAACGAATTTGTACGTCGCGTCGTGTACTGTAAACCATTTTAGTCAAAAAGCGGAAGGTTGGCCAACACGTTAATCTTCTTTGTTGCGTTTGTCTACGCTTAAGGAAGGTTCATACGGCGACAAAATTGGAAAATTTGAACGGGAAATTGGAAATTTTGTGAAAATTAATTTTCCATACATTTTCTACGGAGAGTTTTTTTTTTTTAAATTTTGATCGTAGTATACATACGGTGACCATATTTGCCGAAAAAAATAAAGGACAATAATTATTTTGATTCCATTGTTTTTGTATTTATTATGTATTTGTTAAAAAAAAACGTTAATGTCGTTTTCGATTTTGGCTTTTCAGATGTTGAGCTGAGATTTCAGATCTCTGTTGCCAAATCGAACATCATGGTACATTTACATCGCACCTAAATTCAACATTTCGGGAAAAAAATCCGAAATCCAATGCCAAATGCCAGCTAGTCAATGAATTGATTATTGGTCTTTTTTTCTATTTAGAAATCACAAATTGTTGAACCTAAAGAATTCATTTTTTAGCTATATTATTGTAATGAATTTAATTTAAACATATTAAATATATTGCCGACTCAATATTGAGGTATGCAACCACTTCCTTCTTCTTTGTTATAATAACTTTTTCGTTCCGTATTTATAATTTGAATAACTTGGAATGACTGATTTGTTGACAGCTGCTGTTTCAACAAGATTGACTTTTTGAGAAAAAATCATTTTCTTCTGTGATTGGGATTGCGACTGCTTTTTATGTTCGATTTGCCAAAAAAAAAATTACATTATTACTTTTCGTATTTTTGAGAAGGGTGGATAGATTTAAAAACATCTTCATTTTCATTACAAAAATCTCTAAATCCTAAGTACGGGTTTCAGCATATACATTCAATTGTGATTTTTCACTGCTCCAAACATTATTTATGATTGAAAATACTCAGTTGGTGCAATAGAACCCAGTAGGCACAAACTGAAATTTAAGGTAAGCATGCACTGAAGCACTGAGAGTGTAAACACAATTTCAAGTAATTAACATTATGGATAACATTTTTAATTGCACTAAATGCAAACAATTTTTAGTCGGTGTCTTAAAGGACAGTTTCAAAAATAAAGGACAAAATCCGTACTTTATTAAAAAGAAAATAATAAAGGACAGGGGTAAAAAAGAAAGGACTGTCCTTTTAAATAAAGGACGGATGGTCACCGTAAGTATTACAGTGAGATCGTATTTATCAAAAGCTATAGTTGGGATCAATAAAATTAATTTCAGGTGGAAGTGAAAATTATTTTAGCCAAAAAGTCAATTTTGGGCGGGACGAAGTTCGCCGGGCACGCTAGTCTTAATATATAAAAACGTTCGTGCGTATGTATGACCGACGATAACGGCTGAACCAATTAAGCTATCCCCCTTATATTCACACCATATGTTTGTTTGGTGCTCCGGATGGTTTATGTTTATTTTAGACCCTATAGGGGGCGCTGGTGTCGCTTTTTTGAAAATTCTTATTTATGGACCCATTTGGCTAAAATTTACACCATATAACACTTAAAAAATAGAAAGCTTTTGCCAAAATTTGGACCCGATAGGTGGCGCTGGGAGATATTTACGAAAAGTTAGATATCAATTTTGTATCAACAACATTAAATTTAATTGTAATAATATAGTTGACGTTGGTTGTCTATACTTTTTTGAATTTGACATTTTAGTAATTCATATTTCATTTAGCTGTACAATAGTTTGACGAAATTAGTTTTTAATCTATTTTAAATGGGTTAACAACATTTCCATTCGATTTCCGGCACAAATAACATAACCAAGGAAAATGTTCTTACTGACCAAATTGTGTATAATTCTTCTTTTGTGTTGTTCGAATTGGTGTATTTCAGGCAGTCTTAAAAGATCAAATTTTGGACCCGATAGGTGGCGCTGTCGTCGATCTCCGAAACCACTAAATCGATTTCAATGAAATTTTGTGGATGAGTACGGTTGATTCCAGCTTGAAAGATAGGATACTTTTCGACCCGATAGATGGCGGTGTTGTCGTTTTCCGAAACAGTTTTATTGAGACGATTGAAATTTTTGGGATGGATATGGTTGCTTAAAGTTTGACAGAGAGGATAGTTATGGACCCTATTGTTGGTACTTTACAAAAAACAGGCGGGATAGGAAAACGGGTTGCGGCACTTCTCATTCAAAAATAAAGTCAAACGCTAGGAAGGACATACTATGCTACTCTTTGTCATGAAAACAAAACTTTATGGGGATTAGTTGAATTTTTGAATTCTTTGGATGTTCCGGGCAGTTATAATTTTGCTGCGCAACGTCAATGCACTGAAACTTTGTAACGGAACGCGTTTGATTTGATGGTGAAAGATCAAATCAAATGTCATCCAAGCGACGGTTTCGAGGGGGAATTTTAAAGGCAAACATTGCTCGGCTTCCCCTTATTCAGAACGATTTGTCATTCATATTAAAGCGTTTTGAATTTTCCGTGCGTCTCCTTTTCAATCTCAGAGATGGTAACAACTACCACAAAAGTTTTCATATGAGGGAACTCGAGAACGGAACTTCCGATTTGAAAAAAGAGTATTGGATACTCTTTAGATTAGAGGTTCATACGACGAAAAAAAAATGGAAAATTCGAAAGGGAAATTGGAGAATTCTAGAAATTTATTTTCCATATATTTTGTACGGGGAGTGTTATTTTTATATTTTTTTTTGGATTTGATCGTAGTATATACAGTGAGACCGCAAAAGATATTTTGGAAAAAAAAATGTATTTCTGGTGGAATAGTGAATGCTCCAAATTCAAATAATTTCAGTCAAAAAGTCAATATTGGGCGGGACGAAGTTCGCCGGGCACGCTAGTCTTAATATATAAAAACGTCCGTGCGTATGTATGACCGACGATAACGGCTGAACCACTGAAGCTTTCCCCCTTATATTCACACCATATGTTTGTGTGGTGCTCCGGATGGTTTATGTTTATTTTAGACCCTATAGGGGGCGCTGGGGTCGCTTTTTTGAAAATTCTTATTTATGGACCGATTTGACTCAAATTTACACCATATAACACTTAAAAAAATAGAAAGCTTTTGCCAAAATTTGGACCCGATAGGTGGCGCTGGGAGATATTTACGACAAGTTAGACTTCCCTGCATATCAATTTTTTATCAACAACATTAAATTTAATTGTAATAATATAGTTGGCGTTGGCTGTCTATACTTTTTTGAATTTGACATTTCAGTAATTCAAATTTCATTTAGCTGTACAATTGTTTGACGAAAAATTCAAATTAGTTTTTAGTCAATTTTAAATAGGTAAATGAAATTTCCATTCGATTTCCGGCACAAATAACATAACCAAGGAAAATGTTCATAACCACTGAGCCAATTTTCATGGTTCTTCTTTTGTTTTGTTCGTATTGTTGTATTTCAGGTTCAAGCAGTCCTTAAAGAAAGCACTATTTTGGACCCGATAGGTGGCGCTGTCGTCGATCTCCGAAACCGCTCAATCGATTTCAATAAAATTTTGTGGATGTGTGTTGTTGCTTCCAGCTTGAAAGATAGGATACTTTTCGACCCGATAAGTGGCGCTGTTGTCGATTTCCGAAACAGTTTTATTGAGACGATTGGTTGCTTCAAGTTTGATAGAGAGGATAGTTATGGACCCTATTGTTGGTACTTTACAAAGCATAGGCGAGATAGGAAAACGGGTTGCGGAACTTCTCATTCAAAAATAAAACCAAACGCTATTTCTGAAGTTGTATAATCAAACATATTAATGGACATTGTCCAAATAAAGCACTTTGCATAATGTGAGCAGGACTTAATACGAAAGGTACGAACAAATCCGGGTGGATACAACTACATGTAAAAGAGGCTGACGTCCGGATATGCACTCATAACTCGGGAACGGATTGGTCGATTTTCCGCAACGTCATCGCATCGAAACTTTGTAACGGAACGCGTTTGATTTGATGGTGAAAGATCAAATCCAATGTCATCCAAGCGACGGTTTCAAGGGGAAAATTTAAAGGCAAACATTCTCATTCCTCGGATTCCCCTTATTCAGAACGATTTACCATTCGTATTTAAGCGTCTTGAATTTTCCGTGCGTCTCCCTTTCAATCTCAGAGATGATAACACCTACCACAATTTTTCATATCAGGGAACTAGAGAAACGGTTCGATTTGAGCAAAGAGTATTGGATACTCTTTGGATTTGAGCTATCTTTTCTTTGTTGTGTTTGTCTACGCCTAAGGAAGGTTCATACGAAGAAAAAAAATGGAAAACTTGAAAGGGAAACTGGAGAATTGTAGAAATTTATTTTTCATATATTTTTAACGGGGAGTGTTATTTAAAAAAAAAATTTTGGACTTGATCGTAGTATATACAGTGAGATCACATTTGTCAAAAAATATTTTGGATCAAAAAAATGAATTTCTGGTGGAATAGTGAATGCTCCAAATTCAAATTATTTTGTTCAAAAAGTCAATATTGGGCAGGACGAAGTTTGTCGGGCACGCTAGTATCATTATAAATTTGTTGGGTAATTATACCTCGGTATTTCTTACTATGGACGATATATATCTACAAATGTATAATAATAAAGACATAAAAACTCAAAATTATTGAATTTTCAAACAATAATAAGATATTAGAGACTAAAAAGTAAAAAACAATATTAAAAAAAAACTTTTAAACCTAACAAAAAAAGGTAAATAACTTAATTTCTTAATAAGCTACCATATCATTAAGGTATCTTAGTCATGTGTACGGTTAGCCTCTAATTGGTATCACAGTTAGGGCATTTAAAGATCTCATTGCCCCTTTTAGTCAGTCCAACACATATCTCGTGTACGTATTTGTTACTAAGACGTAAAGTCGCATATCCATTATTTCATCAGAACCACTGATCAACTCTCCCCTTTGAAAGCGGCTCAAGTCTCCCGTTCAAATTTTTTCACAATTAAAAACTAATAACTTTTGTGAAGCACAGGCTAGCTGGATTTCGTTCTAATATCTACATAGTCAAATAATTGTTTTATAACTAACGTTAACTATTATTACTTACCACGTTAAAAAAAAGTTATCACGAAAAAGCAAAAAACAAAATTGTTTAACTTTTTCCACCAAAAAACACATTTTCACCTCTAACAGCCAATTGACAATTTAGAATTATTTTTGTGTGTAAGTTAGGGATCAAGCTATGCCACATTTGAGTTTACCGTTGGAGGGTTTGAGTGGAATTTGAGGGAATTATTGAGAGTGTTTCAAGTCTCCCGCTTTCCCCCTACACATTATTTCGATTTGTATTCGCACTTGAAAATTTGCTATTGGATTTGTACGTAATTCGTAGAAAACTGGATTTCACACACACTATAGGTATCAGTTTTAGTCTATTCAGACAGAGTTTGCAGCATAATACAGCTAGTCTATCGCCTTAGGCAGCCAGCTTGTCCTTTTTGTTGGATTTTGTTTTGATTTTTTTGTGCAGCGAATTTGATATTATTTTTATTTAGTTAACGTTGAGCGAGTTCTCATTTTGCAGACTCTGTAGTCACATTTGTGATCTTGATGGGGGAGGGTGTGCTCGTATCTTTGGATTTCTGTGCACTAATACATGTAAGCACGTTTGCATGAGCTCTGAGTTCATAGCTGAGGGCCACTCACTCTTAAGGCAGTGAAATTGGTTCGTAACTACTTGCCTTCGCCTATTTTCTTCTTCTATATAAATATATAATTCTTTCGGGGTGAAGCTCGATGATGTTATAACTCGATAACCCCTGGGAAGATTTTCGTGACTCTTTTTTGGTTTTGTTCGTATTGTTGTATATCAACCGTCGCGTCGTCAACAACTCGTAGATATAATGCCTCTGAATTAAAATAAAGTAGGTACACAATTGCTTACTTTTAGGAGCACGCAAATTGTATTCCTTCGAAAAAAGGTTCTAATCTAACAGTAAGATGATATAAGAATACTAGCTGACCCGGCAAACTTCGTTCCACCCAATTTTGTTATTGCTAGTTTATGTAATTCGGTCAATTAAAATTCTTTATCAAGAAGTGATATTAAATAAAATAGAAACAAATCACGAATAGCAGTGTTGATTCGTTTCAATCAAACCGCAATGATTTTGACGTGTCGGCCAACCTTCCGCTTTTTCACTAAATTGACCATGTGAGGAACATGGGAATTCAATATTGATGCCACAAATGCACAAACATCCATTAATTATCATTGTAAAAATTTATTTGTCGTAGAGAAAGCGAGACGCACGGGAAATTTATCTCGCTTAAATACGAATGGCAAATCGTTCTGAATAAGCAGAATCTGCGGAATGAGAGTGTTTGGCTTTGATTTTTCCCCTTAAAATCGTCACTTGCATGACATTTGATTTGACATCCTTCACCATAAAGCAAATGCGATCCGTTACAAATTTTCAGTACAATGATGTTTCGCAACAAAATTATAACTTAGCCGATTTTCAAATCCAAATTATGTAAAGGAAAGCCCGGAACATCTAAAGAATTCCAGAATTTAACTAATTCTCGTAAAGTTTTGTTTTCACGACAAAAGGTGTATAGATGTACTTCCTTCCAACCAAAAATAATAAAAATCGACCCACCCGGCTTTACACGTATCTTTCGTATTAAATCTTGCTCATATTTCGCAAAGTGCTTTATTGGACAATGTCCATTAATAATTTTAATTATACCTACAACTTTAGAAATAGCGTTTGGTTTTATTTTTGAATGGGACGTACCACAACCCGTTTTTCTATCCCGCTTATGTTTTGCAAAGTACTACCTATAGGGCCAAAAACTATCCGAACTTTAAAACTGGAAGCAACCATTCCCATCTAGAGAATTTCAATCAACTCGGTAGAGCTGTGTCAGAGATCGGTAACAGCGCCACCTATCAGGTCCAAAAGTATCCTATCCTATCCCCTTCGAGCGGGAACGAAGAATATACAACTACAAATTTTAGTTGAAATTGGTTGAGCGGTTTCGGAGATCGACAAAGGAGCCGCCTATCAGGTCCAAGATAGTCCTATCTTTCAAGCTTCAACTAAACATACAGAGCCACAAAAATTCACTGAAATCGGTTGAGTGGTTTCGGAGATCGACAACAACGCCACCTATCGGGTCCTATCCTTCCTTTTAAGACTGCCTTAACCTGAAATACAACAATACGAACAAAAGAAAAGAGAAATCATAAAAAAAATGGTGCGACTGTATCCAACAGTCCCGAAACATGTGTATGTGTAAACACCGTGCGTGCAGTATGTGTGTGGCTTGATACACGTCATTGTGAAAAGAGGGAATTGTAATAACCCTATTCTTCATATATTATGAAATAACAATAATTTATTCGTTCTGTGCTAGTTTCGGTAGAATAGATACAATCGGATTGTGGTAGCTGAAGTAAGATATGTACATTCGAGACTGTAATCTATATAGATTACGCTGGAAGACAGCGTCGATGGTTGTTCCATTTCGCGTTGCTGAAATTTTTCGGTTGGAGTTCATTTAAGGATTAAATTTATCTTGCATAAAATCAATAAATGGTTGAGCTTCTGGAGTTGCAAAATTGATATTGAAGTCTCCGCTTATGACCATTGGTAAAAGATGATAATCTCCCTGCAAAATTCTTGAAATTTCTTCTGATTACGGTGCAAGGACGAAATGGAGACTTTTTATTTGACATCAACAAAAAGCTGAAATTAATATGCCCCAGCTCATAAATGTATGCAATGATAAGAACGTATGCAATGATAAAATGTATGCAATGATAAAACACAGTGACGTATTTCCGTCCCCGCAAGTTAAAATTGTGTGATATTACTCCACCAGACTAGTGCTTCACAGCTTATTGAAACGTCAAACGAAAGGCTGTAGGAAATGAGGCCCCAAAAGAGAAAATGAAATAAGGCCCCAAATTTGGGGTTTCAAATATGAAATAAGGCCCCAAAATAAAAAGAAATAAGGCCCCAAATTTGTGGTTTATTTCATAATGAAAACTATTTTTCATTTAATATTGTTGATATTGGATAAACTAGTTTAGATTAAAGCAACTTTTATAAACTCAACCTCGCACCCACCCCACAATCTAACAGTAAACCCAAGCAGGGGGGATGCATGGGGCATGTATGGGGGGGCACCATACGCATTCCATATCGGAAGGGTAACAATTAATAATGAAAAAATAATTTTGGGGACTTATTTCATTTCTTCTTTTGGGGTCTTATTTCATAATGAAGTAAGACCCCAATTTTCATTAAGAAATAAGGCCCCAAAAAAGGAAATAATACCCCAAATTCTATTAAAAATCGTTGTTGTTGTTTCCTGTATAATTATTTGGGGCCTTATTTCATTTTTCTTTTGGGGCCTTATTTCATTGGGGCCTTATTTCGCAGAGCACAAACGAAAACTGTTTATTGTTCGGTGTGAATGCAATTTCGAGCTTTCGACGAAAATACGGTTTTTGCTGCGGTGTGAAAGGGCAAAGGGAGGATTGATTTAGCTAATGCACGAGATAAACATGCCTTTCTCACCATTAACATTTAACCCTATAATTAGCGGTATTCTGGCACCTATATTTGTTTATTGGTAGAGTAAGTGCGGCAAATATGGCCCATGTGGGTAATATGGCAAACCACTGTATTTCGCAAATTATAACCCACAGCGAAATAAAAAATGTTTAACTACGAACACGTTCAACTCGGTTTAGCTCGGTCTCTTTTGGCGAGTGTGGCGCGACGGGGTTTGAAGATATTCGGCGCATTTTGTTTTTTATACTTTCGTTGTAAATTTTGGTAAGTTTTCTTAAGTGTTTTTACATAAAATTCTGTGTTAAATTGGTAAGATTTTTCTAAAATTAAAGAGTATTAAATATTTTCTTAATTTGTGTGAATTTAAAGTTTAAAAGAAAGTTTATGAAGTTAGTTGAAAATTAATATGAGTAAAAAAATCAAAGTGTGTTTAATATGGCCCACCCCATGTGTTGGTAATATGACCAAGTGGGCCATATTTGACACGTTTTCTCGATTGAAATTTGATGTATTTATTTAATTTAATTTTTGTTTTTTTGAAGGCTAAAATGTCTAAACAAAGTCCACAACCACGGAAGACTTGGCGGAAGAAGGACATGATGAAAGCCATATCAGCAATCTACAACAAAATAATGGGATCTTTGAAGGCCCACCCTGGGCCATATTTAACACTAGGTGGGCCATATTAGCCACACTTTTTTCAAAACTGAATTATAGAGTTCCTTTAAGTTTTTGTTTTTAATTTTTAATTATGTTTGTTTTTTTAATTAAAGTTTCTTAAGGCTGAAATAAAAATAATTTGTGAGACTGTTTAAAAAAATAATAAATGAATTAGACTTAAATTTATGGGTTTATTTAAAAAAACGTTAATGGTTGGCCATATTTGCAGCACTTACTCTACCTAAAGGGATTTTGGAAAGTGTAGCCTTTGCGTAAACTGCCAGACTTAAGTTGATTATTGGTAAAAGGTAAGACCGAATAAGTGCACTAGTATGGTATGTATTCATACCTACATGACAATGGTATATTTTAAATGCATACCGCTCCTTGGTGTTGGTATAGTTTTTCGCATTTTAACGTAGGTTATCCCCATAATATTGTTGTTTCCATTCTACTTATGAAACATTAAAAATGCTTAAAAAGGGAATAAAAGCGATTATTATTCTCTGGACGTAACCACAGCATTTTTAATAATGCATTTTTAATAATTCAGAATCGAAGATTGTATGTCCGTGAGTAGGTATCACAATCTTTTCCTGGAAAAGAACCCTTTCTGTCACCAGACATTGTTATTCTCAGTACAAAAATTAGATGAGTTTCGGCCTTTTGTATCCTTACTGTCAAAAAGATAGTTTGCATCACACCTTCATTTGTCGTTTCGGAGATAAAAAGCGATTCACCTTTTCACATTATTCCTGCGGAATTCAGTCTTCGGGTCTTTGTTGCCGAATAGTTTTATTATCTCTTCACACTACATTTTTGATCACTCAACTCAACGTGTTGAAGGCATAACTACAGGGAACAATAATAAACGTAACCATAAAAAATCACGCGTTGATGACATAAATAGTCGAAATCTAGATAAAACCAGCGTTTATTATATTCAATAGGTATAAAGTACCTTCCTCCATTCGGATAAAGGAAGCACCATATGACAGATGTCCTTTTCCTTCACACCAAAGCGGGGTGTGAAGTTGGCAAATATTTTTGTGGGTTGTTTTGTTCGCTATTAACAAAAGTACCATTCATTGGTAAATACACAACTTTGATGGAGGATAGACACGGCAGTAGAGAAATATCCTGTCACTCATTCCGCACAATATATACGGGGTGACTACTTTTGATTGGTCGTTGACGAAAGGTGTTTAGTTCTCTATTAAATCATCTCAATCTCTTGCATCCTGGGACAATATTATCCATTAAATTCTCTTTCCACAAAATCGTTTTCGATTTCTTTTAAAATGCCATCGTAAGAGATTTTCTATTTAATCTTGTAGACACAACAAGTCTCTCTCCCACCGACCACTTGAAGCCGTCTAAGCCGTCACTCGTCAGTGTATATTATCCAAACACATCCTTTGGACGATTGTATCTTCCAGATGTATGTATGTATGTATACACTTGTTCAAGCAAAAGATGTGGATCCATTTAGCTTAAGTACCGTTTAGATGGAGAATTACTCACATACACGCTGGAAAGTATGATGGAAAATTACATTCACTGGCGCCTTCTGTCCTCTGTGTGTCCAAAAAAATTCAAAGACACTGTCGGACTATTCCCTGTTGTTGGAAGGATAATATAATAATAACGACGTGCGAAGGATGACTTTGAGAGGCAATACTCTTAGAACAACTTAAACTCGATTTAGAGTAATTGAATCAAAGTACATAGTATGGAATAGGATGACAACGGACGGTGCTAAAGAACCAACGTAAATTAGGGGAGTACATTGGAATATAAATCACGTAGTGATTTAGATGTTCGCATGTGCACATAGCAATGCGTGTAGGACCAGAAATGCAAAAATTGAATAGGAAGCATACTCTCGACATGGTTTCAAAAAAAAAAAAAAAAAAAAAAAACCGTAAAGCTCTTCTACTGATGTGAAGCAAAAAGCTCAATCAAATTCACAAACCGCTTCAAGCATCGCAAATCATGTGCATCCACCACGGGTGGCATTGATTGCCGCGAAGGAACTTTGCGAAAAGGATTCAATTCTTGTTTCAACCCTTTCAGTTCGCCTGGTTGAATCGATGAGAGATTTGACTGAAATTATTTTCTCCATTTTTTTGTATTGTTTCTTGTTTCGTTGTAGAAGGTCGAATTGTCGAAGTCGAGGACCTTCTGAAAACCTTCTGACGATGGGAATGTGGATATGGTTGATTGATGAATACAGAATACTGCATTTGGAAAGGGGTTGGAAACATTGCTTTGATTCAGGTGCAGTCCACAAATGGGCTTATGATTGGATTGCGAACAATTATTACTAGCTTGAGAAGTGTCTATCAAATCATTAGCAAAATTTTGATTCCTTCGGAGATGCGACAGCTTTAAAATTTTGTACATATTTGTTGTTGGCCGAATTAAATATTTTTTTTGTTTGTTTAAAAATACTTCCTAGATTCGCAAAGAATTTTATTTACATTATTATAGGCTTCTAGCTAGACCTACCTACCTTTTTGTTTCTGTCATTAATGGATGATGACACAGATTTCGACAAATTGGATTTTGATTTGGGCATAAGTCCGTCCTGTACCTTCATACAGATGAACTTATAACTAAATGAATTCAACTGGAAAGCCTTGTAGCTGTTAATTTTATCCTTTTTTTTTGGAATTTTAGAGCAGTCAAAAAAGAAAAAAAGAAAAAAATATAACTATATATGAGGTAGGTACAGGTACCTAACATACCCAGTGGTCAGCCTTTTGTAATTTTTGTTTATAATAACTCTTTTTAATGTAAATAAAAGGAAAACAACAATCGACAATGACGACAACCATGCAAATGGCACAATCGCCGATTTAATTCTCATCTGTTCTGTTGTGAGTATGTAAAGATAAACTCCTGACTCCTGTGCATCTTTAAGTCACTGAGTCGGTGGCAATTGATGGTGTCCCAAACAATTTTGTGTTTGATGCCGGCAGATTTGAAAATTTAAAACTTGAATTAATTCTTTTTTGTTCCTTAATTTATTAATAACAAATAACATAAAAAAAAGTATTATTGATAGGTCAGCTACACCAAAGCAAATGACAATTTTAATTGCTTTGATGGATGAGCATCGCGACTTGTCTAAGTGTTATAAGCCAAATAGCTACCATTAAGAAAAGTGAGTTATTTATTTCGGCCCTTATTTTTGAAACCAACAATCTCATCGCCATCCGGTAATTTCCACTTCGTATTCTTCGATTGCTGTATACTATTACTATCAATACAAATTTTATGGAAGGCAGCAAAAACATTTGCAAAAATCGCAATTTTTCGGGGGACGTAACTACTTTTCCTTTTTTCAATTATAATTAATTCTACATCTACCTGAGGATTATGACAACGTGTAATTTAATGTTATAGCTATAGGGCATTATTGATATAAGTTTTGTACACTCAGAGAAAAAAAATCCTATAAAAAATCAAAACTACGCCCGTTGATTTTATAGTACGTAAAATAATAGGTTTTTCCCATTAACGTAATAGTTCTCATATGATTTTGTCCTATTATTAAGAAGCAAAAGAGATACAATTCAATTAAATAGGTAAACTTTTAATGTAATAGTAAATTTACTTTGATATTAAAAGTATTACCCTATTAGCGGCAATAGTAAAATACCATACGTTTTCAATATTGTCAATGTTATTAATAATAATCTACGATCATATAGCTCGAATGGTATAATACTTTAAATTTCAGCTTAATTGGAACTAATGGTATTCGGACTATTGAGTCAATAGTAAAACCCATTTTTTTGCATGTTCTATCGTGCACATTTGCATATTCGTTTATCGTACGTATACTTGTTTTTCATGTGAAATACCATTGAATTCGTGTTTATATTACTTATACTATTGTACACCATATGATGTATTGTTGAATTCCTGTTTTATAGTAACGGGTGATTTTTTAGCTGGTTTGGTTTTGGCAACACTGGTTTTGACAGCTGACGTGTGTTTAGTACCTTGTGTCACTGTCAAACAGCTTCAGTTTGGTTTGCAATTTAACCGTGGATCGTCTTACAAATGAACAACGCTTGCAAATTATTGAATTTTACTATCAAAATTCGTGCTCGGTTCGAAATGTTCATCGCGCGCTGCTTCCATTTTATGATCGGCATTCTCGACCTTCTGAGCAGTCTATTCGGAAGATTGTGACCAAATTTCGCACCAAATTTACTTTGTTGGACATTAAACCACCAACACGTTTACGTACTGTGCGTAGTGAAGAAAATATTGCGGCCGTATCAGCTAGTGTGACAGAAGACCGCGAAATGTCGATTCGGCGCCGTTCCCAGCAGTTAGGCCTTTGTTACAGCACTACGTGGAAAATTTTGCGGAAGGATTTGTGCGTAAAGCCTTTTAAGATACAGCTTGTGCAAGAACTAAAGCCAGGCGACCTACCACAACGCCGAATTTATGGTGAATGGGCTCTTGGAAAGCTGGCCGAGGATCCGCTTTTTTATCGAAAAATTGTGTTCAGCGATGAGGCTCATTTTTGGTTGAATGGGTACGTAAATAAGCAAAATTGCCGCATTTGGAGTGAAGATCAGCCAGAAGCATTGCAACAGCTACCAATGCATCCCGAAAAAGCCACTGTTTGGTGCGGTTTATGGGCCGGCGGCATTATTGGGCCATATTTCTTCAAAGATGATGCGAATCGCAGCGTTACTGTCAATGGTGAACGCTACCGAGCGATGATAACAAAGTTTTTTTTGCCCGAAATGGAAGTTCTTGACTTGCATGATATGTGGTTTCAACAAGACGGTGCCACATGCCACACAGCACGCGAATTGCGAGGCGAGTTTGGTGAACAGTTAATTTCACGTTTCGGGCCGGCCAATTGGCCGCCTAGATCGTGCGATTTGACACCATTAGATTATTTTTTGTATGGGTATGTCAAGGCTAATGTGTATAGGGACAAGCCCGCTTCGATTGACGCACTGGAAGCCAACATCCATGCATTCATTCGTGAGATACCGGCCGATATGTGTGAAAGAGTATGCCAAAATTGGACTCAGCGGATGGACTACCTGAGACGCAGCCGCGGTCAACATTTGCATGAAATTATCTTTAAGCATTAAATTGCAAGGTTCAAACTATCGATTCAAATAAATATTTCATTCATTTTTTCGAAGTTTTTATGTTTTTTTTTTTTTAAAAAGTTCTAAACCTCTTAAAAAATCACCCGTTACTTATGCTATTGTTTCTACATGTGGTATACTATTGAATCCCTGATTTATAGTACGCATACTATTGTTTTTCATGTGATTTTCATGTTTTAGTGTGCAGATCGGTGTAATTTGCAGTTTAAATTATGTAATTTGTGAAATAGGAAGTGTAAACAGGAAGTGTTTTGTTATTATTATTGTGTTGTGTTCTGTGTTATTATTACATTCTTTGGTAATATCTTTATTTTAGAATATTAATATTATTGTCGAAATATGATTGATTTTGTTTTTCGATTCCAGCCAAACATGAAGTAAACAAGAACTAAGTTTTATTATGGTGGCTAAGGTTTCTGAAAGGAAGTTGATTGACCAAGGGAGAGATGCCACTGCCGCTCGCCTTGAGCTGGTCACATCCCAGGAGATTCGGTGCAGACCCAGCCAGGAATACGTTCCAAGCTGAGTATGCACCGGGTTCCGGAAGGAAATCAGGGGAACATTTCCCAAGATCGTCATACGTGGTGAAGAATCACATCCTGCACGAGGTGCCACTGCTTTCGACTAAATATGACGGATCTAGAGCGGAATAGCTCGATAAAAACCCGTAATCCCGGGTATAACAACCGTGCCCATGGGATGTATGGCACAATGTTATGGTGTCTTCTAACGGTGAACTCTAGATACCTGGGGACCTCTAGTTTCAAATCAAATTCCCCTTTTCTGTATACAGGGGGTGAGTACAGAACGACCTTCCTTCCCCCTTACTCGTGGGAACAAAATGAATAAAACCAACAAACAGAACAAAATAACTACAACAAACAAAAAGGAAGAGACTACTGTGCAAGGATCGAGCACTCTAGACTCTATAAATGTCGATCCCCTGACGGACCAGCTGACTGAGGAAGAAGAGAATCTTCTACTCAACCCTTTCGCCAATCTTGGAGTATGGGACGGAGAAAGCGTTGCATCTGGCACTGGCGCAGGGAACCTAACTCTCGATGTTAGTGACACCTGCTCAAACGCTAGCTCTACCCTATCCAGATTGTCAAACTGCTCTAGACGTAGCAAAATCAACAACAGCAGAAAGACAATCAAACGACTAGGCACAAGAGACTGGGACGAACTCAACGAGGCTGAACGTACGCGACTGCACAATGCGCGTGCCTACCTGAAGGAGCAGCTGCCAATGGAGAATGGGCCATTAGCCCATACACTGGCGGTAGCTGTTGCTGCGGGGGGCACGTACGCTGAGGCGTTGATGGGGCCACCTGCTCCAAAGATCGGCAAGGACCATCCTAAGAAAAGGCCGACCTCATCAACATGTGCGACTAGGGAAACTGGAGTAATGTCTGAACCTCACACCGAACGTTGCATCGGGCCACTTGCCCGTACGGGTCCGGTGGGGGAGCGGACATTCTCTGGGGATATGAAGACACCGTCAATGGGAAAACTGATTGACCAACATCAGTCTAGTGAACCAGGGACAGTGCCTTCTCACCCGACGACAGACCGGTCAACGAAACCCACCCGAGAACTGCCACACTCACCGACCAAGCGTTGCATCGGGCCACTTGCCTGTACGGGCCTGGGAAGTGAGAGGATAGTTCGCGGAAAGGAGGATGAGGAAGGCAAGCTGTCGGAAAACATTCAGGGCCACAGCCTCAAATGCATTCCGGAAGCGAGCACTCCTCGTCAACCGGGTGACAGCGGCCAAGACACATCACTGGACACGACTTCAAAAAGCGTCTCGACGACAATTGAGGTCCAACCCAGCACCTCACGTGGACAAACTGCCACCTTCAGTCGCAAGACTAAATTACCTCTGGGAAAGGACGAGATTCTACGTAGACAAAGACGAAACGCAATACGATTCGTGCGTCGTCTGAGTAAACGTAACCCTGACACCTTAACGGATAAAGACAGGAAAGCACTCGACATTGCTAAGAATCGACTCAAGACACTTCCTTCTGACAATAGGGAATCAGCCAAACCCAACACGGCTCCTAGGAATCTGACTGGGAAGAAGGGCCACTTGCCCTTCACCCCGATTGCAAACAGACTTAGGATACCTGTAATGGGCTCGGGACCGGACTTACAACCCAACCCCGAACCGGTTGCAGGTACGTCGAAAAGGGCTAGGCTGAATGACACCATTTCCCCGCCAACACCTAACGTTCGGAAAAAGGCCAGAACTTCATTGGTAACCGTAACTGGAAAGCAAGTTGCGATCATTGATCAAGGCAATCCTACACGGAAACTTTCCAACGACCAATGGAGACTAATTGAGCTCCGGATCCTTGATGAAGTGAATGAGGCTATTATTAAGAATAAAGAACCTCTCCCGTTATTCGGTACCCTCAACACCATTCAAGGATTCAAAGTCATGACATGTGAAGACGGCCACACTCTCACTTGGCTAAAGGACTTCATCGCCAAAACCAAAGCTCCCTGGCTTAATGCAGACCTGCATGTGATCGACAAGAAGGAGATAGTACAATTGACTAGGCCAAAAGCCAGACTTTCTGTACGGGGACCTTACATTCCGAGAGATCGGATTGAGAGATATCTCAGATCCCTGAATAAAGACCAACTAAGCGAAGCTTGGGAAGTCGTAGAAATGGGAGAGTACAACGAGGCTGGTACAGAGGTAACGGTGCTGTTAAGCCACAAATCCATCCCGTTGCTGAGAAAGATAGGTTTTAAAGTTCGTGTCGGTATTAACCGATGCAAACTTAGACTTATAGCCAACGCGGCTTATAAAAACAAAAAGGTAGAGGGGGCAGCCAAAAACTGTGATGAAAATAATCCAAGCCAACCTCCATCACAGTAAGGCGGCTAGCGCCAACATGGTCTACCTCATGGAGGCTAGACAAATAGACGTGGCTCTAATCCAAGAACCCTGGGTAGCAGGTGGCAAGATTAAAGGGCTTGGCTCTAAAGGACTCATACTGTTTGAAACAAAACAGGTAGACACACACAGTAAGACCAGAACTTGTATATTGGCGAGGAAACAGTTCAATCTCTTTCTTCTATCTAATTACAGTGATAAAGACCATACAACAGTCAGGTACGAGAGAGAGGGGCTCCCAACGCTGATCCTAACATCGTGCTATTTGCCATACGATGCAACGGAAGGACCGCCATCTGCACTCACCTACCAGCTGGTGAATCGGGTAAAGGAAGAGAAATGGGATCTTGTGATAGGATGTGATGCTAACTCTCATCATATACAATGGGGTAGCTCAAACATCAACCCAAGAGGTGAGTCACTTTTTGAATTCCTTATCGAAAACAATATTCTAGTAGCGAACAGAGGCTCAGAGCCGACTTTTGTTATTAGGAATAGGCAAGAAGTAATTGACGTTACCCTGGTAAGCAACTCAAATACAGTAACGATAGACCAATGGAAAGTATTAACGGAGGAAACATTCTCTGATCACAAAATCATTGAATTTCTAATACTAGACACTACGAACCATCCAAAACCATATAGAAACCACAGGAAAACGAACTGGGATATCTTTAATATGGAAGTGGATAGTAATACAAGATCACTACACACTAATGAGATACTTGCACCTGAGAATTTGAACAAGGCAACCGATGATCTTGCTAAAATTCTCGGGAAAGCTCTTGAAAAGGCATGTCCGTTAAGAACGATGAGAATCGGCAAGAAACTACCACCATGGTGGACTAACGAGCTAAGCAACATTAGAAAAGAAACAAGAAAACTTTTCAACGCTGCAAAACGCACAGGAACGGATACTGATTGGGAGAGATACAAATCCAGTCAAAGAAAATTCAAGGCGGAGACACAACGTGCAAAACGATGTAGTTGGAAAGCCTACTGTAATGAAGTAGAAACTACTGCAGAATCAGCTAGGCTCAGGAAGATCCTTGCTAAAGAACCCATCGCCTTGGGCTCTCTTAAGGCCCCCAATGACCGATGGACAGAATCGTGTAATGAGACACAAGAACTCCTTCTCCAAACTCACTTCCCGGCATGTAACCCCAACGGGAACAATGACCTGGATTTAGAATATTACACGGATGACGGCGCTCCAACGGAAATGGTGACGGAGGAAAAGATAAGTTGGGCGATCAATTCTTTCTCAGCATATAAATCTCCCGGAATTGATGGCATCTTCCCTATGATGCTACAAAAATGCGAGAAACTTATAACCCCACATCTGAAAAACATATTCCTAAGCAGCCTAAAGCTAGGATACGTTCCAAAATCATGGCGAGAAGTTAAAGTGGTCTTTATACCCAAAGCTGGCAAGCCCAGCCACACAACTGCCAAAGATTTTAGACCCATTAGCCTAACATCGTTTGTTCTAAAAACATTTGAAAGGCTGATAGATATTCATATCCGGACTAAACTAAACCCGGACACTGTATCCCCGGCTCAACACGCCTATACAAAAGGCAAAAGTGTTGAAACAGCACTGCATAGTGTCGTCAGCACGGTGGAAAAAACATTGAAAGTTAAAGAATACACTCTAGCAGCCTTCCTGGACATTGAAGGAGCTTTTAACAATGTCGAAACAGAAGCAGTTCAAAGAGTTCTAACAAACCTTAAAGTGAATACCGCTATCATCAAATGGATAATGTGTATGCTCAAAAATAGAATAATCATCTCAGAACTAGGAGGTGTAGAAACGAAGGTATATGCATCAAGAGGCACTCCTCAAGGCGGGGTACTATCACCCCTACTCTGGGTTCTTGTAGTAAACGAGATCCTGATTAAACTTGAATTCAGTGGAGTTAAAGCAGTTGCATATGCTGACGATCTAGCACTGCTCGCGACAGGAAAATTTCTGTCCACCATCAGTGAACTACTAAACAGAGCCCTATCCACGGTCAATACCTGGACAAAGAAATGTGGACTGGCAGTAAACCCACAAAAAACAGAATTAGTTCTCTTCACCAACAAAAGAACTGTTCCGGAATTTAGACTGCCAACAATTGAAGGGATTCCGCTAATAATTTCAGATAGTGCAAAATACCTGGGAGTTATCCTAGATCGAAAATTAAACTGGAACCTTAACATTAAGGAAAGAGCCAAAAAGGCAATGATAGCATTCTATGCCTGTAATAGAATATTCGGAAGAACATGGGGCCCTAATCCTAGAATAGTCATGTGGCTTTATACAGCGGTTGTAAGACCGATACTAACTTATGGTTGTTTATTCTGGTGGCAAGCGCTGTTAAAGTCTAACAACCTAAAAACCATGACAAAAATTCAAAGAATGGCCTGTATTGGCACCACGGGGGCAATGAGAACCAGCCCCACAGCAGGTCTAGAGGCTATACTCCATCTCAAACCCCTAGATCTCTTTGTACAAGAATCTGCTGCAAACAGCGCCCTTAGGTTAAGCCAGACCAAAAACTGGAAACACAGCCTAACAGGACACGCACAAATTCTAAACAAATTCGCGGGCAATAATATATGCACGGACTATATCATTCCCCGACTAGACTTCAGAAGACCATTCACCACGTGTTTCCCCAGCAGGGACGAATGGAATGAGGACCAACCAACATCCATCGGACCAACCATACCCATATACACGGATGGATCAAAGATGGAAATTGGCGTTGGCGCGGGTTTCTACTCGGAACGTCTCGGACTATCCAGTTCAATCAGACTACCCAACCACAGCAGCGTATTCCAAGCTGAGGTATTGGCAGTGACTACAGCTGCTAAACAGGTTGCAATGATGGCAATACCTCATGCAGATATTACCTTTTTCATTGACAGTCAAGCGGCAATAAAAGCGATCGCTGCCGCTGAGATAAAATCGAAGCTTGTAAGTAGCTGTCGCGAAGAGCTGCGGGTTCTTGGCGCGCAGCACAACGTAAGACTATGCTGGGTCCCTGGGCACAAAGGTGTGTCTGGGAATGAAAAAGCTGACGAGCTGGCAAGAAAGGGATCCTCCCTTGAAATAAACCAGGCCGACACCACAGTAATGATTCCCCCCTGTAATCTCAGACAGGCGATTGGGAACAGAACACTAAAGGCGACAATTGAGAGATGGAGCAAACTAGACTCCTGTGTCATAACCAGGAAAATGTGGCCAATCTATAACAAACAGAAAACGGAGAAAATCCTACAATTGAACAAGAAATCATTATCCTTAATTGTGGGCATTATCACCGGACACAATACACTGAAATACCATACCAAGAAGATGGGAATCAGTTCAGATGACCTGTGCAGAGGATGCGGTGATGAGGAGGTGCATGAGGACACCCCACACTTTCTTTGTCACTGCCCAGCACTCTGTCACATAAGAAATAAATTCCTTGGCAGTTACTACTTCGAGGATTTAGAGGAACTCTCAAATAGGTCCATTAACGACCTACTAAAATTTGTAAATAAAACGGACTGGTTTTCTAATCCGTAGGTTTTCATAGGTTTCCAGTGTATGGGGGCAGTAAACCCCTAGGGCATCACAACGGATCTACATTGATCTAAGTGTGGCACGTACAGGTTCCCCTGTTCTGCCAACCCGCTAACCTAACCTAACCTAACCTAAGTTTTATTATTATTATTATTATTATTATTTTTTTTTTTTTTTTAATATTAAATTTAATTTCATGTGTTTATAATAAAAGCTTAAAGCTAAAAATGGAAAAAATATGTTTTTACTTATTCATTTTTAAAAAGGATTAATTTTGTTTTCAGCAAGGTATTGGTCTTAATATTTTTAAAATGTAAGTATCAATTTTGGTATTTGATTCAATTACCTATATGAACTATGGGTTTTATAATGACAACTAATTAAAGCTGCATCAATTGGCACGTTAAGTTTTTCTATCTGTATATATAGATTTGGAATTTCCCACTTGTTAAGGTTTGCTTGTACAATTGTTAATTTTTAAGTTCACTTGTAGTTTTGTGGTGCAAAAACCATTGCTAATTGTTAAAATTCGCCTGTTGTACAAGACTTGTAGTTTTGTGGTACAGGCCCCTCTGTTGGGTTCCCTCAGACATGCGATAGCGTACGCAGACGATTTAGTGGCGTAGAGGTGGCGTAGAGAGCGCGATGGCCCGTGATAACAACCTGATCTTAGGGGCTTACTACCCCAATCTAATGTACCATAAGAGTACGCTTCGGTCGGGCTCCATCCCGCCTGAGCTAGTTCTTCATGAAGACATGAAAGGGTTAGTCCAGACTAAAGATGGTGTAGGGATAAGCGGCTTGAGGAAGAGGTGAGGGTTGATACGCTCTCCCGGACCGGTGCGCTACTTACGTAGCATCCTCCTTAGTTTTAGGCTAGATACTGAGTTAGTAGGCTTAGGCTTAGAGTAGGGGTCTTTGGGAGTTGTTGGGCTAGCCAGCATGAAAGAGTGCTTCCGAGACTTTACCGACGCTTATGGCCTCGATCGAGTCTCAGCGTCGCAGATGACTTCTTTTGACGGCCAAGAAGCAACCATAGACCCGATCAGGATGCGGTGACCAATCGATGAGATTGCTTTCTCAGTCATGCATTGCATACATGGCTCAAAGGCTAGGTATATCTTGGTTACTATTATTAAGCTTTAAGATTTAAGTAAAGTTATGCAATCTCAGAGAGCGAGTGGAGAACAAAATTCGAATGAAAACCAACAACAGGTGGAAAGAACTCACTACCTGTGAAATATCACGGAAGCTTTGGCCAGAATATAACAGAAGCCGGATCAACAAACTATTACAGTTTGACAGGTCATCGCTATCTAAGTTAGTAGGGGCTCTAACTGGTCATAACTTCCTTAGAAACCACGCAATGAAACTAAATCTCAAAGATGACGACATATGTAGAGGCTGCGGAGACGAGGAGGTTCACGAGGACACACCTCACTTCCTTTGTCATTGCCCGAGTCTCTGTCACTTGAGGAACAGAACACTTGGAAGCTATTACTTCCATGACGTACATGAACTTTCTGATTTCTCACTGTCTGATCTTTACAGGTTTCTGAGGACATCGGGATGGCTAGACAGCGTCAGGTAACCGCAAGAGGAGAAGGAATGGAGACCACCGATAACACCAACGGTTAACCCCAAAAAAGGGCATCACGAGGACCTGAGTGAGGTATTGCAGGGCCCACCCCGCTCTACCTACCCGTCTACCTAACCTAACCTAAAGTTCGTAAGGTTACACGCATCCCTGGGTAGGCATATGCTCCCAAAAGCGAATGTGAACTGCATTTACAATACAGCCAACGGTTCCAGTGTATCCATAAACCATATTAAGACCACGGGAAAATAATTCCCCAAGAGATATTTTCTCACACTCGATATCTACAGAGGCGTGCACTCATTTCTTCGAAACAATAGTCATTTCTGTGGAAATCTTGTTGTACCTAAAGCAATTCCACTTCCACATATAAAACGGTTTCAATAGAATAAACAAAAAATAGAGAACACAAGAAGACGAGGATGAAGAAGCAGCAGCGGCAGCAACAATAGCAATAACAAAATCAACACCATGTCAGCAGGCCTGTCAAAATTATACTCATTATCCAATAATGTCATTAACAACGTGTTAAGTACCGCACTATGCATCCTACACACGCAGAGGCGTTTTGTGAAACACTTCACACAGTGCTACCCAGAGCGCGCCTAAGCGCAAAAGCAAACATCAAGTGCCCATTATGGCTGAAGATGAAGAACACCCCTCTCATTGGGATGTGAATGGAATTATGTGTAGGTATATAGTGGCGAACCGAGAAGCCACTTCAAATCACAATTCGGATTCGGTTCGGACTAATCCATTTTGAATCCTTGATACTGGCCACACTCGCTCGCACTGTACTGGTACCAATGTGCGCAAAGAAAACAGTCGCATGCATTTTGCTGTGTGCTGTGTGCCGAGTTTTTTTCTTCGTTTTTGCTCAAACAAAACAGTGTGGAGTTGCTTTTTTTTACTTTTTCGTCTAACAAAATGCGATTTGAAAGGACTTCTCTCGGCAACAACAAATTCTTTGCCAGTGCTCGTCAGTCATTGTATGCGGGTTAACAAGACGAATACCAGTGACATCTCTAAGGTAAATATTTTGACAAATGCCTAATGTGTGGACAATGAATACTGTCAATCTCCTGCTGTGATCCCTTTCAAAGGAATTCCATAGTCATTACTGGGATTTCCGTTTTTATTTTTCGCTTTGAAATGTTTTCAAATTCCGACAGACAAACAGAAGGACATCAATATACAATTGAGTCTACTATATCGAGGTTATGTGCTTACGGTGCGATATCCGTGTAAACACTGAGGGATAATAAGTTCATCCTGTTTTGGGAAGCTACACCTTCTCAACAGGATGAAGGAAATTGAATTCAATTCGGTATTGTATATCGGATTAGTATAATAATAATTGAATGGACTGCGCTAAAGGGGGACAAGCGTATTGATTTCAAGTCGTAGGCACGTTAATCCGTTTACACTTCAATCCCATCAAATAAACAATTTCAAAATTTATGCGGTATATTATGTAGATATAGGTAAGTAATGTGGGAAAGTAGTTGCTCCTTTACAAGTTTCATTGTAGAGCATAAGGTGTTGGGAATCACTTTAATATATAGGGTTTTTCAATAAGAGGTGTTATTGTGAAAGGATATGGTCCACTAATGCGTGCTCGTGTTGGCCATTTGGCTGATGTTGTTTTTCATTATTAACGGCATACATTCTTCTTTATTATGAAATAAACACCTGACAATTTATCTCAAAACATGGCATTTATCTTTGAATACCAAAATAACCCCTCTTATTGGGAAACCCTTTAGTAGTGTTTGGTTGGTTACGCCCGATGTAAAGGTTTTGTTTGGTTTATCAACTATACGGGTTGGGGTCCAAATTCTGGATGGGTAAAAATTCGTTGTACACAATTCGGCTTTCAAAATTCTGCTTTACAAAATTCTGCAAACAATAAAAAAAGGTTTGGGAAGTGTTAAAAAGCAGAATTCCTAATCGCACTTACTTAGGCATAAAGTATAGGTAATTTTTTTTTTAATATTGCAGTGTTGTTTAGAGTTTAGACAATTACTCTTCCAGGTATTTTTTTTTCTTTTTTTTTGCTATCCCTTCTAGCGATGTGCCAAACCGATAATTTCTCAAACCGAGTTAAACCGGTTTAGAATTGAAGCAAACCGGTTTGCAAACCGAGCTGCAAACCGAGTTAGTCAACTTGATTTGCAACTCATTAAGAAATTGAAATCCAACTCGACTTTACGAACGGGTATACGTACGTATACGGTTCATTCAAACCGATTACGATTTACCTATAGACTCACTCTCAATTATTGACAAAAACCACCCTCATAATCATAACATAAAACACATGAACATGAGAGAAAACAGGAGTAAAGAGAAGAGCACAGCTTTCCAATTGGACTTTACTACAATTTTACATGCTCATTTATGTGTTTGTAGTAGGTACCTACATTGTGTTTATTTCTCACACCTACCTTCTTCTACCTAATCAACGCAACCGAACCGAAATCCGAAACCGAGTCGTGTGTTGAAATCGGCTTATGCGTGGCATTTTATTATTCGGTTTTCGGTTGGTTCGTTTCGCCCCATCGGTTTTCGCCAACCCGGTTTGAAATAAAAGCAACTCGGTTTAACTCGGTTTAGTAGTAACTCGGTTTAAACCGGTTTACCAAACCGAGTCGACACATCACTAATCCCTTCGTGAACGTGTGCTGATAGTTTTATACTCATATCATAATGAATGTTTCAATTGTTAAATCCTAGAGGGAAATATGATTTTTTTTTTTAAAACAAAGAAATAAGAATAATTCTAAAAAAGAGAGCAGAACGTATTTCGGGACCGTTGGAAACAGTCGCACCAATTTTTTTTTTGTTCATGACCAGACCATATTGTTTTTTTTCTTAACATGCTGTCTCCACTTGCGATGAATTCAGAGTATGCGATAGAGCATGCTTTCATTATCACAAGTGGAGACCATTATATCTACTTTATTTCCATAGTTTGCGATAGAAGGCATGCTTTAAAAGCATACCATCTATCGCATACTATGAACACAAGAAAAGTGTCATTTTGCTGTCAAATAAATTTGAAATCAAAGTGTGCTGTTTGGGAATTGAAAATGTTTAATTTGAATTAATAAGTTATCGCTTCAAATTTATTTTTTATAAATAGAAAAATGGAAAATTGGGAAATAAAACTCTTAAGAAATCTTAAAACTAATAAATTATAAATTACTCAATTTTTTGTTTGCAATACTGCCAAAGTACTCTTCGTGTGTGTGCTCGTTGCCATTCTATTCGTACTAAGAAAGTATGCTATGAAATGCCCATCACACGAAATTTGACAGTTGCTCTGCTATGTGCTGTTTTTGTTTGCTGTTGCTCTTTGCTTTGAATTCATCGCATGTGGAGAGAGCGTGTAAAGCAGAATAAGCAGAATTTTACTGTTTGAAATTTTACTGTTTCTGCAAAGCAGAACTTCGACCGGATCCCCAATTATACATATACCATTTGTTGTCCTATCTTCCATATGGCTTACCTGTCCCTCGTAATAATGTTTATAAACTGCAGCAAGTACTATAAGGACGACGATGAAAATTTATCATTTTGCCTATATTCTACTAGATATAGATATTTATCAATACTGCAGCTAATGTAAAATTCAAAATCCTTTGATATAGGTACCTACTTATAAGCGGCTACGGCTACTTATCAGTGGCGGATTAACCATTAGGCAAAAATTGTATGTTAGGTATATCTAATATATAAAATTATCGTGTCACGGGGTGCGTAGTTGAACTCCTCCGAAACGGCTCCACCGATTTTCGTGAAACTTAGTGTGCATATTGGCTAGAGTTGAGAATCGGACAACATCTATTTTTCATATCCCTAAATGTTAAGGGTGGTCCACCACTAAATTTTTTATTTTTTTCATGGGGAAATACACTTTGAAAAAAAAAGAAACTGGATAACATAAAGTAGTGACACTTCAAATACAAAAAAAAAAAATATTTTAAACTTTAAAAGCAATTGTTGTTGTCAATTATTTTAATTGTTTTCCAAGCAAATTGTTGTTGTCAACAATTTTGATTTTTTTTTTTTTTTTAAATATATGTATTCGTATGTACCTAAAAAGTTTGTTCTAATAAATTATGTTTACTACGTTACATTAAGTAACTTTTTAAAATGAAGTAGATACTTTGATTATAATAAAAATGATATTATGGCCAACGATATTTTGCATCGAATTCGCACTGTGACATCGGATAATGAACTGGAGATGTCAGATGAAATGCGCAACAAAGTGGCACTTTGTATATTTCCCTTGATCACGGCATCACGCGTGAACGGCTGGACCGATTTCACTAATTCTTTTTTTTTTTGTGTTTGTTATTGTCAGGAGAAAAATCTTATGAAAGAAAAAATTAAGAAAATTGCGCGGAAAATTAGAAAATTTAAGAATACTTAACCACCATATTAAATTATATCTAATGTAACCATAGCGCTTTTACAATTCAAACATTTTTGATGTAACCTTATGGCGTTGGCATAACATTGACAGAATGCGTGCTGCAAATATCGTCAACGAGGATGTAAACAAAATAAATATCGTTTAAAACAGATGCTTCGATCGGAGTTATTATATTGATAAAATACATATAAAATAAATTATTTATTATTTCTAACAAAAACTGAAACATGTGGCGTTGTAGGCGTATATGTCGTTTTTCAGTTTAATTACATTTTCTTTAATAATAATCATCTTAATTTATACATATAATTCTTTCGGGACGAAACTCGATGATGACTCGATAGCCACTGGGTCAATTTTTATGATTCGTCTTTTGTTTTGTTCGTATTGTTGTGTTTTAGGTCAACGCAAACTTAAAAGATAGGATTTTTGACCCACTATATGGCGTTGTTTCACGATCTCCAAAATCACTCACCCGATTTCAAAGAAATTTTGTAGATTTATATTCTTCGTTTCCGCTTGAAGGATAGGATACTTTTGGACCTGATAGGTGGCGCTGCTGCCGATCTCCGAGACAGCTCTACCAAGTTGATTGAAATTTTGTAGATGGATATGGTTGCTTCCAGTTTTAAATTTCGGATAGTTTTTGACCCTATAGGTGGTACTTTGAAAAACACAAGCAGGATAAGAAAACGGATTTTGGCACGTCCCATTCAAAAATAAAATCAAACTCTATTTCTAAAGTTGTATAATTAAAATTATTAATGGACACTGTTCAAATAAAGTAATTTGCGAAATGTGAGCAAGACTTAATACGAAAGGTATGGGCAAGTGGATACAGTTACATATAAAAGAGACTGACGTCCGAATGTGCACTCATAACTCGGGGACGGATCGTTCGATTCTTATGATTTTGGTTGGAAGGAAGGGCATAATGCTACCTTTTGATGTGAAAAAAACTTTATGGGGATTAGTTGAATTTTGTAATTCTTTGGATGTTCCGGGCTTACATCTTCATAATTTGGACTTGAAAGTCAGCTCAGTTAAAATGCTGTTGCGCAACATCAATGTATCGAAACTTTGTAAAGGATCGCATTTGATTTATGGTTAAGGATCTTATACATCAAATATCATGCAAGTGATAATTTTGAGGGGAAATTTCAAAGGCAAACACTCTTATTCCGCAGATTTCGCTTATTTAGAACGATTTACCATTCGTGCGACTTCAATGTCCCGTGCGTCTCGCTTTCACTATGTCAATAATTTATTGCAAGGATAATCGATGGATGTTTGTGCATTAGTGGCATCAATCTTGATTTCCTATGTTTCTCACATTGTAAATTTAGTGAAAAAGCGGAAGGTTGGCCGAAACGTCAAAATCATTGCGGTTTGATTGAAACAAATCAACATTTCTATTCATAATTTATTTATATTGCATTTAATATAACTTTTAAATAAAGAATTTTAATTGGCCGAGTTACATAAATTAGGAAGTGCATTGCGCATGCTCGGAATTATTATTTTCTTTGCATTAACAAATTTGGGCGGAACGAAGTTTGCCGGGTCAGCTAGTTATTATATATATAATATTATTCTCAAAAAAATTAACCTCTTAAATTTTTTTATATAAATATAAGTTGATATATTTACAACCAATGTTTAATTAATTTCTATATAATTTGTAAGTCAAAATCAAGGCTTTAAGGTTTTTATTTTAAAACTTGTCATTCGAAAACGAATTGCGTCTATTTTTTTAACTATCTGAAGGACATGTGTTTTTTTTTATATATGAAAATTTAGATGAAAGTGATCAATTTACCATCTGTATTGTATTAATTACTAAGGTCCCAGTTATAGCCATACGTAAAACGAAACCGTACCAATTTTTTTTTTTGCTGTTTTTGACCACTTAAACTTGATGGTAAAACTCAATCTTGGTATAATAATGTTATAATATAAAATGGGGCCTTATGCTTCTCTGCAAATTTTACAATTTTCGCACAATATTTTCACAAGTATTAGCTCACTTAACGTTATAATAGTATTGTGATACTCAACCGCGTTACATTTTAAACATATTTTTTTGTAAATCACAGTTGTTTAAAGAATTTGCTAAGTTCCTTTTTCAACTAAAAAAAGGGAAAAAGTACCAACAAATTGTATTAGAGTCCTCGAAAAAGTGTCAAATTTTTGCACAACGTTCACGCTGGTCCAGCGCGCGGTGCACTCACACATTCAAATCCGATTCGGAACGTTCAGTAGCGCAATTGCGGCAAAAACCGCACAAAATCAAGGCACAGGTTATTATCACTGGCCTGGCCATCACCCTTGCAATTGCAACGTGCTTCCGAATCACGAAGGCCCTCTTAGACCCAGCATAAGAGAAGCATTGTCAAAATACAGATACTGGTCGAGCGGATGCCAAGCTACCCGATCACGTTTCTCACCGCCAATGGTCACCCCTGCTCACTGCTGTCCAATTTTTGTTAATTTTCTTCTGTTTTTTCTGGTGTCCCTAGAGGCCCCAGCCAATAGAGTTCTGAACAGGATTGTTTCCGATTTTTGAAAATTGATTTTCAACTTCCAATCATCGCAATACCTCTTAATTTGGTTGAAGTCACGCTGCGATAGGATGATGATGACCTCGAATTTTTGGTCCTAACCTGTACGCCACTACATCGTCTGCGTACGCTTTAGTATGTCTGAGGGAACCCAATAGGGTTGTTCCCCAAAAACACAGTTTCAAAGAAAGCCCCCATCAAATCTACCCTCTCCTGCGGGTCTTCGTCAGCAATTTCCGGACTTATGCCAGCAGTCAGTAGTGTCTGTCTTTTCTCGTTTGTCCGAGGTACATGAACGCAAGAGATGTCGCTATACGATCTTTCCGCCTGAACACTTTATTTCAGGCTCAGGCTAACGTGCTCGCAGAAGTATGCCATATTGTGTTTTAGGTGCCTGAGCATATTAAGGACATCACCGCGGCTAAGAAGTACAGGCACATCCTCTCGGTAAAGCCATCAATACGGTAGATCTATAAGATTTTAATACTTTTAAGGTCACTCAAAGATCTGGTGGTCTAATTCAGATCGGAAAATTGATGATGAATTGATTGAGACGATATGAGATTAGGCTAAATGAAAACGTATATTAGGAAGGTCCTTATTTTTTAAATTTCGGAATTTTTTTGAGTTCCTTTTTTTTTCCTTTATGCTTTGCCTTATTTTTTTTACGACCACTTTAATACGTGCCGCAGAGCTTAAAGCTAACATAGCGTCAATGCACAGCATTTGCACACGTTAATTAGTTCTTATGTACCTACATCTTGACCCTTTATATAGCTTGTATTTTTATATTGATAACATAAAATTAGTTAAGTTCTCATTTCGTCAGCTTAATAAGAAAAACTAACTATCTGATGAGGAAATACTGTCACTGGAGCCAGTTCTCATCCTTGGATTCTTAAAGGAAACTGGACTAGAGAGAGTGCTATAGGACGGATCTCTTCCGCCAAGGAGAAACAAGAGTACAAGAACATTTGAAATGATTCCGGGAGGAATTATACTGTGAGGGGAACTCTTGAGGGGGAATATACATCTCTGAGGCGGGTACATCTAAGCTCCGGAACAGAAACATATGAGCTCCTTTTCTTATTAAGCCTCGTTGAATATAGACGGCCTATACTGGCAGATGAACATTATTTTTACAGCTATTATTTAATAGTTGACTATCTCCTCCTTCCCTATTGCTATGACAAAGCGGTATATATGAAGACCCCGAGTTAGGTAAGGATGTCAAAAGTAGTCATGCCTCAACCTATATAAGATATCTTGTACCCTTGAGTGCTTTTCAGTGAATGCCGTCTTAAATTAATGTGTATTAATCTGGACTTCTTTTCTGGCAGGCCATGTGGTTCAGCAGCCTTGTTGGACTTGAGTTTAAATATTGCTCTTCTGACCTTATATTGGATGGGTGGGCATAGGTCTTTGCCGTTATCATCCAAGTTAAATGGCTCGTTGGGCCTGATAGTTGTAGCTGTTTAACAGTCTGCAGAATTGCCTTTCCATACTCGACTCACGTTACACGTGTACATTAACTCAATTTCAATCCGGCTTTAGCTATGTAGCTATATATCGTATGTCTATTTACTAAGCATATTATTCGGGCACATCGAGTCCAAATTGAATTTCGCCATTAATTTCCCCAACTTTATAAGGGTTCGTTCTTAGCTCAACTTTTATTTTCTTCTGATGCCCTTGAGTTAAAGACCTCAAAACCGAGCCTAAGTACCATTTTGAGTGACGCTGGTACACTGAAAAAATCTCGTCCATAATATCAATGGTGCCATTCATAGAGTTGAAATTCTTGCATTCAATGTAGTATTAATTAACGCAATGTACAAATTCTTGAATATTGCGCTTAGTTTAATGACCACAACAATGCCTTCATGAAACTGGATTCATTAAAAATTGCGCTTCTAAATTGTTATTGCAATAAATGTACGATTCTTAAACATGTGGTTTTGGTGCACTAGGGTTGATTATCTCATTTTATGAATGACTTAAACAATCAAAGTCGTATGCAAATTTGTTGCTGATTATTATTGATTCGTAAATCATTCGGGTTAGAATTTAGTTTTAGTTTAATATTTATTCAGTTGTTTTTTTCCTGGTTATTTTTCAGTTCAGGGTTTAAGAAAGAAAGTATATTAGTTATTTCACGTAAGTATTAACATTGTTAAAAACATGTTCATTAGGTAAATGCATACAAAATATATTTCAAAAGTTTTCTAAGATTTAGTTTATTAAAATTTGCTAGCATTATCTACAACTTTTCTTGTTGGCCTGAGTATAAAAAGCGGAGTGGATATCGTTTGCTGAACTTAATTTTTTTTTTTAATTCATTTTAAGACTATAATAACATCTACATCTATTTAGTATACTGTTAGAAGGACTTTGGAATTGTTTTGGAAATTCATCCAGAAATCCTTACGCGATGGATGTAGCAGATATTAATAGTGGTAATTTGTTTTCTAATTTATTTACATAATTGTTCCTTTTAAGACTTATTCTTTAAGTAATTTTGTACCTAAATGTATGAAAATGTACATTGAAACAATGAATTCGTTTGTAAAGGTAATGAGAGGCTTCATGTACTAAAAGCCTTTGTTCATATAATTATCTCTGACATTTTACACAAATTCAATGAATTTGTGCATACGTTCGTTGAATAAATACATAAATCCAATGAACGTTTTCCTAAAGGTCTAACAGACTTCATGAAAATATTCATAATTACAATGAGTGGATACACTAGTCTACATAAGCAAAGGGATAATTTCTTATGAATTCTATACATTACCTTTATGAACAAATCATGCATCTAATGAAAGTTTCATACTATTATGAATATTTTCATACACGGAATGAAGGGAGATACATTGATTGAATGAACACCTACTTAAGCTCAATTTCAATGATTCATACTGTCAATGTATTTTTTTCTTTGGCATCATGTACCTTTTTGGTTTAGTGTATAACCATTTTCATAAAACAACCAAACATACATACATACATACCAGCAGAAAACTCTATACTGGAGAATATTTGAAGCCTTTAAGAAGCGTTCGCCAATATACCAAAAGACCCTTCATATTAAATTGCTTACATGCGGCAATTACATACGTATAGAGTAAGATTCAGAATCAAAATCGCCTTTAGATTTGCGATCCTATAGTTCTATAAAAGAAAACGGTTTCCCTGCACATAGGTAGCGTTGTTTAGACCTCACCAAGAGGATAACTCGCACGTGAAAGTGAAGAAAAAAAAAATTACTTCAATAACTTTGGACTCGAAAAATACTTGAATTAATTTCTAGGAATCATTCATCCTTCATCCAATTGCTCGTCGTCGGCGTTTTGTATGTCAGAGCACCTGTTTTTACACACTCCCTCTTCCAGTTGCACTGGGTGGTACTTAAGCAACGGTCTATAGCATAGACACACATAGAACGAAGCGAAGGAAACTGAAAAAAAAAACTACATATAATAGCCGCCCACCATTTAGCGAGAAGTTTTACCCTCAAATTAATTGCTTCAACACCCGTAATCATCGTCACCGGCATGGCAGTGTTGTGTCGGTGTCGTTACGGCAGCAGTTGTGTTATCGTTTTGTTCCAGTTGAATCGATGCGTTCTTCAAATAGCAATTAGAAGCCACCAATGCTACTAACCAACCATCCATGTCATTCCTTCATTATCGGCAATTTTGCTGTCATGATAGATGTTTTCGAGGAGCTAGATGGATAGCTATCGGTGTGGTGGTGGATGGCGGTTTTTGGATTCCAATTTTTTTTCTTTTAATTGTCGATGGAGACGAGTTTTTGCTTGATATGTGCATTTTTATAAGGACATCATATACTTAATTTGTACATCGATTGGACATAGAAAAGCGAGTATAGTGGGAGTCAGTGGCAAATTATCAATTACTAAAGCCTTGTACCTAGTTGCTAATTGCATATAAGATCCGCTATAGGGTAAAGGCACTAGTTTTCGGGTTAACGTATTTGGTAACTTTGACTTCCAACAGTTTTGCCAATATTAAAGCTACCGCAAAATAATAAAATGTTTGTAGAAGTGGCGATATTTATTAATAATAATGCATTAACATTTTTTTCGAATGTTACGTTCTAAATATTTATAAAAAATAAATTCAAAAAAAATCGATTTACACTAGTATCCGGACAGCAGAATTTAGTTTCCGGACATTTTTTTTTTAGTGTCCGGACAGAAAAGTTTTATATGAAGCTTAAGTCGTTTTTTGCCTTTATTTGTTTAAAAGTTAAATATAGGCACTTTAACTTATAAATATATGTACCCACTTTATAACGCTAGCTTTTAAAATAATATTGGTACCTATTAACTCCAACATTTCTTAATTGTTCTGAAATCAAAGCAATCTTTAATTTTGATGTTTTAGTCGATTGTTCTTTATCGGATAATTCTGGAGCTTGAGCTACTATTAATCTCTCCACATTGTTTTTAGCACACTTCGTATAATAAACAGCTGATGGAGCAAAGTAATACAAGCCACATCTTTTAAATGCGTTTTGTATGGTAGCAACCGTATCTTTATTTTTGACATTAGCATCATTCAAAAGGGACAGAAGTTTCTCTTTGTTAAACCCTGTCTCAAATTTTTAGATTCCCAATCACGAATTGTTTTTTTTTTTTTAATTGGATTTTAAAGGAAGAAGTGTTTTTACTAACGTCAGCCGGTTGCATGATGTGGGTGGTAATCGGTGGCAACGTATATAAAAAAAAATATTTTATTTTGTTGTTGCTAAACAAAAACTCACTGAATTCCCAGGGTTAAATCCGACTTGTGCCCATCTACGAACAATATTACAGGCCGTTCCACGTTATTAGTTAGCAAAAACCATGATTTTGGCATGCTGTCAACAATTTCTTTTGGAGGACGCAAGTATGGAAATAGTACTATGGGTTCAAAAAAAGTTCAGTCTGCTGAAAAAACAATTAGCACCGTTAGCGTCTCTTTTTCATTTCCAGCAGCAATTTGGTGTAGGTTAGGTTAGATTGGGTGGGGTTGTGAGATCGTCACAAAAGACCAGGCACCAAAGCGGGCCCATCGCCATCCCCAGGGGCAATTTGGTGTATGTTTTTGTAATCTTTTGGGGCTATAACCTGGCCAGTTTTTGGACAGATGCCATAACTGCATTCGTCACTATTTAAAATTCGTTTATGATTTGCTCCTGACCAAAGCTTTTCAAATATTCCTGGATAATTACTTGCTGATGCTTAACAGATCGTCGATTTTAAGAAGAAATCCACACTTGCAAGGATCGGCAGCAATCCGTTCCTCCTCTTCATTTGTCGAATAAAGATCTTGTTCCATTTTCGTAGCTTTTTCACCGACCAATCTTTTGCCCCTTAAACGGTGATGAACCTAATGTTGAACGGCATAAACCATATTTATTTGCTGCTTTGCGAATGTTTAACTGATTTGTCCTTATATCGTCTAAGGCATTACCTATACCTACTTTCTGCAACCATTATTTAAAAATAAGTTGAAAAAAATGCCTACTAGAATAATTTGAACCTAAAAACCGAAAAGAACATTCAAAACAAAACGGACAGGTTGTCCGGATACCGAAAATTCTCTTTAATTTTAGTTTTAGTATCCGAACACTAAAAATTAGGCCAATAAAATAATTTTATTCCACTTTTTTTTTCAATTATGAAAGTGGGTTCTTTTTAAAGGAAAACAGAGTACTTTCCAGAAGAATACGTTAAAAAATGACAATAAAACCACACTCTCGGAGCTCAGCCACAACACTGCCGCTTATGTCTTACATTACGCATCTGAATGATTTCAAACTTCGTATGGATATGAGTGGCACATAAAGGGTTATATTATTGTTGATATTTGAAACCATTTATGTGTGATATATGTACCTATTTTTATCAGATAAACAATATAGTGTCCGGACACTAACACTGTCCGGATACTAGTGCCTCTACCACCTTAACTTGAACATTAGAAAAAAATCGGAATTGTGGTATACCTAGTCGGGTAATGTGGTGTAGTGGCATATCTCCATTCCCTTGCGCTCTCATGCAAAATTGGACACCTTCATATCTGTGCAACCAGAAGAAATAAGCATGATTTGTTTTGAAGTGTTAAGATTCCTTTAGTTTTTCGCTCAATTGTATGAAATGTGTCAAGTCATTATGCTGACTTTTTTTATGACTACGGAAATTTGATTTTTTTTTATGTGAAAAATTAAAGCTATTGTTATTTCTAGGTTTTTTTCCTTTTTTAAATAGTTTTGCACAAAACAGACAATCAGCTAATATGGTACAGCTAAGACCGGCTAATGTGGTATAGTGTAAAACATTTACCGATACTATTTTATAGAGAGATTTTTCGAAATTGCTTATCCTAGATAACCATGCGACATGCATAAAAAATGCGAAATCAGGAAATGTGACAAAGCTGATATAGAGAAGATCATTAAAACAGTCAGAAACGGACAAATGGGTATACTGCTTGCATCTAAACTGTTTTTAGTCCGTTGACGCTGCAGAGAATGGCAAGAAGTGAAAAACCCATTGACCATCTATTTTTAAACAAATTGGGTCGAAAGCCAGTACTAAGATATTGATAATTTAACTACCCATGTATACCACATTACATATCCTTTTATAAAAATGGTACTTTTCGGGTCGTTCTTTTATTATAGCAACATTTCTTTTATACAAAACGTGAATGTTAAAACTTCAATAGGATATGGTAAGAAATACTTAAATTTTAAAGAATACTTACTTTCTCTGAAATCAAAAGAATAGTTTACTCGTTATAGTCATAAAAGTAACATGTATACCACAATACCCGATTCTACTCTATAAACGGGCAGTATACTGTATTGTATTGTATAGACAATAGCTGTTGCTCTTAAAATATACTCCGAATTTTGTTTGAAATCGATCAGAACCCGCTTTCAATCGGTCCATTCTAAATAAAAACGGACCCGCCTGCTTTGCTAGGCGTTAAATTTAAATTTTTAAACATAAACCACTTTCAGCTTTATAATCATTTGATCAATTTTTATTTTAAAAATGTCAGCTTTCTTATTTTTAAAGACTCTTAGCAATCAGTCTTGCCAGTTACGACTAAGCTTAAACAATTTATTCAAATCACGTTTGCGGCGAGTCAGTTCTAAAAAAAGCGTATTGTCGGAAAGCGATTGCGAATTTATGTAAGAAATTCACCAAAATTGTACAGAAAAAAATAGATCGGAGTATGAGCACAATTCTATTACATTGAATAAAATAATTTATGTGTTGTACTATTTTTGAAATTTAAGTCAGTTTGTATAAAGGGTGGGCCATCATAGGTTAGGTACTTTGACATTAAAAGCTGTTTCCCCTCGAAATCTTGACAGAAAGTCAGTATTATACCTCCGCGGAACGAAATGAGTCACTTTACGCTTGAACAACGTTGGAAAATATTGAAAATGTTGACTTATTTCAAAAGTGTGCGTTTAAAAAAAAAAAAAAGTTTTGGCCAAAATGAAGCACACACCGCGCCTGCTGTACTCAAGTTTGTGGAAGAAATTCGTGAGACTGGTAGCATACAGTGGACATCACTCATGGACTCATGGTCCCCGTTGTCCATCACAACCATCAACAAGGTCTTGGAAAATTGGAGTGACAGAATGCGGTACTGCGAGGCCAGCCGACACAGCAACTTGAACGAAGTTTTCTTTCTTAAATAATGGGAATGTTTGTTCGAAAACAAAAATATTTTTTTAATTTTATTGCATTTTTTAAAAGAATCTTGTGTTTGGACCACCCTGTGTAACGATTCATGTGGTTTTAAACGGGAACTTATAATGATCTGTTTGGCTAAAGTAAGGTTTGTTTGACTATAATGCCCACTAGTGCGCACTGACAAGTAGTGTCACAACATGAATAATTCGGCTACTATATCGAAGGCAGTAGCTTAGTGGTTAGTGTGTTGGACTGCTATGCGGGAGTCCCAGGTTCGAATCCCGCAAAAACCCAATTCCGACTCAGGGTTTTTTTCCGCTGCGCTACCTCTCGCGAACGTCTGACAAACATCCGAGAGTATAAATGTCTTGAAAGAGCTTCTCAATTAGCCGTTTGGAGTCGGCATAAAATTTAGATCCCTTCCATTCGAAACTTACACAAAACGAATGGTTGTGAGAAGCTAGGCCTAGGGGTCTCTCCAGACCTGTTGCGCCAACTATTTATTTATATCGAAGGCAAAATATATCGCCCTGAACGTCTGTCAGTCAGATATATCAACAAAAAATTATGACAGCAAACGAAATGACAGAGAAGGTTATGATTTTGTCCGTTGGTGTGCTAGATAGCTCGTTCAGATTGTTGAATCTGAACTGGACTGGGCAGCAGTGGCGTGGCGTCCATATAACTCGATTCCTACCGAGTTACCTTTTGAAATCTCCACCAGGCAACACTATCTATCTACCAAAAACCGAATATAAATACATGAAACACTACCAAATGAATGTGAAATTGTGAATACTCACCAAATGGTACACACACAAAAGCACTCATATAAAAATCGTGTGTGTATCCATTTTCATACAACGTCGTCATCGTCTCGTGGCGACAAAGCGAAGGTAACCCAAAATAAGTCGGGTTATTAAAATTCTCACTTTATAGTTCATTTTGAGAGAAAATTTGCTTGTTATCTCTTTTTTTCTTCCCTGAGTACTTTGTCTGACTCTGACACCTCTTTGTTCAACACCCATTGTAGAAAATAACCCGCTTTTCTTCGAGTTATTCGCGGTTCTCACAAAGTTCATTTTGACTGCTGAGTACTGAGTGAACATTTGTTTGTATCTCTTTTTTTCTTCCCAGAGCCAGAGCCCAGAGCTTAGCTTGTTACTGGTACTGGCCATCCATGGCCACTGGGTTGTGTTTTGGGTATGTCGTATGTGTTTGTTTGGTTATGATATGAACAAAATAACGCGCTTTTCTTCGAGTTATTCGATTTTCTTTTACTTCTTCTTTTCTTATTGTCTCTTGTGTGATTAATTACAGGTAGTTGTTGAGGTAGGTAAGGGTGTGTTTTGGTTTAAAAATTCAGTTGGCTGGCAGATTGCAGTGCGTGACTTAAAGTGAATTTAGTGCAGTGAACTCAATTTGTAAATTTTAAATATTAATGACTTAGAGTATAAAAAAGGTGGCTTGAATTGATTTTGCTTCGACTTCCCATTTAAAAATGTTCACGCCACGCCACTGCTGGGCAGTGACATAGGAAGTGGGTTGTGTCCTCAATAACTCCCTCGTCACCACAGCCTCTGCAAAGCTCTTCTTGGGTCAATCGCATTTTCTTCATGTGGTATCGCAGGGTGTTGTGTCCCGTTAGGATACCTACAACATTAAAGTTAAACCAGTGAGCACTAGGGCCCACGTCAAACAAACCTTCTGTCAACATCAAGAAGAGGCATACAACATAAAAGGCAGGTATAACTTTCAGGAAGGACTTCACCCACCACACCACGGCACCTTGAATAATTATGCGTTCCAATAACTTTCTTTGCATTTATAAGCCACACTCAATATAGTTGGACCCTGATATACGATTTGAACTTCAATCTATTTGAAAAACATAAAAGTAGTTAGAACCCCTGTACACTGAAAAAATGTTCGTCCATAATATCAATGAATGCCATTCATAGAGTTAAAATTCTTACATTCACTAACGCAATATACCTACAAATTCTTGGTTTTATGACCAAAACATTGCCTTCATGAAACTGGATTCATTGATAATTCCGCTTCTAAATTGTTGTTGCAAAATTATGTGTCCGAATTTCAATGAAGTTGTTCATAAATGTATGAACGATTCTTAAACGCGTCGTTTTGGTGCACTAGGGTTGATTGTGTCATTTTATGTATGATAATCTTAAATGCTTGAAACTGTTCATTGGTTTTATGAAGGCGACCGTTACTTTAATGTATTATTTCATTGAACTACAAGCTACAACCGTTTTGATTATTTGTGACTTTTTCATAATCCGCATTAATCTTTTCATAAATTGCATATTTACTTTACTTGTTTTAATGCCCTTTTTCTTTAAATTACAAACTTAAACAATCAAAGTCGAATGCAAATTTGTTGCTGATTTTTATTCATTCGTAAATCATTCGGGTTATGGTTTTTTCCACTGTGCTACCTCTCGCGAACGTCTGACAAACACCCGAGAGTATAAATGTCTTGTAAGAGCTTCTCAATTAGCCGTTTGGACCAACTTGCGCCAACTTTTTTTCTAAATCATTCGGGTTAGAGTTTAGATGTGTGGTGCGTAGTGTGTTTAATATTAATATTAAGTTGTTTTTGGTGACTTTTCGGTTCAGGGTTTAAGAAAATAAATTTGTTATTTCGCTGTTTTCGCATAAGTATTATCATTGTTAAAAACATGTTCATAAGATAACTGTATTCAAAAAATATATGAAAAGGTTTCTAAGCATTAGTTTATTGAAATTGTCATTAGCATTATCTAAAACTTTTCTTGCTGGCCTGAGTATAAGAAGCGAAGTGAATATCGTTTGGTAAGCTTAATTTGTTTTAAAATTCATATAAATTCACATTAATAGTGGTGATTTGTTTTCTAATCTATTTATCTATTATCTACTAGCTGACCCGGCGAACTTCGTTCCGCCCAAATTCATTTATGTAGGTAATGAAATTAATAATTCCGAGCTTTCGCTTCATTTTGCTTCATGTAATTCGGTCAATTAAAATTTTTTATTCAAAAGGTATACCTATTAAAATTAAATAAATAAATAAAATCAAATACTTGTCGGCCAACCTACCGCTTTTTCTATTTCTATTATCGGGTGTGTACACGTACAAAGCGAGAGCTTTGCCGACACGTGAAATTCAAGATTTTTACCACACACATACAGCGATTATCCTTGCGACTTATTAATAAGCGAGAAGTACGGGAAATTAAAGACGCTTAAACACGAACGGCAAATCGTTCTGAATAAGTGGAATCCGCGGAATAAAAACATCTTCGCCTTTGAATTTTCCAATAAAAATCGTTGCTTGAATAATATTTGATATTAAATTCTTCACAATCAAACGCGTACCGTTACAAAGTTTTGGTTCATTTAGATTGCGCAACAAAGTGGGATAGTTGGTGGCTTCGTTTTCATCCATCACGGAGTCGACTGATTTGTTGAATTGAATGCAACTCACCAGCGATTTGGCTTTGAATGGCGAAATTCAAATGATCGACGTTCTTGTTTTTCGCAGCCAAAATCACTCTTACACTCAGCCAATCATGTTCAGTATAATTCTAAGCGATATTCGGGAAAACATTCATGATAAGTTCTTCCGGTCTCGTTGTAAAGTTGCAAAAAGTTGTGGAAACTCAATCAGGCCGGTGATTAAGTCTGCTCGAATCACACCATTGCCCATCATAAATAATTGCCTGGACAACTCTGCAGCGGACTGGTCATTTTGTAAAGAAACTCGCATGTTTGTTATCAAATGCAATTTCTTGACGTATCGCCATAAAGCAGACGCCTTCAGGCAAGCATTCAATTCATCTGCCGGAGTTGATCTCGAAATGACAGGCAGCGTTTGACGAAAATCACCTGATAGCAAGATCATTGCTCCACCGATATGTCGCTTATCATTACGTAAACAATTCAGGGCCTCCAATGCGCGTTTGTAAGCCATTGTTCATTCGTCCCATATAATAATCTTACATTGCTGCAGTACTTTCGCCATCGCAGTGTTCTTTGAAATGTTGCATGTAGGTTCTTCATGCACTTGCAGATTCAATGGCAATTTCAATGCAGAATGAGCTGTTCGACCGCCTTCTAACAAAGTAGCCGCTATCCCAGAAGAGGCTAGGGCCAAAGCGATCTCAGATCTCGAACGAATTGTAGCCAACATCAGTGAAATCATGAATGTATTTCCAGTTCCGCAATTTTCGTTATCGACTGCTTGCATCAATTCATCGTACACATACTTTTATTCTTGATTCAACATTGGCACATTTGTTCGAACAGCTTGACTCAATGCGATTCGACCGAAGTCCATTTCTCGCTCCAATTCTGGATTAAAGGCGTCTTGCATTGAACGATTTGGCTGTGGCATCCCCAATTTGCACAACAAATTGCCACTCCTGAGCAGACACATATCCTTGATCAAAATCAAAGCTTTGTTGCGCATTCCATCTGACATCTCCAGTTCATTATCCGATGTCACAGTGCGAATTCGATGCAAAATATCGTCGGCCATATCATCTTTGTATAAACAAAGTATCTACTTCATTTCAAAAAGTTACTTAATGTAACATAGTAAACATAATTTATTAGAACAAACTTTTTAGGTACCTATAGGTATTTAAAAAAAAAAACTTTCAAAATTGTTGACAACAACAATTTGGTTGGAAAATAATTAAAATAATTGACAACAACAATTGCTTTTAAAATTTAAAATATTTTTTTTTTGTATTTGAAGTGTCACTACTCGATTTCTATCCAGTTTCTTTTTTTTTTCAAAGTGTACAAAAATGAATTTATTGGTATGGCGGTTGCACCTTCTTTCAAAAATTTATCATACCAATATATTAACATTCTCTGCATGGTCTATTAACCAACAAAAAAAACTAAATCAAAATCGGATGTGTGAGGCAGTCGGTAGGCTGTCACACACACATTTATCAAGTTATTTTTATATATATAGAAGATTTACATAATAGTTTCTTCTAATACAGCACACATTGAACTCACATTCATGAAAGTCTACATAAGAAAAGGGATAATTTTTTTATGATTTCTATACATTGATTTTATGAACAAATCATAAATCTTATGAAATTTTCATACCATTTTGAATATTTCCATACACGGAATGAACGAAGATACATTGATTGAATGAATCCCCTTTTGAGCTCAATTTCAATGATTTATTCATACTGTCATCTACCTTTTTGGCTCAGTGTAAAATTGCGGCTTTTGCAAATGTTTGTGCTGCCTACATTTGTATCCATTACAATGTTCATAGTGATAGTACAGCTCAGCAATAAGGAATAAAATAAAAACTCGGCTTTTATTTTAATTATTTCATTGGTGTTCTACATTCCTTGGTAGCAATTTGGCTTATAACCCTTGGCTAAGTCCGGATGGTTATTCAGGAAAGCAATAAAAATTGTCATTCGCATTGGTGGAATACATTTATTCGAAAAAGATAGATAGATATTTTTATTACGTTCAATATTACATTTGCTTGTTGCAACAATTCACAGTCACAGAGATATTATAATCAGAGACAATACTGAGACCCCCAACTCACAATCCTCTTGCCGCTGGCCCCCTCAGTTTTTTTTCAAATTCGCCATTTTGTTTTCCTATCGGTGTTATGTCTATTTAGAATCCGTGTGACATGTAAAAACATACAAAAAATATAAATTCAATGCTGCCAACCGCTACCAACCATGGGGGAATGTGATAGAGTTCGAGAATACCACATTTTAAGATAACTGAATGCTATTGGTTGGTTATTATAAATTGTTAAAAAACGATTAATATAATTTGTTTAGTTAATAATGCGATCTAAATGAGATGTTTCATATACTAGAAACATATTAGGACAAATATTGTTGTGTATTTTCTGCTTTTGAATATCATTAACTTCGATTTGGTGTGTACATTTTTCTTAAATAACTGAAGAAAAATTGTCCAAAATGTTTTTATTTTCATACAACCATTCTACAGTAATCATTTTTCATAAATATTTTCAGCAAAAGTGCACTTATTCCTAAAATAAAATACTATTTACACGAAACGAAAAATTTCAAATTTAACTGACAAAATTCTATGAACGCTGGAAGCAACTTCGCCGACAGCGGAAGTGGGACACGCAAGGTGCGAGTGTGTTGGTGAGTGACAGTTGTCAATACGAATTTCTATGTAACAATACTAACGCACTTAGCGTGTACCACCCCATAGAAATATAGCTTGTAGGCAAATAACGGAAAATCGGCCGAAGTTGGGGGTCTCAGTATTGTCTCTGATTATAATCTTACTACTAAACAATCTGTTTAAGCGTATATTGAAACATACATTTTTGAAAATAAATCTTTTTTTTGAGAAAACAATGAAAAGAAACCTCAAATTCACAAAAAAAATATTAAAAGCTTACAAAAAGTAGATTAACGAATCAAAAGGCAATTGATTATAACAAATAAAGAAATCATTAACAAATAGTTATATTAAGTAAATAAATTAACAAATAAATAAGTTAACAAATAAGTAAATTATCAAATAAATAAATTAAGAGATAAATAAATTAACGAATAACTAAACTAACAGATAAATAAATTAACAAATATAAGAATTAAAAAATAAATAAATTAACAAAAACATATGTAAACATATAAATAAACTTACAATTGAATAGATTAATAAATAAATAAATTTACAGATAATTACACATTCAATAAATAAATAAAGAAATAAACAAAAAAGTAAAATAATTATTAAATATATACATAATCAAAAAATAAATAACGTTGAATTAATGGCATGGTATACGGCATTTAGTTCATTTATCAGATGATTATCAGGAAGATCACATCTTATTTTCAATGTATCGGTGAGTTTTCGTATTTTGTCGAAGATTATTTCAACATTTGCCCCAATATGAAGTTCTGAAGTGGAATGATGCCAGGACAAATTCAGCATCATTTTAAGTAATTTATTTTGCGATATTTGCAATTATTTGATATGACATTTAGCACAGCTACCCCAGATTTGACAACCATATAGAAAAATAGATTGGAAGACAACTTTATTATAAATAATGACTTTGTTTTCTTTCGTTAGTAGTTATTTTCTGTTAATGAAGGGATATACGATTTTAGTAGCAGTATATGTTTTCTTTAATGTTTTTGTAATGTGTTCCTTAAATGTTAGGGTCAAGATTTATGCCAAGATATTTTACAGAGGGTACCCACGATATATGACGTCCATTAACCGTTAGCCAACATATTAAGTTTTATTTTCCACTTTGTGTAAAAATGGTTCTAATATTTTCACCGCATTTTTTAAATTTGTCTCAATGTTGCGACCGAATTTATGTGGCAAAAAAATTGCAACATCCGCATACATTGCAGCCTCACACTCCGGTAGATTTGGAAAGTCAGATGTATATAGGTAGTACAAAATTGGTCCAAGAACAACATTTTGCGCGACTCCGAAATGGAAACTAATACTATTCGAAACACTTTTATTGACATACACTTTAAAGGAACGAATGAACTTTGGACAATTTTACATAGATATGGGGGAAAACTGAAATTGATCATTTTGTAGATGAGACCATCATGCCACACTGAGTCAAATGCTTTCTTAATATCAAGTAGAATGTTATTGCATATTCTTAGTACTTGATGAGATCTACTGTGATATCGCCTATACCCAAACTGCTCATTTGGAAATATTTTCCTTTATTCTATGAACAAGATCAATTTTTCATTAAGGATTCTTTCATAAAGTTTGCTTTAACCACTGAGTAAGCTTATTAGTCTATAGCTTTCTGGGTTGTCAAGTGGTTTCCCAGCTTTAGGAATCGACACACAAATCAGAACAGAGTCATGTTATAGAGAACTGGGATTAGTATTATTTGACGCTGGATTTTCATTGACAGGAGTGATTGCGAAAAGCCAGTAAGGTAGTTCGATCCAATTACAAGTAGATTGGATTAGATTGTAAGGCGGAAGAGCCTCCAATGGGCTCTGGCACTGCGGCTTCTTAAAGGATCCGGAGGTAGAGGAACCACCTCACAGTGGCCACTGTTCATATGTTCTCTATACGCAAAAGCACCTCCAATATGTAATTTCAAACATAAGATGCGGCATCTTCAAAGCTGCTTTCCAACTTATGCCCATTTTCAATTTTCTTATTAAAATTCGACCCTTTCGCCGACTTCATCCACCAAACACAACCATATAAACAGTATAATTATCATTCAAACTCGCACCCAATGTCAAAATGTTAATTGGAAAAACACCAATTCGCTCCAAAAAGTATCACGCTACACTGCATCCTTTGAAAAAAAACAAATTCTCTGCCAAGGATCACTGGTAGGTATTTAGTAATATAATTGCTAAGCCCATCAAATGAATGATACCTACATATTGATGCAAAAAAAAAAAAAAAAAAAGAGACCCATTCACCAAATCCTGAGCAACAAAAAGAGTCTGCGATAAACAAAAATCCTTTGATCATCTCTGCGAGTTATTCAAGCGTGAAATTCATCGCATTATTTTCTTAAGGATAATTCGTTAGAAAATTGATATCATGGGCCGCTGTTATACCAGAGGATTTGCCAATACTAAAGGGGCGATGCGCGCGTCCCCAGCACAATATTCAAATGATATTCACACTTAGCCATATAGTTCTTTGAGCAAGGACACTTCCGTCTCACGCAGAAGCTACATGGGCCAGGACCATATGATATTTCCAGGCAAATCGCTGCAATTAAAACGTAATTGTTCATAAGGTTTTCCATGAGACGAGAGTGGGAGGACAAAAAATTCCTTTATTCCCATTTGTTCAACGAAGGCTAACAGAAAAAAAAAAAAAAAAAAACAGAACTCATTTGCATAATTTCTTAATATTTCAGTTTGAAAGTCTTAGCTCAGCGGTAAAAGCTTATGGTTGAGAGGATTTTTTAATGCTGCCGTCATGCAGTATAGCTATACGAGTACCTTTGCCTTCAAGCGCATATATAGCGCACGGGGATTTGACTAATGTTTCTTATAATCAGAGCCATTCGTCACACACGGGCGGTATATCCTTATGCCATTAACGCCAACAAATTATAATTAAAATATGAAGGAATGAAAAACGCTTGAGAAATCGTGGATATATACCTTTGCGCAAAATAAATTAAAAGACCAAGCGAGTCTGCTGAGTGCAGAAAAAAAAAATAGAACACACCTCTTTGCCGGCGTAAGTGCATATACCCGTATACGTTAAAACTTGCATAAAAAAGACTATAATAATTTCCTCACTAATTTGAAATGTGAAAATTGCATGCACACGCAAATTAAAGATAAAAGGATTTGCTTCATGCATTTGCAGGATCTAGTGGAGGGCGTCCATTTGCAAAAAATAAATTGAAATAAAAAGTAAATCCCTTTGCACGTCATCCTGAGACCCGACACAGAGGTCACCGACGACACGGCTCGGCGCTCATTTACTAAATTGCATTCGCGAAATGTCATAATATAGCCACTGAGTAAGAGCGGGTGATTAAGCTGCATGAATAGAAATTGAAAAATGACAGGCAGACGTCACGAAAATGTCGCAAATTTTGTAATTAAAAATTTCCCATTTTGTGTAAATCCTTTGATCGATGCGAGGCGTTGCATTTCGTTGGGAAGGTCTGAAAGAAATCTTTTGATTTATTGTATTTGAAGAGTTTTTATAGCAGCGTCATCGTTTGGCATAAGTTTCCCATCCCCAGCTACAAAATTTGGAAAGAAATGATTTTATTTTTAATTTTATCTTTAACAACTACTTAAGAATTAGAGCAGCAGCGTGCACAATGCGTATTTGAAAGTCGGATTTTATTTTTAATTGGCATCAGCTATTACCCTCCCCCCTGGAAGAAGTGGTTAAAACCGAACGTGGTGTTATAACTTACCCATACTTACAGTCATTATGTTTTTTGACATATAGTGCATTGAGGAAACCTGTGTCCAGTTGAATCTGACTTCTGCTTAGTTGCAGGATTTGTGTCGGTTTTCGTCTGGGAACTTCTTTTGGCATGCATAAACATACCTATTATGCTAGGAAGACTCTCAAAGGATTCCCTCGGATGGTCAACGATTCATAGATATTCGATCGAATAAAGATAAAACTTGAAAAAAAAAAAAAAAAAAAAAAAAAAAAAACAGCCAGAAGAATCAAATGGAATTTTTCTTCAGTCAAGTCAAAAGAATTATTTGTGCCGAAACTAATTTTCTTCATACTGTTTATTCGAACATATAGCAATGAAAAAAACTCGCATTCGGAGACCACATTGCGCATGATTATTATATAGAGTTACCCAATAGAGGTTTCATGAAACAGTTCATGTTAATAATCACGTAATTCAGTCTATATTAAACTGAAACACCAGCTGATTAGGAAACCCTGCAAACATCCGCACTAAATCTGGCTTTAAAACATCGTTGCACCCGTTACACCCGATATTTGTCGAAAGAGATACTTTAAAAACAAACTAAGAAGTGCTCAAGAGTAAATTAAAAGAATGGAGAGTATAGTAAGCTGCATAATCAGTCGAAAAACTTAAAACCATAACGTTACCTTTACACTGGAAAAAGGTAGTTGCAACGACTCTAACAATAATTACTTCGCCTCAGTGTTCCAGAAGTCTATATCTTGTGACTTTTAAATGTCTTATTGTGGGGATTGTTTATAGCGTCTCAACTCCTTGATCGCGCATTTTATAATAACAACTTCGTTTTTCATCCCAACCCGGTCTTAGAATTATTCAAAATGATCAATTCTTTAAAAAATTCAATCTCTTGTGTTGACGATAGAATTTCTAAGTCGGTCATAAAAATAATAGCGTTCAATTAAGTTGATATTTTTACTCACCTGTTCAATTTAAGCCTTATCGGGCACCTTTCGTGAATTGTTAAAACGAGCCAATGTTATTCCTATCTTCAAACGAGCGATAGAAAAGATAAATTGAACTACAGACCGATTTCCTTACTCTGCAATTTTTAAAATTTTTGAGAAAGCGATAAAATGTAGAGTTTTAAAATTTCTCACTAACATTAATTCTTTTAGCGATAACCAATTTAGTTTTAGACTAAAGCTTTCTACCGAACACACTCTACTAGATTTTTGTCAGCATTTTTATAAGGTTCTTGACGACAAGAAAACTTGCGCGCCGCTCTCTCTTAGATGTAACCATGGCTTTTGACATGGTGGATCACGAAATTCTTTTGGGTAAACTATACCGGGCAGGATTTCAAGGCTTTGTCGGAGATTATTTGTTTATTTATTTAAGTCTACCATTTTACTACTTACAGAATATATAATTAATTAATTTACAAAGAAAGAAAAGAAAGGAGACTCTTTAAACTGCGCCAACAATAGAAGCATCAGTCTCCTGAACACCGCTTATAAGATCATGTCTGCTGTACTGTGTGAACGCCTGAAACCATTCATCAACGATCTGATAGGTCCCTATCAGTGCGGTTTTAGGCCCGGTAAGTCCACGAGCGATCAAATATTCACACAACGGTAGATCCTGGAGAAAACCTAAGAAGTCCAGATCGATACTCACCATCATTTTATCGATTTTAAGGCCGCATATGACAGCATTTATAGAGGCGAGCTATACAGAGCCATGTCTAGTTTTGTCATCCCTGCCAAACTTGTCAGATTGTGCAGAATGACGATGGAGAACGCTCGCTGCTCCGTTAAGGTCGGAAACAATCTCACCGAGACCTTTGATGTCAAAAAAGGATTTAGACAAGGTGACGCGCTGTCATGTGACTTCTTTAACATCATTATTGAGAAAATTGTTCGAAACTCGCAAACCAACAGCAAGCACAATTTTCCAAAAGTCTGTGCAACTGCTTGCATACGCTGACGACATTGACATTGTTGGCAGAACACAGCGAGCTGTCACTGGTGCGTTTGCAAATATTAGTACAGAAGCGACAAAAATGGGTTTAGTGGTGAAGGGGGGTAAAACAAAATATATGCTGTCAACAAGAAGGGACACACAACATCGACGAATCGGATAGAACGCCACGATAGACAGCTCTAACTTTGAGGTAGTTAGGGACTTTGTCTACCTCGGCTCCGCTATAAACTCTGATAATGACATCACATCAGAAATCAAGCGAAGAATCACTCTTGCCAACCGCTGTTTCTTTGGCCTAAGACGTCAATTGATTAGTAAGGCCTTGTCAAGAAGCACTAAGGAGATTCTATATAAGACTCTCATCATCCCTGTCCTGCTCTATGGCGCAGAAGCATGGACCCTAGCAAAAACGGATGAGGATCTTCTTGGTCGCTTCAAGCGCAAAATTCTTCGAGTGATTTTTGGTCCCGTTTGCGTTGACGGGATTTGGAGGAGAAGATTTAACAGCGAACTCTACGAGCTGTGCAGCGACATCGACCTGGTCATAAAAGTACGCATTAGTCGCCTAAGATGGTTGGGACATGTAGAGCGAATGGACACCAACGCTCCGGCCCGGAAAGTCTTCGATTCCAACCCGGAGGGACAACGCAGTAGAGGAAGACCTCGCCTTAGGTGGCGCGCGCAAGTGGAAGGGGACCTCAACCAACTCGGAGTGCGCAACTGGAGGCAGTTAGCCAAAGATCGCGCTAACTGGAGAGGCGTATTGGTTGAGGCCCTGGTCCACCCCGGACTGTAGCGCAACCTTAAGTAAGTAGGTAATTTAAAAAAAAAAAAACTGTTAAAGTAAGAGAAAAAATATTGAATAAATAAAAAAAAATACCTGTTAATATATAAAGGGTGGTTAAATTTTAAGGGCCAATGTTGAATGTGAGCCACACCTAAACGTAAAGTTGTTTTCTGCATTTCATTTGATATTTCTCAATTTCTGACTAACTCAATCTGAACCATGGAAAGATGCACACTCGAGCAACACGTTAAAGTTATTCAGGCTTATTATGAAAATGGGCGTTGAAATCAAAATGCATATCGTGCACTAAGTGATTTTTCGTCAATAAGCAGAATTGCCGCATTTGGGCGAATGATAATCCAAGAGTGATTGTCGAAAAACCAATGCACCCACAAATAGGGACTGTTTGGTGCGGTTTATGGGCTGGCGGCATCATAGGGCCGTAGTTTTTCCAAAATAAGGCCGGTCAGGCAGTTACTTTGAATGGTCTTCGCTATCGAAAGATGATAACGAACTTTTTATGGCCCAAATTGGAAGATATGGATTTGGAAGATATGTGGTTTCAACAAGACGGTGCCACTTGCCATACAGCTAACGAAACAATGGCTCTTTTGCGCGCAAATTCAATGTTCGTGTTATCTCACGTGATGGCGATGTCAATTGGCCGCCAAGATCATGTGATTTGACACCGTTGGACTTCTTTCTTTGAGTTCATTTGAAAGAAAAGGTTTACGTCGATAAGCCAGCAACAATTCAAGAGCTAAAGGATGTGATAAATCGGCACATTAACGGCATATAACCTCAATTATGCCTTATGGCCGATATTTTATTCCATACATAATTGAACCATGCCAATATTATCATAATAAAAAGAAATGACAGTAATTTCCTAAATAATTTGTGTTTTATTCAAAATCAACATCGGCCCTTAGAACTTAACCACCCTTTATAATAATATCAAAAATAATAAAAAAAAAACCTGAAAAATGTTAATTTAATTTAATAAAAAAAACTCTTCAAATGAAGAGAAAAAAAAAAAAAAAAAGAATTTAAAAATTTATCAAAAAAAAAAAAAAAAAACTGAAAAATGTTAATTTAATTTAAAATTAAGATAAAAAAAAAACTCTTCAAGTGAAGAGAAAAAAAAAAGGATTTAAAAATTTATCGAGAAAAAAAACGTCCACCTATTATGCAAGAAAAAAATGTAATCAATTACCTCAGGGAAAAACTTGTGTTTTTAATAATTACATTCGTAAAATTCAAAGCAAAAATAAAAAACCCTATGAGCAATTATAACAATTCATTTAATCTTTTTTGAAATGCAATTCTGCTGATCGAAATATCAATACTGGAATCAACGGAATTGCACATTGAATTAAAACTCCTAATGCACCTTGTTAAAGGCTCATTCCTTCCATAGCTTGTAGAATGATTAGGTTCATAAAACAAGCCATGCTCACGTAACGGAATTCCCGGAATGTAAAAAGAAAGATTGGACAGTAAAAACGTTAAGTTTATTCTTCCAGAAGCGATGTCTTTTACAAACGTTATGTCCTGATCCTGAAAAAGTCTTCTCGTTTCTCGGGACTTTAGGTTTATTATCCGACATATTTCTTCGTAACTGGGCATTTCTACTGACCCATTAAAGTGACGAAGGCAATATCTTGAAAAAGACTGTTGTATACGTTCAATTCGATTTATATGCACCTGATATGCTGGTGTATGTATGTATGTCTGAAAAATCCATGCTGTTCCTTTTAATAAATCCAAAAAGAGAGTTCGCTCTGGATATTGTGCTATCTATGTGTTTATTGAAATTTAATTTCGAATCAAACGTGACGCCCAAGTCTTTAATTTCCTCAGATCTAGGTATTAAGTGCCCAGCTATGGAGTAACCATAGCATATAGTATACATTTCCCTAAGTTCAATTGCAAATTATTACAATTACACAAGTCCGTAATTGCGTGCATGTCAACTTGTAGCTTATGGCAATCGGCTACAGAATTGAATCTACAAAGAATCTTCCAGTCATCAGCAAATCCCAGACACTTACAGGAAGACACCCTTGAATCAATATCGTTCACAAATAATGCAAACAACAAAGGTCCCAAGTGACTTCCCTGAGGAACACCAGACTTTGCTTCAAACTGCCTCGAAAAAGTATTTCCTATTCTAATTTACTGAATCCTGTCCTGTTACTTAACAAAATCTGTATGGATTACATCAACCTGTGAACCTTCTTCTATTACCGTTAAGGCAAAATTAGGAAATACAGTTAAATTCGTTACTGTGGACCTGCCTTTCATAAATCCGTGTTGATTGATGGATAAAGATTCCTTTACAAAAAAGTATATCTTCTCTTTTACTAAACATTCAAACAATTTCGGAATCGTTGACATCTTCGAAATTGGACGATAGTTTGTTACCACATTCCTACTACCGGACTTATGAATAGGCGTAACAAAAGAATATTTCCAACAGTTAAGGAAATTGCCAGTCGAAAGGGATAAATTAAAAATCAATGTGGGCGGAATCGAGAGAGATGAACTACATTTTAAAATTAATATGGATGGTTTACCATCAAATTCTGGTTTTAATTTGGGTTCAAATTCTTGAGATGATGTCAATACTTCATCTTCTGTCAAGGAAATAATTCCTAAATCGGTGATAGGAGAAATATCATCGTATTGGTTCGCAAGATGATTGAACATTATCTGAGCGAACTCCTTCATATTCAATACCAATAGGAATTTCAGTAGTTTTGCGTTTTTACCACTGAGTAAATATAATTACTAGCTGACACGGCGAACTCCGTTCCGACCAAATTCATAAATGTAATGAAAATAATATTTCCAAGCATGCACAGTGCATGCTTCTTTATATAATTCCATCAATTCAAATTCTTTATTCAAAAGTTATATTAAATACAATAGAAATAACTGAAGTTTAGCAAAATCGATGTATTTCAATAAAACCGCAATGATTGACGTGCCGGCCAACCTTCCGCTTTTGTACTAAAGTGGTTTGTCCACAGGTAAGCACGCCACATACAATTGAACCATGTGAAAAACATGGGAATTCAAGATTAATGCTACAAATATCCAGCGATTATCCTTGCGACTTATTACTTGTCATAGACGCTTAAATTCCAAATCGTTCTGAGTAAGCGGAATCCGCGATATGACAAAGTTTGCCTTTTAAACTCAAAATCGTCCTTGCATGACATTTGATTTGAGATTCTTCACAATCATATCAAACGCGATCCGATACAAAGCTTCGGTGCATTAAGCTTGCTCAACAAAATGATAATTGAGCCGACTTTTAATTTTAAATTGTGAAGCGGTAGGTCCGGAACATCCGAATTAAAAAATTAAGAATTTTAAATAATTTTTCTTGTATTGGAAGTGACACTATTCATTCTATTTTTTCCAAAGTGCGGTTCTATTATCAGGTTTGAAAATAAATCTGCGATCTTCTAAGTTCATTTTCTCTATCGCCGTTTTAAACATTGTAATAAAAGCGTTGATTGCATTTATAATGGTTGCAATCGTCGAATGACGTTTTTTGTCACTCCTGTTTGCCCTCTGTACAGACTTGATCATCCCCCGACAAAATTATGTACACCTGCGAATATTGCTGTACGTCCTAATTTACTGGCAAGAAGGCACCCATCCGATGGTAAATTCGGCCTTGAATCTGTTAATCCGAATTTTGCGTGCCATTGTTAGAAAATGTGTGTTTGCATGATGTATGAGAGAAAATATTGCTCTGCCAGTCGGCATGAAACCAGTTTTTTGTTCCCAATGAAGTCATACGAAAACAGTAGTTGTACTGTCAATTGTTCTTTGGAAAATCCTCCGATTCAAATGGCTCCGCAGGTGCTAATTTCACTTTGCCACTCCCACAGCAGTTTTTAAGCGCGTTTTAATGGTGGCACACAATTGTAGTCATCGCTCCAATATCGAAAATCGCATCACCGACATAGTTTCTGTTCGTTCTACTGAAATGCCAGTCGTTCGAATGTCAGCAACGACGCGCATCTTGCCAATCCGATTTGAACTTGTTCCCATCCCAGCAGCAGAAGGGTTTGACGCAGTTATCATTACTTGCACTCGCAATTTTCATGACTGTTGATCTGATCTTATGCCATGCGACGTTCCACTTTTCGCTTTCTTCTGTAGTTTGGTTTCGTTGATATTTTTTGTTCACTTGCTTGCCTTGTTCGTCGGCCAATATTTTTGTGCGCATTCGTCTTGGCATTTTTTTAAAATCACTGAAATTTGCTTTTCAATATCTATTTTGTCCGCGTTTAAACTTCTTACATTTAATTTTTACCTTATCAACTGTATAAAAGAAATGAAACTGAAACTGGAGCGAAGCACAAAATCAAAAACAAACCATCACTGTTGACCAACGTATAACACATTCAAGTGATCTGAAAAAAAATCTGCACATAGTAGGTAGGTACGTAGTTTTCTAATTAATTTTTGATATAGAAAAGTCAAAATGAATAGTGCAGAAAATAAGAAAAAAATCTAAAATGGAAAAATTAAGAAATAAAACAGCCTATCGCAATACTCTATCCCGTAGCTTTCTATTGAAAAAAGGATTTTTGAAATCGGTTTGGTAGTTCCGGAGATTATCTCCCACAAACAAACATTACCTCTTCTACAACTCCGTTCTTGCTAGTAAAAACTTAGTCCAAATACCTATTAATTGAATTTTGAATATGATTGACTTGCATTAGCCCACAACTTAAAAGTGTGACAATACACACCACTTCATAATCGGCTCTTAAGGGCCCAACCCATAGAATCAGTCGCGTCAGTTGCGGCAACGTTTTCGACTGACAGTTCAATAGAATACACAGTAGCTTATGGAAGGTGACCCATAAGCAGCGCACGTGCCGGATGCGACGGATAAAGTAGGTTTACTTTCTACTTTTCTGTCCGTCGCACCCGTTGACAGTTGGCACAGCGTGAGAGAAATATTGAGAGAGAAAGAGAAACTGTCATAGGCTGTCACTAGTGCTCTTATATCGTGGGAGTTCTTCCTCTTTTTGGGAATTTCGGTGTCCGGAAAAGCTTTCCGTGAGAAAAAAGAATATGTTGCAATAAACAATCAAACAAGATTTTTTTTTTTAATTTCATAAAAAATATGTCTACATTTCACAATGTAAACACCACATTAAAAAAGATCTTATTTAAACCGCCTTTTAGCAAGATTTTTTTGTATCAACATTTTCTTGTACAAAAAGGTATTCATAATAATATTAACAAACTGTGATTTTTATACCAAATGTAATTTAATGTGATAGTCTTTCCGTACAATATAAATTTTACTTTTAAAAGTTAGATTTTTTCACAAAAAAATACACTTATCAAGAGAATTATGTAAAAGGGAATTTTAATATGATGGAAAGGGAAAAATTACCACATTTCGTGGGACAAAATAATGATGGAGTATTCAAAATACTGCCTGTCACCGTATGCGACGGATTCTATGGGACTGCTCGTTCCGTCGAATGCGTTAATATTGACGAATCCGACGACGCGACGGATGCAACGGATTCTATGGGTTGGGCGTTGGGCCCTTTACTTGGGACCTTGGGAGAGAATCATACAGTTTTCATCTCACTCCCAACAAACGTGACTTAAATTGAAATCACCATCACCAGCAACAAACAACATTTGATTTTATCGCAAATTATTTGCAAGAAATTCAATGTTGCTTGTGTGTGAAACATACATGCTGCATGCACTCGCTGGCCTAATGTAAGAAAGTGCAAAAATTATTTCGCTTAAATTGTTGTTGGTATTAGCATTATTCATCAACACACTCACCGCTCGCTGTTCGATGGAGTCATCGACAAACGGTAATGACCCAATGGCTTTTCAAACGAGACAAGCGAGCGGTGCACTGCTATGAGTTGAGTACAAGTACACCCCTTCCTAGACAGTGTATTCGCTGCCGAAAATTGTGAGAAAATGTGCATATGAATTAATAGAAATGGAGAGTGATAAATGATTTGTTTTTGTTCTTGTGCCGCCAACATTCTGAAAGTAAACAGAAAGTTCTCCATGGTGATCACAAGAATTTAATTGTTTTATGTTTCCGTCATTTGCAAGTGGACCCCTTCGTTTTTTTTTCTTTTGAACGAATGTTTTTATTTTCATTTTAGCTGGCCAATGCTTGGACTTAAGAATGTCATCTGCATTGTCCGAAATAATGCTTGCTTTGAAATTAACAAATCGTAATTTCGAGATATCAACACTGCTTTTGACTAACATTTTGCATTTAATATTAGTGGGAGCTGGGAGGTACTTTTATAGTTTTTGCAACATATGCTCCACAACTTGTTGAGTAGTTGTTGTATTATGAGCCGCTTTGATAACAAATTGATTAGAAGGTTCAATCAATTTTCTTTTGTTAGCCGGCGGCTTATGTTTTTGTTTTTTTCTGTGTTTATTTTGTTCACAGCTTTTTGTTGCAATTTTTTGGCGGCTTTACTTGTACCTGCCACTATTGGGGAGTTTATTTTACTCTCCACCGTATTAATGTTAAATAAAGTTTTATTTTCCTCACCTTGATTGTTCTATGCACCGGTTTCATTGGTGTTTGTGGCAGCATGAGCAATTAAATTGGCGCTCTTTTGGATTTTGGCTGTTTCTGCAGCAACTGATATTGCCCGTCGGAAAGCTTGGTACACGATTTGCAGAATTGTTTTCTGCATATACCACCACAGTTAACCAAATCACTAATCACTTTTGTGTTGCACAACGAACATGTCATTTTAATGAAAATGTTAAAAAGAAATAATGAAGAATATTAGAAAAGAAATAGAGAAGATTTACACTTCAATTAATTTTGATAGAACACTTAATGTTGTCGCTTTGACAGTTGCGAGTGAACTGATAAGTTTGTATCGTACCTTAAGAACAGGACGCAGTAAAAGTAAAAATTGGGAACGTTGTTGGCCCCTTATTGCTCCTAATATATGTTAGCTCGGCCTTCAGTCTTCCATTTGTAGGTAGGCTAAAGGCTTTCGCTGAGGACTTTGTGTCTGCGTATATGGCTTAAATAGTCTTTTCAATTTACTTGCTGATACCAAGCATGATGTAAACCTGTTAAGCAGTAAGACGAAGCTCATGCTCTTCAGCCTTATTACGAAGAAATCTTCAAAAATTAATATTATGTTTCTTGGCTAGACTTAGCCTGCTGAATTGTGGAAGCAGTATCCTTTATAATGAAAATATTGGCCTTGAATTAAATTTACAGAAGCTCAAAATTGCGAAACTTATGTATGGAAAATGTAGCCACTGTAAACTAATAAAATTTAGAGTCGAAACTAAAAAGGAAAAATGCTTTTCATTCCAAGTAGTCCACACTGAGAATTCTGCCAGTTAGACATCTGTACGTACTATTTAAAAGTTTTATTATTTTTTATTAGATGTAGGATTGTGGGTAGGTACCTACTTACGGAGCCCTATCAATGATAACCGTAAACGTCGAAGCAATTCTATTTCCCTGATGTTTAGCATACATACTATTCGCACATCTGGCTTAAGAAGCTTATACACAATTGTATCTTGAAAATTATTAAATACACTCCCTGAATTCGAATCTCCCTGAAGACTGAGAATCTTTTGTATAAATTAAAACTTAAATATTAACATTTTTGAAATCGATATTTGTTAGGTCTGTAAACCGCCCAAATGAGATCTCCTGTTGCAGACTAACGTTCAGCAAACACAAAATCCAGTTCACTACCAGTAGTAGACTTACAGTTTAGGAAGCAACTCAAACCTCTTTTCACGTAAACGGCAGAACCATTACCCACTCTTCAAATTCCGTTTTATTTATACAATTAATCTTTTATTCCATCGAAAACCACGTTTCCGTTACGCGGACAACATCAACTGTAGATCCTTCGAACATATCCCTAAACTCGTCAATTTTATGTAAAAAACTTTGCGCATTTATGTGGCACCTTATCTTTGGTCGCTCAACACACGTATCATAGAATGAACATTTCAATTATTACCAACCCCCATGGAAGTCCCGCCTAATTCAGTGCTCTGCATCTCTATCATCGCAAATCGCAATATTTGAATACATATCTCCAAAACCATGTAGGTATAAAAGGAAATTTTAATTTCAGTGGGGGCAATATCCCCATATATTTGGCTTAATACAAGCTTTAACTAACATTTAGGCTTAAAGTAAGAACTTAAAACTATGAAACTTAAAACTAAGCCTTAAACTTAGACTTAAAGAAAAGGAGATGGTGAAGGAGATCAGTTTTGATTTCGGAGAGTGAGAGATGACATTTTAAATCAATGCATTCAGCAGGCGTTATGTAGTGGGTTTGGGTGTCGGACAACACTTTTTAATGTCGTTTCGAAATCAAAAATAAATTTCTTTTTTATCGAGATTGTTTTTCATGTTCGATTTGCCAAAAAAATCTTTTTTGTTTGTTTTGAATTGACGCTTTTTTGGGAAATCTCGATATTTTCTAAGATCTAAACATACTTTCACTAACATTCATGTTTATGACGCACAGCTGGCGGTAACGAATTGTTTACATTTTGAAGGATTGCTTTTTAGCTAAAATATTCATTTTACGCGTGTGGGAGTGAGTTTTAATATTAAATTATTTCGAAATGCGTGGAAATTAATTGAAATAGATTTCAAGTGCAAGTGAAATCAATTTTTTTTTGGCGGCCAAACGCAATACATACAAGAACCAATAAAATTCGGATTTCATGTTCGATTTGGCAGCAAAAATTTGAGATCTCATATCAAAATCGAAAAGCCAAATCGAAAACGACATACATAAGTTCCCCGAACTGATTATCAATTTTGGTCGCGAGTGCATTATTAATTTCATTCTAGGCATGCCGGTTGTGTAAGTTCTAACTAAAAACAATGGGCCTTAGCAATAAACATTTTTAGGTTCGACTCTAAATCTTAATAGTTCAAGGTGGCTATATTTTTCATACAAATTTTGCAATTGTAAGCTTCCGTAAATTTAAAGTCGAAACTAAAAATGTTTATTTCTAAGGACCAATTAAATTGCCAGATGACAGCCGAGGAAAAAACACGCTAATTCAGTAGCTCGCATAGAACTTATTAATTTTGAGGATAAAGAATAAAAAATAAATATGACCCTAGCGAAAAACATCTAGCAAAATTTATCGAAGTATAGCGTACAGCTATTATCACTTTGACATCGCATATTCCAACCATACTATGTAAACATCATATAACCATTCTTGTTCAAGCTATTGGCATGTCCTAGTGTGGGGTCTAAATAGAGGAAAGGACCATTGAATATGAAATCCTCTTATGTGATGGCATTTGCCGTCAAGATGTCTAGTCTATATCGCCAAAATCGCCAAATTAGGGACGCTTTCAAAATAGATGTACCGCGTGACAGTTCTTTTGCATCGGATTTCGTCAAGAGGATACGTGCTCCAAGCAGTCGAAACTAGTTTGTTTTATTAAGTAAACGATAGAAGAGGGACATTGGCGGTATGAAGGAGGAATTGTATAAGGAACTTCCTACAACGAGACGTAAAAATCAAACTGTGCGAATTTATTTCGTTAACTATCATGATATTGGGTCGTATGAATAAAACGTAGCAATTGTTTTTACTCAAGAGAAATGTCAAAATCGAAGCATTTGCTACGTTTCGTACGAATAAAAAACAATTTGAGTTAGTTCCAACTTTTGACATGTTCGAAAAGCGGCGGCACTGACCTTTTACTCAGATCGGTATGAATAAAACTTATGAGACAAAGCAAATGCTATGCAAATTCTGAGTCTGCTATTTAGTTGTTTTTTAATTTCGATTTCCACAAAAGTCGTTAGAATCTCAACGAAAATTCAAAATTTCAAATTTACTGGTCAGGTTTGACAGAAATTGCAAGGCAAGTACAGTGCAGCGAAGTAAATGCTGTGTTCGAATTTTCGAACTTTGCTAAAACCTTTTACTCAAAGCAAATGATAGTTTTTATTCATACGATCCATTGAAAGTGGGCTACTTAAATATTCTGCGATAGCAGGCTTAACTCCCTATTTCATTCGGATACAGTCACTAAGGCAAGATTTATAAAAATTGTACAAATAGGTAAACTGTGGTCCCACAACCCAGCGGTTTTTAGAATCGTTCTCATGAAGGTATAAAACTCTCGATTGTGTCTTGTCGCGTATCTCTTGAACTCTGGCGAAACTTACTCAGGTGTGCCGCTTGAAGACAAGTTTTGTCATTTGAGAACAGATATGAATTATATACTAGTGGCATTGCCAGCAAAAACTCATTTGAAAAAATCCTTCAAAAATTGTTTCAATTCCAGCAGCATATCCGTACACTACAGATACAAACAACACCACCCTTATCCACTTTATGGAACCAACAAAAAGCGCAACAACAGCGATTAAAAATTAAAATCAAATTTCAGCAAGAAAAATGCATTTGCATCAACCCATTATCCTTAAAATGAAGATCAAAGCAAGCAAAGCCTGCAACGCCACTCATATCCAATGATTTTGTTTGATCCATTCTTTACGAGATTTTGTGTACCTACAAAATTTTCACGACGACAACCAGGATGCCTTTCGGGCGTTTTCATCTTCAGTTGCATGTTTATATCCACATGCATTATTTTCTTCGATAATAAAATGAAGAAGCAAAAGGATTTTGCACTTCATATTCATTCTCGAGGATTGTGCACATTGAGATTGCAATTTAGTCCTTATCCTATGAGAAAATTATGAAATATACTCATTGCTTTTGTGTGCGCACATACTATGCGAGTATAGAAAAATATCACAAGGATATGCACTTTGCTGTTTGACTTGGACAAATCCAGTGCTCGCAGAAAGGAAAGAATCACAAATAGCACGCGGATGTAATATTTTTTTTTTCGCGCCAGAATATGAATAAAAATATAATAACAGCCCGAAAAGAAAATGAATGCAAATTGCACTCAAGGATGTCACTAATGTAAAAATCCTCCTGAATGGATGATTTTTAATGAAGAATGTCCTTAAGGGACCATGTATGATGTGACGATGCGTTTGAGTTCTTTCTGCACTAATTCTCCGTATCCTCTGTGGCATGTCTGAGATACACCCGGCTCATACACATGCAAGTGTTGTTGCCCCCAAAAAGATTTTTTTTTGCTTCTATGCTTCTTCTAGTGTCATCTATTGAATCCTTTTCTCATTTTGTAATCAGTGGAGATTATTATTTTCATCTTCTATGCTTGTGCTGGCTTTTGGTTTTTGTGTGGTTGAATCACACTTGATTGTCGCTTTATGAGAGGATGTGCTGTATAGGCGATTGTGTGGGTATGCGGATTTGTGGCAGGATGGGACTTTTGTTTGTTTTTTGTCTTCATATCTTCATTCAAGATAATTTATGCACGCAAACTAGGAGAAAAAATAATCTAGGTATGCATTATGAAAATACCTTCGGCGGTTTTGCATTTATGCACTTCATTATAGGGCGGATGAATTTTGTAGGTTTTTTTTTCTCCATTTTTTTGTTCGAATGGATGCAGTGATAGTGTTGTGTAGATGAGAGACATTGGAATTATGCCATGCGTATATGCAGAGCCTTCATGCCCTTGTTTTCTTATTTATGAATGCGTATCCAGTTAATTGCGGTGGTTTCATTATGAATGAAAACCAACCAGAAACCATGGTGTTGTTCTCATATTTTAATGAGTCCTTGAAAGAAGACAGAAAACAAAAACAGCTTCCATCTATGATGCAGTAATTAGAAAAAAAAAAATCTCCTCCTTTAATTATGGAATTATGTGGGCGTATTCGGAGGCTGTTGGGTTTGTGTTTATTTCAATTAGAAAAATATTAAGTGCTTGGTTTGGGCGGCTTTCTCATACGTCATTAAGTCAGCAACAAGGCCAATGGATGAATGCATACGAATAAGTGTAAAATGCACTTAACAAAAGCGATTGTCCCAAATGATTTTATGGATGGAAGAAGGACTCTTCAGTATAGGTACATCGTACATCGTACATCGTAGAAATAAAATAAATGCATGTAGAGTACTGCTGGTACCTTGTTTTGAGTTCGCGAACGCATTGTGGACTCTTTTAAACAAAGAAATTTCCAAGAATTTCTTTTACTTTAGTCCCGTAGGCGGTATCGGCGTTAATTGATTGAGTGAGCTATTGATCGCATCTGTCAACTTAACCTTAAATTTACGATTGAAATATTTTTTGGGGCATATGGCCAACTCTTTTAGCAGTTTGATGGCAAACCTGCAGTTAGTTACATAATGCTGTTCGTTTTGTTAAAATTAAGTTTTCGCTTAAGTTATTCATTACACAAAAAAAAACCTACAAATTTGTGTTAAGTGGCAGTTTTTGTAGAGAAGAGAGAGGGTAGGCGCAGCGTTGGTGAACTGTTGAAGTGTTTTGGTTAACCGTATTGTTGCCGAGATGTTAAGGGAATTGTGCTCAAGATGAAAGTGAAAAACAAAAATATTTACAAATCATAGGGATGAAAACAAAGTGAATTCAATTAATTAATTTGTTAGTAACAAAATCTACATTTAAATTAATAGTGTGAAACTATCGTATAAGTATGGTATTCTTAAAAGTATTTTTAAATTAAGTTCAACGGTAAGTTCAAGATGGCATAGTTCGGTGTAAGATGACATATAGCCATAGCCAAATTTGTTTATTTTTCCTGAAGTCTTGAAGAGCCTTAGCAATATGTTGTAAAATACAACCTTTTGGGTAAGATTTTTTTTTTGTTATAATTTACACGCGCTAAAGAGGTTATGACTACTCTTATAGTGTTTTTACACAGCGCGGGCATTAATGAAATTTGGATAGAGGAGATAGGAGATACCGATGCACATTGGTCTTAAATGTCTGTAAATTGTACTGGGGAGGAAAGACAGAGCTGGGCAAGGCATTCCACATTCGCGTTGTACGGCTTATGAAAGAGTCTCTGTATTTCATTGTATGTCCGAAGATAGGCTGGATGGTAAACTGATGGGCATTCCTTGGCGAGTATTTCGGTTGAATTTCTGAAAGGGAGGAATGCACCAGAACTTGCACCTGTACTCTGTAAGCTGTTTAGCACTCCCAGAAGACGTTTCCTTCTTGCTGGAAGACCGCTTGCATTCAACCTATTCCAAAGAAAGGGAAGAAATGTCTGCCACAAAACTATCGTCCAATAGCGTTACTTTCAATGCTCTCTAAAGTAATGGAAAAGGCAATAAATGTCAAAATAATCAAATATCTAGAAGGCCATCGATTAATAAGCGACAGGCAATACGGATTTCGGAGCCGTCGTTCCACTGGTGACCTGTAAAGCTACGTAACGCACTTATGGACACAATCAATTGAACGACACGGCGAATCCAGAGCCGTAGCCTTGGACATATCAAAGGCATTTGACCGAGTCTGGCATAGAGACCTATTAGGCAAGTTAGTGTCTTACGGATTACCACACCAACTCTGCGGATGGATGCAAAATTTTCTTCTGGGAAGATCGATCCAAGTTGTTGTAGATGGTGTATCATCCAATTCGTTTGCTATAAATACAGGAGTGCCCCAAGGATCTATTCTTTCTCCAACTCTATTTCTTCTCCACATCAACGATTTGCTTGGATGGACAAATAATAATATCTACAGCTTTGCAGATGACAGCACTCTTATATCCTCCATCTCGAACAATGGGCCTGTGAATACGGCTACATCACACAGTCATAGATGTGAACAAATTAATTCTCTAAATGATGATCTGGAAAAAATCTTGAAGTGGGGAAAGGACAACTTGGTTGTATTTAATGCAAACAAGACACAGCTCACAACATTTTCCAGAAAAAATGCATCAACAGTTCCTCAGATCCAAATGGATGACCATCCAATCCATCACAAGGACTCCATGCACCTTTTAGGAGTCACAGTCAATTCAGGAATCACATGGCAGAACCACATATCCTATATCGCAAAATCGGCGTCCGCAAAGTTGAGCTACCTATTTAGAGCAAAGAGGTACTTTAGCCCCAAGCAACTTCTCCTTCTCTACAAAGCACAGGTTAGACCAGGCTTGGAATATTGTTCCCATATATGGAGCTCGGCCCCAAAACATTCACTTAACCGTTTGATAGCATACAGAGACGAGCAGTTCGACTCATTGGAGACCCTACACTCACATCGAATCTACAACCGTTGGTGCACAGAAGACAAGTCGCTGACCTATGCTTGTTCTATAGGTACTTCCATGGTAGATGTTCTGAGGAACTCAAAGACATTATCCCTCGAAATGCAACTTTTGGGCGCCCAACAAGACAGGCTGCTAATGCTCATGACCATACAGTACACTTGACAACCGCGAGGACATCAACTTTCAAAAACTCCTTCTGTTACAGGACAAGCAAACTTTGGAACTCGCTTCCTGGGGATATATTTCCAGAAGACTACAATTTGCAGCAATTTAAGTGCAGAACAAACATACATCTGCAGCCATCTCGGGGCGCTGTTGAAGCGTTATAGGTTCGCCTTTCTCGGGAGAAGTATATACAAATAAAAAAAAAAAAAAAAAAAAAAAAAAAAAGTTGGCAATTTCAATTGAGCACTGTTTGTAGAAAAAACAATGAGACCGACGAAACGTTTCTACGATGTTCAAGCGAATTGATAGAATTCGCGATATTCGTGTCTCCGATTAGTTTCATCGCACGGTTTTGGATCCTATCTAGTAAGTGTAATATAGTTTTCGGTGCACCAGACCAGATGTGGGAATTGTACTCAAGCTTTGGGCGAGTATCATGTCATCTTGCCCGATATGAGTAAATACCTATGTTTGGCAGATTGTAGAAACCAATCACCTTATCAGAAATTTTGGAACTTACAATCAATACAAAAAAAAAAAAAAAAAACAAAGTCATGCACAAAATTTGTAATTTCGTTATTATTTAAAGCACGTTATTAAATAGCTGCCTTATTACTGTGGGCGCAACTAACATCGTAAAACTGCATGTCCAGACATGTTTGGCAGAACTGTGGCGCTTATGGTTAGAGAGTAATTGCAAGTATGTCATCTTTTCTTGTATATCATCTTAAGCAAATTTCGCCTACTCAAATAGTAGAAAGCCCCTCGGTGTAATGCACTAAGGCAAATTCTGCCACACTGACCTCCAAGATACCGACGTTATTTAAGATAGAGTGATGGCACGAGTAGTCAGCCTATTTAATGTGTTTGATTGGTCCTTAAAAATCAACTCTTCAACTATTTAGCCAAGTACTAAGTCAGCCACAATTTAAAGTACACATTTTCATAAGAACAGGCAGGCTGAACCATATGTCTTTCATAGTCAGCCCCAATTTCATTTGACTACTGAAAAAGAAAGAAAGTTAATTGAAAATTGTGCGAGTAGTCATCAGCGATCAGCAGTCAGCCCTAGGAGCTGAGCCTAGGATAATCATAAAAATAATGTCTCATAAGGCCATATTTTTAACATTTTAAGTTATAAGAAACAAGACAAATGAACTGTCAATAATATAAAAATAATCGAAAAATGCAAATACATACCTTAAATGGATTTGTATTTGTATCACTTTTCCAATATCACTTCTACTACTTAATTTTTTTTTGGAATACCACTTGTGTTGGCGCTAATGAACATGCAGGAAGCAGCTATAGGATTGTTGCAAGTTTTTAGACACAGATAGAAGAAATGTTAGCACAGGAATAATATTTTTCGCTTGGAAGAAAGACCAAAGAATAAACTACTGTGCTATACTTTGCATTCCAGATCCTGACTACTGGATGAAGCTGAACTTACGTGCCATCACCCTACTATGATTCTAAGTATTGAAATTTGAAAGTCAATATAACAAGGAAAATTGACCTACAATTTTGATAAAGAAATTGCCGAAAGAAGTTTGCTAGGCTGCCTTTGGTGTAGTGTTTTTTGAAAAATGTCAAAAAAGGGACTTAAAAGGGCCTAAGCCGGAAAAAGGGGCCTCTACATAAAATACTAATATAGTAAAAACAAAAAAAAAGGTAACAGCAACAACGACATTTATTTTTAACAAAAAACAAATTTAGATATTCCTTGCGAAACTGTTTTTTAGGGTTCCGTAGCCAAATGGCAAAAATCGGAACCCTATTAGATTCGTCATGTCTGTCTGTCTGTCTGTCTGTCTGTCTGTCTGTCCGTTGTATGTCACAGCCACTTTCTCCGAAACTATAAGAGCTATACCGTTGAAACTTGGTAAGTAGATGTATTCTGTGAACCGCATTAAGATTTTACACAAAAAAAAAAAAAAAAAAAACAGTAAATTTTGGGAGTCCCCATACATAGAACTGAAACTCAAAAAATCTTTTTTCATCAAATCCATACGTGTGGATAGGTAGGATAGATCTATGGATATGTCTTCAAAAATGATATTTAGGTTTATAATATCATTTTTTTCTAAACTGAATAGTTTGCGCGAGACACTTCCAAAGTGGTAAAATATTGGTCCCCTCCCCCCTAACTTCTAAAAGAAGAGAACGATAAAACTAAAAAAAAATATATGATGTACATTACCATGTAAACTTCAAACGAAAATTTTTTGAACGAGATCTAGCGAGTAGTTTTTTTTTATACGTCATAAATCGTAAACCTCAATTTACCTTTAATACAGTCAACTCAAAAAAAAAAAAAAAACATTTAAATTTCATAAACATAAACCTTATACATAAACCCTGAACCATTATTTCCTAATAATAAATGATATAAAAATACACTAATATTAAAATATCGATCAAAGTTACAACGAACTACAAGAACTTTTATGTTATGTTACTTGCTGTTTCGGAACCCTTCATGAGCGAGTCCGACTCGCACTTGTTTTCATTTGTTTCCATTCGTTTTTGTTCAATAAAAAACTTAAACTGAAAAAGAGTCCATTGTTCCTGAGGCGTAAAAGGGGGCCAAGCAACAACACAACCTTGGGTCTGGTGTTTCATGCCTAAAATCTGATGGAAATTTGAAATGTCTTCCGAAATTAGGGTGCTGTGATGCCTTAAAAAGTGTGTAATAATGTAAATATTATGAAGCAATTAATCAGCAACTTAAAAATGTTTAGTTTCTACCACATAAGGTCACTTCGAACGGACCCATTGTCATTTTCGCAAAACAAAAACATACAATTTTCCACTTGACTGAAAACCGTATAAAACTCGCATGTCTAAACTTTGGCAATCGTATGTGAAAACTTAGACAACAGGTTGTATAAAAGCGACGGCTTACAGTCGTTAAGTCATCAGTTGAATTTTTCCACTATTCACAGTACACAGATACTTAGATTCAAGTTTATAGCAACATGAAACTCATCATTTTGGTCGCCTTGTGCATTTTCGCCGCCGAAGTTAAGGTCTGTTTATAGTTGATAATAATTTATAAAAAAAAATAAATGTAAGTGATAAAATTACATTCTCCCATAGGCTGGACTAACAAGGCAAGAAATGGTCGAAATGCTGGGTACCATTGCAAGTGGATGTGTTGAAAAAACTGGAGCTTCAGAAGGCAAACACAATTTTCTGGATCTTCAACAAAACATCTAAGTGTATTTTATGTTTATTATAGCTGATGTTGAAGTGATTCTAAGTAACTTGCCGGCTAATAACATGGAAACCAAATGCCTGCGTGCATGTGTGATGAAGAAGCTCAATCTGGTAAGAGTCAAGATGTTTGTTTTTAACTCGATTTATACCTACTAGTTTTAATTTAACGTCTAGATGAATAGCGAAGGTAAATTCGATAAGGATGTTGCAATCAAAATGGCAGAACTCCATACACATGGCGACGCAGATAAGTTAAAAATCGCCGTTGATATCACCAATTCGTGCTACAAAATTGCGGTCCCAGATGATCAGTAAAGATTTCATTTTATGCGTTTTTTTGTACCGAATCATAGAGATTGTCTCCTTCCCTATAGTTGCGAAGCGGCTGAGAAGTACAAGATGTGCATGATAGACGAAGCTAAAAAGCATGGACTTAACCTTGATGGTTAACACGGTCTTTGATTACCAGTCCATACGAATTGAAAAGCCATTGTATTGATGAACTGGCGAAATATGTTTTCTTTTTCTTCGACTGGGGGTGTCTTTTAAGTAACTATTACGTTTGCATATTTAAATAAATGTATTCTTATGCATATTTATTATACCTTTTATTAAGTAATGATGGCATCTTCCACCGCTTTTTGATGTACGGGCTCGAGGTGGCCATCTGGGAAAAATTGTCCAGAAGGAGTCCTACTTTTACGGCTCCTGCAACGTCAGCGAACAAAGAAGTATTAGGTCTAGCTTTCTTGCTTGGTTCCGCAGGAGAGTTGTTGCTAGACCGAGGTCGCTTGACGGCTGTGGATGCTTCATTGGTCGTTGGTTCATTGAGGACTTTCTCCAGTGCCTCATTGTATAAAAGACCATCGACAAGAAGGCGCCTTAGCTTTTTCTTGTTGGAGGTGGTCAGACGTTTTCTTTGAAGGGATAGTTTTTCTATCCCCAAGTTCTTAATGGAGTCGGTCTCGGGAGCGTCAGAGCAGCTCTTGTAGGCCTCCTCCGTGAGCACGGAACTCACCGTGTCGATGGAATCCAAGTCGCTATAGACGTTAGGTCGGTCAGGACGGTCTGTCCGTCCATCGCGACTGGGTTCAGCTGTTGGCTGACAGACGGAGATAGGATTATCCGTATCTCCATCAGATGAGGTTGTTATTATTTTTGGATCTATTTTGTTCCCATGAGTAGCTAGGGAAGTATACTGTCCATCCGCACAGAGCCCCGCTTGTGCAGATAAGGCTAATTGAAACCGGAGGGCGCCTGGTATCCGGAGTACACCGTTATCGACTAGAGCAATATTTATTGGGGCCCTCAGCCTGGACGGTCATGGCACGGTACGGTTGACGCCTCTAACCCAGCCCCAGATTTAATGGTTTACTCCAACCTCATACTAAATGGAACACGACAAACGATTGAGACGTTAGCGTAGAACCTTGGCTGACACTAACCAGTTAGACTGATTAGCCATTTTCAGGCGGGCGCCCACGGGAAGGACTATAGAATGACGATTTGTGCCCAAGCCCAATGATAATACATACCTGTTTTTTTGTAGGACATTGTTTTGTTTGGGCAGAGAACACACTAACCTATTATTAATATTTTTGTCCTACAGTTAGTAATGATAAAAATGGTCTTATGGTCTTAACAATTTCTGAGCGTAGGACCGGGATAACATACCACGGAATTTGTAGGACAATATGACTGTTAAATTATATAAATATTAACTAATAAATAAAAAAAAAATCAGCTGGTTAGTAATCAGTTTTGGTGGTCTCGGAAGGGGGGACTCTTTGATCAGACCATCGATTTTGTAGGACAAATATTTTTTCAAATAATTTAGATAATTGTCTTAAGATTTAAAAAAACACAATCCAGTTAGTAATAAATATTAGAGAATCATCAAATCACATATATGTATTTTAGCCTTGCTAGCTCTGTTAGCTACCACAATCAAGAATTTTCGCAAAGGAAATTGTGGGCGTCTTATCAAAATTAATCTACTCACGGAAAATTAGCTTGATAGTAATCAAGTTAAAAAAATGTACCAGGGATCCTGGACTACCAGTCATATTTGAGAAAAAAAGAAAAAGAAAGGAAAAACAGAAAATCATCAGAACGATCTGAGCACGCTCGGTTCAGAGCGCGCTCATATAGCTCGAGCTCAGTTCAGTGCTCAGCTCTGAACTAAAAAAGAAAAACGCCTTTTATAAGCCCGAAAGCTCAACTCTCTCAACCTGATAGCCTCTTTGCAGCTCGAGTCGCACCAAACATTCTCCTTAGGTATAATACTCTTTTTTCTGTTGGGAATAAAGGATTTCATACCCAGGTGAATGGTGTTTGTTATCATTTCAGCGGCGGCATCCACGTCACTATCGAGGAAGCATAGTGACCAGTTAAAGCTCCCAAAAAAGAAGTTAAGGCCGTCCCAATTGGCTAAGTTAGGCTGTTAATCTCAGCGAAAATCCTAACATACCTTCCTTCCTTCGGATGTTGTCTGTCCAGAATGGCGAAGACAATCAGAATTGTGTATATTGAAATCGCCCGCAATGACTATTTCAGTATGAGGATACTGGGAAACAATTCCTAAGATGGAGTTAGACAGCTCATCAAACTCGTTAAAAGTAGATGAACAGTCAATGTTTGGACTTCTATAAATAAAACAAGACCGTATTATTTGCTTACGGACATTGAATTTTAACCATATGTAATTAAATTCCGCATTGGAGCAATGATTATATTGTGATGGAAATTCGTAAGCAATATCATCACGGACGTAAACGGCGAGCCCGCGATGTATAAAGAATAATGGCACTAAGTGATATCCTGGTAAATCAAAATTCGAGGGAATCGTATTTTTATCCACCTGTGTCTCACAAAGTGCCAAAACAGCTGGTCTCAATTGAAAGACATGGACATATGCAGCAAAGAGATTCCTGTCAAGCCTCGAATGTTGCAAAAATCAACACGGGATTCACCCCTCATAACACACAATTCAAAACACAACTCCAACGCAACTAAGCAGAGTTGCAACGTGTATATCCGTCACCAGACTTGCCTTCTGAAGCTCCAGTTTTTTCAATACATCCACTTGCAGTGGTACGCAGCATTTCGACCATTTCTTGCCTTGTTAGTCCAGCCTATTGGAGAATGTAATTTTATCACTTACATTTAATTTTATAAATTATTATCAACTATAAACAGACCTTAACTTCGGCGGCGAAAATGCACAATGCGACAAAAATGACGAGTTTCATGTTGCTATAAACTTGAATCTAAGTATCTGTGTACTCTGAATAGTGGACAAATTCAACTTATGACTTAACGACTGTAAGCCCTCGCTTTTATACAACCTGTTGTCGTAAGATTTCACATACGATTGCCAAAGTTTGGACATGCGAGTTTTATAGGTACGATTTTCAGTCAAGTGGAAAATTGTATTTTTGTATTTTTTGTTTTGCGAAAATGACAATGGGTCTGTTCGAAATGAAATTATGTGGTAGAAACGAAACGTTTTTAAGTTGATGGTTAATTGCTTTATAATACGTACATTATTACACACTTTTTAAGGCATCACAGCATCCTAATTTTGGAAGGCATGTCAAATTTCCATCAGATTAGAGGCATGAAACACCAGACACCAAGGCCGTGTTGCAACTTGGCGCCCTTTTACGTCTGAGGATCCATGGCCCCCACTTTTTGATAAATGATCAAAATGGACCCGTTTTCAGTTTAAGTAAGATTTTATTCTTTATTGAACAAAAAAGAATGGAAACATATGAAAAAACTGTTTCGCAAGAAATATCTAAATTTGTTTTTTTGTTAAAAATAAATGTCTTTGTTGCTCCGTTATCTTTTTTTGCTATAGGCATTAATATTTTGGTATTTAATATTTTATGTGGAGGGCCGTTTTTAGTCCCTTTTTTGACATTTTTCGGGAGCAACGCTGTACCAAGAGTAACCTAGCAAACTGTTTTCTGAAATTTTCTTATCAAAATCGTAGGTCACTTTTCCTTGTGTTATATTGGCTTTAAAATTTCAATACTTAAAATCGTAGTACTTACTTACTTAGGTGGCGCTACAGTCCGGGGTGGACCTGGGCCTCAACCAATACGCCTCTCCAGTTAGCGCGATCTTTGGCTAACTGCCTCCAGTTGCGCACTCCAAGTTGGTTGAGGTCCCCTTCCACTTGCGCGCGCCACCTAAGGCGAGGTCTTCCTCTACTGCGTTGTCCCTCCGGGTTAGAATCGAATACTCTTCGGGCCGGAGCGTTGGTGTCCATTCGCTCTACATGTCCCAGCCATCTTAGACGACTGATGCGTACTTTTCTGACTAGGTCGATGTCGCTGTACAGCTCGTAGAGTTCGCTGTTAAATCTTCTCCTCCAAAGCCCGTCAACGCAAACGGGACCAAAAATCACTCGAAGAATTTTGCGTTCGAAGCGACCAAGAAGATCCTCATCCGTTTTTGCTAGGGTCCATGCTTCTGCGCCATAGAGCAGGACAGGGATGATGAGAGTCTTATATAGAATCTCCTTAGTGCTTCTTGACAAGGCCTTACTAATCAATTGCCGTCTTAGGCCAAAGAAACAGCGGTTGGCAAGTGTGATTCTTCGTTTGATTTCTGATGTGATGTCGTTATCAGAGTTTATAGCGGAGCCGAGGTAGACAAAGTCCCTAACTACCTCAAAGTTATAGCTGTCTATCGTGACGTTCTGCCCGATTCGTCGATGTCGTGTGTCCCTTCTTGTTGACAGCATATATTTTGTTTTACCCTCATTCACCACTAAACCCATTTTTGCCGCTTCTGTACTAATACTTGCAAACGCACCAGTGACAGCTCGCTGTGTTGTACCAACAATGTCAATGTCGTCAGCGTATGCAAGCAGTTGCACAGACTTATAGAAAATTGTGCCTCTGGTGTTGGCTTGTGAGTTTCGCACAATCTTCTCAAGAATGATGTTGAAGAAGTCACATGACAGCGCATCACCTTGTCTAAATCCTTTTTTGACATCAAAGGTCTCGGTGAGATTGTTTCCGACCTTTACGGAGCAGCGAGCGTTCTCCATCGTCATTCTGCACAATCTGACAAGTTTGGCAGGGATGCCAAAACTAGACATGGCTCTGTATAGCTCGTCTCTATAAACGCTGTCATATGCGGCCTTAAAATCGATAAAAAGATGGTGAGTATCGATCTGGTATTCTTGGGTTTTTTCCAGGATCTGCCGTAGTGTGAATATTTGATCGGTCGTGGGCTTACCGGGCCTAAAACCGCACTGATAGGGACCTATCAGATCGTTGACGAATGGTTTCAGGCGTTCACACAATACAGCAGACATGATCTTATACGCAGTGTTCAGGAGACTGATGCCTCTGTAGTTGGCGCAGTTTAGAGGGTCTCCCTTCTTGTGGATCGGGCAAACAATGCTGAGGTTCCATTCATCAGGCATACTTTCCTCTAACCAAATCTTGGAGATGAGTTGGTGTATGCACTCTACCAAGTCATCTCCGGCTGCCTTGAAGAGCTCGGCAGGTAAGCCGTCTGGACCAGCAGCCTTGTTGGATTTAAGCTTAGATATTGCTATCCTCACTTCATTTTGGTCAGGTGGACGGAAATCTTGGCTGTCATCGTCCAGGTTGAATGGATCGTTCTGCCTAACAGCGGAATTTGTGTCGTCTTCGCCGTTTAGCAGTCTGCAGAAATGGTTTTTCCATGTCCTCAGCACCGACTGTGACTCTACTACAAGGTTTCCTTGCTCGTCTCTACAGGTCTCCGTTCGGGTCTTGTTGGCATGACACGTTCTTTTTACCTTTTGGTAAAACTTCCGAACATTGTTCCTGGAGTAACACCTCTCTATATCCTCGATCGCGCGCTTCTCATGCTCTCTCTTTTTTCTCCGGAGAAGCCGATGTTCTTCCCTCCTTTTTTGCTCGTAGAGCTGACGAGCTGCTCTCGTCCTTCTATGCAGCGACGCTTCGTAGGCACTTTGTTTTGCTGCATGTGCTTGCCGGCACTCTTCGTCAAACCAGGGGTTTCGGGGGGGTGGACTGGTGAAACCGAGCACATCAGTTGCGGCGTTTTTGATGGCTTCTTGGCATCGGCGCCACTGGTCTTCGGCACTTGATGCTGGCAGCATAGGACTTCTCGAGAGGTTGAGGGATAAGCGATCGGCAAAGGTTCTGGCGGTTTGTTGCGTTTGTAGTCGTCCAACGTTAAATCTCCTCACAGTATTTTCTCGTTGTTGTGGCGTCTTGGATATCCGCATCCGTACCTTGGCTACAACAAGGTAGTGGTCCGAGTCTATGTTGGCCGCTCGGAAAGTTCGGACATCTAGAATACTGGAGGAGTGCCTTGCGTCGATCGCAACGTGATCAATTTGGTTGACGGTTTGATGATCAGGTGACCGCCATGTTCCTTTGTGTATATTGAGGTGAGGAAACCGTGAACTAGCTATGGTAACATTACGTCCCGCAGCAAAATCAATCAGCCTAAGTCCGTTTCCAGACGTGGTGTCGTGTAGGCTGTGTTTTCCGATTGTGCTACCAAAGATGTCCTCCTTTCCTATTTTGGCGTTAAAATCACCCAAGACGATTTTAACGTCATGCTTAGGACATTGCTCATATGTTTTGTCGAGGAGCTCGTAGAAACATTCTTTGGTAGCATCGTCTTTATCTTCTGTGGGGGCGTGAGCGCATATCAGGCTGATGTTGGCGAATTTAGCCTTGATGCGGATAGTTGTAAGGCGTTCACTAACGTGTCGAAAGCTCAAGACTTCTTGCCTAAGTCTGCCGCTTACAACAAATCCGCATCCAAATAGACGCTGCTTTTGTTCTCTGTAGCAGTCACCGTAGTAGATGTCACAGTTTTTCATCCTCCTTTTGCCCGGCCCATCCCACCGCACTTCCTGGATGGCGGTGATACCTGCTTTGTAGCAGTCTAGGGCCTCCGCTAGTTGTTCGGCTGCACGCGGTCTGTTCAGAGTTCGAACATTCCACGTGCAGATCCGAACGTCATTGTCCTTTTTTCGTTTTGCAGGGTCGTCAACAGTGAATCCGTCCTTATCCGAGGCTTTTGGTTGCTTCGCAACAATTCTTTTTTTTCCGTGGTAGGGTCGTTAACCCCACGCACAACCCCCAACCTGGAGGACCAGGCCCTTTCTGTAACCCCTTGGGCAAAAGGAGCCGGAATATTCCGAAGTCAGTAACCCGCTACGGGGATGTGAGAGCTGCCGTTGACCCATTAAGGGCTCTTCCGCCACCATCTCTATTTCAACACCCTGACTAGTGCTGAAAAATCCTCAATGACCTCAGCTCCAAATACGTCGAAGTAGCTCATTGAGGTATCTGCCATGTTGACTGTTGACGCCACCGTTGATTCAGCCATGTGAATTCATCCGCCGTACGTCCTCTTTCTGAGGGGCTCATGTAAGACCTCTGAGACTCGATCAGGCAGTCATTCCGACAGAGCATTATAGTGTTGCTATTTTCTTCGTGTTCAACACTCGCGCTTATAAGTTTAGCAAGTCATGCCCGGAAGGACAAGACCAGTACCCGGTGGCTACCACGCGGAGGTAAAATAAGCACAATTGATGTGTATGAACAGTTACAACGACTGGGCATCGCCAAGTTGACGCCAATCAGTGCCTACCCTATTCATACAACACCCAACCACCAACAAAAAAACTTAAAATCGTAGTAGGTATATCAAATTACTTCGGTATTTTGGAGGTCAGTGTGGTACAATTTTTGCGATCCACTAATTTTTAGCGAAGGGTTTTATAATTGGGGTGGGTAGATGTTGGTAACATATGACGGCTATGCTGTTATTGAACACCACGTCCAAATAATAAAACTTCATTAACAAAATGACTGTTCGTCAGCGAATACATCTCGCGACTTTTTCGCATTTTCTTTTGTGTGTATAGGTACATTGTGTTGTGTTTCAATACTCGGGGAACTGTCGCACTAGCAGATTTATCATGCCACATATTTGCACATGCCCCACGAGTAGGTATAGGCAGTGGCGTAGCGTGGGTGAAAACCACCCGGGGCAGACCCAATCCATTCCGCCCCCGTAATTTTTTTTTCACTTTTTATGTACCTATATTATCTTCTCTTCTATATATATAAAAATAACTTGATAAATGTGTGTGTGACAGCCTACCGACTGCCACACACATCCGATATTGATTTAGTTTTTTTTGTTGGTTAATAGACCATGCAGAGAAGGTTAATATATTAGTATGATAAATTTTTTAAAGAAGGTGCAGCCGCCATTCCAATAAATTCATTTTTGTACACTTTGAAAAAAAATAAACTGGATAGAAATCGAGTAGTGACACTTCAAATACAAAAAAAAAATATTTTAAATTTTAAAAGCAATTGCTGTTGTCAATTATTTTAATTATTTTCCAACCAAATTGTTGTTGTCAACAATTTTGAAAGTTTTTTTTTTAAATACCTATAGGAACCTAAAAAGTTTGTTCTAATAAATTATGTTTACTATGTTAAATTAAGTAACTTTTTGAAATGAAGTAGATGCATACTTTGATTATACAAAGATGATTATGGCCGACGGTATCTTGCATCGAATTCGTACTGTGATATCGGATAATGAACTGGAGATGTCAGATGGAATGCGCAACAAAGCTTTGATTTTGATTGAGGATATGTGTCTGCTCATGAGTGGCAATTTGTTGTGCAAATTGGGGATGCCACAGCCAAATCGTTCAATGCAAGACGCATTTAATCCAGAATTAGAGCGAGAAATGGACTTCAGTCGAATCGCATTGAGTCAAGCTGTTCGAACAAATGTGCCAATGTTCAATCAAGAATAAAAGAAAGTGTACGATGAATTGATGCAAGCAGTCGATAACGAAAATTTCGGAACTGGAAATACATTCATGATTTCACTTATTTTGGCTACAATTCGTTCGAGATCTGAGATCGCTTTGGCCCTAGCCTCTTCTGGGATAGCGGCTACTTTGTTAGAAGGCGGTCGAACAGCATTGAAATTGTAATTGAATCTGCAAGTGGAAGAAGAACCTACATGCAAAATTTCAAAGAACACTGCGATGGCGAAAGTACTGCAGTAATGTAAGATTATTATATGGGACGAATGCACAATGGCTTACAAACGCGCATTGGAGGCCCTGAATCGTTTACGTAATGACCTTTCGGTGGAGTAATGATCACCGGCCTGATTGAGTTTCCACAAAATGTTTGCAACCTTACAACGACACCCGAAGAACTAATCGTGAATGTTTTCCCGAATATCGCTCAGAATAATATTGACCTTTGACTGAGTGTAAGAGAAGAGTGATTTTGGCTGCGAAAAACAAGAACGTCGAACATTTGAATTTCGCCATTCAAAACCAAATCGCTGGTGAGTTGCATTCATACAAATCAGTCGACTCCGTGATGGATGAAAACGAAACCGCCAACCGCCAAGTTTCGGGCTTGCCTCCACACAATTTGGAACTAAAAATCGTCTCAGTAATAATTTTGTTGCGCAAACTAAATGAACCAAAACTTTGTAGCGGTACGCGTTTGATTGTGAAGAATTTAATATCAAATGTAATTCAAGCAACGATTTTTATTGGAAAATTCATAGGCGAAGGTGTTGTTATTTCGCGGATTCCACTTATTCAGAACGATTTGCCGTTCGTATTTAAGCGTCAATTTCCCGTACGTCTCGCTTTTGCTATGACAATTAATGAGTCGCAAGGACAATCGCTGGATGTGTTTGGCATAAATCTTGAATTTCACGTGTCAGCAAAGCTCTCGCTTTGTACGTGTACGCACCCGATAATAGAAATAGAACAAAAAATGTTGTATACCATAAAGCACTTCAGTGAAAAAGCGGTAGGTTGGCCGACAATTATTTGATTTTAGTTACCTATTTATTTAATCTTAACATAACTTTTTAATAAAAAATTTGAATTGACCAAATTACATGAAGCAGAATGAAGCGAAAGCTCGGAATTATTAATTTCATTAATGAATTTGGGCGGAACGAAGTTCGCCGGGTCAGCTAGTTATATATATATTATTGACATTATTTTGCAAAATTCATTCGGCTTTTCTTTGTTTCCCCTTAGTCGTTAGATATTTCCTTTATTTTGCAATCCTGAATTGTCAATTTGGTTTTTTATTCGTTAAATTTGTCAATCATTATGCGATAACTAATTGGCTTTTTTATCTTTCGCATATGTATGAAATGATACTTGATCATTTAGCAAAATACATTTGGTAATTTTGTGATTGGAATTATTCCATTAGGTATAGTTTCCCCGTTTTACTAATCCCAGATTGATCATTTCGCCACCCCGGCAAAACGTCAATTTATCGTACAATAGATTTTTGAAAAAAAAAAAAAAAAAAAAAAAAATTATTTTTTCTTAAATTTGGTTTTCTTTAGTTTTCTGTGAAAAGGCGATAAAGATTTTGACCAAAATGAGTAGTTAGAGTATAATTTATGTCTTCAAAATTATTGTGGCTTTAATTTTAAAGTCGAATCACCGAAAACTCTAGTTTTAAAAAGTGCTCATATCTCGAAAACCCCAATTTTAATTTCGATAAAACCCTAAAAACCAAGTAATGCTTACATCACATAATAACAATAACAACAATAACTTATAGGTAGTCGGTTTTCAGCTAAATAGTTGGGCAATAGTTTAATTCAAACTAGACTTTGCAAAATTTGGTACGGTTTTGTCTGCGTAATTTAACAAAAAACCTGTCTATTGATTTTGATCAAAATACATATTAAAGATAATATCTGTATTCTAAATAAGATCCCGTACTTATTTTTTCTCAAAACATTGGAGGGGGCCAGCAGCAAGAGGATTGCGAGTTGGAGTTCAGTCTCAGTATGGTTTGTCTCTGTAGTTGACTACACCGACCACTTTTTGGCCACGGATGGTTGACTAATGAGTATAAGTCCGATCTGCTTAAGCTCAGTAAGCAATCATAAGCAACTAGAACCAGCAGTGGTCAAAAACTCTTCTTCATGTCATAACGGGAAGGTTAACAGACCTTTTCAACCAAAGATGATACAAACTAGATGGGCAACTGAGAGCAGAAACGGTACTTTTGCGTACAAGCTGGCTGTCTAGCATAGGATTTCCTAAGTATTCGTGCCTGTACAAATCAAAGGAGCGCCATTGCTGCCGAACGCATACTTAGAAAAGGCCTTGATGTCAATCGCGAGGCTGGTCGATTGTGTTCGTCATTTTTGGTCCCCATTAGTTACACGGTGGTTGGGTGCTGTATGAATAGGATTGGCGTCAACTTGGCGATGCCCAGTCGTTGTAACTGTTCATGCACATCAATTGTGCTTATTTTACCTCCGCGTGGTAGCCACCGGGTACTGGTCTTGTCCTTCCGGGCATGACTTGCTAAACTTATAAGCGCGAGTGTTGAACACGAAGAAAATAGCAACACTATAATGCTCTGTCGGAATGACTGCCTGATCGAGTCTCAGAGGTCTTACATGAGCCCCTCAGAAAGAGGACGTACGGCGGATGAATTCACATGGTTGAATCAACGGTGGCGTCAACAGTCAACATGGCAGATACCTCAATGAGCTACTTTGACGTATTTGGAGCTGAGGTCATTGAGGATTTTTCAGCACTAGTCAGGGTGTTGAAATAGAGATGGTGGCGGAAGAGCCCTTAATGGGTCAACGGCAGCTCTCACATCCCCGCAGCGGGTTACTGACTCCGGAATATTCCGGCTCCTTTTGCCCAAGGGGTTACAGAAAGGGCCTGGTCCTCCAGGTTGGGGGTTGTGCGTGGGGTTAACGACCCTACCACGAAAAAAAAAAGAATTGTTGCGAAGCAACCAAAAGCCTCGGATAAGGACGGATTCACTGTTGACGACCCTGCAAAACGAAAAAAGGACAATGACGTTCGGATCTGCACGTGGAATGTTCGAACTCTGAACAGACCGCGTGCAGCCGAACAACTAGCGGAGGCCCTAGACTGCTACAAAGCAGGTATCACCGCCATCCAGGAAGTGCGGTGGGATGGGCCGGGCAAAAGGAGGATGAAAAACTGTGACATTTACTACGGTGACTGCTACAGAGAACAAAAGCAGCGTCTATTTGGATGCGGATTTGTTGTAAGCGGCAGACTTAGGCAAGAAGTCTTGAGCTTTCGACACGTTAGTGAACGCCTTACAACTATCCGCATCAAGGCTAAATTCGCCAACATCAGCCTGATATGCGCTCACGCCCCCACAGAAGATAAAGATGATGCTACCAAAGAGTGTTTCTACGAGCTCCTCGACAAAACATATGAGCAATGTCCTAAGCATGACGTTAAAATCGTCTTGGGTGATTTTAACGCCAAAATAGGAAAGGAGGACATCTTTGGTAGCACAATCGGAAAACACAGCCTACACGACACCACGTCTGGAAACGGACTTAGGCTGATTGATTTTGCTGCGGGACGTAATGTTACCAAAGCTAGCTCACGGTTTCCTCACCTCAATATACACAAAGGAACATGGCGGTCACCTGATCATCAAACCGTCAACCAAATTGATCACGTTGCGATCGACGCAAGGCACTCCTCCAGTATTCTAGATGTCCGAACTTTCCGAGCGGCCAACATAGACTCGGACCACTACCTTGTTGTAGCCAAGGTACGGATGCGGATATCCAAGACGCCACAACAACGAGAAAATACTGTGAGGAGATTTAACGTTGGACGACTACAAACGCAACAAACCGCCAGAACCTTTGCCGATCGCGTATCCCTCAACCTCTCGAGAAGTCCTATGCTGCCAGCATCAAGTGCCGAAGACCAGTGGCGCCGATGCCAAGAAGCCATCAAAAACGCCGCAACTGATGTGCTCGGTTTCACCAGTCCACCCCCCCGAAACCCCTGGTTTGACGAAGAGTGCCGGCAAGCACATGCAGCAAAACAAAGTGCCTACGAAGCGTCGCTGCATAGAAGGACGAGAGCAGCTCGTCAGCTCTACGAGCAAAAAAGGAGGGAAGAACATCGGCTTCTCCGGAGAAAAAAGAGAGAGCATGAGAAGCGCGCGATCGAGGATATAGAGAGGTGTTACTCCAGGAACAATGTTCGGAAGTTTTACCAAAAGGTAAAAAGAACGTGCCATGCCAACAAGACCCGAACGGAGACCTGTAGAGACGAGCAAGGAAACCTTGTAGTAGAGTCACAGTCGGTGCTGAGGACGTGGAAAAACCATTTCTGCAGACTGCTAAACGGCGAAGACGACACAAATTCCGCTGTTAGGCAGAACGATCCATTCAACCTGGACGATGACAGCCAAGATTTCCGTCCACCTGACCAAAATGAAGTGAGGATAGCAATATCTAAGCTTAAATCCAACAAGGCTGCTGGTCCAGACGGCTTACCTGCCGAGCTCTTTAAGGCAGCCGGAGATGACTTGGTAGAGTGCATACACCAACTCATCTCCAAGATTTGGTTAGAGGAAAGTATGCCTGATGAATGGAACCTCAGCATTGTTTGCCCGATCCACAAGAAAGGAGACCCTCTAAACTGCGCCAACTACAGAGGCATCAGTCTCCTGAACACTGCGTATAAGATTATGTCTGCTGTATTGTGTGAACGCCTGAAACCATTCGTCAACGATCTGATAGGTCCCTATCAGTGCGGTTTTAGGCCCGGTAAGTCCACGACCGATCAAATATTCACACTACGGCAGATCCTGGAAAAAACCCAAGAATACCAGATCGATACTCACCATCTTTTTGTCGATTTTAAGGCCGCATATGACAGCGTTTATAGAGACGAGCTATACAGAGCCATGTCTAGTTTTGGCATCCCTGCCAAGCTTGTCAGATTGTGCAGAATGACGATGGAGAACGCTCGCTGCTCCGTAAAGGTCGGAAACAATCTCACCGAGACCTTTGATGTCGAAAAAGGATTTAGACAAGGTGATGCGCTGTCATGTGACTTCTTCAACATCATTCTTGAGAAGATTGTGCGAAACTCACAAGCCAACACCAGAGGCACAATTTTCTATAAGTCTGTGCAACTGCTTGCATACGCTGACGACATTGACATTGTTGGTACAACACAGCGAGCTGTCACTGGTGCGTTTGCAAGTATTAGTGCAGAAGCGGCAAAAATGGGTTTAGTGGTGAATGAGGGTAAAACAAAATATATGCTGTCAACAAGAAGGGACACACGACATCGACGAATCGGGCAGAACGTCACGATAGACAGCTATAACTTTGAGGTAGTTAGGGACTTTGTCTACCTCGGCTCCGCTATAAACTCTGATAACGACATCACATCAGAAATCAAACGAAGAATCACACTTGCCAACCGCTGTTTCTTTGGCCTAAGACGGCAACTGATAAGTAAGGCCTTGTCGAGAAATACTAAGGAAACTCTGTATAAGACCCTCATCATCCCAGTCCTGCTTTATGGTGCAGAAGCATGGGCGCTATCAAAGGCGGATGAAGATCTCCTTGGTCGTTTCGAACGCAAAATTCTTCGAGTGATTTTTGGTCCCGTTTGCGTTGACGGGTTTTGGAGGAGAAGATTTAACAGCGAACTCTACGAGCTGTACAGCGACATCGACCTAGTCAGAAAAGTACGCATCAGTCGTCTAAGATGGCTGGGACATGTAGAGCGAATGGACACCAACGCTCCGGCTCGAAGAGTCTTCGATTCTAACCCGGAGGGACAACGCAGTAGAGGAAGACCTCGCCTTAGGTGGCGCGCGCAAGTGGAAGGGGACCTCAACCAACTTGGAGTGCGCAACTGGAGGCAGTTAGCCAAAGATCGCGCTAACTGGAGAGGTGTATTGGTTGAGGCCCAGGTCCACCCCGGACTGTAGCGCCACCTAAGTAAGTAAGTTACACGGCGTTCACATCGAATTAATGTATTATTTTTTTTAAATTTATGAAATTGTTGGAAAATGGAATTCCGGATATAATTTCATCATAATGCCAAATACCTTCTGTTCTGGCAAACAAATTTATGTGAAGCTCATCCGAATCTCAAAACAAACATTCCTGTTGTAAATTGTTTATTTCCTGTAGGTATAATTCAAAATGCATTTACAAAAGTATAGTTAGAAATGATTTTGTGACTCACAATTTTTAGTGATTCTCTCTGGCTGTGGATCGAACTTCAAATGACAACATAGGTTAGGTTAGGGCGAACAGCAAAACAAAAACCTGTGTGCATCCATCAGACACCTTTGATTGATGGTTGTATTCAATGATTATTATGAAAGGTTCGATTAACCGCCAGAATATTAGAGAAGCTAAACAAAATATTAATTCATAATACCTTCATATAATAATCATTTGTCAACCTCTAGTAGAAATCCATCTCTTGATATTAATCACAGAAAAATTAGCTAACGGTTAATTGCACTTTTGTTGTATATTTTGATATAGATACACTTTTTTTCTTTGATTTTAATCTTCTAACTTCAATATTTCAACACAATTTAGGGAAAACGTTTTTTTTTTTATGTCGTGGGAAAAACATATTTCAGTTTCAGCATAATTTATAATCTGTAATTGATACGTAAAATGCATAATTGCACAATATACATATAATATGCAAGTATGCATTTGTTAAATTGAAAAAATGAATTCAATTTTTTTTCCGTTTATACTATTGCTCCCAAATTTAGCTATGTATTATGTATAATTTTGTGTTTCAAAAACACATAGAGTGCGCTTATATTGTTTAACTAACAATTTAGAGAGGTTTATAAAAATATTAGTGGACATTTCAAAATACATTGTTTTAAAATTTGTAAAATTATATGAGGCTTACCAATAAACAACTGTTTCGACTTGAAACTTTATGTCGTTTTCCATGTGGACAGAAAAAGCAGATTTTTCAGATTCAGAGCAGTTTTTCTGCTCTCGAAATCAGCTAGCTGTCGTAAAATTGCGCCAAAAATGTCGCAAACCACTACAAATAAATGAAGCCTCGAATTAATACTTCTAATCGTTATATTCAAATAACAATATTTGATATTTTTCGCCGTTTTCAATGTCGAATTACTAATTTATAATTCGTTTGCAAGTCAAAATTTTGCAATTGGTGACTATGAAGTTCTTTCCGTGTAGAGACAAATTTACATTTTTATAAACACAAAGACAATTTAAGATTAGTTGACTTTTACGCACCACCACAAATGCAAAGAAAGAAAAATCTCGTTTTATGTTCCATAGGGCACAAAAAATCTGAAAATCCCAATGAAAAATGACATTAGTAATTCAAAATAACTGTATTTTCCATACAAATTTTGCAATTGTGAGCTTTCGTAAATTTAATGCCGAGACTGAAATTTGTTAATAATACCGCGCTATCTTATATATAAAAATCACGTGGCACAGGTTGCTTCACACTGTGTGAAGGCCTAGCTTCTCACAACCATTCGTTTTGTGTGAGTTTTAATTTTTGGAACGAATAGAAGGGATCTACAGTTTTATGCCGACTCCAAACGGCTAATTGAGAAGCTCTTTCAAGACAGTCATACTCTCGGATGTTTGTCAGACGTTCGCGAGAGGTGGCGCAGTGAAAAAAAACCCTAAGTTGCAATATGGCTTTTTGCGGGATTCGAACCTCGACCCCTAGCGTAGCAGTCCAACACACTAACCACTAAGCCACTGCTCCTACAGAGGTATGAAAAATGTGTATAATTTATTGTCGCATTATTTTCTTATTGCAAATTAAAATTGACTTTTTGACTAAAATAATTCTCACTTCCACCTGAAATTAATTTTATTGATCCCAACTATAGCTTTTGACTCTTACGATCTCACTGTAGGTATACTACGATCAAAATTAAAAAAAAAAAAAAAACTCTCCTAAGAAAAATTAATTTTCGAATTTCCCGTTCAAATTTTCCAATTTTGTCGCCGTATGAACCTTCCTTAGGCGTAGACAAACACAACAAAGAAGATTAACGTGTCGGCCGACATTCCGCTTTTTGACTAAAATGGTTTACAGTAGGTGCACGACGTACAAATTCGTTCTCAGTAAGCAGATTCTGTGAAATGAGAATGTGTGTCTTTGAATTGTTCCCTCAAAACCGTCGCTTGCTGACGTTTGATTTGATAACTTTCACCACTAAATCAAACGCGTTCTGTTGCAAAGTCTCGGTGCATTGAGGTTGCGCAGCAAAATTATAACTGCGCCGACTTTCAATTGTATAGATGTAAGCCCGGAACATCAAAAGAATTCAAAAATTCAACTAATCCCCATAAAGTTTTGTTTTCAGTACAAAAAGAAGCATTATGTCCTTTCTTGGGCCCATACGAATTTAAACCAAAAATCATAAAAATTGAAGGATTATTTCCTGAGTTATGAGTGCGCACATACGGACGTCAGTCTTTTTTATATGTAGCTGTATACCCACCCGGCTTTGTTCATACCTTTTGTATTAAGTCCTGCTCACATTTCGCAAAGTCCTTTATTTGGACAATGTCCATTAATCATTTTAATGCTGCCACAACCCGTTCTCCTATCCCGCTTATATTTTGCAAAGTATCATCCATAGGGTCCGAAACTTTAGTATATATTTCAATCTTGAAGCAACCATACCTACCCATCCATAAATTTCAATCAACTCGGTAGAGCTCGAATCGGAGATCGACAACAACACCACCTATTGGGTCCAAAATTTTATCTTTTAAGACTGTATAGATCTGAAATACACCGATACGAACAAAACAAAAGAAGAATTATAAAATTTGGCCCAGTAAGAACATTTTCCTTGGTTATGTTATTTATGCCGGAAATCGAATGGAAATGTTATTTACCGATTTAAAATTGATTAAAAACTAATATTGAGTTTTCGTCGAACAATTGTAGGTACAGCTAAATAATTATGTAAATATGAATTACTGAAATGTCAAATTCAAAAAAGTGTAGACAACCAACGCCAACTATGATACAAAATTGATATGCAGGGAAATCTAACTTATCGTAAATATCTCCCAGCGCCACCTATCGGGTTCAAATTTTGGCAAAAACTGTATTTTTTTTAAGTGTTATATGGTGTTAATTTGAGCCAAATCGGTCCATAAATAAGAATTTTCAAAAAAAACGACCCCAGCGCCCCCTATAGGGTCTAAAATAAACATAAAGCATCCTGAGCACAACACGAACATATGGTGTAAATATAAGGGGGATAGCTTCAGTGGTTCAGCCGTGATGGTCAGTCATACATACGCACGAACATTTTTATATATTAACCCTAGCTAGCTGACCGTGCTGACCCGTGCTCGCCTTGCTTCGCCAGAGTTCCACTTCTCAAATTCAAAACAAAATAATTAGCGTTATACAAAAAGTAGCTTCCTCGAAAAAAAGAAGAAAAACTGTCAGTAATGCGAGAAACAGATTAACACAGCGACTTTGACAGCAAATTTGGGATTAGCTCCAACGTTGATTTCCCTAACTAACTAACTTCTGACTTCTATTGTTCCCTCTTTTTCATTTACATTCCACTTGTTATTGTTAGTTGTTACAATTAATACCCCATCCCTCCACAAACAGGTTTTGGTATGCCCATGAATCACTATAAAATCAGAATCACTATAACGCATTTTAAATCACAATCACATCACAACTGAGTGTTACTCCCTCTCAATCTCAATTACAGACCTATCTCTCTCAATCCCATGCTCCATGTATCTCATTCGCTCTACTACTCAACTCATTATTCATTAATACTCCAACTCCAGTTCAATTTAAAAACGTGAGCAAAAAAAAACAACACAAAGCCCAAAAGGTGTATAAAAAAAGAGAAAGAGAAAGCGCACCGCAGAAAGTATACAGAGAGAGAAACAGATTTTGCCGCACACACAACAAAATTTCCTCCACTGAACGCCGGGAAAATCCAACGATCTAACTTCAATCGAACATTTTACTTTTTAGTATTGTATAAAATTTATTGTTTACTGCTTATTGTTCGACTTCAGGATACCGTAAAAAGATGATTTATATCTTAAAATCTTTGTAAATAATTGGACTCTGTATTAAAAAAAATTCCATTTCATTTGGATGAGTCATTCCAAAGCTAGGAGCTAAAAGGCATTCGAGAATTACAACTTTTCTTAGATATCAGCTTAGATTTCCGCTTCCGGATAGCGAATAATGGTAAAACATATCCTATAACCAAATCTGAACAATTTCCTATGCAACTGTGAAAACCGAAATCAAATTCGTGCAGTACTTTTTGAATCTATTCATAGCACACAGATTACAGCCGGAAAAAAAGTTACAGTTTTATTATAGTAAGGATTATTTAACAAAGAGTTACAGTTATAGGTAGGTAGGTATAATTCCTTCGGGGTGAAATTTGATGACGATATAACTCATCATTCTTTTTTTGTTTTGTGCGTATTGATGTTGTTTCAGCACGATCTCTGAAACAACTCAACCGATTTCAATAGAATTTTGTGGATGGACCTATGTGGTTGGTTCCAGTTTGAAAGATAGAATAGGTTTTAACCTTATAGGTGGGATACTTTGCAAAAGATAAGCGGGATATGAAAACGGGTTGTGGCCTCACAATAATAAAAAAAAAAATTCAAACGACCTTAGCCACAGCAACGTGTCTTCTAGTAAAAGGGTTCTAGTTTAAGGCCCGATGTTGAATGTCCACCACACATAAACGTCAAGTTTTTTTCGGCATTTCATTTGACATTTCTCAATTTCAGACCAACTCAATTTGAACCATGGAAAGATACGCAATAGAGCAACGCGTTAAAGTTATTCAGGCTTATTATGAAAATGGGCGTTCAAATCAAAATGCGTATAATAATCCAAGAGTGATTGTCGAAAAACCAATGCACCCACAAAGAGTGACTGTTTGGTGCGGTTTATGGGCTGGCGCCTGGCGGCATCATCGGTCCGTATTTTTTCTAAAATGAGGCCGGTCAGGAAGTTACTGTGAATGGTGTTCGCTATAGTCAGATGATAACGAATTGGAAGATATGGAGGGAAGTACGTCCAAAATGACACATATGGGTAAAATGACATACTAGCCTTAACTTGAAATGTGATACAGTTACAGCACTAGATGCTATCTTCCAATGTGACTTCGATGATATTTGAAATTCTGTCAAAATGACAGCTCCGTTAAAAAGCCGTCAGTCAGTGCCAAAAATTAAAAAGTATTTTCAGCTGCAAATAATTTTTTTTGGTTTAAACTTTTTTTTCGTGTTTTGGTGAGTTTTCTGCAGTTTTTCTTTAATATTATTTATTATATCGATAGTTTATGGCAAAACTTTGAAAATTAGCTAATTGTCTGTAATAAAATCAGAGTTTTATTACAGTAGGTACTAGCTGACCCGGCAAACTTCGTTTCGCCCAAATTTGTTAATTTCTTAATAAATTCCGAGCATGCACCAAGCACTTGCTAATTTATGTAATTCGACCAATTAAAATTTTTTATTCAAAAGTTATATTAAATGCAATAGAAATAAATGATGAATAGCAATGTTGATTTTTTTCAATCAAACCGCAATGATTTTGACGTGTCGTCCAACCTTCCACTTTTTCACTAAATTGACAAACATCCATCGATTATCCTTGCAATAAATTATTTGTCATAGCGAAAGCGAGACGCACGGGAAATTGAAGTCGCACGAATGGTAAATCGTTCTTAATAAGCGAAATCTGTGGAATAAGAATGCTTGCCTTTGAATTTTCCCCTTAAAATCATCACTTGTATGATATTTGATGTGAGATCCTTCACCATAAAACAAATGCGATCCGTTGCAAAGTTTCGGTACATTGATGTTTCGCAACAGAATTTTAACTGAACCAACTTTCAAATCCGAATTATGTAGATAAATATATAAATTATAAAAATTATAAAAATCGAACGATCCGTCCCCGAGTTATGAGTGCACATACGGACGTCAGTCTCTTTTATATGTAACTGTACCCACCCGGCTTTGCCCGTACCTTTCGTATTAAATCTTGCTCACATTTCGCAAATTGCTTTATTTGGACAGCGTCCATTAATAATTTTCATTATACAACTTTAGAAATAGCGTTTGATTTTATTTTTGAATGGGACGTTCCACAATCCGTTTTCTTATCCCGCTTGTGTTTTTCAAAGTACCACCTATAGGTCAAAAACTATCCGAAATTTAAAACTGGAAGCAACCATATCCATCTACAAAATTTCCATCAACTTGGTAGCGCTGTTTCGGCGATCGGCAACAGCGCCACCGCCATAAGGTTACATCAAAAAAGTTTGAATTGTAAAAGCGCTATGGTTACATTATAGATATAATTTAATATGGTGGTTAAGTATTCTTAAATTTTCTAATTTTCCGCGCAATTTTCTTAATTTTTTCTTTCATAAGATTTTTCTTCTGACAATAACAAACACAACAAAAAATTTAGCGAAATCGGTCCAGCCGTTCACGCGTCATGCCGCGACCAAGGGAAATAGGGATTCATTTTTATATATATAGATTCAACATTGGCACATTTGTTCGAACAGCTTGACTCAATGCGATTCGTTCGAAGTCCATTTCTCGCTCCTATTCTCGGTTAAATGCGTCAAATCAAAGCTTTGTTCCGCATTTCATCTGACATCTCCAGTTCATTATCCGATGTCACAGTGCGAATTCGATGCAAAATATCGTCGGCCATAATATCATCTTTGTATAATCAAAGCACCTATCTACTTCATTTCAAAAAGTTACTTAATGTAACATAGTAAACATAATTTATTATAACAAAGTTTTTAGGTACCTATATTTAAAAAAAAAAAAGAAAAAACTTCAAAATTGTTGACAACAACAATTTGCGTGGAAAATAATTAAAATAATTGACAACAACAATTGCTTTTAAAATTCAAAATATTTTTTTTTTTTATTTGAAGTGTCACTTCTTGATTTCTATCCAGTTAATTTTTTTTCAAAGTGTATTTCCCCAAACAAACTTCAATTTTCTAGTTTTCCGCGCAATTTTCTTAATTTTTTCAATTTTTCTTTTTTCCTAAACCTTCGCGGAGCAATTACGAACAAATCCGCAGAAGGAAGTATCCAATTTGATCCAGTCGTTTTCGAGTTTTAAGCATCCGAACAAACCAAGATCCATTTATATATATATAGATATTTCGAAATTTTTGTCAACACTACGGTATGGACAAAATGACATAGCATAATTATGGACGAAACGACATATGCATGCGTGACAGACGATGAGGACTTTACTGCCGACGGCGATGACGACCAGAGGTAAGAGAGACTGAGATCCCCATCTTCGACCAATTAACAGTTATTTGCCTACAAGCTAAATTTTACGCTCCCAAAAAGTTTAGGTGCGCTAGTATTGTTGCATAGAAATTCGTATTGACAAATGTCAAAAATCCTCTCCACCAACACATTCGCACCTAATCTTTTTACCTTTCACTATGGGCAAAGCAAAACGGATAGGAATTGGCGTACACGGATAGGACAACAAAATGGCGGATTCCTGGCAAAAATTGAGGGGGCCAGCGGCAAGAGGATTGTGAGTTGGGGGTCTCAGTATGATTTGTTTATGATGACGACTGTCCGTGGATGTATTGCAATGACATTTTTTCTCACTCCAAGCCTGGCGAAACGTGGTTACTTTGCATCAAGTGTAATCTTTGGGATCATGCATCCTGTGCTGACGTGCCAAAGAACAAAAAAACATTTATTTGTGAACTATGCAATTAAACTTAACTTGTAGCTAAAAAATAAATTTATAAAAATCATTTATAATTAACAATTTGTAAAATTCTAGCAATGTGGACTTATCAGATATGCTGCACGTCATTTTATCCATATCAAATATGTCATTTTGTCCATATCATATGGACAAAATCGATTTTTCTATAGGTTTGGAAAACCATTTATTTCTTATAGTTTGCATTTTTGTTTAGATTAAAACAGAATTGTTAAGTGTTCGCAATAAATTTATAAAGAAATAAAAAAATAACAATTGCAATATCTCCTAGAAATAATATTCTGTGAATTAAAATGCTAACAGTATGTCACTTTGGATGTACTTCCGCTACCTTTAAATAGTTGGCGCAACAGGTCTGGAGAGACCCTAGGCCTAGCTTCTCACAACCATTCGTTTTGTGTGAGTTTCTCATTTTTTTGGAACGAATGGAAGGGATCTACAATTTTATGCCGACTCCAAACGGCTAATTGAGAAGCTCTTTCAAGACATTTATACTCTCGGATGTTTGTCAGACGTTCGCGAGAGGTAGCGCAGCGGAAAAAAACCCTGAGTCGGCATTGGGTTTTTGCGGGATTCGAACCTGGGACTCCCGCATAGCAGTCCAGCACACTAACCACTAAGCTACTGCGACTTCCCCTACCTACTCTTTTAAAATATTACATTTTAAAGCATACCTTTTAGACTTTAAGCTGAAGCATTATTTTCTAAGCCCTATAATTACCATGCAGCTAACTTGAATTGCTTAAAAAGTAAGCATAAAATTTAGTGAAAGTATTAACAATTCGTAGCGAAACACTTTATATCTAGGTCATTCCGAAACCCATATACTTCAACCTTCAAGCATTTTCATTTCAACTTTCCCGTTTCCTCATCAGGCTATGGATTGATCTGATAAAACCATTCGAACTTCAGCAAATAACCTCTATGTTGCTTATGTTCGTCGGCAACTACCGTGCCAGCCAATTCATTTTCCAAAGTAACAAGAACACACCCCAATTTGATGACGCAAAGTGGGCACTTCAGCTGCACACCATATACAAATAACATTCACCAGCAGTAGGCAAACCTCCGGGTTGTCTAAACGAAGGAAACCATTGAAGTCACTCAGTAAATTTACCATTGTCGAGGGGTAGTAATTATCTAACATGGCGCACATGCACTAAGTTGTTTGTTGTTTCCCCCTAGCGTTCGACTTACTGCCACCAGCAGTAGCTGCTCTAACCCTCGTTAGTTTTTAAATAATGACCATCCGCAGGGAACTCGAAATGAGCCCTCGTCACGTGAATCCGTATATACACAAAATGGCTTTCAAATGTCCGCATGTTCAAACAGAGTTCAATGCGATATTATGACAATAGGACACATCCAATTGTGTGTGCACAGAGGTGAACTCATATATACATATATTATATACTCGTACTCGTCTTATTTTTTAAATAGCAAAATTATTTGATTACGTGATTATTGTGACAATTTATCGGGTTTTGTTCTACTCCACGCCAGCGATATAAGGAAAAGTATGTAGAGCCAGAGGAACCCCTCACGACATGCTTCTCTAACGAACCAATACAGTAATTGAACGAACGAGGGGCTGAGCGCTGGGGTTTGTTAGTAGCAGGGAACTGAATACCAGCAAATGGGATTACACATTCATTTTTCGATTTTTATAATATACAGAAAGATGGGAAGTTAAGAATATTTGAAATTTGAGTGCGTAAATTTCGCAACCTCACCCACTAAGGGAAGCGACATGTGGTGTCGCAATGGTAGGTCTCTATATAGGGATTTTTTTTTTTTTTTTTACACATCCCATCATCTATTGTATAATTTGCAATTTAGTGTATTCCTTCCACCGTTCACCCCTAATGTCAAATTTCGGATGGAAATTTATGTAATTTGTATCGTAACGCAGAGAAAGTCACTATGCATAGAAACCAACGTAATGTGTTGGCAACTTTATGTGTGGCAATGTGTCGTTGCTATAAGAATAATTTTGATAAGTTGTCAACCCTTATAATTTATTTTTTGGTGACTGGTGACGAAGAGGAGCAATGATTTGAAAGTGGAAAGAGTTTTTTTTGTGCCTGGCTGTGAGTCTTTGTTGTTTTTTTCTGGTTGTAAATGGTTTCAATTTATTTTTGGAAGTGAGAATTATCTGGACCTCTTGAGATTTCTTATATTGAACGTCTTGTTTCCCAATGTAATGGGGAATGGAGAATATTATCTGCTTGAGCGAGTTTAAGACGGAACATCGCGACGTATTGAGATCGTTGTCAAATATTGTCCATCAAATTTGGTTTCCTTGGACAAAATGTTCTAATCACGTGTATATTGCTCATTTGAATATTATCCAACAATACGGAGTCCACCACTCTACACAGTATGGTAGAACTTTTGTCAAAAAGTGGGGACTTTAACAAAAAATGGTTCCTTGAATGTACACTGGCTTGGTTTCATCCCCACCTATCTTTCCTAGTTTGGCGAATCCCTAAGTGAATCTTACCAATTTTTTAAAAAAAAATAAAAAGAAAAGAAAAAAAGAGAGAGTCCACAGCGCTCAAAGTGATTCTTAATAATCTGCATGTGGATCTGCTACTATATTGAAAGAATTTAGGTACCTATATACTAAGCCTACTCTCCTTATGCCCGCTGGTATTAAACAAATTAATTAAAAAAATAAAGTTCACGACTTCCGTAGTTGCAAATTACAGTTTCTTAATCGTAAATTAAAACTTATTTTTATCAATTTGCAATTCATATTTTCGAAATTTACGATTCTTGAGTAGTGAAATCAGAAAACTTATTCTTAATTTATAACTTACTAGCTGTGCCCGCAACTTCGTACGCGGCGTGAGACTGTGTAATTTCCAATAAAAGAGATTTGACCCTTTTTCTCAACGGCATATTTGTTTAAAATCAACAGTCTAGCTAAAACAAAGCAGTGGACATTGTCAATGTGAAACAATAAATCAAACAAATCTATTTACCTAAAAAAACAATTTAAGAAAATTAAATTAAATTCAAAAGCGTACTGTAAATATCAACGTAGGTAATATCAAAACAACCAGTAAAACAAAAGCCTGAACGGAAATTTGCATCTACACCAACAATAAGTAAATCAAACAACATAATTCACCTATATCGTCTTTACTTAATGAATTCTTCAATTCTTTACTGTAGGTATCAACGTAGGTACTACAACAACCATTAAAACAAAAACTATAAACTCAATTTCTATATACACCACCTCCACCATACTTGCATCACCACCAGTGTTGCCATAAAAATATTTTTACAAATGTGCAATTATGAAAAAATAATTAATAATAGAAAAATCTCCCTTAAAATTTTTTTTTTTTATTTAGGTATGTAACAATAAAAAAAAACAAAAAAGCTGAATACGAAAATGACAGCATACAGCGAAATCAGGTGTGCAACAAATGTTAAAATTTGTTAAAAAGAACAAAATATATTATTGCGGATGCAGACAAAATCTGAAGCGCAAATTTCTGGTTTTTAAAAATCTGCAGCAAGGTTGAAAATCTGAAAAATGCAGACAAATCTGCGCTTATGGCAACGCTGATCACCACACGTCATCAGCCATCTGCGCATTTCCTCAGAAACACATTGTCGCTGTTGATTACATTCATATTCATGTCGCATACTTCTCTTTCGTTTCACTTAACTTGGAGAAACCACCCGCAGTTTTTTTTTTCATATGAACGTGCTTGTACGATGTGCGCCACCCAACCACCCCAAAGCATAACAACGATCAAGAACCGCGGCTGCTGATAATGTTCTGATTTTAGGTTGTAGCTCAGCTTCTAGAGGACATAGAAAGCTGATTGATGGCTTGAAATAACTATAAAAGTGTTGGCTCTCCTAAGTATTTTGTTTTGTTTGCGTTGATTAAGAATTGTTTGAGCAATGACGAGTTAAAGGCATTAAAGTTAGAAAAAAAAACACATTTTTGTCAAAAACGCTCCAAAAAATAGGCATGGCAATGAAAGGGAAAAGCCTATGTGTTGCACAAAATCTTAAGGAACATTTAAAAAAAAGTTTCATCGAAATCAGTGCAGTAGTTTTCAAGCCATTAGGTAACAAAAAATTGCCTACAGTCTTATTATAAGTATAGATAGATATCTTGTGATTTACAAAAGTTATTTTCGAAAACATATTTACGACATTTTTTTTTCCTCTTGATACCCATGTGACTTATACGACGTGTAGTCCGTGGTATTTGTATTTCTTACATACATATAGGGTCCCATATACATGTACATATAGGTACATAAACAGTAAGATATATATGGGGGGCATGCTGCCCCCTGCAACCCCCCTGCTTGGTTCACTGTTGGATTAGGAGAGGGTGCGAGCAGGAGGTTGCAGGGGACAGCATGCCCCCCCCATATATACGTCACTGTTTATTCGCCGTAAACCTTATATACTTATGATCTATGTCGATATACGTATGTATTAAGAAATAAACATTATCAGTTTTTGGAGTTATATAATTTAAATTATTGACAATGCTGCGAGTGACTTTAATTCACATTCAAATGAGAACTAATGCATTTTTCTAAAACGAACTACTCTCATATGACTTAAGTTCTCATTTGAAAGTGAAATAAGGCCATAAGTTATTTATGGAATAAATTCGCATTTGAAAATGAATTAGCAGCACTATGGCGTTAGTTCACATGGCCTTAGTTCACGGCACCTTCATTTCCTTTCTAAAAGTGCGATGTACAGTTTGAAGCAAATCACTACAAATAAAAGAAGTTCGAATTAACATGTACTTCTAATCGTAAAATCCAACAAACCGAATTTGTTATGCTTCGCCGTTTTCAATGTCAAAACTCAAATTTTTGTATCAATTCAAGACAAAATCTTTGTGATTTGCGAAAAATATATAATTTGTGAATTGCAACTCAAAATTTTGCAATAATTGGTGATTTTCAATTCTTTCCGTGCAGTTGAAAATCGTGGTGTGTCGGTGTGGTGTGTCGGATGTGTAGGAAAAGTTTTTCTGTATCATTTATCCTTGAAGTCGTTCATTGTACTTGCTCCATAGAGAATGACCTTGTTGCTGGATTGGTCTTCTATCCCATCGATAACATACTGATGTATAACAGTTCGTTTATCCAGCCTGCCCCTTGCCTTCAATTCAAGCGTAGCGTTTCTTCCCTTTTTTGCTTACGTTCGACCATACGTCTATGAATGTCTGCTGTTGAGGTGCCGTCACCAAACTCATCTAGTAAAAATTGTTTTAACGCAACGCCGTCCTTGCTTACCCAGTCAAGAGGCGCTTTGCCTACAACACTTTTTGCATTTCACACCAGGAAAGATATTCACTGCAACCTCAAAATCGTTGATCCATATTTCTACATAGTAATCGTCCTTGCCAGTAAACGCTGGGACTGTACTAACTTTTAACAACTTTTATTTCTCTATTAGATCTTTGTAATCTTAATTCATCTTAACTTTTTGTTTCAGAAGGACTTTCAATGTCTTCATTTTCATTCTTGACAAGACTTTTGTTACAATTTTCAAAAGATTTAATTGCATTTTTATTGGATACTATCTGACCCGGCGAACTTTGTTCCGCTTAAATTCGTTATTGTAATGAAAGTAATAACTTCGAGCATGAAAAATGCACATGCTGCTTTACGTAATTTGGTCAATTCAAATTCGGTATTCACAATTTGTTCTTTTTCAATAGAAATATTTGAAGTACCTATAGCAATGTCGATGTGTTTCATTCAAACCGCAATGATTGCCGTGTCGACCAACCTTCCGCTTTTTCACTAAAGTCCTTTATGCCACCAATTTCCAGCGATTGGAATAGCGAAAGCGAGCCGCACGGAAAATTGAAGACGCTTAAATACCAATGGAAAATCGTTCTGAATAATCAGAATCCGCGGAATGAAACCATTTGTCTTTCAACCTACCTTCTCATTTGAGATTTTTCACAATCAAATCAAACGCGACCCGTTACAAAGTTTCGGTGCATTGAGGTTGCGCAACATAATTTAGCTGAGCCGACTTTCAATTTCAAATTGTGTAGCAGTAAGCCCGCAACAGTTAAAAATTTTAAAAATTAATAATTTTAAATAATTGTTGTTGTATTGGTAGTGAGTTTTCTATCCAGTCATTTTTTTTTTTTTTTTCAAAATGCTATACAAACTTCTATGCCCAATCTAATGCACCATAAAGTTTTGTTTTCACCACAGAAAAATCGCGAAAAAACAGCAATGAAAATATCTGCGCACTATTAAAGTCATATTTTCTCTTAGATCATTTTTGATGAAATGAAATTGGTAATACTTTTCTCCACCTTGTCATTTTCTACCATTATTTATTAAAAAAAATTATAAACACCCGCCAAATCTACCTGTTGTTGACTTCACTTGCGAAGAAAGATTATTCCGTCAGAAGTTTAAAATGTGATTCTACAAAAGATTTCTCTTAACCCTTTTTAAAAGTAGGTTCCTACGAACTCAATTCTAAATCATTTCTTATAACAAAACTCAAATGTTCATCCATTAAAATTTGAGAAGGGCAAATTTTCCAAAATTTCACTTTTCTCAGGGATGGAAAAATGTATATCTTCTATTTGTTTACGCCAGCAACGACGCTGTTTTGAAATCAGTCTACAGTCTTATGTCGGGCGGCGATCGATAGACAGCTTTGGAAGCAGGGGTATATTAATTGTTTGTAGTGCACAATTAAGTTAGGACTATATAAGTCCGTCCGAACTTAATGGAACTTTTCACGCGCAAGTTTACAGGAGATATTTAGGTCTCTTTGCGACACAAAATAGAGTCTTGCGACAACAAATCGATCTAAAAAAAACGTGTGTGCACTTTAAACAATTAATATACCCTTACTTCCAAAAATGTCTCTATCGATTGACACAACACACAAAACTGATTTCAACACAGCATCGTCGCTGACGTGTGCAAAGAATACACATTTTTCAACTCCAGAGGAAAGGGAAATTCGGGAAATTTTGCACTTCTAAAATGTTTATGGCTTATCAGGGAATCGACTGGGCGAATCGCGAAGGCGAAATCTACTTTCATTCATCAAACTAATCTAATCACTCCTGCGCATATTCTCTTCTCTTCATCATTCGCTTTACACACACCATTCCATTCACCCCTCACGAAGGTATTGGTATAGAGAACAAAGTTATACGCAATAACAGCATATAGTAACGTCCTCTGGGTGTGATTCTCTTTTGTAATTTCTGATTCACATTCATACAAGAACAGGAGACAGAACTTCTTCCAAGCAGGGATGCCAGATTGAGGGATTTTTCCCGTTTTTCGGGATTTTTTGACCCAAAAGGGAAAAAGGGAAAACTATCCCAGAAAACGGGAATAATAGTCACTCCAAAAACTTTCACATTTTAATGCCAAAACTACTTTCATCGTTCAGAAAACAGACACGATAAATTCAATAATAATAAAAAAAAAAAAAAACACTTTATGAACATAGCCCTTAGTCTTGCCATGCGCTTCAAACTTATGATGTTTTCAATTGGGATTTTCACATTTTGCTCTCAGATTTCAGATTGTTCGTGCCCAATGGAACATAAAACGAGATTTTTCTTCCTTTGCATTTGTGGTGGTGCGTGTTTTAAAAGTCAGCTATTCTTAAATTGTAATTTGTGTTTATCAGAATCCATTCAATTTATGCTAATATCCATTTCAGCGGCCAAATGTAATTTTTCTCTATTTTTCACAGACTTCTAGTCTAAAAACCTAAGAAAACACACTTTAAAGTTTGACAAATGACAAATGTTTTGGTGTTAGTGCAAATAGGTGTAAATCTCGCTCGGATATCGAGATTCGCAAAATTGCTCTGAATCTGAAAAAAAGTGTTTTTTCTGTCCCAATGGAAAACGACATTAATTTTTTACACTGGGTATGCGTATGGCCATGGGTAGTGGGTGTTTGAGTTTGACAGATTTGTCATTTGTGGAATTGTGGCTGTGTGCTGGGTGGGGTGGAAAAAATCGAGTCCCGTTTGTGTTGTTTTATTTTACTTGCTAAATTTATTTATTATTGATAAAAGACCACAATTGTATGGATATATGGAATTAGAAGTAGACAGAGAATGTTTGCGATTACATACAAGTTGTATGTTGTATGCACAAAGATGACCTAGTCTTGGATTAGTCTAGTCTAATCTAATGAGTCTAGGCTAGTCTTATATATTAAAATGAATGTGATGTGTATCGCTATTTTTGTTTTGATGAATAAACTTTTTCTTATGTTTAAAAAATGTTTTTTTCTTCTTTCTGAGAACAAAAAAAAAGGGAATAAAAACGGGAAAAATCGGTATCAATAAAGGGAAACAAAATAATTTTGGATGAAAAAAAAGGGAATCCACATGCTAAAAGTCTGGCAACGCTGCTTCCAAGCGAAAGAAAAATGTGACTAATCGAATTAGAATTACTCTTGCGCATATTCTCTTTTCTCTTCCTTCGTTTAACTGCCACCATCATCTCATCTGTGATACCGGCCGCAGAGATAGCGAAGGCAAAATATTATCTTTCTCTTGATGCGTACAGTGTTGTCGTTGTAACGGTAAAGCAAAAACTTTTTTGAAATAATTATTCTTTTCAACCGATCTATGAGTGATCTTCATTAAGTAGGGTTAATACGTATTTTCTGAAAGAAATTGTGTCGGTGATTAATATAAATAAGTAAATTATAAGAGACAGAGAATACGTATTCTCTATTCATATATTCCATTCGTCTGTGACACGTCACTGGCCACAGAGTAAAGAAGGCGAAACACTACACTGAAAATAAAAAACCAGGTAATATTGACAAAATTCTGTTGTAAAATTTCAACAAAAATAGTTTTGTTGAACTGAAAAAAAAATTGTTGTAATAACAAATGAAATTTATCAATACAACTTAAGTTTTATCCATTTGAACGATATTTTGTCAAACGAATAAAACATTTACTGAAAAACAACTTTGTCAAATTAACAAAAAACAATTTTCAGTTTAATAGATCGATATTGTAGGAATTGAACAATTTTATTGTTGAATTAACAAAGTTTTTGTTATATCCATAAAAACAGAACCAAAAATCAGTTTTGTATATATTTGTTAAATTGACAAAACCTACTCAAAATGTTTGTTAGCCAAACAAAATACAGATTATCTATATTACAAAAATCTTGTCGAAATGAAAAAAATGTTTGTAGATATGACAGTAATTTTGTTGAATTGACAACACACGTGTTGAATAGATGGCGATAATGGCGTCATTTATATTTCACAAGTGAAGCAGAAAGGTTGTTAGTGCGCATAAAGGTAACCGGTGAAAGTGAATTAAACAAACATTTTAAAATAAATAAATGGATAAGGACCTAATTTGTGAACTAAGCCTTTCATCAATAAAAGAAAGCCCCATATGGAAATATTTCAAAGGTAAGTGAAAGAAGTTAGTGCGATTATATATATAGGTATATAATTTAAAATTGGAAACTAATTCATCGACCAAACACTTTTATTACAACAATCGCATTTTTCTCACTTTCTCAACAGATGGTCAATTTGCCGCGGTGTTTTTTTTTTCTGCGTGCAGTTTTTATACTGACCTGCAAGTACTGACCAACGAAGGCGATTACGAGAGTCCATATAAAATGTTCCATTAAAGATTCCCAGAATGCCTTTATGATAATTAGGACATAAGACGAGGGGGAAGGAGTATCCTGCAAGGATGCAGGAAGAAACATTTTTTAATATCATATAATTATTATTAATTTTATGAATTAATTAAATTTGTATAATCACTTTTTTTAATAAATCTAATTATTGAACTTAGGTATTTGGTTTGCGTATCATTTTTTAGGTAATACCTAATCTATTTTACAACCATATTATAGACATACATACTGGAGCTCACAAAATGTTGCTATGTAACCAACAATCTGTTCATAGATTCAAAAAAACACAACGGCAGTACTATAATAACAAATAATTTCTGTACAATCAACAATATTTGCTGCTGATTTAACAAAATACAATAACTGAATTGACAAACTACTTCGATATTATTAACAATTTTTTTGTTAATTTGACAGAAAGATAAAGACTAAATTGATAAATTTCTTTGTAAAATTAACAACGTTTTGATTGATTCAACAAAATATTTTTATACGCACAAGAAACGATTTTTGTTAACACAACAATTTTTTTGTTATCACAACAAAAGTTTTAAGACGAGATAAAACTTACTAAAATTTTGTCAATCTGATAGAAACATTTTGTTGGACGTATATTGACAAAAAAATTGTTGAATCAAGCCTCATTTTTATCAAATATACCAGGGTTTTATTTTCAGTGTATTATTGTTGTTGTTGTATTCAACGTAATTTAAAGCACTATTTTACCTATTTTGCAAATCCTTTTTGGAAATTATAATATTTTTCGACCGATCTATGAGTGGCACGCTTCAAATTGGTGAAAAAATAAATGCAATTGGTATTAATTTAGTAGGTGAAATTTGTTCTGAAAGAAATCGTGTCGGCTATTAACATATAGATGCTTTGAAAAAACATAATATAGCTTTTTAAAAGTTGTGTGTAATAAACATTAGCGGATCTGGATCTGTCAAACGCGCGCGATAGTAGAAAGTAGCTCAACTCAGGCGTCGCGTTGAACTTTACGATATTTACGATCTAAAGTCGAGTCAACGCCTGAAGTTGTATTTTGTGTGGCACCATATGAACGCTTTGTTTCTACATAATCTGTCAACGTACGCGCGCGTCAACGCGACATTGTGAATTGGGCATTATGAGTGCACATACGACTGTCAGTCTTTATATGTAGCTGTACCCACACGGCTTTGCCCGTACCTTTCGTATTAAGTCCTGCTCACATTCCGCAAAGTGTATTATTTGGACAATGTCCATTAATAATTTTGATTATACAACTTTAGACATATTGTTTGATTTTATTTTTTTTTATTTTTCTGGGGAAAGCCATTTATTGCAACCTTAAGGTGACCCTTTCAGAAAAAACCGAAGGGTAACAAGATCACCACTATCGGCATCTGAAACGTATACGTGCGTCTCGAGGAGCTCAACGGCAACAAAAGTGCCTACTCCAGAAAAACGAGACGCAGTGAAAAATAAAAGCCTTAAGGGCGAAAACGACGAACTGAAAACAAGGCTATCAAACATGGAACAGCTATGCGAAGAGCTTCGCAAAGGAATTATTCAACTTAAAGCCGAAAATGTGGCTATTAGGAACTCAACGAAAGTACGGGATGAATCCAACCCAAACTCTAACAATCCCAAAAAAGCTGACTACCAAACGGACGAAGAAGAACTTCGTCACGAAACCGATTGGTTGCTAAAAAAAATACCGGGGAAAAAAAGGAAAGCTGTATCCTCACCTGAGAAAATGAACCGGGTGAAAGGATCAAATAGTGAAGCCATATAACCAAAACAGCGGCCATCACCGCCAATTAATGTAATCGGTACAGCGGACTATAACAAGTTTCATACCATGTTAAAGACTTGTTGCCAACAGACTACAAAGTAACGTCTCTTAGGAACAATGCGTGGAAATTCAACGTTAATGACCCCGAAAGTTACCGTCTAATATCTCATAAATTAAATACAGACGAAGTAGAATGGTATTCTTATGAAAATAAGTCAGAGAGACCTATACGCGTCGTGGCAAGAGGGTTACACCCGTCATGTTCGAAAAATTTTGCAGTAGATGACTTAAGAGACAGGCACTTTAAAATTATGGATGCCGTTAATATCGTCAAACGAGAAAAACAGAATAAAGAGGGAAATGAAAATATGGTAAGCCGTGGTCTCCCGCTCTTTATACTTACCGTTGATAAGACTGAGGACTTGAACAAAATTTATGATATAAAAACAATTCTTAATATTGTAGTTAAAATTGATCCTATGCGTAAGAATAAAAAAATTGGTGCTGGTAAACCACACGGTAACCTACTGCCAAAAAGAGCCACGGTGTGTAAAATGCGCCGTTAGTCATCCGATGACTGACTGCAATTCAAATAATAAGGCTCCCGCGCAGTGTATTAACTGTAATGGAAACCACCCTGCAAATTATCGGGGCTGGGAAGTATTAGCTAAGGAGCGACTAAAAAGAAGGACGCAATCTATGAAGCCACAGAAACAACGAAACAACCACAGGCTTAAACAAAACAGATGTGCTAACATACGCGCAAGCTGCAGCATCGGTTAGCGCACAAACTTATAATTCAGAAGACGTTGTTCCAAATATCTTTTCGATAATTCTTTCGAGACTTGAGGAACAAAGAAAAAACGAATAAACTTACTATCGATAGGCTAGTTAAGCTCGAAAGTAATAATTCGCAACAGAAACACAAACAAAATGAAGCGAATGTTTAAAATACTAACGTTGAATGCCAACGGTCTTTGGAAAAAAAACTCGGAGAGCTTGTTCTTGCGGGAAAAAGATATTGATATAGGTCTGATATCCGAAACCAATATAAAGGAGAAATCAAATCTAAAGATCAAAGGCTACATTGACTATCACGCCGTTCACTCGGCAAATAAGGCTAGAGGTGGAGCATCCTTATATATCAAGGAGTGTATCAGCCACTCAATCGATTTACAACGTCCAATATCGAAATGCATTTTTAAAAATATCTTCTATCTACTGCCCACCACGATGCAAGATAGAGAAAAATAATTATTCAAACCTAATCAATTCCCTCGGACAACATTTTATAATTGGAGGTGATTTTAACGCCAAACATAGGTAGTTAATGGGGATCTAGATGCATATCGCGAAAGGGAAGAATACTTTACGAAGTGTGTATGCAGTACAATTGCGATTCTCATTCTACAGGTAAACCCACATACTGACCGACTGATGTCGCTTAAATACCTGATTTGATTGATTTCTTTATTACAAAAAGACTACCCGCCAATCGTAATAAAGTTGAAGAATGTTTTGATCTCTCTTCTGATCATTCTCCGGCAATTTTAACAATGAAATAGCAAAACAGACTGGGAGGGCTTCAAAAAAGAGGTTCAGAATAATACTGAACTGTTTGAATCACTCAAGACGCCTTACGAAATAGAAGTCGTGGTCGACCGCTTCGTCAATGTCGTACAAAAAGCTGCATGGAATAATACCCCTCAGCAGCAGAGGACAGAGAACTATAACTGCGTCAAATACCCGAAGGAAATAACTAATATGATCAGAACAAAACGAAAAGAGTTTTTCGCTCGATGGCAACAAACTCGAGCCCCGCAAGATAAAGCGAACTTAAATCGACTTACTAACTTGTTAACTCGGTGATTGCTATATGGAACAAAAGCAGCGTCTATTTGGATGCAGATTTGTTGTAAGCGGCAGACTTAGGCAAGAAGTCTTGAGCTTTCGACACGTATAAGTGAACGCCTTACAGCGATCCGCATAAAGGCTAAATTCGCCAACATCAGCCTAATACGCGCTCACGCCCCCACAGAAGAAAAAGACGATTCTACCAAAGAGTGTTTCTACGAGCTCCTTGACAGAACCGTCTTGGGTGATTTTAACGCCCAATAGGAAAGGAGGACAGGTAGCACAATCGGAAAACACAGCCTACACGACACCACTTCTGGAAACGGACTTAGGCTGATTGATTTTGCTGCGGGACGTAATGTTACCATAGCTAGCACACGGTTTCCTCACCTCAATATACACAAAGGAACATGGCGGTCACCTGCTCATCAAACCGTCAACCAAATTGATCACGTTGCGATCGACGCAAGGCACTCCTCCAGTATTCTAGATGTCCGAACTTTCCGAGCGGCCAACATAGACTCGGACCACTACCTTGTTGTGGCCAAGGTACGGATGCGGATATCCCAGACGCCACAAGAGCGAGAAAATACTGTGAGGAGACTTAACGTTGGACGGCTACAAACGCAACAAACCGCCAGAACCTTTGCCGATCGCGTATCCCTCAACCTCTTGAGAAGTTCTATACTGCCAGCATCAAGTGCCGAAGACCAGTGGCACCGATGCCAAGAAGCCATCAAAACCGCCGCAACTGATGTGCTCGGTTTCACCAGCCCACCCCCTCGAAACCCCTGGTTTGACGAAGAGTGCCGGCAAGCACATGCAGTAAAACAAAGTGCCTACGAAGCGTCGCTGCATAGAAGGACGAGAGCAGCTCGTCAGCTCTACGAGCAAAAAAGGAGGGAAGAACATCGGCTTCTCCGGAGAAAAAAAAGAGAGCATGAGAAGCGCGCGATCGAGGATATAGAGAGGTGTTCCGAACAATGTTCGGAAGTTTTACCAAAAGGTAAAAAGAACGTGTCATGCCAACAAGACCCGAACGGAGACCTGTAGAGACGAACAAGGAAACCTTGTAGTAGAGTCACAGTCGGTGCTGAGGACATGGAAAAACCATTTCTGCAGACTGTTAAACGGCGAAGACGACACAAATTCCGCTGTTAGGCAGAACGAACCATTCAACCTGGATGATGACAGCCAAGATTTCCGTCCACCTGACCAAAATGAAGTGAGGATAGCAATATCTAAGCTTAAATCCAACAAGGCTGCTGGTCCAGACGGCTTACCTGCCGAGCTCTTCAAGGCAGCCGGAGATGACTTGGTAGAGTGCATACACCAACTCATCTCCAAGATTTGGTTAGAGGAAAGTATGCCTGATGAATGGAACCTCAGCATTGTTTGCCCGATCCACAAGAAAGGAGACCCTCTAAACTGCGCCAACTACAGAGGCATCAGTCTCCTTAACATCGCATATAAGATCCTATCTGCCGTACTGTGCGAACGCCTAAAACCATATGTCAACGAACTGATTGGACCCTATCAGTGCGGTCTTAGGCCCGGTAAGTCCACAACAGACCAAATATTCACACTACGGCAGATCCTGGAAAAAACCCAAGAAGTCCAGATCGATACTCACCATCTCTTTATCGATTTTAAGGCCGCATATGACAGCATTTATAGAGACGAGCTATACAGAGCCATGTCTAGTTTTGGCATCCCTGCCAAACTTGTCAGATTGTGCAGAATGACGATGGAGAACGCTCGCTGCTCCATAAAGGTCGGAAACAATCTTACTGAGACGATGTCAAAAAAGGATTTAGACAAGGTGACGCGCTGTCATGTAACTTTTTCAACATCATTCTTGAGAAGATTGTGCGAAACTCACAATCCAACACCAGAGGCACAATTTTCTACAAGTCTGTGCAACTACTTGCATACGCTGACGACATCGACATCATTGGCAGAACACAGCGAGCTGTCACTGGTGCGTTTGCAAGTATCAGTACAGAAGCGGCAAAAATGGGTTTGATGGTGAATGAGGGCAAAACAAAATAACGGGTGATTTTTTAAGAGGCTTAGAACTTTTTTTAAAAAGAAAACACAAAAAATTCGAAAAAATTAATGAAATATTTATTTGAATCGATAGTTTGAACCTTGCAATTTAATGTTTAAAGATAATTTCATGCAAATGTTGACCGCGGCTGCGTCTCAGGTAGTCCATCCGCTGAGTCCAATTTTGGCATACTCTTTCACACATATCGGCCGGTATCTCACGAATGAATGCATGGATGTTGGCTTCCAGTGCGTCAATCGAAGCGGGCTTGTCCCTATACACATTAGCCTTGACATACATCCACAAAAAATAATCTAATGGTGTCAAATCGCACGATCTAGGCGGCCAATTGACCGGCCCGAAACGTGAAATTAACTGTTCACCAAACTCGCCTCGCAATTGCGCCATTGTTTCGCGTGCTGTGTGGCATGTGGCACCGTCTTGTTGAAACCACATATCATGCAAGTCAAGAACTTCCATTTCGGGCAAAAAAAAAGTTTGTTATCATCGCTCGGTAGCGTTCACCATTGACAGTAACGCTGCGAGACGCATCATCTTTGAAGAAATATGGCCCAATAATGCCGCCGGCCCATAAACCGCACCAAACAGTGGCTTTTTCGGGATGCATTGGTAGCTGTTGCAATGCTTCTGGCTGATCTTCACTCCAAATGCGGCAATTTTGCTTATTTACGTACCCATTCAACCAAAAATGAGCCTCATCGCTGAACACAATTTTTCGATAAAAAAGCGGATCCTCGGCCAGCTTTCCAAGAGCCCATTCACCAAAAATTCGGCGTTGTGGTAGGTCGGCTGGCTTTAGTTCTTGCACAAGCTGTATCTTAAAAGGCTTTACGCACAAATCCTTCCGCAAAATTTTCCACGTAGTGCTGTAACAAAGGCCTAACTGCTGGGAACGGCGCCGAATCGACATTTCGCGGTCTTCTGTCACACTAGCTGATACGGCCGCAATATTTTCTTCACTACGCACAGTACGTAAACGTGTTGGTGGTTTAATGTCCAACAAAGTAAATTTGGTGCGAAATTTGGTCACAATCTTCCGAATAGACTGCTCAGAAGGTCGAGAATGCCGATCATAAAATGGAAGCAGCGCGCGATGAACATTTCGAACCGAGCACGAATTTTGATAGTAAAATTCAATAATTTGCAAGCGTTGTTCATTTGTAAGACGATCCATGGTTAAATTGCAAACCAAACTGAAGCTGTTTGACAGTGACACAAGGTACTAAACACACGTCAGCTGTCAAAACCAGTGTTGCCAAAACCAAACCAGCTAAAAAATCACCCGTTATATGCTGTCAACAAGAAGGGACACACAACATCGACGAATCGGGCAGAACGTCACGATAGACAGCTATAACTTTGAGGTAGTTAGGGACTTTGTCCGCTATAAACTCTGATAACGACATCGCATCAGAAATCAAACGAAGAATCACACTTGCCAACCGCTGTTTCTTTGGCCTAAGACGGTAACTGATAAGTAAAGCCTTGTCAAGAAATACTAAGGAAACTCTGTATAAGACCCTCAGCATCCCAGTCCTGCTTTATGGTGCAGAAGCATGGGCGCTATCAAAGGCGGATGAAGATCTCCTTGGTCGTTTCGAACGCAAAATTCTTCGAGTGATTTTTGGTCTCGTTTGCGTTGACAGGCTTTGGAGGAGAAGATTTAACAGCGAACACTACGAGCTGTACAGCGACGTCGACCTAGTCAGAAAAGTACGCATCAGTCGTCTAAGATGACTGGGACATGTAGAGCGAATGGACACCAACGCTCCGGCCCGAAGAGTCTTCGATTCTAACCCGGAGGGACAACGCAGTAGAGGAAGACCTCGCCTTAGGTGGCGCGCGCAAGTGGAAGGGGACCTCAACCAACTTGGAGTGCGCAACTGGAGGCAGTTGGCCAAAGATCGCGCTAACTGGAGAGGCGTATTGGTTGAGGCCAAGGTCCACCCCGGACTGTAGCGCCACCTAAGTAAGTAAGTAAGATATGAAGAGTTAAGAGGTAACAAGCAGAAAGCCTCAACACCCCTTTTCTTTGCTGGAGAAACACCGATTATATCCAATAAATAGAAACTACCTTAACTGTCTGTTCCTATGCGCCAAGAGATGTTTCAGCCCTATATGTACCATACATAGCGAAGCCCACTTATGCCCCTCTTGGTGCTTATCCATATTCTTACCGAAAGTTGGTAGAACCATTGATCAGAGACTTGTAACCTTCCCAGCCCTGCCGTCCTCATCTTACTTCAGGTGATAGCTTCGTAAGGCGTGTTATTTCAAAAAATATCCGAATATTCGAAAAATAATTTTGCTCGCAAGCGAATAAAAACAATTCCAAACTGATTTCGTAAACTAACTGCCAATTTGCTAGTTATCTATACACCAACCCATCCATGTCGGATACATGAATCAAATACACGAACCCATTGTGTATAACAGCTTGCAAGTCAGCTCCATCTGGTGCTAATCAAACCCACCACCACAATTCTGTGTGACATGCCCAATTAAATTTCCCTTCTCATGTGCGCTCGAATGCGGATTCCATCCCATTGCCAAAGTGCCACCATCCACCATCCACCATCACGGTGTGTTGAACAATTTATTGAACAACCAACCGCATGACAACCTTCAAGACGATTAATCTCGGACGTTTTGGAAAATAATACAGAAATAACCATTTTAGACGTCGTCACCCAGCCACACAGCCACGCACTTGACTTGTCAATAATAAATAATATTCATTATGCATTTATCGGCAAATGAAGACATAATTTTCCTTCCTCCACTGTAGCACCCTCGATCATATCACTGCAAGACATGTGACAATTATTGCCATAAAAAGAGCCAACAATAATAACAACATAATTATGCTGGACAGAGAGCGAGAGAAAAAATTGTTCAATTATCCAAAATGCCGTGTCGTGCCCAATTAAATTATTTCGCCTAAGAACATAATTGACAATGAGAGCGTATGTAGATGAAACAAACAGTCAGCTGGCACCATTTATATTCGGCGCGCTCATTATAGGTAGTCAATTTAAGACACCAGCCCGCAGCCAGCAGCTTCAGAGTACAGTGTGTACAGGCAGCTAAGTTACTTGAACGTTGTAAATGATTAATTTACCTGTCAATGATGCCCGTGCGAACGGCGATGGCAGGAATGGAATGAATGAATACGACCGACGACAGCGCAACACCATCACAAAATTAAAATCAGCGAGCACTCAATTAAGCAATTAAAAAGGAAAATCATGATGACGACTACAACGACCGCAGAAAGAAAAAAATGCCAAACTTTGACAGGAGCATAGTGTAGTGACAGCTCAACTGTAATATCGTGCATACCTTTCATCAGCTATACCTATATACAGTTCGAGAATAGAAGAAGTGCCCTGGAGGTCCTGGAATTCCTGAGCAATGTTGGCTGCAAGGAGAGCGAGTAATTTGATATTCGATCCTTGTGTTTCAAGGAGAGTGGTTTTCGGTTGTTTATTGCCGTTCGCCAACAATTGAATTTCCTCCAACGAAAATACGTTTTACGAATAATGGAAATTGATGTGAAAAGCAAACGTCAATACTGGGGATACGAGCCCGTTCGAGGTGACAACGGGAGGGAATGGGATTTTTTGTTCGCCTGTGTTATGATTTTTCAATTCGGCGATGTATGGAAGGAATTCTCAAAGGATATGTAATGGGATATCTACTAAAGGTATTTAGGGAATTCTTTCTGCTTTTTCGTAACTCAATAAAATCAATCAACATAATGCTACTCAAGATGGAGTATACCTACTGTATATCTCTACGCTTTACCTGCATCCACACGAGTCGGAGGGAAGAATTGTTTCGTCCAAAATGAGTGCAAAATTCCTTGGAGCATTTTTCGTATTCTTAAATATGTTTTTTTAACCAACCAACGTCCGATTTCTATGAGATTCCACAAAAAGGATATCGCACACAAACCTTTTCTATAAAGGAATTCAGGTTTTGACCCCTTCAGGGATCGTTATTATTGTAATGCTGTTACGTGCAAATGCCCAAGCTGCGTTTGTTGGGAAAATATTTTGACGTATTCCTTTGATTATCTACTGTCGTTGTTTTTTTTTTTTTTTTTTCTTCTTTAGGCTACCATTTATTTGTGCATTCAAAAGAAGAACCAATGACCTGAATGCCGTGTCGGGAGATAAACGAGTTAGGTAATACAGGGTGATTGCAAAACCCGCACAATGGTCATGTGTTTTAATTGCAAGGCGTTGTAGTTACATTTTTAAGGTTCCGAACCCAAAGGGAAAAAACGAAACCTTATTAGTTCCGCATTTGCTCATCTGTCCGAACCCACTAGACCAATTTTGTACCTAGGTCTATCTCAGAAACTAATTGACGTAGAAAGCTGAAATTTGCACACAACATCCTCTAATTAAACGACAAATAATAGCGATACATCGACTGGTTTTAGATTAATTACTAGTAAATTGTTGAAAAAAAAAAAGTTTATTTCTTGATTTACACAAAAATTGATAAAAAGATTTTTGTAGAAACAGTCAATCACGATATAAAGTACGCTTCTTTTAACAATTTTTAATTCATTATTGATGTGTTCTCTCAATCGATTCCAATTGGAACATCCAATGCATACTCAACTCTACTCATGCTCATTCACGCACCGACACCACACTCCATCCAGATTCAAGACCTCACAGACCCTTTCCCCGTCCCTAACTCGAACTCTACACTAGTGTTTGTACTCTCTGTTATCTCCATTGTCAAATCTTCAATACTCCATTCATTAAACCGTGTTCTCTTCATCGTTTTCATTGCAATTTTCTCATGCACATAGCATACATACTTCGCAATTTCCAACTCTAAAGAAGTACGGAACCTTCGGTGCGCAAATGACACTCGCACTTGACCGGTTATATATATATACATACATGTACATAGATCTTATTTTATTCTTGAACGTTTTCAGCTCTCGGGGGAGAAAGTTGGCCTCAACCAACATGCTTCCCAAGTTAATCCGATCGTTATAGGTTTAAGTGGGACGATTTTTAAAACTTTTGACTCGCCAAAATCACAAAAATTTGTTTGGCCTATTAGAGTTTCTACCGTCTGCATGTAGCTGATGATACTTTCAGCAGAGGACATCTTTAATCCTTATCTGGGCTTATTATTTCCCTGAAGAAGAAATTCCTTCTTAAACCACCAAGGGCTGTGTTTCGTCTTCTTCAAGACATAGGCAGCACTCCAAGGATTCGGCTATATGTATTTTGTTCACGTGACCCATATCCCATCCATGGTGCCCTGTTGGGTAGGTAGCCAACTTTGTGCTTAGGGCGTTTGTAGCTACTTGACTTTTCGTGAATATATGGATGTGAATGCCTTTTATATCAGTGTTGTATATATAGCTAGCGGATTTTTGGATGGCGTGAAGTTCTGCCTGGAACCCGCTTTGGGATAACTCCCATCGGTATTGAGACATTTTGGTTATGTCCACATCCCACTCCTGTTTCCATTTTGGAACCTTCCGTATACCACTTTAAGCCATTTTGGTAAATAGGTGGGCTATAACTCGCCCATATTTCTCTACTAGGATAGAGAACCGTTTGTCGAAGAATAACGTTTTTCGGACTCGGTCTGTTACCGCGCAGATCATGTCAATTGCTGGAACATTTTCATTCAGAGAACATTTCAATTAACTCAGGTACAAAGTAACAAAAGCAACAAACACGCCGTCATACTGTCGCATGTATGGCAAACATGGAATCTCTCCAAAAATAACCGAATGGATCTACACAATGATGGTCAGGCCCACCATAACATACGCTTCTTTAGTATGGTGAAAAATAAAATAATAAAATAAATAGTTGGCGCAACAGGTCCGGAGGGACCCTAGCCTAGCTTCTCACAACCATTCGTTTTTTGAAACGAATGGAAGGGATCTACAATTTAATGCCGACTCCAAACGGCTAATTGAGAAGCTTTTTCAAGACAATTATACTCTCGGATGTTTGTCAGACGTTTGCGAGAGGTGACGCAGTGAAAAAAACCCTAAGTTGGAATTTTTGTTTTTGCGGGATTCGAACCTCGACCCCTCGCATAGTAGTCCAACACACTTACCACTAAGCTACTGCGCCTACTTTAGTATGGTGGACTAAAATAAAACAAAAGACCGGCATTGCTAAGCCTAAAAGGGTACAAGAACTTGCATGTCTCCTTATATCCGGAGTCATGCGTTCCTATCCTACTGCGGCTATAGAAGCCTTAATAGGACTAATTACTCTCCACAGGAAATAATAGGAAATAATAAATATGGCCTTATGCACATTCATAAAGCGACATAAGGCCATATTCAAACATATTCGAACATATTTCCTTTTGTCGCTTTGCATAAGCGTCATATTTCAAAAACCTACGGGACATGATTATATTGTCAATAACAAAAACCTGTCTTTACGGTTGAATTGTTTACTATTATTCTCCTCAACAGAAAGTTGACAGCATATTCGAATTTTTACTATTATTTTCTAAGCTATGTTACTATCAACTTTCTGTTGATGAATTCGAAGAAAATAATAGTAAAAAAATCGTTTGTCGCTTTGATTATCTATCTACAGGTTGACTAATCAGAACAGTAAAATATCTTGAAAGTGTCATTTTGAAATATGGCCTTATGTCACGGCACTAGTGTTCTCTCACTTGAGTTCTCCTCTTTGCCTTTGCCTGGCAGCCCTTTACTGCTGATACTGATACTGAGGATTTTCCTGGTAAGGCAGTTATTTTTCGACCTTCTGCTTCTAGCATCGCATTTTATGGTTGGTTGGTCTATGTTGCTATGGTACCTACAAAGTATTTGATATGTAATAATATCCAGTATTGTCAAATGCACCCTCTATGTCTAGAAAAGCAAACAGTGCGATTTCCTTGCGGCGGTAGGCGTTGTTAATTTGTACAAAGCACTTTCCGTTGATTTGTTTGTTCTGGTACGCGTATTGACAGGGGTGTAAAGGTATGCTACTAATTAAGCACTCTCTAATATGAACTTCAATTATTCTTCCAATTACTTTAAGGAAGCTTTAGGTACTTCGTTAGGTTTGCTGCCTGGTTTGGGGATAAATATCACGTTTACCTCCCTCCAACTTTGTAGTATGTAGCCCCAATTCAAACTGAACCTAAATAAGGCAATCATAGTGGATAGGAGAAACTCCAGTTCTTTTTGGATAAGATACCGTTCATACCTGGTGCCTTATATGGTTTAAATGAGTTTATGGTCCATTTAACCTTAGAGTTTGCCGGATGAACTGATGTTCTTTATTAGACATGAGACATAGGGTATCACTGAAAATAAAACCCGGGTATATTTGATAAAAATGCGGGTTCATTTAAAATTTGTTTATCAACATATGTCCAACAAAATGTTTCTATCAGATTGACAAAATATTAATATACGTTTTACCTTTTCTTAACATTTTTGTTGGGATATCTAATAAAAAAATTGTTGTGTTAACAAAAATCGTTTCTTGTATTTAGTTATCAAAATAATTTGTTTATTTAATCAAAATGTTGTTAATTTTACAAAAAGTTTTGCTGTTGTCGAATGTTGTCAAATCAAAATTTAACTGTTGCTTTTACAAAGAAATTTACCAATTTTTACTTTATTTTATAGCCAAATGAATAAAAAAAATGTTAATAATATCGAAGTAGTTTGCCAATTTTACTACCTATTGTATTTTAATAAATCAAAAGCAGATATTGTTGATGGTGCAGAAATAATTCCCAGTTCTAGGTACCGTTGTGTTTTTTTGAATCTATAAACATATTGGTGGTTACATAGCGACATTTTGTCAGCTCCAGCATTTTTATTTGTGTATTCAACAACAGAATTGTAGGGAATAGAAATAATATGTCACTTCTTTATTTACTGTTCTGTTGAATTAAATAAAAAATTTTGTCGATATGATTATTACTCACTTGCAGTTGTATTTTAACTTAATTTTGAAGGTAAAAAGTATTTATCTAAATAAAGAAATTATATCCAAAATAATGACTGCAATACCCTTTATACATTTATATTGATAAATTTTTATTTAATGTCGGCAATTATGTATGGAATACAATATCAGGTAAATATCCGCCTATGTTAGTCTCACAAATGGGAGCCCTTTTGAGCACATTTTTCATTACATTCTCACACATTTCACGCGGTATTTCATTAATTTCATCACGAATATTTTTTTTTGAGTTGCTCAAGCGTTTCTGGTTTGTTTGCATAAACCTTGCTTTTCAGATATCCCCACAAAAAAAAAGTCCGGAGCAGTCAAATCAGGCGACCGTGGAGGCTAATCAACATCACCATATCTTGAAATAACTTGTTGTGGAAAGAGGTCTCGCAGTAATTCCATTATAATCCTGGCTGTATGCGATGTGGCACTGTCTTGTTGATACTACATGTTAATCAAGCCCAAAGCATGACGTTGTGGCGTCAAAAAGTTTTCAATCATATCACGATATCGCTCCCCATTCACAGTTACCGTTACGCCGTTTTCATTTTCATAGAAGTAATGTCCAATGATTCCTCCTGAACAATTTGCACACCAGACTGTAACTTTTAATGGATGCAAAGGTGACTGATGAATAATTTGATAGTTTTCCATTGCCCAGAATCGACTATTCTATTTATTCACATATCCATTCAAATGAAAATGCGCCTCGTCACTCATTATAAAAATTTCACGTAACTTTCTCATCGTCACAGTAATTGATTTTGATAAAATGTTTTAACCATTAAAACAATTTGGTTTATTGAACATTTTTCCATAATAAATTTGCCACGGGTCTACTTCACGGCCGCCAAATATGAACTGCCAAGACTGATCTTTTCCAAAATGGCGGCAAAACAAAGTAGTATACCTACCTTCCCGGCGGACACCCTGTACTAATAATGATAAGCAAAACAAATGAGTTTAATAATTCGATTTATTAAAAAAAAGTAATTATACAAATTAAATTAATTCATAAAATAATAATAATAATATATATATATATATAATAATATAACAATAACGTTGAAACAAAATCTGCACTCCCATTGGTATTTCCTTATACATAGAAAAAACCTTTTCCAAATGCTTGGTGTTATTATAAGCCAGAGCTTCCCGATCGGTTTCACAATCTAAAAAAAATATTCATACATTTTTTATTTGGTACATAGAAAAGTAAGATGATTTCACTTGCACTTAAGATAATTTATATAATATGTATTGTATATGTGTATGTAGGTATTTTTTTCAGGCAAGTACTTTTTTAACATCTTCAGTAATACGAACACAGTAGGTATTTTCCTGATAAAAAATCAATCAATTTTCCGAAGGATAAAGTAAAATTCCTTTTGTGTAGCAAAATGCAGCTGTTTTGTCTGCAGTATATATTTACCTATATATTTTCGCGCTACCTAACTTTTTTCACCCACCTTTTAAATATTTCCATATGCGGTTTTCTTTTATTGAAGAAAGGTTTAGTTCAGTGAATATTTACTCATCCATTTATTTGGTTCTGATTTTTTTTTCTTCACTTTTTTCGGATTTTTCTATGCTTAGTGCGCCTAACTAAACTTACGTATTGCTTACTTCGCGAGTGAAAATACAAATGACGCCATCAATAGCATTGCCTGTTATCAATTGTACAAAATTTATGTCATATCTACAAACATTTTTTTCATTTCAACAAAATGTTTTTAATATTGATAATCTATATTCTGTTTGACTAACATACATTTTGCATACATTTTGTCAATTTCGCAAACATTTACAAAAGTGATTTTTGATCTGTTTATATGGAACAAAAACTTTGTTAATTTTAAAAATAAAATTGTTGAATTGATGATTTTTACTACTCACGTCTGCACATCGGGTGGAAAGTGATTGTGGAATTTCTGCCTTTAGTTACAGCGATGCCAGATGTGGGGATTTTTCCCCATTTTGGGTTTTGTTCCCGTATTTTTTAGCACAGCTGTCAAGCTTTAGTTCATTGTTCCTTCTTAAAGTTTTTTTTATTATTTTAAATAAAAGCTTGAATTGTATTTCAAAAGTTTGGCTGATACAAAATCGATTTATTAAACTGAAAATTGTGTTTTGTTATTCTGACAAAGAAGTTTCACTGTAAATGTCTTATCCTTTTAACAAAATATCGTTCAAACTGATAAAACCTAAGTTTTATTGGTAAATTTCACTTATCATTACAACAATTTGTGTTCAGTTCAACAAAACTATTTTTGTTGAAATTTTGCAATAGATTTTGTCAATATTACCTAGTGTTTTATTTACAGTAATATGTTCACTTACGTGATTCATGGTTAGGGACCTTGAAAGTGAGCTTGAACAACCCATACTTCTAACTGAGACAAGTCAAGTCTCCTAAAATCTGTACTTGAATTTTATTCTAAGCCAGCGTTCCCGCCCGGCCCTTGCTAATAAAAATTGTTTCCGTAAAGAAAATCTACTAAATAATTAAATTCATGTAGAATTTTTGACAAATATGATCTCACTGTACCTATATTGCGATAAAAAAAATCCCCGTATGTAAAATAGTTTTTTTTTTTTTTTTACGAATTTCCCAGTTTCCTTATAAAATTTTCCAATTTTCTCGCCATGTATAGCTTCCTTAGGGGTAGACAAAAGCAACATAGAAAAGATAGCTCAAATTGGACTATCCGTTCTCGAACTATGGGCGGTCTTACGGATGCACTTTTATTCTATATATATAGAAGCTGTGCAAATTTAATCGTGCCTATAGAATAAGCCGGGGCTGGTCGGTGAGAGTAAAGAAGAGAGTTATCACGGTTGGATAATGACGATTTAGTTTTTCGAGTGGCTTATTGGTTAGTGTGTTGGACTACTAAGCGAGGGCTCCCAGGTTCCAGTCCCATAAAAACTCAACATTTCAACTTAGTGTTTTTTCTACTGCGCCACCTCTAGCGAACGTCTGAAAAGCATCCGAGAGTATAACTGTCTTGAAAGAGCTTCTCAATTAGACGTTTGGAATCGGCATTAAATTGTAGATCCCATTCCATTCGTTCCAAAACTGAAAAACTCACACAAAACGAATGGTTGAGAGAAGCGAGGCCTATAGAGTCACTACGGACCTGTTTAGCCAACTATTTATTTATTTAGTTGTGCGAGTACTTAAAAGTATTTTGACGCCCTCTAAAGCAAAAAAAAAAAAAAAAAAAACAAATTACAAATACCTACATATTACAGTCGCCCAAAAAATTTGAAAAAAAAAAGTTGAAAAGAATAAGAAGGCAAAAGTGAACTTCTTATGTACCTACTTGCCCTTGCGCTCACTTGTATACGGAAGGCCGCACTAAGTAATTTTATTACCAGCGATGCTAGTAGGTACCTATGCTGAACATTTGCATTCTCATTTAAAAAGCTGCTGGTTCCAGGAGCGGAAAGTGTCACCCAACTGTCCTCTCTGTGGCAGCGCACAATGAACCTATTTTGGTTTAAGTGCGCCTCATCGAGAAATCCTTTTATAGGTGTACGGTATACATACTTAAAGTTGTTTTTTTTTAAAATAAATTATGGAACTATAGAGTGAGCAGGAGTAATGCTTGGTTTCCAAAAGCCTATATGACTCTACGTTGCTTGCTCCCTTTTGAATTGCTGTGATAGGTACTAGGTTAGGTACTCCCTGCTTTTCTTTGCATTCAATAATTTGCTATTGATTGTTAAGGCTTTTTATCCTTGCTTATGGATACCTACAAACCAAATTTTTCCAGGCATTAACGAGAAAAACTAAGAATAGGTAAGTACCCATAAAAGGTGCACTGTAGTCAACGTGATATTTTTAAAATAGGGTCTGATGCGCCCGGGGGCGTACCGAGATCATTGCTTTAGCAAAACGTCGTTCTCACAAAACATTTTATAATTTTTACAGAATTGAGTCTTCTTAAAGCGTTATGGCTTTCGACTTTATTTCTAATGTTGCACAAACTGTCACTGTTTATTTTTGTTTTCCGCATATTTGGAACATAGTAACACTCTTGGTCTATCGTAAAAAGAAAATGAAATAAGGCCCCAAAAAATTATACAGGAAACAACAACAACGATTTTTAATAAAATTCGGGGTGTTATTTCCTTTTTTGGGGCCTTATTTCCTAATGAAATAAGACCCCAAAAGAAGAAATGAAATAAGTCCCCAAAATTATTTTTTTTATTATTAATTGTTACCCTTCCGATATGGAACGCGTATGGGGGGCATGCTGCCCCCCTGCAACCCCCTGCTTGGATTGACTGTTATATTACGGGGTGAGTGCGAGGTTGAGTATATAAAAAGTTTCTTTAATGTAAATTAGTTTATCCAATATCAACAATATTAAATAAAAAGTAGTTTTCATTATTTTTAATTTCATTATGAAATAAACCCCAAATTTGGGGCCTTATTTCATTTTGTTTTGGGGCCTTATTTCATCGCACTGGTAGGTACCTTATTTCATAGTTGAAAACAGGGTTTTTATTTCATTATGAAATAAGTCCCCAATTTTGGGGCCTTATTTCCTACAGCCAGTGAACTCACCCAGCAATGGACAAAGATGTGCCTGAGATTATTGTGGCTTTTCCCTTTTTGAATCCATGCATCACACTTCCTATATAGGTACATTTATAACCTACTAATTATTTAACATCAGTGAGTTAAACCCGCTATCAATTGACTAAGTATTTATGAATTAATGTGATCCCTACAAGCTCCACCGGCTAACTAACATTCCCGTGAGCACCCATTTCCTGTTGCGGAAATTCACTGCAACCGCATTGCAATCAAAACGCCTCACCCGTTTTATATCCCCAGCAATAGCAAATTTCCCAGGATATTAGCAAAGTTAATCAGAAAAATCCTGTGGCATCCTACCAACTATACCCACCCTTCCTTTATATTTGCCATCTCCTCTCGGAAAAATCGACCCAGAATTCAATCTACCGCCAGCGCATAGGTAGGTATACCTACGATATACCAATTCAATTGACTAATTACCGTTTGGAAATTAACACATGTCAACTAAGGATCCTGCTGAAGGATAGCTCCGTACCTTTCCATCGTGCACCACTATCCCGCACCCCCGTCCTAAGCGAAACTGAAAATGATGCAAATTTATCAACACAAACACTAGCAATGCCAACGAAAAGTGTAAGGGTGGGTAAGGAAGGATGACGACGACGACTTTTGTCTACGATTTAAGTCGACCATTATTTCCCATCATGATTATTGGCGTCCTCCATTAAAACAAAAAAAAAAAGGAAAGAAACAAAACAACCAACAGCAAGAGGGAGAGCGATAAATGCACGCACACTGTTGCCACATTGAAACCCACACAACGCCAGCCGAAGTACAATGGTGTTGGTGCAAACCAACACATACCTGTCGCCTGGAATACGGGAAAGCGGAACGAGACGCATTTACAACATTTGCGATTTGACACCCTCCTCTCATTCGGATTGTGTGTGCGCAAGGAAAGAGAGCGACAATACCCGCTTCCAGTATGGCTTATGCAGATTGTTGAAACATGTGGACACGCCCATTTTTAACCATTTTAGCATCAATCTCGTTTGCAATCGCCAGCGAACGAAAGTGCGCCTCTTCTGCTGTTCCGGTGGTGGTTAGCTGGGCTTCAATTCGTTCCGATTCGAAGTTTTTGGTGCTTTTCCGGCTGCAAATTTTTTTATTATTTTTTTTTTGTTGCTTTTGCTTCTTCATCTTGGCTGACAGTGGTCGTCGTGTCGTTTACGTTTTTAACACCGCCGATTGAACTGCAATGATGTATACGTAAAGGTAACCTGATGAAGACGTTGATGGATATCAAACGTGCACGAGTTATTGCCAGCGACAATCGCTCAAAACCGGTTTGCGTATTAGGACGCAATTGGAGCGCGTATCTTCCCTGTTGTTGTGGTCGTCGTCCTCGTGGTCGTCGTTGTTGGTGCGCATTTTTGGTCGGTTTGCTAGATATAGAATTTGCTCTGTTTTTGTTTGGTGACACTCGGTTGACAATGATATTTAATTAAAGCGAACTGTCAAAACAGTGCGAATATAGTTGCGCTAATCATTTGCCGGGCACAAAAGAGAGAGAGAAAAAAAAGTAAAAAAAAAAAAACGAGATTAGTTTGTGTTTTGCATAATAGTGTGGCGCAATGCCACAACGATCCCCATTCGCGATACAGGAACTTTTGGGATTAAGTGACTCAGCAGCAGCAGTGGCAGCCGCCGTAGCTGCGAGGAATATCAATAACGCCAGTAATGGTGGCGGCAACAGTAATGTTATTGGTAGCAGTGGAGGCGGTAATGGCAATACGTCATCAACAACTCCATCGACCACATCGCCTGAATCAGTGTCATCGTCATTATCGGCGGCGGCGAAAACGGCAGCCACAGCGGCGGCGGCAGCTGTTGCAGCCGCCTCGGTTGTGTCAGCTGTTACACCGAACTTATATCCTAATGTTGGGCAAACGCCGTTCACGGCCGATCAGCACCATCAGATGACAATGGCTGCCGCATCTCGTATGGCATATTTCAACGCACATGCAGCGGTTGCGGCTGCATTTTTACCGCACAATATGAGCGGAGCGGGCGGCGGCGGCAATGGTGGCGCTGGCAGTGGTGTAAATGGTACATCGATGTCGAGTGTTGGTGCAGTTGGCGGGCATCATCATCATTTGTTGCATCCGCAAGGCGGGGGTGAGTTTCTTGTATTCATATTTACAGTGTAATGCTTGTGGGGAGGTATATGTACTCGTGCATAGATATATTCCCAGTTGGAAGTTAAGGCCTTTAAAAAAATATTTTCTGGCGTTTATTGTCTTAGCTTAGGTGTTTACGTTGTTTTAATTGACTTACCAATAGGTAGGTGGGCTTTTCACGAGTGGAATGGTAAAGGATATATGCACACATTGCAAGGCCTAGAGTTATAATGATGTGTTAGGAGCTAATTAAATGAGCACGTTTTCTAAGGTCCTATAGCCAAGGAACAGTCAATACCTATAGTCATCGCTGTAGATAGATAAAGAAGTTTTACCGGCGGCATTTTAAAAACGCAATGAACTAGGTACTCCCTATACTTTTACCAAATTTGACTTAAATTCTGAAATTAAATGTGAATTGTGTATATACGACGCTCATAGAAACCGCTACTGGGTTGTAAAAAGTTGATGGCACGTAAGTTCAGTCTCTTCAGTAGTCAGCCTCTGGAATACAAAGTACAGCACAATAGGTAATCCTTTGGTCTTTCTTCCAAGCGAAAAATATTATTCCCTTGCCTAACAATTCTTCCATCTTTGTCCAAAAACTTGCAACAATCCTGGTACTGCTTCGTGCGTAAAAGAATATAATGTTTGCGTACAGTAGCGCCGAACACGAGTGGTATTCCAAAAAACACATTCCCTTTAAGGTATTTGCATTTTGTGATTATTTTTATGTTATTGGCAGTTTATTTTTCTTGCTTCTTATCTTAAAATGTTAAAAAATATGAAGAATGGATTTTTAAGGACCAATCAAACACAAAAAATAAGTTAAGGGGCTGACTACTAGTGCCATCACCCTACCTACATTTTATTTTTTTTATTTTTTAGAATTTTTGTTTGCTACGAAATAAGTAAACAAATCTTTGGCTATCTTTTTATTTTAATACCCGTGTTTTTTAATAGCACTTAGCAATGCAAAATTGTGGTAACATTTACTTTACAAATTAATAACGAATTTTGTTAAAAATTGCAATTTGCAAGAAGGAAATGAGAGAAACTTTCTGGAGCCAACAAGTGGCTCAAGTCTCTCTTTGCTCATTTGATTTGGTATTTATTTTCCTGAGTATTACAGAGAGGTATTTTTTTACATTTCTTTGCAGTTCAAAATTATTTTTAATTGTAAAAAGGGACACTTAAAATAAAAGGATTTAAAAGGCTTCGTTAATTTAGCTTGAACCTTTTGGATATGTAACCCGTAGATAAATTAAAGAAAACTACATTTAAACCAATAAAAATTATAAATAAATACAAGCGTAAAAGTTTTCATAAACGATTCAAATTATATTGGCCCAAGTCTTCCGCTTTTTCCCTATTTAATGGACTTACAGTTTTTGCCCAACGATGTGTCTAGGTACCTACTTACTGTTGCATATTTGTCAGACATTCGCGAGAAGTAGTTGAAATGTCGATCCAATAAGCGAGATATTTTAAAACCAGGGGTTTTCACCTCTCAGAAAATCGATGGGGTTTTTATTTCTGCTATTTTCTGAAAACGCAACTACTCTTATTCCTTTTAGTTATACAAAAAAAAATGTTATTAAAAAAAAGCGGACTGTAGAAAGCTAAGTTTTATTTTTATTTAATTTTTTTTTTATATCTTTAGTTTAATTTAATTAAATATATCAATGAAAAAAAACTAAGAAGATGTAAGCAAGACACATTTAAGTATAACTAATGGACAATCGGAGGATACCTGAATAGACTAACAAAAGTAGGCGTATCCTCCGAGTGTCAAATAGTTGTATTTCAATGTGTCTTGCTTACATCTTTTTGGTATATTTTAAACCTTATCTACTTAAATTTTTCTTAAACAATTCTCAAAACTCAAGCAATTTTGATTATTTTTTGAATGCGTCTTGCTTAAATCTTTTTGGTATTTTTTAAACCTTATCTACTTAAATTTTTCTTAAACAATTCTCAAATTTAAAATTTTCAAAACTTAAACAATTTTGATTATTTTTAAAAAGTTAGGCCCACGGGTAGTACGAATCGAAGAGCAGTCGTTCGTAAAAGGGACTAAAGGCAGAAGAGTTGAATTTAGCGCTAGGTACCGACCTACTTCTATAAAATTATTATTCTTTCGTTTAATTTATTTATTTCACATCATCAATAATTTCTCATCCTTGAAAACACACACTCACATAGATCAGGGGTGAAGTTCTATAAGGTGTTGATGATAGTTGCAATCATATAATTTCGCTCTATGTACCTAAGGTCGCTTTTTCCGAACTTTTTCGTGTGACAGCTATTTCAGTGTCATTTACAAATCAAATAAGATTTTTGTTTGGTTATTCTGCATCTGTAGGTAGGTATATATTAAAAGAAAGTTGCATCTGTTAGACCGCCTATATCTTAGTATTCGATGCCTAAATCCTAAACGGCTGCCCGGATTTCGTTCAAACTTCGGATTTGGAGTTTGGGGGCTTACAGTTCGGAGTCGTTTTTTTTTTTTAATTGTTTGTACAGTAACCTCAATATTAATGGTACTTCCCATAAAAAAATGTTCATAATAGTTTGATTTGTTCGAAAACGGCTCTAACGATTTCAACCAAAATTGATATTTAAGCTTAACTTTAGAATAGCAACAGGGGCGATACAGCACGCCAACGAAACAAAAAACCAGGGTCGTTGTTTTGAAATCGACCTTCCAGTCAGATTTGACTGAAGAAAAAACAGTAAGGAAATTAAAATCCAGTCAACAAATTACAATAAAAAAATTCCATCAGCTTAAAATTCAGCCAAAATTAATCAAAGAATAAAATAAAAAAAAAAATAGAAAAATCATAGAAAAAAGTCGCATAATCATTTGCTGTGTTTACTCTAACGTTTTAAAGCAATGTCTATGAAAAACACTAACGATAATAGTATATTCATTAAATTAGTTCAACTCATAAATAAACTTTACATAGTAGTAATGTAATTCAATTGTCTCCTCATCATCTTCATCATTATTTGCATCTATGTCGCAATACAATATTGCTGCTATTGTAATTAATATAAGTTCCAACTTGTTTAGTAACTTCAAACTTCGGACTGTATATGAATGTTGAAGCAGTATTAAAGTTAGCAAAGGCAACAGGTACATACTTGTGTCAATGCAAACTTATAAAATTGTTGATATGGGATATGTTTCCACGCTCAGAGCAAAAATATAAAATTAAAGCAAATTTTGTTCTTCCTTTAGTTTTTATTTTTTTTTTACTTTGAATTTTAAAATGTTTACTGATTGAAAAGAAATGGCACTAAACATTTAAAACCATTCAAACAAAAATCGTATCTAGCTGAAAAAAACCAGCCGGCTGGATTGTGCAAAATCTTCCAGCTAAATGCGTATCAGATCTGACAGGAAAACAGTCAAAATGGCAACGCTGCAAAAAGCTTTTCAATTTTGGCGCTTTTTTAATGAAAAAGAAGAATCACTGTAATGTATTTCAGGCGGAGGTCATGGCGATCAAAGAGGCCCTGTCGTGGCTTCGGTATAATGTAATATCTGTAAAGGATATCACCATCTTTACCGACAGTCAAGCCGCGATTAAATCCCTGGATTCTGTCGTCTTCAATTCAACAACTGCCCTCAATTGCCGACTATCTCTGAACGAGATGGCGAAACAATTCAAAATTCACCTTATATGGGTGCCGGGCCATAGAGACATTCCAGGTAATTGCATCGCCGATGAGCTCGCCAGACAAGGCACTACTATGTCGACTCTACCAGAAAAGAAGAGTCTCTATATGCCTCTTGCTACTTGCAAGCTCCTAATTAAACAAAACGCATTAAGCGCTACTAATCACAGGTGGTCTAGCTGCTTAAAGCGCCACACCTCGAAACAGATCTGGCCTCAGCTGGATTCCAAGCGCTCAAAAAGTCTCATTACGCTGAAAAGACCCATAATAAGTACTCTAGTAGGTGTCATCACGGGACACTGCATCATAGGGAGACATGCTCTTAGATTAGGCCTCCCTTCAAATGATTTCTGCAGAAGCTGTATGGACGAGGAAGAGGAGGAGACTATTCTTCACCTTCTCTGCACGTGTCCAGCACTGTCACTCCGTAGAAAACTATACCTCGGAGAATATTTCTTCGACAATCTCAGCGAACTCGCAAACATAGGTATCAACTGCCTCCATCGCTTCATTCTTAGCTCCGGCTTGTTCAACGGGTAGATAAGGAGTCGATATCGATCCTGTGGTAACACAATGGGCCTAATTTGGCCTAAGTGAGGCTGCACTTGAGGCGGCGTGCCACTCTAACCTAACCTAACCTAACCTAATGAAAAAGAGGAAAAAGGGATAAGCTTAAAAAAGGGGCAAACAAAAAAAAATTCTATGAAACGCAAAAATTTTATTTTTTTATACGAAATAATTTTAAGGAATGAATTTTTCATATGAAACATAAAAGAAAACAGACCATCGAACGTCTGCGTAAGACTTTTTGTGCATCTGAATGCAATCACTCATTTTGATATTATGTCTAGTAAAAAAAGAAATTATTGTATAAAGTGTATATTTTTATGTGATATGCTTATTTTAAGCATTTTCCTTAAAACAGGTACTGTTTTAAGTTTTTCTTATGAAAATAAGTGCAAGGCTTTTCCTGATAAAAAAGAGGAAACCAGGTCTGGGAGCACTGGGCTGTCACATCATGCTGTAGGTAGGTAGTCGTTTTGTTTTACAAGGCATGGCTGGGGTGACAAATCACCTTAACTGCTAATTATGTTACAATGTTTTTTATAGGAAATGTATTGAATTTCTCAATTTTTCAGTTCAAATGGCTTTTCGATCGATTCAAACTATGAAAGAGTGTGTTCAAGAGGTTTGCGGAAATATTTCAGATGATAATATCTATGTTTCCGATGTGGAGTTTTCAGAAAACGGGGATAACGTCTCTGAGCATTCGCAACAAGATGATATCATTTCAAATAATTATCTTGTTGGTTGTTGGCGAAAAGGACAATCCACTAGTGCAACTGCAGGGAAATGTGTTGGGAGGAGAAAATTGGCACGAACGTCTTCAGTACCTACCACCGTCAAGGAGCAGGATACCATGACGAAATATCATCACAAAGGAATCGATTGCAAGTGAATTTCCCTCGAGAGTTGTGTGCTAATGTAAGCATATTTAGGAGACATCCAGGAACCAAATTTTAAAGAAACGCGTTTAAAAATCTAAAAAGCAGTTAATATGTACTCTTTGTCCAAGAAACTGCGACAGAAAAGTTAGTCAGGTTGTAAAAAATGCGGGTTTCCAATGTGTCGACAGCACCGAAGTGAAATTTGCTGCGAATGTTATTAATTTAAAAAAAAAAATACTTTTCGTAAATTTTGCCAAAAATGTGATTAAATTAAATGTTCTTATGAATTCGCTAAGATGTTTCTAAAAATAAAAGTTAAATTTTGGGTTATTTTAGTTGAATACAATGGGGTGGCAGTTCACCCTTGTTGCCATTTGCACATGGAAAAAGTGTGTTGCTTTGCTATCCTAAGGTTAGGTAGGTGAGGACATGCATACTCACTTTTTCAATAAAAAAACGAATAATGGTACTTTTGAATTTTGGATATACATATCTCGTAAACGGTACATACGATTATAACAAAAATTTGTTTCTAAGGTAACATGGTCATTCCTAACTTAGAAGCAGACTAATTTTTTCTCTTTATTATCGTTCAATGGATTTTTGAAAAAAAACATTTTTTTAAATTTAGTTTTCCTTAGATTACTTGAAAATGGCAATAACGATTTTGAACAAAATGCAAACTTAGAATAAAATATATGTGTTCAAAATTATTGAGTCCTTATTTTTGAATTCAATTCGAAAACCGATCGATTTCGATAAATCTTTCAAAACCAAGAAATGGTTATATTACAAACAATAGGTCTGTTTTATTTTGGCTTCGATCTCAACAAAGCAAAGTAAAAAAGGATTTTCAGCACGTAATTACAACAACTACGCTCTACTTGACACTTCGAGGACTCACAGCTCTTAAATAGATTTATCTCTCCGTTTCAGCATGGCTTCATCACAGGTAGATCTACTACCACAAAGCACTTAATTTCTTGTAATTCTGCTTAAATTACCTCGAGAATGGCGTGCAATGTGATGTAATATATACAGACTTTGCTAAGGCGTTTGATCGCGTTCACCACAATATATTAATTTCCAAACTAACTGGCTCACGACTTCACCCCAATTTCCTAAAGTATATTCAATCATATTCAGATAAATGGCATGTTCTCGTCACCAGTTTATGTTACCTCTGGAGTACCTCAAGGTAGTCATTTAGGCCCTCTGCTCTTACGTTTATTTATTTGTCACATTCCTGACATGTTTTTAAGTTCCCAGTGTCTTACGTTTGCCGATGATTTGAAGGTGTTCCGACCTATATACGTTCAGATCACGATTGTATAATTTTATAATAGGATATTGAACGACTTTCCATAGGTATGATGTCACAATAATGACCTTCATCTCAATGCCTCTAAATGTCAAAGCCTTTCTTTTATCGTAACCTCTCAATTCACTTCAATTCACTTTACGTACCTATACGTAATTGATAATACCTCTCTGTCCATTATTTCATCCAAAAAAGATCTTGGAGTAATGTTTGACGTAAAACCTAGCTTTTGCAAGCACATTGAATCTTTGGTTGCCAAAGGTAATCAGATGTTAGGTTTCATATCGCGGAACTCGAAAGACTTTTAAGATCCACTCCACATACACTGAAATGTATTTTTTTTTTTTTCATTTGTCCGATCTCATCATCATACAGGAAGCAACAACAACGATTTTTAATGGAATTTGGGGAGTTCTTTCCTTTCTTGGGGCCTTATTTTTTAATGAAAATTGGGGTCTTATATCATTATGAAATAAGACCCCAAAAGAAGAAATGAAATAAGTCCCCAAAATTATTTTTTTATTATTAATTGTAACCCTTCCGAAATGGAATGTGTATGGGGGGGCATGCTGCCCCACCTGCAACCCCCCTGCTTGGGTTTACTGTTAGATTGCGGGGTGGGTGCGAGGTTGAGTATATAAAAAGTTCCTTTAATCTAAACTAGTTTATCCAATATCAGCAATATTAAAAAAAAAAGTAATTTTTATTATTTTTAATTTCATTATGAAATAAACCACAAATTTGGGGCCTTATTACATTTTCTCTTTTGGGGCCTTATTTCATTGGGGCCTTATTTCCTACAGCCACTTGAGTATAGTATGGAACCCATTTTATGAATTACATTCTATTAGAATAGAGACGATCTAAAAACGTCTTACTAGATCAGCCGTTCAATTACTGTGATGGAATACCTATTGAAATGCCATCTTACGAGACGAGGTGCGAATTATTTGGTAGCTTACCTTGTTTTAAACGTAGGCAATATTTTTCAATTATGTTTATTAGGATTTGATAAATAGTCATAACGATTGCCCATTTCTATTATCATTAATAAAATCGTCTTGTATTTTATGTTCCTTATCATGTTATCATAGAGTAAATTATGGATCAATGAACAAACTTCTAGATGCGTTAGGGAGTCCAATAAGTATTGTAGTATATTCGACTATCATCTTAGTATAGGTATTCATTTAGGAATAAATTCTGTTGTTAGGCTTTGGTTGTCGTTTTAAGTATATTCTTGCATTAAGTAATCTAGCGAGAACAGTAGCCCCCGTATTAATAAACGCTGTGTAAATGTTATCAACTTGTTACTCAGCAGTTATGTCCAATTTTTGTAGGATATCTGACGTTTGCTAACTAACTTGTGCACATTTTATTAATAAAGGGGTAGATCCATATTTGTATACTCATTTGTTTAAAAATAAAATAAAATAATAAAAATATATAATATAATATTATGCGGGGGCACAGCGCGGAATTCAAGTTTTTTAGGAAGAGAAAGAGGGATAGGAAAGAGTTTGTGACGCAGTGGATATTCTCCACGAGTGGCGTCCTAATAGCTAGGGGAGAATTGTTGATATTTGTGTTCGCTTATAATTCACTTAAACTTATTCGCCGTTTTTAATTGTGAAAAATGTTTCGTGGTACTGGCTTGGATTTGAACACGTAACCTCCCACTCAACAAGCGAACACTCTGCCACTGCGGCCACGGTATTATTTCTGCTCACACTGGTAAACGAGGATCGGAAAACCGATTTAATTTCTGCGTCTAAAATGAGTGTGTACCGTGTAGGTACGTTTAATTGTAAAGAAAAAAAGCGAAAACGCTTTGCATTTTAAGACAATATCTTATTAAATTTTACTCAAAGGATGATGCTCTTGATTTAATTGAAGTAGACCACCTTTATACGGGCTTGAGAGTCATATATATGCCTTATATGTTGTAGGTACTTGCTTCGAGTTGAGAACTCCTTGTCAATGAGAATATACAACGAATTACATTGTATTTATTCAAGGAGAAGAATACTGTTGATAAATATTCATTAAAACATTCATTATACAATATTTAAGATTATTAAGAATTATTCCATTTTCATATTTCAAAGAAAAAATTGAAAATACTTAGCATTTTATGTTTACGGGACTCATAAAACGAGGATGAGTCGTGGCTATACAAGGTCCTCATAAAGGATGCACCATATTATGCAATATACATACAGCTTACCATTACAAAATGTACTGAAAAGAAGTCTCTAAAGTGATGATGAAAAATTAAGTAAAAGGAACCATTTCTGCAAACATTATCATAATAATTCATTTTGGGAGTCATTTGCCCTAAAAGTATGCAATGTTTTAAAAAAAAAACTATTGACATAAGTTCATCTTAGATTTGCAAAAAAAAACATAAAAAGCAATTGCCAGCAACAAATCAATTATCGATGAAAGAATGTTATTTGCAGATTTGCAAGAGGAGCTGAAAATGTAAGTGACGGAAGGGAATGGAACGTCATCATTGTGCCTAACGTCACTCACATTTTCAGCTCCTCTTGCAAATCTGTAATAATAATTCGCCGATCAGCATGATCGGCAGCATTCCTACCTTTATAGCTGGATGTGGCAAAATTGCGCGGAATACTGCAAAAATATCCCATGAAACCTAAAGTATTGTACATGTGGTTGACTTCAAAACATCAGTTTTGTAAAATGTTCCTTAAGTGCAAACTTGTCCCTGAACAACTGAAGGGCTACCAAACACCCGAATCAGACATAGGGCAATAAAATATAGACAATAAAATAAGCAATGTCTATTTACCTTAAAACTAATAAAAATCATTTTTTGGTAGATTTTTTGAAGTTGATGAGAGACGATGAGTGTTGACTTTAAATTCGTTAGTCTTTTCCAGCGTTTGTTTTAGGTAGTGTGAAAATTCGGTCTACAGTCGAGCTGCCGGGTCACATTTATGGGGCAGACCACACCACATATATGGAAACACAAAGCGAAACAGAAAAACATGTTTTGTTTCTGATAGCTTGATGGATCTTTATGAAAATAAAACACTTTATAAAATATTTCCTTACGTTCGCCAATGGTCCCCGTCTATATACCTCCTTCGAAAATCGTTTGAATATACCCAAGGCTTTGGAAAATAGTTGAGTTGAGTTTCCTGTTATTTATATCTCTATCTCCTTTTTATACTCTAAGTCTAGATGACGCTTACAGTGTCCAGAGTGGACCTGGACCACGGCCTCACCTCTATTCCCCAACTCTGCGAAAGATGGGCTGCTCTCCATGGGTGCTAAAGGGTCCGCCATCTAACGTTTTTTTTTCAACTAGTGCTTATTTCGCGAATGGTAACACTTAGCTCATGTCTGATCTGACAGATAATTAGTTTTATCCTTCCGCTGAACGAATATGGATGTGTATACGCTTGAACAACGCTGGGAAATATTGCGACATTGCTTTGAAGATCATGGTAATGTTGCAGAATTTGTGCGAAAATTGCGTACGGATTTTGGAAGAAGAGAAGCACCGTCAGCTCCGTATGTTCGTTATCTTGTGAAAAAAGTGAAAGAAACTGGCATCCTCATCGATAAACCAAAGCGTGAAAAGCCAAAGACAGTGCGTACACCCGAGAAAATTGCTGCTGTGGCAGAAAGTGTGCGTGAAGCGCCATCAACATCAATTCAACGTCGTTCTCAACAATTGAACATTTCGGAGACATCGTTGAGACGAATTTTGCATAAAGACCTTGGTATGACGCCATACAAAGTCCAATTGGTTCAGGAGTTGAAGCCAACTGACCTTCCAATGCGTTTTCGCTAGAGATGATACGGAGCTTCGACTCCGAATCCGATATGTCGGAACCTCCGGTTTAAATTGCACCTCCGAGTCCGGCTTCGGTTCCGATATAATCACATCGGAGGTTTTTCGACGACGAGGCGACCGATGAACATGAACAACAAAGAATTATCGAGTTGCGTGCGACATCTTACAATACGACTGTCTTTTTATTCTTTCATTTATTTTACATAAGTATGTGCATTGAAGTTGAGAGTGCGTGCGTCAATTTTATATTTTCAAATTTTATATTTTAATAATTTGTGTTTGCGTGCGACACCCGATTCCGACTCCGCGGAGGTCAGTGTGAGGCCTCCGACTCCGATTCCGACTCCGGTAAAACCACCTCCGTAACATCCCTAGTTTTCGCTTCGCTAAGTGGGCCTGCGATCGACTTAGAGAAGATGCCGATTTTGCCAAAAAAAATCATCTTTTCAGATGAAGCTCTACTGCATGCCCAGCCGAGGCAGCCATTTGAATGAAATTATTTTCCATTATTAACCGGAAGGATTGTACTTTCAAATAAAAAAAGAATTTTGAGAAAATATTCAGTAGTTTTTTTTATAGCATTTTCAAAAAAAAAAAAAAAAAAAGTTATTTGGCGGACCCTTTATAATATTAACTAAAGAGCAAACATTTTGATAAAGCCTTTAACTATATAACTATACCTACATCCACGTAACGAGTACATCTGTCCATCATGGTGACGAGTTTTTCGAGTTAGTGATTACTAGGTAACCTGGAGAACTTCGCTGCGCCCGAATCCGCTCCATAATATAGCTTTTAATTATTAAATAATTTTTGTTGTATATCCCAAGTGACAAGGAGTTTTTCGATTCAGTAGACTTTTTAAAAGTGTTCCGCATACAAAAGTTTTGTTTTCGCAACAAAATTAAAATTTATCAAGGTAAAAATCGTTAAAAATCGAACGATCCGTTCTCAAGTTAGGAGTGTATACAGGGGCGTTAGTCTCTTTTATATAATAACAATTTATTGAACAAAAAAAAAAAAACACTCATATCACCTACAAATGGCATTTGTGGAGGCGAGTTATAAGAATCCAAGTCGAATAAGGTATCCCTGTGAAACTCTTTCAATAGTAGGACGGTGATAAAGAAATCTCTCTGAACTCTCTTGGGCAAGACTGGAACATACCACCAAACCTTTGAAAGTGGCTTAAAGCACGTTGTGGTACTCTAATATACCTATCCTTGAAGATTGATAAAATTGTAAGATAATGAAATGAGTTTCGAGTATCTTCTTTGAGTGTTCTTTATTAACTGCTCTTAATACCAACTTATCTACAAAAGGTTTAATAAATATATAACCTTATATGTAAAGAGAGCAATGCAGATGACGTTTCCAAAGCATAGAGCACTATTAAAGCATGTATGGTCAACACCTCTTATACAGTAATTGTACGCAACTCAGAAGCCAGCATCAAAAGTTAGCTATAGTTTGTCGCAGTGTGAATATTTGCTCGAAGGTTAACTTATCTGGCTCAAAACGCTGCTGATATGGGCTTATTAAGGTTGCGATTAGAGGTTAAGGAATCAGCAAAAGCTGTGGGCAATAGGGCATCCCCTCTGTTCAAATGAGTATAGAAGTGCTCTAAGTTATTGCTGGTCAACATAATACCCAACACATATGTGGCGTCCATCACAACGATTTTTGATCTGCAGATCACGAGATTGCCTTAAGGCATTTTTGATGCAGACTGATGTTTCCGACTGTATATAAAAGAGATATACGATGAGAGAGCATTAGAGCAGATGCTGGTAGAAACTGAGCATGGACAAGTAAAATGTCTTATTATCCCCATCATGCTGCAAAAACAGGAAGGGTTAGTGCTGTCCTAACTCGTTGCAATTTACAGAAGCAGTGTCCTACTAAATCATATGCCTCAGTCTAGGAAGGATGTCTGAGTAGTTTTCATTCCGAAAGTCGGCAAAAGAGGTAGCACAAATCCGCGAAAGACTTCCGACCTATAAGCTTAACCTCTGCAAAACTAAGATCCCATACTTGAAGAACACCAGGGATTGAAAGGTCTCCCTTATGTCATTCAAAACATGCATACCTTAACCCTTTGTATCACCGTGTTGCAGAAATGCAACATACTGCAAAAGTATTTGTCAAATTAATAGATATCATTTAAGAGAGTGATTTATGAATTGTCGCATATCTACTATTCTTCTTACCATGAAATCTATACTCATGATTGACAAAAAAGGCTTTTATAGAGGAGAGTTTTCCCTTTTTGTCAGTTTACTCCATTCAGATAACAATCAAGTGAGGAATGCAAGTTTGGAATTTTTTTTATATAATTAAGAATAGTGCTCGTGAAAATCAAATTGATTTACTAATCAAGTGAATATAAATAATACTTGCTTTAGAGATTTTTATCTGAGCAAAATGAAGCCTCTATAACGCAATGTTGCAGACATGTAACCAATCTTTTTTTTTAAATAAAATACAAAATATCAAAATTATTTCGTTTTTATTTATACGACTATTATATATAATACCAAAGAAAGCTGAAAATCGTTATTTTTTTCAATTTGGACACATTGCGATACAAAGGGTTAAGGGCAGGTCGACGGAGACCGCTCTTCATGAAGTAGTGCGTACAGTTGAAATGTCACTCTCCCATCACCAATAAACTATAGCCTGAATTAGACATCTCTAAAACCCTTCGCGCTCCCAACGCAGCCAAAGTCTATCAAGCAGAAGTACTGGGATTTAACGAGGCGTGTAGACGCTCCTTAACATAGGGATACCCAGAAAAAGAACTAGGAATCTTTGTCGACAGTCAGGCAGCGATTAATGCTGTCGGTTCAACTAAGTCAACATCCAAAATTGTTGTGGAGTACAGGGAGACACTGACCAGGGCTTGTTATCTGTTTAAAATCACTCTCGTCTCGGTTTCCGGCTATAGGAACATTGAGGGGAATGAGAAAGCCGATGAATTTGCCAGACGTGGCTCTGCTCTGTGCGTGTCACATGCGGAGGGAGTTTTTCCTCCGCTGGAATACGTGAAGAGAGAAATCCTCCTGCACTTCACCTTAAGGGTGGAGACTAGATAGATGAACCTAACGAACTGCATCATTTCAAGGAAGATCCACCCAGCCTACGATGATACCAGAACAAACAACCTCTTAGCCATAACGCGTGTAGATGTCGCCAGACTAGCGGAAAATATTATGGGTCATTGGCCCTTAGGTACTCACACAGCCAAGCTTTGAAGCTTTGGCAACCACCATAACACCCACATCCCACAACCGTAGCTGCGTCGCCACAATCAAGAGTAAAACAGTGTTTCATCTTCTTTGTGAGTTCTCGGCATTTGCCAAAACCAGACGCACTGCACTAGGTCATCCCTATTATGATGTCCTTTCGGGAATCAATATCAACAAGATCGTCAAATTTCTCAACTCCACAGGCTGGTTTTGAGCTCCATTAACATTCTTCGCCCTCTTTATCTTCAGGTTCCGTTAGTTGTGGTCTCAAAACGGTGCTCAATGCGTTATTTGTGTTTTTCCTACTTCAGGATACGGGGAATACAGCCACTTAAGCCAACCAACAAACCAAAATGTCTTAAATACATCAGTGGATTGGGGATGCGTACCCAACATTAAGACGTTCGTCGTTTGTTCAATATTGGAGAGGTATAAGTAACTATATCGGCAGCACAATTGACTTGTATTCGATGTCCGGATTTATAAGCTCCTTTATATATACAAAAAAAATACGTACATACACTGCGTTTTCTTTTTTAATGTTTCCACACATTGTACGCAACTCAAAACTGTTACAAAAACGCCAGGCCCAAGGACGCTCTTCCGCCATCCATATTATAATTAAACAGAATCCGATATTAATTATCCTTTACGCAACAGTGAGCCCATTCCCAATTACCAATTGTGCAGATAAATTCTTTAATCCCCTCTAATCCGTCATTCAACAGATTCTTTATTCCCATACATACGCGATACCACGATAACAAACAACAAAATGGATAATTAAACAATTAATCAAGCGAATTCGATACTTTCCAGTGCAAATGAGGTTGAATCGGAAGTCAGTAACTCTCTCCACCTGATCTGTTCGTACGCTAATTACTCAAGGAGGTCCAGCATCCCAACCAGATGCATCAACAACTGGCAACGCTCCACATACTGTCAGGAAATTCCAATTACTCCAACAAAACACTTGAACATGTTTTCCTTACTCCAGTAATCCCATGCCGGAGTGCCTTCATTGTCGCTGTCTGAGAGACCCTAATTTTCTTACCGTGCGAGCTTGACACATCCATTGCACTGACGCGACTGAGTGCCTCATCGTCTGGTTCCGAAGATCATCAGAGATCGCTTCTCTGACTGACTGTCGCATCCCAGATGATGTCATGTGGATGTTTTCTCTGTAAACATTGTGGTGGCTGTGGCTGGTCGCTGGTGCCACTTGATGCGAGATGCATACGAAGAAAATTATTAAATAATTTTTTTTTGTAATACCCACATATAGAGGCGTACGACTTAATTGGATGACACCTTGATAGGATGGATGATACGTATCTCTCTCGTTCGTATAGTTGAATCAAATTCCTCTTTTTTTAATCGACTCATTGTATTTTGTGTACTGTAATAACAAGCCAAACGAAAGGTAGCGAGTGGACGAAACTAATAATAACAACAACAATAACACTAACAGCCGCCGTGGAGAGGGCAAATTTATGTCCATAGTCCAGACGAGGTGCGAACGTTTGGATGAGAACAAGGCACAACGAACGAACGCGCATGTGTAACAGAGAGTGAGTTGACGATTTTGTTCCCAAAAAACCCGGCTAAGACTTTAAGTGGCCAAATAATTTCTATTATTGTCAAGATTTTCATTCATCAGATACCGTATCTGAGTCCCTCGCTCCAGTCCGGATTGTCGTTTTAATAATTCGAACAACGATTTCTTGGATCTAAATTAATTTGTTATTTTTGGTTGCTGAATGATCGCTCAATGAGCTCGGAAGTCAGGTGGTGGGTGGATAATTATAAAAAATGCGGTTCATGTTGGGTTCAATTTGCCTGTTTGTTATGTGTGGGTGAGCGGCCTGGTATGGTGGCTGGTGGGAAATGTACAATTCAATAGAGGTGTATTAAGAGGGCTAATTCGAAAAAGTTGTGTTGAGTAAGTAATTATTTGAGCTAATTACGTGGATTGAATATTATGATTATGATAGTGCTGCGCAGATCAGGGCAACACATGGTATTAAGCAACGAACCTCTCTAGGCAGCACGATATTTTATTTTAAATACTTCTCTCACGAGCTTGGGCAATCCATTTTATTTTTATAAGGGCTATATCAGCATTATTTGTAAAAATTATACGCGAGCCTCAAGTAATATCCATCAAATGTAATCCTAAAGCGTTACATTTATAGGCGCCACTGGTAATGATTCCCAGTGCAACAGTGAATGTAGCTATATAGAGCAACTCTGCGGTGCGATTTTACCAGTCAGTCCCGATCCAACTTAAAATCCGAATTGATAGCAATATCAAGCGTACGGTTCACAGTAGATGCCACCCTTAAGGAAATTCGACTTTAAACAAGCGTAGCTGTGTTATTTTAAATCCGATTTTAATGGTGCCATGAAATAAGGCCTATAGAAATAAGGCCAAATCTGAAAATTTGGCATTATTTCACTTTACAATAGTGAAATAAAGCCATATTTTAACATTTGGCCTTATTGCGCTTTGAGCTCATTTGGCCTTATTTCACTTTTTGGAAGTGAAAAATTAAAATTTATTACTTCTTTCATGCAGTTTATAATTTGAATACGTTATCCGTGATTGCTTATGTGTTTGTGTACATATGTGTACTCCATCCCAAAATGTTTAACATCGTTAGTAAAAATCAAATGGAACAAGCAATATGATGAACAATTGTTATTTATAAAATACATAGTGTCCAGTAATGTTTAATAGTCATGTAATTTATGTAAGCAATACTTCCGTGTGCTATTCTGAACAATTTGTTTACAAATTGGGCACAGAATTGGATTTGTGTAAAACAATCTAAACACAGTTTAAAGTGGTTACACGGTTGGAGAAGAATAGAGCGTTTCTACTTAGTACAAAGTGTAATTAAATTGGCACACTAATATTCAAACTCGGTTTTAAGGTATACAAACGCACAATAGAGACTTTTATACCTTGCAGGGAAATAAGTCCCCGGGAACTAAGTGCACTGAGGGACTTAGTTCCCACCAAATGGGAAATTAAACCACTTTCGTGAAGTGGACTTAGTTCCCATGTAAGGTGGGAAATAAGTGACGAAAACTCTGAGTGGATTTATTTCCCTTTTAATGTGAAGTAAATTCTCACTGTCGACTAAGAGCAAAGTAAAATTAAAGAGTAAAGTTGGTACTTTGCAATTTTAATTAACTAAAGAGAAATTAAATTTTAACTGTGGCAGAGTCATTCATATAAAAATTTTCAAAACCGAAATTCGGTTTACAAGACTCTGAAAGTAATTAAAGTAATCTGAAAAGTAATTAAAAATTATTTTCTCAAACAACTCTTTTTGTTTTAGAATTTTCAATTTTTCAATTTATTTTTTCAAACAACTTTTTTATTTTAGCTTTCGGCAAAAGACTAATTCGCGCGAGTTTTTTACTTTTATTTTCTCAAATTTTCGAAAGCTAAATCAAAAAGTTGTTTGAGAAAATAAATTGGCATAGCCTTCGAAAATTTGAGAAAAAAATAGCAACAAATTCGCGCGAACTTTTTGCTATTATTTTTATTTCAGTAAGAATGGCGCGAATTTTTGACATTATTCTTATTTCTTAGTTTTTCTTATTTGTTGATATTATACTTATTTCTTAGTTTTTCTTCATACCTGCATATTTATTTTTGTATGTAGGTAAGTATTTAATATTTCGAAATGTTTCAGTATAAAATTTTAAAATATTTAATACATTACATCTATGCATACTCAAAAATCGAAAAACCTCAATGCAAAATTGAAATAAAAACGTAATTAAACATTCTAAAGAGATTAGTCTTTTATTACACACATGTTTATCATGAGCAAAGTGCACTATCAATAGCTGCTTATAGCCGCAATTTTTATTAACAAAATGGAACAACACTGTAAGTAACATCTAATAAATAAATACATATCACTATAAGTAATAAAATGTTTTAAAGTACTGCTTCGTGTTTCATCTAGCAGCATTTGGCCTTATTTCGCTTTGCAAAGTGAAATATGGCAACATTTTTTCCACATCGCTTTATTTCACTTTCGTTAAGCGAAATCAGACCATATTTGGTCATATTTCACAAATTGATTTGGCCTTATTTCACTTTACCAAAGTGATATACTGGCCTTATTTCACGGCACCGATTTAAATCTAAAAGAAAGTGATGTTAGTATCTAATCTTATAACTCAAGAAAGCCTGGACAGATTTCGATGATTCGCAACAATTCGGACTGGTCTCCGGCCAAACAAGAAAGAAGAAAGAAAGAAAATTCCCGAAAAAAAAAATTTATGAAGAAAACTAATTTTTCCATATATTTTGTATGGAGCAAGTGATGATATCTATATATATAAAAGAAGGCATTGAAATACTTGATTTTTGTACTTTTATTGAATTTTTATTTCCTAATGAACTATTGAACTTAATTAAAATAGTAAATTAAGTTAAGTAAAAAGATATAATTAAATTCATTGACCGTTAGGCGGTACGAAGTTCGCCAGATCATGCTATATAGTATGTTATAAAGGGTGTTTTTTTTTAAAGGTTTAGAACTTTGAAATGGAATACAACAGAGATGATTTTATTTAATTTGACACGAAATATACTTTTTTCGAAAGATAATCTTCTGGCATTATAATTAAAATATTATTTCTGGCATATGATCGCCACGGCTGGCTCGGATGTATTCTAATATGGAGGTAAAATTTTCGATGACTTTTTCCAACATTTATGGCCGTATATCGGCAATAACGCGGTGAATATTGTCCTCCAGGTGGTAAACATCACATATCCCCAAAGGAAACAGTCAAGCGGCGATAAATCGCACGATCTTGGAGGCCAAATAACGGGTCCGCAACGTGAAACAATGCGGTTACCAAACGTTTCCTTCAATAAATCAATTGTGAGCTGTGTGACATATTGCACCGTCTTGTTAAAACCACAGCTCGTGCACATAATAGTTCTTCTGGCTCTATCCTCTATAGCGGTCGGTTAGTGAAGTACGGATACGGACCAATTATTCCATCAACCCATAAAGCACACCAAACAGTCAGTTTTTGTGGTTGTAACGGTACTCAAAATACACTTGAGGCTTGTCATCACTCCAAATACGGCAGTTTTGTTTATTAACGTATCCATTCAACCAAGTGAGCTTAATCGCTAAACAATTTGAACAATTTGGAAGTGTTGTTCAGGCGTCAGTCTATTGATGTTGAAATGCCAAACCAAACTAAAAATAAATCACTCGACAGCTGACAAAATGGCCGCCAGTTTAAATAGTTTTGCCAACTTAAAGTACTATTCCTCTAAAAAAGCACCCTTTACATTTAAATAGGTATTGCTTAAGGATTTTTTTTATTAAAAATTTACTTTTTAGACTTAGGGGTTTCAATTTAGAAATACATGCATTATAAATAATGACTCTCAAAAACTACAGTAGGTAGTTGGCATGGCACCCCAGTTGGCACTCTACGGAACCAAAAATAATGATTAAATAATAGATACCGGTTCATTAAAATCTGTTTATTGCTTCTTTATCTTTATATTTATTTTTTATTAAACACAAGATAAATTATTTAAATATAGTACATTTAAGAATTTAGTTTTTGTGTTCAAAAGCTAAATTTAAAACTTTAAAGGAATATAGCTAAAACGAATTTATTGCAATTTTAATATTTTAATTACAAAAAATTATAATCGATAGTTGAAGCCGTTTAGGAATTTTCAAAAATCTAAAACAAATAACCGTCGTTCATTATAATTGTTGGCACCCTCAAAAGTACAGTTATTGACAGTGCCAAGAGCTGTGTTCCCATATGAACAACTTATTGGCACCCCTGTCAATAATTGAATATATATTGCTATTCTTTGATATTCGCATTCCTTTAATTTAATGTACTAGAAGATTATTTTAATATTATTTATCCTTAAATTAATATTTTTTTTATATACTGGCAAATTTTGAAATAGCCAAAGTCTTTATACATACTAACTTTGAGAATTTCAGAAAAAAATCTATACCTACTAAAGTCCTTATTCAAATTCGCAAAAACTGTACACTATAACAAAGGGTCCATGGATTGGTATATTCTACAGGGGATAGAATCGCTCTGAGGTAAGGCATGCCTGTCGTAGAAGGCGACTAAAATCCAGAGAGTGTAATGCACATTGTGCGGCATACCGGTCAGCGTCTGACTCTAGAGGGGCTGCGGAAATTATCAAAAAATAGTTTTACTGAATTTTCTACAAAAAAGCTGTTATGATATCAATAATGGAATGAAGAAAACTAGAGGAAATAGTACTCCAGGTGGTACTCCTGGTACTACTTTCCTTGACTGGAAAATCCACTCTCTTCGGAGGTCGGCTCTACGGATTCTGAGGAGAGCCATTTATTGTCTTTATGTAACCCTTTTGGAAGAAGTTCAAGTATTGTCAAACTCATCCGTGCGTCTCTAGGAGCTCAAAGGCAACTAAAGAGCTTAGTGCCTACTCTATAGGAGAACGAGACCAAGTGAAATATAAAAGCCTTAAGGATGAAAACGACGAATTTGCAACAAGGCTAACATAATAATGGAAAGGCTATGCGAAAAGCTTCGCAAACAAATTTTTCAACTGAAGGCCGAAAATATGTCTATTAAGAACCCAACTTCAACCCAAGCCCAGAAAGAAGAACTTCGTCACGAAACCGATTGGTTGCTAAGGAAAAGGCCAGAGTAGATATTCTAGACCGGACATAATAGGGGCGCATTGCTATCGTTGTGCTTATGACTATTTGTCTTCTTTATCTGTAAATTTCCTACGTCTCGTGTGAGAATCGGGCCAGTTTATCCTCGGATAGGGGAAGGATGACTGAAACAGTCTTCCCCTCGCCTGTAAACCTCAGATAACTCCTTGAAGGCAGGAGACTGGGGATAACTATTAGACGATATGTCTTTGGATATACGCCGGGTATACGAAACTGTGTGCCCTTTGCTTATAATCCTTTAACGTCTCGTCATAATGGCGTAAACCATATGCGCCATCGGTGATTAGTAGATCGGCGCTTTCGTTGTGTACCTTATTTTGAGCTTTAATAAGGCTGGTCAAGGAGGAAGTGACCGATCGACAGTATGCCTTCGGATGGGCGGGTGGTGACCGTATCGGTTAGACCCTCGCCTCGCCTGTGTCCTCTGGAAACTTATCAGATAGGGCGGATGTAGCAAAAAGCGCAGTAGTAGTGGCGATTGCAGCAATCAGCCTATTACGCATATTGCGGGGTGTTGTAACTTGGTCAAAAAGTGAGTTTGACCGAGTGACGGTTTGTCTCGGATGTACGAAGGGTGACCGAAACAGTTTACCCCTCGATTGTAATCCACAGACATCCACAGACTGCTGGCGCTGAGTATATGTGGAAGATCATTGAAATCATTTGGTCTTTGTAATTTATTTGCTGATACAGCGTATGTCTGTGTAGAAGAAGTATTCTTCTTGCAAGAGGTGGACAGTGACAAAGAAGATTAAGAACGTTTTCTTCCTCCTCCTCATCCATGCAGCTCCTGCAAAAGTCATTGTAGGGTGTACCCAACCAATGAGCGTGCCTACCTATCAAACAATGTCCTAGGTATAGAGAGAAGTTTTGATAGATTGCATAGGAGTGTACGATTCAGTCTTGTTATTTTAGTGAAGGCTGCTTCCTTGTCTGGCTAGTTCATCCGCCTTACAGTTGCGCGGAATGTCGCTGTGACCTGGAACCCATAGCGCAGGGTTACTGAAGATCTTTCCGCAATTTCGTTGACAGATTCCCGGCATTGTTTTACCAACTTTGATCTGGCTGTTGGTGTATTCAGGGCTCTTATAGCTGCCTGACTGTTTTTGAAGGGGGCGATAGGTTAGGATAGGTTGGGTGGGGTTGTGAGATCGTCACAAAAGACCAGGCACCAAAGCGGGCCTATCACCATCCCCAGGGAACCACTACGGTTAAAAACCTAAACCAAATCGCCAAAACAATGAATTTAGCTACAGAATTTGATTATGGTCCCAATATTATTTGAGGAACCAACCTCCTCTAAGTTATTAAAGAAGAACCTGCCTAGGCGCTTCCTTCTACTCCGAGCAATTGCTTGACACTCGCATAGAAGGTGGGAGATGTCTTCCGTAGCTTGAAGGTCCTCACTGTACCTACATGTATCCGTATTAGCTAAGCCTAGTCTCATGGCATGCTTCCTTAGAAGGCAGTGTCCAGAGAGTATTCCTACCGTTAATCTTAACTTTGTTCTTCTGAGATTGATTAATTATTCAGATTTCTTCCGATTTAAAGCGGACGACAGTGCCTTTGAGACCCTGTGCCCCTCTCGTTGTGACCATCTTATCTGCTTTATTGGTAGTTTTCTCAAAGACAACCCTTCTAGCAACGGCCATAGGTGGTCTGATGCCCTCAATCATTGTATTTACTGGGAGTTCCACTTCTTCCTTAGCCAAAACGTCGGCCCTTTCATTGCCCTCAATATCACAATGCCCATAGGTACCCAACATAATCTAACACGGTTCTGCGAGCATAATGCCTTAAGCATTATGCGGCTATTCCTGACTAGTTCAGATTTAGTGGTATGTGACTCTAGCGCTTTAAGCGCAGCCTGACTATCAATGTAGATGGCGATATTATTATTGGATATCGATCTAATCTCAAGTACCTCCGCAGCTTTGAGTATGGGTAGAATCTCTTGCTGGAACACACTGCGTGTGTCCGGAAGTCTTAGGGCCATATGTAGGACCAACTCGTTGGAGTATATACCTGACCCCGTACTCTCACTGGTTTTGGATCCGGCAGTATATACTGAGATCTCATTTCCCCTCGAAACTAAGTTCCTATGCCACTCCTGTCGGTCAGGTTACGACACATCGAACGGTGTGTCAAAATCAAGTGTACCAAGCTTATATCAGCTTTTCCCTTTAAAAAAGTACTGTGTCCTATCCTACTCCCAAGTAGAAATTGATGGTTATAGTGGAGGCGCTGATCCTACATTTCGGAATGTTTCCGTAACAGTAACAGTGTGTATAGGCTCTCAATGTGCGTACTGTTTCCACTGCAGGGTGTAACGCTGACCAAAGTGGGGAATCAGTTTTACCTCTTTAAATTACTATTTCGGGAAACACACATAATGGTATTTCGGCTATGCTTTGTAACCAAAGTGTGACCGAATCTTAGTGAGCTTTCAAATTTGTTTTCATGTGTTTGTATGTTGCTTCACATGAAAAAGAAAATGTGAAATAGAAATACTGCGATAGCAATATAAAACGTGCACACATAACCTATCCTCTTTAATGGGGATGCTAAAATACCTAAACGAGCATATGTCATGAAAATGGTAAAGCAGGTAATATTATGAGAATTTGATAATTATTGCATTTCTTCGTACTAGAATGCTAAATATTCAAACGAAAATCAGTTTCACCACAAATATCAATAAGTTGTAGTGGCAAAAACTCACGCGCTCAAGAAATATTGAGTATTTAAGAAATTAATTTCATTTCGAAGCTAGGTATTTTCATTTTTCCATGGATTATTTTTTTTTTTTTTTGACAATGAATCCCAATTAGAATCAGAAAGCGACCATTTGCCTGCCATTGCCATTTGCATTTCTTTAGGACGGAGCACAGGGTGCATGCACATACATTGAGGAAACTTTTTTTTTTTTTTTGCGTTTATTATTATTAAATCGTAATATTTAAATGATTCATTCTTTTGAATTCTACCTTTTAGAGTATATGAGAACATGCACAAAAGTTTGGGGGGAATAATAAGAAACGGATTTGCAAATTTTAAAATATTTTCGCTTTTAATTTTTGTACTGCTATTCTGGTTTGCTAAGACCGACATAATTAAGTTAACATGTTTACCTACATGTAGGAAATACAATTGAATGTATACAACGTTTGTTGTCCATATATGGGAATATTTTCTTACAAAACCCACCCCTCATACGCATTCACTTGGCTGGTTTAATTTTATTGTACTAAATCGCTGCAGAAGGTTATGATATTTCTACCATTATTTCATTTTATATACGTATAACATGCTATTTATTAAAAAATATTGGTACCATTTGATATAATGTGAATGATAGAAGTTAGAATATTGTTTTTTTTTTTAACTTTTTCAAATCAAATATAATTATTTTATTATCTCGCACTTCATTAATTGTTTCCAATTCAATCTGCTGGAGTTAATGTGTAGTAAAATCGGAAAGCATTCTCATTTTTCTCCTACAATACAATTGAAACGTCGGAAAGCAGCGTAGCGCACAAACTAAAAGTACAATGAAAAGTTTATTCGATGTTGCACTACAACAATACACCTTTTAAAATGAAAAATAATACTTTAGGAGGAAAACTCATGAAAAGATATACGTATTCCAAAATAATGAAGTCTCTAATTTACATATTTCCATTCTTTTTAGATAGATTCATTGTCCATCATAAAACCATTCGCGGTGTTTTTTTTTTTCCATGCCACCCTATATTCCCTTTTACGCTTGATGCGCCATAGTTATAGAATTATCCGTGCACGCCTGGTTGGTAACAATCAGTGGTCACAATTTCGACTGTGCGCAGTCGATTTGCGTAGCTGTTAAGTGGTAACCAGGTGGTAACATTAAATAGTAACCTCACAGTTTTTGTGTGTTTGAAATGTTACAGTAAAGGACATTTGTATCTTTGAGACACGTAATGGTCACAAAAATGTCAAATCGTTACCATCTTATTGGAATGGAGTTAAGCGACACAAAACCGAGTCGAATATACCGTTTGGTGACTATAGTTTAAAATAAATGTGGATAAGAGTCACAAATTTCTACTTGGGGTTTTTAAAAATCCCTGCATTAATGAGCCGTAGCGCCCTATTACCTGCTATTGATTGTAATTGTAAATCCAGTGGTAAAAGATGCATAAACGCTTCCAGTGCAGCCGTTGGTGTGGTACGTAAAGCACCCGTAACGGCAATGCAGGCTGTTCTTTGTACCCTGGTCAGCATATCCCGTACATACTTCTTGTTCGCGGCTTTCCATCAGACAAGAGCCTCATATGTAATTATGGGCCTTACTACCATTATGTACAGCCAACGCAACATTGAAGGCCTCATGCCCCATTTCTTACCTGCTGTCCTCTTACAAATGAAGAGAGCATGTGAGCCTTGCGGACTCTTTCCTGGACGTTAAGTTTCCAATTTAGTTTTCTATCTAATACCGTACCAAGATATTTTGCGCTTCCTGAAAGAGGAAGTTCCACTCCAGCAAGCCTGGGCAGCTTGAAGGGTGGTATCTTGTATTTTGTACTAAATAGCACTAGTTCTGTTTTCTCCGGGTTGACTCTTAGTCCACACCCTTCAGCCCATATTCTAGAGGGCGATAGCCTTACCGTCTATCGCCAACAAGGCAAGTCTGCCTCGCGTATAGCCATTATTTCAGACGTAAGGCAATATTCAACTCAGGTGATTGAGAGAAGACTCCCGCCTCCGTGCTTTCCGCCGTTTTGGATCCATCTGTATAAATTTCAAGTGCATAGTTATTTTCTATTGTGCCATTTTCCCATTCGGAACGTTCTGCGATTATTGCTTTGTATTTTATGTTAAAGTCCTCGAAAGGAATAGTGTAATCCGTTTTGTTTGGGATTATGCTAGGAAGAATACTCATATGGCCCGTCAAAGAGTTGGTCCATTTCTGAGATTCTCAAAGTCTTAAGGCTGCCATAGACGCAACTATTTTCCCGTATAAGTACATCGATAGGAAGAAGGTATAGGATTGTGTCTAAGGCGGCTGAAGCTGTGGGTCTGTGTCCCTGTGATGCATATACTGGCTGATCTTTGTATAGGTACGTTTCAAAGACCTGCAATTGCATTTTTTTTCTCTAGTGCGGGCCACCAATCCCGGATTCCGTACCTGGGCTGAAGGCCCCATCTTGAGCCTAGCGCCTTCCTACAGGTATGGATAGCGACCGCGTCTTTTCTTGTTATTTTCTATTTAGCTTCCAATTGTGTATGTAAACGACAGTTACAAATTTATATTGCACGGACTGGGGCTCCGAAGAATATTTATCGATACTAAGTCATCTCGAAAAGAATCGCCAATTGGGTAGGCAATAGATTTCGTATTTGAGTGTCCGAATTCTTTGTTTTATTTACTTTGCTTTCGCAAATCGTTTCCTGTACAATAAGTTGTTGTAAATCTGACTGAATCATAGCACTGTTATGCTGAATTGCAGATTTTTGCACCCACTTCATATATGTGCTTTTTGAAGTACCACGTTTGGCTTTCTTTACTCCACTTTTACAAAAGAGTTGCAGTATACCTACAAAATATTTAAAAAAAAAGTCTTTAGCTAATCAAAAACTCTGCTCAATTTATTCACCAAATGCACTTGAAAAAATTGCACCAACTATGTGCCCATATCTCTTCGTAATTTAACTTGACAAACTCTCGCTGCGAGTGGGCCGTGGCAGCGTTGGCATAACCTACATAGTTCGCTTGAATGGCTTTCCCTTCTATTTAGGGGTTAAAAAACCAACATCCTGAACTGGCCACTTCAACATTGTTAATGCGTCAAATTGAGATGAATATTTTACGTTTTTTTTTGTTATTGTCCCTTCGTACATGCTCCCGTATTTCTTTATATTTATTAGCCTAGCGCGCAGATTATTCAACATATGGCGGCCGCTTCGTCGAACGAAATTCATCAACTAAAATTGAGTTTGACAGACAAGCGCGCTAATTTCCTTTGTTTTGTGTACTTTGTTCATTAACGCTTTACTCTCCTCACTCAAACACTCCAGTCCAGTCCAACAAAGAACAATATTAGTCCTGACAGGAGTACTGTACATACAAAAAAAAAAAAAAAAACCTCGATAAACCATGATTCAAGATCACTGTACTCGCGTAGGTACATTGTATAATGTATGTCAGTAGTAGTGTTAGTCAACCAAACCAGGCATGCGGTTAGGCACTAATGAAACGACACAAAGCCCACAGAGGCACAGAGCACAGAGGGCTAATCAATAATGATGTTGGCGGTGACGATGATGCTCTCTGTATATGCTCCCTGTTGGTATTTCGTTGCGCAGATGTAATTCGAGAAGGCGCTGGTATTTCACATTCATTGAGAGAATAAACGATTTTTTTTTTTTTTTCACATTTTGGGAGGATTTCAATTGAATTTCGAAAATGCAAGTGACAAGTTAATTAAATCAGGATCCTGTGAAAATTGAAATAAACCCTTTCAGAGCAAACAAAAAAAAAGCACACTCAGAGGAATGCTGAAAACTTATATTTCGGTAAGAATCCGACCTAGAATACTAGGAAATAGTTTGTTCTTTGAAGCATAGGTAGGCATAACTCGATCTTATATGCTAAGGGCATAATTGTTTTGAAATGAGCACACGAATGATGTAAGAAAATTCCAATGGTCCGGAAATCAAACAACAAGGAACAAATAAGTTATACTTATATAATTACTAGCAAACCCATACACGCTTTTTCCAAGTGGTTATTTCCTTTAAAAAATGAGTTTAGTTTAGAGGCGTAAAATGCTTTTAATTCGACAAGCTTCAGAAATGCTGAAACTTAAGAGAGCAGTAGATAAGAAAACTTTGAATAAAGTTCGTTTTTAAAATATCTTTCATTTTATTCTAATGTTTTCTTAGCACCATTTTTGTTATCTCCATCTTTTACATAAATAAAGAGTAGAGACTGGTAGTTTTAAACGATCCGATAATCTTTTTTTATATATTTATAATTCTTTCGGGGTATAACTCGATGATCATGTAACTCGATAAAATCTGGGACGATTTTCATAATTCTTTTTTTGTTTTGTTGGTATTGCTGTATATCAGGTTTTTATTTACTTTTTGTAGCGAAAACAAAACTTGGAGGGGATGAAAGTTTGTATGGGGAAATACACTTTGAAAAAAAAAGAAACTGGATAGAAATCGAGTAGTGACACTTCAAATAAAAAAAAAAAAAAATATTTTAAATTTAAAAGCAATTGTTGTTGCCAATTTTTTTTAATTATTTTCCAAGCAAATTCTTGTTGTCCACAATTTTGAAGTTTTTTTTGTTTTCTAAATATACCTTAAAAGTTTGTTCTAATAAATTATGTTTACAATGTTTCATTAAGTAACTTTTTGAAATTAAGTACATAGGTACTTTGATTATACAAAGATGATATTATGGCTGACGATATTTTGCATCGAATTCGCACTGTGACATCGGATAATGAACTGGAGATGTCAGATGAAATGCGCAACAAAGCTTTGATTTTGATCGAGGATATGTGTCTGCTCATGAGTGGCGATTTGTTGTGCAAATTGGGGATGCCACTGCCAAATCATTCAACGCAAGACGCATTTAATCGAGAATTGGAGCGAGAAATGGACTTCGATCGAAACGCATTGAGTCAAGCTGTTCGAACAAATGTGCCAATGTTGAATCAAAAACAAAAGAAAAGTGTAAGATGAATTATTGATGCAACCAGTCGATAACGAAAATGGCGGAATTTTCTTCCTTGATGCGCCCGGTGGAACTGGAAATGCATTCCTGATTTCACTGATTTTGGCTACAATTCGTTCGAGATCTGAGATCGCTTTGGCCCTAGCCTCTTCTGGGATAGTGGCTACTTTGTTAGAAGGCGGTCAAACAGCATTGAAATTGCCATTGAATCTGCAAGTGGATGCAGAACCTACATGCAACATTTCAAAGAACACTGCGATGGCGAAAATACTGCAGCAATGTAAGATTATCATATGGGACGAATGTCCAATGGCTTACAATACAAACGCGCATTTGAGGCCCTGAATCGTTTACGTAATGATAAGCGACCTTTCGGTGGAGCAATGATGGTATTAAAATAAAGTACATTCACCCCATTATAAAGTGTGTTAAGCTAAATAAAAAAGAAAAAACTATTATTCATAATGTCGACCACTCGCCAACAAGCTCTAAAAGAGAAGAATACATCATCTTCATCTAATTCACCCGTCATCAAGAGCCAAATAAATCCTCTTCCCCCACTCGACAATAAAGCTGATAAAAAAACATCTTTATCTGAGCAGATGCGAGATATGGAATTTAATATGATGGCAAAGATTTCGCTTCTAATCACCGAAACAAAAACCGAAATAAATAACAAAATAAAAGAAGTGATTTCCGCTATTAACGATAAGGTCCAAGAGTGTGTGAAAGAAATTGCAGTACTGCAAGAAGACAACAGGAAAGTAAGAGCGAAATTAGCTGACCTTCAACGTAAAACGCGTCTCTGTGATGTGATTGTTCATGGCATTCCACAAACATCAAGGGAAAATGCTGTTGATCTTGCGAAGAGCATTGCCACTAAACTTCGGCACCAATATTCTCCACACATCGATGCATTCCGCTTAGGAAATCAAACCTCGGGCAGCAATCGGCCGTTATTAATCCGGCTTTCTTCCCACGCTGAGCAAAGAGCACTACTTTCTGCTTTCCGCACAAACAACGGCTTAACACTTTCGCAACTGGACAAAGAGAACGTGCAGATCGACAACACCACCGCCAACAGCAGCAGTTCCAATTCCACCAATAACAACACCAACACCAACATCATCCGCAGCAGTTCCAATTCCAACAATAACAACACCAACACCAACATCATCCGCATATACATGAACGAAAGTCTTACTCCTGAGAATAGCTCTCTTTTAAGTCATGCTCTTCGCCTGCGTAAAGAGGGTCTATTGTCCTCGGTAAGAACTCGTAATGGTTTCGTATATGTTAAAAAAAGTGCAGATGACAAAGAAATAAAAATTTCATCAGCATCCACATTAGCTTAAAAATTTTCAACTATCCGGCAGCATCTTCAAAACACCCATAATACAGAGTGAATTTTATTATGAACAAGTAATTACACAAAAATACTAGTAATTGTTAAAATTTCGAATTCTAATCTGAATTAGCTTTATAACTTGATTATGCTCTTTAATTTACGCAATTGTTCCAACTCTCTCTTTATTTATTCCTTTCCTTTCCTATTTATCTTAGATCTATATATTAATCTATCTTCGTCTTCCTGTTGCTCTTTTATATGTAGTGTTAGTATGTTTGGTAATTATGTTGTGCTACTTTTATTTGTTTTTACTAATTCCAATAATGATGGCTCATAACAGCAGGTATATGTCTGATGGCAATGGTGAAGTTACAGTACGTGCGATGGTTAATATTCTCTCGAATTCGTGTGAGGGGTTTAAAATATGTTATATTAACGCTCGTAGTTTAAATATCTGTAAAGTCGATTACTTACGTCACATTTTTAATGGTTCGGGAGTTGATATTATCTGTGTTACTGAGACCTGGCTAAGGCCTGATTTGGATGACCACCTGTACGACATTCCGGGGTACAAAATTGTTCGGAACGATAGGGTCACGAGTACAATAGGTGGTGGAGTAGCACTTTACTGCAATACTTCCTTGAGTTGCCATATAACTGGGAAATCTGATTGTAGCGGCACTGAGTATCTTTTCGTGGAAGTTACTGATGCTAGAACTAAGTGCCTTATAGGCGTTGTTTACAGTCCTAATCGAAGTTGTTCTCCTGAACCTATGTTCTCTGCACTCCAAGAGTTCTCCCCATATTATGAACACATAATTTTAGGTGGTGACTTCAATGCTGACCTTTTCAAAAGTGATAGTAGATCCAACCAACTCTTAGACTTAGTTGCCACTTCTGCGCTAGTTGTAGTTAATGCATATGCCACCCGCTTTGCACCTAACTGCTCTCCGAGTCTTTTGGACCTTTTATTGGTATCTGATCGGTCGAATGTGTTACTACAGGACCAGCTGTCATTAGATGGTGTCACGGACCATGATCTAATTTTCTGCACTTATAATATTGATTTCTCTCGCTCCTTTGCTCCATCAACTTTCCAATTCAGAGACTTCGCATCAGTGGATAACTACGCCTTACAAATGGATGCGAGTTTGCTCCCTTGGCATAATTGTTATTTTGTCTCAGATGTAAGTGACAAAGTGGACTTATTGCAATCTCTTCTACTAGTTTTGTTCAATAACCATGTTCCCTTAAAAACAGTGGCTGTACGCAATAGAAATTGTCCATGGTTTACGTCTGAGGTTCACGATGCCATTAAACTTCGCAGAAAACTGTATTCGAAGTGGAAGCGTAGTCCAACTAATCTGAATTGGGAAATTTTCTGCCGAGCACGTAATCTCTCAACTTCCTTAACCAAATTAAGTAAGAAAAGATATTTTTTATCTAAGCTGGGAGCTGACCAAAGCACCAAAAAGCTTTGGTGCAACTTACGCTCAATCGGTGTTCGTAAAAAAGATGTTGTAGACGTTATACCTAATCTTAATGATCTTAATAATGCTTTTATTCCCACCTCAATAGATAGTATACCCTCTCTACCCTATCATCTACAATCTTCTGAACCCCAACCAGTTTTTGAGTTCCAAGTTGTATCTGAAGTCGATATCATCAATATCATTCAGTCTCTCAAGTCTGATGCCGTTGGTGTAGATGGAATCCCCATTCGGTTTATCAAAATGATCTTAACGCACTCTCTTAGTGCAATTACTCACATAATTAATTTTTGTATAACTTCTTCGTCTTTTCCGTCTTGTTGGAAGTCAGCTAAAGTCATACCTGTTCCTAAAAAACCTCTGCCTTCTCTGGCTGCAGACTTTCGGCCCATAAGTATTTTACCTTGCTTATCAAAAGTTTTGGAAAAAGTCCTCGCCAAGCAGATCTCGACTCACCTCGATCAAAATAACCTACTTGCCTCGGTCCAGTCTGGTTTTCGAGCCAACCATAGCTGTTCTACGGCAATGGTAAAAATTCTCGACGATATAAGGATCAACTATGACTTGGACTTCATCACAGTGCTCTGCCTCCTCGACTTTTCCAAAGCGTTCGATACAGTCAATCACTTCATCCTTTGTGAGAAATTGAGAAGGTTTTTTGGGTTTAATGAAAGTTCGGTGCGTCTCATCAGTGATTACTTAAATAATCGCAGTCAAAGGGTTGTGGTTGGTGATAAATCTTCCGATGTGAGGAATGTCCCTGCAGGAGTGCCTCAGGGCTCAATATTGGGTCCTATTTTATTCTGCATCTTTATTAATGACCTCCCTAAAGTGTGCTTAAATGCTTGCCTCCACTTCTATGCGGATGATGCTCAATTATATTTATCCAGGCCAATCGGCCTTGTTGAGGATCTTGCTTGTAGGTTTAACGAGGATCTATCCGCAATTTATCAATGGTCGGTGCGTAATGGCCTGACGCTTAACCCAGCAAAATCTCAACTGATCCTTATTTCCAAAAAACTTTACAATACCGAACTTGTACCACCAATTTACCTCAATGATACACATTTGCAGTTCGTGGAGACTGTAACCAACCTGGGTTTTAAGATTAACCGCTCTCTTTCCCCAGTAAGCCACATTAACTACACTGTGGGACGTATTTACGGTGGGCTACGCAAACTTTGGTTATTCTCTAGTTTTACTCCTGTAAATACGAGACTGAGACTTGTTAAAACCCTACTCGTTCCCTACATCGATTATGCGTCAGCCGTGTACTGCAAACTTGACTCCCTATCTCAGCACAAATTAACTGTTGCATTCAACGATATGGTTAGGTATGTGTATGGGCTTCGTCGATACGACCATGTATCCAATTACCACAAAAATATCCTCGGTTGCACGCTTCAGCAATTCTTAATTGTTAGGTGCTGTGTCTTCTTGCACAAAATCATACAGATCAGATCACCACCATACCTGTTCGAAAAACTTAGATTTGCTCGGTCGGCTAGAACATTCATACTAATAACTCCCTCATCGAACTCTCTGAACTCCGCACGTCATTTCTTCGTTTTTGCCACCAGACTCTGGAACTCTCTACCTACATCAATAAAACAAATAATTGGAGCCACTAAATTTAAACATGCTACTTTACAACATTTCTCATAAAATTGCAACTATTACTTAATTACTCTTTCTTCCTTCTGCTATCCTCTTTTTCACATTCTTTTCTCCCCTCCTATCCCCTCCAAGAATATTGTATTTATTAAAAATTTATGTTAATAGTTTATCGTAGGTAGCTTATTAAATTTATTTTTGTAAATTATCCAGTTTTTAAGTACTATAAAAGACTAAGTCTTATTTGTACACCTGAATAAATAATAATTGAATTGAAATTGAAATTGAATTGAATGATCTTGCTATCAGGCGATTTTCGTCAAACGCTGACTGTCATTTCGAGATCAACTCCGGCAGATGAATTGAATGCTTGCCTAAAGGCGTCTGCTCGCTGCAACAAACATGCGAGTTTCTTTACAAAATGACCAGTCCGCTGCAGAGTTCTCCAGGTAATTGTTGGCGATGGGCAATGGTGTGATTCCAGCAAACTTAATCACCGGCCTGATTGAGTTTCCACAACATTTTTGCAACTTTACAACGACACCGGAAGAACTAATTATGAATGTTGTTCCGAATATCGCTCAGAATTGTGCTGACCATGATTGGCTGAGTGTAAGAGAAGAAGAGTGATTTTGGCTGCGAAAAACAAGAACGTCAATCATTTGAAAGTCGTCATTCAAAACCAAATCGCTGGTGAGTTGCATTCATACAAATCAGTCGACTCCGTGATGGATGAAAACGAAGCCACCAACTATCCCACTTTGTTGCGCAACCTAAATGAACCAAAACTTTGTAATGTTACGCGTTTGATTGTGAAGAATTTAATATCAAATATTAATTCAAAGGTGGAGATGTTCTTATTCCGCAGATTCCACTTATTCAGAACGATTCGCAGTTCGTGTTTAAGCGTCTTCAATTTCCCGTACTTCTCGCTTTTGCTATGAAATTTATTAATAAGTCGCAAGGACAATCGCTGGATGTGTGTGGCATAAATCTTGAATTTCAAGTGTCGGCAAAGCTCTCGCTTTGTATGTGTATGCACCCGATAATAGAAATAGAACAAAAAATGTTTTATACCATACAGCACTTCAGTGAAAAAGCGGTAAGTTGGCCGACAAGTAATTGATTTCATTTACCTATTTATTTAATTTTAATATAACTTTTGAATAAACAGTTTGAATTGACCGAATTACATGACATCGGAATTTACCTACATACATTAATGAATTTGGGCGGTACGAAATTCGCCGGGTCAGCTAGTTAATAATAATTTAAGTATGTTCATTTAAGTACATACGATTTAAAAATAAATCAATTAGAATGTTATGTATATTTTTTCTGTTGAAATAATTTCTCGTAAGATTTGGAAGCATGCCCCTCCGGAAACAAAACCCTGGCTATGGCACTGCCTATTCCACGGTGTGTATAATTCTTGCGAAAATTCTACATCAGTGAGTAAAGGAATGCCAAGCTTGTCTACAGGCGTTCTAAGTAGCTAGTGACTCGAACTAACTGCCGTTATTCTACATATGCGGCTTTCGTATAGAAGATCTTGCTTCTTAATGTGGTACCTACTTATAACTTCTAGCTTCGATGTCATGTATGGGTAATTTTACCCTTTTTTTCAATTCTAAGGCGAAAACTTTCAACGCTGTTAATGTAGGAATAATTCTATATCCTTCGATGTCCTTAGATAGCATCAGCGCGTCCGCACGCACAAAATCATTTTTAAGCTTTATCCCAGCTGAATGTTTAAAATTCACCAAGGTTATGATATTGCTTCGCTCATTCGTGGGAGCTGAAGCTGGACTCAATCAATGTTTTCGATGCGAACTCTTATCGCATGAGTTACAGAACATGGGCCCTGCTCTCAGTGAAATGCCCGTCAATATGCAGTGCCAATAATGATATAAACAACCTAGGAGTCATTGAGACTTTTAGGTCGAGAAAAGCTCTTTCCGCAGTTCATAAATCGTCAGGTCAGTCTATAGGTAGAGTGTCGTTTGAATAATACAGGCTTTAGGCGTTTAGTAATAACACACCAGATGAGCCTATACAACTTAGTTCGTCAAAGAGTGAGACTTTTCACTAACTAACCTAACTGACAGCAATGAGCCTACGATGGCTGTACCTTGTTAAGTCCTACTAAGGGTAAGGTTAATCATTCCTCTGGCTCACACAACATGATATATTAACTGAGTCGTTTCTGTAGCCTTTTATAAATGAGTTTTTTCGAATATTAATGTGTTCTAGTAGCTGAAGACGTAATGAAGGGTTAAAACGTATATTTGAGTAAGAAATTGTGCCTGTTAACAGTTAGGCCCTTTTTATATGGGCATTATAATTCTTGCTTCCCCAAGCAGCCACGAAGTTAGAAGTAGGTACCTGCACCAAAGCATATAGGTGAACTATTTAATAGAGAAATCGTAGCTCTACAGCTTTCTGAATGCTTTACATGGATTTACTAGCACGTTCGCCCCATTTAGTGATGTCAGGAGGACTACTGATGAATTTGTTTCGCTTTCTTCAGGTAGGCAGTTTTAAGACCTGGAAGACCAGTAGGTAAGAGCAGGTATATTTACAAATTATGATGCTGAATTGTTTGCTTCATATTATTACGAGTTATCTACACTCATGAACGCGGGGTTGGGAGTCGGAACATAGTTTGCCCAATGCTTTTTGACAGCGCTTGACATTTGGCAGAGTGACAGGTTTGGCAAGCAGAGAACAACGTGGAAAATTACCTTAATTCTAATAAAAGAAAACCATCACCCACAAATTCAAAACATTAGTGTCAGAAGAGGGATTAGGAAATAAAAAGGAGCAATACGATGGAAGACTTCAAAGAAAAATTGGATTTAATTCTAGCCACGATGACCTTGCTTAACGAGACTGTCGAAAAACAGTCCCTGGAACTCGAATCATTACGCAATATACAGAAGCAGACATCAGAAGAAGAACGGACGATGGGTGCCGCAACTTTCGCGGAGAAAGTCATGGAAGCCTCAATACCTCAAGGTACAGTGGGAAGTGAAGATGTTCTAAAGACTCCTCCCAGAGCAGTCTGTGGCTCAACAGCGCATAAGAACGGCGAAGTATTGGAAAACGTCTCCCCAATCGCCACCAGTAAAGATGTAAAGACTTCGCCAGCCCTAATCGAGAACTCAATTAAGTTGAAACCTCAGCAATTGGATGGATTGAGTACGAGTTGGGAGAGTTATCGAATCCAGTTCGACATCATAGCGTCAACCAATGGTTGGACCAACCAACAAAAATTATCGGTGAGTGGTATACAACTATTGGATTAAAGCAACTTCACAGGAGTATAGTTGTAATGGTGGTAGACTTTCATCTCTCAGGTAATGGCCATGGTATCCTTGGAACTGATTTTCTGGTTCCTTTGAATTGTGTGATCGATTTCGAGACTAACATTATTTTTGCAGGAAGAAGTGAAATACCACTCATTCCCGAAAAAGGTACTGCTACAACAGCTCTTGGCAAAATACTGGATCCACAAATAAGTCTGTCAACCATAAATGACGTAACTGTGCCTTCCCAACAAGAGCAATTTGTCCACGCCACAACTAAGTTACCGATATCAGGGGAAGTTTTGATTACACCAGCCATTAACGGTTTACCGAAAGGAATCTTGGTAGCAAAATCGATAAGCAATCTTAAAGCAGAAAAAAACACTGGTTCGGGTAGTCAACATCGCCGACTTTCCAACAAATGTTCCCAGTAATACGAAATTGACCTGTTTTGAAGATTTCTCCGAGTACACGATCACGTCAAACGAGCCCCAGGTTGCTGCCGTCGATTTACCTGCCCATTTACAAGATCTTTTTAACTCATCTTCCGAAAATCTGAATGAACGAGAAAAAAAAGCACGGAAGTACACTTTGAAAGAGTTAACGAATGTGTTTTCACGAATTGACGTAGGTAACGCCAGAACAGTTAAACAACCTCCACGTCGACTACCATTGGAAAGGCAAAATTAATATCGACGAATTATTGATGAAATGTTGATGTCGGATATTATAGAACCATCTCAGAGTCCCTGCGCCTCACCAATAGTGATGTTACAAAAAAAGGATGGGAGCACCAGATTTTGTGTGGACTACCGTCGACTCAACGCGGTTACGATTAAAATTTTTTTCCCGTTACCACGAATTGACGACACAATCGACGCTGCTGCTGGTTCCACTTGGTTCAGTAGGTACATTGGACTGTCAGTCTGGTTATTGGCAAGTCGAAATGGAGCCCAGGGATAAAAATAAGACTGCTTTCGTCACTAGCGACGGTCTATGGAATTTCAAAGTAATGAGTTTTGGACTTACGAATGCACCTGCCACTTTTGAATGGCTGATGGCGAGACTTCTTAATCGAATACCACTTAACGTTTGTTTGGTATATCTCGACGATGTTCTCGTGCACGCTAAAAGCGTTGATGAGATGTTGCGTAACGGTCAACACCAAAAATTTTCAAGGAGCTAAGAAGTATTGTCGGCCTTTGCACTTACTACAGGCGGTTCGTACCGAATTTCTCACAAAACGCGCGCCCTCTCCACCGCTTAACCGAAAAAGAAGTACATTTCCAATGGACCAACAAAGCTGGCTGGGAAGTAGTAATCGCGTATTTTAGCAAGACCTTGAATAAAGCAGAGCGAAACTATACTGCACCACCAGAAAGGAGTTGCTGGCCTTAATAAAATCCATTGAACACTTTCACACATACCTGTTCGGAGGAAGTTCCTGGTTCGAACAGACCACGTGGCTTTGAAATGGCTACTTAATTTCAGGAGCCCAGAAGGACTACTTGCTCGCTGGATAGAACGCCTACAGCAGTACTACGATTAAAATGTTCAACATCGTGCCGCACGCCTTCAGTCAAATGCAGATGCTCTCTTAAGACGACCGTGTTGTGAGACTGGATGCCGTTACTGCGACGGAAAAGATGTCAAATACCGAACAGAGCAGGTAAATTCTATAACACCTATTAACTGCGACTTTAGTGTTACAGATTTAATTGAGAATCACAAAGCAGACGAAGTTCTACGAGATGTTAAATCATGGGTACTTGCGGGCAAGCGGCCAGAGACCAGAGCGGTCCATTGTTTCAGCCGGTACGAACGAGATCAAAGCGTATTGGGCGCAGTTTGCCGCTTTTGGCTTAGTAAGTGATATGCTCTGCAAGCGATGGATTTCACTTAATTCACGACAGAGAGAGCAATGGTTAGCAATAATATCTACCTGCGTCGATGAAAGCAAATGAAAAATGTGCTGAAAATCGTCCACGATTGTGTGTTCGGTTGTCTCTTCGGTATAAAGAAGACGGTTGATAAGCTGAGACGACACTGTTACTGCATTGGTGCTCGGAGAGATGTCATTGATTACTGCAAAGAATGCGACATTTGTGCAGCCAGAAAGGGTCCGAAACACAAAACTAAAGGTCAGTTAAAACTGTATTTGTCTGGTGAACATTTTCAGCGTGTGGCGATCGACATTCTGAGTCCCTAGCCAGCAACTCGCAACGGTAACAAATATGTTTTAGTCTTCACGGGCTACTTCACAAAATGGGCTGAAGTACTTCCTATTCCTGATCAAACAGCAGATACAGTTGCGAGTTGGAGTATCACGAGAACTTCACTCCGACCAAGGGCGCAACTTTGAGTCTCATGTTTTTAAGAGTGTAATGCATTTACTACGCATTCACAAGACATAAGTTTGTCGATGAACGTCAATCAAATTGGGACGATCTACTACCATTATTCGCCATGGCATACAGAGCAGAAGATACCACCACCATTCAGGCCTATGCCAAGGAATTGCAAGAAAAACTCAACTAAATATATGAGAACAGTGGCGTAGCGTGGGTTGGAGCCGCCCGGGGCAGACCCAATTTATGCCGCCCCCATAATTTTTTCACACACTAAAAAAAAACCTTTGTAAACTTGACTAAATTTCTGGAATCGAATAGCGGTACTTTTGAAATTTCGAAATATCTCGAAAACAAAAATTCATTTCTAAGGTAATATGGTCATTTCTCCTGAATAGCAGATAATTTTTAATTATTTCTGAAAAATGACTTGTAAGCGAAAGCCGATCTATGTTAATATATTTTTAAAACTCCACACTTCCATTAGAAATGCAATAGCAGCAAGGCAAAACTTATGTTTTGCAAATATTGCCCACTTCTTTCAACCATTTTGAATATGCATCTTAAAATAATTCCAACCACTTGGAGCGTTACACAATCAGAAAATGCCGTTTCATTTACACACCCACACACGTCCATCGGGATATTCAGTTTATAACTTCCAATGCAAATTCAAAAACAAATCTCTGAATTCTTACATATGATCGTACATATATGTAACGATATCGATCTATCACGACCACTACTTGCAATCAAAAAACAGATAAAGAAACAGAAACTTCTACTACGCCTGTCCTCGTACTCAAACATATTGTAAACTGTAAGAGCTTATAAAATAGTATAGTAGACGCATATAGCTCTCTAACCAGAACTTGCCAAAATTATATTATTAAATATATATATAATTTATATATTTAAACAAATTAACTGCTCCAAATTGCCGCCCCCAGCAAAGTGCCGCCCAGGGCCTGGAAGCCTAGCCAGTCGATGATATGTCAAAGCAATTGAAGGATCTTAAGTTTATTAGTAAAACCCACTGGCGCAACAGGTCCGGAGGCACCCAAGGCCTAGATTCTCACAACCATTCGTTTTGTGTGGGTTTTTCATTTTTGGTACCACAACGAATGGAAGGGATCTACAATTTTAAGCCGACTCCAAACGGCTAATTGAGAAGCTCTTTCAGGACAATTATACTCTCGGGTGTATGTCAGACATTCGCAAGAGTTTGCGCAGTGGAAAAAGCCCTAAGTTGGAATTTTTTCGGGATTCGAACCTGGACCCCTCGCTTAGTAGTCCAACACACTAACCACTAAGCCACTGCGCCATGAAAAGTTAGTAACATTTGTAATCGAAGACTTCTACCAACGCAGAACATACCAGCTCATTTTCAAGCTACTTTATACCTATCATCCCTAGAACAAAGCTACTTTATATAGTTACTAGCTGACCCGGCAAACTCCGTTCCGCCCAAATTCATAAATGTAATGAGAATAATATTTCCAAGCATTCACAGCGCATGCTACTTTATGTAATTCCGTCAATTCAAATTCTTTATTAAAAAGTTATATTAAATACAATAGAAATAACTGAAGTATAGCAATATCGATGTATTTCAATTAAACCGCAATGATTGACGTGCCGGCCAACCTTCCGCTTTTGTACTAAAGTGGTTTGCCCACAGGTTAGCGCGCCACATACAATTGGACCATGTGAAAAACATGGGAATTCAATATTGATGCTACAAATATCCAGCGATTATCCTTGCGACTTATTATTTATCATAGACGCTTAAATGCCAAATCGTTCTGAGTAAGCGGAGTCCGCGATATGACAATGTTTGCCTTTTAAACTCAAAATCATTCTTGCATGACTTTTGATTTGAGATTCTTCGCAATCATATCAAACGCGATCCGTTACAAAGTTTCGGTGCATTAAGGTTGCTCAACAAAATGTTAATTGAGCCGACTTTTAATTTGAAATTGTAAAGCGGTAAGTCCGGAACATCCGAATTAAAAAATTAAAATTTTTAAATAATTTTTCTTGTATTGGAAGTGACACTACCCGTTTCCTATCCATTATAATTATTTTTTTTTTTTTTTTTTTTTTTTCAAAGTGCGGTTCTATTATCAGGTTTAAACAACAAATCTGCGATCTTCTACGTTCATTTTCTCTATCGCCGTTTTAAACAATGTAATGAAAGCGTTGATTGCATTTATAATGGCTGCAATTGTCGAATGACGCTTTTTGTCACTCCTGTTTGCCCTCTGTACAGGCTATCGACTTACTCATCTCCCGACAAAATTATGTACACCTGCGAATATTGCTGTACGGCCTCATTTACTGGCAAGAAGGCACCCATCCGATGGTAAATTTGGCCTTGAATCTGTTAATCCGAATTTTGCATAGAATCCCGTGCCACTGTTAGAAAATGTGTGTTTGCATGATGTATGAGAGAAAATATTGCCCTGCCAGTCGGCATGAAACCAGTTTTTTTAATGATTTTTGTTCCCAATGAAGTCATAAGAAAACAGTTATTGTACTGTCAAATGTTCTTTAGAAAATTCTCCGATTCAAATGGCTCCGCAGCTGCTAGTTTCACTTTGCCACTCGCACATCAGTTTTTTAGCGCGTTTTAATGGTGGCACACAATTAAAGTCATCGCTCCAATATCGAAAATTACGACATGGTTTTCTATTCGTTCTACTGAAATGCCAGTCATTCGAATGTCAGCAACGACGCGCATCTTGCCACTCCGATTTGAACTTGCTCCCATCCCAGCAATAGTAGGATTTGACACAGTTCTCATTACTTGCACTCTGAATTTTCTTGACCGTTGATCTATTCTTATGCCATGCGATGTCCCACTTTTCGCTTTCTTCTGTAGTTTGGCTTCGTTAGGTATATTTGTAGTTGACTTGCTTGCCTTGTTCGTCGGCCAATAATTGTTGGCATTTTTGAAAAATCACTGAAATTTGCTTTTCAATATAACTATTTTGTCCGCGTTTAAGCTTTTTACATTTAATTTTCACCTTATCAACTGTATAAAAGAAATAAAATTGTTGGAGCGATGCACAAAATCAAAAACAAACCATCACTGTTGACCAACGTATAATACATTAAATTTATCTCGATTTTATCAATCTACTTTTTGGAAAAAAAAAAAAAAATCGCACATAGTAGGTACAAAAAAATCTAAAAAGGAAAAATAAAAAAAATAAAGTAGCCTATCGCAATACTCTATACCGTAACCGTAGCTTTCTATTAGTAAAATAATTTTTTAAATCGGTTCGGTAGTTCCGGAGATTACCTCCCACAAACAAACATTTCCTCTTTATATAATAGTGTGATGTGACAAGTCAACTTTGCTAACCACATTCAAGCCTATACACACACGCTTCCGTTCATATTTCCGCACCCGAAATTGGCCACTGGAAGAATTAAATCAACAAATTTTCAAGATGCGGTACTGCTGTGCACAGCTCCAGATGATGGCCACTAAGCCTCCCAATTACCAAAGTGAACTGTTCCTTAATGTCTCATTTAAATAAGACCACCAATGGAGAAAAGAAAGTCGCCTTCTCGTCTATACGAGTACAGTATCTTTGTATTTGGGCTAAGGTATCGCGCATATTGTATCTTCAATATCGGAACGGCTGTATATTGTAGAGATACTCCAGCGAATGAATAATTCGCTCCTTGAAATAGTCTCAAGTGCAAAATAATATTTTATTTTTTTATTTTTATTCTTCAATTGTTTTGTTGGCTTTTTTTAGCAGAATGTTCGAGTATATTTGAAGCTTTCTTACTGCAGAGTTTGTTTGTGTTTATGGTGATTAGATCGTGCTAATCGATGGGACGTGCGGAGGAAAATGAAGATGTTGGTTTGATTGTTTTGGGTGCAAGTTATTGGGTGCTATGTGTGTTGTTAATACGGCATCCGCATCCGTTAACGGTGAAATTTGAAGTGCGTACCTACTTTTGAAATTAGCAGCTTGGGGTGGTGGGGATTTTTTTGGTGAAGTCTTAGATTTATTTATTCCTTCGGATTGATTAAACGAATCAATAAAGTCAAGTGGCGGCTATGTTACGCTTTCGGGGAATCATTTTTTTTTTTTCGTCGTTTGTTTTATTTTCGTTGGTAGCTGAGCACTCGTACCGAGATAATGGGCCTTAGCAATAAACATTTTTAGGTTCGACTCTAAATCTTAATAGTTCACGGTGGCTATATTTTTCATACAAATTTTGCAATTGTGAGCTTCCGTATATTTAAAGTCGAAACTAAAAACCTTTATTTCTAAGGCCCAATGCCTTTTAAGGGCCTTGATTTGAATTTGATTTGAAATTTTCTCTTCTGGAGAAATACAGTAGAGTTTGCAACTTGTGCTTGTAGTATATTTGGTCGAGTATCAATGGAATCAGAGGTAATTGGATGTTGAGAAGTAGCTTGATATTTTGGCGGGTTTTTCTATAATATATAACAGGTACCTGCGACAGAAGAAAGTAGCTTCAAAGAACACATCATGCTGAATTTTATTAAACGAATGGAATCAATAACTTGATCGCAAGAACAAGAAGTATACTAGGGCTTTAAGATAGATTGATATAATTACTACAATCAGTGGAAAAAGAGTTTTTTTTTTAACTATTTGAACTACTTTTTAACTATTTTAATAGTAAAAATCGGGAACACTATTTTAAATAGTTAAAAAATAGATTTTTATAACTGTTTTTATTTTAAATTAATAATTTTCGTAAAATAAACTACTTAATGGCTGATTTGTCTAAATAAAAAAGTTATTTTTAACTAGTATATTGTCAGTTGATTTTTTTTTTTTCAAAACTAACTATTCAATAGTCAATGTTATTAAATCCCAAGTATTGTCGTATTTTGGTTTATCTTTTTTCAAAAAGCGATAGAAATGGAAAATTTTTGGGCGATATATAGTTTTACAAATTTTTGTGTTAATTTTGTTCGTTTCACAAAATCAAACGAAAATAAATATTTTCGGTACTTTTAAAACTTAGCAGCACAGTGAAGTGACACGTGCAGTCGTTCAACTTGCTCGCACACCAATTTAATTTGCAGGCCTTCTGTTTTGACACAAACCACAAAAGGCGATTGCAGAAAATATAAATATAAACTCTAAAAGCAGACAAAATGATGGCAGCCCTGTGCGTGTTGCATACAATTTAAGTTTGGCAGCTTTTGTGTTTCTTTTGTGTAAATCTAAATCAAGTGAAGTGTGTTTGTGTGTTCACGGATAGTGTTATCGAGTAGGTACGTACATAATATTTGAGTATTCCATATTTGTTTTGGAGTCTACGCCGTAATAACAATTAACTTGCAAATTAACTTTTTATTAGGCGTTCGTTTTTACCATGCGCACTCCATTCGAGTTGATGTTTGCACTCATTGGTATAGGTAGTCAGCATCTCTGCTATGGGCGTATGGGCTGCCAGATTTGGCGCTTTGTCGTATTTTCGGCTATCTTTTTTTAAAAAGCGATAGAAATAAAAAAATTAGCGCCCAACACAATTTTGGACGACATATCGTTTTACAAATATTTGTGTTAATTTTGTTCGTTTAATCACAATTCACAAAACCAAAAATCTTAATCTTAATATATAAAAACGTTCGTGCGTATGTATGACCGACCATAACGGCTGAACCACTGAAGCTATCCCCCTTATATTCACACCATATGTTTGTGTGGTGCTCCGGATGGTTTATGATTATTTTAGACCCTATAGGGGGCGCTGGGGTCGCTTTTTTGAAAATTCTTATTTATGGACCGATTTGGCTCAAATTTACACCATATAACACTTAAAAAAATAGAAAGCTTTTGCCAAAATTTGGACCCGATAGGTGGCGCTGGGAGATATTAACGACAAGTTAGATTTGCCTGCATATCAATTTTGTATCAACAACATTAAATGTAATTGTAATAATATAGTTGGCGTTGGTTGTCTAACTTTTTTGAATTTGACATTTCAGTAATTCATATTTCATTAAGCTGTTGTTGTTCGACGAAAACTCCAAATTAGTTTTTAATCAATTTTAAATAGGTAAATAACATTTCCATTCGATTTCCGGCAAAAATAACATAACCAAGGAAAATGCTCATAACCACTGAGCCAATTTTCATAGTTCTTCTTTTGTTTTGTTCGTATTGTTGTATTTCAGGTTTAGGCAGTCTTTAAAAATAGCACTATTTTGGACCCGATAGGTGGCGCTGTCGTCGATCTCCGAAACCGCTCAATCGATTTCAATGAAATTTTGTGGATGTGTATGGTTGGTTCCAGCTTGAAAGATAGGATACTTTTCGACCCGATAGGTGGCGCTGTTGTCGATTTCCGAAACAGTTTTATTGCGACGATTGAAATTTTTGGGATGGGTACGGTTGCTTCAAGTTTGACAGAGAGGATAATTACCCTATTGTTGATACCTTACAAAAATAGGCGGGATAGGAAAACGTGCTGCGGCACTTCTCGTTCAAAAATAAAACCAAACGCTATGTCTAAAGTTGTACCTATAATTAAAAATTTTAATGGACATTGTCCAAATAAAGCACTTTTCAAAATCTGAGCAGGACTTAATACGAAAGGTACGAGCAAATCCGGGTGGGTACAACTACATGTAAAAGAGGCTGACGTCCGGATATGCACTCATAACTCGGGAACGGATTGGCCGATTTTTGTGATTTTTTGTTTAAATTCGCAAGTGCCCAAGGAAAGACATAGGTACTATGCTACTCTTTGTCGTGAAAACAAAACTTTATGGGGATTAATTGCATTTTTGAATTCTTTGGATGTTCCGGGCAGTTATAATTTTGCTGCCCAACGTCACTGAAACTTTGTAACGGAACGCGTTTGATTTGATGGTGGAAGATCAAATCAAATGTCATCCAAGCGACGATTAAGAGGGGAAAATTTAAAGGCAAACATTCTCATTGCTTGATTTGATGGTGGAAGATCAAATCAAATGTCATCCAAACGACGATTTCGAGGGGAAAATTTAAAGGCAAACATTCTCATTGCTCGGATTCCCCTTATTCAGAACGATTTGCCATTCGTATTTAAGCGTTTTGAATTTTCCGTGCATCTCCCTTTCAATCTCAGAGATGGTAACACCTACCACAAAATTGTTCATATGAGGGAACTCGAGAACGGAGTCTACGGCTAAGGAAGGTTCATACAACAAAAAAAAAAAAAATGGAAAATTTGAGAATTGTAGAAATGTATTTTCCATACATTTTGTACGGGGAGTGTTATTTTTTTAAAACAATTTTGATTTGATCGTAGTATATACAGTGAGATCGCATTTATCAAAAGATATTTTGGATCAAAAAAATTAATTTCTAGTGGAATAGTGAATGTTCCAAATTCAAATTATTTTAGTCAAAAAGTCAATATTTGGCGGGACGAAGTTCGCCGGGCATCCGTAAGAACGCCCATCTCTCGAGAACGGATCGGCCGATTTGAGCTTCTTTTTGCTTTGTTGTGTCTGTGTACGCCTAAAAAAGGTTTATACGACCAAAAAATTGGAAAATTTTAAAAAGAAATTGAGAAATTTTTAAAAATTAATTTTCCATATATTTTGTACTGGGATTTTTTATTATTATTATTATTTTTTTTTTTTAATCGTAATATACAGTGAGATCGTTTATCAAAAATTCTGAATGAATTCAATTATTTAGTAGAATCTCTAGGCGCGACTTAGGAGTAAAATAGACTCGACCCAGACGGAAATTCCGTCGACGGCGGGAATTGGCCTGTCGCCATGGCCATCACTCTACGTCGCCGCCCTCGACTCCCAAACCACTCTACCGATTTCAATGAAATTTTGTGGGTGTGTAGTGTATGGTAGCTTGCATTTTGAAAGATATGATAGTTTGGTTCCCCATAGGTGGTGCTGTTGTCGATTTTCTAAACCACTCACCTGATTTCAATGAAATTTTGTGGGTGTATATGGTTGCTTGCAACTTAAAAGACAAGTTAGTTTTGGAAGCGATAGGTGCCTGTTGGTCTATCTTTTAAGCCACTTAACCGATTGTTATAAAGATTTGGTTTTTAAATTAAATTTCTTGTTACAATTCAACTATATCACAATACAATTTAACATCCCCATTTAGCGAGAGAAGTTTCACAACTGGTGTGTAGTCACAAGCACACTCTGTTTTTTGTCTATCACGGGCGAAGCCGGGCGGGAACAGCTAGTTTGTTATATATTAATAGAGAAAAAAAATCTTTCTCAATAGAAGTGACTTGAAAGGGGGAAATCAAAATTGAACAGTCAAGAGGTGTCAAATACTGCATCCAAGAAAAGGCGGGGCCATAACTACTGTATCTGTTATGCTATCCTCCAGATGATATTTATTTGAATTTCTTTTCATCCGCCTTCAACTAAGTTCATATCCCTGTACCAATACATAATTCAGATGCATTAGGTAATATAGATGAAGGCTATTACAAATTACATACGTTTGGTTCAAAGCTCACATTATAAAATACGTTTTTGTTTCCACCAAAGTCTTAAAAGAAGTGGCGGCAGTAAGACTTACATCACCAACGTCACTGTACCTGTTAGGTTAGGTAAGGTTGATGGGTGGATACGGCAGAGCGAGTCAAATTAGGTCCATATGGATTATGGACCAATAGTGATGCCCTTGTTTGGGGGTTAGCCGTTGTTTTATGGGATGAGACTTAACTCTCGATTACTCGACCTTGTTCAGCAATCCTGATGTGTTTATGAACCTGTAAAGATTGGATAAAGATACATCACGAAGTTCTTGTATATCATGAAAGTATAACTTCCAGGTGTTCTATTCCTCAAGTGGACATAGACTTGGGCATTAACAGAGGAATTGAAGTTGTGAACCGTAAGGGTCCCTACCAGTTCGCATAACGACGTTCTATCTATCAAAACGATTAGGCATATCTATAGTACTAACTTAACCCACTGGCAACGCGACACAAAAAACAACTTTAAGGTGCCCACCTATATATAAAATAGCAACCCACAATAAAAAGTTACGAATAATAATAACTCATCGCCTCTAAGTGAGAAGGCAATTGTCTTCCACACTTGAAACACTTTTTAAGCGAGAGTAGATCAAAGGACGTGACATTCCACAAAGACATGAAAAGGAGATGCCTTCATAGGAAAAAAAAAACACAAAAGAAGTTAATCCAAAGGGAAAAAACTGATTATGCTACAAACAAGCTAATTGATATTCATGTTATTTGTTTAAGTCTATTGTGGTTTACTTTACCCGACGGGACATTACTTGATTCTTATTTATTTATTTTTTTTACTCCACCACAAACTCAATTTTCTCTTTGACACAAGAATAAAGAATTAAATTGAAGTGTCGAGAAAATGAAAAGGATTTCTAAGTGAATAACAATGACGGTTTTGTCTCTGCGGATACTCAAAAGAAGTAGGTAGCTAGGTACACTCTCGAGGGTGTTAACTTGCTCCACATCCTACACCTACGACAAAAGGACAAAGTGACAGATTTGTGTTTTCAGATTTTATCGATTTAATTAGCAGGGTATGCCACCGTACGTGTCAAGTGGCAAGAATTCTTTCCCGGATATCTTCAGATTTGCACAATATTAAACGATAATGCGTAAGATTATATTTATTGCATTTCTAATTTTTACGATTAGCTACGTTACACTCTTTGGAGGGATACATCGACTATACAGTTATCTTGCCGATTTGTATATTTATTCAATAGGTAGGTAGGTACATGTCAATCACACAAAACACTTCACAAATAAAAAAAATATTAATCCGATATGAACAAAGGCCGACGCCCTGCACATTGACGGCGCGGTTACATACAAATAATAAAATAAAGTCCAAGTACTACTTGCAATAGCTGTAGTGGTTTTTATTATCCTTCCTTACCACATTCTCCAATTAACTGACCTGATACAATGAAATCCAGTGTACAACTGGATGTGGGACAAGGGAAAGTATGAATTATTGTTGGAAGGGAACTGCAAAAAGGGAATGATCTTTGGCAACCGTTGAATGTGGAAAAAGCTCTTAGCAAATATCCCAACCTAAGCGATCGTGTTCGAAAAGAGGTGTGTCTTCTAATGACCAGACCACCGTAAATGTGTTGCCGTTGTAACTAGATGCCGAATGCAAAAATAAAAAAAGGCTATCTAAAGGGGCCCTAAATGTAGGTATGTTCAAATAATAATAAGTGAGCAAGTGTGGTAATTTTTAACATAACACAGTACCTACTCAAATACTCTTATAAAATCCCACGATACTTTTTTCTTTATCAAAATCCAGTTTTTAAAATAAAATTTATATTACATGGAAAGAAAATCACGATAAATTAACCTTTAAGTATAAAAACCACAGTTTGTAACATTACTACGATTATTTTTTTGTACTAGACAATTTTAATAAAACACGATTTATATGAGCTGTTTTTCACATTCAGTGTGTTGATAATCATGGTGAAATATAGGAGTTTTGATGAAATTTCACCGAAAATTTATAGTTTCAATGTTTTTTGTTGCATTCCTGAAATTTCCACGATTTGGTGCTTTTATTCCCACAAAAAAAGGGATAAATCCCACGATATGACAACACTGCAGAAGAGGATTGTTTTTGAAAATTAAAAAGATTTGTCATGGGTGTGAACCTAGTTTAGTATCCACTGCTATCACTGTTAATTATGATCGCCGCTTCCGATCTCTAGGCAACAGCTGCCCAAATTTTTAGATGATATCATCTCATATTATCAATATTTTGCTACTATACCGATCTCGACGCAGAAAAAGAAAATTTGATTTTAAATTACCCAAGCGAAAAAGCGCATTTGTCGGCTTACCATGAAAAGTCGGTGGATGTCTTATAGGCTTTTGGAAGTGATTTTCCACACATGTCTGAATTCAAGTCTGTCTGTAATATTCATAACAAAGTTCGGCAAAGGTTTACGCGTTTCTAGAAATTATTAATTTATAATTCCAGAACAGATCATGCAAATTGCAAAACTTCAAACGCTTATATCTCGAAACATCGGTCAACTCACATAGAACTGTGTTACTTTCAGGTAACGATTTGTCTATGCGGATTTGTATCTCCCGCAAAGTCTTTGTCATTGGCCTATGAGCATATACGGTGAGCCGATATAATATATCGCCTACGATATTGGCTCTAGGGCTGATTCCCATAACCGCGAGGAATATAATAGTTGTATCTCAACGGGCTTCGCTAAATCGTAGTGTACCAGGGTCAAACCTTCTACAAGTATTTTCGGGGCACTATCGGTTTTATTTCAGCTTAACCTTTCCTCGGTTATAACTGAATTTTGTTAGATTGGATAATTTTTGGATACAGTAGAGTAAAATAGCTCTTGATAAATCTTTACTCAACTCTCTTCCTTCCTGTTCAAACTAATTACAAAAAACCGGCCAAGTGCGAGTCGGACTCGCCCATGAAGGGTTCCGAAGCAGGAAGTAACATAACATAAAAGTTTTTTTTTTTTATTATTATTTTTATATTTGAGTTGATTGTATGAAAGGTAAATTGGGGTTTACGATTTATGACGTATAAAAAAAAAACTACTAACTAGATCTCGTCCAAACCAATTTTCGGTGGAAGTCATATACATCATATTTTTTTTAGTTTTATCATTCTCCTATTTTAGAAATCAAAATATTTCAGTTTAGAAAAAATGATATTAGAAACCTAAATATCATTTTTGAACACCTATTCATAGATACCCCACACGTATGGGGTTGATGAAAAAAAAAAAATTAAAAGGCACTCCGGGAGTGCCGACAGAAGTGATAACTTGAACAATTACGTGTGTATTTTTCGAATCGTCAGAAAATATATTATTGTGTAGGAAGTACTTTTAAATAAAGTGTTTTTTTTATTCATTATTATAAACTACTACTACTACAAAAATTATGTTACATTTTTCATTTTCATTTAATGCGGTATTTTACATCAAAAACAATACATATTATTTTACATACAAAATTGCAGTTTATTGCTTAAAATGTAAATTTACAGATACATGAAATATTAAATTTAAAAATTAATGGGTATTCTCTGAAATGAATACCAATAACACTTATGAAATTTCATCAACAGCTTCAAACTCTTCCATCATCATCATCATTATTATCATTATATTTGAAAACGGATACTATAGGTTTATGGTAACTAAAATAGGAAACAAACAATTTTGATTCGAATCTATTTAAATATCTTGTAAAGACGGCATCAATTGTAGTTTTATGTCTAGTCGTGCTAAGATTGCGATCATTGCTCATCGTAAAATCAAATTTGCTATTTAAAAATTTGATATATTAAAATTCAGCTACCACAATCCGATTGTATCTACTTGTATTCTACCGAAACTAGCACAGAACGAATAAATTAATAATAATTATACTGAAGCTTAATTGAATATGAATTTCTTTCCGAAAAATACAAATTTTACTTTTAAAAGAAAAAGAACGAGAAAAGACAACAATATTTTTCTGTCTTGCCGCATCGCCATTGATAATGCTCTAGATCTCGTGGTACGGCATCAATTGTAGTTTTATATTCATTATTTTACATAAAAATTACTAATCATATTTTACAGTATACACTAAGGCGACATGAATATTACAATTATTTATATAGTATACCTACTCTTAGGGTGGCAAGTTTACCACAGTTTTCTATTTCTTGTTTCGGTAATTATAACACAAGCTACTGTGCCGTAAATGTGCACAAACCCAAAATCGTGGATATAATATGTCGGAATTAAGCCTGGTAAAATTAAGTTATGAATTCCCCATACAAAACAGGTAATTGAAATAATTTTTGTGACAATCAATTTGTCGCTACCATAGATTACCATAGTAACGTATTCAAATAAAAATCATCGTAGATTAAGCTATAAATTACCTACCCCTAAAAGTAAGCAATAGTACAAAAGTTTACAACTAAAAGTATGCAATCGGTGTCGGTGTCGGTGTCGGTGTCGGTGTCGCTGTTATACATGTCGGTGTCGCGAGTTTGCTAGTTTTAGCCCATCCAAATATAGTGCCCAACGCGCCTAAAGAAGTATGCAATCGGTGTCGGTGTCGGTGTCGGTGTCGGTGTCGGTGTCGGTGTCGGTGTCGCTGTTATACATGTCGGTGTCGCGAGTTTGCTAGTTTTTGCCCATCCAAATAGTGCCCAACGCGCCTAAAGAAGTTATCACTTCAAAAATTACCTATACCTACCTATGGTAAAATCTTAATGCGGTTCACAGAATACATCTACTTACCAAGTTTCAACATTATAGCTCTTAAAATTTCGGAAAAAATTGGCTGTGACATACGGACGGACAGACAGACATGACGAATCTATAAGGGTTCCGTTTTTTGCCATTTGACTACGGAACCCTTAAAAACGAATGAATGAATTAAATCGGCAACACTTCGAACGAATTCGAATTAAATCCGTCTGCTGCTGTTTCCTTTGCAGCTAAAACCCAACCCACAATCCAATTGGATTTTCGTACTTGAAAGTTGAGAAATAAAAAAATCCCATTGATATAGGGTGTGACCGCATTACGCACTTTGATGTCAAAGCCGTGGTTGAATATTTGCAAAAGCTCGCGCCCTTGACAGCTTAATTTCGTGAAATAGCCAATTAGTAAAGATGATAAGACAAACCGCATGTCGCCGCCCTTCTTGGTGTCACTAAATTGTGGAACAATTAGAATTTCACACTTTTCCCATTGCCGAAGTTGGGGGAGGTGGTGGTGGTCGTGCGGAAAGGCAAGCATTCGATGTGCACGCTCGTGCATCGTATTCTTCAGTTGTGACGGTTGGTGGCGGCTATATATATATAGGTGTCAGGAATTAGGATGCATTCAGTTATGTTATTCATTTCATTTGGTAGAACCGCGCACTGAATGAAGGCAGCAACGTGGCCACTTGAAGTGTGCATTCTGGAATCACCCACACACGCATGCACAATGTTGGCTGTCGTATTTACAAGCAGTTGCAGCACCCAGAGTGCAGAAAGAGTGGAGAACAATCCGAGTAGAGTACTTGTGAATTCGATGATGACGATGATTTTCACACCTCGCACAATGAGCGTGCATCCTCCGCTCCAGTGCATTGTCGGATGTGTGTATGGAAACCTCCGCCGGCTAATGAAAGATTTCTTTATGTTTTCTTCTCCCGGTGAATTTTTTTTTCAATCCCACCACAGATTGCAATGCACACTGCTGACTTCACTGACTTGAACTTGTTATAAGTAGGAATGAGGGTAATAAATGGCCGGACTGAATTGTGCTGCTTTACCGAGGACTCTTATAGCTGGCTTTTAGATAGGTATAGGTATAGCTGCCTATGTAAGCAGGGTGATGATTGGTTTTACTGGGGTGGGGCTGCTGCATGCATTTGGAAATTTGTATTAACCTCATTATTATTTGTTTGTTGGTTGGCCAGTTTTGGTATCCTCTAAAACTTTGCGGAGGCTATTTCTTATAGGTAGCTTTTCATGGCCTCAGAGTCGCCTTCTTAGCCCATTTCACAGTACCTATTATCCTCGTACTTGATACAAGCCTCGTCATAGCTTGCAATTTCGACTTGCTTTTTGTTGCTAAAAAATCTCGTATAACAGGTTTGGTTTCAGTTGTTAAGTTCTTCAAGAAAAGGGACTCTAACCGATCTATTTACATTAAGGAATTAATTTATAAATTCTCCAAGCTGACGGTAAAACGGAATATACAAGATTGTCATTCGGGGATTAGGTAACATCTGTAATTAGATACATGTTGCACCAGCTTTTATAGTTTTGTTAGTTATAGACATTGTATACCGCCACCACAACCTAATAGAAGTAGAAAAATGACACAAACAAGGAGACATTCAACAAACAACAAGAGAAGAAGGTTTGAAAAGTGCCAAGATCGGACAAGAGGGAGTCTTTACTCGGAAAATACAGCCAAATATAACAAAATCAGACTAATAAGGTTTGTGGACGGCGTCTGCCTCAACCTCACAACAGCCTTAAGTGCATGTCGTTGCCCAATAACTGGTTTCACGTAACTTCAAAATGCTCTTTTTGAGCTGTGAACGGTTACTTATGTTTTCGCCTCCGCTCCTTCGAATATGTCATATATTAGTCATTAGGGTATATCTCAAGCTTATCCTGAGATATCTAGCGTTACTTTTAACGTATACATACCTATCCACCTAAATTAGCTTTGTTTGATTATTGGTTTGACATAAGCGCTATTTTTGTGGATACCTATACGTTAAACTTTCCAAACAAATTACCTTATTTTTTAGCTTTCTCCATTACGTAGTAAGAGAAAGATATTGTATTCGTACAAAATTTCGAACTCGAGATGTGTCTGTCCATTCTTCCTAAGACCTACAGCCTAAACGGCTGCCAGGATTTCATTCAAACTTCGGATTTGATGTTTGTGCACTTAGAGTTCGGGGCCAATTTCTTTTGCAAGATAACCTCAATATTAATTGTACCTACCAACCAAAATTGATATTTAAGCTTAAGCAGGTAAGGCTACCATGACTGTTTATTTATTTATTTATTTAACTACTATACATAATGTCACAGATAATCAATAATGAACATACATTTTTACATTTCTTTCAATATTTTTTTTTAATTGAATTTTGAAAGATTGAAATCAATAACATGATTGTACTTATTAAAATCCCTCGTCAGGCTATTACTCCCATAGTTACATCGAGACGTCCTTTGGTATAGGAAAATTGTGTTCCTTGTTATCCTCGGTCTGGTATTGATGTTTACGGAATTGAGAACATATGTGGAGTTGACGTCACCAGTCAGAACGCAAAGCAGGAATATAACATTGGATGTCTCTCTACGTTTTTCCAAAGTCTGAAGATTCAACAACTTTAATCGACCTATGTATGGTGGAAGACGACTTTCGGGGTTCCAAGGCAAATCACGTAATGCGAAGAGAAGAAACTGCTTTTGAATACTTTCAATTCTTGAAATTCCAGATTCGTAGGATGGACACCAAACAGGGCTACAGTATTCCAAAACAGGTCGGACGAGAGAACAGTATAGAATTTTAAATACTTAGAGATCATTAAATTCCTTTGAGAAACGTTTTATAAGTCCCAATCGGCTTCTTGCCTTGCCAACAATGGAATCCAAATGGAGATTAAAGGTGAGCTTTCTGTCCAAGACCACACCGATATCGTTAAAGCAATCAACACTTTCTATAGCTTCCTCATTCACTGTAACATACGATTGTAACGAAAATTAATTTCTAGCCCCCGTATTTATAAAAAAAAACTATATCCGCTCTCTAACACGTGTTTTAGCTAACAGACGGATAGTGACCTTATGCATTTGTTAACTTTTTTCATTAATAAACACATTTCATCTCCATGTTAGCTAACGCACGACAGCACTACACGGAATTGTATTAATTGTATTCTAGTACATCTGTCATATTTCGTCTCTTTTGCAGTTGTCGTGCTCAGAGCACGGTTGCCAGTTAATTTTGTTTGTTTTATTCTTTCACTAAACTAAAAAAAAAGAAATATTTTCGACCAAACCAGCACTTTTTAAACTTTGCAGCACAAGTGACATCGAACAGTCGTTCAAGTTGAACGCACACCAATTCATTTTGCAGGCCTTTTGGTTTGACACAAGCCACAAAAGTCAATAGCAGAAAAAAAAACCCGGTGAGAATAAGTCTGAAAAATACCAAAATGTTCAACGATTCTTGGGCTTCTTTCTGAGCACCGATATTGGGCTACATTTTTTAAAGGTTTGGGTGCTTAAAGCGAACTAAATTATGGCAACCCTGGCTCAGAGAGTTATGTGGTTTTCTCTCTCAGATTCTCCTTTAGACTTCAGAGTTCTGATTTTACGCGTCAAACGAACGTTAATGTCATGTGCAATGTGCACCTTACCGTAGCAATTGTGACATCTTCAGATGATTTCTATTCCTATATTTTATATTTAATTATTCCTAAATTCAAAATTTAGCTATACAAATTCCCAACCTAATAATAATCAAAAATTTAACTTTTGTTGTTTGCATATTTCATGTAGCTCCCAAAAGGAATCGAGATATTAAAAAATGTCTCTATGCTTAAAAAGTTATCCGTTCTCTATACGCCGAATTCGGCGAGTTAAGTTATCCGGTCGTTATTTCATGTCAATGAAAGCAAACACGCGTTTATTAATACAAATTTGAAGTTAGCATGTGAGTTAACGCTAACTCGCCGCTGCTAGGCATTTATTAATACGGGGGTAAGGTAATAAGTATTGTCTAACTTAATAGCAAACTCAGTTTTTCTCTTACAATGGATTTTTGAAAAAAAAAAAAAAAAAAAGCGCTCATATCTCGAAAACTCCAACTTCGATTTCGATAAAACTTTAAAAACCAAATAATGCTTTCATCCCGAAAAATAAATTATATTCGGCTGTAGGAAATAAGGCCCCAATGAAATAAGGCCCCATAAGAGAAAATGAAATAAGGCCCCAAATTTGGGGTGTTATTTCATAATGAAATAACACCCCAATTTCAAATATGAAATAAGGCCCCACTGCGATGAAATAAGGCCCCAAAATAAAAAGAAATAAGGCCCCAAATTTGTGGTTTATTTAATTTAATGAAATTAAAAATAATGAAAACTACTTTTTATTTAATATTGTGGATATTGGATAAACCAGTTTAGATTAAAGGAACTTTTTATGTACTCAACCTCGCACCCACCCCGCAATCTAACAGTAAACCCAAGCATGGTGGCTGGAGGGGGGCAGCATGCCCCCCCATACGCATTCCATATCGGAAGGGTAACAATCAATAATAACAAAATAATTTTGGGGACTTATTTCATTTCTTTCTTTTCTTTAAAAAATAAGGCCCTAAAAAAGGAAATAACACCCCAAATTCTATTAAAAATCGTTGTTCTTGTTTCCTGTATAATTTTTTGGGGCCTTATTTCATTTTCTTTTTGGGGCCCCTTTGCATTGGGGCCTTATTTCGCAGAGCCTTTTTCTAACTAGCAATATTTGGTACTGTTCTGTCTGCCAAATTCTACAAACACCGCTCTAACGATTTTGATCAAAACACAGATTAAAGATAATATCAGTATTCTAAAAAAGATCTTAGCGTTTCTCTCAAAAAATTCGATTAAAACAGTTTTTTTTAATTATTTAAAAAATTACTACCCAAAAGCCCATTCGTGTTCATATATATATTTTAAAATTCAATAGGTATAGCATAAAATCTCTTACTTAATCTTACGTCTACTTAAGACGTTTTACCTTTTCAGTCGAGAAATATAAAATATAATAAAATTAAAGCTGCAACAGCTTTGCCGTTAAAAATGCAATAACAGCAACGAAAAACTACTTATATTTAGTAATTATTATCTACCCATACTTATTCCTTTTCAAAATATTGAATATGTAGGGTAAAGGTGTCAACAGTGGATCATTTTTTTACATCTTGCCCCGTAGAACTCGCATTTATAACAGCATAGCCATGACATTTTTTTCACAGCCTTTTCAATGTTTTATCTTCATTTTAGCACAAAATCTCAAAGCTTTATTAATGTTGAGATAGTGAACATTTTTTTGGAAAATATTATATAGGTTTACCATAATAAACATGTTTTTGGTTAATATGTTTATGGTTATATGGAGACTATTGTGAATTACGTGAATTGTATTTAATTTAATTTTTATCTTGAAATTTTGGTATGACAGTATGGAGGCGATAGATAAATATAAGAATATGAAATGAATGCGTAGTTTCCGGTCTCTTGTCTCTGGACCTTCGAATAAGCTAGACTAGACGTAAGATACCTGAAATAAATTATAAAGTGAATTTGAAGTACTTGTGTTATTTCATTATTAGTCACAAATAAAACTGAAAAAAATCTTCCCATATGACCCACTTTGTTAAAATGGGTGTACACAGTGAATCAATCAACAGGGATTTAAAATCAGTTTATTTAGTAAAAACATAAGTTTTTTTCATACATATAGCATAAATATTTATTAACTCATTTTATTATTTAGGGATGGACAAAAGAATAAAATGAAAATAAAAGCTCCTCAAGTATATAATAAAAACATAAATAAAAAAACGTATCACTTCTAGTCAGTAAAAATGTCACAAAACGTTACTTTTGTACTGTGTACCATATTCAACTGATTCACTGTGTACACTGTTCTCATTTCACAAAAACATGTAAATAATTAATAAGATATTTCAGCAAAGTAAACAAATCGACAAAAAATATTAAGTCAATATAAGTAAAAGTATAAATATTAAACTCAAATGACGTTACTATACACACATTTTTAAAAAGAACAAAAATAAAACAGAAAAAAAAAATACTTACCTATGCTGAAAACACAAAGTCATGAAAATAACCACCTTCGAAAAAGCGATTGCGCAGACTGATAGTCTGTTGCGAGGGGAAGTGAAAATGGGTTCTTTTCTAATTTCCAGATTCATTTTAAAATAAAAAGAGACATTATGAGAGCAAGTTACTATGTACTCTGATTCACTGTTGACACCTTTACCCTACCTACCTTAAAATAATTTTAAACACTTGGAGTTTACACAATCAGAATATCCCACTTCATTTATTACCCCTAAGTCATTCCAGTCAAAAAGAAAATCACTCCCAAACAGATCAAAAATCAGAGTCTCCTACCACGCTAGTTCTCGTACTCAAAAACTTGTAAAGTGTAAAAGCTATAAGATAGTACAGTAGGCGCTTATAACTCTCTAATACGAACATGCGACAGTTGTCCGTTTCTAGAGCTTCAACTTTTAAAAACTAAAAGCGAATTTTATTTAATATTTCTATATATCATATAAGAAGGGGTTCATTCTTTTACCTATCATTGCTTCTCAGATCTTAACCTAGGTACCTACCTAATAAAATAAGAAAACATCCAACCAAACTTTTGATGAACGAGAAAGTTCCGTTCGACCCAGTCGTGCACTTTATTATTATTTTTTTTTTCTGTGCTATATGAATATTTTATGTGGAGGGTCTTTTTGGCGCGGGCCCCTTTTTTAGTTTACTTTTTAAAATTTGTCAGCGCCAGAGTTTCTTCAGATTTTTTCGGTGAACCTGTTTATCCAAGACGTCAACAAGCCATTGATTCTAGGATATGTAAAAGAAAATATAGCACAGAAAAGAAAATGATTATTACTGAAACAATTCGATCAGTGTTAACTATGACCGTGATAATTTACGCGATAACAAACTTTTTAAAACAGTGATCAGAACAAATTGGCGAGGTTCAATACAAAAAAAAGTAATTCGCAGCAAGGAACTTGTTTTTGTTCCCCAAGGTTTAAATGACCCATCCTGACTGCTGTCTTACTTCAATATACTTGTCCGAATGTCCGAGCAGAAAAGTATGCTCTATATGAAAGCCAGGACACTCATCTGCCTCAGCTGATTGTTGAAATTTGCTTGCAATATTTTCCTTTAGCCAAACCAACTGATTGAAAGAACTTGCAATCAAAAGAATGTTTTCCCAACGATCCCAACCCAAAGAGTGATTTTTTTTTTGTATTCCCCCCTTTGACTGACAGCAAAATTGGCGTCAGAACACGATCGCTCTTTACTAGAGCGAAAATAATTTCAATTAAAACACACAAAAAGTAAATAACCTCACTGCCGCTTTTAAGAAGGCCTATCACTCATCACTGCGAGCGATTGTGATGGAGCCACCCGACACGCCAACCGCAGCTAACCATATCGCAACAAAGTGCCAACCAAGTTCATTGTCACTTTAAGTGGTGGCAAATGAAATGTAATTTAAAAAAAGAAAACATCTGGTGACTCAAATCCCAGCTGAAAAACAATTGTCTTCTTAATGGCGAGAGCTAACTTGTCCAAATGCTACTGGCTACTTTTGCAAAAACAAAAACAGATAATAATGTGGGCCATGAGAATGTATTTTAAGCTTCATTAGTATTTTTTTTTTTTTTTTTTTTTGTATTACTCAATCTTCTGGTTGTGACATATGGTTTGGGGATATGGTCTCTATCCGTGTCGAAGATGGGTGGTCGACGCATCTCTAGATGGACCAGATCCGATTTCACGAAACAATTAGTGGATGAAATCCGATTGAAAGTGATTGAGTTCATTGAAATTTTGAGGTATTTTTGGGACGTATTTTGATCGCCTCACTTAATGGTTTCTTTTCGTATTGGGTTTTGTTTTAAATCGCTTACGGGAATAATGTGATTGGAAAATTACCAAACAGTTACTGATGCCAATAATGGTGTAACTATCAGGGTTCACAGTAGATCTTAAAGAAAAGTGCAGTAGATTAATTTTTTTTTTGCAGTAGATTTTTAATTTAAAAAAAATGCGATAAAAGTGAAGTTTAAAAATATATATTTTTATTAAATGTATTAGTTTAAACATAAAAAAAAGCGACAGCTACAGCAGAGCGGAACAACAACAACAATAAATTTAGAAACATAGAGAAAGACACACTTGAGACTTGACTTCAGTATCAGCAAATGCAGTGAAAACGAAATGGCATGCATATTTTCTTTTAAATTAATGCGGACAGCTATGACAGCTACAGAGTAGACGTGTTCTTTAAACTGGCAATTTTTAATTTACTTTTCTGACCGAAACGTTATAAAAATTAAACGGGCTTGTGAAAAATCAAGTGTGTACACCGCTAACACTGCTAAGTGATCAAGTGCATAAAGAAATCATACATTATTCTTTAAAAAAAACGTAAAACAAAATAATAATTTGCGTACAAATTCCTGTGTCAATTCCACCGTATTCTCTTCTTTGTTTTACATCTGACTTACCCACTTCCCCATGTCACTACCACCAAAACAAATTGCGACCCGCTCGAAATCTGCAAAGACGGATTCGCCACGAAGCTTCCTGTGTTCCCCTTTACAAAATTCACTGCCAAAGATGGCCGATGACAAAAATATGTGTGTGATGATGGAAGAACTGCTCCGTAAACAAAGTGCATGCATTCTCAATAAAATGTCTGAGATGGAAGAAAACATCACAAACAAAATCGATCGTGAAATTAGTGAAATAAAAAGCAGTATGTGTGACATTAGTAAACGAGTCTTGCATTTGGAGACCTCGGTGTCGAACTCGCTGTCTGACGTTAATGCCATTAACACAGATATTAATAATATCAAATTTTCACTAAAAACAATGACTAATGACCTTGCGCTTACGAAAGTTAATCTTGTTGAGAAAACAGCTGACATCTCCGAACTCAAAAGTGATCTTGAAACCACAACAAATGAACTGGGTGCAGTTAAACTCTTACTTAACTCACAAGAAAATAAGCTGATCGCATGTGATACATTTTTGTTCGGAGTACCGCACACTCCAGAAGAAAACTTAAAATCTATTTTCCACCACATTTGCCACGTTATTAACATTAAACCACCGACACTTCGCAACATCTACCGTACACGCCCGAAATCTAGTTCCCCCGACTCTGCGGTTTTGATCAAGTTTAATACACCGTATGATAAAAACTTTGTTTTGAAATCGATTGCGCTTCACCGTAAACAAAACAAACAACTACGATTATGCGACCTTGGTTTCAACTCCACGAATTCAACGTCCACGATCTATTTGCGCGAGAGCTTAACGGAACAAAATAGAAATTTACTGCAGAACGCATTACAGCTGAAAAGACAAAACAAAATTTCCTCTGTATACACCGTACGTGGAATTGTTTATGTTAAATGTCGCCCAAATCGATCAGCTGTGCTTATCGATTCTATTCAAACACTAGAAGCAGCTGTTAACCGATATAACGAGGAGCCCAGTGAAGGAATTGCCAGCGGTGGAGAACCTATTATATAATTTTTTTTTTTTTTCTTCTATATTTATTTTTTGTATTTTCTTTTTCTTTTCTACTCTTTGTATGACTCTTTTAGCTTATTAGTCTTGCTTTGGTCTTTATATTAATTAATTAATTATATTACTTAATTTGTTCTATATTCTTCTTCTTTATTTTGCTTTAAACTTTTCTTTTTTTTTGTGTTTTGCTACCCGCATCGCTGTAAACATGAATAGTACACTGCATTCAATGTTAAGAGTTTTCGGCAAACAAAGCGATGGTCTTAAGATTTGTCATTTTAACGCTCAAAGCTTGTACGCGAAAATTGATGAGTTTCGGGATCTGTTCGAGGGATCCAATACTGATGTCATTTGTGTTTCCGAATCTTGGTTGACTGATCACATCGAAGATTTTATGTGCTGTCCCAGGGGGTATAGAGTTTTTCGTACGGATAGGAAGGGTCGTGTTGGGGGTGGTGTGGCGATATTTGTAAAGGAACATATTAAATGCAATCCTAAGATTCGATCGGCATTGTACAGTAGCATTGAATACGTGTTTATTGAGCTAGTCGGTGATGAAGGTAAACTTTTGTTGGGTACAATTTATCGGCCTAATAGTAGCGTGGACATTCGTCCCTTCATATCTCTGATGGAAGAAATTGCTTGTACATGTTCTAATATTATCGTTTGTGGTGACTTTAACTGCAACCTTCTATTAGATAAAAGTCTCATTGAAAGTATGAGCATGTTTAATTTGCGGGCTGTTAATGTTACTTCACCAACTCATTTCGGAGGTGCTATACCCACCCTTTTAGATGTGTTTTGGGTGAGTGACTTTCAAAAGGCTTCTTTTTATGATCAATTATCGGCTTCTGTTTTCTCGAAGCATGATTTAATTTACTTAACCTACGACTTTGCTGTTACGATCGTTAATACGTTTACATATCGAGATTTTCGTAACATTAACTACCCTTCACTAGAAGAACATGCAATAGGCATACGCTGGGACTTTGTTTATTGCTTAACATCACCAAATCAACAGGTCGAATTTCTCAACGAAAACATCAAAAGACTTTTCAATCATCACGTTCCTTTGAGAACCAAAATCTTTAAGCCTAAAGAACAGCCGTGGTTCACTGCACATATTCGCCAACTCATTAACCTACGAGATCAGGCTTATAACCGTTGGAAGCGTTTCCGCCTTGAGGAGTTGCGGCAAACTTACCGTTCTCTTCGAAACCAAGTTGTAATGGAAATTAGAAATTCAAAGTCCCAAGTATGTCTGAACCAACTCAATCCCTCTCTTGGCTGCCGTAAAGTGTGGAGTAATCTTCGTAGCTTTGGCATCGCTAAGCCAAAGTCGAGCCGCTTTGAAAATGTTGATTGTAATGCTCTTAATCGGCAGTTTGCATCCTTTACCTCTAATCTCTTGAACTCAGGAAGAGACTCACAGAGGTTTTTATCAAACCAAGCAGAAACTATATATCCCTTTTTCGGTTTTAGAAATGTCAACTGTGCTGAGGTCGTTGAAAGTCTCCTCTCTATTAAATCTTCCGCAACTGGACTCGACGATATAAATCCTCGATTCTTAAAGCTCATATTACCAATCCTTATCCCGTACATTACCCATATTTTCAACTCGATTCTTACATCTGGTGAATATCCGTCACAATGGAAGTTGGCTAAGGTAGTACCTATACCAAAAAATGCAAAGGGTACCGAATTTAGACCCATTTCAATAATACCTTTTCTTTCGAAATCATTTGAAAGGATTTTGCAGAAACAAATGAACCTATTTCTTGACCACAACAATCTGATGACAACACTACAATCGGGTTTTAGGAAGGGCCATAGTTGTATAACCTCCTTAGTGAACGTCATCGAAGATTTACGGCAAAAGATGGATGAAGACAAGGTGACCTTTTTAGTGTTGCTAGATTTTTCGAAGGCATTTGACACTGTGGTTCATGCAAACCTGTGTGATAAGCTGCGTCAGCTATTTAACTTCTCACACGATGCAGTCAAACTAGTTGCTTCGTACCTTTCAGGTAGAAGGCAAATTGTTCAAGTGGGTGACGTTCGATCGGATGTCATTTCGATCCCAAATGGTGTCCCACAGGGATCCATTTTGGGCCCACTGCTATTTTCAATGTATGTCAATGATCTGCCATCTATCATTAACCAGAGTAAGGTTCAGATGTATGCCGATGACGTGCAGTTGTACTTGAGTTCTGATCTCGGTCTTATTGAACATGGTGCTGCCTGTGTTAATGAGGATCTTGAAAATATTGCGCGCTGGTCTGAAAGGAATGGTCTTTTGTTAAACCCTGCAAAATCTAAATGTCTTGTCATCTCAAGAAATTCTTTGGACTTATCATACTTTCCTTCCGTGATTTTAGACAATTCTCCTATTGAATATGTTGAGACGGCCAAAAACCTTGGTATGATCTTTAACCGGAAATTAACCTGGGATAACCACATAAATGTTGCGACCGGTAAAACCTATGCGGTTCTTCGAACATTATGGGCAACTAAAGCTTTCACCCCCTTAAAAACTCGCCTCATGCTAGCAAAAACGCTGGTTATACCAAAATTGTTGTACGGGTGCGAAGTTTTTGCCAATTGCAGTTTTGTCAGCAAAAGAAAACTGCAGGTCGCTTACAATAATACCGTTCGCTATGTTTTTGGACTAAGAAGGTACGACAGCGTGTCACACTTCTCAAAGCGTCTTTTCAACATGACGTTTGACAGCCTGCTTCAGTTCCGCACTTTAACCTTTCTCTCAAACATCCTGATAACACGACAACCTCCCGGTCTGTACGAGAAACTGGTCATGCCTTCCTCAATGAGGTCTAGTCAGTTGATTCCCCCGCGTTACTTTTCCCTTACCTCTGAGCGTCAATTTTTCATTTACTCTATTCGTCTTTGGAACTCTTTACCGCGTACTATTAGAAGAATTAATAACACAAGAAGGTTTAAAAATGAATTAAGAAAATATCTTGCAGTCTCGAATTTATCTTAATTGTTATAATTATTAGTTTTAAGTATTGACCACTTAGTTTAAATACATAATATTTTTGAATTATTTCGTCTTCCTCAGTAGCTTTTTCCTGCAGAATATAGCTTATCACTAGTTTATAAGATATTATATCTTAAAGTGTATAGGCATTACAAAATAAAAATAAATGAATAAATAAATAAATTGTAATAAATTGCAGAATCAATAAACAGTGCTTCCAGTAACTGATTATTTGAAATGGGCTGATAGAAATATACTAAACGAAAATGTGTAAATATATTTAATTTTGATTTAAGATTTCTGAAGTTCACATAAATTGCAGTATGATATCATCACAACGTAGGTATAGTATTCATATACCTATCTACTTTTGGCGCACCACAGATCGACGCTGCGCAGTGCGCATTCTTCCAGCCTTCCAGTCCTTATAGCTGACAGGGCACAGCTGGCTGTTTGTAATTGACCTATATTTCTTTGAAAGCATTACATAACTTTTGGTGCAATCAGTCTGACAAACTGATAAATTACACTTTCGCACTGAAAGCCCAGACTGGTCTTCAGTGATGAGGACCTTAGATGTTCATCACCGACTATTAGCACTAAAGCTATGAGCCGCATGGCAAGCGATCACAACAGAATGACAATAATAACGTCAGAAGGTCACCGAAACAATTTTTAGAAAGCGTTATCGCAGCTTACGGGTCTGATATCCGATACAGGCAAGACATAATGATACATCAACGCGATTTCAGCTAATGCAGCTGAAACCATTTAGGTGATTTACAAAAAACGTAATGACACTCCCCGGATATAAACAACCCCCTTAATATGCAAGCAATGCAAGCTACTGAATAGACGTGTTTTTCCCTCTGCTGGCAATTTAGTTGTTTTCGGTTGAAATTTACGCAAATTGGCTTATTTTCTCAAATAGTTCAAGTTGGTGTGGTGTAGAGACTGTAAAGTGTTATTGAAAAATATCAGTGAAAGTGACATTTTAATTGTTATTATTTGCCAATTTCCTAAAATTCTAACAAAAGAAAATCCTTTGTCTCTTGTGCAACACAAATTTTCATCGAACAATTACGAACGACATGTCTACATCTAAGCGAACCAGATCGAACTCCAAACACCAAGATTCTCCATTTACAAACTCACCTCGAACCTCCCTTGACTCGCCGATACATAATCCCAAAAAAATAGTCGCGATTGACACTCAAATGTGGGAAAAAATGGACGAAAAACTAAAAAGTCAAAGTGAGTTTATAATATCGCTCTTATCGTCCAAAATGAATGAAAATAATAATGCACTCGCGACCAAAATTGATAATCAGTTCGGGGAACTAAATAAAACAATATCTGACATTAATTCGAGGATTATAACACTTGAAACCGCTCAAACAAATACAAACGCCTGTATCGACACCATTAAATCGGAAATCACTCAAATAAAAACATCTTTATTAGATGTAAACAAAGAGTTGTCCGACACCCGAACCGCACTTCATAATAACACTGCTGAGTGCATTGATTTAAAATCTCAACTCTCCGAAATTAAAACCGAACATGAACAGCTTGAGAATAAAAATGCTTCACGTGACGCGATTTTGTTTGGTATCCCGCACATGCCAGAAGAAAACTTGAAATCTTATTTCCATCACTTGTGCCATGTTATCAATATTAAACCGCCGATGATTTATGAAATTTTCCGCACTCGCCCGAAGCCTAATACAAACGCAAACGCCGCTAATATCATAATTAAATTTCGATCTGCATACGACAGGAACTTTGTTCTTACGTCCATCGCAAAATACCGCAAAATCAACAAAAAACAATTAAATTTATGTGACGTAGGCCTACAATCAGATTCGACTATTTACCTGCGCGAGTGTCTTTCAAAATGCAACAACTATGTTATTTAATAGGCATGTTCCATTGAAAGTGAAGCCAATTCAGAATGGCCAGTGTAGTTGGTTTACTAATGAAATTAGGGATCTTATGAACCTACGAAATCAAGCTTATAATGAGTGGAAGCGTTACAGATTAGATTTTCATCTCTGCCTCTATCGTACCCGGCGCAAACAGGTAGTTAGTAAAATAAGGGCTGCTAAGCAGAAATTTTATAAGGCTAAATTGAATCCCTCGTTGACAGGTCGACAGCTTTGGAAAAATCTTCGTGCAATAGGAATGGGCAAAAATAACCCTATTTTGGACGATAATTTAGATCTAAACACTCTTAACAAAAACTTCGTTGAACTTCCTTTCCCTGATCTTAATGTAGTTCCTTCAAGTCCATCCGTCTCTTCTAGTACATTATCTGACACTTTTGAATTTTCTTGTGTTTCAAGACCAGATGTTGTTGCTAGCTTGTTGTCAGTGAAGTCAAATGCGGTTGGTTTGGATGAAATACATCCTAAATTTGTTAAAATTATCCTACCTGTAATTCTGCCTGCCCTCACCCATGTCTTCAATCATATTTTAACAACAGGGGTGTATCCTTTCCAATGGAAAAACGCAAAGATTGTTCCTATCCCAAAAAGTCCAAATAGTAAAGAATACCGTCCTATTTCCATTCTACCTTATTTTTCGAAGGTTTTTGAGAGGATAATGCAGAAGCAAATTAACTGCCATGTTCACTCAAATAGCTTACTTTCATCGATGCAATCTGGTTTCAGGAAAAATCACAGCTGCATAACCGCGGTCATTAACGTAGTTGAAGAGATAAGAAGGTCTTTGGATGAGGAAAAAGTGACCTTTTTAGTTCTTTTGGATTTTTCTAAGGCTTTTGATACTGTCGATCACTATAATATATGCGAAAAGCTCTCTACGTTGTTCGGTTTTTCACCATCAGCGGTTTCATTAATGTCGGCATACCTAAGGCTAAGAAAACAAGCAGTTTCTGTAGGACATCACTCTTCAGACTTCCTTTTCACCTATCGTGGGGTTCCACAAGGCTCTATTCTGGGTCCTCTTCTTTTCTCCCTTTATGTTAACAAGATCCCAAAATTAGTATCGACATCGACATCAATACACATGTATGCGGACGATGTACAGATGTATCGAAGTTGTCATCTTAGTATGATTGAAGACTGTGTTAATAAGATTAATATTGACCTACGGAGGATAGCCGATTGGTCCGATAGGAATGGGCTATTTCTTAACCCCAGTAAAACTAAGTGTGTTGTTATTAGCAAAAAATCCCTGGACCTTTCTTATTTTCCAGAAATAACACTTAACGGCTCCAGAATAAAGTATGTTGATTCAGCCAAAAATCTAGGAGTTATATTTAATAGAACACTAACATGGGATACTCATATTAATATAACCGTTGGCAAAGTATACGGTGTGCTACGCCAGTTATGGACATCTCAATATTTCACTTCTCAAAAAACGCGTGTCATGTTAGCAAAAACACTTGTTGTTCCAATTCTAAGCTATGGTTGTGAAATTTATTGCAACTGTGATGCTGCCAGCAGGAGGAAGCTTAATGTCGCATTTAATAATATTGCGCGTTATGTTTACAACCTGAATCGTTTTGACAGTGTTTCAAATTATTCAAAATCACTTTATAATATGACTCTTGACAGTTTACTTCGTTTTCGTTCACTTGTTTTGTTATCTAATGTGGTACAGACACATCAGCCAAGTTATCTTTTCACTAAATTGTGCTTTAGTGCATCTAACAGATCCCAACAACTTGTTCACCCTCGAGTCGCGTGTCTAACATCGGAGCGACAGTTTTTCACTCATTCCATCCGCTTATGGAACTCCTTGCCTCGGCATGTGCGAAGGTTAGGCGGCACTGAACAGTTTCGGACTGAGCTCAAGTCCTTTTACATGGAGTTTCCCGACTGATTTTGTTTTTAGTTATTCTTCTTTTATTAACTTTAATAATTTGAATGGAGATGTATGTATATATTGTTTTGCTTTCTCTCAATAAGTACATTTTTTCTTTAGAAATGTTAAATTTGTAACCTTTTTTTTCTTTTTTTTCTCTCGGAACATGTCTTTTAGAAGCTTGTATCAGAATTTAGTTTTTCGTTTTTAAGCTTTCACTATTATTATAAGATAGTTTTATGTCTTAATGTGTAAGCATTCAATTGAAATAAATGAAATGAAATGAAAATGAAATAATAGCAAAACTCTTCTCTCTTCCCATTCACATGTGCTATTATCCGGGGAGTACTGTATAAGGATGGGTGTTGTAGGCGATAGGTTACAAAGTTAAGATATTGATAGCAAGAGGGCCGTTTGATGTCTCTGCAGCAACGAAAGTCTTTGACGGAGACGTTTCGAACAAAGCTAACATCACGAGTCCTCTCGTGAATCGCCGTCATGAATACGATGAGCAAAATCATGAAAGCCTTTTGACGATTGGTGAACAGTTTTTCTAATAAGATTATGAACTAGGTTTATCATTTTATAAAAACATTTCATCAATATGATGAAACACTTATTTTGATGATTTTGTTATTTGTTTATCAAGTTGATGATTCATTATTTTTATTGATGAATTGAATCATCATACTGACGTACGACTGCCAAGATATGAATTTCAATCATGTTGATGAACGCATTGATCATATTGATCACCTTCATCATCAAAAAATAAACTTTAATTTTTATTAAGGAGAATGTGATGTAAGTGTTCATCTTGTAAATGAATTGATTCGTCATATTGATTAAGGATTCAATCATCATATTAATGCATTTCTTTCATTGTTTACTTCAATGATTGATTCAACAGATTGTTAATGTGATTAATGCTGTACACACACAACATGCATCTTTTATTGTATAGACATACATTGCCTAAGCGTAAAATAACTGCACAGGGTGGCATAGAAAAGAAAAATAATCATGATTGGTTTAATGATCGCAACAATGAATATCTTAAAAGATTCGATATATGTTATTTAAAAAATAAAATCATATTAATAACTTTTATCTTTTGATTGCCCAATGTTACACGAAAAGTATTAATTTCTATTTTACAAATTTTATTAAAAATTACCTAAAGTTGACTAAACTTTTCGATTTACTTATAATACATGCGACGCATTATAGTAGGAACAAAATTTTAATTCTTTCAGATATCGCTACTGTACTGTAGTATATGAAATTGGAAAGCGTGAAAATAGTGGAAATATGAAAAAGCTATAAATATACCTTAATTTTGATTGAATTCACATAAACTCTTTAGATTTATTATTTTTCAATGTACCTAAATAATGTTTGCCTTACTATGCCGCTTTTAAGAAAGTACCTATGCCTAGGCACTGCAGCACCAAAAGTTATCAAATGTTATCAAGCATTATTATATTAGCGTGTACATCCAAAGTTTCCGCAAACTTTTTAGTATTTTTTATAAAATGAGTAGAATGAAACTAGTATCATTCCCAATTTAAACGAAAGTGCCATAGATGTGCACAAAACATAAATCAAGGGTATGTGTCGGCATTAAGCCGGTAAAATTAAGTTCAGAATTCCCCAAAAATGAATGCCCTTTACATACCCCTAAAAAAATAATTTTATTTCAGGTGCATACTATCGAGATGTTGACCTTTTAACCTTTTAAGCTTCTAACAGGTAGATTAAGTAACTGTTTGTAATCAAGTTAGACAAAAAAAAAAACAACAGGTTCATTTTATGAATTTTTTTTAAGTAAAGCGTTATAAAAGTTGCATTTATCAACTTTATCCCATTTTTTTTAAATATAAACATAATAATATTCTTCATTTCTTGTGCAATTTTTTTTTCCAGATCAGCGAAATGTTTGAAAAATATCATAAAATTAAAACAAATACTGCCTATTGGTAATCAAGTTAGACGCAGTGTAGGTACTTTCGACGCACCTGTTAACATAACATGTAAATGAGTAAAACGTATTTTTTAAATGGCGTATTTTTTTCATATCTAGAGGCGCTTTTTCGTTTATGAAAATAAAAGTACCTAACGTAAATATCGAAAAATGTGAAACGTTTTTTAGTATAAAAAATTAAAAAATGTGGGGATGATTTTAGACCACAAGCAAGGCTATAATTTAATAAATATTTAATTGAAATAGGTAGTGCTAGAAATAGGTATCATGAATTTTCTACACAGATTTACCTTCGGTAAGAAAATGTTTCCATATGGACAACAATGTTTATATGATTTGATTCGTATAATTTATAAAGTTATGATTTCAAATAAATATGTTTACCTTATTATGCCACTTTTGGGAAAGTATGTTTGGCGCTGCATTACCAAAGTTAAAGCGAAAACATTTTCAAAATCCGTTTAAAATTATTTGCAACTAAACCTAAAGGTTCTTAGCTATAAATTTTTGGCAAAATAATAACAAACGCAAAAACATATTTCAAGTACGTATGCTCCCTGTGCCACCTATCTCAAGAACAGCATATGGCCAAACCAGGGGCGAACGCAGGTAGGGGTTTTGGGGGCTCAGCACCATACACAACACAGTAACATTATAGCGTCCTTGTAGATAGGGCTCTAAGTAAAAATGGGATCCTGGATCTATCTGCATTATAGGTATCAACGTTGCAGTAGAAGAATATACCTCTTGATGCACATAGGGCGGGAATAAAGTTATTTAGAAGTAAGAACCACTTGACAATAAAACTTGAATTAGGCACATATTATTTATAGGTATATCTATACAACTTTGAAGCATATTGTTATTAAATGAAACCCACTAGCGCTGACAAAACCAACATTCTTTCATGCACCACCACCATCACTCGCCTCTGCAGTGCAGCGCTCTTCTCTAACCTATTCCTCAATAACTCGCAATAAAACGGTAGAGAAAGCAAAACATAAAAGAATTCCTTAAAAGCTATCAATTCCTGGATTGGTTTCTTCGGCACCAAATCACTCGTCACTGTCGCTAAAGTGTACGATACATTTTTTGTTACTCTCGGAAGCCTCTGAATAACTACATAGCAAAGAGGTACAGCAAACACTATACTCTCTCAAGGACTTTGCCACTGGCTGTTGCTCCTTTCTCTCCGGATTTTACTATCGAAACGAGGTTCCTTAAGCTGCTTGGCAAGGAGCCCCAAGACAAAACTGATTGTTGCGATTCTTTTGTTGCGCCCTTGGCGTTCTGCTGTTCGACAAGTCATGTGCCGGCATATGTATTCATTGCCCGTGGAGTATGTTTATGGATTTCGGTTTTTATGGCTCCGAGCTGAGGAAATTTTTCACCAACTACTGACTCCTGAGCTATCAAAATGTTATTTCGAGTATTTGTGCCATTTCAGTTACCGGTGGCACTTTTTCATTGGTGCAGCGCATTGTGATACATATGTCGTATTCGGCATACAGGTTGAATCCTTTTAACACGTGATGGCATTAAAATGTGGCCGCGGCAGTTCGGTTGGCAGTCGAGTAATAAATTCGAATACATTTCGATTGAGGGCGTGCATGCATGAATGGATTTTAGCGGATCACGTGAAATTGATTTGCTTGGAAGTGCAGGCGCGGGCATATGTGATTGACAACCGTTTGATTTGTGCCGGTTAAACTTTTCGGTTGACTTCTGCAAGTGAATTTGGAGGAAGCAAGGAAATTGAATTCGTTGGGACGCATAATGCGTGTAGGTAGTAATGCCAGAGATTGAGCTTCGATTTAAGTTGACCTTTGTTAGACTGCACGGATTTGTTAGGTCTCTGGTTTAAATAGGACATCTCACAATTTCCCAGCCTTTTCATGCTCAAAGGTGCAGTTTATTGCCAAATTTAGGATCGCCAATTCGTTTACAATTTCCCCTCTAAGCTTGGGATGGTTTGATGAGGGTACAAACATGAAGTAGCTCACCAGAATGAAGTTGTTAGAACTATAACAACAAAACCCGATTTTAGTAGTGATCGCCGAAGATCTATACGATTGCTGGTTATGGGGCAATGAAACTCCAAAACCTCCTACTCAATCCTCACGTCGCTTCCAAATTGGTTGAAGTAAATTTGCCAAGCTCTATACTACTTACAGATACATCACTTTGAATTACGCGCCTGGGACGTGTGATTTTTATTTTAATTGTGCCCAACACAAGCTTTGGTTGTGCGTTAAGACTTACACATTCATCTAAAGAGTTCTGCGGTTAAAGCCCAAAGCAGTGTGGTTTGAGTTCACCTTCCATAGGAAACTTTGGTTCCTTAGGCAAATATACAAGGTGCGGAGAATTGGTAGTTAGAGGAGTCAGGAGTATCGTTGATTTCGAGGCTTTGCTAGCGTACTCGAGTTTATATACAGAGATCTGAGTATATATGAATTCTTTGTACCAACTTAAGGTACATGGTGTATGGTACATTATGATACAGTCGCGAAACAATTGAACAAATGATATATGTTGGCCATTGGAAGGTATAAACTCAACGAGAAAAACATGTTTCACTTAGAAAACTATAGAGCTGTTCAAAGAATGCATACATTATCTTCCAAGTTCGTGGCTGCTACTGCTACATAACCAAAAAGTAGGCTATGATGCCATCAGTAACATGGCTACACCGACATCGCATGCGCTATACTGAAACCATAAAAAAAATATTTTAGGACAATCAAGTTAGCTATTGCATACCAATTAACAGAGCTCCTATAACCTTCAGAGAGCTAATGGAGCATACATCGGAAGCTGTAACAGCCTCACAAAAGATTTGAAGCAGGTACCTTTCCATCGGATGTTGTCTCGTGGGTCGTGGATGTTAATAATATCAGTCTTAACGCTAGAGGAGACGATACTACCTGCAAATGGTGTCCCGTGTACCTCCAATTTTGGAATTGGGAATTTTGAGTGTGTCACATCCATTTAATAATATAATCATATAATTCACAGACAGGGAACAAAAGCCTACGAATTGGATTAGTTACCCTCACCAATTATAGGTCAAACATTAATAAAATTCGCAATTATTTCCAATCTTCCTAATGCGCGCTATGCGTAGTTTATGCATTCACCCCCATTATAAAGTAAAAAGTACAATCACAAATATAACTAAAAACGTCCACTATACTTGGCCTGTGCATGCATTGCACCTTAAATTCAGTATTCGAATCTTTACACATGTATTTGCTTACGATACTAAGGATAAGGACTTCACTCGTTAACCACAAATTCACTAAGTCTTAACCGATATCCAAACTTGTATTTGTTGGGTACAGAACAATTTACAAGTGAATTTCTATAGCACTTCGTTGATAGAGGGTAAATCATTCGAAACGCAATTCCCATATTGATTTCTTCGTCCTCTTTTGTTGACCAATTTCCTTCAAATGCGTTCCATTTTGATTGTTTAATCATGAGGATAATTTCGTCGTTTTCCTTGTTATTCTTTTTTTTTCTTTTCGTATTGCGTGGGTTTGGTTTAGGGTTCGCCTGTGGTCGTTATTTAAGGATCAATTATATGTAAATGGATATCGATACTAACTTCTTTTTTTTTTCCACAGGGTTTTCACAGTTGAAATCAACATTCGGGGCGCCTGGATCATGTTTAACGGGTGAGAGTAAATAATTAATATATGAAAGTAGAATTAGCACGTAATTTATTTCGCTTAAGAGTATATCATTCTCTTAAATTGTGCATTTCTCTTTGCCAACTAGTTGGCGTGGCGTTGGATTGGATTGGATTGGATTATTTTATATGCATTCTTAGTCTTACTTCTTATTGGAATTGGTTGACGGGCGGGGCAATTATTAAAAAAGAAAAAAATGGGGAATTGCTCTTTTATTCACGTTTAGCTTGGTTTATATCTCCTGCACTTTTGGGGTGGTTATTGAATTGAAAAGAGACGGAATGCTTTTCAAAATGGCGCACTGGCACTTGCTTAAATTATTGCGTTGCGATGGATGAATATAAATAATAAGTACTGTCTCTATTCTGCTTTGATGAAGTCCAATTCGAATATCGACGGAAAAAGCTAAATAAACTTTATTTTTCTTATTAGCTAATATAATTTAAATATAATTACCTAGGTTAACTATTTCCCATCCAATGGTGAAGCTGGCGCAAAATAGAAATTTATGTAATTTTCCTTTTCCATTGGTTTCACTCGCGGATCCACTCATTCAGCAATCCAATGGAACAAAAAAAAAAAAAAAACTGCTTCTGATTTAATCCACAAAAGTAGGTATTGGTGAAATGCCAAAAATTAATCTACGGCAGCTGTCAGCTGACTTGTATAAAATATATAAATTAAAATTACGCTTGTGTGAGTGCTTCTAAAGTGGATTCTGATCGAACTTTAAATCGAGAAACGAAAGTCTCTTCTCAGAATCACCAGAAGAATATTTTTTGTTTCAATAGAACGGTTTCAGAACAGAATTGATTTTTTTCGATTCCGGACCGGACTCTACCGGACGCTTCTTTCTGCCCAATGTAAAACGACATTAGAGAGAAAATTCTCTTATTTTCTTCAGCCTTCAAGGAGTCTGGTCTGATCTTTGATGATGGAGATGGATTGCCATGAGCGAGCGCATGACCATGAGTGGGTGTAGTATGCATTCAGTAGTATCCTAAAGCTATGTTCAGACGATTGCCAGATCTGAAAATATTGTCACTAACATTTCCATAACAATAACACCGAAACTTCATTTTTTTCGTTCAAATTATAAAAAATATTTGTGTAAATTAAAAAATTTGCAGATGTCGTAACCACAGCACATTTGCCAGCAGAAAATGAGTCTTCAAATGTCCTAAATCAAATATATTGTCAAACATAATATTGTCGGATCTATCAATCGTTTGAACACAGCTTTACGCTCGCATCTATACTACTTTTCGCAGTATTATACCTACTGTTTTTGAGATTCCAAAACTGCATACCGTTTTTTTTTTTTCTCATAATACTGCAACTTAAGACATTAATGCGCTGATTTCTTTTCTTTGAATACCTCAAAACAAAGCCGGAACTGCTTCGTTAAATAGCTTCACCAATACAAAAAAAAAATCACAGAAGTTGGATATATGTAAAAATATAAAACGAAGACGATTCAGATGATGGAATTGAATTACTTGGTGCTTAATTTGCTATCTTTGTCTATTGTCATTGGGCCTTACCAATAAACATTTATAGTTTCGACTCTAAATCTTATTAGTTCACAAAAGCTATATTTTTCATACAAATTTCGCAATTGTGAGCCTCCGTAAATTTAAAGACGAGACTAAGATTTGTTATTATTGCGGCGCATGGAGGAAAATGTATACCTGAACAGCGGAAAATATCGTTAAATATGTTAAAAATAAATTCAAATCCATTAACGCCAATAAATAAAATCTATAAACCTTTAGATGTCGAAAAAATACGCCCCTTTGAAAATACGTTTTACTCATGATTTACATTTTAAAATATGGCACTATGAACGCGTTCTAATCTAAGATGATTTATATTTGAACACGTTACTTGGGTTATATGACGGCGACAAATTGAATATCACCAATATGCTTTCAATTAACATCAGATACGCGTTTTGTATATGAAATTATTTACTTAGTTGTATCAGCCTTAATAGCGACATATAGATATAGGTACCACGGGCACGATAGGTAGGTAAAGATCTGAGAAGCAATGCTAGGTAAAAGAAACGGTTTATGAAATATAGAAAAAGGAATACATAGGTAGTGTTAAATAAAATTCACTTTTAGTTTTTAAACGTTAAAGCTCTAGACAGACAATGGTCGCAAGTTCTTGTTAGAGAGTTATAAGCGCCTACTATACTATTTTACAGCTTTTACACCTTACAAGCTTTTGAGTACGAGAACAATTAGTGTACTTAGTAGGAGTTTCTGATTTTTGATCTATTTGGGAATGATTTTCTTTTTGACTGGAATAGATTAATGAAGCTGGTTTAAGTTGTCAATAATTGAATACTTTCAGATAGATCGATATCTTTACATATAAATATATATATGCAAGAAGTCAGATATTTGTTTTTGAATATGCATATATCAAGATGAACGTGTATTGTTGGAATTATTTTAAGGTGCATATTAAAAAATGTTGAAAAAAAAGTAGAAGTGGGTAATATTTGCTGAAAATAAATTTTGCGTTGCTGTTATTGTATTTCTAATGCCTCTTGCAATTTGAATTTTACAGTGCGATATTAACAGAGATCGGCTTCGAAGTAGTCATTTTTAAGAAATAATTAAAAAACAGATTTCTTCGAATTTTTTGAGAAAAACTAAGTACGGGATCTTAATTCAAATAATGATATTATCGTATTGTATTTTGATCAATATCGTTAGAGCGGTTTTTGTAGAATTTGGCAGACAAAACAGTACCAAATATTGCAATGTTTAGTTTGAAAAATACTATTTGTTAACTATATAGCTAAAAATCGATTATGAGATATTGTGCGCCATGTAAGTATTACTTGGTTGGGGTTTTCGAGATATGAGCATTTTTTGAAATTAGCGTTTTCGGTGATTAGAATTGAAAATTAAGGTCGCAACAATTTTAAGAACATCAATATTACTCTGTAAGTTTTCATTTTGGTCAAAATCGTTTTTGCCGTTTTCTGTTAAACTAAGGAGAGTACGAAAACAATCAATTTCTCTCTCACTCTGAGCAGCAACAATGTGCTTTGACTCAAACCAGTATAACAGAGTTCTTTCGAAATATTAATTAATTCACATTATGAATACATGTACAAGTACACGAATGTAGCTCTAAACTTTTATCATTGTTATAAAGGGTGGTTAAATTTTAAGGGCCGATGTTGAATGTAAAACACACCTAAACGTCAAGTTTTTTTCTGCATTTAATTTGACATTTCTCAATTTCAGACTAACTCAATTTGAACAATGTAAAGATACACAACCGCGCAACGCGTTAAAGTTATTCAGGCTTATTATGAAAATGGGCGTTCAAATCAAAACGCGCATCGTGCACTTCGTGATTTTTTCGGTCAATTTAATCGTCCAAATGTGCGTACAATCGGAAAAATCGTGCAAAAAATACAAGCCGGGTCTGTAGGAGATGTGAAAACACCAGTGCATGCTCGTATACAGCTCGTACTGCAGAAAATATTGCTGCTGTTCGCGATAGTGCGGCTGAAGAGCAGTCTCCCCTACTTGTCGTCGTGCCCAACAATTGCATCTCTCACGCTCGTCGTTGATGAACATTATGCATAAAGACTTGCATTTACGCGCTAACAAGGTGCAATTGACTCAAGAACTAAAGCCTGGTGGCAAGAAATGGCAACAGTGGATGATCAATTTTCGAAGAAAATCATCTTCAGTGATGAGGCACATTTTCACCTCAGTGGATTCGTCAATAAGCAGAATGGCCGCATTTGGGCGAATGATAATCCAAGAGTGATTGTCGAAAAACTAATGCACCCAAAAGAGTGACTGTTTGGTGCGGTTTATGGGCTGGCGGCATCATCGGGCCGTATTTTTTTCCAAAATGAGGCCGCTCAGGCAGTTACTGTGAATGGCGTTCGCTATCGTGAGATGATAACGAACTTTTTATGGCCCAAATTGGAAGATATGGATGTGGACGATATGTGGTTTCAACAATTTGCGCGACAAATTCAGTGGCCGTGTTACTTTGCGTGGTAGCGATGTCAATTGGCCGCCAAGATCATGTGATTTGACACCGTTGGACTTCTTTCTTTGGGGTTATTTGAAAGAAAAGGTGTACGTCGATAAGCCAGCAACAATTCAAGAGCTAAAAGATAGATAATTAGACACATTAACGGCATAGATCCTCAATTATGCCTCAGCGTCATCGAAAATTTAGAGATGGGTGTGTGCCGCCGAGGTCGCGTAATTGAACCATATACCAATATTATCATAATAAAAAGAAATGACAACTGTATTTTGTTATTTTTTGGTAGATACAGCTTGACAAAAAAAAAAAAAAAATTAAGAGTAAATAATGGCGTTATTACCTATAAAAATACGCCAAATGTATCTACCTGGAAAGTCAAATTAAATTTTAAAATTATTTTCAAACCTATAACCTCTGATTTCTTTAAATACCTATATATTTTCTGTTATAAACTTACTGTAATTTACTATAATAAAGCTGAAAGTTTTTTTCGGCTGTAAGCTGTTTGCTATGAAATGATTCCAAAAATACTGCACGAAATTAATTCCGCTTTTCACAGTTGCATTGGAAATTGTCGAGATTAGATTATAGGATATGTTTTACCATTATCCGCTGTCCGGAAGCGGAAATATAAGCTATGATATTTAAGAAAATTTGTAATTCTCCAATGCCTTCTAGCTCCTAGCTTTTTTAATGACTCATCCAAATGAATATACCTATTAATATAACGTTCAATTATTATATGCAAAGATTTGACGATATAAATCGTCTTTGTACGTTATCCTGAAGTCGAGCAATCTCTTTTCTATATATATAAAAGTCAATTGCTGTGCGTTAGTCGGGTAAAGGCTCCAGAACGACTCGACCGATTTGAATGATTTTTGTTTTGTTCGTATTGAATCAGGAATGGTTTAGGAAAAATAAAAGTCAGAAAATCCTCAAATTGTGGCGTTGTAGGCTTATATTTCGTTTTTCAGTTCAATTCAGTTTTCTTCAATAATAATCTTCTTTATAACGGGTGATTTTTTAAGAGGCTTAGAACTTTTTAAAAAAAAAAAAAACACAAAAAATTCGAAAAAATGAATGAAATATTTATTTGAATCGATAGTTGAACCTTGCAATTTAATGTTTAAAGATAATTTCATGCAAATGTTGACCGCGGCTGCGTCTCAGGTAGTCCATCCGCTGAGTCCAATTTTGGCATACTCTTTCACACATATCGGCCGGTATCTCACGAATGAATGCATGGATGTTGGCTTCCAGTGCGTCAATCGAAGCGGGCTTGTCCCTATACACATTAGCCTTGACATACCCCCACAAAAAATAATCTAATGGTGTCAAATCGCACGATCTAGGCGGCCAATTGACCGGCCCGAAACGTGAAATTAACTGTTCACCAAACTCGCCTCGCAATTGCGCCATTGTTTCGCGTGCTGTGTGGCATGTGGCACCGTCTTGTTGAAAGCACATATCATGCAAGTCAAGAACTTCCATTTCGGGCAAAAAAAAGTTTGTTATCATCGCTCGGTAGCGTTCACCATTGACAGTAACGCTGCGATTCGCATCATCTTTGAAGAAATATGGCCCAATAATGCCGCCGGCCTATAAACCGCACCAAACAGTGGCTTTTTCGGGATGCATTGGTAGCTGTTGCAATGCTTCTGGCTGATCTTCACTCCAAGTGCGGCAATTTTGCTTATTTACGTACCCATTCAACCAAAAATGAGCCTCATCGCTGAACACAATTTTTCGATAAAAAAGCGGATCCTCGGCCAGCTTTCCAAGAGCCCATTCACCGAAAATTCGGCGTTGTGGTAGATCGGCTGGCTTTAGTTCTTGCACAAGCTGTATCTTAAAAGGCTTTACGCACAAATCCTTCCGCAAAATTTTCCACGTAGTGCTGTAACAAAGGCCTAACTGCTGGGAACGGCGCCGAATCGACATTTCGCGGTCTTCTGTCACACTAGCTGATACGGCCGCAATATTTTCTTCACTACGCACAGTACGTAAACGTGTTGGTGGTTTAATGTCCAACAAAGTAAATTTGGTGCGAAATTTGGTCACAATCTTCCGAATAGACTGCTCAGAAGGTCGAGAATGCCGATCATAAAATGGAAGCAGCGCGCGATGAACATTTCGAACCGAGCACGAATTTTGATAGTAAAATTCAATAATTTGCAAGCGTTGTTCATTTGTAAGACGATCCATGGTTAAATTGCAAACCCAACTGAAGCTGTTTGACAGTGACACAAGGTACTAAACACACGTCAGCTGTCAAAACCAGTGTTGCCAAAACCAAACCAGCTAAAAAATCACCCGTTACCTATAATTCTTTCGGGCTGAAACTCGATGACCACTGGGCCAATTTTTATGATTCCTCTTTTTTTCGTATTGTTGTATTTCAGGTTTAGGCAGTCTTAAAAGAAAGCACTATTTTGGACCCGATAGGTGGCGTTGTTGTATGTGGATAAGAAGAGGATACTTTTGGACCTGATAGGTGGCGCTGTTGCCGATCTCCGAAACACCTCTACTGATTTGATGGAAATTCTGCAGATGGGTATGGTTGCTTCCAGTTCTAAGGTTCGGATAGTTTTTGACCCTATTGTCAAAACATAAACGGGATAGGAAAACGGATTGTGGCACGTCCCATTCAAAACTAAAACCAAACGCTGTTTCTAAAGTTATAAGTATAATTAAAATTATTATTGGACATTGTCCAAATAAAACACTTTGCCAAATGTGAGCAAGATTTAATACGAAAGGTACGGACACAGCCGGGCGGGTATAGAGTTAAATATAAAGGAGATTCGATTTTTATGATTTTTGGTTGGAATAAAGGACAAAATTATGCTGCCTTTTGTCGTGAAAACATTTTTGGCATCAATCTTGAATACCCAATACCCACGTCTCTCACATGGTCAATTTAGTGAAAAAGTGGAAGGTTGGGCGACACGTCAAAATCATTGCGGTTTGATTATTTTCATTTATTTCTATTGCATTTAATACAACTTTTGAATAAAGAATTTTAATCGACCGAATTACATAGATTATCAAGTGCATTGTGCAGTGCACGCGATCCGATACAAAGTTTCGGTGCATTTAGGTTGCGCAACATAATTTAGCTGAGCCGACTTTCAATTTCAAATTGTGTAGCGGTAGGCCCGCAACAGCCAAAGAATTCAAAAATTAAAATGTTTAAATAATTTTTTGTTGTGTTAGAAGTGAGTTTTCTATCCAGTCTATATATATCTATACATATTTTTTTTTCAAAATGCTATACAAATTTTTATCTCCAATCTTATACCCATAAAGTTTTGTTTTCACGACAGAAAGTAGCATATTATATCCTTAAGTGGGCCAATGTGAATTTAAACCAAAAATCAGAAAAACCGAACGATCTGTTCCTGAATTATGAGTGTACATACGGACGTCAGTCTTTATATGAAGCTGTACCCACCCGGCTTTGCCCGTACCTTTCGTATTAAGTCCTGCTCACATTTTTCCCGAAAATGGACAATGTTCATTACTAGTCTGATTTGATTTTTGAATGGAAGGTGCCACAACCAGTTTTTCTATCCCTGTTATGTTTTGCAAAGTACCACCTATAGGGTCCAAAACTATCCCGTCTTTCAAACTGGAGCCTAGGCTCGAAAAGTATCCTATCTCGCAAGCTTGAACAAACAATATTCATCCATAAAATTTAATTACAATCGGTTGTTTAGTTTCGGAGATCGACAACAGCATCACCTATCGTGTCTAAAATGATCTTATCTTTCAAGCGGGAACCAGGAAATATCATTGAAATCGGGTGAGTGGTTTCGGCGATCGACAACAACGCCACCTATCGGGTCCAAAAATATCCTATCATTTAAGATTGCTAAACGAAATACAACAATACAATACAAAAAAAAAGAAGAATCATAAAAATTGGCCCAATGGTTATTTTATCAATCTACTTTTTGAAAAAAAAAAAAGGCACATAGTAGTTTTCTAATTAATTTTTGAGATAGAAAAGTCAAAATAAATATTTCATAGAAAGAACTATTGGATGCCAAATCAGGACCGCACGGTGATTTTCCGGAATTTTCCTGATATACAGCAATACGAACAAAACCAAAAAAGAATCATGAAAATCGTCCCAGGCGTTATCGAGTTATAACATCATCGAGTTCCACCCCAAAAGAATTATATATATAGAAGATTTCTCCAAACTGATTGATTGCCTTAATCTTGGCGATTCCCCTTTTTACAAAAAAAAAAAAAATATTGAGAGAAAAAAAAACGAATAACGAAAACGCAAACTAAAATAAATACTAGGGGAGAGGTGGTCACCTTAGGACACTTTTTACAAAAATCGCTCTAGATCCATTAAAAAGCGGAGTATCCCTTCGGATCTTGCAAATTATTATTACATGTTGTTTTATCTTTGACTCTTATATCCAAACTTATATGTATAGTTATGATTTATATATTTTTTATTTATTTTAAAAATCTCTTTAAAGTGTCCCATTCTGCCCCTCTGGGGGGGCACCTTAGGACAACCATGGGGCAGTTTTGGACATGTCTAAAAAAACGTTCATTAGGAGCGGTTTCCTTTTTTTTTCTTGTAATTTCTTACCATTAGTGCAGAGATAAACCTAAACAAATAAAACCAAAAACAATCACACTGAAATAGATTGTTCAAAGCGATAAAATGGGGCAGATTAGGACATGCCCAAAAGTTCCCCTCGCGCATTGTCCAAAAGTGCCCCGAGAGGGATAAAAAACTAAAAACTTCATATTTTTTTAAAAACAATGTAAATTGTTAATATTTTGGTTTAATAACATCGCTACACATATAAACATTATAATTGAACACTTTTAATTTGTAAATTGAGCATAATGTTAGAATAATATGCTTACGTCTAGGAATAAAAAAAATTACAACCGTCGTCTGGAAACACACTTTTCTTTTTATTTTATATTTTAAAGTTGGTATCGTTTCAATATCCATCAGATGTTTGTTTGAAGTGGAGTTGCCACTGTAAAATGTTATTAAAGCATTAAAAAGTTTTTTTTGTAGTACGTTTTCTTAAGTTGTCCTAAACTGCCCCCGTCCTAAACTAGCCACCTCTCCCCTACGTAACTTCGAAACCATGATAATTTTTCAATGACGCAAATGAAGCGAGGTTTTGGTGTATCACAAAAAATGTGTTTCTTTGGCTAATTCCATTGGTTCGTTGTCTGGATTTACTTTAAAGTTAATCTTCATTGTTTTTTTGTTTTTGTTTTTTGCCGCTATGAAATCTCTCTGAAGATTCTAAATTTCAAAGTCAATAAAGTGACTTCACTTACATATTTTCATTCCATATTCCATAGATATTCAAAAAAAAAAAAAAAATTAGGTGCGAATGACGTTTTTTGTTTTGATAAATAAAAGTCAATGGGCAATGTGTCTACAAAACACCTGAATCGCACACTTTGTAACAAAACCATTTCATAAGACGTCAAGTTACAGGAGGATGCCTCATCGACTGTCATAAGTGATTACAACTATACATAGGACCATCTATTTCCCATGCACTTGTGTAAAATTGTGCCGCCGTGCGTAGTCATCGTCACCTCTTAAGAAAAGTCAAGGACTTCCTTAAATTTCCTACTCATCTCCGCTCGTACCCCTATCTCCCTCCCGAATCTCGATCAATACTATATGCAGACGACGAAAAAAATCGAGATGAGCACTATCTGCTGCAACTTTCTGGCTTATCCCGAATCCCCATACCAGCGCACTAACGACTTGTTACAGTCTGATGTACACGCATTGATGTGCCGCACATTTCGCTACAATCAAATTGAGTATTGAATTTCCCAAAATGCATCGCGAGGAAACACACATTTTTTTTATTTTTTTTTTTTGAAAACTCTTCACATTTTCCCCGATGAGTAAGTACCATGATGATGCATCACATACGCTGCTGCTGTCGCCGCCAAGTGACAATTTCGCCGGAATTGTGTATAAATTTGGAATGGTTACTTGGAAGTGGTTGCCAATGGTGATTGAGGCGGTTGAGCGGCGGCGCTCAATTAATACTCAGTGGAGGTAGGTAATGGGATATCACTCACGAACCGAGTCTGGGAAGTGAACAAAACCAAAGCAGTTTTCTTTGACAGAATGTCGTCAAAACAAATTGGCATTCATCTTTCTCTCTCTAGGACCCGTGAGTATGCAATTTAAGAATAAAACGAAGGAAAAGGTGCACACAACAAGGAGGAAACCCCTAATGAAGAAGAAATTACCTTTCTTGTCCTCCATGACTAGCTGCAATTGCATTTAATTCCCAAAGAAGTATATTCTAAAGAAACAAAAACCGAAAAAAAAACCCTTCAGCAAGGGAAGGACACAAAATAGAATAGACTTCTTCAAGCTAAGCGCTGCTTTTGATAATTGACATCAAACTCATTTTCTCTTCGCTGCTTCTACTGCCGACCTATGCAGTGCATAGTTAACGAAACGGTATCATCCTACTACTGAATATATAGCTTTAGCTTAGCTTACCCTCGGGTGGTGGCGGCGCGGGTTGAAACCTTAAATCCTGCCAGTGTGCCGGTACTACTCCTTTTTCACAACGGAATCTAATTAACAATTTTCTATTGATATGGAAAGCTTATGAAGGAAAGAACGAGATGAAGAGTCCGGTTATATACTGGGTAGCGACAAAGTGAATTTTCCACCAGTTTTCCAAGCTCTTACCGGAAAGTGGCAGAAGATGATGTTAACTACAGAGCCTGAAGAGAATAAAATATATATGTAATATATATATATATATATATATATAGGTGTACTAAAGACAAAACGTAGGACCCACTTTCGATGTCAGTTGGGGGTGATAGAAGGAGCTTTTTTTTGAAAATGTTGCCAAGTGCTTAGATGTTGAATTTTAGCAGTTATTTCATTATTTGGAAGACGAGAGCTCGGAACTTAATTGGGGGAGTCATCACTGACAATAGTAATTTTCGGCTAATGGGGTAGGAGTGATGCAAGGAAACAAACCGATGCGGGTAAGGGAACGGAGTAATTTTAAAAGAAGAGCTTACAAAACTTCGAAACTACAGTGATATCAAAGAAAAATTGGAAAGGAACTTGAGGAGTTTGGAGATACAAAAGTGAATTGCGGTTAGGTACATGGCTCCCAAATAAATGGGAACCTCCGAATGACTCAAGGTGTAAAGGGGGAGACGTTATTGTTTGTTATGTTTGGACTTAGACACAGCCTCGGTGTTAGCTACAGGTAAAGCATAATAATGCTGTTCAATACTTAAAGAACTATTTACTTTTCCTGGTAGGCATCAATTGCACCCAGATATACTGCAAGAATAGAACATGATACTTGCCCGCTGCTGACCCAAGTAGAAATTGATGGTTATAGTTTGGGCTATCAAAGTACGTACTGTTTCCAGTGTAGGATGGAACGCTGACCAAAGTGGGGAATCAGTTTTAGCTCTTTAAATTACTATTTCGGGAAATAGGGGAGACTGGGTACGGTGGAAACACAGGACGGTTGAAACAACACGAATATCTCGTGAGCCATACGCGCAGCGTCTATGAGTATTATTATTAGGGGTGAATGAAGCAAAAACAAGTCCGTAGACGAATAGCAGTAATACATCGTTCATTCGGCGGTTCAGTTGTGAGTGAGAGCTTATGTTGTATTTAGACTACCAAAAGTAAGTATTTTCGTTTGGTTATTTTTCATTTTACTGGGGTTTCTATCCATGCGAGATTGCTGTGCGTATTTTTTTGTATGCAGTAAGGAGTGTAGAGTATAGAACATGATGACTAGTTTAAACGTGTCAGTGTTGTTTTCGTTACTTTATAGATTTTTTTTTACTTAAAGGGGGGGCTGGGGACGGTTGAAACAATTTTTCGGGGGACGGTTGAAACAATGTCTTTAATTATTTTTCTATTCTTATATAATATTTTAACGAAATTAGAAGAACCAGAAAGTCTACAATATACACCGATACACCAGAGAAAGAACAAATAAAAAAGGATCATGACGCAAGACTGTAACAAACCAGCTAAGCAAGCTAAGAAATGGTTGGAAGGTGTAAAAAAAAAAAATAAAAGTTACGAAAGTAAAAAAAAAAAATAATAATAATGCAGCATTCCAGTGCTCTATAATTTTTTTTTTTATTTAGAAGAAGAGGAGTTTTATTGCCTTGTCTGCTTGTCAACGTATTCAGGGAGCAGATCTAGTGAAAGTTGGATACAAATGTGTCACCTGTAAATTGTGGGCTCACAAAGAGTGCACAGAAGGTTGCAATAGTTAGATATGTTTGCCACAATTTTGATTCGGAATATTCCGACAACTGAATTTTATCGATTGTATTATCGAAATTAAAGTAATGTTCCTCTTGTTTATTTTCAATTAATTTAATGAATTAAGATTTTTTTTTTTTTTTGATTTTTGTTTTCTTTAATTTTTTGTTGTTTAGAAATAGGTACATAGGTACTGTTTATTTTTTTTTTAATTCTATATAAAACAATGAGGTGATGAATATTGTCAAACAAAAATATTATTTAAAATAAAAGTTAATTAAATATGTAACAATGGAAGATTGTGTTCATGTTTCAACTGACCCCAACAACTGTTTCAACCGATCCTGGTATGGGTACGGTTGAAACAAATTTTCATTTTTGTTTTAATATGATGTACTACGCAAAATATCACACCGAATACTCAAAAAACACTTTACGTTTATAGATAGAACCATGCTCCTACATTTCACATAACTTGATCACCGCTTAGTTTATAAACGGTATGGACGGTATAAGCGAAATTGTTTAAACCGTACCCAGTCTCCCCTACACATAATGGTATTTCGACTATGTTTTGCAACCAAAGTGTGACTGAATTTTAGTGAGTTGTCAAATTATTCATGTGAAATGAAAGAAAATGTGAGATAGAAATTCTGCAATAGCAATATAAAACGTACACACATAACCTATCTCCTTTAATGGGCATGCTAAAATACCTAAACGATGATAATGTCATGAAAATGGTAATGCAGGTAATATCATTTGAATAACGGAAATCAGTTTAACCACAAATATCGGCTGTAGGAAATAAGGCCCCAATGAAATAAGGCCCCAAAAGAAAAAATGAAATAAGGCCCCAAATTTTATTTCATAATGAAATAACACCCCAATTTCAAATATGAAATAAGGCCCCACTGCGATGAAATTAGGCCCCAAATTTGTAGTTTATTTCATAATGAAATTAAAAATAATGAAAACTACTTTTCGTTTAATATTTTTGATATTGGATAAACTAGTTTAGATTAAATGAACTTTTTACTCAACCTCGCACCCACCCCGCAATCTAACAGTAAGCCCAAGCAGGGGGATTGCGGGGGGGCAGCGTGCATACGCATTCCATATCGGAAGGGTAACAATTAATAATAAAAAAATAATTTTGGGGACTTATATCATTTCTTCTTTTGTGGTCATAATGAAATAAGACCCCAATTTTCATTAAGAAATAAGGCCCCAAAAAAGGAAATAACAGCCCAAATTCTATTACAAATCGTTGTTGTTGTTTCCTGTATAATTTTTTGGGGCCTTATTTAATTTTTCTTTGGGGCCTTATTTCGCAGAGCCCAAATATCAATAAGTTGTAGTGGCAAAAAGTAACGCGCTCAAGAAATATTGAGTATTTATAGTATTAAATTTTATTTCGAAACTAGATACTTTTATTTTTCCAGTGACTATTTTTTTTTTTTTTTTTGACAATGGATAGGTAACAATTAGAATCAGAAAGCGACCATTCGCATTTCTTTAGGACGGAGCACAGGGTGCATGTACATGTGCAAACATTGAGGATTTTTTTTTTTTGCGTTTACTATTATTACGTTTTAATATTTAAATGATTCATTCTTTTAAATTCTACCTCTCTACATGCAAAAAAGTTTGGCGTAAATAATAAGAAACGGATGTGCGATATTTTCGAGTCCAATTTTTGGTGGATACACTTCTATTCTGGTTTGCTAAAAGCGATATAATAAAGTAAACATAATTTACATGTAGGTATGTCACGGAAATACAAGTTAATAATTATAACGTTTATTGTCTATGGGAATATTTACTTGCCAAGGAAAATTATTGTACTAAATCGGTGCAGAAAGGTTACGATATTTCTAGCATTATTTCAATTACAATCATATTCATGTAACATGCAACTTATTCAAAAATATTAAAACCATTTGATATTATTTATGTCAATAATAGAAGTTCGAATGTTTTTTTTTATATTTCCCATTTTTCTTACACTCAAATAAAATTATTTTGCACTTAATGAATGAATTGTTTCAAATCAATCTTCTGGAGTTTATGTAGCAAAATCAGAAAGCACTCTCATTATAGCGCCAATGGTAACATTCAGTGGTCATAATTTAGACTTGCGCAGTCGATTTGCGTAGCTGCTAAGTGGTAACATTAAATAGCAACCTCACAGTGTTTTGAAATGTTACAGTAAAGGACATTTGTATCTTTGAGACACGTAATGGCAAAAAAAAAAGTCAAATAGTTACCATCTTATTGGAATGGAGTTTATCGACACAAAATAGAGTTAAATATACCGTGTGGTGACTATAATTTAAAGTAAATTTGGATAAGAGTGAGAAAGTTCTACTTGGGGATGCCTATAACATAAATATAAGCTTTACTTTACACTGGCTTAATTTTGCGGAGTTTCGTTAACCATCGTAAACAATATGGCCGACCAAAAGACGTGTCGCGTTTTGCGTGTTAGGTAATGCTGTTCCTTTCAGTCAGATGGCTTTTTACTGTTGGGCATCCCTTAATTTTCCGTGTTAGAAATGTGTGATCGTGTAAGCTGAAGTAAGTAAAAGTCTGAAAATGCAAAAAATGCAGTTTTATACGAACTTAAGGTCAATATAGAATGAATTGAGTGTGTTGTATATAATAAAAGATATTTGCGGTAGTTTTTTTTTTTTTTTTGTGAAATTTATTCGCAACCCGGGACAACCGAAATTGTGTCTTAAATCCGTGACGAGACGACCCGCACAAATCGGGACGTATGGCAATGCTAATAGCTAAATACAAATAAAATGACGCCTTTTGCACAGTCCTGAGTTTGCATATACTATAGGTTCGGCTTTTCGCTTTTGGTGCTTTTGTATTTCATATAATATCAATCTTTATCCGCATTAAAAAAGTAAATACCTACCTTAGCTTACCAATTATAGTCTAAAATTAGACCTCCACCCCACCACCCTCCAGTCACTCCAGAAACGAAACCAAAATGGTCATTTTATGGGCAGGAGGTTATTGAAGGAAACGATAAACTTGACGAAATGGACAGAAAAGGTTCAGAAACACCTCTTTTTAAAACTAGTACCGGTCTGCGTATACTTTCCAAATCAGCTGCAGTTTCGGCATCAAAAAGCTGAAAACACAATTTATGCATCACACCAGGTAGGAGATATCCCGAACCTTAGTTAGGCCAAAAGGGCAGAAAATGTTAAGTTCAGAAGAATCCCCTACTCAAAAGATTATCAGCTACTTTAGGAAATTATAGACTATACTAACTTAATTATATTTTCAGACCCTTTTGGCACAATCTATCTCCGCACTCCTTCTAAGCGACTGACTTTGTAAATACCCTGTTCAAATGTATTTAATATGGAACATTGTTACTTTTAATTCATAATATCGATGATTTTATTTATTTTGCTTTGTTACCAAAGGGTAAGTTTCAAGTCAATGAGCCTTTGGTTATTCTGCAACTCTTTACTTGTGAGGAGAAAATTAAAACTCTTTGCAGCAGTCACAGTTCCTTACATTAAGATTTTGTGGGTGAGTAGGATTTGTTTTTTACATTGGCATAATGTTGAATAAACCTTTTAAAATATGTTCCTTATTAAAGTTGTTATCGCCTTGGCTAACGTCCAATATAAATTATGCTTTTACCCATCAAGAGTATACGTACGGCGCGTACCATCAACAATACTAAACCTATACATTTTTGCCAAGATAACTTAACCCTTCCATATGAGACCTGAATTAAGCACGTAACATTTAATTTGTAGCCAATTTTGCAAAATTAGTCCACACTCGCAGCACCCCCTTCGTATGATGCTTAGACCTGTAACACCAATAAACGCAAACAGGTTGAAAGAATTTAATTTTAAACGGTAATAAAACTTATAACCCTATCGTTCGTAACAGCTATCTATTTGCCCGCATCCCATCCCTTTCGGTGCATTACATCAGCTTCAGCTAGCACACTTTTATTAGTTAACCTAATACGAGTATGTCAGTCGTCAGGGTGATGGAGTGATTTTTCACACCTTTTACACACACATGGCATCATATTGTTACATACCACAAACACATGAGTGATACAGTCAAGCAAGGAAAAACCAGCAAAAATAGTGCACATGGAAATCGGGGGTGGATTGAGGGGTGCGGAGCAAATTTTAGCTTCTTCCCGCTCACATATGGGTTGGCTATAGGCTTTCCATTTGCCAATGATTCCGGCAATAGTGGTTTGGCACACACATGCGATGCTCTATAGCAGTGCTGCATTAGAAATTCAATTAAAACATTCCGATTGCGAATAAGTCACACTAAACAAATAAACAATTCGTTACACTGAATTTGTCGCTAGTGGTGCTCAGTCTGGTTATTCTTTTTATTCCTTTAGCATCCGGTGGGGTGGTTCGGAGGTGAACCTCTGAACATGTGTGTAATTGTCTGTCTGGTGGAAAGATTGCACACGGTACGTGGTACCTGTAGCCGGTTACGCTTTTGTGAACGTATGGCGGCAAATTTGGGTATTACTCCCGGATAATATGTAGGTATAGGTATATAGGTAGGTACTCGTATGTGTTTGCAGAGTGTTTTAAACAGCCGGAGGTGCTAAATTAGGCTGCGCTTTTCAATTACTGAAGTTTTGGATGCTCTCGTGTTATTTATTGTTTGTATGGATTATAATGTGGAAAAGGGGCTGAAATTGTAAAAATTCCAATGGTAGACAAAAATACCTACTTGTGTATAATGGCAAATGGGTATGGGACCTTGAATATCAAATGAAAGTGAATTCGAATTTTTTATTGCTCAGCGGACGCTCACATATTAGAACTTTCAGAAATTCGAATCTTCCAGAAATTAGAACCTGAGTTTTTAATGCATTAAAAAAAAAATAAATAGTTGGCGCAACAGGCCCGGAGAGACCCTAGGCCTAGCTTCTCACAACCATTCGTTTTGTGTGAGTTTTTCATTTTTGGAACGAATGGAAGGGATCTACAGTTTAATGCCGACTCCAAACGGCTAATTGAGAAGCTCTTACAAGACATTTATACTCTCGGATGTTTGTCAGACGTTCGCGAGAGGTAGCGCAGCGGAAAAAAAACCCTACAAAGGCGGAATTTGGGTTTTTTGCGGGATTCGAACCTTGAACCCCCGCATAGCAGTCCAACACACTAACCACTAAGCTACTGCGACTAATGCATTAAATGCTTTAAAATTAGAACTTGAGGTTCTAATTTCTGAGCGATTTTTGTCTTAGCTTTGTACACATCGGTTAGCTCCCAATTTGTTTGTTTATTTTGCTTCAGCAAGGCAAAAATAAAAAGGGGAATCCCCAAATTATGTATGTGGTGATTCCCTTAGAGTGTTTTTTTGTCATACTATGTACATTATTTGGTTATACGCCTGTGAATATTTAATTCGCATGTATACCTAGATATTTGGCTCAGTCTCGTTTACAAAGTGAATTTAATTTATTATAAACATATAAGGGAATCACTTAGCTCTAGATTTCCATGTAACAATTTTTGCCATCAGCTACATAAAATCTGAGGAAGAAGCGATGTTAGATGCTGTTTCCAACACCTATCAAGAAGCAAAAACAAAATCCTTACACAGCGCTGAATTTCCGGAAATGCAAAGTTTTTTTTTTCTTAATGGTTTCTAAATTAACGTAAAGAAAAGAAGCACACAATGACTGGACCAATATTAAAGGCAAAAGCTAAATCAATTTCCGATGAAGTATGTCTCGATAAAGATGAAAAAGCATTCCGTGCAAGTGATGAATGGTTTACAAAATTTAAGAATCGGCACGGTATTCGCTATACTTAAAAATTGGTGTCGAGATACTCTCTATATAGCTATGTTGGCGCTGTCACTCCGTTTATGCACAGAGATTTATCTAAGAATAATAGTTTTGGAGGTAGTTTCACTCTTTATAAGTGAACTAAAAAAAACGTCCAGAAATGATAACATTTCGGAAATAAGAATTACCCCAGGAACAAAGTGGTGCTAATTTCTGAGCGTCCACTGTCCTATTAACGCGCTTTTTTGGTGCGCTTCATCGTGTCTTTGAACCCTTATAACCTGGGTTTGGATTATACCAGATAAACAAAATTCTCGGGATATGCTGTCAATAGCGGACTTATTAACATAACAGAAAAGTAATGAGCAGTGGATACATTTTTTACCCTACCCCCATGTGAATGTCAAGAATGGCCAAGCCATATATTTTGACTAAGGTGTGGTGTAGAGCTTGTGAAATTAGACCTTGTAGAGTTAGGGCGTGTAGAGTTTAAAGCTGGCTCTGCATGAGATCTGATCACTTTTTGAAAGTGCGATTCATATGGTCTCATCTTGGAAACATTTTACATGAAAATGCTTTTGGTGGGATTAAATATCTTTTTGTAAATTGCTTATGACAAATTTTATTTTAGTTTTTTTTGGGGTGTAAGTATTTCTTGAATATCAAGGACCAGGAATGCCAATTTGACATAATTTCGGTCAAATTTGACCGAATTCGAAGTGTTGTGACCAAAGAAAATCTTCAAAAATACAATACAATTCATTTTGACCGAATTCACAGTTTATTACTAAATACATTTCATATCTTAAATATTTAAGACAATTCAAGACGCGACCATCCCTGGCAATTGATTGCGAGGAGAATATTTTAGAACTCCAATCTAAAAAGATTGTTACTGAAGAACAAATTGGTGTACTACGTTCCAATTGCAAGAACTTTCTCATCAAGCTCATTGAGGGCTTGCAGGCTCGAATGCCCAAAAATTTGAATATATGTACTTAAGCAAATTAGCCATTTGTCCATTGAAGATTGCATTCGTTTGCAGAAAATACCACTGCCTCCAATTTTAGACGAGCTATATATGGACAGGCTTAGGTTAACTAAAGACAAACAGCCGTATTTATTAGATTCCCTTACAGCGCCTCTACGATGTTGTTAAGTTAAACAATGCGTAAGGACTTACGCAGCCTCTACTTGGCTCGCCTAAGATCGGTATTTATAAACATTTTCCTCGCTAACCTTACTAAACGAGGTTTGTGTCTAAAAAGGTAAGAATTTCGATAAACTATTACCTGCGAAAACACTGAAATCTATTACTTTTTGCTCTAAAACCGACATCACCTGTGATAAGCTTCCTAAGTAAAATCATTTTGCACAGTAAAAAGTCAAACTATATGGCACAATTCCGAAATGTTTGCATTAGAAAACGAAATTCGTTTGGCAGAAATTTACACAAATGAATGAACAAACAAGAAATAGTTTCAAAAAAAAAAAAAAATAGGGAAGGTGGGGAATTTGATATATCGTCGGTATACTAGCAACACTGACTAACTGGAAAAACAGAGTTCGTGGGAAACGCAGTTGGTTCTTCCTGAATTTCTTGTGCATGAAGGCAGATATTCAACCAACATTTTTAAATGCTTTGCATATTTATAGGAAAAATATTAGATAGTCAGTTTTGGCAGAATTTTCTACTTGCTTTTGTATTACACTTGCCATCGATAATACAGGGTGTCCGCCGGGAAGGTATTCTACTTTGTTTTGCCGCCATTTTGGTAAACATTAGTCTTGAGAGTTCGTATTTGGCAGTCGTAAAGTAGATGCGTGGCAAATTTGTTATGGAAAAATATTCGATAAACCAACGTGTTTTAATTGTAAAAACATTTAATCAAAATCAATCATCGATTACTGTGACGATGAGAAAGTTACGTGAAATTTTTGGGAGAAACAACGTACCGACAAAACGCACTATTTATCGTGTAGTTGAATGATTTCGAAGAAAGAGGGTCTGTAGGTGATAGGCCCAAGCATGGACCACAATGTACTGCAAGATCGGCTGAAAACATTACTGCTGCTCAAGGAAGAATCCATCAACCTCAATTCGACGCCGTAATCATTAGCTTGGACTTCAAAGAACAACTTTGGCGACAATTTTGCACATGGATCTGCATTTGTTTCCATTTAAGATTCGGTTGACACAAGAGCTTCTTCCACAAGACCATTTACGCCGCCGTACATATGCCAATAGGATGTTACAGCTAGCCCATTACAACCCCGATTTTCATGAAAAAATCACAATGAGTGACGAGGCACATTTTCATTTGAATAGATATGTGAATAAACTGAAAAGTCGTTTCTGGGCAATTGAAAACCCTCAAATTATTCATCAGTCACCTTTGCATCCATTAAAAGTTACAGTATGGTGTGCAATTTGTACAGAAGTAATCATTGGACCTTACTTCTTTGAAATGATTGAAAACTTTTTAACGCCACAACTTCATGCTTTGGGCTTGATTAACATGTGGTATCAACAAGACGGTGCCACATCGCACTTCTTTTTGTGGGGATATCTGAAAAGCAAGGCTTATGCAAACAAACCAGAAACGCTTGAGCCACTCAAACAAAGTATTCATGATTAAATTAATGAAATACCGTGTGAAATGTGTGAGAATGTAATGAAAAATGTGCCTAAAAGGGCTCTCATTTGTGAGACTAACAGAGGCGGACATTTACCTGATATTGTATTCCATACATAATTGCCGACATTAAATAAAACATTTATCAATATAAGATCTTTTCTCTTTCCTTTAATCAAAAATTATAAAAAAAAAACAAAGTAGTATATTATATAGAATTTAAATACATTTTTCTACAATACTAGCTGTCCCGGCAAACTTCGTTCCGCCCAAATTTGTAATTGTAATGAAAATAATAATTCAAAGCATGCACAATGCACTTGCTACTTTATGTAATTCGGCCAACTAAAATTCTAAATTTTTTAAAACTTATATTAAATGCCTTAGAACTAAATGACGAATAGCAATGTTGATTTGTTTCAATCAAACCGCAATGATTTTGACGTATCGGCCAACCTTCCGCTTTTCACTAAATCCATGTGAGAAACATGGGAATTTAAGATTGATTCTACAAATGCGCAAACATCCATCGATTATACTTGCAACAAATTATTTGCCATGGTGAAAGCGAGACGCACGGGAAATTTAAGTCGCTTACGTACGAATGGCAAATCGTTCTGAATAAGCGGAATCTGTGGAATGAGAGTGTTTGCTTTTGGTTTTCCCCTCAAAATCGTCACTTGCATGACATTTGATTTGAGATCCTTCACACTAAATCAGATGCGATTCACTACAAAGTTTTGGTACATTGATGTTGTGCAACAAAATTATAACTGAGCCGACTTTCAAATCCAAATTATGTAGAGGTAAGCCCGGAACATGCAAAGAATTCAAAAATTCAACTAATCCAAATAAAGTATTGTTTTCACAACAAAAGGTAGCATAAGTCCTTCCTTCTAACCAAAAATCATAAAAATCGAACATTCCGTACCCGAATCAGTTTTTTGTATATGTAACTGTACCCACCTGGCTTTTCCCGTACCTTTTGTATCAAAAGTTATATTAAAAAATCACACCATTGCCATCGCCAACAATTGTCTGGAGAACTCTGCAGCGGACTGGTCATTTTGTAAAGAAACTCGCATGTTTGTTGTCAAATGCAATTTCTTGACGTATCGCCATAAAGCAGACGCCTTCAAGAATTCAATTCATCTGCCGGAGTTGATCTCGAAATGACAGGTAGCGTTTGACGAAAATCGGCTGAAAGCAAGATCGTTGCTCCACCGAAAAGTCGCTTAACATGACGTAAATCCTTCAAAGTACGATTCAGGGCCTCCAACCCAAGCCATTGTGCATTCGTCCCATATCATAATCTTACATTGCTGCCGTAGGTACTTTCGCCATCGCAGTGTTCTTTGAAATGTTGCATGTAGGTTCTTCTTCCACTTGCAGATTCAATGGAAATTTCAATGCAGGATGAGCTGTACGACCGCCTTCTAACAAAGTAGCCGCTATCCCAGAAGAGGCTAGGGCCAAAGCGATCTCAGATCTCGAACGAATTGTATCCAAAATAATTGAAATCATAAATCTATTTCCAGTTCCGCAATTTTCGTTATCGGCTGCTTGCATCAATTCATCGTACACTCTCTGCTATTCTTGATTCAACATTGGCACATTTGTTTGAACAGTTTGACTCAATGCGATTGGATCGAAGTCCATTTCTCGCTCCAATTCTCGATTAAATGCGTCTTGCATTGATAGATTTGGCTGTGGCATCCCCAATTTGCACAACAAATTGCCACTCATGAGCAAACACATAAACATATCCTCGATCAAAATCAAAGCTTTGTTGCGCATTTCATCTGACATCTCCAGTTCATTATCCGATGTCACAGTGCGAATTCGATGCAAAATATCGTCGGCCATAATATCATCTTTGTATAATCAAAGTATCTACTTCATTTCAAAAAGTTACTTAATGTAACATAGTAAACATAACTTATAAGAATAAACAAAAAAAAAAAAATCAAAATTGTTGACAACAACAATTTGCCTCGAAAATAATTAAAATAATTGACAACAACAATTTCTTTTAAAATTTAAATTAATTTTTTTTTTATTTGAAGTGTCACTACTTTATGTTATCCATTATTTTTTTTTTTTTTCAAAGTGTATTTCCCCATAAAAAAAATAAAAAATTTAGTGGTGGACCACCGTTAACATTCATGGATATGAAAAATAGATGTTGTCCGATTCTCAACCCTATCCCATATACACACTAAGTTTCACGAAAATCGGTTGAGCCGTTTCGGAGGAGTTCAACTACGCACCCCGTGACACGATAATTTTATATATTAGATAGAATTTATAGCATTTGGTCAGTTTTGCTTGTAAGCCGACGATATTACAAATGTCGTAAATAATTAATTTTCTTCAGTTTTATAACATTTCTGTATTAATATTTCGCGTATTTTGCCCAAAAAATTATTATTTTATATGTTTTCATTAATTTTGTGTATGAGGTTGGGCTTTTACGGAAAATGTTGTGTCGATTTGTTCTGAAGTGTATATTTTTAAGTTTTGTTGTGAGGGTCATCGTAGAATTCGGAAAAAGTTATCGAATCAGAATAAACTTCATAAGAAATCAACCTCAGAAGGCCTTGTGATTTGTTCACATCGGCAGAATCGGGCTGTTAGTTTCCTTATAAACAGATATTTTGAAATAAAATTTTATCTACTTAATTAAAAAGTCGTTCTATTTGTCTTTTTTTGCTAGCTAGTACATAAAAAAATAAAATACAATACATTTACAAGAGGATAAAGGTATTGGCGAACTTATATAATGCATTTGTGGAGATTTATAACTAGTCTATTACCTTTTCGAATGTGTTAAAATTATTGCAAATAAATTGAATTGAATTGAATGGAATATCTCAAGGCTTTAATTTTTGAACGAATTTAGCAAAATGGAATTCGGTCAAATGTCAGACTTGGACCGAAAATCGATTTACCGAATGGCAACACTGTCACGTTTTTTCTTATTATTTATAATAACAAGGAGTCCCGAATCCCTATATCAATTTTCAGACCTCTAGCGTCAAAATTGCTGAAGTCTCATAAAAACTTCCATTCCCTAAGTTAAAGAGGTTGCGGGATAAAAGTTTCTTGTTTTTTAATTTGGTATTGGATTATACCAGATAAACAAAATTCTCGAAACCAGGTTAGGGAAAGGTATAGGTATAGGTAGTGCCCTTTCGCTTCGCTTTGCCCGTCTTGGCGGGAGTCACCACAGCCTTAGTCAAATTTAAAGCGGCATTTGTAAAGTAAGACAAATCACAATTCACTTTTTTGAATTTCAAAACAAAATTGATTCACAATAACTAGTAGAAGTTGACTTTTGTTATTTCTTTCATTTCTATGAAATCTAAGTGGACTTTTGTTTTTTCTAGTTCTAAGGGCCATTGCATTTAATATAACTTATACTCATTAATATTGAATAATCTCATTTCTTATAATGATAAAATAAAAAGCTTACGTATAAACAGTCGAAAGCAAATAGTTAGGAACCACTTTCACTGACCACACAACATATTCGCTTGATTTTTGTTGTTTGGAACATTCAGAGGAGAAATGCTGCGTGTAATTTTTGTTTTTCAATGTTTTGTGTATAAGCCAGGTAATTATAATGGTATAATTTCTACCACTATATAAAAAAATAAATAAAATTTAACTGACTATTCTTTAAATTCTTTTCAGGAATTAAAATAACATTTACGATTTTATATTGAATTTTGAGAAAAAGGAATATTAACAGTAATAATATATGTATCACTAGTAGTTAAAATTGAAAATCATTGTTTTTGTCTATCTTATATTTAGATAATATATATTCCTGACACCAATTTTAGAACTATTCAATGTTAAATGTTAAATGTTGTTAAACTTATTTTGTTTATAAACTTATAAATGTTAATACAAAAACTAAAGGCAAATTATTATGTGTAAAACGCATCATCTTAGATAAATTTACGACTTTCGCCATATATTTATTTTAAATATGCACAAAAAAGCATATTTTTAGAGCTGAAAATGTAGATCTACTAAAACTGCTTGGACTCAAACTAAACAAAAACAGGAATAGTAGCTTACGCCCATTGACTGATCATTAATTTTTTACTAATAGATACGTTAACATCCAAAGTTCCCGTACACTTATTGAATATTTACTTTGAAATGAGGAGAATGAAACTTATATCATAACAAAAAATCGTGGGTATATGGTCGCCATTAAGTAGAAAGTGAAATTAAGCTAAGAATTCCCCATACATAATGTTTATCAGTTAACCCTTTCGACCCGGCTTTCGGGTGAACAATTCCGGACAAGTTTTGTGATTTACATTTAATCAATACCTTCAAAAGAAATGATCCAGCACAAACATATTTTATTAGGTTAGAGGGCGTGGCCGGTGGGCGGTGGTATAAAAATGTACCATCCGGGATGTTATGTGGTACAATATTGTACTAACCTTGTTCTTTAGACTATTTTGAATAATCATTTCTACATTTTAGAACTTCATTTATTTCAACAGAAAACTTAAAAAAATAATCGTCGTTAATAATCTCTTCAATTTCATTCGGATTCAAACAATGAGCCATTATCCAAATAAAACAAAGTAATACCTACTTCTGGATCATGTTTGCGTTTACATGACTGGTACACATTTGTACAATTAAAAAGGACGAATTGTAAATATATGTACTACTCCCCAAAAGCTATGAATTCACTTGATATAACAATATTCTCCTGGTTTCACCGCTAAAACTTTAAAAACACTGCAAAAATCAACCGAAACGTCAACACTCCACTAAATTATTGCTTCAACTGCGATCAAAAAACAGGCAAAACCAAGCACGGACAAGTGTGTAGCAACTCCAAAAGCATTTGTGACTTTCAGGTATGTTTATACTTTTGGTGGTACATAAATGTACCAGCCGGGTCGAAGGGGTTAATTGAAAGCAGGTTGGGGACATTTAATTTGTCACCGCCATATTACCATACTTACGTATATATTGAAAAATGAATATAATCTAAGATTATACTTTGTTCAGTTTATATTTTCAGTACAGGGAAGATAGGCTATTTGCCTTTCACCCTTACTATTATGGATTCTAATAAGCTGTCTCCATTTGAAAGCTCTCACATGGTTGCCATAGTGAGCACTATAAATTGGCATAATTCTCACAAATATCGGTAGGGTTACCAAATACCAACTCTTTATTAAGACAAAATGGTTTAACTGCATATTAACAGATCCTTCAGAAATACAAAATAATTAAAGGAGTACCTTAAAACTGTATGGCAACATCCCACATAATCAAATTCATTTATTCGCTCTCAAAAGCTTTAAAAAGCACCAAAACCGAAAGTTCTTTGACAAAATTCAAAGAAAAACCCTTAATGATATGATAACATTGACGTATGGTAACACTTCTCTGATATGCTTCAGTCACTCACAGTCCCACTAGCCAAAATGTACTAAGTCCCAGAAAATTTCGGATCATGAACTAACTCCCACGATTTTTAGGAACTAAGACCCAACTGAGAATGAACAAAATCCCAATATAAGAATGAATTAAAACTCAATAGTTCTTTATGAACTAAGTCCCAAATGAACTTACTCCCAAATTAAAATTAGCTGACCCGGCGAACTTCGTTCCGCCCAAATTCGTTAATGTAATGAAAATAATAATTCCGAGCATGCACAATGCACTTACTACTTAATGCAATCCGCTCAATTCAAATTCTTTATTTAAAAGTTATATTAAATACTAGCTGACCCGGCGAACTCCGTTCCGCCCAAATTCATAAATGTAAAAAAAAAAATAGTTGGCGCAACAGGTCCGGAGGGACCTTGGCCTAGCTTCTCACAGCCATTCGTTTTGTGTGAGTTTTTAATTTTTGGACCGAATGGAAGGGATCTACAATTTTATGCCGACTCCAAACGGCTAATTGAGAAGTTCTTTCAAGGCAGTTATTTATACTCTCGGATGTTTGTCAGACGTTCGCGAGAGGTAGCGCAGTGGAAAAAAACCCTAAGTTGGAATTTGAGTTTTTGCGGGATTCGAACCTGAGTCCCCTCACTTAGTAGTCCAACACACTAACCACTAAGCCAATGCTACTACTCATTATTTTCATTCATAAATTTTTTTTTTTTTTTTTTATAATTTTACTCGCGCTCAAGGGGTTATGAATACCCTTATAATGCGGGGCACAGCGCGGCATTCAAGTTTTTAGGAAGAGAAAGAGGGATAGCAAAGAGTTTGTGGCGCAGTGGATATTCTCCACGAGTGGCGTCCTAATAGCTAGGGGAGAATTGTTATGATATTTGTGTTCGCTTATAATTCACTTTAACTTATACGAAGTTTTTATTTGTGAAAAAATGTTTCGTGGTACTGGTTCGGATTTGAACACGTAACCTCCCACTCAACAAGCGAACACTCTATCACTGCGCCACGGCCACCCGCAATGTAATGAAAATAATATTTCCAAGCATGCACAGCGCATATGCTACTTTGTGCTATTCCGTAAATTCAAATTCTTTATTCAAAAGTTATATTAAATACAATAGAAATAACTGAAGTATAGCAATATCGATGTATTTCAATAAAACCGCAATGATTGACGTGCCGGCCAACCTTCCGCTTTTGTACTATAGTGGTGAGCACGCCACATACAATGGGACCATGTGAAAAACATGGGAATTCAAGATTGATGCTACAAATATCCAGCGATTATCCTTGCGACTTATTATTTGTCATAGACACTTAAATACCAAATCGTTCTGAGTAAGCGGAGTCCGCGATATGACAATGTTGCCTTTTAAACTCAAAATCGTCCTTGCATGACATTTGATTTGAGATTCTTCGCAATCATATCAAACGCGATCCTATACAAAGTTTCGGTGCATTAAGGTTGCTCAACAAAATTATAATTGAGCCGACTTTTAATTTCTAATTTCTAAAATTTTAAATAATTGTTCTTTTATTGGAAGTGACACTATCCATTCCATTTTTTTCCAAAGTGCGGTTCTATTATCAGGTTTGAAAACAAATCTGCGATCTTCTACGTTCATTTTCTCTATCGCCGTTTTAAACATTGTAATGAAAGCGTTGATTGCATTTATAATGGTTGCAATTGTCGAATGACGCATTTTGTCACATGCATTTCAATATATAATGAGAGATTGGGAACTATTGAGAATTTGTTCAAAATGAGCTACGAACTATCTTCCAAACAGATGAACTAAATCCCACTGCAAAATTGGTGGGACATAGTTCATTTGGCTAGTGGGAGTTAGTTCCTGTTGGGAACCCGCTGCTCAATTGTATACCTCTACATGGTTGAATTTGTTAAACACTGAAACAAAGAAATAAAGTTGGGCAAAAAACTTGACGTTAGGGTGTGACTCACAATTAGCATCGTGTATTATGGTTGGACCGCCTTTTACATCGCGTCAAAAACTTGCTTTGCTACACTCGATATCAAAGATGAAAGCTTACCGATAAACTCTTAGGTTGTTTTTACTTTACTTTAAAAATGTGACTTGTGAGTACATACTTAACAATTGAGGACCATAGTGAGCCATAAGACAGATGAGTCAGAAGTCCACAAGAATCTCGTGTAGACTTTTGGTTCACCTAAGTGGATTATAAGTTCACAATTGATGTATGGACTAATATCTCACTCAAGTGCATCGGCGCCACCACTAGATGGCCCACCCTTTATATAGCAAATACAGCAATGGACCGACTAACAAATATAACCACAAATTAGCTCAGCAATTTGAACTAGCTTTAAAAATTAGACCATACTGCATACAAATGCATGAATAATTAAGGAAAATAAATTCACCTCCTTCTTGAGTACAAGCGTCTCTTCTCGGTTTTTTTTTTTTTTTTTTTTTTATTACTCATAAATGCACACTAAGGTCGAATTAGTCTTTTCAGCAGAAATTTTCACGCTCCTCTGACTAATTAGATTTCCTAATTAAATTCATTTTCAAATTCAACGCATGCATATTCATGAAAGAGCACATCCGTTATATACGTGCGCACCTCAAGCTCATATACACGGTATAGAGACGACCGACGGCGGCTGCGGTATGGAGGACCCGTTGACGTATATGAAGAACAAACCCACCCAACCAGACCGTAAAAGGCTAAAGGCTTATATGTATATCAAATAGAAAAGGAAAAGCCACACCAGCTCTAGCTCAAACTTTTTTTCCTACCGCATCTATCCGGCTGTAGAGCTCTGACAGAGCGCTTGATACTACTGGAGTAATTAACCAGGAAAATTTTAATTGCTAATATGTTGTGACATCGTCATATCGTCACACACACTGATAGCATCGACAGTAATCTGCATAATAATTTATTTAATATAAAATTGCCCCGTCTGTTTTGTTCGTTTATAATTTTTAATCCTCTCAGCAAGGATGTTGGGCGGAAACTGTGTGCACTTCATGCATATATAATCAGCACAAGTGTGTGCTGAAAATGTGCACGAATGGGTATGATTCGGATAAAAGTGCCTAGTTATAGAGTTTTTAAGGGATATTGCCATGCCATAAGAAAGAATACTGAGAGTTTATTAAAATTTTTGTGAAAAAGGCGATTCAAAGAGTTCCTTTTCAAAGCAGACCCAAGGCCATGTTCTTGACAAAACCAGACATGTTGATTAGCTAGGCGTTGAGAAATTGAGCGACTTGGTCAACTAGGTGTAGATACTTGTCCGGGCTATTCAACAATCGTGTGCGTTGATCAATAGCAAAATGATTTAGATTACCTGGCTCAACATGAGTTTGTGAGCGAGCTTTCAAACTTGTTTGTTCAACTAGAGACTTGAAAAAAAAAAAAAAAAAAAAAAAAAAAAAAAAAAACACGAAAAACATCAGAGCGCACTGACAATGCCTGAACTAAAACAGAAAAATGCCTAATAAGAAAAAGATATAAACGACTATCAGACAAGTTGGATTCAATCCGAAAACGTGGAACTTTGTCCATGGCTACCCTATTTACCAGGCATGGTTATCTCGTAAAATGTATGATAGCGGCAGACAATTTGAAGACGAGGACACTTTAATCGAAGCTATTCGTGAAACCTGGGCCCAAATTTCACTTAATTATTTAAAAAAAAAAACCTGTTGGATTCTATTCCAAACCTCTGCTAGAGGTCGTATTGCGCAAAATGGCTGGCATTATTAATGTAGGCAAAGATAATGAACAAATGTTTTAAAACCATAAAATGTAAACATTTTATTAATTTGTTTTCTTTCTTCCGATGATTTTGCATGTGGCCTCAAACCAGTGGCGCAACTTTTTATACGCTTTTCAAGTAGTTTGTTTTTAATCTTGGGCAATTCCAGCGGTCGTCTCTTATTTACCCTTTAATTTTATAACTTACTGTTGGGAAAATATGAACTTATACCTGTTCCAGGTAGTATAAAAGTTCCCGGGTACAAAATTTCCAACAGGTATAAGCAGTAAAAATCGATTGCAAAATGTATGGCCTCATCCAAGTTATCGCCAGTGTACCTATGTTATTGAGTCTGGTGCAGGTTTGCTCTGCCTATCATCATAAAGTGAAAATGTCCGTCATTAAAATATCTTCGTCAAATAAACAGATTGCAGTTCACCAAGCCGGATATCTATGTTGGCAATAAACTGGAAGATGATTCATATTTTAAAAATTTTGAAAACGGCCTGATTACTACCTATCTCCGATAAAACTTGTATTTCAGAAGCTACGTTTAAAATGTAATTATTATTTTTTATCTGGCAGTACCGTCAGAAGTTTGCTTTCGAAAATACCGGAATTCTATATAATGTATTCCGCACTTCCCTGCATTATATGGATTGGTTGGTTGGAGATGGAGAGCCCATTTACATCGTCATCGTCCTTTTCTCTAGTTGGTGTTGTTGTAGTCGTTCGAATCGACTCGACATCATCATCTCTATGTGACGCAATGTGTGTAAATCCGCCTACAAAGTAAGCAAGCACTACTCAGGCGGAATATCCAGCAAAATAATGTGCCACTGCCAGAGAACCTACCCTCCATAAGCGGTACTATAGTTCGGCACACATTCGCATGTGACTGTGCATGCACATTTCCGCCATTTCTTCCTCGCCTTCTCATCCAGACTATAGCAGCCACTTATTACGTCTGATAAACACGAATATTAGCATACCCGAGCCAAGTAATTACAACCCTCCTTCTCCCGCTGGCTGTTGCGGTTGCGATTTAACAAAAGGACTCGCATCGTATATATAGGTATATAAACTCTGCCAACACACATACCTACCACCCATTAGTACCATGCGAGTATACATTTTGCGCATACTCTAGCCTAATAGAACCCATTTCGACTTGAAATGGTTTTGCGTTGCATATATGAATATTTCAACCAGAAGGACGAGCACCCAGTGTGTGTGTACTGAAGAACTCTTCTTCCAAAAAAAACAGAATTTCTCGCATGAGAAATTTCCTACGATCAATGTTTTCAGAACGACCGACGTGCTATATAGGAATAGGACCAGGGAGCCAGTCACAGATCCACATACATCCACACATTTGCACAGTTCCTTAAACTTTTCATCGTAATCAAATATATGCCATTTTGTGCCAACATGGTTTCGTCTTTTAAACTAGGAAGCAGTAAAACTATATGTAACCAACACTGCCGCCAGTCTCAGCATGGGGCCCGAAACAAGAAGGAGGGGAATATCAACGGGGGTCGCTTGCCATCGTGTGGGGAGTCCTTTCAATATTCTTTTACGAATAAGTGGTTTGTGTTGGTAGAAGGTAGTTGACTGCTGATGCAACCCAAAGGACTCCCAAAGCGGTTAGTCATGCAAAATAGAAAATTGCGCTAATGCTAGAGGTTTAGCTTGGTGTGCTTGGGAACACTAAATGACAACAACAACAATAAAAGAAACGAAATTTGCTGCCGCTTAGTTCGTTTGATGTAATTTGTTAAGAATTGGTTGATTGGTAGGAAGGTAGCTTTCTTTGGCATTGATTGGCGATTCAGTGTGGACTGTCAAATATTTTGTAGCTTCAATTAGTCGACGATGGACTTTCTTGGATTTTATTTTAGTTTGGTAATTCTCTATGAGGTATCTTTAGTCACTTGCTTTTTTTACAAATTGTTTAAGATTACTGACCTTTTCTTAAAATACTAATCTATTAAGTAAAACATCAGATGTCAATCTTAGCTTAGATCATAGAAGGAGGAGCACTCTACTTTACTTGAATAAGTATAGGTTCAAACAATTTCGGAATAGCCTTACTGAAAACCTCTTCTTTTCGCCTTGGCTGTAATAAAACCAATAAATTTTACCTCAGGTATCTATGCGTATGCAGACATGTGGAAATAAGTACAAAGTATGTGCCAAAAGCCTCGAACAACTAATGTTAAAACACCGTGATCATTCCAATCCTGGCTTTATGTTGAAGTTTAGACTTTATCTAAATCTGATAAAGATATGTAATATCATTCAACAACAAAATATACGAGCTGTACAGCAACATTGATCTGATCAAAAAATTGCCACCACCACCACCAGTGTCGTGTAAGATGACGCACGTGTAGAGTGGATGAACACATACCTATGATCGGCGCGTAGAGTTTTTTGTTCTACACCTACCTACAGGGTGTCCGGTGACGGATTTGTTTTTTCAAAGGTGAATAAAACTAAAAATATAAAATGCAATTATGTATTGTTTAGTTTATCATAAACAAAAAGAATGATGGCTTTACTTTTTTTTTTTTAAATTAAGTCGTCCAAATGCCGACCATTTAGTTCCCATACTGTTGGAAGCGGGCCATACTTTTTCATGCCACGCGCTGCACTAGGCTTGGCTGGATGTCGTGAATTTCACTGGGGATATTTTTCTTCAGCACCGTGACGTGGGAAATGTTCATGGAGAAAATTCATGGAGGTTGTGGTAGTACGCGGAGTCGCTCCATCTTGCTGAAACCAATTGTGCGACGATAAAGATGGATTTGGTAAGAAAAAATGTATGATCAAGTGTCCACAAGTTTTTACTGAGAAGCAGTCCCAAGTAACAATTTTACTTCGATAAGGTGCTATCGAGGCTATTTCCCCTCCTGCAATAATCACAAATCTGGCGCACTTTTATAAAGGTAGGGCATTACCGAAACTGTATAGAAGCTTTATAAAAGCTCAAAATATGAAAAGAAAAATACACTTTTTTTTTAAATTTTATTCTTCAATTTTTCCCATTTCTTATTTTTATCCTAATAAACAATTATCCAACGATCTTTTTTGCATTTTTCATACCAGTAATCTTGTATCGTATCGTATCGTATGATTTATATTTTATCTTACAAATGGGGTCCGCCACAGTGGGAATCGAACGTGGGTCCTGCTGCGTAGTAGTCCAATACACTACCCCCAGGCTAATTCGCCATAACGCTGCAGCAGTGGCAAATCTGAACTACTTGATACATTTAAGAGTTTCGTTAAGAATTCCAATCGCAAGTTTTTGATTACATGATATTTCTTTGCTTCTATAATGCTTCCTATCAGGAGTACTAAAGAAGCCTCGCGAAAGCGCTTCCAACCACAAGCATTACTGAAGCAATTCACTTTCCACACATCTGCTCACACATTTTCAGATATCTTATAGTGATCTTACCGAAACTAAGTTGTATATCCCTCTATAAAGCCTTTGTATATGCTTCGCAAAGGACGTACAGAAGTTATATTGGAAACAGTTACTTCGAAATCTGTCTACTTCCGTTAACAAGTACTATAGAAGCTCTATCGAAGTGAACCTTACCGAAGTCAAATTGTTACTTGGGGTGCTAGGAATAGTGTTAAATAGTGTTGAATAAAACCCATTTTTGAGTTATTCATCTGATATGGCAGTATACGAATATTTATCAAATAACAATGCGAGATTTTATAAGTTGAAGCTCTAGTAATAGGCATTTGTCGCAACTTCTGATTGTTTTCTGATTGTGTAAACTCCAATTGGTTGGAACTATTTGAACGTACATATGCATATTCAAAATGGTTGAAAAGAAAAGAAAAGAAGAAGTGTGTAACATTTGCTAAAAATAAGTTTTGCGGTTTTGTTATTGTAGGTATTTTTTAACGGCTGTTGCAATTTTAATTTTAAAATGCGGTATGCAGTTTTAAAAATATATATGCATATATGTAAAAGATCGGCTTTTGGGTAGTAATTTTTGAGAAAGAATTAAAAACTGATTTAATCGAATTTCTTTAGAAAAATTAAGTAGGGCATCTTATTTAGAATACATACATTATCTTTAATATTTATTTTGATCAAACATACATGTAACATATTTAGCAACTCCACCTATTGCAATACTTAGATATCGTTTTCTCACTTTGCCTTATTGCGGCTGAACGCAACCAATCTGTAAATGTAGCTAACTTCACTAGGTATTAAGAGACAGAGGTCGTCAGTCATTTTGCAAATGGCTGGCACTCCCCTTTTGAGTTTTCAAGTAGAGACACGAATAAAATCGAACGGAAAATAAAATCGTCTTACAGAGTGTTTTTTTTTTAAGATCACGCAGACAAAACAACAGTATGTACAAAATTTTGAAATGTATAGTTTGAAAACTACTATTGCGTTACCTATTTAGCTGATAACTGAGTACCTATAAGTTATTGTTCGGAATGTAAGCCTTAATTGGTTTTTAAAATGTTATCGAAATCGAAATTGTGTTTTTCGAGATATGAGCAGTTTTTAAAATCAGTATTTTCGGTGATTCGAAATGAAAAAAATTGGACAACATAATTTAAAAAAAAAATCATTAATTCAGTTTCCCGATAAACTGAACCAAATTTTTATAAAATTTTTTTTTTTTTTTTTTTTTTTTTCAAAAAACGATTGAACGATTATATAGACAAAAACTTAGTTTGCTATTAAGTTAGAAATGACGTATGGACCGTTTTCTAGATATGTCCAAATTTCAAAGTTATTCGATTTTTATCCAAAAACTGAGTATGCAGTCATGGTAACCTCACCTATTTAAGCTTAAATATCAATTTTGGTTGAAATCGTTAGAGCCGTTTTCGAACAAATCAAACTGGTACAAAAATTGTGTATGGGAAGTATCATTAATATTGAGGTTTCCTTGTAGACAAAAAAATACCGCGAACTGTAAGCCCCCAAATTCCATAGATCCAAGTTTGAACGAAATCCGGTCAGCCATGTGTTCGCTTCGGCACAGACGGACAGAATTTTGCCACCCACTTTTTTTAGCTTCTCTATCATCGTAACTTCATAATTGATTAACATCTCGTTCGAAATTTTGTACGGAAAATAATATCCTTCTCTTCTTACGTAAAGGAGAAAGTTAAAAATAAAGCATGTCGATAAAGTGCATTATACACTTATACAGTAACTCTTGGGAAATCTAGGGATCGTTGCTGTTTAAGTTGCGGATTGCGTGTTCGTGGAGCACAGTAGTGACAATTTTTGCTTATTTAAGTGGCCATTCAGGTGGAAGTGAGCCTTGTCTGTTCGAAATATGCCATTAATAGTGCGAATCCCTCCATAATTTTTTCACAGAAGTTTTTGCGTAAATTAAAATCATTTTCTTTAAGTTTGCACTAATTGAATTTAAGAAGGACGAAATTAAGTCTTTCTTTAGAATTTCGTGAACAATACGTTTCTGGAGTGCCCAACCGTGCCCAGCCGTTCTCTTCTGCACTATGACCAGACGTGGGCTTTCACGCAAACTCCGTTTCGCCGCCTGAAAGTTTTCGGTTGTCCTTGACGTTCTGCCGGGCCCTATCTAAGAAGTATTTGGAGCTAAAGAAGCTGACTCACCTTGACTTATTCAAATGGCACCATCCTACCCCCGCATACCATTTTATGGATTTTATGGAATTTGTTGAAAAACAGCCTACGACATCCCTCTTAAGGTCCCAGTCACCTATTCATTAAAAGGGTGGCGTGAGTTGGGTGCACATCTATCAAATCTACAAACACATCATTGGACATTCCTTACCACAACAACAGCATTATAGTAGCAGTAAATACTTTCCTCATGTATTCTGGTGCTGCCGTTTCGGGCACACGAGCTACGCAACGAAGAAATCTCATTTTGGCAGCTTTTATCTCAAATAAATTGTTTCCTTCAATAGCCAAATCTTATAATCCTACCTATGAGTGAGAACAAACTAAGAGTTTAAGAAAGACGACTTAACTTTGATTTTATGCTCGGTAACAGAATGACCCAAAACTGTCTTAATGCTTCAGCCTGTATGCAAAGTATTTTTTCTAAAACATTAGCTATGCGATAAACTTGGTCTTGGTCTACTGTCAAGTGTTTGTTTTCTCATTACCTAATTTGTTCTATTCTTATCTAATATTTTAAGACAAACTGGATTGGTCTAAATATGGGGTTTTCTGGATAGAAGTCCTCCAATGTTTTAAGGAAACGAATTTAGGTTAGGTAAGAGGCGCATAAAGTTACAATGGCAGTGCGGCACGTTTTAAATCGGAGAAAGTCTGAAAAACGATGCAATCTTAGTAGAAGAAAGTTAAGATTAACTGTAATAATAAATACACTTTGGAAATTGCCTTCTGAGGAAGCATGCCATGAGACTATATGCTTAGATAATAAGGATATAGGCGCAGGTACTGTGAGGACCCACAAGTCGCGGAAGACACCTTTCGCCTTCTCTGTGAATGTCAAGCAATTACTCGTAGTTGAAGGAACCACATCGGCAGGTACTTCTTTAATAACTTAGAGGAGGTTAATTCCTCAAAAAAATTGGGGACCCTGGGGATGACGGTGGCCCGCTAAGGTACCTGGTCTTTTTGTGACGATCTCACAACCCCACTCAACCTAACCTAACCTAACCTAACCTAACCTAGAGGGACAGTTTGCATTATATGCAATTTTCACACACACAGAGAAGCCATTGAGACCCATTGAAACTAAAAACAACATTCGGATCTGTTGATGAATCTTCTTGGATCTGATAGAGGTATCGTTGCTTAATCTTCCAAGCATTCGAAGAACTGTCCTCCCAAACAACAGTAGCGGCAGTAACGAAGAAAAAATGTTCCACATATTCTATTTCTTCTTCACTTCTGCAAGGTCTGCAAAGAAGTTGTAAATATCCCATATTCTTTTGGCCATGTTTATCTATAAATAATAAAGGTTGCAACAATGCTATTTAGGTAGTTCTTTTCGGAGTTGGAGTTGGAAAGTTATTAGTTTATAGTACATTTTTTTGGTAATTTTATAGTTATTAATGAAAACAGGCGCTGATCTCGTGTAGTGAAAAAGTCGACGAACCATTTTCTATTAGGTCCCTCTTCAATTTAAATACCTTCCGAAGTGAATAATCTATTACTTTGTCGGCAGTTAGCTTAGCATCCTGCTTGCGATCAATTTTAGCGTCCCTAGTCTCCACTTCGTTTGGTACATTTTTAAATATGATTTAGATGGGACAAAACCCATATTGTTCATGACAGATGTCGTAAACGTACACGTAATTCGTAATTCGAAATTCAAACTTCAAAGACATCGCAATATTAATAAATATCTGCAAAAAAATGGATACAAGACAAATTGAAGAAGATGTTATTATTGCCGCAGCAGCTGCAATAATTTCTATAGTAGGAAGTAGAAACCGTCACTTTCTTTCGTGTCGCGTAAATCCATATTTGAAAAAAAAAAGAGAAACAAAATGCAGATTTGAAAAAGACGTACCGTTATTTGAAGCTAAAAAAAAACACAATTTTCGATTAACAGAAATGTATTTATAGTTCTTGGATTTTGTAGCCAATTTGGGACAATTATTTTTACCCAAAAGACATTCGCGCTAAATGAAAGCATAAGTCCTCCTGAAAAATTCGCTATATCTCCATATCTCGCAAAAGAATCTCTGTTGTGGCTCTGTTTTTTTGGTTCACGCAATATTCTCTGCGTTTTGCGCCAAAAAAAAGTCATAGCAAACACAACAAAAACTCTTTCCTCCGTTTATTATGTCAAAATTTATCTTCGATTTAATGTACCGAACATTAATTTCGCGAGCTCAATAAGTGGAGAATTTTTATCGGCCCATCTATATAAAGTTAGGGATTAAGCGTCCGAACAGGCCATTGTTTTACTTATCTTTGTAGACATTTTTGTATGAGAGATCAAATTTAGCGCGAGCAGGATACCAGGCCTTAAATTGGAAACAAATTTTGCTAAAATTCTATTTTTAAATTCACCGAATCGTTATTTTTAAACTTATTAAATATTTATTCTTTTCAGTTCATACGTATAGTTTATTATGTTAAGTGGGGCAGTTTTGGCCTGGCCAATATCAAACATTACAGCTGTCAATTCTTCCACATTCAAGTAAGGCCTACAAATCGATGTCCCTGCCAAAACAAATTTCCTCACAATGATCCAGTTTTCGTATGGAATTACCAGTTTAATAAACTATTATAATTCTTGTGAACCGCAATTTAATATTCTACAAAAGGATATTTAATAACCTAACGAACGAATATCCTTTCGTGATTTATTTTTATCTGGCATTTTAATTAATCTGTAGATTAAAAATGTTTATACCCCCTTGGCTTACCTATTTATCATATTACACGTTCATATACCCTTCATGTCCTTTGGCTTGTACGTACAGCACCATTTTTTTAACAACCCCAAATACTGGAAATCTAAAAATATTGCCTATTATACAGTTCAGCAATTGCAAACATTTTCTTTAGGCACTTTTTACTTTATTCCCATCAGAACACCCGTCCACCACATTTTTAAGATCTCCTACAGTGAAAATCGGCAATTTAGAAAAAAAAAAAAAAAAACCTTAACCTTTGCAAGGACAACGCAAACTTCCTACCTTTGCTTAGTTTTGTTCTTTCAATTTTTCAATTTACTTGAGTTTTTTTCTTATTTTTTCTGAGTAGGTAATGTTTTGTTAATTTTAATTTGGTTTCATTTCTTTAGTTCACCCTTCAGTGGGTTATCACAAATAAATTGTACGAAAAGCGAAAGTTAGACGAGCCGCCGTTTGTTGTATTAGGCTTTTATAACAAGGGCAACCCGCATAAAATTGAAAACTTCTCAGAGCTCCAAAACGCCGTGAATTCGTTTGATTTGATTGTTATTGGGTGTGCGTGTGCGTTTGGTATACTGTATTACAAGAACATCACAATGGTTTATTTGTTTAGCGGCTGCTTAAGAGCGAAGTACTTTTGCACGAAGACGGCTCGTTGTTGGAAGAGGATTAACTTCAAAGAAAACGATCTTCATTGATTGGATTGACTTAATTTTTTTTTTTTGTTCGTCTTGAATCAGGGATGGTATACAAAAAAAAAGAAATATCGGAAAATTATCAACATGTGGCGCTGAAGCCGCATATTTCGTGGGTATGGTTGCTTTAAGTTTGAAAGATAGGATAGTTATGGGCCCTATTGTTACTACTTAACAAAACATAGGCGGGATAGGAAAACGGGTTGTTGCAATAAAAAATAAAATCAAACGATATTTCTAAAGTTGCATTATTAAAATTATTAATGGACATTGTCCAAATGCACTTTGCGAAATGTGAGCAGGACTTAATACCAAAGGCACCGGCAATGCCGGGTGGATACAGCTATATATATTATGAAATAAGATCCCAAAACAAGAAATGAAATAAGTCCCCAAAATTATTTTTTCATTATTAATATGGAATGCGAATGGTAGGGGGGGGGGGGGGGGCATGCTGCCCCCCTGCAACCTGTTTGGGAGGTGTGTGCGAGGTTGAGTATATAAAAAGTTCCTTTAATCTAAACTAGTTTATCCATTATCAACAATATTAAATGAAAAGTAGTTTTCATTATTTCTAATTTCATTATGAAATAAACCACAAATTTGGGGCCTTATTTCATCTTCTCTTTTGGGGCTTTATTTCATTGGGGCCTTATTTCCTACAGCCGCACTCATAACTCGGGAACTGATCGTTCGATTTTTATGATTTTTGTTTTAAATTCGCATGAGCCCAAAAAACTTTATGCGGATTAGTTGAATTTTTGAATACTTTGTATGTTCCGGGCTTACCTCTATACAATTGAAAATCGGCTCAGTTATAATTTTATCTGCCTACGCCTATCTATATATATAATTCTTTCAGGGTGTAACTCGATGATGATGTTTTTGTTTTGTTCGTATTGCTATATATCAGGTTGATATTTACTTTTTGTCGCGAAAGCAAGACTTTTAGAGGGGGTCAAAGAGGTTATGAAAGTTTGTATGGGGAAATACACTTTGAAAAAAAAGAAACTGGATAGAAAACGAGTACACTTCAAATAAAAAAAAAAAAAAATTTTAAAAGCAATTGTTGTTGTCAATTATTTTAATTATTTTCCAAGCAAATTGTTGTTGCCAACTGTTTTGAAATTTTTGTTTTTTTTTTAAATATACCTACCTAAAAAGTTTGTTCTAATAAATAATTATGTTTACTATGTTACATTAAGTAACTTTTTGAAATGAAGTAGATACTTTGATTATACAAAGATAATATGGCCGACGAATTCGCACTGTGACATCGGATAATGAACTGGAGATGTCAAATGAAATGCGCAACAAGGCTTTGATTTTGATCGAGGATATGTGTCTGCTCATATGTTGCAATTTGTTGAGCAAATTGGGGATGCCACAGCTAAATCGTTCAATGCAAGACGCACTTAATCGAGAACTGGAGCGAGAAATGGACTTCGATCGAATCGCGTTGAGTCAAGCTGTTCGAACAAATGTGCCAATGTTGAATCAAGAATTGATGCAAGCAAATGGCCGAATTTTCTTCCTTGATGCGCCCGGTGGAACTAGAAATACATACCTGATTTCACTGATTTTGGCTACAATTCGTTCGAGATTTGAGATCGCTTCGGCCCTAGCCTCTTCTGGGATAGCGGCTACTTTGTTAGAAGGCGGTCGAACAGCTCGTTCTGCATTGAAATTGCCGTTGAATGTGCAAGTGGATGAAGAACCTAAATGCAACATTTCAAAGAACACTGCGATGGCGAAAGTACTGCAGCAATGTAAGATTATCATATGAAACGAATGCACAATGGCTTACAAACGCGCATTGGAGGCCCTGAATCGTTTACGTTATGATAAGCGACCTTTCGGTGGAGCAATGATCTTGCTATCAAGCGATTTTCGTCAAACGCTGCCTGTCATTTGGAGATCAACTCCGGCGGATGAATTGAATGCTTGCCTGAAGGCGTCTGCTTTATGGCGATATGTCAAGAAATTTTATTTGACAACAAACATGCGAGTTTCTTTATAAATTGACCAGTCCGCTGCAGAGTTCTCCAGGCAATTGTTGGCGATGGGCAATGGGGTGATTCCAGCAAACTTAATCTCCGGCCTGATTGAGTTTCCACAAAATTTGTGCAAATTTACAACGATACCGGAAAAACTAATCATGAATGTTTTCCTGAATATCGCTCAGAATTATATTGACCATGATTGGCTGAGTGTAAGAGAAGAGTGATTTTGGCTGCGAAAAACAAGAACGTCGATCATTTCAATTTCGCCATTCAAAACCAAATCGCTGGTGAGTTGCATTCATACAAATCAGTCAACTCCGTGATGGATGAAAACGAAGCCACCAACTATCCCACTTTGCAGCGCAACCTAAATGAACCAAAACTTTGTAACGGTACGCGTTTGATTGTGAAGAATTTAATATCAAATATTATTCAAGCAACGATTTTTATTGGCGGTACGAAGTTCGCCGGGTCAGCTAGTTTATAATATATATAAGATACTAGCTGACCTGGCGAGCTTCGTACCGCCCAACTGTCAATAAATTTAATGATACCTTTTGACTTAACTTAATTTACTATTTTAATTAAGTTCAATAGTTCATTAGGAAATACAAATTCAATAAAAGTATAAAAATCAAGTATTTCAATGGGCTCTGTGAAATAAGGCCCCAATGAAATAAGGCCCCAAAAAGAAAACGAAATAAGGCCCCAAAAAATTATACAGGAAACAAAAACAACAATGATTTTTAATACAATTTGGGGTGTTATTTCCTTTTTTGGGGCCTTATTTCCAAAAGAAGAAATGTCCCCAAAATTATTTTTGTATTAATAATTGCTATCCTTCCGATAACAAATCGTCTGGCACTCTTCTCTTACCCCCCTGCTTGGATTTACTGTTAGATTACGGGGTGAGTGCGAGGTTGAGTATATAAACAGTTTCTCTAATCTAAATTAGTTTATCCAATATCAACAATATTAAATAAAAAGTAGTTTTCATTATTTTTAATTTCATTATGAAATAAACCCCAAATTTGGGGCCTTATTTCATTTTGCTTTGGGGCCTTATTTCATCGCAGTGGGGCCTTATTTCAAAGTTGAAATTGGGGTGTCATTTCATTACGAAATTGGGGCCTTATTTCCTACAGCCATTCCAATGGCTTACCAGTAAGAGAATTATTTGGATTTATTATCTTCACTGACGCACCTTGTGATAGGTACACAATATTTTTCGGTTTGTTATCAGGCGGAAGAACAAATAAAGTGGATGGTTTACCGATGCGTGAATATGCCATGTACAATTGACTATGGGCAAAAACATGTGTTTTTTAATTTCAGACCACAAACACTCAATTGACCTTGTGATTTGTTAATCTTCATGGGGAATAAGTGAATGCCAGACAAATCGAAAATTGAATTATAGTTTAAACTTAAGGGGAAGGGGCGCACCGGTATCCTCGGAATGAGAACTTCCTTCTTTAAAACACATTGATCATCAGTTTTCTTATCACCAAACCCGTTCCATTGCATAGTTTCGGCTGGTTTAGATTTCGAAGCATGATGACTACCGAGCCAACCTTGAGTTGTAAATTGTGCGGTGGCAACCCAGGAATATCCAAGGAGTTTACAAATTCAGTTGGATAGTTGGTTGCCAATAGATTTGAATGAGCGCAAATTGCCTACTAAGGATCTGATCCTGAATTAGAAAGTCTAAGGCCCGTTTGCTGATACTGCACATAGCGATTTAAGTTTAATTTGAGTTCATTATGGGCTAGTCTTAAACTAAATATCATAAACTGTCACATAAGATTTTAAGTGGAACTTAAATCGCTATGAGTAGTATTAGCAAACGGGCCTAAATTATCCACATTTTTATTCTTAGCCGATAAAATTACTCGCTTACTCAACCTTTCGTTATTTTTGTGGCTAGCAAAGCAATGAAGTTCGGGAATACTTTGTTGATACGCTCGTCTTTCGATAAGACAAAATTGCAAAAATTCGAAGGAACTAAAATCAATCCGCTCAATTCGTCGACATCAGGAACACGGCCATTACCGATAGTCATCAATTGCTTCGAAAAATCTGGAGCAGATTGATCGTTCAGCAATGCAACTCTCATGTTTTCTATCAGCTGACGTTTCTCACATAGCGCCACAGATTTGATGATTTGAGGCAAGCAAAGTCGGATCTCTTACGAATACTACATTCATTTGAATTAATGGGTCTAATTCAAGCCAATCATATTCAAAAGTAATATTAAATACAATAGTAATAAGAATAACATTGTCGATGTTTTCCAATCAAACTGCAATGATTTACGTGTCGGTCAACCTGCCGCTTTTTCTTTAGATATATGTATAGTATGCGTACACGTACATAGCGGTAGGCTTGCCAACACGTGGCTCGCCACATACAATTGACCATGTAATGTCGTTTTCTATTGGGACAATAAATCCATCTTTTTTTTTTATCTAAATTATTTTTCATGTTCCATTTGGCAAAAAATCAACCTTTTTCTCGATTCGGATCACTGTTTGCTGATATCGATATTTGTTCAGATTTACACAAACTACGACAATAACCACTATACTTTGCACAGGTGTTTTACGTCATTTTAAGAAGTTGTATTTCAAGATAAAGTTTCGCAAAGTTTCGTGAAAACTAAAATAACGAAATACATAAATTAATAACTATGGATATGATTTCGGAGGAATTATTATCTTCATTGTCTTCCTGAAGAACTACAAATCACCAAAAATACTTCATTTGTATCTACAACAGGGGTAACATTTTTCAAGTCGATTTCCATAACAGCTGATATTTTTGTCAAGTAACTCACTAATTTACAAAAGCAGATCAATTTCGTTGATTGTAAACCCTGAGAGATTTGAAAAGAATTTCTGGGGGTCCCAATGGAAAACGACATTAGAAACATGGGAATTCAAGATAAAAAAAACATCCAGATCTTAATATTATCGAGAGCCTGAATCTCGAACACTGCCCTTACTCATGTATTTTTACACATATTTGATTGACCTGAACATACCACAACAAACAAATAATGTCGCAAAAAATTGTCACAATTTAACGTAAACATAAACGTCATTTATGAATCTATCATGAAGATGGTGTCGCAAAATCGCTCCATACAAAATGTATGGGAAAATGAATTTTCTTCATATTTTTTTTTTTTTTTTTCGGAAATTTTCTTAGGTATTCTTCTTGTTCGGCCGGAAACCAGTCCGAATTGGTGTAAATCATTGTAATCGGTACAGGCGTTCTTGAGTTATAAGCTTAGTAACTAACGTCACTCGCTCCATACAAAATGTATGGGAAAATAAATTTCTTCATAATTTTTGTTCTCGTAGGTAGATTTTTCGGCAATTTTCTTTGATATTCTTCTTGTGTGGCCGGAGACCAATCTGGATTGCTGCGAATCATCGAAATCGATCCAGGCTTTCTTGAGTTATAAGCTTAAATACTAACATCACTTTCTTTTTATAGAAGAAGATTAAATATCGTCACTCGCTCCATACAAAATGTATGGGAAAATGAGTTTTCTTTATACAATTTTTTTGCGGGGATTTTTCGGGAATTTTCTTTTATATTCTTCTTGTTTGGCCGCAGACCAGTCTGAATTGTTGCGAATCATCGAAATCTGTCCAGGCTTTCTTGAGTTATAAGATTAGATACTAACATCACTGGCCGTGGCCGTGGCGCAGTTATAGAGTGTTCGCTTAAGCAATGCACGGGTGCCTGCCTGGTCGACTTTGAGAAGGCCTTCGATACCGTATGGTTGGAGGGGCTCTTTTATAAGCTGACTAGAATGGACATTCAAAAACCTTTGCTGTATATGATTTATGGCATGCTTATGGGAAAGAAGTTCGTTGTCAAAGCTGGTAACGTAACTTCGAGCAGGGTTTTTGAAATTAAAAACGGCTTACAACAGGAAGCAGTGAATTCTCCGGTCCTGTTTAATATTTACACAAGTGATCTGGTGGGTTCCCTCAGACACGCTATAGCGTACGCAGACGATTTAGTGGCGTACAGGTCAGGACCAAAAATCGAGGTCATCAACATCCTTCTGCAGCGTGACTTCGAACAAATTAAGAGGTATTGCGATGATTGGAAGTTGAAAATCAATTTCCAAAAATCGGAAATAATCCTGTTCAGGACTCCATTAGCTGGGGCCTCTAGGGATACCAGAAAAAAACTGGAGAAAATTAAAAATTATTGGACAGCAGGGACGACCATTGGGGGTGAAAAACGTGGTCAGGTATCTCGGCATCCGGCTCGACCAGTATCTGTATTTTGACAAACATATAGATGCTTGTCTTGCTGGGGCTAAGAGGGCCTACGCTCTGACAAGGAGACTGTTTCGCAGCAGTCAACTTGACTCCAGGGTGAAGGTCATTTGCTACGTGGCCCTTATAAGGCCTATCATCGCTTATGGCTGTCCCATGTGGTTCAATATAGCGCCGTCCTATATGGAAAAGATTCGGGTGTTTGAGTGGCAATGCCTCAGGGCCTGTCTAGGGTTGTTTAGAACTCCTGAATCTCAGTAAATAAAATACTATCCCAACAGGACCTTATACAATGGGGCCCGACTGAATAGGATTGACAATTTCCTTATTAAGGTGACTCGGAGGCACGTTGCTAGGGCGATGGCCAGTGATAATAACCTGATCTCAGGGGCTTACTACCCCAATTTAATGTACCACGAGAGTACGCTTCGGTCTGGCTTTATCCCGCCAGAGGCATTTCTTCATGTAGATATGAAAGGGTTAGTCCAGACAAAAGATGGTGTGCCGGTATTGTACCACAGCCACCGCGGCGCGAGGGATAAGAGGCTCATCCACGACGGGTCCGCCGCCAATGCACAGGAGCTCCTCCGTTTTAGTACCGCAATTGCGGAACGGGACAGAGTCGATACGGTAAAGCAGTTCACCGAATTTTGGTGGCTTGAAGAAGAGATGAGGGTGGATACGCTCTCCCGGGCCGGTGCGCTACTTACGTAGCATCCTCCTTAGTTATAAGCTAGATTTAAGTTGGTAGGATTAGGGTTAGAGTAGGGGGTATTTGGGAGGCGCCGGGCAAGCCAACATGAAAGCGTGCCTCCGAGACTTGACCGAGGTTTATGGCCTCGATCGGGTCTCGGCGGCGCGGATGAACCCCTGTTGGCGGCTGACAGGCAATCATGGACGCGATCAGGATGGTGACCAATCGATAAGATTGCTCACCACCCTGATTATAAGTAATGTAGGTTAAGTAGCTTAGGTAGTTTTAAGTAGTCTTAAGTAAAACAAATAATAAAGATTTCAAGTTTTCTAAAGTTTCTTGAAAAATAAAAAACAAAACAAATCATAGACATAGATAGATTTAAGGCCGCTTGTACCACGAAACATTTTTCACAAATAAAAACTGCGAATAAGTTTAAGTGAATTATAAGTGAACACAAATATCAACAATTCTCCCCTAGCTATTAGGACGCCACTCGTGGAGAATATCCACTGCGCCACAAACTCTTTCCTATCCCCTCTTCCTAAAAAAAAACTTGAATGCCGCGCTGTGCCCCGCATTATAAGAGTATTCATAACACCTTGAGCGCGAGTAAAATTATAAAAAAAAAAATATCTCCTATATATATAATTCTTTCGGGGTGTAACTCGATGAGGACGTAACTCGATAACCCCTGGGACGATATCATTATTCTTTTTTTGTTTTGTTCGTATTGCTGTATATCAGGTTTTTATTTACTTTTCGTCGCGAAAACAAAACTTGGAGGGGATGAAAGAGGTTATAAAAGTTTGTATGGCTCTCTGGCTCTGTCCCTTTGAGAGAAGATGACGCATGGCGTTTCACAAGAGAGAAAGGGAGAGAGAGAGAGAGAGAGAGAGATTTTTCCATTTTTTACGTCTTTTCTTTCATTTCTGTTAAATGCAGCTCTGTTTTTCTTTGTACTTTTGACATCTCGAGCTGTGGAAAGTGTGTTTGATTTATTTCCCTTTTTATGAGATAAGCTTTTGTGTGATAAATTCCGAGATTTAAAGTTTTTCTCCGATGGAAACCTAGCATTAGGGTTGATTTTCGACCACAAGCGAGATAGAATTATCATGCATTTTCTACAATGATTTTTGGTAAAAAAAAATATCTCGCTGTATTTGTGATTTTATTACACACATAAATGTAAATATATTTACCTTTTAAGAAAGTATGTCCAGGCGCATATTTAGCTTTGCTCGGTTATTAGTATTATTGTAATTTCAAAAACAATAAAAATTAAAAAAATATATATATATAAACTTGAACATATAAAAAAAAACAAATGTAAGTCACCGAGCGGGATTCGAACCCGAAACACTCGAGCAAATCTCGGTCACCCAGATATTTATACCTAAATAGAAGAAAAACGCAAAAATACATTTCAAACACAATTGTATGCACATGCGCCTTGTGCCCCTACCTAATGAAATGCATATGGCCATTTTCTGATTTTAATTAGGATCCTTAATAAAAAAAAATAAAAATAGCTTGGAAATAAAATTGAATATTATAAATACAGTAAAACCCCTTTAATTCGGAATTCGTTAGTTCGGAAAAAAAAACAAATTGCTAAATAAATGAGAGTTTAAAGTTATTTTATGTACAAATTAAATTAATTTAGCAAAAATTAAATAACGCAATGATTGAACACGTATAGGTAGCAAATAGGCCTCAAAAATATATAGAAGTCGGAACGATTCATCAAAATGTCTTTTGGGGGAGTCTAGGCAATTCCCATATAAAAATCGGGAAAAACTGTACAGTAATACATTTTATGTATTATTTGCAATCTTTTGTGTTAAAAAAATAATTTTTCGTTTTAAGTTCCTGCATTTTTTCATCAATAGGAACGCGTTTTAATGCATAAAAAAAATTCACATTAATTCGGAAAATTCGTTTATTCGGACTGACCTCCAACCATTCTGAATTAACGAACTTTGACTATACTCAGTATTTCTTGAGCGCGTGAGTTCTTACCACGACAACATATTGACATTCGTGGTAAAACTGATTTTCGTTTCAAAATTTTCCTTTCGGATGCGAAGAAATGCAATTGTTAACTTCACATAATATTACCATTACCATTTTCATGACATTCTGCTCGTTTAAGAATTTTAACATCCTCATGAAAGTGGGAAGGCTATATATCTTTACGATTTATATTGTTGTCAATAGATATTTTTATTTCATGTTTTTATTTATGTGAACAATCTTACAACTACATGAAAACAAATTTTACAGCACAGAAAGTGTTCATCATATTGATGAACAAATTTGTCAATATGATGAATACATTCATCACATTAATGGAATTTCGGTTCATAATATTCATGAATTTTTCATAACATTGATGAACAAAGTTGATGAATGATGAACACATTTTATAATTTTCGAAGTTCATCATATTGACGAAATCGGTTTCATCATAGCAATGAAAAAGTTCACTGGACTAAAATTGATGATTTTTTCATCACATTGATGGTGTACTATGGTGTACCTTTTTTTCAGTGTATGCAGAATTGCAGATCTTGCAAAAACGAAGAGAAAAATCAAATGCTTTATTTATGTTTTGCGTATGCAACCCAGGACTAGCTTCTCAGAAACATTCGTTTTGTGCGAGTTTTTCATTTTTGGAACGAATGGAAGGGATGTACAATTTTATGCTGATTCCCAAACGGCTAATTGAGAAGCTCTTTCAAGACAGTTATATTCTCGTATATTTGTCAGACGTTCGCGACAGGCGGCGCATTGGAGAAAAACCCTAAGTTTGAATTTGGATTTTTGAGGGATTTGAACCAGGAAACCCTCGCTTATTAGTACAACACACTAACCACTAAGCCACTGCGCCGAATGACAACATCAACTCTACCTATATATTCCTAGTTTTATTAATATCAATACTAGACCGAGGGCAACAAGGAATCCAATATTTTTATATCAAAGGGCGTCTCTATGTTACTATGGAAGCAATGGCCCCATTAATAACTTAACGAAGGATTTTAATAATTTCTACCTAACGAAACTAAATTTAAAACACATATTAAAAGAAATGTATCTACCTAACATATTTTAAAATAAATAACTTAAAAAAAAATAATTATAATTAATTAACTATGACTTGAATGTTTAGTAGTTGAATAAATAAATAAAGACCTACTATATGAAAGCAAATATAACGAGACTTTACAAATTATTATGCCAAGACTTCGGAAGTATCTCTCTGTTAAAGGACTTAGCATTCCATTCGCACGGCTAAATGGAGGAATTTCGGCAAAAAATGTATGCTCTCGAATTTTTGTTCGACGCTCACACTAAGTGCCACAGCGGACAAACCCTTAAAGGAGTGATTTGTGTTATTCTAAATCTGAGTCTGGCATCTGGTGTGCTCAATTTCCCAAAATATTTGAATTCTCTGAAGTACTCCTGCACTGTAGTTTCATCAACTACATTAACAGTCTTGCAGGTAGGCAGGGTGGCTAAAGCACTAAAGGCTAAATGAAAAAATCCGTTAAATGCGTTTCGTGGACTTTCGCTGCTGAGCATCCATCAGCACAATTCATGCTGTATGATTTTCTTTTAAATAAAAATGATACCAATAATAACAAAATACTTGTCAAAAGCAGTGCTTAAAGAATATTAGATTTTTCAAGTAAAACAAATTGTAGGTAATAAAAATATTTTTATTTAAATAAATATTACATAGTGTGAAACGTTCACTTGTTTGTTCTATAACCAGTGAGATTGTGAAAATGTAACTTTAAAACCAAATGTCTTCAGTCTCGTTTCTGTTTCCTATCGAAGGATGTAAAAGAACCCTGTGCAGTGTGCAGTCCTGACTATAATTATTGGTGACTAGTTCGGTACAAACATAGTGATAAATGAAATCCTTGGAATCAGCTAACATATAGAGATGAATACATCAAAGCAGTGTTGTTATATCGTGGGATTTATCCCTTTTTGTGGGAATTTCGATGTCAGAAAAGCCTTTCGTGGGATAAAGGGAAAAAGCGCCAAATCGTGGGATTTTGAGGAATCTAACAAAAAACATTAAACATTTAAACTAAACTGAAATTTCATGAATGATTTCACCACGATTACCAACATATTGAATGTGCATAAAAAACTTATCATCTAATCGTCTTTTATCAACATTTCCTAGTACCAAAAAATAATCGTAATAATGTTACAAACTGTCATTTTTATACTAAAAGTTAATTAACCGTGTTTTTTTTTTTTTCTTGTAATACAAATTTTACTTCTAAAAACTGTATTTTGAGGCAAAAAAGTACCGTGGGATTTTAAAAGGGATTTTAAGTACGGTGAAAAGGAAAAAAGGGAAAAATTACCACGCTTCGTGGGATAAATGAAGGGAGAGTGCTAACAACACTGCATCAAAGAGATACACATTTGATATAATATTTACAAATCCATGTAAAATCAGAAAAAAATAATTTCTAATCGAACACATAAACCAGATGTGTTTTTTTCGGCAGTTACATTTTTATTTACAGGTGATTATTATTCTGAGGTTAATGTATGAGTATCAAGTTAATACTAAAAGCAGTAACTTTTTTTCACTTTTCAAATTGCAAAATATTGGTCTTAACAAATTATTTCCACACGTGTTTAACTATAGACTTCATTTGTAGGTTTCGTCTATGATTCAATCTACTTAATCTTATTTCAAATACATGCCAGAAATTAAATTTAGTCACACAAAACTCACATTTTGGCACTTTAAAAGTAGGGTTTCTATTTAAAATTTGTTTTTTCTTTGACGACTCTTTTTTTTCTATCTTTGTACAATTGAAGGAGAAACGAGAAAAAAAAAACAATGATAAACAAACTAACAAAATGTCGCGACGGAACTTAAGGATTGTTTTTTTTATTTTTTGAATCTACGTTGATCGTTATTTAAAAGAATATCTTCATGTAAGAATGAATAAATTCTATTTTGATTCTAAATGGTTGTCACTTAAGAATTAACATGAATGTTGATATCATTTCGAAACTTAATATTGGACAAATAATATTATCATGTTCCACTTTAGTTTAGAACTTCATTGAGAGCAGTTTTAATATTTAAAATAAAAATATTTATGATGTAAAATTGAATATGTCTTACTTTAAATCTATGTCTTAACGTCAAAAGAAATATTCTTTAGGTAAATTCGTTCAAAGTGAAATCAAAGGTGCAGGGACATAAGTCCCCAAGTCTCACTTTGGTTGATATTTCCGGACTTATGTCCCTGCGCCGAAATCAAATAGATGATATTACATTTTAGTTTAAATTTTTCCCTGAGTGACACTTTTCTATTATAATCACTAAACAAAAAAAAAATCGTTTTATGCTTTGTAATAAAAACTACCTGATATAAATTTTCTATTAAAAGACCTTATACAAAACTATTTAATAATAAATTCATTCCTGGGATTCCAGGTTCGTTGGATAATAAAGACTTTACAATCGATGGCATCAATGGTTTCGGTAGCAAGAAAAAGAAAAAGAAACGACGGCATAGCCGCACGATATTCACCAGCTATCAACTGGAGAAACTTGAGGAAGCATTCAAGGAGGCACATTATCCCGACGTGTACGCACGTGAAATGTTGTCGCTTAAAACTGAATTACCTGAGGATCGAATACAGGTAAGTGAACAATACATAGGTACTCAGGCTCATATGAGGTTATGTCCATATTTCTTGTTCTTGGTTTTTTTTTTTTTTTTTTTCTTCTGTTAATAAAAACATAAATTCCATCTGAGGTAATTTGATACTAGTTATTTGCCTTTACTTTCGGCACAAAAGAGTAGAAAAAAAAACGAAATAAACTAATTACTAAGAAATTATCCAGTGTTATACTTCACACCTGTAGGCAAACTAATACAATGCAAGTCGTTGAATAAAGGCTTCTCTTGGATTACTTTTCTCACTCTGACTTGAGTTTAATTGAATTAGATTCTAAAGAAAATTAAAAGGGACTCGCATCCCGCAATGATGTAGTACATGAAATGGAATTCAGGTGTCCGACGAGGTGTTGTTGTTGGCAAAATATTATTTCCTTCCAATGCAAAAAAACAAAAATGGAAACGATTTCTTAAATAAATAGCCCATCGCGGTCCTTGTAAAGGGGCCGATGTTTGCAAATTTCGGAAACGATTTTCACACCTTGGATTCAATGAGTGCACTTAGATTTAATGAGTGCCATGGAGAAATTTCAGCGAAGAAGTTTCAGCAAAAAGGGGAGGGTGACACAAAGTTAGTTGTGCAGAGATTTATGCATCTGTGCAATTAGTTCTTTCGTCGCCTTAAGCGGGATCTTACTGCTTTGAAGATAAGTTTTGGTCCTGACAGACTTGCAATGTCACGTTCGCATGTCGTATCAAAAATGACTGTAGCCCTATAATATAAAAACTATAGTTGATCAGGAATTTATATTTGTAATATATATGTAGGTACCTACCTACGCATAAAAAAAATCAGTGGAAGATATTTTTAGTATTTGGCAACGCTGCAACTAATTATTTAATTGATAGCACCTGCCTGTACTAAATTGCAAAAATTTGGAAATTTGAATAAAAGTGTCAAATTCCCAAATCATCACTTGCATCCATTTCAAAACTACTTTAAATTTGTCTACAAAATATTTTTTTTCTGCTAATTTGATCTGAACTAATATTATTGCGCTACGAATTTTTGTCTTCCACGTACACAAACTGAAGGTTTATCCTTCAGCATTCTGTAAATGGAAGAGATACTTCTCTTAACGTCGGCACACAGAGTAACATTATCCTTTTTCAGCAAAACGCACGTACATCTCCTCCCATGCCATAGGCAAACTGCCACCCACCGACACGACCGTATGCAGTTAAACACCCTCTCCATGCTCTCCTGTTCGTAAGTTTAGAATGGCTGCTTAAATTCGCATTGTTTTCGACTGGCTTATGCTTTAAATACATTTTTGCGTGTGTAAAATCTCTTGGATACATAATTAACCAGACAGAGGATGCTGTGTGGCGTACACTCGTCACAGTGTATGTACAAACATGTACCTTTTACTTTTTGTGCCAACAACCAGGAAAGGATAAAGTTCGTTTTTGGGGGAAAATTTCGTGCACATTGTAGGTATATATGCGTTCCTATCAAGAGCCAAGCAGACAGTGGCATAATATATACAACTAGAACTTGAATAGATATTTGAGGAAGTATTATAAGCTCCCCTGATTGCAATGATGTTGGGAAAATTAACAATTTTTCAATTAAAATCCATACACAGTTAGTTTGTGAATGTAGACATATTTTTTGTGTGGTGTGTCGAGACCGAGAGGGAACCGGAGCCGGCGCATGTAATGTGGTTGTATGGTATTCTTCGAACACTGAAGCTAACAATGCTGTGCCATCGGCGGTAGATGCACGCAAGAGGATCCCTTTTCGTTGTGGATTTCTGAAAATTGGTTTCATCCGAGTGAGTAGTGGTTGTGTTGGTTTGCAGCATATATTAGTCATGCTACTAATTGGACTTTGTGTGATTTTACTACTACTACTACTTTCGTTCGTGCTGTATACATTTGTGTATAGGGACTTCGATCCACGAACCACGATATGTGTGAATGGAAATTTCACAGAAAAGGTATAGTACCTAATGTGAAGTGAGTGCTTTGTCCTTTAGGAGTTCAGACAATGGGAACAGAAGGACTAGTGAAATTGGGAATAATTAACTGGATGTGGAATATGGAACAAACGGAGACGCGTTGTGATATATGGTACATGCGCTTATGTTTGCTTAAACATGAATTGGCGTTTGTGTACGCAATATGTAAAATATTGTCTTTTATAGTTGACAGCCAGTGGAGTAAATAGTACAGTTTAAACGCCTCAAACGCAAACGGTATCTGCTAATATGGATGAATAAATGTACTCACTTGCAGCTATAGTGTGAAGGTAAACATGAAGGAAGTTTGAAACACCTTCTTAAGGAGGTATGCAAATTAATGGAGTTTGATTAAGAAATTCCTCGAGGTCTTTTCCATACTTTAATCGAAGGAAGGACTACTGTTGATTTATTCTGTTCGATTAGCCAAGCTAAGCCATTATAAGATGTTTTGATCAAGTCCCACACATCTCTTATGTAGCTTTCCCACAGCTTTCTCTGTTTATATCAAGGAATTTGGGAATTAAAGAGCCTTGTAGCTATAACCTTTATAAAATATTGTATATCGTTTGTCCCTTTGTACTGAGGCATGACGGAATGACTGATTATTATTATTATTACTACCTGACCCGGCGAACTTCGGTTCGCCCAAATTCATTAATGTAGATAATGAAATTAATAATTCCGAGCATTCGCTTCATTCTGCTTCATGTTATTCGGTCAATTCAATTTTTTTATTCAAAAGTTATATTAAAATTAAATAAATAGGTAAATAAAATCAAATATACTTGTCGGCCAACCTACCGCTTTTTCACTAAAGTGCTTTATGGTACACAACATTTTTTGTTCTATTTCTATTATCGGGTGTACACGTACAAAGCGAGAGCTTTGCCGACATGTCGTGAAATTCAAGCTTTATGCCACAAACATCCAGCGATTGTCCTTGCGACTTATTAATTGTCTTAGCAAAAGCGAGACGTACGGGAAATTAAAGACGCTTAAATACGAACGGCAAATCATTCTGAATTAATGGAATCCGCGGAATATCTTCGCCTTTGAATTTTCCAATAAAAATCGATGCTTGAATAATATTTGATATTAATTTCTTCATAATCAAACGCGTACCGTTACAAAGTTTTGGTTAATTTAGATTGCGCAACAAAGTGGGATAGTTGGTGGCTTCATCCATCGCGAAGTTGACTGATTTGTATGAATGCAACTCACCAGCGATTTGGTTTTGAATGGCGAAATTCAAATGATCAACGTTCTTGTTTTTCGCAGCCAAAATCACTCTTACACTCAGCCAATAATGGTCAATATAATTCTGAGCAATATTCGGGAAAACATACATGATCAGTTCTTCCGCTGTCGTTGTAAAGTTGCAAAAATTTTGTGGAAACTCAATTAGGCCGGTGATTAAGTTTGCTGGAATCACACCATTGCCCATCGCCAACAATTGCCTGGAGAACTCTGCAGCAGACTGGTCATTTTATAAAGAAACTCGCATGTTTGTTGTCAAATGCAATTTCTTGACGTATCGCCATAAAGCACACGCCTTCAAGCATTTCATTCATCCGCCGGAGTTGATCTCGAAATGACAGGCAGCGTTTGACGAAAATCGCTTGATAGCAAGATCATTGCTCCACCGAAAGGTCGCTTATCATAACGTAAACGATTCAGGGCCTCCAATGCGCGTTTCTAAGCCATTGTGCATTCGTCCCATATGATAATCTTACATTGCTGCAGTACTTTCGCCATCGCAGTATTCTTTGAAATGTTGCATTTAGGTTCTTCATCCACTTGCACATTGAATGGCAATTTCAATGCAGAATGAGCTGTTCGACCGCCTTCTAACAAAGTAGCCACTATCCCAAAAGAGGCTAGGGCCAAAGCGATCTCAGATCTCGAACGAATTGTAGCCAAAATCAGTGAAATCAGGAATATACTTATTTCAATTTCCACTGGGCGCATCAAGGAAGAAAATTCCGCCATTTTCGTTATCGACTGCTTGCATCAATTCATCGTACACTTTCTTTTATTCTTGATTCAACATTGGCCTATTTGTTCTAACATCTTGACTCAGTGCGATTCGATCGAAGTTCATTTCTCGCTCCAAATCTCGATTAAATTCGTCTTGCATTGAACGATTTGGCTGTGGCATCCCCAATTTGCACAACAAATTTCCACTCATGAGCAGACACATATCCTCGATCAAAACCAAAGCTTTGTTGCGCATTTCATCTGACATCTCCAGTTCATTATCCGATGTCACAGTGTGAATTCGATGCAAAATATCGTCGGACATAATATGTACCTATCATCTTTGTATAATCAAAGTATGTATCTACTTCATTTCAAAAAGTTTCTTAATGTAACATAGCAAACATAATTTATTACAACAAACTTTTTAGGTAGGTATATTTAAAAAAAAAAAAATTGTTGACAACAACAATTTGTTTGGAAAATAATTAAAATAATTGACTACAATAATTGCTTTTAATATTTAAAACATATACATATTTGTTTTTTGTTTGAAGTTTCTTTTTTTTTTCGAAGTGTATTTCCCCATACAAACTTTCATAACCTCTTTTCTCCCCTCAGTTTTGTTTTTGCGACAAAAAGTATATATAAACCTGATATACAGCAATACGAAAAAAACAAAAAAAGAATTATGAAAATCGTCCCAGGGGTTATCGAGTTACATCATCATCGAGTTTTACCCCGAAAGAATTGTTATAATGATGATGATGAAATTATTATTAAATTGGAAAAGATAACAAAAAGAGGACAGAACAAATAAAGAGGACAGACAAAAAAAAAAAGCCAAGCGAAAAAAGAAAGTGTAAAATATGCAGATCGCTAACAAAAAAGAGGACGCGTTCTCTTTAAAAGAGGTAATCTGGAAACCGTAGTATAAGCTCTGTTGCATCAACTAATAATTTTTCTTCAAGCCGGTTCCGATTTATATATAGATTTCTAGAGATATTCGAATCACACCACGATTGTCGGGTCTCTTTTCGTCTCGGTTCTGATATAGATATGGCAATAAAATACATATACATATAGGGAAACTTTAGGTGCTCGGCGGAGGTCTCTTCAGCAGACAAAATTCCGAAAAAAATGTTATGGAAAATTTGCGAATAGCACTCAGTAAATAAAAAATCTTTTTCTTATTCCTTGGAGAATGTCTAGGTTTTCTCAAACGGTGCAAGAAATATTTTACCCCTTCTGATCTGGCTACAATATACAAGGCGTTCATTCGCCCAAAACTTGAGTGCAATTCCTCCCCTTCACAAATTCAACCGCAATACTCGCCATGCTAGGAATGTCCATCAGTTTACCATCCAGACTATCTTCGGACGTACAATGAAATACAGAGACTCTTTCATAAGCCGTATAACGCGAATGTGGAATGCCTTGCCCAGCTCTGTCTTTCCTCCCCAGTGCAATTTACAGACATTTAAGACCAATGTGCATCGGTATCTCCTATCTCCTCTATCCCAATTTCCTTAATGCCCGCGCTGTGTAATCACATAACACTATAAGAGTAGTCACAACCTCTTTAGCGCGTGTTAATTATAAAAAAAAAAATCTGTTATGTATTTTTGTTCTCTATTAAGAACAATCGATTCGATCCGTTTTCTGAATTAACTTTGGTTACTTATTCCCAAAGCCCAATATTTTCAAACAGCCCAATTAAATCCGTTCATTTTTTGTTTGCATCCACATTGAATATGTTTTTCACGTTACAACTGAAGTAATTAATTGGGATCACCCGATTTTTAACGTAAGCTTCATTTGGTTCTCCTTCCTTTGTGGAAACATCTTTCCAATAGCACCTACAGCCCCCATAAAAACACAAGAAAAACAAACCCCGTTATAGGTGTACCTACTCGAAGTATAATGTTTACCTACCCACCATGTAACTGGCGTTTCAATGGAGCCTAATATCGGTGACGGGAAATTATCATCAAATATTTAACACGTATTGTTGGCACAGCCACTTGTGTCCGATTTGAAGATTAAATTAAATTGAGAGCAAAACAGAACAAAACGCTTCCAACGGACAGACGAGACGGACATACAACAGACTCAGTCAGAGGGAGTTGCTGTGCGCAGAGGTTCGAAAATTACTCCGAATCATTTCGTATTGTGAGCATTGTGTGGCGAACTTCGGGCGAGAAAAGAAACAGCGATCAAAAATGGTCGATGGGCTTATTTCCTCAAGTGGAAGATGACCGGAGCGGCAGTATTGTTTGCGGGTGATCTTTTGATTGTCGTCGTCCAATGATGGAGAACAAAATTTTAAATAATTCCTCTGATCTGTGTGATGGGTGCATGGCAACTTAATTACAACTGTTGACAACGTGGAGATGATTCTTATTCCCGACTTCCATCATTATCGCCATCGTGCCTCGATCGACGATGGGTTATTAGTCGATCATGAGGAGTGCATCTTTTTCCTGCGTACCTATCCGGAGGGAACAAAAGACGCACACATTCACTTACTGCGAGGTGAGTGACAATGTAGATGTGTTTTTTTTTTTTTTTTTTGTCTCTCGTTTTTGGTAGATGGGATTCCTTAAAACTAATTTCTCGCCCCGATGAGGATGGTGAGTGCCACTTGACGCAATGCAGTCTACGCTATGCAGCCTGTTGAATTGTTCTCCTGGTAGATTCCTGATTCTGTTTATCTTTTTTGTGTACCTACTTATTCCCATGTAGAAATGGATGCGCCAAGTGGATGATATCGATTCGAAGAAACACCTCCTTAACAACGTCAGTTTGAAGGGCTTTTCTTGGTAATAATTAGGAGATGATGAATTATATTTGTTTTTCCCGGGGAACATATTGTCAGTGTTCCTCTGCATATGAGGACTTTTCTTTTGCCTGAGAGCTGCATCATTGCAAGTTATATGTATTTTCAAGACGAAGGCATGTAGCACGCAACAGTGACTGGAAAAGGAAATTCCTAATCAGAGGTGAATATTGGCGAAATACACACTACACAAGCATTGGATGCAGCTTCTCATCACCAATATTCGTTTGTAGATACATTAAATCAGCATGTACAAACGAATATTGGTGATATGCCTTTTTTCGTAAAAAAGAAACATTTCCAAGAAATGCAAAAAGTACTGTTCCAAATCGTCTACTCCACAACTGTTATGTCTTTTCCAAAATAGTAGGTAACTAAGACCCCAAACGCTTAAAGTCATACCTCCTACTGAGGTACCTTCAAGTTATCCACAATGCGAACCGTTTCCCATGCCTTTCCCTCTGTTCGAGAAGGATATGTTCTTTGTTCGAATCGAATTAAATTATACTATCCAATTATAAGAACCCATCTCGTTGCTAAATGAACTGTAAATGCTTTCACAGAATTGCCAATTAGGACAGCCATCTTTATTGAAACACACATCTACCTATACACTTTTATAATATATTCAACCCCGAAAGCCCGACGGGCAAAAGGAACTTCTTTATTGAGTTCGTTAAAACAATGGAACGCGTGTACTATACTCAATGTCTACGTCGCGTCGCCATTTTATTTTGTAAAGATATACCGGCATGGCTCACGATGATTGCCATTTATACCCCTAATAATTGCCTCTTGGTACAAAGTAGGTATGTAGGTGTAGGTGTGTATATATATCTCAGATCGAAACAAGTGGTAAATAATAGGTACAGTTTTGAAGTATGATGGGGATGGCGTATGACCACCCTCGCTCGCTACTTATTAGCAGAAGAGCTTACTCCCAATAGGTACACCCTTTCGTCTATGAAATGTTGAATGAGGGAGGGGATTTCCTTTTTTTAAGGATACCCATTGTTTCTGAAGATTGCACATTAATATGTGGGTGCAACAATGCCAAACCACTGGATGCATAAATTACCCTCCTCAGATTTCCGTTAATTGTGCTACGCGAGCAAAAAGTTAAGACTACTTAAAATGTGAGTATCTTTATAGCGTGCATGACAGTATGGTTAATATTGGCGAGGGTTTATCGATTAAGTTATGTATGCGAATTATGGAAAAGAGATTGTCGTGTTCGTGTAAGTGGGCCGCAAGTTGGATCTTCGAAGTGGCACCATTGGGCTATGCAGAAATTTATATTGTCAATTATACTCTTTAATTTTTGTGAGACGTGTTTGTATTTTTTGGTATGAAAAAGGGAGGAAGTTAAAATTGGGGTAATAGGGTGTACGACTGATCAGTCAGAAAAGTTCTAAACGATAATCTCTAATCAGTTTGTCAATTGGCTAACATTTCTGCCATCCGTCAGGCTTATGATAAAATATGGATGCTTCATTATGGAGCACAGCATTGGCCAATTTTACAAAAGGTTTTAAACGTAGGGGGAACGCGAGAGACTTGAGCCACTTTTTGTTAAATCGGTCATTACAAAAATCAAAATTTAATTTTCGATTAATTTAATTTAATTACGAATAACTAATTAACGATTAGTTGTTTGAGTGGAGCAATTGTATTTTTGGAAGGAGCATTTCAGGAGTAATTTTTTGGCATTTTAGTTTAAAAAAAAAAATATTTTTGGCGCCAACTTTATGACGGTACAGTACAAATGCTTTCCTTGAGCAACCAAATAGGGGGGGAGGGGTGTATTGGGAGGTTAGTAAGGTAGGTATGTCCTCTTTTTCGTTTGAGGTACCTATATGAACACCCTAGCTTATACCCTATTCACACTCCATCGAAAACCGTGTTTTTGTCGAAAGCTCGTCCATGTACTATAGGTACTCTGTCCAACAAAAATTGTCAGTACAGGCCTTATGGATGATTTTTTGGAGTTTACCTCCTTAAAAACGATTTGAATTATAGGGCCCGGTACGGAAATTCTATCAGGAGTAAAATCAAGTGTAACACTCGAGCTTGAGGGGTAACGAATAACGATAGTTGAATACTCGAGCTTGAGGCGTAACGATAGTTTAACATTTCGATAACATCGATAGTTTCGGAATAAAATTATCGATAATTATCGATATCGAAACTGAGTTTTTGCTCAATCACATATGCTTTTCGATAGTATCGATCATTTTTTTGAAACATCGATAGTATCGATAGTAAAAAATTCGATGAGAGAGAGACTATAGTAGTATGGTGGTGTCAGCGCTGGGTAGTTGCTATTTTTTAAAGGGTAAACCACCCAAGTGAATGCGTATACATTTGCACTGCTGTTTATGATGCTTTTCCTTTCCGATTTCAGAGTGTGGATGAGGGGTGGGTTTTGTAATGCATTCTTTTTCTGCCTGTATATCAGTGTTCTTATATCGTGGGATTTATCTCTTTTCGTGGGAATTTCAATGTCCGAAAAGCCTTTCGTGGGATAAAGGCAAAAAGCACCAATTCGTGGGATTTTGAGGAATCTAACAAAAAACATTAAAACTATAAATTTTTGCTGAAATTTCATGAAAACTTCTACATTCACGATGATTATTAACACACTGAATGTGCATAAAGAACTGTTTATACCTATAAATTGTCTCTAATCAAAATTTTCTAGTACCAAAAAATAATCGTAATATTGTTACAAACTGTGATTTTTATACTAAAAGCTAATTAACCGTGATTTTCTTTCCTTGTATAACAAATTTTACTTTCAAAAACTGGATTTTGAGGCGAAAAAGTGTCGTGGGACTTAAAAGGGATTTTGAGTACAGTGAAAAAAGGGAAAAACTACCACGCTTCGTGGGATAAATGAATAGAGAGTGCTAACAACCCTGGTATATATACATATTTTCAGGTTTGTTTTTGTTGTCTGTTGCTTTTATGAATGAGATGAGCAGGTACCTACTTTGTGTGTAGTCTGTAGTTTGGATGTACATTTCTTTTTCTGTGGAAGAATTTCTGCATTACGATTTGCGAGATTTTTCAATTCTTGTTTGAGCACATATGAATTGAAAATTTAATTTCTATCTTCTATGGACATATGACTGATTTGTTGTGGGGGTAGAATTTTGTAGGGAAAAATTGTAAAGTAAATTGCAAATTTATTTAAAAATGCACATCTGTTTCATTTTGTACTTTATGTAATACGCTCTTATTGAAGTAATATAAATAATCCGAATAATTACAAATATATGTTTGTTTCTCTTATTATTTTAGAAGATGCGTTCATTTACCCTCTTTTTCTATTCGATATATAATATATCATAGTTATCGTATTCGTAAGGAATAAACTCCAGTCGTGCGTCGGAGCTGACACATACACACTTTTTTTTCTACCACTGGTGCGTGGTGCCTGTAGGCACTCAAACACAAGAATTGCCACTGAAATGAAAATCAAACCACTGACATTAATTAACATACCATGATACCATGGAATTGTTTTTGTCATTTTCCTAAAATTCCCATGCAGCCCAACACAACCAATCTGCCACACAACCACGAGCAGTGTGTGTGACTGAAGCACAACAGTAATAATTTAATATCATTTGAAAACATATCTTAAAGGTTCTTCTATAGACTTTAGGTAAGATTAGACTGTATGCCAAGTGGTCATAAAATGCCAAATTCTGACAGTTCTCCTGTGAAAATACGCGGTCATACAATGTAGTAGGCATCAGAGACAATACTGAGACCCCCAACTTCGACCGATTAACAGTTATTTGCCTGCAAGCTAAATTTTACGCTCCCAAAAAGTTTAGGTGCGCTAGTATTGTTGCATAGAAATTCGTATTGACAAATGTCAAAAATCCTCTCAACCAACACATTCGCACCTAATCTTTTTACATTTCACTGTGGGCAAAGCAAAACGGATAGGAATTGGCGTACACGGATAGGACAACAAAATGGCGGATTCCTGGCAAAAATTGAGGGGGCCAGCGGCAAGAGGATTGTGAGTTGGGGGTCTCAGTATGATTTGTTTATGGTAGGCATATCTCATATGCTCTAATAACGTATATGCCGCATATGACCAGGTTGATTTTGACAGATAAAATTGCGCAAATAGCATATAGTGTAATCGGACAATAAGCACGAATGCCAGGCCAACATTAATCCCTATATGCCCATATGCACTTCATGGAAATTGCGTTATGGCATTTCTGACATTTTTGATGGAAGAAGAATTATTTTGTTTTGGTAAATAATAACAAATGCCTTGAATGACCATCAAGGCTGGTACTATACCCTCGGCCATATTGAATTTTTTACCATGGACATGTAGGGACAGACCTATATGATTTATTTAAGTACCTATATGTTAGTTTTTTTGATGTGTAAACATCTAAGCGCGAGTTGTTGGAATCTGGTGGAGTAATTCCACACATTTAACTTGCGGGGACTGAAATGCGTCACTGTGTTTTATCATTGCATACATTTTTTGGAATCTGGTGGAGTAGTTCCACACATTTAACTTGCGGGGACAGGGAATGCGTCACCGTGTTTTATCATTGCATAAATTTTATCATTGCATACGTTTTTATCATTGCATACATTTATGAGCTGGGGCATATTAATTTCAGCTTTTTGTTGATGTGAAATAAAATTGTGTTTTATCATTGCATTCATTTTATCATTCGGGAAAACATTCATGATTAGTTCTTCCGGTGTCGTTGTAAAGTTGCAAAAATGTTGTGGAAACTCAATCAGGCCGGTGATTAAGTTTGCTGAAATCACACCATCGCACATTGCCAACAATTGCCTGGAGAACTCTGCAGCGGACTGGTTTGTTGTCAAATGCAATTTCTTGATGTATCACCATAAAGCAGACGCTTCAGGCAAGCATTCAATTCATCTGCCGGAGTTTATCTCGAAATGACAGGCAGCGTTTGACGAAAATCGCCTGATAGCAAGATCATTGCTCCACCGAAAGGTCGCTTATCATTATGTAAACGATTCAGGGCCTCGAATGCGCGTTTGTAACAGTGGCGATTCCTTGTCTTAAGCAATGGGTTAGCTACGTGTTCCGGGGAAGTTTAAAATAAAAATAAAAAATAGAAAATATTTTTTTTTTTTTAAACTATAAAAAAAATCCATTTAAATTCCATTGTAAAATTCCTCACTTTCTTTCAGCTCTTTCAAAAACTCCTTTTGTACCTGTTGGCTGTACAGAGTCTGTATTTTCATAGAAAAACAGTCAATTCGTTCTTTAATTCAGTGAATTTAAATAATATGTTCGGGTAGCTTTCAATTACATATGCGTAAAGGGAATACTGATTTTCATTAAAGTGTCTATTATACTCTCTATTACGGTCCTTATGCGTTGATTTTAAACCTGATAGCTTTGGGCACGATCGACGATCGCGTTCCAAATGGTTTCTCTAATACCAAAAGAGATCACCCTATTGGAAGATGCTCTTATTTTTGCAAATGTCCGCCAATGTCAAATCTGTTTTGACATTTGTGGAATAGACAGATGTAGAATACAAGTGAGCAAGCCATGCGATGCACTCCCCAAGAACGCGGAATAATTTCGAATTTTCGATTTTTTGACCAAAGTCATAATGAGCGATGAGGCTCATTTCCACCTCAGCGGGTACGTGAACAAGCAAAACTATCGCTTCTGGGGCACCAAAAATCCACGAGTAATGCACGAGGAGCCATTACACCCGCTCAAAGTTACTGCATGGTGCATGGGGCCATTTTTTTCGAGAACGCCGCTGGTCACACGACAACAGAGGACGGCGCGCGCTATAGGGCCATGTTAACAGAGTTTTTTCTGCCGCAATTGGACGAATTAGGACTGGAGGACATGTGGTTCCAACAGGACGGAGCTACGGCACACACTGCGCAAGCCACAACCGATATTCTAAAGGCGGCGTTCCCGGGTCGCCCCATCTCTCGTTTTGGCGATTTGCACTGGCCCGCAATATCGCCCGATTTAACCGTTCCATACTTCTTTTTTTTGTGGGGTTTTTTGAAGTCCCGTGTCTACGTGAACAAGCCCGAGACCCTAGAAGCCCTTAAGGACAACATTCGACACGAGTGCGAGAATCTGTCACCCGAAATTCTCGCCGAAGTGATGAAAAATGCCATAAAAAGAGCCCGTATGGCAATTAATTGTGACGGCCGATATAATCTTCTCGACTTGACCAATAAAACTCGAAAGGTTCAAACAAACATAATCAAAAAACAGAATCGATGTTTTATTTAGAAAATGAAAAGCCAAACAATATCGGATGACTTCTTTTGGCCCACCTTGTAGATCTTCAATTATGGATTTTGTTTTAGCAGTTATTGTTGCAGATTCCATTTTATGTCTAACTTATTATTTATCTTAATAATTAGGTACATGTTCCTATTCAAATAATATGAAACAAGCAAATAAAAACATAGCATTTGCTTTGAAATATGAGAAAGTAATTTTCCCTTATTTATCGACAAAATTTTGTACCTATGGAATGAAACAAAACTAATGTCTATCTTACAATAACTGTCACATTATGAATATTTCACTATGATATATATAAAATTACTTTTCTCCCTTTGCATTACTTCCATCACACTTCTCACAAAAAAAAAAAAAACAAAACAAGAAAGCACCACAAATATATTATTTACTCACATTTATAATCCACGCAAATAGGTATAAAATAATAAATTACAAAATTTCGCACTTAACTTTTAAGATTCTTAGCTTACTGCAATTTCCATAGAAAGAGAAACATACGAAAGTACAAAAAAAAAGAAGAAAAGAGAACGCAAACAATGTGCTTGCTTTGCTTACACAATACACATTACAATACAATACCTCTACAATCCACTTTGGATTTAGCGCAATTGTTTGCGCTATCCCTTCTGCTTATTTAACTGGGCTTTGCTTCGACTGGTAGTCAAACACCCTCATATAGATTGTATGAAATTTGGTAGCGCAATTTCTTGCGCTAAAATCCTACAAGCGGGAGACATTTTTTAAGGGAGTTTTGGATTGTGCGTGTGCACTGTGTGTGTGTATGCAGGTAATATGGTATCGCAAATTTTAACGCTAAAGAAAATTTTAAGAGAACATTTTTGTATGGGAGAATGTGTTGTGTGTTTGGGTAATGTGATTTGGAAATAATGTAGATAGTTTTATTATTTAGTATTCCATTGTTTGTTGCAATTATTAATCTTCATAATAATTTTAACTTCGTCATTTGTTGTATTTTGCGTATAAAATGTATTTCAAAGAATTTATTTTCTTGGCATATTTTCTTGGTTTAGCGCCGCTAAACTAGCTAACTGAGAGGAATCGCCACTGGTTTGTAAATCATTGTGCATTCGTCCCATACGAAAATATTACATTGCTGCAGTACTTTCGCCATCGCAGTATTCTTTGAAATGTTGCATGTAGGTTCTTCATCCACTTGCAGATTCAATGGCAATTTCAATGCAGAATGAGCTGTTCGACCGCCTTCTAACAAGCCACTATCCCAGAAGAGGCTAGGGCCAAAGCGATCTCAGATCTCGAACGAATTGTAGCCAAAATCAGTGAAATAAAGAATGTATTTCCAGTTCCACCGGGCGCATCAAGGAAGAAAATTCCGAAATATTCGTTATCGACTGCTTGCATCAATTCATCGTACACTTTCTATTATTCTTGATTCAACATTGGCACATTATATTCGAACAGCTTGACTCAATGCGATTCGATCGGAGTCCATTTTTATATACCTATATATATATATGAATGATTTGGCTGTGGCATATATATATATAGATAGATAAATTTAATCTTCAAATGAACTCCAACCGGAAAATTTCAACAACACGATATGGAACAACCATCGATGCTGTCTTCCAGCGTAATCTAGATAGATTAGTCTCGAATTTACATATCTTACTTCAGCTACCACAATCCGATTGTATCTATTCTACCGAAACTAGCATAGAACGAATAAATTATTGTTTTTTCATAATATATCAAGAATACGGTTATTACAATTCACTCTTTTCTCAATGACGTGTATCAAGCCACACACATACCGCACGCAAGGTGTTTACACATACACATATTTCGGGACTGTTGGATACAGTCGCACCAATTTTTTTATTAAATTACGTTTTATTTATCATAACAATTATAATTTGTTTTTATTTATTCTTCTAACGTTTTTTTTTTTTTTTTTTTTTTCAAATTTATAAAAAAAAGTCAACTGCGCGATCAATTTTTCCCTTCCAACTTTTCTTTCTAAATGGCATACCCTGAATGCTAAGCTTAACATCATACGGAAAATCCGGTTTTCCGGAAAAGTGGTTGATCGCAAATTTTTTTTATATTTTTTTTTCGAGTTTAGCTTGCTTATTTACATAACATACTAATATATTTTTTGTGCAAATAAACAAAAAGTGTGTGTGTGTCAGCTCCGACGCACGACTGGAGTTTACTCTTTACGAACGATAATAATGATATACTTACCTATATCGAATAGAAAAAGAGGATAAATGAACACATCTTCTAAAATAATAAGAGAAACAAACATAATATCTGTAACTAGCTGACCCGGCAAACTTCGTTTCGCCCAAATTTGTTAATTTGTTAATAAATTCCGAGCATGCACCAAGCACTTGCTAATTTATGTAATTCGACCAATTAAAATTCTTTATTCAATAGTTATATTAAATGCAATAGAAATAAATGATGAATAGCAATGCTGATTTTTTTCAATCAAACCGCAATGATTTTGACGTGTCGTCCAACCTTCCACTTTTTCACTAAATTGACAAACATCCATCGATTATCCTTGCAATAAATTATTTGTCATAGCGAAAGCGAGACGCACGGGAAATTGAAGTCGCACGAATGGTAAATCGTTCTTAATAAGCGAAATCTGTGGAATAAGAATGCTTGCCTTTGAATTTTCCCCTTAAAATCATCACTTGTATGATATTTGATGTGAGATCCTTCACCATAAAACAAATGCGATCCGTTGCAAAGTTTCGGTACATTGATGTTTCGCAACAGAATTTTAACTGAACCAACTTTCAAATCCGAATTATGTAGATAAATATATAAATTATAAAAATTATAAAAATCGAACGATCCGTCCCCGAGTTATGAGTGCACATACGGACGTCAGTCTCTTTTATATGTAACTGTACCCACCCGGCTTTGCCCGTACCTTTCGTATTAAATCTTGCTCACATTTCACAAATTGCTTTATTTGGACAGCGTCCATTAATAATTTTCATTATACAACTTTAGAAATACCTAGCGTTTGATTTTATTTTTGAATGGGACGTGCCACAATCCGTTTTCTTATCCCGCTTGTGTTTTTCAAAGTACCACCTATAGGTCAAAAACTATCCGAAATTTAAAACTGGAAGCAACCATATCCATCTACAAAATTTCAAACAACTTGGTAGCGCTGTTTCGACGATCGGCAACAGCGCCACCGCCATAAGGTTACATCAAAAAAGTTTGAATTGTAAAAGCGCTATGGTTAGGTACATTAGATATAATTATTTAATATGGTGGTTAAGTATTCTTAAACTTTCTAATTTTCCGCGCAATTTTCTTAATTTTTTCTTTCATAAGATTTTTCCCCTGACAATAATAAACACAACAAAAAAAATTTAGCGAAATCGGTCCAGCCGTTCACGCGTCATGCCGCGACCAAGGGAAATAGGGATTCATTTTTATATATATAGATTCAACATTGGCACATTTGTTCGAACAGCTTGACTCAATGCGATTCGTTCGAAGTCCATTTCTCGCTCCTATTCTCGATTAAATGCGTCAAATCAAAGCTTTGTTGCGCATTTCATCTGACATCTCCAGTTCATTATCCGATGTCACAGTGCGAATTCGATGCAAAATATCGTCGGCCATAATATCATCTTTGTATAATCAAAGTACCTATCTACTTCATTTCAAAAAGTTACTTAATGTAACATAGTAAACATAATTTATTAGAACAAAGTTTTTAGGTAGGTACCTATATTTAAAAAAAAAACCAAAAAAAATTCAAAATTGTTGACAACAACAATTTGCTTGGAAAATAATTAAAATAATTGACAACAACAATTGCTTTTAAAATTCAAAATATTTTTTTTTATTTGAAGTGTCACTTCTTGATTTCTATCCAGTTAATTTTTTTTCAAAGTGAATTTCCCCATACAAACTTTAATTTTCTAATTTTCCGCGCAATTTTCTTAATTTTTTCAATTTTTCTTTTTTCCTAAACCTTTGCGGAGCAATTACAAGCAAATCCGCAGAAGGAAGTATCCAATTTGGTCCAGTCGTTTTCGATTTTTAAGCATCCGAACAAACCAAGATCCATTTTTATATAATACTAGCAAACCCATACCCGCTTCGCTGAGCACATTTCCAAGTGGCTGTTCCCTTACAAAAAAAAAAAAAAGTAAAAAAAAAAATTTAATTTAAGAGGCGTAAAATACTTTAAATTCTTCAGGCTTCAGAAATGCTGAAACCTAAGAGAGCAGTAAGAAAACTTTGAATAAAATTCGTTTTTTTAAATATCTTACATTTTATTCTAATATGCTTTTTTATAAACAACATTGGTTTTTCCATCTTTTGCATAAATAAAGGGAAGACCGGTAGTTTGGAACGATCCAATAAAAATTTTGATTTGTTGAGTTGATTTTCAACTTTTTAAAGCAGCCGAATGGCCTGATGATGCTTGGGAAGTGCTTTGCGAAAAATTCAGAGGTTCTAGCGATGCGCTTGCCGATGCATTTTTCGATGACCGCGCATTTGAGAAAGTCTTTCCGCCTCATCGTTTAGCTTAATCTGAAATATAAGAACAAATAAAAATGTATGTTGCTGTATTTATTCGATAAAAAACGTATGATTAATCCAAATAACGTTACAGAATTAGTTATCACTAACTTCAAATGGCTATTCATCCCAATCTGTCAAATATACAAAAAAAAAAAAATAATAAAATACCCAAAATATGACAAAGGCAAATGAATTACAAACCAAAATCTTTGCCGCTTGTATCGCTGCGAGGTGACGGTGATACCTATTACACCTTTTGTTTCATTTTCGGTTTTATCGTTGCGAGACGACGATTTGAATGCTTCCAAAGCAACATTATTTGTTAGTTGTTTTTCACCACTTTCACCATTTTTCTTGCCATTGTCGCCTAAATAGTCCATTTTGAACTAATTGACACGGACAAAATTCACTTTAAATATTTGAACATAATGGTTTAAAAATCATAAATCTATCAGTTCCCCTTAGCACTTGATTTAGATTCAGAAAAAAGAAAATTTGCTTAAATTGCATGCAACACGCACAGGTTTGCCATAATTTGATTTGCCTTAAGCGCCCAAACCTTAGAAAAATGTAACCCAAAATCGTTGCCCAGAAAGAATCCCAAAAAATCGTGGAAAATTTTGGTATTTTATTCCACTTACCCTTATCACTTATGCGCGCCGCTTTTTTTATTTGATTTCTATTTTCTGCAATTTGGCGCTTTGTCATATTTCGGCTATCACTCTTGCAGTGCTGCCAAGATTTAAAAGTGCCGAAAATGTTTTTTTTTATTTCAAAATTAACACAAATATTCGTTAAGCCATATGTAGCTCAATATTGTGTTGGGCGCTCATATTTCCATTTCCATAGCTTTTTGAAAAAAGATAGTCGAATATATGACAAAGAATTAACTCTGGCAACCCTGAATACGCCCATGGCAGAAATGCTGACTATACCAATGAGCAATGAGTGCAAACATCCACTCGAATGGAGTGTGAATGGTAGAAACGAACGCCAAATAAAGAATTAATTTGCAAGTAACTTACTAATTACAGCGTAGGCTCCAAAACAAATATGGAATGCTCAAATGTTATGTACGCACTCGCACAACATTAACCGTAAACATACAAACACACTTTAATCGATTTAGATTTACACAATAGAAAAATCACTTAAACTGCATGCAACACGCACAGGGTTGCCAAAATTCTCACTTATGTGCGCCGCGGATTTTATTTGATTTATATTTTCTGCAAATGGATTTTGTGGCTTGTGTCAAATCAGAAGGCACGCAAAATAAATAGGTGTGCGTGCAAGTTGAATGACTGCTCTTGTCACTTCACTGCAAGAGTGCTACCACGTTTTAAAAGTACCGAAAATATTTGTTTTCTTTTGATTTTGTGAAACAAACAAAATTAACACAAATATTTGTAAAACTATATATCGCCCAAAAATTTTCCATTTCTATCGCTTTTTGAAAAAAGATAAACCAAAATACGACAAAACCTGGAAACCCTGAATACCCCCATAGCAGATATGCTGGCTATACCAATGTGTGCAAGCAAGCATCCACTCGAACGGAGTGTGAATGGTAGAAACGGAGAAACGATGTTCTTTCTCCATTCACTCACTTCATTGACTAAACAATTTTCGATTTCGACGATTTTTTCTTTGGAAAGTTATTGTTATTTTTTTTACGTACAAACCTGCTACAAACGAATACCTTTTGAACAAAAAAATAATCATAAATTTCGGTGCTGCCGAACTCGAGATATAAACATCCAAACATAATATCCAAGTCATTTTTATATATAAGACTAGCAAACCCATACCCGCTTCGCTGAGCACATTTCCAAGTGGCTGTTCGTTTACAAAAAAAAAAGTAAAACAAAAAATTTAATTTAAGAGGCGTAAAATACTTTCAATTCTTCAGGCTTCAGAAATGCTGAAACCTAAGAGAGTAGTAAGAAAACTTTAAATAAAATTCGTTTTTTTAAATATCTTACATTTTATTCTAATGCTTTTTTATAAACAACATTGGTTTGTCCATCTTTTCTTTTGCATAAATAAAGGAAAGACCGGTAGCTTGGAACGATCCAATAAAATTTTTTATTTATTGAGTTGATTTTCAACTTCTTAAAGCAGCCGAATGGCCTGATGATGTTTGGGAAGTGCTTTGCGAAAAATTCAGAGATGCTTGCGCTGCGCTTGCCGATGCATTTTTCGATGAACTGCATTTGGGAAAGTCTTTCCGCCTCATCGTATAGCTAAATCTGAAATATGAGAACAAATAAAAATGTATGTTGCTGGATTTATTCGATGAAAAACGTATGATTAATCCAAATAACGTTACAGAATTATTTATCACTAACTTCAAGTAGTGGCTATTCATCCCAATCTGTCAAATATACCTACAAAAAAAAGAATAAAATACCCAAAATATGACAAAGGCAAATAAATTACAAACCAAAATCTTTGCCGCTTGTATCGAGGTGACGGTGATACCTATTACACTTTTTGTTTCATTTTCGGTTTTATCGTTGCGAGACGACGATTTTAATGCTTCCAAAGCAACATTGTTTGCTGCTCGTTGTTCACCACTATCATCATTTTTCTTTCCATTGTCGCCTAAATAGTATATAGTTTGAACTTATTAACACGGGCGAAATTCACTTCAATTATTTGAACATAGTGTTTCAAAAATCTTAAATCTAACCGTGAATGATATTCGCCAAAAAAAAAAACAGAAAACGCTAATTATAGCACTTGATTTAGATTTAGACAAAAGAAAAATTACTTACACGCACAGATTTGCTATAATTTGGTTTGCCTTACACGCCTAGACCTTAAAAAATGTAGCCCAAAATCGTTGCCCAGAAAGCCCAAAAAATCGTGGAAAATTTTGGTATTTTTTCCACTTACCCTTATCATTTATGCACGCCGCTTTTTTTATTTGACTTCTGATTCCTGCAATTTGGCGCTTTGTCACATTTCGGCTATCACTCTTGCAGTGCTGCCAAGATTTAAAAGTGCCGAAAACATGTTTTTTTTTTTAGTTCTTTGAAGAAATAAAACGATCAAAATTAACACAAATATTTGTTAAATGATATATGAAACCCAAAATTTTGTTGGGCGCTAAGTTTTGCATTTTGCATTTCGCTTTTTGAAAAAAGATAGCCGAATTATGACAAAGAGTTAACTCTGGCAACCCTGAATACCCCCCTAGCAGAGATGCTGCCTATACCAATGAGTGCAAACAAACGCCAAATAAAGAGTTAATTTGCAAGTAAATTGCTTATTACAGTGTAGACTTCAAAACAAATATGGAATGCTCAAATATTATGTACGCACTCGCCCAACACTAACAGTGAACACACAAACACATTTCACTCCTCACTTGATTTAGATTTACACAAAAGCTGCCAAACTTAAATTGTATGCAACACGCACCGCACAGGGAGCCATAATTTTGTTTGCTTTAAGCGTTGCCCAGAAAGAAACCCAAAAAGTCATGGAAAATTTCGATATTTTTCCCACTTACCATCTCCTTTATGTGCGCCGCGGGTTTTTGACTTATGTTTTCTGCAATTGGCTTTTGTGGCTTGTCTTATCAGAAGGCCTGCAAAATAAATTGGTGTGCGTGCAAGTTGAACGACTGCTCGTGCTCGTGTCACTTCACTGCAAGAGTGCTTCAAAGTTTTAAAAGTGCCGAGAATTTATATTTTCCTTTGGTTTTGTGAAACGAATAAAAATAACCCAAATATTTTTAAAACGATATATAGCCCAAACATTTCCCATTTCTATCGCTTTTTGAAAAAAGATAAACCAAAATACGACAATACCTGGAAACCCTGAATACCCCCATAGCGGATATGCTGGCTATACCAATGTATGCAAGCAAGCATCCACTCGAACGGAGTGTGAATGGTAGAAACGGAGAAACGATGTTTTTTCTCCATTCACTCACTTCATTGGCTAAACAGTTTTCGATTTCGATTATTTTTTCTTTGGAAAGTTATTGTTTTTTTTTACGTACAAACCTGCTACAAACGAATACCTTTTGAACAAAAAAAGAATCATAAAATTCGATGCTGGGGAACTCGAGATATAAACATCCAAACATAATATCCAAGTCATTTTTATATATAAGATTATTCGGATCATTTATATTACTTTAATAAAAGCGTATTACATAAAGTACAAAATAAAACAGATTTGAATTTTTAAATAAATTTGCAATTACTTTAGGTACAATTTTTACAAATTCTACCCCCACAACAATTTAAACACACCGAGTAAATCAGTTATACGCCCATAGAAGATAGAAATCAAATTTTCAATTCATATGTGCTCAAACAAGAATTGAAAAATCTCGCAAATCGTAATGCAGAAATTCTTCCACAGAAAAAAGAAATGCACATCCAAACTATACACAAAGTAGGTACCTGCTCATCTCATTCATAAAAGCAACAGACAACAAAAACAAACCTGAAAATATATATATAAAAAGGCAGACAAAGAATACATTACAAAACCCACCCCTCATCGACACTCTGAAATCGGAAAGGGAAAGCATCATAAAACAGCAGTGCAAATGCATACGCATTCACTTGGGTGGTTTTCCCTTTAAAAAAAAGCAGCTACCAGCGCTGACACCATTGCAACCGCCACCATTGGGTTTCTGCGCCAACTAGTATTCCTTAAACATCGAATACTATCGATTGTTCAAAAAAACTATCGATACTATCGAAACGCATTATATGAGGACATATTCAAAGTAAACGTAAAAGTACTGATAAAAGATAAAACCGGTGAAACATGTACGTAAAGGAAGTACTTCGTTTCCACTGACAAAGGATAAGAATACGTGAAGCTACCATCTCTTTCCTACTTATTAAAAATGTAGCGCCTTTACACTCAAGTAAAGTTCGGATATTCATACTTCGAAATTAGATACTTCCGTAATAGGAGTACTACTTTTCTACGTATAAAAATAGGCGCCTTTAAGTAGATAAAGTTAAGATTAGACTGTTTGCCGAGTGGTCATAAAATGCCAATTTCTGACAGTTCTCCTGTCAAAAAATGGTCATACCATCGGCCCTAGCGAGGTTTCCGTCGGAACGGAAAATTCTCCGATTTTATAGGTACGATTCGGAGGATTTTTGCTTCGAGGTTTTCTTTGAAACAACTGTTCGGAGAATTTTTCTGATATTTTGTAACGTATATTGAATTACGTTGAAGTGCGATGAAGTCCATTTTATTGATAAATTTTTGACAGCTAAGTTTCTCGAATGGAATTTGAGCCCCCGAAAGAGTGTGCGTTGCGGAGAATTATCCGTTCCGAAGCATACCTCGCTAGGGCCGAATGTAATGGACTTGGGCATATCTCATAATGCTCTAAAGACCTAAATGCCACATATGACCAGGCTGATTTTGACAGATAAAAATGCCCAAATAGCATATAGTGTAATCGGACAATAGGCACGAATGCCAGCATAAAGCCCTATATGCCCATATGCACTTTATTGAAATTTCGTTATGGCATTGCTGGCATTTTTGATGGAACAAGAATTATTTTGTTGTCATCGGCGTTCATTTCGTTCTCTTTTTTTGTGGAACCCTACTACAACTTTTGGTAATAAATAAAAAATGTCTTAAATGACCTTATTGGTAATTTTGATCTCTAATATACAAATTTGATAATCCTGACATTTTGGTCATTTGAGAGCTAATCTGGGCTCTCATTGCGTAATTTATGAAATGATAGTCGTCGGAACGATAGAACAAAACGATCTCGTTTTTGGTTTGCTTCGTATAACATCATCGTCGTATCGTTCAATCGAATCGTGCATCGTTTTTATTTTGAACAGTTTGAAAATGACTGTAAACAAAGTCTGACACCTAAAAAATCAAAAAACGTATAGAAATTGTGTTTTTTTTTTCTTGAATTTTGTTTATTTTTCTTTCTTGTCATTGATTGAATTTGACAATGACATGAATTTGTGCATTTAATGGAAAAAAATTGAGGGGTGGCACGGAAGAATACGGAAGATGCCCTACAGTGTGTAGGAATCGACAAAAGTCCAATGGACTCTGGAGTGAAATTTCAAAACCAAACAATTGGATGACGAACCGTATTCGAACGGGAAGGAAGAGTTGGAACAATATATTCAAGGCTTTCGAAATGTTGCATGTATTTCTTAAAACAATTAAAATGCCAATAAAGATCTTGGATTTCGTGGAGCAGATGAGAATTTTATTGCTTAGGATAGAGTTGTAAACAAAATTATAAAACAAACAGATGAAATGAAATTGCAGAAACATTTCTTTTTTGTAAAGAATGCATTCTTTTACTACGTGGGAAAAAATGCACCAAAAGCGATGAAACGATTGCAAAATAGGTGTCGTTCAATCGAATCGTTTCAACGAGAGTAAGTATTTGACGTTTGATTTAGTTACGTGAAGCAACAAAAAACGATGATCGTCCAATCGTTTCAACGATTATCGTTTTTTGGTTGTTACACGAAGTAGAAGCATCGTCGAGACGATATCGTTCAATCGTTTTGTGCTTACGCGATTAGAGCCCTGGTCATTTGCTTGGCATTCATATATGCGTGAATGGCATGCAGTTTTATCTTAACTTAAACAATAATAAAATATAAATGCGAGTCCTTTTAAAACATTTCTTGACCACAGCTGCTTCGGTATTCCAATAAAATATGTTTGTTATTAAATGTTTTTTTATTAATAAACTATGGACAAATTTACAACCCCGTCCTTAGAAAATCGTAAGCGTATAAAACTATCGATACTATCGATACTATCGATAGTTTTATTCCGAAACTATCGATACTATCGAAATGTAAAACTATCGATGTTTAAGGAACACTAGCGCCAACCGCCAACTGAACTCTAAACCAGCGAATAGTACTATAGTCTCTCTTTCTCATCGAATTTTTTACTATCGATGCTATCGATGTTTCAAAACAATTATCGATACTATCGAAACGCATATATTTTATGATTGAGCAAAAACTCAGTTTCGATATCGATAAGTATCGATAATTTTATTCCGAAACTATCGATACTATCGAAATATTAAACTATCGTTACGCCTCAAGCTCGAGTATTCAACTATCGTTACCGCTCAAGCTCGAGTGTTACACTTGATTTTACTCCTCATAAAATTTCCGTACCGGGCCCTATAACTCAAATCGTTTACAGGACCTTATGATCCGAACGTCTAAATTAAGAAACTTTATCATGACGTTTGCATCGTTATTTCTAGTTTTTGTGACAAAATAGGGTTCATTACTGCTCCGTGGTTTTCCTGAAAAATCCCAATCCGACTGTATACGTGCCTTTTTATCGTAAACTGTTGCTTTTGTAATTTTCTTGGCTTGGACGGAGTGCTTTCTTAGTCTCATCAAGCGAGTACATTATACTAATGCGACACGCGCGCCACCCAAACAAGAGTTTAAAAATGTTCCATAATTTTCATCCACTTATCAAATTCAACTTTAATTTTGAAAAAATCTGTACCACAGCATGTCGTCCATAGCATTTCCTCTGTAGGGGCATCGTTTTATGTCTTGGTATGGCATAATTTATTGGTTTCCATTCAAACCGATTTTTATTGTTAATTGCTTTCGGAGACAAACTTTTCAAAAGGAGCATCAAATTCCGCAAGCCCTTTAGAGGCAAAGTAGAAAAATGTAACTCCAAATCGACTGGAAAAAGGAACAAAATCGTGACAACCTATACGAACCCCAGGAGATTTTCTTGGAAAATTAATTTCCTAGATTAGGTCGAGTTGCGTTGATTTGACTTATCTGTGCCTGATGCCACCAACCCCGAAGTAACTGGCAATGCCCTTTTGTTCTCTACCAACCGTCATTTGCGAAAAGAGGATGTGCGCGCTCAACCCTTAATCACTTATCACTTATTTTTGTTGCCCTCCCGTGGCTGCTCGTCTAGTCTAACTGCGTTTGGTACTTATTTTCTATTCAAATGGCAGGTGGATAAGTGTGCGTGAGTGGTAGATAAATAGTTAGCAAATAGATAAAGTGCGGATGGGTGGATGCTACTTCTGCTCTGTCTCGGCGCACTTGTTACAAATGTTCTACCAAAGTGTTGTGATTTTCGTGTTGGAATCGCACAAGGACTCCTGGGAGATTAATTCAAAATACCAAATCATGATGTATCCACCAACCCGTATCGCGTTCCGTTATTCGTCTCGTTTTTCTTTTTAACATTTTGTAATTCTTTAAGTGGATTAAATTGAAGTGAGTGCGCTGCGTAAAGGAGCATGATTGCGTGTCTCACGGGACGAATTCAATTGGTTTGTTAACTTTGCAAAATCAGTTCTAGCTGTAGGTGTATGTGCTTTAAGCGATAATGGAATGAGAGTCTATTACAAATATGTACACAGTTGTTTGCGTGGGTTAATGAATGGTATGTCTATGTATATCTATATCCCCTCGATATGTGGCAATTTCGCAGAGTTCTATTGTTTGGTCGATAAGCTGTCTGTGGTAGTTCTTTGGGATAGGGCAAAATTAAACCGCACATAATTGAATAATTTTTGAAGAGCTTTTCACGGATCTTTTATTAGAGAGAATTAAGTTTAAATTGGTTCTTCGAGGGTGGTCGTCGCAGACTACTGAAAAATTAAATCGATTGCTTATGCTTGTATATTTATCCACTAACTGTGCCCGCAACTTCGTACGCGGCGTGAGACTGTGTAATTTCCAATAAAAGAGATTTGACCGTTTTCTCAACGGCATATATGTTTAAAATCAACCGTCTAGCTAAGACAAAGCGGTGAACATTGTCAATGTGAAACAATAAATCAAACAAATATATACCTAAAACACCAATTTAAGAAAATTGAATTCAATAGCGTAGGTACTAAAGTTCCACTTCCTTACTGTAGGTATCAACGTAGGTAATATCAAAACAACCACTTAAACAAAAGCCTTAACGGAAATTTGTATCTTTACCAACAATAAATAAATAAAACAACATAATTCACCTACATCGTTTTTACTTCTTGAATTCTTCAATTCTTTACTGTAGGTATCAACGTAAGTACTACATTTAACAACCATTAAAACAAAAACCTTGAACTCAATTTCTATATACACCACCATACGTCCATCAGCGCACGTCATCAGCCATCTGCGCATTTCCTGATTTCCTCAGAAACACATTGTTGCTGTTGATTACATACCCATTCACGTCGCATACTTCTCTTTCGTTTCACTTAATTTGGAGAAAACACCACGCAGTTTTTTTTTATATGAACGTGCTTGTGCGATGTGCGCCACCCAACCACCCCTAAGCAGAACAACGATCAAGAAACGCGGCTGCTGATAATGTTCGAATTGAGAAAATAAATTATTTTTTTTCATGTTAGATTTTAGGTTGTAGCTCAGCTTCTAGAGGACAAAGAAAGCTGATTAATGGCTTGAAATAACTACAAAAGTGTTGGCTCTCCTAAGAATTTTTTTTGGCGAGTAAAAGACAGTAAAGTCAGAAAAAAAACACATTTTGGTCAAAAACGCTCCAAAAAAAAATAGACATGGCAATGAAAGGAATAGCCTATGTGTTTCTCAGAATCTTAAGGAACATTTAAAAAAACGTTTCATCGAAATCTGTGCAGTAGTTTTCACGCCATTAGGTAACAAAGAAAATGCCTACAGTTTTATTATATGTATAGATTAAAGGAATGGATTATAGTCAGCACAGCAGTTATCTAAAGCGCCTAAAGCCTAAACGGCTCCAGCGATTTCGTTAAAACTTCGGATTTGGAGTTTGTGGGCTTACAGTTCGGGGCCGTTTTTTATTTTGCAAGGTAGCCTTAATATTAATGGTACTTCCCAGATAAAATGTTCGTACCAGTTTGATTGTTCGAAAACGGCTTTAACGGTTTTAACCAAAATTGATATTTAAGCTTAAGTAGGCTGCTCAGATGACTGCATACCCAGTTTTTAGCTAAAAATTCGAATAACGGTACTTTTGAAATTTGGACATATCTCGAAAACGGTCCATTCGATTTTAACAAAAATAAAAAATTTCAGTTTTTCGCTGTATTATCGTAAAACTGGTTTTTGAAAAAAAAAAAGTCATTTTTTTAAATTTAGTTTTCTTTAGTTTACCTGAAAATGGCAAAATAAAGATAATATCAGTATTCTTAATAAGATCCTGTACTTAGTTTTTCTCAAAAATTCGAATAAATCCGTGTTTTAATTATTTCTCAAAAATGATTACCCAAAAGCCGACCTCTGTTCATATATACATATTTTTAAAACTTTATACCGCACTTTAAAATTAAAACTGCAAAAGCCATTAGAAATGTAATAACAGCATATCTATATAAAGATATCGATGTATCACGAATACTACTTGCAATCATTGACAACTTAAACTACCATCATTAATATAGTCCAGTCAAAAACAAAAAAATCATGCTCTAACAGATCAAAAAACAGAAACTCGTCCTCGTACTCGTACTTGTAAAGTGTAAACCTGGTGTAAACGCTATAAAATAGTGCAGTAGGCGCTTGTAACTCTCTAACCAAAACTGGCGACAATTGGCTGTTAGGACGCAGTGTTCCCAGTTCGTGGGGAATTCCCCTTTTTGTGAGGAGATTTAATTCAAAAATTTGATGAAAGGGGAATCTTCCCTCTTTCAGAGCGAAATGTGGGGAAAATAACAAAATAATAAAATGTCAATACTCAACTCTAATATTCCGTTTCAAACGGAATCCAGCTTTTTGCGCATGTGTGCACACCAACTGATGAGATCCTTGAACAGGATTTAAAGAGAAAAAGTGTGAAATGTGCATGATATGTTTCTAGCCATGAGCAAGTGTAAATGACACGCACACGCTGGCATTCCTCGTGCCCAAGTAGCAGCTAACAGATGTCATTCGTGTATAGTCAGTGCAGAAGATCTTTCGTTCGTGGTAATATCTTTTTGTGTTTAGTTTAGTTTGTTTGGTCGGTTTGTTTTTTTCATGATTGGCTGCTTTTCAAAATATTAAATAATGTAAGCCTATATGAATAGGATAGTCACTGATTGGCGTCAACTTGGCGATGCCCAGCTGTTGCAACTGTTCAGATACACCGATTGTGCTTATTTTACCTCCTAGTGGTCACCACCGGGTACTGGTCTATGTCCATCCGGAATTGACTTGCTAAATTTATAAGTGCGAGTGTTGAACACGTAGAAAATAGCAACATATAATGCTCTGTTGGAGTTGACTGTCAAGTTGGGGGTTAACTACCCTACCACGGAAAACAATATATGTTGCGAAGCAACCAATAAGCAAGAAGAAGTCTTGAGCTTTCGACACGTAAGTGAACGCCTTACAAAGATCCGCATAAAGGCTAAATTCGCCAACATCAGCCTAATATGCGCTCACGCCACCATAGAAGAAAAAGACGATGCTACCAAAGAGTGTTTCTACGAGCTCCTCGACAAAACATATGAGCAATGTCCTAAGCATGACGTTAAAATCGTCTTGGGTGATTTTAACGCCAAAATAGGAAAGGATGACATCTTTGGTGGCACAATCGGAAAAAACAGCATACACGACACCACGTCTGGAAACGGACTTAGGCTGATTGATTTTGCTGCGGGACGTAATGTTACCATAGCTAGCTCACGGTTTCCTCACCTCAATATACACAAAGGAACATGGCGTTCACCTGATCATCAAACCGTCAACCAAATTGATCACGTTGCGATCGATGCAAGGCACTCCTCCAATATTCTAGATGTCCAAACTTTCCGAGCGGCCAACATAGACTCGGACCAATACCTTGTTGTAGCCAAGGTACGGATGGGGATATCCCAGACGCCACAACAACGAGAAAATACTGTGCGAAGATTTAACGTTGGACGACTACAAATGCAACAAACCGCCAGAACCTTTGCCGATCGCGTATCCCTCAACAACGAGAAAATACTGTGAGGAGATTTAACGTTGGACGACTACAAATGCAACAAACCACCAGAACCTTTGCCGATCGCGTATCCCTCAACCTCTCGAGAAGTCCTATGCTGCCAGCATTAAGTGCAGAAGACCAGTGGCGCCGATGCCAAGAAGCCATCAAAAACGCCGCAACTGATGTGCTCGGTCTCACTTTGATAATGACATCACATCAGAAATCAAGCCGAGAATCACACTTGCCAACCGCTATTTCTTTGGCCTAAGACGGCAATTGATGAGTAAGGCCTTGTCAAGAAGCACTAAGTCCTGCTTCCTGCTCTATGGCGCAGAAGCATGGACCCTAGCCTTGGTCGCTTCGAACGCAAAATTCTTCGAGTGATTTTTGGTTCCGTTTGCGTTGACGGGATTTGGAGGAGAAGATTTAACAGCGAACTCTACGAGCTGTACAGCGACATCGACCTGGTCAGAAAAGTACGCATTAGTCGTCTAAGATGGTTAAGACATGTAGAGCGAATGGACACCAACGCTCCGGCCCGGAGAGTCTTCGATTCCAACCCGGAGGGACAACGCAGTAGAGGAAGACCTCGCCTTAGGTGGCGCGCGCAAGTGGAAAGGGACCTCAACCAACTTGGAGTGCGCAACTAGAGGCAGTTAGCCAAAGATCGCGCTAACTGGAGAGGCGTATTGATTGAGGCCCGGTCCACCACGGACTGTAGCGCCACCTTAAGTAAGTAAGTAAGTTATACAAACATATTTTATATGCAGTTATTTTTAGATGGGTTGTCACCCCTTCGGGTAGGGGTTAGAATATACCCGAGGTAGGCATGCCTGTCGTAAAAGGCGACTAAAATCCAACCTCCGTATACCGAGCGAAATTTTGTATACAAAAAATGCAATGAACAAAACGAAAAGATTAACTACCCCAGGTGACAGTCCAGCTTTACTGAAAAATCAACCCTCTTCGGAGGTCGGCTCTACGGATTCTGGGGAAAACCGCTTTTGCAATCTATTAACCCTTTTATTAAAAGCTCAAGGGTATCTCGTAGTCCTCCAACAAGATCGAATAACGCCGGGAAAAGAAGTCCGCCGGGAGCGCTAGCGCGTGAAAAACAGGACTCAGTGAAAGATAAAAGTCTTGAGGAAGAAAATAAAGAACTCCGAATCAATCTTAAGGAAATGGATCTACTCTAGCAAGATCTTAAGAAAGAGATAGAACTGTTAAAAGAACAAAATAAGGTTCCAAGGAACACCCATTTGCAGGAAGAACGCGAATGTACTCCACCACGCTTGGCTAGTCGGGAATACCACACCGACGAAGAGAAGAGAAACGAATTGGGCTACTAAAAAAAGACTTAATAAGAAAAGGAGAGCCGGTTCTTCGCCTGAAGTCGAGCCCTTAAAAGAACAAACGCGTAAATAACCGCAAGAAAAACAACTCCGAGGGCATATTCGCGCACCGAACCCAATAAACGTCGTTGGGGTAACGGAGTATAATAAATTACACAGCCTCCTTTAAGGAACGATAATATCGCAATTTAAGGTTACATCTTTGAGGAATAATGCGTGGAAAATTAACGTCGATAACCACGAAGACTACCGGAAGCTAAATACAGAGAAGATCCAGTGGTATACTTTCGAAATAAAGTCAGAAAGGCCACATCGTGTTGTAGCAAGGGGACTCCACCCTTCATGCAAAAAAGAAGAGGTTATGAAAGACCTTCAAGCCAAAGGGCTTAAAATTCTTGATGTCGTTAATATCATCAAGAAGGAGAAACAGAAATCGGAAGAAGATAAGGATGTCCTGGTAAGGCGTGGACTGCCGCTCTTTATGCTTACCTTCGATAGGTCTGATAATATCGAAGATATCTACCGAATTAAAACCATAGTAAATATCGTGGTTAAAATCGAGCCGATGCGCAGAAATTTGAAAATATTTCCACAGTGCAAACGTTGCCAGGAATTTAATCACACGCAAATATACTGCAAAAAAGAGCCGCGATGTGTGAAATGCGCCGGAAATCACTTCTCCCAAATCTGTGCAGCAAATAAACAATCCTCCGCTACTTGTGCTAACTGTAAGGGAAAGCACCCTGCAAATTATAGAGGTTCTGAAGTAGCTAAGAAGTTGCAAAAACGGAGAGATGCGCTCCTTAAGCATCAAAATAAAAAAACAAAGCCGCTAACGAATACAAAGCGTAAGACCGCCCAGGAGGTAGTAGGCAACATAAAACCTCCGGTTCCAGAGCGTAATAATGTCAGAGAAAGAGAGACAACAGAAAAGCCCTCGACCTCTGTTGCCAAAAGAAACGCTACTGAAAAGTTACCATCAGTAAAGCCATCGAATAGTGGCCCTCGACCAGTCAGAGTGGTGCAGACCTACGCTCAGGACGCGGCATACGATGGAGCAAAAAACGTTGAAACTTCGCCGGAATCTGTTTCTCATGTATTCTCAGTTATTCTCCAGAAACTTGAAGAACAAAGCAAAATAAATAAAATTATTCTCGACCGCTTGGTTAAGCTCGAGAATAATTCACGGCAAACGGACTTTTGCAAAAACTCGAGGAATTGGAAATATTCATATGCGAGAAAGATCTTGACATTTGCTTGATTTCTGAAACTCACGTGAAAAAGTGATCGAGCTTAAAAATAAAAGGCTATAATGACTTCCACGCTTGTCAACCTTCGGGAAACGCGAGAGGTGGATCGTCATAGTTTATTAAAGACTGCATTGAACAATACGAAGACCTGAAGATAGAGCTTGAAACTATGCATAGTCAGCGTACTCTTAGAATTTCATCTATCTACTGTCCACTGCGTTCCGCGCTTGTAAAAACTGGTTATACTAACTTGCTTAAATCGCTCAAACCAAACTTCATTATTGGCGGCGATTTTATTGCAAAACACACGTTCTGGGGTTCTAGATATATCTCGCGAAAAGGAAGAATGCTATATCGACGGGCAAACCGACCTACTGGCCAACTGATACTTCAAAAATACCTGACCTGATCGATTTTTTCGTCGTGCAAGGAATATCTACCAACCACATTAAAGTTGAAGAGAGCTTTGATCTGTCATCTGATCATTCACCGGTTATTTTAACATTGAACGTAAAACTAATAAATAACCTTGAGCCAGCGAGATTAACTGGTAGAACAACTAACTGGGAAGGCTTTAGGAACGAAATTGAAGAGAATGCTGAACTTAGCGTTCCACTTACGACACCCTATTAACTTGAGGTTGAAGTAGATAGCTTCGTTAAGATCGTACAGCTCGCTTCCTGGAATAATACGCCTAATCCAAGGAAAACGCCGGCCAAATACGGTCTACGATATCCTCCCGAAATAAAAGAATTGGTCAACGAAAAAACGAAGGCGCGTAAAAAATGGCAACAGAGTCGCGCTTCGCAACATAAAACACATTTGAATTATTTGTGCAATTTGTTAAAGACAGCTATTAAGGACTTTAAAAATCGTGCGATAGGTTCTTACCTTGAAAGTTTAACGGCGAAAAAATATTCCAATTATTCACTTTGGAAAGCAGTAAAAGGCACCAAAAGGCCCAAAATCCCCGCGCCGCCAGTTAAAATGAATCAAAATGAATGGGCAAGGGAAGATATAGAAAAAGCGGAAGTTTTTGCCGCCCATTTAGAAGAAACCTTTAAACCGTACGATGGTCGGGCGGTACACGACAGTGTTATTGGGACGGAATTACAATCCGACGACTTAATACTCACAAGTGCAACGCTAAGGGAACTAAAACGTGAAACTGAATCCCTAAAACCTAAGTAAGCTCCTGGTTATGATTTGATCACGGGAGAAGTTCTCAAAGTTCTACCAAGAAAAGCATTAATTAAGCTTCTTCATATTATAAATGCCGCGCTCAGACTAAAACACTTACCGAGCCAATGGAAAGTTGCGGAGGTCATAATGGTTTTAAAACCAGGAAAACCGCCAAATGAAGTAAAGTCGTATAGACCAAATTCCCTTCTTCCAGTCATATCCAAAGTTTTCGAGAGAATCTTGCTAAAGCGCCTACAACCGGTTATAGAAAACAATAATCTTATCCCTGACCACCAGTTTGGGTTCAGAACCAAGCAATCGACGATTGACCAAGTGCATAGAATTACTGCCGTAATTGAGAAACCATTTGAAGAAAAAAAGATATGTTCAAGCGTATTCCTTGACGTCTCACAAGCCTTTGATAAGGTGTGGCATGACGGATTAAAATTTAAATTACGACAAGTTCTTCCCATACGCCAATATGATATTTTAGAATCATAACTCGGGAATAGACTCTTCCGTGTTAGATATGGAAACGAATACTCTGAGCTTAAGGAAATTTCGGCCGGCGTGCCGCAAGGAAGTGTCCTTGAGGCCCTTCTCTTTCTGCTATATACTCGCGATATACCAAGAGAAGATGGCACTACTCTCGCTACGTTCGCCGACGACACCGCTATCCTAGCAATAGGTAACACTATTGAAGAAACGACTGCAAAACTGCAAATCGCATTGAATAAGGTAAATGAATGGACGAGGGACTGGCGGATCACCCTCAACGAAACTAAATCTGTTCACGTGAATTTCACGTATAAGAAAACAAATGACTTGCCAATTTTTTTAAACTTGGCCCGAATACCCTTTGCAAACGAGGCCAAATACCTGGGAATGACACTCGACGCAAAGCTGAAATGGAATTCGCACGTGAAAATGAAACGTAAAGAACTCGATATCAAATATAGAGAAATGTACTGGTTACTCGGAAAACATTCCCAGCTCAGTACCGAAAACAAACTGCTTCTATACAAGCAAGTGCTAAAGCCAGTGTGGACCTACGGTATACAACTCTGGGGTTGTACCAAGAAAACAAATGTCAATATTCCACAAACTTTTCAAAATAAAGTGCTTAGAGAAATTGTACAAGCACCATGGTATATTAGAAACGACGATATCCACAGGGATCTTGGATTTCCAATAATTGAAGCTGAAACAAAAAGCTTCGCGAGAATGCATAGAAACCGACTAATCGGACATGTCAACAATTCAGTCCGACAAATTTTGGACGAGAACAATTTATTGCACCGACTACAAAGAACGAAACCGTTCGACTTGGCAAGGTAGGATTAACCGCGTCTAAATTGCGAAACATACAAGATCTTTCATTGGAAAGTAGCCTGTCAAAAGTTGTTATTTCGTTATAGAAAAATTGCTTGATAAGTTATACCTTAGTTGCAGTATCTCTAACAATTCTTCAAAGGTGGTGTTTTTGGTCAGTAAAAATCTGACACTACTATGAGCACGCGCTTGCTGTTCTCATAGTGTCTTTGGAAGATTTTCACCTACCCTCGGTAAAAAATAGTGCGTGGAGTCCCTCCGCGCGGAAGAAGTGAAACTTCGTAATGTGGAAATGAAAATAGGAAGGGGTAGAAATTGATTTTTAGTGAAATCATATTGTTTCTTTAAGCTTAGTATCCTGCTCGCGCTAAATTTTAGCGCCCCTAGTCTCCACTTCGTTTCTCTACACCAAAGATAAATGGTCGCTAAATTATTATTAAACATGATATAGATGGGACAAAACCCATATGCTTATGAACCATGAGTACCATGACAGATATCAGTAAACGTAATTTTAATAGAATTTTCGAATTTCAAACTTGAAAGACGTAAGAAACCTAGAAATTATAAGAAGAAGTTCAACATGTGTCCTCAAACTTTCCACAATCTCCTTAGCATAGTGGAACACTTGTTATTACCCAAAATATGAAGCCAAATGAGAGCATAAGTCCCCCTGAAAATTGATTCGCTTTATTTATATGTATATGTATCTCTGTTTTGGAGCTGTTATTTGGCTTTGCGTTTTCTTTTATTTATCACGCAAACATTATCCGCGTTTTCCGCCACAAAAAATTCTTTGCAAACACAACACAAACATTTTTCTCCGTTTTTTTTTTTTATGTCAAAATTTATCTTCGATTTAATGCACCGGACATTTATTTCGCGAGCTAAATGAGTGGAGACTTTTCATCGGCCCATCTATTTGAAGTTAAGGATTTAACGTGCGAACAGGATACTGATGCTTTGCTAAACTGCCTCGCTCAATTTTATCTTTGTAGCCATTTTTGTATGAGAGATAAAACTTAGCGCGAGCAGAATACTAGGCTTTAAGACAAACTTTATTAACATTGCTTACAATTCACAATTGATCGCATCTTTTAATTATCACTAGTATACTACGCGCATGCGTTCGAGTGCCACGCATTCACACTCGCTCTGTCCCCTTCTATTCCCCCTCCCCAGGAGCGTTGAACGTTTAACGCAACCTTGTTGGAAGTCGCATTAGAAGTTTCACTTCAATAAGACATTAATTGCCAATTTAGTCATAATTTTTGGAAATTATTCTTCACCACAGAATATTCTTCTCCCAACATTTGGTGCCAATAAACTCACTCACCATTGCATACTCTGAAGCGTGAGCGGTACCCTCACACCTTTGAGTATGCAATGCTTATAGTAGCATTAAGCATTTAAGAAGTTTCACTTCAATAAATCAAACAACATACATAATTCACCTATATCGTCTTTACTTCTTGAATTCTTCAATTCTATACTGTAGGTATCAACGTATGTAGGTATGTACTATAACAACCATTGAAACAAAACCCTTGAACTCAATTTCTATATACACCACCATAAGTCCATCAGCGCACGTCAACAGCCATGTGCGCATTTCCTCAGAAACAACCACCACTTTTCTTTTTCATATGAACGTGCTTGTGCTGTGCAATGTGCGCTACCCTCACCCTCGCTCACGCCTTTGAGTATCCAATTATTAGCGTTAAACGTTTAACGCGACCTTGAGTTGGAAGTCGCATAAGAAGTTTCACTTCAAAAAAAAAAAGTAAGTAAGTAAGTTATGTAAACATAATTTATATGCAGTTATTTTTAGTTGGGTTGTTAAAATGAAAGTACCTATATGAATGTATGTACATAGTTAGATATATTTCGTTAGCAGCTCAAGAAACAAATTTCAATATTTAAATATTATTATTATTAAATAAGTTTCATTGATTGCAGATAATTAGTCATCTAAAAAGAAAGTTGGAAAAAGTTGGAAAGTTGTCTTGGCTAGAAGTTCCTGAATTCAAGGGTTGGCTTGAGCCAATTAAGGATAATCCTTTAAAATCGTACTGTCGCGCATGTAACTCAATGATGGTAGCCCGTAAGAGCGAGTTAATCAAGCATTTTAAAATGTCAAAATATGTAGCTAATGCAAAAGCAATTGTCTCATCGTCATCAGTTAGTTCTTTTTTTTAATGAATTAAGATTTCATTTTTGTTTTTGTTTTTAATCAAAAACACAAAATCATATTATTCTCCATTTTTAATTACTATTTGAAAAAAACATTAAGGGGAATGCATGGGGAATGTCACCACGAATAATGGAGAAAATGGGGAATATTAAGGTCTGTGATGGGGAATTTCACTTAAAGCGGCTGACAACACTGGTTAGGAGCTTCAACTTTTAAAATTTCACATTGCTATAATTGTACTGCCATATCAGATGAATAACCCAAAAGGGAATTTTATTTAACACTACTCCTTTTTCTATATTTCTTTTTTCTTTTATCAAGCATTGCTTCTCAGATCTTTATCTACCTATCTAATAAAATAAGAAAACATTCAACCAAACTTTTGATGAACGAGAAAGTTTCTTTCGATCCAGTCGTGCACTTTATTTTTCTTTTTTTTTACAATCGTTCATAATTTTCTGTTTTTTTTTTTAGTGAATCTTTCCTATATTTTTTATAGTTATCCTTCCTGCTATTCGGGACGGAGACAAATCCAACAAATCAGAGATCATCAAAATCGGTGTGTTACTGCAGTACCGCTATAGAAACTATCCTGAGAAAATACCTGGGCGGGCACGTATGTTCAGGCGGGAGATTTCCATGACCGTTTTGTAGAGTTAAAAGCTTTTATGATGTTAAGAGTGACAACTGTGCAGTACTTCTTTTAGTTTTATGATTCAGCTTCTCCTACTACTGCGTTGGCCTTAGTGGTAATAAAATGGAAGTCTGTCCTCTTTTTTAGGGCCCCTCCTTTACATAAACCTAGACCTAAGCTCCAATTGTATGGAAAAGCTATTATATATATGTAGGCAGTGTCATCTAGCAGTTTCTCGGAGTATTCTGCGACTGTACATCCTGATTCAGCCATTGCACGTGATCGTGAAGAGGTCTATACATTTGGAAGCCCCTAGCATTGGTCTTACTTACTTACTTAAGGTGGCGCTACAGTCCGGGGTGAACCTGGGCCTCAACCAACCAGCATCTCCAGCCAGTACGATCTTTGGCCAACTGTCTCCAGATTCGCACGCCAAGTTTGTTAAGGTCCCCTTCCACTTGTGTGCATCACCTGAGTTGCGGTCTTCCTCTACTGCGCCGTCCCTCGGGAGTAGATTCGAAGATCTTCCGGGCCGGAGCATTCACGTCGTTGGACCTTCACTCTTCTGGCTAGGTCGATGTCGATATACAGCCGGTAAAGCTCGTCGTCGTATTTCCTCCTCCACTCACCGTCTATGCAGACACGACCGAAAATTGTGAATTATTGTTTGAGACAAACAACTCTTAACAACAACTCGCAGACACAGTCACTTTTTGATAGGAACTACACCACTAATTCATCATCAGACTCCTTTGAAGTGATTGTTTGAATAGTTTTGAATTCTGACAGTCAATTCTTCCCCTGTCAGGAAATGAACTTGCATTTCGATTTTTCTCCAATTGACCAAGTGACTACCACTTGCGCCAACTGAGCGACGAGTACAAGCCCGACAACTGGTGATTAGAACGGAGGGGTAGACCTACCTCTGTGCGTTGTTGTTGCTACGAGGTGTTTATTTGTCAATTGTCGTTCTCTCGGGTCTTCTTCGCCTATTCCTCTCTTTTTTCCGCAAGCTGTGAGATTTCAACAGACTCACACGATGCCTCTGCACCATAAAGTAGAACTGGCATGATTAAGGTCTTATAAAGGGTCACTTTAGTTATTCGACAGAGGGATTTGCTACTCAATTGCTCTCTTAGCCCAAAGAAGAGCAAGAACTATTCTTTGTTTAATCTATATGCTGGTGTCATTTTCTGAGCTCATAGCGGACCCTAAGGTAGACAAAGTCCTTTACCACCTCAAAGTTGATCTTAATCACGCTTAAAATGCATACCGATATCCTGTTCTCTATTCTTAAGTGCTTCGCGACACTTGGCAGAGTATGTAAATCCATCAATTTAACTCTTAGGTTTCATTGCGTTCATATATCATGTTAGCGTGCGCACATCTCATCGAGCGCAAAATCTATGCAAAACTTATATTGCCATCTATACAAGTACTAAATAGATTGTAGGTGAGGGTATTGTGATTATTTTCGAAACTTTCCAGCCACCTGCCGTGCCAAAATGATTAACAAATTTATCTGCGGTCGACAGATTTCCATTCTTCATCACCTCAGCTAACCTTAACACTCATACAGGCTTTGCACACATTAGTTGGTCGGCGTGTGTATGTACAGAGCGATGTGATGAAGCAAGAGAAAAGCTAGGGAAAACAACCCTCTTGCTGCCTACGGCAGCGGCTGACAGTTTTGCCATTTCGCTTTTCGGCTTTCATGGGGTGAGCTGCGACGACTAGCCCAAATGATGAGCATTGAATGGGTGAAAATTGCCATCAAAACGGTGTACAATGGATGTGTTAAATGCATACACGAAAATATCCACGCTAATGGGGAGGATTGCCAAGAAGAGGATATTGCTCTAACTGATGGGCAGTGGCAGTTGTGTGTGCCCCCAAAAGTGAAGTTTTTCGTTGGCCGTTGATGTGTTCGTGACAGGTTAATTGGTGACTGAAAAGCAGAATTCGCCGAACGCCTATTCCGAGAAATGATAATAAATAATTGGAATTATACTATTGTGAATGAAATTGGTTTACTTCGGGAGGACAATGATGGGCGTGTTGATGGAGACTTTGGTCCCCGATGAAACTACGACTTTAATATAACAAATAAAGCTGACTTGATAGTGTGATAGATGTGCTTCCTTTTTTAAATGTTTTCTTGCCACTTGGAACAAGAAACATGCCTCCGCTTGCACAATGGCCCAATTAACATCGACGGAGGATAATTGATGGTTTCACTCAAACAAACTAATCTGTCAATATCCTTTCGATGGTGGTACATGAAATGCACTTAGCAGAATACTCGCCAAAAGCGATGTCAGTCTATTTACGGTAAAGTGGGAAATCCTTTTTTGGTTCTCTATCCACACCCTGTCGGCTGTAGCTGTGCTGGCTTCCTCGTTGGCAGTGAAAAATAACAAATTAAGGATTTGTCGGCATGTTAATGAATCCAAGGGTAGCTAATGGGTGTAAAAAGTGGAAAAACATTGAAAAATAGGATTACCCTGGTCATGAGGGATGAGAAATATGGTAAAAGCATTCATATCCGTCGCTAATTGTTAAACAAGCAATTAGTCATCAATGGGAGGGAATATAAAAAGGCGGAGGGGAGGAGAAAATTCACTCGATTTTGTGAGTGGGGCGAGTTAAATGATAAATAGGTAAAACGTAGAAGTTGTTAGTGCGTTAACAATTAAAAATGAGTCAGAATTGGTTTGCGTCCGTTGCCTGAGATTGGTTTTCAAAAATCTGTTGACCTTCATATTATTTATATTTAGAAATGAGTTATCAAAAGGTCTGCGATTTTTTTGCTTTCCCCCTTCAAGTTATCTGCCATTTGTTTGGGGTCAGTCTTCTAGTTAGATGTGATTTCTGAGTAGCTATTCATTCTTTATTAGTTGCTATGAGTTTAAATTTAACCTCTACCGGGCTTTCTTTGTGCGAAACAGACTCGGACTGCCTCAATAGGAGCAAGATAGGTAGGCAGGTAAATGGGTGCTCTTGTGGTGTTGCCACAGCTTCACTTAGACCATCAGTTGGGTCCATTGTGTCCAGTTACGGGAACCATCCAGTGCAGCCTATCGAGAAAAAAGAAACATACCGCTTTGGAGCCACATAGATTTAGTATGAATCTCACGAGTTCTTAAAACTCCGTTGTAACCTGATCCTCTAATTTTCCGACGAGTTTTTTGACATGGCTTCAGTACCGTTACCGAATCGTAACGATAACGAGGACAAATTTAGACTGGTTAAACACAATTCCATATACAAGACTGAGATGATTGCTTTGCTGCATGCATTTGATTACTTAGTATAGAAGGGTAAGAGGTGGTAAAAATGTAGATAGGGGAGGATAGTGTACCTTGGACCTAGTGTACCTCGGACCAATAGCTATAACGTGCGCATTAACCCTTTTAAAATGAGTACTCCCGCCAAAACTATACTTGACATGTTATTTCATGTCAGCTCAGTTATTCGCCGCCTTCTCTTCGCAGTAGTTGGACAGAAATTCTCAAGAACTGTTTTCGTGTAGGAAAAGTTTTTTTTTCAGGAATTTTAGGAAGTCCGTTACTCGTGTAAGAGCAACTGGAATGCGAGACTATTGTTTTGTTTACCTTACAATTGATATTTTTTGTATAGCTGGTGTAAAAGAGACTAAAGTGTTTTACGAAAGGGGTAGCAATTGTTTGCAAAGCAACCACACATTTTCAAACGAATTTATTTTCAAATAATCTTGGATTACCAAAAAAATAAAGTGCACGACTGGGTCGAACAAAACTTTCTCGTTCATCAAAAGTTTTGTTTGCTGTTTTCTTTTTTTATTAGGTAGGTAGGTAAAGATCTGAGAAGCAATGCTAGGTAATAGAAACGGTTCATGAAATATAAAATAAGGCATAAAATTCACTTTTAGTTTTTAAACGTTGAAGCTCTAGAAACAGACAATTATTGTCATAAGTTCTTGTTAGAGAGTCATAAGCGCCTACTGCTCTATTTTATACCTTTTACACTTTTCAAGTTTTTGAGTACGAGAACAAGTGTAGTAGGAGTTTCTGATTTTGTATCTATTTGGGAATGATTTTCTTTATGTTGTCAATAACTGTAAGTATTGTTCGTGATAGATCGATATCTTTACATATAAATACATGCATATATACTAGAAGACCCAGCCACGCGTTGCTGTGGGTAAGTTCGTTTGAATTTTTTTTTATTGGGAGGTGCCGCAACCTGTTTTCCTATCCCGCTTATCTTTTGCAAATTGCAACCTATAGGGTACAAAGCTTTCCTATCTTTCAAACTGGAACCAACCACATAGGTACATCCACAAAATTCTATTGAAATCGGTTGAGTGGTTTCGGAAGTCGCCAACAGCTCCACCTATCGGGTCCAAAAGCAGTCTATCTTTCAAACAGGAAAAAACCTTATACATCCACAAAATGTTATTGTTATCGGTTAAGTGGTTTCGGAGATCGAAAACAGTGTCACCTATCGGGTCCAAAAGTATCTTATATTTTAAATACGAACAAAAATAAAAAAAGAATGATGAAAATCGACCCAGCGGCTTTCGAGTTATAAGGCCATCGAATTTCACCCCGAAGGAATTATATAAACCTATTATAATAACTCTTTGTTAAATAATAAACAAATAATTTGCAATACAAAAACAATGCACTTACAAATTGAGCTATAAACTATTAAACACAGTGTGCAAAATTTGATTAAAATCCTATACATTTACATTATTAAGAAAATGTATCGAAACAACATATTGTTAAAAAAAATACAAAAAGTGGAAAAAATCGGTTCTTATTATACTCTTCCATCATAGTAGACTAGGACTGTGTATATTTTTTCTTAATTTCAAATTTTCACTTTATTTAGAATGCAGTGAGTATGTTGTTAATAATAAAATATGTTTGCAGTGTTTTTTTTTTTTTTTTTTTGTAGATAATTCTTTCTTAAATCCGTGGCTTCTGATGTCAACGCTAATGGTTGACAACTGATCGGCAGATGGATCACGAAAGAAAACCTGAGATGGTGATCACCCGTCAAGCAAAGCAAGCAGACTATAGATAGAGTGGCCGACCTGCTCCACTAGGTATAGGTCGGAATTGAATGGTAATGTTTCATGGTCCGACGTCCATTGGTAGAGCAATGAAAATTCCCGAACAGGTCGATTTGTTTCCCCTGCGGAACTAACGTAAGGCATTACTTCGCGGGGTGGGAATGAAGACTTAGTTTTTCTCTAAACGCCTGAGGTTGCTGAGTACTCGAACCGCCACGTCACTTATACAATGGTCCAGTTTTCACTATTCTGAAGCATGAAATTTACGAGATTATCGGGCGTTGGCCGCTCCCCAAATTTGTCCCGTAGCGCGATTCTCTCGGTTTCGTATCGTGCGGGCAATGAAAAAGCACATGTTCTGCATTTTCGGAAACGATTTCGCAATGTGGACAGTTTAGGATGGTTTCATGTCCGCGTTTAGAGTTTAGAGAGATAGTCAACCCATGACCCTTCAAGAACTGAGTCAGATAGAAGTTTATTTCGCCATGAGCACGACTAATCCATGCATCGATCACTGGTGTGAGACGATGTGTCCATCGTCCCTTTAACGATTCGTTCCATTGTTGTTTTCAAATACCGATGCTTCTTATTTTCTCTTTTCGTCGCCTACTCGGCCATTTCGGACACGCTCGATTCTAAGAGCTTCCATTTCTTGACTCTTAATGCGCTTAGGCGGTGGACAGATTTAATTTCCCTCACATAAGACTAAACTTTCGCGGCGCGTGATCATATTTCTACTGCATACATAAGTATCGGACTCGCAGCTCCTGCTCCTCTCTCTGTCTCTGGCCTCCGATGTTACTCATCAGACTTGAAAGTGCAATAACAGTTTTCGACGACCTTTTGCATACATGGCTCTATCACTCTAAGGTGCAAGGTACTTAATAGACGATTGAGATACCACTTTAAATGCCCTCGCACTCTAAATGATATCGTTTCTCGTACTTTTCTACTTGTAATAAGCACTGCTGTGGCCGGCGATAGCTAACCATCTATGTACAGTTGCAATTGTCTCATTACAGTGCAGTTCGACATCTTCTATCGTTTTTGCCACAGCCACCACGGCAATATCATCTGCAAAGCCTATAATTGAATCTTCTCGTGGCGTCGGGAGACGCAGAATGTTCCACAACAACGATCCTACGACTGAGCCATGAGGCACACCAGCAGTTAGAATCATGATGCGTTCCCATGCCACAATTTTAACATATAGGCTCCATGCGGTCGGACAAAAAATCATAAATCCTGTTGACCTTGACCTTTACTTATTCATAAGGAAGTGTCCACATAAAGCTTATGTTTTTGGAAGCTACAATATCAAGATCACAGCCAGCTGTGCGAATTCTTCTATTCTAAGCTGATTTACGTTAACAAATCCGTTGAAATATAAACGAAATCTTTAATGGCCATCTGGTAATATGGCTATTTATGTAATACCTAGTCCTGTCCACCGTACCCCTGAATTGCTGTAATAATACGACTCTTACCGGGTCAAGTATTTCAATGTCGTTGATCATTGACGCACTGGCTAATATTTAAATAACTGCCATTGCAGCTGATAAGGTTCATTCGTATTTTCGATTTAGGGGGATAATTTCTTTTCTGAATCTGGACATCGTAGTAAGTAAGTGTCATCGAAGTTAGCTTTACACTGAGAAAACTAAATTTAAAAATATGGGTACCAAACCCGAAAATTTCTTTCCTACACCCATAACATGGCAAGCTTACCCATGTCTTGGATGTCATTCCCAAATCGAGGCTAATGTAGCCAACAAAGAGTTACCATAGCTCTTTAGCACGCGGTTGTTAACAAAATTAATTAAAATTAATTTGGGTCGGGTATGAACACCGTACACCAATGTCCTGTTACCCGCTAAGCTTGCTATGTTTGCTTATAACAACCTTTTATCAGCTGCGTTACCTAGTCGTTACGGTACAAACACTGCCATACGGCTATGATAGCTCTTTTCTGTACAGTACTGCTTAGGCTATAAGGTTGTTCTGGCTCGTAGAATAAGTGACAACTGAGTGGTTTTAGGTATAACAACTGACATGCGGCTATGACAGCTCTGTGTTGGTCTAAGCAATTCTCTTTCTTCGTTTCTACTGCTATTAGTATCGAAAACATCGCCCTGTTCAGACGCGTTATTAATTTCGCCAGGTAAGAGTTCAATTTTTTTTAAAACTGTTCTAATATTTTTGTATGCATGTAAATGTATCAAGAGTGAAAAAAATACACCGATTCTTTTTCAATTTTATTTTTAAATACAACAGGTAAGGACGAATAGTTGCAGCTATGAATCGGGTTTCAAGAGACAGCTGCCAAACAAATTTCAAATTTCTTAGGAAGTCAGGCTAAGTAAATATAATAAGGGGCTTCCCATTTTGGTTGTCAGAACCTCTCAATAAGGTGCTAACAGCTCTGTATGTAGCTATACTACAAATCTTAAAAGAGGCTGTGACAGCCTTTCAGAAGGTTCTAACAGCTCTGTATATGGGTATCACAACTTGTTTAGAGGCTGTGACAGCCTTTCAAGAGGGTGTTACAGCTCTGTATAAGGGTGCCATAAATTTGTGTAGAGGCTGTGACAGCCTTTCATGAGGTTCTGACAGCTCTGTATATGGGTACCGTAAATCTGTTGAGAGGCTGTGGTAGCCTCCACTGCCTTCGCATTAGCTCTGGAAAGAGGTATTAGCAGCTCTGTATGCGGGTCTGATAGCAAACTTTGATGTCCTCAAATATATTTTGTTGGTTACTGCAGCTCTGTTAATGTGCTGTACCCATATAACTGAAGGCACCACACCTTACTTTTGGTTGTACCAGCAACAAAGTTAGCAGTTATTGTGCCTACACAAACAGAGGTGGCGCATTTAGTAGGGCTATCGTAGCTCTGTAGTTTTCTGAGTGTATTTTTAAGCTTGCTTACAATGACAAATCCGCTCCGCTGCTTCTGTTACTATAACTTTACTGGATGACGGTGATATCAGCCTTGCATGCCTACGCCCAATGACTCTAGCAGCTGTTTGGTAGCAGGCTACATTCAACGTTTACCTTCAATTAACATAAATGTATTCCTTATTTCGCCATAGCGTGGTTCATCATTTATATATGCTGTACTATAACCTGTTGCGCTGACTACTTTTTTCGAACTTTAAAGTGTTTCCGAAGAAGATTCATAAAAAAGTAAGCTTTCAAGAGAAGCGACGAAGCAATCCTCTTTCAAAACATCAGCTTCATCAAAAGTCCACACCAATTTTTTTCTACTCCTATATCCTATAATGTAGACACACAAGACACAACTCTAGAGCAACATCAATTGAATAGACATTATGTCCGATGATTAATGTCTTATGGTCGAGTTCCCAAAAACGAGATAATTGTAAATTTGTATCAATAATACACTTATGAGTACAATGCAATGCACCATGGCATGTCCCCTCAGACAGACGCTCAGATGAAATAGGGTGGCAGCAGGCGTGTGAATTGTTTCAGTTTGCCCTCATACCCTCGGTGTTGTACTTTGCATTTAGTGTTGTGGCATATAGAACAAGTAGTAAATGTGTAATTTGGTGTTTAAGGGTATAGAATTGAAATAAACTACCTTCAGGTCACGACAGCCATCAGAGGGTTGATAAGCATCTCAGGGGATGCTGCGGACACGTTTTGCAAGTGTGTTAAGATTATTGGATTGGAAGTGAAATCTTCTGCTAACAATTGAAATGAGAGAAGGGTGTAAATTGTTGTTTGTACTTGGTAAACGATGGTCCGATTTGGGAAAAGTGGTGTATGGTGTTGTTTGTTTATTTAAATATTATTTTACTGTATATTTAAAAAAAATATTTAAGGAAAACACATTTTGACTTACTCTCTTCAACATGTTAATTTATTTCTAAACAAATTTAATTTTATGGTTTTGGTCTGTAGCACAGTTTCTGGCTTCATGACTTCAACTTTATTTGTTTGGGTTTGTTTAGTTATCTATATGAAGGGAGTCACAATGGTTCACGATATATAAATCAAAACTTCAGTTGTTGGTCTATAAATTAATAGAGAGCCCTATAGTTATCGGTACATCGAATCTGGAATCCATTTAATAATATTAATTTGGATTCGTATTGATCACACTACAGAGCCGAAAATTCAAAATTTTGACAGAAAAATCAGGTAAACCCGAATTTGTATGCATTTTTCAAGGGTAATGGGGCGATGTCTGAAAATGTAATTTTGTATGAAAAGGAGAAAATATCGATTTAAAGGAATGACAAACACTTCGGAATTGACAATCGTCTAATTTTGCGCTCGTCGCAAATCGCGTTTTCGCAAAAAGAAAGATCGGATCCGAAAGATATGGAGGCAAATCGGGCATGCATCACCTTTCAATTTAATTCGAACAGCTTTCGCTATGCTTCCGCCCTCGCATACAATTTTCTTCGGTGCATTAATATTGGGCCCTTTTGTTGATACTACTCATAGCGATTTAAGTTCCACTTAAAATCTTATGTGACAGTTTATGACATAGAAAAAGTAGACCATAAGGTTTTTAAGTAGAACTTAAATCGCTATGAGTATATTATCAGCAAACGGTTTAGAATGCTGTCACACTGAACCAAAAAGGCACATGATGACAAAGAAATAATACAGACAGTATGAAAAAATCATTGAAATTGAGTTAAAGTATCTCCGTTCATTCGTGTACAAAAATATTCATAATAGTATGAAACTTTCTAAGTCGCATGGTTCATAAAAGCAATGGATGGAATTCATAAAAAAGTTATCCCTTTGCCGATGTAGACTTTCATGAATGCAATATAACGTTCATGGGGTTAAAGTATTTCTTCAACGAACATATGAACAAATTCATTGAATTTATTTAAAATGTCACAGTTTATATAAACAAAGACTTAAAGTACATGAAACCTGTCATTACATTTATAAACGAATTTATTGATTCTACGCACATTTTCATACATTTAAATACAAAATTATTTGATTTTAGTATTAGAAGTAAAAGAGTACCTTTTTTATATGCATTTTTAATTGCTTTATAATAAGATATAGGTTAATTAAACTTAAAATTTAATTAAAATTAAAATTTTCTTCGAACATGAGCTACCTATATCATGAAAAGGCCTATTATCGCTGAAATAGGTACCCGCTCAAGAAGCCAGAAATCTATGAAATCGCAACTATGCATTGATTATAGAGCTTGATTTTCGAAATGGATATTCAAAATTTAATCAATTTTAAGCGGTACAAAGTTCGCCGGGATAGCTAAGTTACCTATATTATATGTTTTTAAAAGGAGCGACTTAACTCACATTTTCGACGGCATGAATCTTTTTTTATATATTCGACTATAAATAAATAAATAGTTGGCGCAACAGGTCCGGAGGGACCCTAGGCCTAGCTTCTCACAACCATTCGTTTTGTGCGAGTTTTTCATTTTTGGAACGAATGGAAGGGATCTACAATTTTATGCTGACTCCAAACGGCTAATTGAGAAGCTCTTTCAAGACATTTATACTCTCGGATGTTTGTCAGACGATCGTGAGAGGTAGCGCACTGGAAAAAAAACCTTAAGTTGGAATTTGGGTTCTTGCGGGATTCGAACCTGAGACCCCTCGCTCAGTAATCCAACACACTAACCCTAAGCCACTGCGACTACCATATATATTCGAATAGTTAAATTCTTATTTGAGAGATTTGTTGACAGTGAAAATGTATAAATAAAAAAAAGGGCCATAAGGATATAGCTCTTTACTATTCGTTGGGCTGAATTTTTAACTATGGGACTAAATTTCATCAGCATCCACATTAGCTTAAAAATTTTCAACTATCCGGCAGCATCTTCAAAACACCCATAATACAGAGTGAATTTTATTATGAACAAGTAATTACACAAAAATACTAGTAATTGTTAAAATTTCGAATTCTAATCTGAATTAGCTTTATAACTTGATTATGCTCTTTAATTTACGCAATTGTTCCAACTCTCTCTTTATTTATTCCTTTCCTTTCCTATTTATCTTAGATCTATATATTAATCTATCTTCGTCTTCCTGTTGGTCTTTTATATGTAGTATTAGTATGTTTGGTAATTATGTTGTGCTACTTTTATTTGTTTTTACTAATTCCAATAATGATGGCTCATAACAGCAGGTATATGTCTGATGGCAATGGTGAAGTTACAGTACGTGCGATGGTTAATATTCTCTCGAATTCGTGTGAGGGGTTTAAAATATGTTATATTAACGCTCGTAGTTTAAATATCTGTAAAGTCGATTACTTACGTCACATTTTTAATGGTTCGGGAGTTGATATTATCTGTGTTACTGAGACCTGGCTAAGGCCTGATTTGGATGACCACCTGTACGACATTCCGGGGTACAAAATTGTTCGGAACGATAGGGTCACGAGTACAATAGGTGGTGGAGTAGCACTTTACTGCAATACTTCCTTGAGTTGCCATATAACTGGGAAATCTGATTGTAGCGGCACTGAGTATCTTTTCGTGGAAGTTACTGATGCTAGAACTAAGTGCCTTATAGGCGTTGTTTACAGTCCTAATCGAAGTTGTTCTCCTGAACCTATGTTCTCTGCACTCCAAGAGTTCTCCCCATATTATGAACACATAATTTTAGGTGGTGACTTCAATGCTGACCTTTTCAAAAGTGATAGTAGATCCAACCAACTCTTAGACTTAGTTGCCACTTCTGCGCTAGTTGTAGTTAATGCATATGCCACCCGCTTTGCACCTAACTGCTCTCCGAGTCTTTTGGACCTTTTATTGGTATCTGATCGGTCGAATGTGTTACTACAGGACCAGCTGTCATTAGATGGTGTCACGGACCATGATCTAATTTTCTGCACTTATAATATTGATTTCTCTCGCTCCTTTGCTCCATCAACTTTCCAATTCAGAGACTTCGCATCAGTGGATAACTACGCCTTACAAATGGATGCGAGTTTGCTCCCTTGGCATAATTGTTATTTTGTCTCAGATGTAAGTGACAAAGTGGACTTATTGCAATCTCTTCTACTAGTTTTGTTCAATAACCATGTTCCCTTAAAAACAGTGGCTGTACGCAATAGAAATTGTCCATGGTTTACGTCTGAGGTTCACGATGCCATTAAACTTCGCAGAAAACTGTATTCGAAGTGGAAGCGTAGTCCAACTAATCTGAATTGGGAAATTTTCTGCCGAGCACGTAATCTCTCAACTTCCTTAACCAAATTAAGTAAGAAAAGATATTTTTTATCTAAGCTGGGAGCTGACCAAAGCACCAAAAAGCTTTGGTGCAACTTACGCTCAATCGGTGTTCGTAAAAAAGATATTGTAGACGTTATACCTAATCTTAATGATCTTAATAATGCTTTTATTCCCACCTCAATAGATAGTATACCCTCTCTACCCTATCATCTACAATCTTCTGAACCCCAACCAGTTTTTGAGTTCCAAGTTGTATCTGAAGTCGATATCATCAATATCATTCAGTCTCTCAAGTCTGATGCCGTTGGTGTAGATGGAATCCCCATTCGGTTTATCAAAATGATCTTAACGCACTCTCTTAGTGCAATTACTCACATAATTAATTTTTGTATAACTTCTTCGTCTTTTCCGTCTTGTTGGAAGTCAGCTAAAGTCATACCTGTTCCTAAAAAACCTCTGCCTTCTCTGGCTGCAGACTTTCGGCCCATAAGTATTTTACCTTGCTTATCAAAAGTTTTGGAAAAAGTCCTCGCCAAGCAGATCTCGACTCACCTCGATCAAAATAACCTACTTGCCTCGGTCCAGTCTGGTTTTCGAGCCAACCATAGCAGTTCTACGGCAATGGTAAAAATTCTCGACGATATAAGGATCAACTATGACTTGGACTTCATCACAGTGCTCTGCCTCCTCGACTTTTCCAAAGCGTTCGATACAGTCAATCACTTCATCCTTTGTGAGAAATTGAGAAGGTTTTTTGGGTTTAATGAAAGTTCGGTGCGTCTCATCAGTGATTACTTAAATAATCGCAGTCAAAGGGTTGTGGTTGGTGATAAATCTTCCGATGTGAGGAATGTCCCTGCAGGAGTGCCTCAGGGCTCAATATTGGGTCCTATTTTATTCTGCATCTTTATTAATGACCTCCCTAAAGTGTGCTTAAATGCTTGCCTCCACTTCTATGCGGATGATGCTCAATTATATTTATCCAGGCCAATCGGCCTTGTTGAGGATCTTGCTTGTAGGTTTAACGAGGATCTATCCGCAATTTATCAATGGTCGGTGCGTAATGGCCTGACGCTTAACCCAGCAAAATCTCAACTGATCCTTATTTCCAAAAAACTTTACAATACCGAACTTGTACCACCAATTTACCTCAATGATACACATTTGCAGTTCGTGGAGACTGTAACCAACCTGGGTTTTAAGATTAACCGCTCTCTTTCCCCAGTAAGCCACATTAACTACACTGTGGGACGTATTTACGGTGGGCTACGCAAACTTTGGTTATTCTCTAGTTTTACTCCTGTAAATACGAGACTGAGACTTGTTAAAACCCTACTCGTTCCCTACATCGATTATGCGTCAGCCGTGTACTGCAAACTTGACTCCCTATCTCAGCACAAATTAACTGTTGCATTCAACGATATGGTTAGGTATGTGTATGGGCTTCGTCGATACGACCATGTATCCAATTACCACAAAAATATCCTTGGTTGCACGCTTCAGCAATTCTTAATTGTTAGGTGCTGTGTCTTCTTGCACAAAATCATACAGATCAGATCACCACCATACCTGTTCGAAAAACTTAGATTTGCTCGGTCGGCTAGAACATTCATACTAATAACTCCCTCATCGAACTCTCTGAACTCCGCACGTCATTTCTTCGTTTTTGCCACCAGACTCTGGAACTCTCTACCTACATCAATAAAACAAATAATCGGAGCCACTAAATTTAAACATGCTACTTTACAACATTTCTCATAAAATTGCAACTATTACTTAATTACTCTTTCTTCCTTCTGCTATCCTCTTTTTCACATTCTTTTCTCCCCTCCTATCCCCTCCAAGAATATTGTATTTATTAAAAATTTATGTTAATAGTTTATCGTAGGTAGCTTATTAAATTTATTTTTGTAAATTATCCAGTTTTTAAGTACTATAAAAGACTAAGTCTTATTTGTACACCTGAATAAATAATAATTGAATTGAATTGAATTGAATTGACTAAAAGTCCTAACACGTATTTAAAAAAAAAAAGTTTAATTGAAATCTGTCCAATAGTTTTCACGACATTAGTTAACAGACATTTTATGTATAATTCATAATATATAATTATGTTAAGAGGAGGAGCGACTTGACTCACATATTCGACGGGATGAATACTTTTTATAATAGAACTTCTTATATCAGTAATTTATCACTGTGCACACATAAGCACATTAACCACAAAAGGATCTAATTGCGCTGTGAGATAAAATACCGTCTATACGAGTCCATCCTATTTTCTAATCGAAATCCTATAATCATTCAATAAAAATGCTGATATTAATAACCACCGGACACGTGCATAAGCGTTGGCCAATTATTTTCTTTGTGGTTAGTTGGGATTATCATGTGAAAGATGATATCACTGCGGAAATAACACCTCACAACAAAGGGGTTTATACGGGAGGGATGGCTGCTCAAATATATGCTTTTGTTGTCGATGGTCATTCTGCGGGAATTACAGTAAAGACTAAAATCCTCAAGAAAATACATTCAGTCGACGCAGACGTAAGCATGACTTATAGGAAACATTTTTACTGCAAGTTTATCTATATACCAAGTGTTTGATTAAGACTGTTCTGTAAAACCTTTTTTTACAAAATAAATCTTAGTCATTCTGTAAAAAAAAAAAAAAAAAAACTTAAAACAGAAACAAAATTACTAATTGGGTATGGGAAGGATGATCGTTGCGCAGGACACGCTTCTTCACAGCAGGATGCTAGCTGAAACAGAATAAAATCCACACTATCCGGCGGCAGCGTTGGTGTTGTGTGTTTTTGCACGACTGGGTTTTACGAGTGCCTATGATGAGATGAGTAACAAAAATATAGTTCTAAAAAACACACACCAAATAAGGATACGTTGGTAGGTTATTAGAACAAAAAACCAAGGATTTCTAGGTTTATTTCACTAGCTGCGTGTGCACGTGTCATGTCGCACACTTCTGGGCGGTAACTATGACTGCCCTGGAGTGTTTTTGGGCGGTTAATAGGTAAATAACGGACGTAAAGTGCAACTCTGAAACACGTCTCAAGGGGATGATGGGTGTTGAGCTTATATTATGTTTATAATCTAAGTGTCTCTCCCATTGGCGGCATTTAATTCTCTACGCAGTCATAAATCTGCTTGTTAGATGCACTTGTTTTGCCTTTGATGAATTCCCAAAGGATCGCTTAACAGTATTCAGATTACAAAAGTCTTGTTTGAACTATCTACATGTAAAAAATATATTTTAGAGGTCCATTTTACTAAAAAATGTTTATTTTGTTCACCAAGTTTAATTTGGTGTGTCTTTTTTTTAGTCATTTTGGTCGTTACTTCCAAATGCGAATACTAAAACTAATATTCCATGGTTTTCCAATATTTATTGAAATAATAATGCAAAAAATTGACTATGATTTTCACAGTTGCTTAAGAAAAAACCGAGATATTTTTTTGCATCTGAACAAAAGAATATTTCGCCTTGGTCGATTGGAATAGGATTTCTTTATTAAGAAGTTCACTAAGGTTCACTTCGTACCCATAAGAAATAAATCAAAAACTAATCCATTATTTATTGACATTTTCTTTTTTAGGTTATTGATGAGGAAGTGTTGCTATCAAATGTAGCTACTTTTTATTTTTTGTTCAAGAAAATACCGATGATATGGGCATAAATGCATAAATCAAAAAGCAATACTTAAAACTGTTTCGAAGTTGCTCGCATTTTCCAATGCAAGACTCAGCTAACACTAAATTATTTTCAACTAAACGTAACAGTTTTTCAGAGCAATATAGAGACTGACCAAAATAAGTCGCAAAACAAAACTATATTGCGCTTAAAATATTTGTAATTAATCGGAGCTATTTAAGAAAAAAAAAAAAAACTTTTTATTTAGAATGAATTGTTTATTTAAATATCAAATATTCTTAAAAATTAAAAGTTTATTGTTTTCTTTTTAAATATGAAATATAATTTTGTTTGGCAAAATACAAACAAAAGGTTTATCCTTAATTTTTTAGATAGCGTTTTTTTCAAAAACAAAATATGAGATACCGACACCCAATCAACTTTTACAGCGCTATGAAAAACCTTTGCATTATCCAAAAAAGATAATGAAGTTGCTGCCATGTGAACCAACGAATTTATAATAAACTAAATCTCCAATTACAAGACATTGTTGAGAAGAATTGACTTAAAGGGTTTGGAAAAAGAAGTGTCTAAGTCGGGGCCCTCAATATTTTAGTGCCCTATTGGTAAAATAAGAGAATGACTAAAACATATTTTTACTATAGCAATTTTTTTTTAAATATAGAATACCACTCAAAATCGTCCTTGCATGACATTTGATTTGAGATTCTTCACATTCATATCAAACGCGATCCGATACAAAGTTTCGGTGCATTAAGGTTGCTAAACAAAATGATAATTGAGCCCACTTTTAATTTCAAATTGTGAAGCGGTAAGTCCGGAACAGCCGAATTAAAAAATTAAAAATTTTAAATAATTTTTCTTGTATTCGAGTGACACTACCCGTTTCCTATCCATTCTAATTTTTTCCAAAGTTGCGGTAATATTATCAGGTTGGAAAACAAATCTGCGATCTTCTAAGTTCGTTTTCACTATCGCCGTTTTAAACATTGTAATGAAAGTGTTGATTGCCTTTATAATGGTTGCAGTTGTCGAATGACGTTTTTTGTCACTCCTGTTTGCCCTCTGTACAGGCCATCGATTTGATCATCCCCCAACAAAATGAAGTAAACCTGCGAATATTGCTGTACGATGGTAAATTTGGCCTTGAATCTGATAATCCGAATTTTGCGGCGTAGAATCCCGTGTAATTGTTAGAAAATGTCTGTTTGCATGATGTTTAAGAGAAAATATTGCCCTGCCAGTCGACATGAAACCATTTTTTTTAATGATTTTTGTTCCCAATGAAGTCATACGAAAACAGTAGTTGTACTGTCAAATGTTCTTTAGAAAATCTTCCGATTCAAATGGCTCCGCATGCAGTGTTGTTATATCGTGGGATTTATCCCTTTTCGTGGGAATTTCGATGTCCGAAAAGCCTTCCGTGGGATAAAGAGAAAAATCACCAAATCGTGGGATTTTGAGGAATCTAACAAAAAACATTCAAACTATAGACTTATGCTGAAATTTCATAAAAACACCTTCATTTCACCATGATTATCAACACATTGAATGTGCTTAAAAAACTTCTCGTATAAATCGTCTTTTATCAAAATTTTCTAGTACCAAAAATAATCGTAATAATGTTACAAACGGTGATATTTATACTAAAAGTTAATTAACTGTGATTTTTTTCCTTGTAATACAAATTTTACTTCTAAAAACTGGATTTTGAGGCAAAAAAGTATCGTGGGATTTTAAAAGGAATTTTGAGTACGGCGAAAAGGGAAAAAAGGGAAAAATTACCACGCTTCGTGGGATAAATGAAGGGAGAGTGCTATTAACACTGGCCGCATGTGCTAATTTCACTTCGCCACTCGCACAGCAGTTTTTTAGCGCGTTTTAATGGTGGCACACAATTTTAGTCATCGCTCGAATATCGATAATTGCATAGATGTCTGTTCGTTCGTTCTACTGAAATGCCAGTCGTTCGAATGTCAGCAAAGCGCATCTTGCCACTCCGATTTGAACTTGCTCCCACAATATTTTTGTGCGCATTCGTCTTGACATTTTTTAAAAATCACTGAAATTTGCTTTTCAATAACTATTTTGCCTGCACTTTTTACATTTAATTTTTACCTTATCAACTGTATAAAAGATATGAAACTGTTGGAGCGATGCACAAAATCAAAAACAAACCATCACTGTTGACTAACGTATAATACATTAAATTTATCTCGATTTTATCCATCTACTTTTTGAAAAAAAAAAAGAAAAAACCGCACACAGTAGGGACGTAGTTTTCTAATTTTTTTTGATATAGAAAAGCCAAAATAAATAGTATACAGAATCAACAAAATCTGAAATGGAAAAATTATAAAAATAAATTAGCCTATCGCAATACTCTATACCGTAGCTTTCTATTAGTAAAAGAATTTTTGAAATCGGTTCTGTAGTTCCGGAGATTACCTCCCACAAACAAACATTACCTCTTTATATAATAGTGTGAAGTGTGATGTGATGTAATGTGATGTGATGTGATGTGATGCGATGTGAGGTGATGTGATAAAGGGTGGTTAAGTTTTAAGGGCCGATGTTAATTGTGAATAAAACACAAATTATTTAGGAAATTATTGTCATTTCTTTTTATTATGATAATATTGGTATTGTAGTCGCAGTGGCTTAGTGTTAGTGTGTAGGTTTCTGTAGGAGATGTGATAACACCAGTGAATGCTCGTACAGCTCGTACTGCAGAAAATATTGCTGCTGTTGTGGCTAGGTTAGGTTAGGTTAGGTTAGGTTGGGTGGGGTTGTGAGATCGTCACAAAAGACCAGGCACCAAAGTGGGCCCATCGCCATCCCCAGGGAACCATTACGGTTAAAAACCTAAACCAATTCGCCCAAACAATCAATTTCCCTACAGAATTTGGTTATGGTCCCAATATTATTTGAGGAGCCAACCTCCTCTAAGTTATTAAAGAAGAACCTGCCTAGGTGCTTCCTTCTACTCCGAGCAATTGCTTGACACTCGCATAGAAGGTGGGAGATGTCCTCCGTAGCTTGTAGGTCCTCACAGTACCTACATGTATCCGTATTAGTCAAACCTAGTCTCATGGCATGCTTCCTTAAAAGGCAGTGTCTAGAGAGTATTCCTACCGTTAATCTTAACTTTGTTCTACTGAGATTGATTAATTCTTCAGACCTCTTCCGATTTAAAGTGGGCCACAGTGCCTTTGGGACCCTGTGCCCCTCTAGCTGTGACCATCTTGTAGCTGCTTTATTGGTAGTTTTCTCAACGATAACCCTTCTAGCAACGGCCATAGGTGGTCTGATGCCCTCAATCATTGTATTTACTGGGAGTTCCGCTCCTTCCTTAGCCAAAACGTCGGCCCTTTCGTTGCCCTCAATATCACAATGCCCAGGTACCCAACATAATCTAACACGGTTCTGCGAACATAATGCCTTAAGCATTGCGCGGCAATTCCTGACTAGTTCAGATTTAGTGGTATGTGACTCTAGCGCTTTAAGCGCAGCCTGACTATCAATGTAGATGGCGATATTCTTATTGGATATCGATCTCATCTCAAGTACCTCCGCAGCTTTGAGTACGGCCAGAATCTCTGCCTGGAACACACTGCATGTGTCCGGTAGTCTCAGGGCCATATGTAGGTCCAACTCGTTGGAGTATATACCTGACCCCGTACCCTCACTGGTTTTGGATCCGTCAGTATATACTGAGATCTCATTTCCCCTCGAAACTAAGTTCCTATGCCACTCCTGTCGGTCAGGGTACGACACATCGAACGGTGTGTCAAAATCAAGTGTACCGAGACTTTTATCAGCTTTTCCCGGGATTTCGGAGAATGTTTCCTTTAAAATAGTACTGTGTCCTATCCTACTGTTTTTAAAAAGCCCTGCATTAGTGAGCCGTAGCGCACTATTACCTGCTATTGATTGTAATTGTAAATCCAGTGGTAAAAGATGCATAAATGCTTCCAGTGCAGCCGTTGGTGTGGTACGTAAAGCACCCGTAACGGCAATGCAGGCTGTTCTTTGTACCCTGGTCAACATATCCCGTACATACTTCTTGCTCGCGGCTTTCCACCAGACAAGAGCCCCATATGTAATTATGGGCCTTACTACCATTATGTATAGCCAACGCAACATTGAAGGCCTCATGCCCCATTTCTTACCTGCTGTTCTCTTACAGACGAAGAGAGCATTGTGAGCCTTGCGGACTCTTTCCTGGACATTAAGTTTCCAATTTAGTTTCCTATCTAATACCGTACCAAGATATTTTGCGCTTTCTGAAAGAGCAAGTTCCACTCCAGCAAGCCTGGGCAGCTTGAAGGGTGGTATCTTGTATTTTGTACTAAATAGCACTAGTTCTGTTTTCTCCGGGTTGACTCTTAGTCCACACCCTTCGGCCCATATTCTGAGCCTATTAAGGGCTGTTTCCATAAGTTCACTAATAGTGTTTAGGAATTTTCCTTGAACAATGATAACTACGTCATCCGCGTAAGCGATGACCTTGAATCCTACACTGTTTAGTTCCTTAAGTATCTTATCTATGACCAACACCCAGAGGAGGGGGGAGATGACCCCTCCTTGGGGGGTGCCTCTAGTAACAGATTTTCTTATAGAACTGTTGCCGAGAGTGGAATTAATATTTCTCGTCGAGAGCATTTCGCATATCCAACTTGTAATGCGTTGCTCGACATTTATCTTTTCCAAGGCGCTCTTGATTGCATCTCTCCTGACATTATTAAAAGCTCCCTCAATATCCAAAAAGGCAACTAGTGCAAATTCTTTCTGGTGAAGGCTGCCCTCTATTTTGCCTACTACTTCGTGTAGAGCCGTCTCTACTGATATACCTTTTAAATATGCATGCTGAGCATTACATAAGTTTCCGTTGCAACACTTACTTCTTATATAAATGTCAATAAGCCTTTCAAGTGTCTTTAGGAGAAATGACGAAAGACTGATAGGTCTGAAGTCTTTCGCTGAAGTATGGCTTGGTTTACCCGCTTTAGGGATAAATACCACTCGTACTTCTCTCCATGCCCTAGGTACATAGCCTAATCGCAGGCAGTGTATAAAAATATTTCCTATCATGTTCATAACTGTGCCTGGAGCCCGTTGAAGCATAGCCGGCAGAATGCCATCAGGGCCAGGTGCTTTGAACGGAGCGAAGGACTTGATAGCCCAACGCAGTTTCTTCCCAGTAATGATATTATTAACCCTCTCATCTATTCGTGCGCCAATGTTAGGTCCATAAGGTACCGAAGCCATTGGTTCACTGCTTCCTGGAAAATGGGCTTCAACTAGTGCTTCCAGAACCTCCTCGCTGCTTTCAGCCCACGAACCGTCCGATTTCTTAATGTGTGTTGTGGCTAAAGAGTCGTCCACCTCAACTCGTCGTCGTGACCAACAATTGCACCTCTCACGCTCGTCGTTGATGAACATTATGCATAAAGACTTGCATTTACGCGCTTACAAGGTGCAATTGACTCAATAACTAAAGCCTCTTGACCATTTCAAGCGTCGTCAATGGTCAGAATGGTGGCAAGATATGGCAACAGTGGATGATCAATTTTCGAAGAAAATCATCTTCAGTGATGAGGCACATTTTCACCTCAGTGGATTCGTCAATAAGCAGAATTGCCGCATTTGGGCGAATGATAATCCAAGAGTGATTGTCGAAAAACCAATGCACCCACAAAGAGTGACTGTTTGGTGCGGTTTATGGGCTGGCGGCATCATCGGGCCGTATTTTTTCCAAAATGAGGCCGGTCAGGCAGTTACTGTGAATGGTGTTGCCACTTGCCACACAGCTAACGAAATAATGGCTCTTTTGCGGGACAAATTCAATGGCCGTGTTATCTCACGTTGTGGCGATGTCAATTTGCCGCCAAGATCATGTGAATTGAAAGAAAAGGTGTACGTCGATAAGCCAGCAACAATTCAAGAGCTAAAGGATTAGTTAATTTGGCACATTAAAGGCATAGAATCTTATGCCTCAGCGTCATCGAAAATTTGGACCATCGGATGGAGATGTGCCGTCGAAGTCGCGGGGGCCATTTGGCTGATATTTTGTTCCATACATAATTGAACCGTACCAATATTATCATAATAAAAAGAAATGACAATAATTTCCTAAATAATTTGTGTTTTATTCAAAATCAACATCGGCCCTTAAAACCTAACCACCCTTTATATAAAACAAAGTTGCATCCGTATACCGCCCATAACTCGAGAACGGATCGTCCGATTTGAGCTATCTTTTCTTTGTTGTGTTTGTCTACGACTAAGGAAGGTTCATACTAGAAAATTGAAAAATGTTAAATGGAATTTTTTTTTATCGCAAATCGCAATATACAGTGAGATTGCATTTGTCAAAAATTCTACATGAATTTTATTATTAAGTAGATTTGCTTTATGGAAACTTTTTTAAGCTCGGGCAAAGCCGGGCGGGAACAGCTAGTTTAAAAATAATTTTAAAATTTCAACTCGTTTTACTTTCTATGAACTTTTGAAAAAAAAAACAAAAAAAAATGATCTGCGTGTCTGATTAATATTTTAATTTTCAAATGTTTACCATAATTCCGACAAAAAACTTTAGGCGGGGCGAAATGCGTTCTACATATTTCCTACATGGTAATGCTGCATTTTCTGTTAAAGTTGTAGTCGGCAATGGTAAGGACGGTACTGGTGAAATGTTTGGTGTGACGTTTTCTTAAAAGCTGCGTCTAGATTCTAGAACAACTTTAGCCAAATAACAGCCAAGGGTGTCCAGGTTACACTTTACAAACTCACAATGGCGAAATTTTGCGCATTAAATTAGGTATACACTCTGACCTTCTACAAAATACTTAGGCCGAAGGTTATAATATGATTATTAGTACCTACATATATGTATTCTTGGGTGTATGTAAACTGTTTAGATTACTCAACTCAAGCCTTTATTGACATTATTTATATTTATCTGTTGTCATCTTCTACAGAAATTGAACCATCAACTTCTACAATCTTGTGAAGCAAAAAATAAAAACAAAGAAGCATTTCTTAAAAATATTTAACTGCCGTCCCGTCGAAATGAAATATTTCGTAAAGTTTGTTTTCATTAGTTAAGTTAAAAGGCTGCCACTAAAAATCTGCATTTCAGACTAATTTTTCAAAATTAATTATCCCCTGAAACAATCTTTCCATCCCAATCGCTGACTAGATAAAGGCTTGTTCTCATTCGGGAGCGTTTCTGTCATTTTTCATTCGTTTATTGTTCGACTAGTTAAATCAAATCCGAGGGATTTGTTGACAGTGAAAATGTATAAAAAAAAAAAAAAGGAAAAAGACTGCACTTTTATTAAGGACCATAGGGATATAGCTTTTTACTATTCGGGTGCAGTAGCTCAGTTGTTAGTGTGATGGACTGCTGAGCGAAGGGTATTACGTGCGATTCCCGGAAAATCCGGAGGACATTTTGCGCGTATGTTTCCTCTTTATGAGTCAGTTTTTTACTGTATATATGAGAAGAATAAAATGTTAGATGCTCCCTTTGCGCAGCTTAAAAAGTCTAAAAGCCCACTGCGCCGCCTCTCCCAAATATCTGACGAACTGTACTGGAACAGCTTCTCAATTCAGTAGTTCGGCACAAAATTGTAGCTCCCTTTCCTTTTCCCTTAAAAATGCATATAGATTTTAAATTTGTTCATTTATCCTTATATTTAAATATAATATCATACGGTAATCAGTAATCTACATCCCTATCTTACAAATAATATCTAACTAATTTAACTTAACGTGTTCCCTTAAAGTAAACCCACTTTAATTACAGCCGCTCTCATAATCAAATTAATCAATCTAACGTGCACATTGAATGCTTGTGGCATATCGGTATAATAGCATAAACCTTTTCAATTCCCATGTATCCATACAGGAGAGCTTCATATTGGCAAATCGCTTTGAAGAGCTCTGAATCGTGCAGTGCTCTGTCAATGCAACGTGTTTTTTCTTTTCTATATCCACAGAATATGAAATTGAATAATAATCCCCAATCGGCAAATCGCTATACCGAGATGGTGCGCGCAATTGCTGCAAGGTGGTTCTCATGTCATCTCCGGCATGATATGTACCCATAAATTATGGTTGTCACATTGAATGGCGAAGAGATAAAGTAGGCACATATACGACAATCGGCGAACAGTATAATTAAACCGTCTATATTGGAATTGGAACCCAATCAAAACTTCGAAGCTTATGTTTTGCATTTCGTGTACAGTACGTACAGTACTCACTTAATGTGATTGGTATGAGAGGATGGCGGAATGGTTATTCATCCATCGGTACTCGTCGATGTAATTGATTTCAAAGTTACCAAGTGCTTTATAGGCTGACAACCAACCCCAGACAGCTATTGCATATTTATGTACCAGGAGGGAGACGTAGAGTTCGATTCATATGCGGTTTTGATTAATAATGCACTTATATAATACAGGAGCGTTCTGGATGTTCCTGGCGCCTGAATTTGAATAAGGGACGAAAAAATGTTTGCCTTTTGCCCCCTTGAAGTGTATTTCCAAATCGAGACTGATTTATTAGCCCACATTTTAATGAGGAAATATTACTTATATGGGGTTACCTACTTAAAACTTTGCATGTTTTCTTGACGAATTCGGAAAATTAATTTCGACAATTTACCGGTTAGTTTAATGGAATATAAAGGGTCTTTCATTAGCTACTTGACAACTTCAAATTTTCAATGTCAAACACACCCTTAAACTCATTACCAAACTGTTAATGTAAAAATGTTCAGTAAGATCTACAATTAATGAAAATTTGTTACCGAAATTCCGAGTCGGTGGTCGCAGCTTTAAGAGCGTTAACACCAATTTTGAAACTTCAGCGATGAACCGCATTTTTGGTGAAACGGCTTCATCAATAAGCAAAATATGGGGTAAAGTCTTGAGATAGGCACCCATTTTTTGTTTTCCTTACAACTCAAAAAAAAAAGCATATTTTAAATTAAAACATAAATATATTAACTCTCTGTTTAATTTGAAAACAAAAACTAGAAACATGAATCTAATTCATTGCTTCAAACATACTAAAATTTGTAAAAACGTAAAAGTTCAAAAAAAGAGTAGGTACGCAATCTATATATATAAAAAGAAAACCTTAAAATTGTGTTCGTTAGTCGTCGATTCACGCCTTAACGCATTTACCGATTTGAACCAAACTTTCACACATTTTTGCTATTGGTCTGTATATCATTTGTGTGAAGTTTTGTAGCGAAAACAAAACTTTGAGGGGATGAAAAAGGCTATGAAAGTTTGTATGGGGAAATGCACTTTGAAACAACAAAAAAATGGATAGAAATCGAGTAGTGACATTTCAAATACAAAAAAAAATATTTTAAAAGCAATTGTTGTTGTCAATGATTTCAATTATTTTCCGAGCAAATTGTTATTGTGAACAATTTTGATTTTTTTTTTAAATATAGATACCTACCTAATAAGTTTGTTCTATTAAATTATGTTTACTATGTTACATTAAGTAACATTTTAAAGTGGAGTAGATACTTTGATATTTGTTTGATTGTGCTTGAATCCATTATTTTCAGGATCCTTGCATTAGTACGAGTGAGTAAGTTGAAATGTAGGGGTGATTGAGATGCGTGGACAATGATGTTGTTCAGCGTTTTGAGTTTTCACGTAGAGGTTGTTACGAAAAATGAGCGAGTAATAATCTTGGTACTCTGCTCATTCGTGAGTAGGGTTATGGCAACTGCAACAACATTAACCAATTTTTTGCCACTTGCCGAAGCCACGAGTTTGCACGAACACTTTCTTATTGCGAGATGCCCCGATATTGGAATGCGTCGTCGAAGAAGTTCAAGCGGCGGAAACAAGGTGAAGTAGTTCCCGCATTTCGTGGTGTTTATGCAAGTGATGCAATTGGTAGAATATACACAGTTCACCCGAAAAACAACGAATGCTTCTATTTGAGAATGCTTTTGGTCAATGTTTGTGGCCCTACTTCGTTCGAAGCGCTGCGGACTGGTGACGGTGTGTTGTGTGCTATGGCCGACGATATTTTGCATCGAATTCGCACTGTGACATCGGATAATGAACTGATCGGATCGGATAATCATATGATGTGAAATGAAAAGCGCAACAAAGCTTTGATTTTGATCGAGGATATGTGTCTGCTCATAAGTGGCAATTTTTGGTTTAAAATGATAACACAAAGATATTTTCAGGAAATCTAGATGGTTTTGGCATTCATCAAGATTATACGGCTTTTTATAGTGATTTGACGTCTCAAGATGGTTTTTTTTTACTGAAAAATAGTTTTTTTTTTTTTGGTGGAATTGTGGCAGAGTTATCGTGACTATATGACCGAAGATATCTTGAACAGAATGCGTCGTATTTTAGTTATAATTGAAGATATGTAGTTATAATTGAAGATATGTGCTTAGCAATTGCAAATAAAACATTGTCACAATTAGGTTTGCCAGTTCCTAATTGACCATTGCAGGGCGTATTTAATCAAGAAATGCAACGTGAACAACAATACGATGTAAATGAACTGAACACATTTATAAATTTGAATCTGCCGAAATTGAACCGAGAACAAAGAAATGTATATGATACAATAACTCAAGCTATACAAAACGAAAGCGGAGGAATGTTTTTTTTATACGCGCTAGGTGGTACCGGAAAACGTTTTTGATTTCCATGCTACTAGCTACTATAAGATCACCGAAGAATATAGCATTAGCACTTGCATCGTCTGGAATAGCTGCTACATTGGATGGTGGTCGTACAGCGCACTCCGCAATTAAATTACCTACCATTGAATATGCAAATTAATGAGAATCCAACGTGTAATATTACTAAAAATTAGTAGGTATGGGATGAATGTACAATGTCACATAAGAGATCGGTGGAAGCTTTGGATAGGACTTTGAAAGATTTACATAATAATCAAGAAAAATTTGGTGGCGCTTTAATATTATTGGTTGGTGATTTCCGTCAAACACTGCCAGTGATACCCCGTGCAACTCCAGCAGATGAATTAAAGGCATATTTAAAGTCATCAAATTTATGGAGAAATGTACAAACACTCACTTTAACAACAAATGTGAGAGTAAAAATACAAAATGAGTCATCGGCTGAAGAATTTTCTAGGCAAATACTGTCGAAAGTAAATGGACAAATTCCTATTGATAACACTGGATAAATCACTTTGCCAGATAATTTTTGTAATTTCGCACAAACAAAACAACAATTGGTTTCAAGTGTTTTTCCAAACATAGCGCAAAATTATAAAAATCACAATTGGTTAGCTGAAAGAGCAATATTGGCTGCCAAAAATAAGGACGTCGGCCAATTGAATGCGGATATTTTAACTGACGTGCCTGGTGAGATTGTAACGTATCAATCAGTAGACACGGTCACAAATCAAGGTGACGCTGTCAATTATCCGACGGAATTTCTGAATTCGTTGGATTTACCTGGATTGCCGCCTCATCGTTTACAATTGAAAGTTGGTGCACCAATTATTCTTCTTCGGAATATAAATCAGCCTCGATTGTGCAACGGAACAAGATTAGCAGTTAGAAAGGTTATGAACAATCTTATTGAAGCAACGAATTTAAAAGGAAAATTTAAAGGTGAAGATGTATTGATTCCGCGTATTCCAATGATTCCACCAGATTTAACTTTTGAATTCAAAAGATTGCAATTTCCGATACGTCTTGCGTTCGCTATGACAATAAATAAGGCGCAAGGACAATCGTTGGAATTGTGTGGAATCGACCTAGAATGGATACTCTAGGTCGATTCCTTCTTCCACGGACAATTATATGTATCATGTTCACGTGTAGGAAAGCCATCAGTTTTGTTTATTTATACTACTACTCAGGACAAAACAAAAAATGTAGTTTATGAAAAGGCTCTGCGATAGTTAAAAAAACACATACTTTAAATAAAAATAATAGTGATTAAGTTGTCCACAACATTTTTGCTTTTTATTTTTGGCGAAACATTTTTTTTTTTAGTTTTTTAAATTTGGCATCAAAAATTATGTTTAACACCAAATCTTCACCGAACCACGATCCATTCCCGAGTTATGAGTGCACATACGGACGTCAGTCTCTTTTACATATAGCCGTACCCACCATACCAAAATAGTATCCTCTTTTTCTAACTGTAACCAACCATACACAGTCCCGAAATTTCATTGAAATCGGTTAAATGGCTCAGGAGATTGAACACAGCGCCACCTACCGTGCCCAAAATAGTCATATCTTTCAAACTGTGACCTACCAAACACAGCCACAAAATTCCATTGAAATTGGTTGAGTGGTTTAGGAGATCGACAACAGCGCCGCAAATATATTTTTTTCGTTTTTTGTAACAAATGTAAAATGAACAATAAATATCTTAAAAGAGTAAATATTTAGAAATTTAATCATGTAATTATAAGTGTATTGTTTAATTAATGTTCTCCGAAAAGTAATAGTTTCCATTTTCATTTTAATATTAAACTAATTTTTATTTGAAACGATTAAATCTAATTTAAAACTGCCATTTATCTTATTCCAGCTTACTGGCTCTTAGCGAGCGCTCTAAACTTATCAATGTGTTTTTTTATGTAATCAGTGGAATGAAACTTATGATATTCGAAAGACACTGCCTACTGTGTCATAGATGTGCACAGACACAAAATCGTGGGTATTAAGTCGCCATAACAAGTGGTAAAATTTTTAGTTACAAATTTCCCAAAAAAACGCTTATCAGTTAATTGAAAGCATTTTGGTGATATTCAATTTGTCGCCACAATATTACCATAGTTATGTATTCAAATATAAATCATTTTAGGATAGAACCTAATTTCGATGGATCGCCTCATTTGCCCAAAAAGGACCCTTAAAGGTACCTGGTACATAGATATTATATATATGGTATATGGGTGTTGACCAACCACTTTCGTTTCAATGATATTACTTTTTAAACGACCTTTTTTCGACACAAATTGTTTGCTCTACATTTTCATAGCGACTTATTAAAATCTAAATCATGAGTAAAACTTGTTTTCAACCCGGCGTATTTTTTCGATATCTAGATGTCCCTATTTTATTCGAAAAAAAAAAATGAAATAAAAATTTAAATAAGGCTAGATTTATCATTGTACCTACCATAACTTTCCGTTCACGAATAAATTCGTATACTTTGTATACAACATAATTATTACATTCTATAAAATCCCTTTTACTTTTAGCCGTATTGTACGAAATTATTGTACAAAAAATGTCCGATTGCTTTGCATTCCACAATATCGTTGATTTTTTTTCTTCCATTCCGGCTTTCATCTTTTCGACTTCGTTATACGAGTTTCATGTACTGAACGCAGAAAAAAGCGGTGTGTTTTACTATTGCATTCATTTTATTTACAAACAAAATTTATAATATTACGTATGCTTTTGTTAAGTGTAAAAATACATTCAGTCGTAAAAGTACAAATATGTGTCTAATGCAATCCAAACACATAAATTTAATAAGTAAAACCATCACTGGGAAAGACCTTCAACAACTCTTAACAGTTATCTCAGAAAACAATATTAAATCTGTATATGAAATCATCGTAAAACTTAAATTAGAATTATTAATTTAAATCTCTTTTAAGTTTAATTAGCCTAAGGCCCTGGTAGCTAGTGCTATAATTTGTTTTGTTTATATAATTCATTTATGTAACAATAAACTTATAATAATAATAATAAATGGATTCGTAAAAATCTCACGAACGAGATCTTACATTTTACGAATGCATTTTTGTGTGTATATTAGGCGAAAGTGTTTGTTAATTATATTTTTATCGTTCGTACATTGTACATGTAGTACAGTCACATGTTTCGTAAAATGTAATGTGTAACTATTTTGTGATTCGTGATTACAACCGAAAAGAAATAGTATCAAGGTACTAAAACGTACAGAATAGTAAATAGATTGTTTTAATGCCATAACATAAATATTGCATACAAGCAAAAAAAAAACATCATATTTTAATGAGTCTGACACCCATATTATTCACTCCGATTGTTAATTAGGTTTAAGTTCATTTTACACACAACCATTTCATCCGCATTGTGTTTGTTTGTGCTTTGTTTAAACTCAACTTATTGACAAACGTCACGAAACTTCAAAAATTCCGACTCACCAATACACCCTCAAAAAATATGAACAACTTCCGGTATCGGTAAAGTTGCTGCCAGCGTTCATTGAATTGTGTCCGTTAAATTTGAAATTATTCTATACGTGTGAATAGTATTTTATTATAGGAATAAGTGCACTTTTGCTGGAAATCAGAGAGTATCCAAACTAGAGAGCCAACTCCCGTGCACCTACCACCTAGACCTACCCGATTTTCCCCGCAAATTTTGAATGACAGCCCTCTCTCGCGCGCTCTTATTTTTCCTGTCGGTGAATACGTGTAATTAATGGCCGCCCGGTTATACTTTTTCATTTAAAAGTAATTTGTAAATGCATTTATAACAATAAATGTAGCACGAATAAATGTTGAGTATGGTTTTTTATATGGCTTTACTTGTTCTCTATCCACATTTCAGATCTTTTTAATTTTGTTTATATGAATTACATATTTGACAGCAGAATTCATGCAGCTGAACCTTGGGGGTTGTTCCATAAATAGGTTAACAACATGCAAGTTAAGCCCGGGGTTCCACTAGGGCAAAAGTAAACTTTCTGTAGTATTAGATTGGTCGCTCTCAGAGCACTTTTTTTTTGCTCTCAGAGCAGTTTTTATGTTCGTTTGGTACAAAAAAAAGCAATCTTTTTCAGATTTCAGAGCACTTTTGCGAATCTAGATATTTTCTCAGATTTACCAATACAAGTGCGTTTGAGTTTGACAACTGGTGGAGGACTTTTTGGTTGTTTTCAAATTCGTTCATTTAACACCATATTTGTACACAACAAAGTGCGATTCGAAATTCTGTAGTTGAATAACACTGAACAGTGTTGAATGATGTTACATAAGAACAAATGCTTTTCATATTATTTAAAAAAAAAAGACGTATTAATATCGTGAAAATACAAGTAGCTTTGTCCTTAAACTCCCAACAAAAATACAATAGGCCTGTTTTTTTGAGCTTCGATCTCAGCAAAGCAAAGTAAAGTAGGATTTTCAGCTCTTAATTACAACTACTACGCTCTATTTGACACTATGTGGACTCTTAGTAGTTGTTGGAATTGCGTGCTGAAAATCCGACTTTACTTTACTTTGCTGAGATCGAAGCTCAAAAAAACACGACTAATATAGGACATAATATGGTATTTGATTGTTTGAATGGATTCCCTGATTTCAGATTTCACGTGGTCATTCAAACGGAAGGCTCCAAATTGTTTTGTTGGTATTGTTTATTCATTCGCATGCTGAGAATATCTTTAGCGTTGGATATGTATTTCTTTCTTTTTGTATATTTTTTTTGCAAATTTTACTACCGTGTGTTTTTACACTTTTTTTTCTACAAAAAATCTTTCTAATGTCGTTTTCGATTTGGCTTTTCGAATTTCGATCTGAGATCTCATATTTCTGCTGCCAAATACGAACATGAAATCCGAATTTTATTGGTTCTTGTGTGTATTAGTTTGCCGCAATAAAATAAAACTTTTTCATTAGCACTTGAATTGATTTCAATTGATTTTCACGCAAACAAAAATAAAATAAGCATAATAAGCATTTCGAAATATTTTAATGTAAAAACTTGCTCTCAAACACTTAAAATGAATAATTCAGCTAAAAAGGCAATCCTTACAACGAAAACAAAAATCGTAACCACCAGCGGTGTGTTATAAACATTGGTGTTAGTGAAAGTAGGTATGTGTTAAACTGAGAAAACATCTAGATTTCTCAAAAGTGCGTCAGATCAAAAAATGTTTTTTTTTTGGCAAATCGAACTAAAAAAAACTTGATTTTTATCAAAAAAAAAAATTGTATTTTTTTTTTTTGCCAAATCGAAAACGATATAAGTTACATACCTATTAATAAATTGTACTCTATGCATGATCAAAGCGATCAAACATTTTTTTACTGCTCCGAGTATCACATAACATAAACAAATCTCGATTTTCATGTAATTGTTTGTATTATGGTCTTTACAAAAAAAAGTAGGTAAGCAAGAAACAAAGTGGGTATGTACTTCCAAATTAAAAGCAATGAGATCAACGCAAACAAAGCGTATTTTCTTTAAAATATACAATAAAAGCCCGATGTTACAAAATCTCTTTTAACAAAAGTTAAAAGTTAACCGTGTTAGTTCATTCTTCTCTGATTACTATCATGAAATGGATTGCTGCTAGATATTATTATTTGAAGGTACATATTTGGTATTATGATGAAATTATATCAGGAATTTCATTTTCCAACAATTTCATAAACTATAAAAACTTTTAAACTGAACTGCGATGTGAGCGCCGTGTAACTAATGGGCACTAAACATGCCGAACACAGTCGCCCTCACTTAAAATTCCACCAAACAATGGCCTCCCGATTGACAAAATGGCAACCGTAGAGGATTGTCCTAAGTATGCGTGCGGCAGCAATGGCGCTCCTTTGATTTGTACATGCAGTGCAGTAAAACTTAGGAGAATCCACTGCGGTTTTAGCAGCTTGTAGGCAAATGTACCGTTTCTGCTCTCAGTTGACCATCTAGTTTGTATCATCGTTGCTGGAAATATTTATGAAAAAAGAACGAAGAACATGTTGAAGAATTTTTCTTCAGTTATTTAAGAAAAATTTACTCATGAAACCGAAGTTAATGATATTCAAAAACGGAAAATACACAACCATGTTTGTCTTAATATATTTCTACCCCCTTATTATTAAAAAAATGTGCACAAGTAAGTTAGTTGGCAAACGTCAGATAGCATACAAAAATTGGACATAACTGCTGAGTAACAAGTTGATAAATTTTACACAGCGTTTATTAATACGGGGGCTAGTATATAAAACATCTCATTTAGATAATCATATTAACCAAACAAATTATATTAATCGCCTTTTCAAAATATATAACAACCAACCAATAGTATTCAGTTATGTTAAAATGTCGTATTCCCGAACTCTATCACATTTCCCCACGGTTGAAAGCGGTTGGCAGCATTCATTTGATATTTTTTGTATGTTTTTGCATGTCACACGGATTCTAAATTGACAGAACACTGATAGGAAAACAAAATGGACAATTTGACTGTTCTATCAACTCGTCGGTAAATAAAGCCATAAAAATTTCTCTCATGCAATTCCCAAATAAAATCCAATTTTTTTAGCTTTCGCTCCTTTTTATATTTTTGCGAAAAAAAAAAAAAAGTCAATATTATGAAATTGGTTAAAAATCCTGTGTCTGGAGAGTGCATTTTAAATTGAATCGGATTAAATACCGACGAGTTTAAAAAACTCATTTTATTTTCGGGCTTAAGGACTGAATATTTTTGACTTGGGCTTAATTTTTGGAGTGAATAATATGGCCGTACCTAAGTTAATTCACTCTTCCCGCAAAAGCCCAAAATTCCAACTATTGCGCCACCTCTCGCGAACGTCTGACAAACATCCGAGAGTTTAACTGTCTTGGAATAGCTTCTCAGGTAGGCGTTTGCCATCGGCATAAAATTGTAGATCCCTTCCTTTCTTTTCAAATATTAAAAACCCACACAAAACGATTGGTTGTGAGAAGTTAGGCCTAGGGTCCCTATACGCACAGGGTGGGTCAAAAATATTTGTTAAGTGAAATAACTTCATACATGTTCGATTTATTTAAAAAATTAAAAACAGTACAAATTCTCAATATGGAGAAGTTATATGTACCTTTCGCGTGAATACCTTTCCCGTTAATTGCCTTTTATTTTGTATACTTTCATTGAAATTTACCTGAAAAACGATCCTTTCAGTACACATTTTTTTAAATCAGCTGAACAAATAAATAAGATTTGTTTTCCTTTAGCGCTTCCATGTGTTTCATGCTTTAAAAATCAAAAATAAATATGTAATGTTATGAATTTTCTTATTTAAAAAAAAATGAAATGTTTTTTTTTTTTTTTTTTATAAGAAAAATATGTGTTTTTTTTTATAAATTTAGAGATAGGTGAATATGTGCACTTAAGCGGATTTTTTTTATAGCTACCTAACCCGCATAAGTGCCTATCAAAACGGGGCATTTAAGGTGAGGTTTTACTGTATTTATTTTTAGCAATATCTTCCTTCGTCGGTCTTTGAAATTGAGTTATCACCATATTGCGCAGTACCAATATCCAATTATGAACGCGGAAGCTTAATCGAATATGGCGACCTGTTGCACCAACTTTTTGTTTCATTTCAGCCATCTTAATTTTATATCGAAATCTAAAAGATGCGTTCATTTTAATTGCAAGTCGCTGTCAGTCAACATCAAAGCCAACAGATACCAATCCAATATTGGAGTCAAGCTTTCACTATCTTTAACCAACGGTTTGTATGATGGACTATCAATTTACAAGTGAATGTTTGCAATGCGATGAAGTCTTCTCTGCCCAACCGGCCACTCCAGCGTCCAAGCTCCTAATGAATTATCTACCACTTCTGCTCGTCCAAAATTTGCATCAATACAACAATTTTTGCCAAACATTTTTATCCCTAAGCCGATACGCATTGCTAAATAAATAGACGACCATCAGTACGGATGTTTCAATGAATAAAAGTCGATTATCATTTCGCTAACAAACTGTGATAATTTAATTTTAGCCTATGTGATATTAATCAACAGACGACAGGTATTTAGCATTTTGCATTGGGACAATTTTTAATTCAATTGCACACAGGAACAAAAGGTTGGCTGTGCACAAAGTGGGCCGGGAGATGATGGACTCTGAGTGAGTAACATGATTGCGGTAGGCTGATCGGCCGGTGTTGTTATAGACTGCACTTGTATTGAGGTAACTCAAGTGAGTCACAAACATCAGTTTATGATGGTGACGATGGAGATGATGTTGAGAATGATGGAGATGAGTTATATTCATGGAGCAATGACGGAATACATACATGTTTTAGTACACGAATGGAAATTCATTCAGGAAATTCTGACAGGTTATTAAGTCCTTCGAGATAGACAGGTGGTATAGCAAAGGTATATAGGTATAGCTATAGATTATGGAAGTATGCGAAGAAACAATGGCCGTATTGCGATGTGAAAATCGAGGAGTTTATATTGGCACACACATGGACTTGTGTAGTGCTGGGAGGAGGGCCTATTTGAGAGTATTTCTAGTAGTTAACAAGTTACTTTTGTTGACAGACGATTGAATGGGTTTATTGAATTTGATGTGAGAAGAAGCGGCAGAGATTCAATTGCAGAAGGATTTGATTTCGAACAAATTGTTAATTGAATTTCTCAGAACAATATAGGAACTGTCAATATGAGTTTTGGGGAAATGTTCATGTATGGGTTTCCCTATAACCACAAATCTGCATCGCAATAAACGTTGACCATTCGCCATTAGCAGTCGCCGCGGTAGATTACACAGTTTTTTGTCTTTTCTTGAGTTTTGCCTTCCCTATCCCGCATCTTATTTCCTGAACGGCTGTAAAGTCACGTCGTCGAGAATTGTTTTGGCCCATACGCCATTGAATTTGGACCTTACCAATAAAAATTTGTAGTTTCGACTTTAAATTTCAGTAGTTCACAGTGGCTATATTTTCCAAACAAATATCGCAATTCTGAGCTTCCGTAAATTTAAAGTCGAGACTAAAATATGTTATTATTACGGCGCATTGTTTCGGGTTTGTATATGGTTTTTTTTTTATATATTTTTTTTTTTAAGTGAAACTTCTTATGCGACTTCCAACAAGGTTGCGTTAAACGTTTAACGCTAATAAAAGCATTGGAAGGTGTTAGGTAACCGCTCACGCTTCAGAGTATGCAATGGTGAGTGAGTTTATTTTTCTGACTTTACTGCCTTTTACTCGCCATTACTCAAACAATTCTTAATCAATGCAAACAAAACAAAATACTTAGGAGAGCCAACACTTTTATAGTTTTTTCAAGTCATCGATCAGCTTTCTATGTCCTCTTGAAGCTTAGCTACAACCTAAAATCGAACATGAAAAAAATAAATTTATTTTCTCAAATCGAACATTATCAGCAGCCGCGGTTCTTGATCGTTGTTCTGCTTTAGGGTGGTTGGGTGGGGCACATCGCACAAGCACGTTCATATGAAAAAAAACTGCGTGGTGTTTTCTCCAAATTAAGTCCCAGCAAATATTTTTTTTCAAAAAGTAAAATGAAGAAATCCTTCAGATATGAATTCATTTATGATTCAATTTGAATCCAATCTCCTGAGAAATCGGTCTTCATTTCTGAATCTCTTAAATGATTCTTAAATTATTGGAGAAACATTCACTATTTATATTTTTTTATTCACTTTTGTTCATTTAAGTGAAGGAAATTTAAATTCGAGTTCTGAAAACTTACCTCATAACCATTTTTGTTCATTTATGTGAATGAAAATCGAATGTCAGTATTCGTTTTAATATGAAACCAGATTTAGTTCACATAAATGAATGTTATATGAATGTATGTTCTTCATTTTTACTGAATATAAAGTGATTCTCCAGTTTTTCTGAATAAAATGTTTGCTGGGGTGAAACGAAAGAGAAGTATGCGACATGAATGTGTATGTAATCAACAGCGACAATGTGTTTCTGAGGAAATGCGCAGGTGGCTGATGACGTGCCCTGGTGGACGTATGGTGGAGGTGGTGTATATAGAAATTGAGTTCAAGGTTTTTGTTTTACCTACCAGGGATGAAAAATGCCATTTTCCATTTGTACTGAACACTGTTTTGAGATTGTACTGAAATGGAGCCAATTGTATTGAAAACATTTTTTCGTATAAAGAATCCAACATATTTTATTTTTAAAATAAAAAAAAAAATAAAAAATAATAACTAAACGTTTACATAAAAAACTTACCTCATAAAAAACTGTACACAACTAAAAAAAGAAATAGTTTATATAGGTATTAATCTACTCTCATTTTCCACATTTATAGTCAAAATAAGATATATTTCACAAAATTAAATAAAAAGGGTCGTACTTTGATTTTATTTTATTATTTTAATTCATAATTTGGCTTAACCAAAAACCTGCTAACTTTTTCTGATCCAGCATGAAATTATGCTAAAAAAAGTACTTGCTGATTAAAAAAAAATAAATAAAATAATTCTACTAAATTTAGCAGAAAATATGGTAAATTGGTCACACTGCCTGAGCTTGAAACTCATAACAGTACGAGTTTCTAATGAAAAGTAGAATCCAGTCAACGCTCTGTGTAAAACTTAAAACGAATAGGTAGATCGTTATTTGGCTTGATTTTCTATTTCTTGGAAAAATACAAATTGCAAGAGAATTTGAAAGATATAGATAATTTGTAGGTACTTTTGTACTTGAGCAAACTCATTTTTGTCGAATTCGATACAATTGTATCGACTTTTCCATCCCTGGTACCTACGTTGATACCTTCAGTAAAGAATTGAAGAATTCAAGAAGTAAGTGTAGATACAAATTTCCGTTAAGGCTTTTGTTTTAGTGGTTGTACGTACGTACGCTGTTGAATTTAATTTTCTTACATTGATGTTTTGAGTAAATAGATTTTTTTGATTTATTGTTTCACATTGACAATGTTCACCGCTTTGTTTTAGCTAGACTGTTGATTTTAAACAAATATGCCGTTGAGAAAACGTCAAATATCTTTTATTGGAAATTACACAGTCTCACGCCGCGTACGAAGTTGCGAACACAGCTAGTAATTTAATAGGGTAGTATTTTTGAGGTAAAACTTCTAATGCGACTTCCACAACATTTCGTATCTTACTTTAGTTGTCATAATCCCATTGTAAATGTTATTGATTTGGATATTTCTCCACTCGAAAATGATAATTAAAATATGCGATCAATTGTAAATTGTAAGCAATGTTAATAAAGTTTGTCTTAAAGAAACAATATGATTTCATTAAAAATCAATTTCTACCCCTTCCTATTTTCATTTCCACATTACGAAGTTTCACTTCTTTCGCGCGGAGGGATTCCAAGCAATATGACGAATAAATTCCGGCTTTGTTTTGAGGTATTCGAATAATCCAACGCATGAATATCATACTTAAATTACATTACGCAGTATTTTATGAAAAAAGCAGTATGCAGTTTTTGAGTCTAAAAAACAGTATAATACTGCGAAAAACGGTATAGATACGAGCGTTAACCATAAATACGGTGAACATATTCGCCGAAAAAAAAATAAAGGATAGTAATTATTTTGCTTCCAATATTTTTGTATTTGTTATTTATTTTTTGTTTACACAAAAAAAAAAAAACCTTAATGTCGTTTTCGATTTTGGCTTTTCAGATGTTGAGCTGAGATTTCAAATTTCTGCTGCTGTTTTTTTTTTCTGTTTATAAATCGGAAATGGTTGAACATAAAGAATTAATTTTTTTAGCTATATTATTGTAAAGAATTTAAGTGCTAGTTCAGGCAAATTAAATATATTGCTGGACTCAATATAGAGGTATGCAACCACTTCCTTGTTCTTTGTTATAATAACTTTTACGATCCATATTTATAATTTGAATAACTTGAAAGAATTGATTTGTTGACAACTGTTTTTTCTTTTCTTTTGTTAGTCAGCGGACTGATAAGTCATCGTCTTCAATTTGCCAAAAACATACGTTTTTTGGAGAAAAAATCAATTTCCTTTACATTACATTAGCATTATTATTTAGGTCTACAGGAAAAAAAAGTCTTTCTTTTTTGAATAAGGAGTGTGAAAGGTAAAGCCAGTCTAACTTTTCGTATTTTTGGGAAGGGTGGATGGATTTAAAAACATCTTCATTTTCATTACGAAAACCTCTAAATTCTAAGTAGGGTTTTCCCAAACTATATTCAGTTATAATAATAGCTTTAACAGTATAATACATTTGTGATTTTTCACTGCTCCAAGGGTTATTCATGATTGAAAATACTCTTCAGTTGGTACGATAGAACCCGGTAGGCACAAACTGAAATTTAAGGTCTGAAGTGCATGCACTGAATCACTGAGGTTGTAAACCCAATTTCAAGTAATATAGGTACGTACATTATACGTAGTATTTTTAATTGGACTAAATGCAAACAGTTTTTAGTCAGTGTTTTAAAGGACAGTTTCAAGAATAATGGACAAAATCCGTCCTTTACTAAAAGAAAAAAATATAGGACAGGGGTTAAAAAGTAAGGACTGTCTTTTTAAATAAAGGACGGATGGACACCGTAACCATAAACCATCTTTTGGCATTTGGAAATAATTTTCCATACAATTTTTCTTAAATTATATTTAATAGTTGTTTTGTTCTACCTCCTTATCACCGCTAAGTGTGACAAAGTAAATAAAATAACATTGAAAATGCATTTGCATTAAATAAATCCAATGGTTATGGTAAGAGTTGCCAATATTGAGACCAGAAAGTGTAGTAAATCGGAAAAAAAAACAAGTAGATTTGAAAAAAAGTGTAGCAGATAATGAAAAAAAAAATCCATAAGAAAAAAACAAATTTATTTCATACCAACCCGGGAAATTTGGTACGGTCAATGATTTTACCGTTTAGCTAAACTTGATTTATTGTTTTAATTAAATTCAACATTGCATTAGTAAATAAGAGTTCAACAAAGTATTTCAATGGCCTGTCAGCAAGACATTTGCTTTGATGGAGCTATGTACTTTGCTTCATTGGTTTACACTTGGGATTATTATCCTCACTAAAGCACCTTGTGATACACAATATTTTTTTCTTTTTTTTTATCAGGCGCAAGAACAAATTAAATGGATGGTTTGCCGACACGTGAACATGCCACGTACAAATGACTATGAGAAAAACATGTACAGCCGTATTAATAAAAAACCCATAACTACTCTCTAACTCATAAGTTACCTAGCGCCTAGTTAAATAAACAACACATTAGTTAAATTTTCTTATTAATAAATGAAAATAACTCATATAATAACTAACTGATGTTTTCTCTACAATAGCTACTTAGAGCTGGCATCACCTAACCAAATTGTACTAAAAACTATTACATATGTCATCACGGCTGGCTAATACATTTCAATTCTGACAAGTGAAAAAAAAATCAAAACAAATGTAATTTGTAAACATTTTCATAGGGTTTTCTCGTTTTTTGTATACTTTTTTTCGAGTTGGAGCGATGGTAACCGAATCCTCCCCTAACATATTTACATTATTCACAAACACTGAATAACGGTGAGCCATTTTGTTCCCCAATTTTTTCAAATTTAAATTTAATTTATTTTGTCATTTTGACAGGAACTATGTTTCTTATACCCTTTTCACACCGCAGCGCAAACCGTGTTTTCGTCGAAAAATCATTATTAAATAAAATTAATTCAAAGCGTTTCAAATAATATTAGACCTTCAATTAGCGTGGAAAATGATTTTAAGTTGTGAGTTGTGACATTTATTCAGTGTTTTCGTGAAAAACGACTTTAAACGACTCGTTTTGAAAACCGAAATATGTATGGGCAAACATCAATTTTCGATTAAGTTTTCGGTGTGAATAGCGTATTAGACTTATTGACTCGCTAACAGACCTCCTACCGTAAGTTAGTTATATGATAGTTACGAAGCGTTAGTTATCTTTTAAAAATGTTTATTAATAGGAATTTGAGTTTAATGAACGTGTTTGCCATTAGTTAGGCCTAACATGTACTTACGCGACTATTATTAATACGGCTGGTATTTTCTAAATTCAGGACACAAACGCTCAATTTTTGATCTTGTGATTTGTTAATCGTCATGCTGAATGCAAGCCGAATTGGAAATTGAATTCGTTTAAATTCAAAGGCATATCGGTTGGGATCATCGAAACCCTCGGAATGATAACTTTCTCACCTTTGAATCTTTCTTTGAGTATCGTCGTGTGAACCACATCGATCATCAGTTTTCTTATCATCAAACGCATTCTATAGATAAGGCCCCAATGAAATAAGGCCCCAAATTTGGGGTGTTATTTCATAATGAAATAACACCCCAATTTCAAATATGAAATAAGGCCCTTCTGCGATGAAATAAGGCCCCAAATTTGTGGTTTATTTCATAATGAAATTAAAAATAATGAAAACTACTTTTCATTTAATATTGTTGATATTGGATAAACTAGTTTAGATTAAAGCAACTTTTTATAAACTCAACCTCTCAGCCACCCCACAATCTAACAGTAAACCCAAGCAGGGTGGTTGCAGGGGGGCAGCATGCCCCCCCATACTCATTCTATATCGGAAGGGTAACAATTAATAATGAAAAAATAATTTTGGGGACTTATTTCAATTTTCATTAAGAAATAAGGTCCCAAAAAAGGAAATAATACCCTAAATTCTATTAAAAATAGTTGTTGTTGTTTCCTGTATAATTTTTTGGGGCCTTATTTCATTTTTCTTTTGGGGCCTTATTTCATTGGGGCCTTATTTCGCAGAGCCGTTTTGGTTGGTTTAGATTACGAAGCATTATGACTAACAACCTTGAGTTGTAAATTGTGCGGTCGTAAGTCAGACATCCAAGGAATTAAGAATTCAGTTGGATAGTTGGTTGCTTCGTCTTCGTTCGTTACACAGTCAATAGATTTGCATGAATGTACCAATTCCAATTCTACAGATTCTGAATAACAAAGTTTAAATCATATACATTTTTATTCTTAGTCGCTAAAATTGCTCGCTTACCCAACCATTCGTTATTTTTGTAGTTAGCAATGATGTTCGGGAATACGTAATTGATGATTAATGGGCTTGAGCTCGTTTTTCGATGAGATAACATTTAAAAAATTCGAAGGAAATGAAATCAATCTGCTCAATTCAAGATAGTCAGCTATTAAGCTCTTAAAGAATAAGTTTCACAAATTAATAGGCACATAGTACCTACGTTATCATTATTATTTTAAAATAAATAGGAACTTTTTGCTTAATTTAACTCAAATAAATATTAATATTATAATACTTTGGAAATTGTAGCCCTCCGAAACATATTTAAATTTACAAAAATAAAAATTGTTGAGGAGGTTTAAAATCTTCCAGTCCCTCCACAAACTCTTTTCTAAGTAAAAGGGAAGGAGCGGTCATGTTTGTTTAACATTATTCAAATTCGAAAACCGTAGCTAGAAAATTGGAACGTCAGCTAATAATAAATCAAACTTTATATGGAAAAAAAAGTGCGTGGAGTCCCTCCGCGCGGGAGAAGTGAAACTTCGTAACAACTTTAACTTTCTTAACATTGCTTACAATTATTTACAATTGATCGCATCTTTTAATTATCATTTTTGAGTGGAGAAATATCCAAATCTATAACATTTACAATGGGATTATGACAACTAAAGTAAGATACGAAATGTTGGAATTCGCATTAGAAGTTTCACTTCAAAAATACTACCCTATTAAATTATTAGCTGTGCCCGCAACTTCGTATGCGGCGTGAGACTGTGTAATTTACAATAAAAGAGATTTGACCGTTTTCTCAACGGCATATTTGTTTAAAATCAACAGTCTAGCTAAAACAAAGCGGTGAACATTGTCAATGTGAAACAATAAATCAAACAAATCTACTTACCTAAAACACCAATTTAAGAAAATTAAATTCAATAGCGTAAGTACTAAAGTTCCACTTCTTGTAGGTATCAACGTAGGTAATATCAAAACAACCACTAAAAGAATAACCTTAACGGAAATTTGTATCTACACCAACAATAAATAAATCAAACAATATAATTCGCCTATATCGTCTTTACTTCTTGAATTCTTCAATTCTATACTGTAGGTATCAACGTATCCTGGTACATACGTGGAAAAGTGATACAATTGAATCGAATTCTACACAAACTAGTTTGCTCAATTAAAAAAGTACAAATTATCTATATCTTTCAAATTCTCTTGCAATTTGTATTTTTCCGAAAATAGAAAATCAAGTCAAATACAATCTATTTGTTTTAAGTTTTACACAGAGCGTTGACTGGATTCTACTTTTCATTAGAAACTCGTACTGTTATGAGTTTCAAGCTCAGGCAGTGTGACCAATTTACCATATTTTCTGCTAAATTTAGTAGAATTATTTTATTATTTTTTTAATCATGCAAGCACTTTTTTTAGCATAATTTCATGCTTAATCAGAAAAGGTTAGCAAGTTTTTGGTTAAGCCAAATTATTTTGTTTTTAGTAAAATATACTATTTTTGACCCGAAAAAAGATATAAGCGTTATTTATGGTACAAATCAATTTTACAAAACTTTGATTTGGATGGATATGGGACAAAGTCGATGCTGGATATCCAAGCATTGGTAAGGCTCAGTGCAAAACGGATTTCAGATTTGAAAAGACCTTAAAGATTACCAAGAATACATTTGTAACTAAAAAACATAAAAATGGCGAATGGGACAAAACAATTCTCAATCGACGAAGATTTGTACGTGGCCAAGGTCTTAACTAATTGCTCGGTTCCACGCGAATTGTTAAAGGTCCGGATATTCCACAGGCAGATTCGAAGTTCGTTGTTGTGGTCGTCAATATTTGGATCATAAATGTCCGAAGAATCCACACTGACCTCAGCTCCAAATATGTCGGGGTAGCTCAAATAAGGTATCTCTCATATTGACTGCTAATGTTACAATGGATTAAATCTAGATAATTCGTCCGCAAGGGAATCATGTTAGATTTTTTAGATTAATTTCGGCAGTCATTTCGACAGAGCATTAAAGTGGTGCTATTTCTTGATGCTAAACACTCGTCCTTATAAGTTTATAAAGCCGAGTCTGAATTGTCGAGACCAGTGAATGAATATGTAGGCATATGAGATAGTTTCGACAACTAGACATCCCTAAGTTAATACCAGCTTAGAGTCCAACTTTCTCTTTCTTTTCAACGTTCTTTTTTGATTAAAATGCATTCTTAGGAAGGCTGGCTCGTTAAATTTCTCCTTTGAAACAGATGAAGACTACTGGATAGGTTACTCTCTAATCACCTCAAGTTATTTTCTTTGTTTCCTTTATTAATTATGTTCTGATCAATGTTTGCTTTTTTCTCAAGCATGTTCATATTTCAAAGCCATTTAATTTGCCTTAATACACCTTTTCAAACAAAATATTTCAAACCATTTAATGTCGCCAGATCTACAAGTGCATGTGATGTAGAGGCTTCCTTGCAGCTTATATAGGGAAACATTTTCCAGATGAAAAAAAAAATTCTGGAATATAGTCTGTAGATCAGAGAACAAACAGCATAGATATTTAGTGTATATATAGGTACGTGATGTGTATATACCACCTGTTTCGAATTATGACACAAACAAAACGTATATGTACCTATGCATTCATAAAAAGAATTTTCCGATTTGCAATGCAGTCTTTTGATAATAATCTGCTCAATCGCAGGAGATAATAAATTATATCCTAATTAAATTCACCACTGACATCCTGCTTTTCAGTATTCAGTACAATGACGGAGCATCGTTAATTTTCCCCGTATAGGAAGGAACATCTCTAGCTTTACAGTTCAACCTAGCAAAGACAACATTAATAACATCGGAACGCCTAAACCGAAGGGGTGGTTCACTTTAATATTTTCATCCGTTCATTTATCTCTTCCTTTATTTCGATAACACCAATGATTATTGTACTATTGCCCTATGTCATTCATTTATCAATTACTTTGTTGAAAGTTTGTATTTAGGTACTTCTGTTTGATGATAGTGATAAATGGAATTGCGAAATGAGAAGGGTGTATTTTAATTATTATTTTCGGCAAACGCTTTATCGTATGAGCCTGCAATTGGGAGCTAACAATGGTCAGGACAAAATATTTGTATAGGTACTTAATTCAAAAATCCATTGCAATTAACGTATCGGAACATTCTTCTAAAGTGTTAAGGGGAGTTTTGGTTAGGTGCTACTCTCTAAGGTTAGAATACTCTCAAGTTCTGAACATAGAATATACTCGTACTATGGGGAAGTCATAGTTTCAGGAAGTCGGTTCAGATTTGAATTGGATTGGGAGATCAGTTGAAATAATCGGAATTCGTCGGAAAAGGACTTCATCTTCTTTGAATTTGCACTTGATGATCGTCGCTTGAATCACATTTTTCATCAGTTTCTTGACGGACAACCGCATACCGTTGCACAATTTCGGATGATTCAGATTCCGCAATATGATTATGTTCGATCACACCTTCAGCTGTAAATAATGTGGCGGAGTTCCTGGCACTCAAGTGAGTTGAAAAATTCCGTCGGATAGTTGGTCGCTTCATCCTCATCGGTCACGCTGTCAATGGATTTGTATGAATGCAGTTCTCCAGCGATTTGAATTTGAATAATGAAATTCAAGCTCGACGTCCTCATTCTTCGCCTTTTCACTAATCCAATCAAGATGTTTATAATTTTGTGCAATGCCGAGTAGCACTTTTGTGATCAGTTCCTCCTTCGACGATGTGAACTTCCAAAAATTTGCCGGGAACGATATAAATCCAGTCGAAACATCAACAGAAATTTGACTATATCCAGGCGCAAGCAGCTGTCTCGAGAATTCAGTAGCCTATGGGTCGTTCTGATGTAATGCCACAAAGACGACGATTTCAAGCATGCACTAAGTTCATCGGCAGGAGTAGATTTCGGGATGATGGGAAGCGTTTGACGAAAATCTTCGGAGAGCAATATCATAGCCCCACCAAATCGTCTGGAATCACCTCGTTTTTGCGTCTCATCCCAAATGATGATTTCGCATTCTCGCATCAATTTAGCTCTCGTCGAATAATTGGCCATTGCGCATGTTGGTTTGTCAACCTTGAGAAGATTCATCGGCAGAAATTCGACGGGATCAACTAGTCTTTTTCTAGCAACATTTTGTCGAATTTGAGGTGGTTTTTTAACAGACTCCCTGCTAATATACGAATAATAAGAAATAAATTCGCCTGGTTAAAGTAAAAAGTTGGCTTCTTGATTTTGACAAAAATGAAATTGAAGTATTGTTGCGTTACATTGCTTAATGTTAATTATTATTACTTAAAAAATAATTGATTACCAACTACTTAAAAACAAAAAGTTCACCACACATAATAATCATAATCTCTGTTTCATAAATGATATATTTATGTCTCTTAATATATGTGTGTATTTTACCTCTGAGAATATTGAAAAATAAAATAATAATAATGGTGATTGCGCAGAGTGAACCTGTGCAATATGGGCACGTATCCATTAATTTCCTTCTGTACATTCCTCTGGCGTTTGATTATCACGGACATTTTGACTAATTATTGCACGAAATGTGCGTCGTCCAAGGTTTGATCTTCTAATAGAAGGCATTAGTCAAGCAAGTAACTCTTTAAAAAACAAGAAAGTCATTTTTGACTAATCCTAAGAAAAAGAAAATTTAAAAAAAAGAAGTTCGGAATGAATGCATTGCAATGAATGCCCCCAATCCAATTGGATAACCTCACTTTTTACACGCAAACTTATTTTTTGAAAAAAGGTGATCGAATTGATAAATATCGCATTGAATTTCAATTGGTCGTAATGCTTGTACTGTTTGCGGATGTAATGCGCGATATACGATTATCAGGAATCAATGTAATAATACGGAAATCAAATAGCACGCTTGCTCAATAGAAAATAAAAATAATTCGAAAATGATACCTGTCAAATTGCGCACAGCCTAAGTCAACGTATAACGCCATAGGGTTGTGGCATTGATCGCAGCACAGCGCCATCTATTATTTAGCTCGTGATCTTCTCCACCCAAAATGCAAGCAAAACGTCTTTTATAAAAATGAATTTTACAATTATCCGAAATTTGCAAGTTTCGCATCGAATTTTCCACCTTTGCAAAATTTCGTCGAAAATTCCATTCTGGGGAGAGCCGCTTATTGCAATCTATTAACCCTTTTATTAAAAGCTCAAGGGTATCTCGATCTCCTTCAACAAGATCGAATAACGCCGGGAAAAGAAGTCCGCCAGGAGCGCTGGCGCGTGAAAAACAGGACTCAGTGAAAGATAAAAGTCTTGAGGAAGAAAATAAAGAACTCCGAATCAAGCTTAAGGAAATGGATCTACTCTATCAAGATCTTAAGAAAGAGATAGAAATGTTAAAAGAACAAAATAAGGTTCTAAGGAACACCCATTTGCAGGAAGAACGCGAATGTCCTCCACCACGCTTGGCTAGTCGGGAATACCACACCGACGAAGAAGAGCTAGCGCGCGAAACGAATTGGGTCACTAAAAAAAGACCTAGTAAGAAAAGGAGAGCAGGTTCTTCGCCTGAAGTCGAGCCCTTAAAAGAACAAACGCTCATAGTACCGCAAGAAAAACAACTCCGAGGGCATATTCGAGCACCGCCTCCAATAAACGTCGTTGGGGTAACGGAGTATAATAAATTTCACAGCCTCCTTAAAGGAACGATAATATCGAAATTTAAGGTTACATATTTGAGGAATAATGCGTGGAAAATTAACGTCGATAACCACGAAGACTACCGGGCAGTGTCCCAAAAGCTAAATACTGAGAAGATCCAGTGGTTTACTTTCGAAATAAAGTCAGAAAGGCCACATCGTGTTGTAGCAAGGGGACTCCACCCCTCATGCAAAAAAGAAGAGGTTATGAACGACCTTCAAGCCAAAGGGCTTAAAATTCTTGATGCCGTTAATATCATAAAGAAGGAGAAACAGAAATCGGAAGAAGATAAAGATGTCCTGGTAAGGCGTGGACTTCCGCTCTTTATGCTTACCTTCGATAGGTCTGATAATATCGAAGATATCTACCGAATTAAAACCATAGTAAATATCGTGGTTAAAATCGAGCCGATGCGCAGAAATTTGAAAATAATTCCACAGTGCAAACGTTGCCAGGAATTTAATCACACGCAAATGTATTGCAAAAAAGAGTCGGGATGTGTGAAATGCGCCGGAAATCACTTCTCCCAAAGCTGTGCAGCAAATAAACAATCCTCTGCTACTTGTGCTAACTGTAAGGGAAAGCACCCTGCAAATTATAGAGGTTGTGAAGTAGCTAAGGAGTTGCAAGAACGGAGAGATGCGCTCCTTAAGCCTCAAAATAAAAAAAAACAAATCCGCTAACGAATACAAAGCGTTAGACCGCCAAGGAGGTAGTAGGAAATATAAAACCTCCGGTTCCAGAGCGTAATAATGTCAGAGCAAGAGAGACAACAGAAAAGCCCTCGACCTCTGTTGCCAAAAGAAACGCTACTGAAAAGTTACCATCAGTAAAGCCATCGAATAGTGGCCCTCGGCCAGCCAGAGTAGTGCAGACCTACGCTCAGGACGCGGCATACGATGGAGCAAAAAACGTTGAAACTTCGCCGGAATCTGTTTCTCATGTATTCTCAGTTATTCTCCAGAAACTTGAAGAACAAAGCAAAATAAATAAAATTATTCTCGATCGCTTGGTTAAGCTCGAGAATAATTCACGGAAAACGCGTACATCAAATAAAATATGAATGAAAAACCAATGTTAAAAATATGCACTTGGAATGCAAACGGACTTTTGCAAAAACTCGACGAATTGGAAATATTCATATGCGAGAAATATCTTGACATTTGCTTGATTTCTCAAACTCACGTGAAAAAGGGATCGAGCTTAAAAATAAAAGGCTATAATGACCTCCACGCTTGTCACCCTTTGGGAAACGCGAGAGGTGGATCGTCATTGTTTATTAAAGACTGCATTGAACAATACGAAGACCTGAAGATAGAGCTTGAAACTATGCAACTGTGCACGATTCGAGTAAAAAATAGTCAGCGTACTCTTAGAATTTCATCTATCTACTGTCCACTGCGTTCCGCGCTTGTAAAAACTGATTATACTAGCTTGCTTAAATCAAATATAGAGAAATGTACTGGTTACTCGGAAAACATTCCCAGCTCAGTACCGAAAACAAACTGCTTCTATACAAGCAAGTGCTAAAGCCGGTGTGGACCTACGGTATACAACTCTGGGCTTGTACCAAGAAAACACATGTCAATATTCTACAAACTTTTCAAAATAAAGTGCTTAGAGAAATTGTACAAGCACCATGGTATTTTAGAAACGACGATATCCACAGAGATCTCGGAATTCCAATAATTGAAGCTGAAACAAAAAGCTTCGCGAGAATGCATAGAAACCGACTAATCGGACATGTCAACAATTCAGTCCGACAAATTTTGGACGAGAACAATTTATTGCGCCGACTACAAAGAACGAAACCGTTCGACTTGGCAAGGTAGGATTAACCGCGTCTAAATTGCGAAACATACAAGATCTTTCATTGGAAAGTAGCCTGTCAAAAGTTGCTATTTCGTTATAGAAAAATTGCTTGATAAGTTATACCTTAGTTGCAGTATCTCTAACAATTCTTCAAAGGTGGTGTTTTTAGTCAGTAAAAATCTGACACTACTATGAGCACGCGCTTGCTGTTCTCATAGTGTCTTTGGAAGATTTTCACCTACCCTCGGTAAAAAAAAAAATCAATTTTCGATTTTTCCAATTTCCCAACTTTCCCGAAGGTTTTTTTTTCTAGAATTACGAACAACTGAAAAAAAGTGTGAGCCAAATCGGCCCAGCCGTTCTCAGTTGATGAATTACTATATCTACATTTTTGACACCATTTTTATATGGCTGTAGGAAATAAGGCCCCAAATGAGAAAATGAAATAAGGCCTCAAATTTGGGGTGTTATTTCATAACGAAATAACACCCCAATTTCAACTATGAAATAAGGCCCCACTGCGATGAAATGAGGCCCCAAAACAAAATGAAATAAGGCGCCAAATTTGGGGTTTATTTCATAATGAAATTAAAAATAATGAAAACTACTTTTTATTTAATATTGTTGATATTGGATAGACTAATTTAAAATAAAGAACCTTTTTATATACTCAAACTGGCACCCATCCCGTAATCGAACAGTAAACACAAGCAGGGGGCAGAATGCCCCCCCATACGCATTCCATATCAGAAGGGTAACAATTGATAACAAAAAAGTAATTTTGGGGACTTATTTCATTTCTTCTTTTGGGGTCTTATTTCTTAATGAAATAAGACCCCGATTTTCATTAGGAAGTAAGGCCCCCAAAAAGGAAATAGCACCCCAAATTCTATTAAAAATAGTTGTTGTTGTTTCCTGTATAATTTTTTGGGGCCTTGTTCCATTTTCTTTTTGGGGCCTTATTTCGCAGAGCCTTTTTATATAGGTACTAGCAAACCCATACCCGCTTCGCTGAGCACATTTCCAAGTTGCTGTTCCCTTAAAAAAAAGTTTAATTTAGAGGCGTGAAATGCTTTCAAATTTTTTCTTAATTTTTGTCTCCATTTTATTTTATTTTTTCATGTCTAAAAAAGGCCTAGTACTTTGTTGACAAATAAATACATAAATAAATAAATAAATAAGAATCTGCAATTTTTACTACAGCAATTATTAGGCTATTTCTCAATTGAATTTATATTTGGAGTATTTTCCACTTGGATGAATTTTCATTGTTGAATTTCTCATCTAATTCCTTCACACCTAACCCAGTCACGGACTAATAAATGTCCCCCATCATACAAGTTCCTTAAAAATATTTGCAACTCATTGGGTTACGCGTAAACTATACACTATAGCACGCATTAATTCGTATACCGAAATCCTTGAAGGGGATTTTAAGGATACACTAAGAGTACGCAAAGAATGCCACTGAAAGTTCATGGCATAGTTCTTGCTGAATTAGTCAATTATGTCCTTTTAATGAATGACGGCAAGGAGTCGATAGAGCTAAGCCACAATGAACCGCATACCACCACTACAAAAGCCGTCTTTATTATTGCGTGCTAGAATCGCATTCCACAGGGCATACCATTCTTTTATTCTTCCTTTTGCTTTCACTGACATCCATCTTATTAGTCAAAAGGACAAGAAATAAGCTCCGCACAATGGTAGCGCTATGGTGGCTACTGGCAAAGGAGTCAATAAATGCTGCCATATTTTAGCCCTCAAGTGAGATTGACGCTGGAGGGGTGTACATAAGCACATAATAGAATAATAAGAGGATCAACATTCCTCCCTTTCTCTCGCCTGCCCCCAACTAAACTATAGGAAGGGAAATAAAAAGGACGTCAAGCACAATTTCTTACTTAGTTTTGCTTCTTTTATTTCGTTCGTCTGCCAACCAGTTGAAAAAGAAGCTGATCAGCTCTAATCACTCAATCGTAGGAATCAACCCCTGGCCCTGTGTTCTACCCTAAAAATGCGTAACACAAATAAAGCACTCAATTCGACAGCAGGGCGACGAACAGGGGCGAAAGGACATTTTAATCTCGCTTTAATGAAATCCAGGCGAAATCGAAGTAGGTACAGGTTAACGTTTTGTGACGACAAGATCCGACTTTATGGCTACTAGTACTAGTGGACAGTGGAGTACTGGCTCCAAGGAGTATGAAGCGGATGAAAAAATCGGATCCAATGATTTTGAAGGGCGGTTTCCGTTGTCGTTCTTATTCCTTTTTTGCCGTCTTTCTGTTGTGGTTTCAATCAGTAAATTGATATCTTGCTAAGGAAACGATGATGATGAGGATGATACTCGAAGCAAATAGCTTGCTACTTTGCAGTTAGTACCTACCCAATGTGGTAGTGGTTTGTGTGTGGTTTTTATTTGATTTGGGGGAAAGAACAGACTGTTGTGATGTATCTATTGGATGAGCTACGAGTATTTGACTTTTGAAATTTGTGGCTGCATGCATACAGGGAAATCCAATTTGTTTAATTTCGTAAAGAGCTTTCAAACTCATTGTGGAGGCGAGTGCATTTTTTTTTTTTTTTTTTTTTTTTTCGCTTTTTCCTGAATCAATTTATTGGGCTTGACCAAATACGGACATTTATCATTGTATATTGATGGTGGAGACACGCCTTCGGTAGTGGATCTTGGGTAATGTAATTGATATTTTATTGATGAATTAGAACTTTACATGTGAGATGTAACAAATAGAATTCGAAATAAATGAGTAGTTGCTGGACTGGTTGGAGACTTTCAGCATCAGATTACTGTGATGTAGTGCACTTTTAAAAATTACATCGCCAAAGACGTTCTCAATGATGTCATCATTATTTACTTATTAGATTTTCATTGTTAATTTCTTAAAAATAAATTCGGGAAAATTGCCAAGAGCATGTTTCCATTATTTAAATTAAATATTTCAAATAATTCTAGGCAGAAAGAAAAAAGGGACCTTTAAGGAATTTTCCAAGAGTTTAGAAATAATGCAGAAATGATGTCTTAAATATTTTTGAAGAGAACAAATTTTCTTGCCGAATGGTTATATAGGTATGCGGTTTGTGACATATTCGATATCAGTTTTCGTGATTTGTCCGTTTTCCTAATTTAGGAGAGACACTAAGAGCTTTCCCACAACGGACTTCAATATGGTAAATGTACCCCAGGGCTGTTCAAAAATTCCAGTTTAAGTCCTCCTGTTTGATCACCTCACGTATATATGAAGTTGTGCTCTCTGACTTCAATGCTTGATTCGAAATTAAACTTATTTTCTGCGCCGAGTTTGTTTGTTGTTGATTGTTGAATTGAAGTAGGGCCGACATGAATTGGGCTCTCTAGAACAACGTACATAGAGTGATTGCTGATTGGCAAGAAAAAAACCAATCAATAGATTTAGCTACTTCAAAGCATTGTATTCCTAAGATCGTAGAAGCTTTTTATTGCAGACCATTCTCAAATTTCGTACTGAAACAGAGTAAGAAAGCGTCAGTGGCGTGGCATCCATATAACCTGATTCCTACCGACTTCCCTTTTTAAATTTCCACCAGTCAACATTGTATACCAAAAAGCCAAAGATAAGGGTATACAGGGCTGCCGTTTTAAAATTTGTTTGGGGATCACAAATCACAATAGAACTTTTGTGGGCAGTACCGGGGAGTACAAAAAGAAAATTAAGAAATTTATTTTTATCTATAAGCCCTTTTTAATTGGGAGTCTCGGTGTTTTAAACCTGTTGCGATTACGGATATGTTCTTATGGTAGAGTCTCTTTAATCTGATGTTTATTCAATCACTGAATTTAGTATCAAAATAAGTGTACGTTAGTGAAAATGATACGCCCATTGTACGACAGACGTGGTGGCCCGTCCACTCTTCAACGTTTGGTAGCCAAATTCTAAATATACGGTTCGGCAAAACGTGTACCAATCGGATCCATGTCATCGTGAGAGGCCGCGGGAGACATTTAAACGAAGTTATATTTCTTACATTAAGACGTGAGCTGCCCTTTTAAATTAAAAACTTATTTCGTTAATACCTCACAGGTTACACACAGGATCCGCACGAGTGTGTTCGACGCGAATCTAACAAAATCGAGCCACGAAAAAAATTATAATGAAATATTCAGAAAGTTTTTTTTTTTGTTTTTATAATTTTACTCGCGCTCAAGGGGTTATGAATACCCTTATAATGCGGGGCACAGCGCGGCATTCAAGTTTTCTAGGAAGAGAAAGAGGGATAGGAAAGAGTTTGTGGCGCAGTGGATATTGTGCACGAGTGGCGTCCTAATAGCTAGGGGAGAATTGTTGATATTTGTGTTCGCTTATAATTCACTTAAACTTATTCGTAGTTTTTTTTTATTTGTGAAAAATGTTTCGTGGTACTGGCTCGGATTTGAACACGTAACCTCCCACTTAATAAGCGAACACTCTATCACTGCGCCACGGCCACCCGCAAAGTAAAATTTGTTTTGCAATTTACTAGGTAAAGAAATCGTCACCTCAAAGTAACACCGTTATATAAGCCATTCTGGTCAAAAGAGTTTTTGGTATCAAACGATTCGTCTTTGAGAGCACTTTCGTTTGAGTATAATAACGGGGCCCTTAAGGTTTCGTATCATACCAAATATGAAGAAAAACAAAGTTCTATCCTACAAAATGTTAAAACGTTTTGCTGTAACAAAGTTCTATGCAACAATATTAGTTAATAGAACTTTGTCATTCAATCAAATTGAAAATTTATTAACATTAGGATATAGGGTGACAGAACTTTGTGGATTTTTTAGTTTTAACTATGTTACTTCAAAAATAACATAAAAAAGTTCTATAAAATAAATAAATAGTTGGCGCAACAGGTCCGGAGAGACCCTAGGCCTAGCTTCTCACAACTATGTTCTATGTCCATCACAAATACAGGTTACAGGTTTCAGGCAAGGTAAATAAGGGATTTTATAATTGTAATTTTTGTAATGGCTCCTTTGACCAATTGATATCCAATAATTGATTTTTTTTTTTAAGATTATTTTTGATAGGGTTTTTTATATAAAAAATGCATAAATAATCTAATTATAAAATGTACATATGTATGTGGTACATAGGATTTTTTTAAAACTTTCTATAAACCGTATTGGCTGATAGCACTTTGTATAAAAATTTAAATTACATTTTTAAAGAAAACTATTGACCGTGGAAGCAAAATTTAACATTTATAATTTCTATTTTGTGTATTTTTGTGATTCTGCATAATTATATTTTGAAAATATTAATCTAAAATGCCAAAACAGATCATGCAAAACTTCAAACGCTCATATCTCGAAACATCAACTCACATAGAACTGTGTTACTTTCAGGTGATGAAATGTCAAGTTAAAGTACAAACAATTCAATCTGAAATTAAAAATAGGAGTACAATTTGTCGTTGGGAAGTACCGGGGTACGACTGACGAAAAAGGAGTATAATAATCCTATTGTACTACTTTTGGCAGTGCTGAAGAGTAACAACAAATCGGGGCTGCCGTTTCATAATTTCTTTCGGGAGTATAATAGATTTTTGGGGGGTACCGTGGTACAGTACAGACACAAATCAAGTAAATTTTTCTTAGGTAAGTGTTTTCCTGGGATGGGTCGATGTTGGTAACTTGTGACGCATGGCCGTCTTTTTGGTGCTGTTAGAATAATCTGGTGTTTATTATTCAGTCACTTATGCTAAATCATCATGGCAAGTTACACTATTGGCTAGCAAGTCCAGATGGTAAAACTTTATTATCAAAATGAGTGTTGGTCAGCGCGCACGTTGCGCGAGTTGCCCCCATTTTACGGCAGAAGCGGTGGCCCTTCAAAGTCGAATCTTCAAGAATCCACAAGAGTTCGAACACGAAAAAAAAAAACTTAGCGAACATTGAGACAGTAAAATTTGCTTTAACATGTCAAGGCAAGTGAAAATAGTAACATCCAAAACTAAAAATAAGAGTAGGTACAATTAGCTTTTGGGGAGTACGGGAGTATGGCCGACGAAAAAGAAGTACCTATAATATTTATATTATTGTACTTTCGGCAGCGCTGCCCCAAATATGTCGGTGGTTGGGTGTTGATGAATAGGGTAGACACTGATTGGCGTCAACTTGGCGATGCCCAGTTGTTGCAACTGTTCAGATGCACCAATTGTGCTTATTTTACCTCCAAGTGGCCACCACCGGGTACTGGTCTATGTCCATCCGGAATTGACTTGCTGAACTTATAAGTGCGAGTGTTGAACACGTAGAAAATAGCAACACTATAATGCTCTGTTGGAGTTGACTGTCTGCTCGAGTCTCAGAAGTCTTACATGAGCCCCTCAGAAAGAGGACGTATGGCGGATGAATTCACATGGTTGAATCAACGGTGGCGTCAACAGTCAAGATGGCAGATACCTCAATGAGCTACTTCGACGTATTTGGAGCTGAGGTCATTGAGGATTTTCAATACTAGTCAGGGTGTTGAAATAGATATGGTGGCGGAAGAGCCCTTAATGGGTCAACGGCAGCTCTCATATCCCCGCAGCGGGTTACTGACTCCGGAATTTTCCGGCCCCTTTTGCACAAGGGGTCGCAGAAAGGGCCTGGTCCTCCAGGTTGGGGGTTGTGCGTGGGGCTAACTACCCTACCACGGAAAACCAGACAAGTTGCGAAGCAACCAATAGCCTCGGATAAGGACGGATTCACTGTTGACGACCCTGCAAAACGAAAAAAGGACAATGACGTTCGGATCTGCACGTGGAATGTTCGAACTCTGAACAGACCGCGTGCAGCCGAACAACTAGCGGAGGCCCTTGACTGCTACAGAGCAGGCATCACCGCCATCCAGGAAGTGCGGTGGGATGGGCCGGGCAAAAGAAGGATGAAAAACTGTGACATTTACTACGGTGACTGCTATAGGGAACAAAAGCAGCGTCTATTTGGATGCGGATTTGTTGTAAGCCGCAGACTTAGGCAAGAAGTCTTGAGCTTTCGACACGTAAGTGAACGCCTTACAACGATCCGCATAAAGGCTAAATTCGCCAACATCCGCCTAATATGCGCTCACGCCCCCACAGAAGAAAAAGACGATGCTACCAAAGAGTGTTTCTACGAGCTCCTCGACAAAACATATGAGCAATGTCCTGAGCATGACGTTAAAATCGTCTTGGGTGATTTTAACGCCAAAATAGGAAAGGAGGACATCTTTGGTAGCACAATCGGAAAACACAGCCTACACGACACCACGTCCGGAAACGGACTTAGGCTGATTGATTTTGCTGCGGGACGTAATGTTACCATAGCTAGTTCACGGTTTCCTCATCTCAATATACACAAAGGAACATGGCGGTCACCTGATCATCAAACCGTCAACCAAATTGATCACGTTGCGATCGACGCAAGGCACTCCTCCAGTATTCTACATGTCCGAACTTTCCGAGCGGCCAACATAGACTCGGACCACTACCTTGTTGTAGCCAAGGTACGGATGCGGATATCCAAGACTCCACAACAACGAGAAAATACTGTGAAGAGATTTAACGTTGGACGACTACAGACGCAACAAACCGCCAGAACCTATGCCGATCGCGTATCCCTCAACCTCTCGAGAAGTCCTATGCTGCCAGCATCAAGTGCCGAAGACCAGTGGCGCCGATGCCAAGAAGCCATCAAAAACGCCGCAACTGATGTGCTCGGTTTCACCAGCCCACCCCCCCTGAAACCCCTGGTGCCTACGAAGCGTCGCTGCATAGAAAGACGAGAGCAGCTCGTCAGCTCTACGCGCAAAAAAGGAGGGAAGAACATCGGCTTCTCCGGAGAAAAAAGAGAGAGCATGAGAAGCGCGCGATCGAGGATATAGAGAGGTGTTACTCCAGGAACAATGTTCGGAAGTTTTACCAAAAGGTAAAAAGAACGTGTCATGCCAACAAGATCCGAACGGAGACCTGTAGAGACGAGCAAGGAAACCTTGTAGTAGAGTCACAGTCGGTGCTGAGGACATGGAAAAACCATTTCTGCAGACTGCTAAACGGCGAAGACGACACAAATTCCGCTGTCAGGCAGAACGAGCCATTCAACCTGGACGATGAAAGCCAAGATTTCCGTCCACCTGACCAAAATGAAGTGAGGATAGCAATATCTAAGCTTAAGTCCAAAAAGGCTGCTGGACCGGACGGCTTAACTTCCGAGCTGCTTAAGGCAGCGGGAGATGACCTGGTAGAGAGCATACACCAACTCGCCTCCAATATTTGGTCAGACGAAAGTATGCCTGATGAATGGAACCTCAGCATCGTTTGCCCGATCCACAAGAAAGGAGACTCTCTAAACTGCGCCAACTATAGAGGCATCAGTCTCCTAAACACTGCGTATAAGATCATGTCTGCTGTACTATGTGAACGCCTGAAACCTTTCGTCAACGATCTGATAGGTCCCTATCAGTGCGGTTTTAGGCCCGGTAAGTCCACGACCGATCAAATATTCACACTACGGCAGATCCTGGAAAAAACCCAAGAAGTCCAGATCGATACTCACCATCTTTTTATCGATTTTAAGGTCGCATATGACAGCATTTATAGAGACGAGCTATACAGAGCCATGTCTAGTTTTGGCATCCCTGCCAAACTTGTCAGATTGTGCAGAATGACGATGGAAAACGCTAGCTGCTCCGTAAAGGTCGGAAACAATCTCACCGAGACCTTTGATGTCAAAAAAGGATTTAGACAAGGTGATGCGCTGTCATGTGACTTCTTCAACATCATTCTTGAGAAAATTATGCGAAACTCACAAGCCAACACCAGAGGCACAATTTTCCATAAGTCTGTGCAACTGCTTGCCTACGCTGACGACATTGACATTGTTGGCAGAACACAGCGAGCTGTCACTGGTGCGTTTGCAAGTATTAGTACAGAAGCGGCGAAAATGGGTTTAGTGGTGAATGAGGGTAAAACAAAATATATGCTGTCAACAAGAAGGGACACACAACATCGAAGAATCGGACAGAACGTCACGATAGACAGCTATTACTTTGAGGTAGTTAGGGACTTTGTCTACCTCGGCTCCGCTATAAACTCTGATAATGATATCACATCAGAAATCAAGCGAAGAATCACACTTGCCAACCGCTGTTTCTTTGGCCTAAGACGGCAATTGATTAGTAAGGCCTTGTCAAGAAGCACTAAGGAGATTCTATATTAGACTATCATCATCCCTGTCCTGCTCAATGGCGCAGAAGCATGGACCCTAGCAAAAACGGATGAGGATCTTCTTGGTCGCTTCGAACGCAAAATTCTTCGAGTGATTTTTGGTCCCGTTTGCGTTGACGGGATTTGGAGGAGAAGATTTAACAGCGAACTCTACGAGCTGTACAGCGACATCGACCTGGTCAGAAAAGTACGCATTAGTCGTCTAAGATGGTTAGGACATGTAGAGCGAATGGACACCAACGCTCCGGCCCGGAGAGTCTTCGATTCCAACCCGGAGGGACAACGCAGTAGAGGAAGACCTCGCCTTAGGTGGCGCGCTCAAGTGGAAGGGGACCTCAACTGTTGGTGTGCGCAACTGGAGGCAGTTAACCAAAGATTGCGCTAACTGGAGAGGCGTATTGGTTGAGGCCCAGGTCCACCCCGGACTGTAGCGCCACCTTAAGTAAGTAAGTAAGCCCCAAATATGTCGAGTAGTCGAGTTATTTAAGCTTTCACTGGATAGTTAATTTTGAGAGAACATTTGCTTGCCCTTATTTTACACGAAATTATTAAAAAAAAAAAAACATGGATAAATATTTATTGAAACCCACAAAAAAAGTAAAATTGTTCTGACCATAGTCTTGCTGCTGCAAAAAGAAAGTTTTCGATTGTAAACCAGTTAAAAAATAAGCTACGAAACAAACTTAACGTAAATACTCTTGAAATTTTTTTTTAAGGAAATGAATAAAAATGTCAGCAACGGTTGCTGGACACCCTCAGACTAATCTGGGCTTCTAGAGAATTTTCGGAATTTTAATTTAATTAATGGAACGTTTAGAAAAATAAAAAATAGGTATTCAAGTGAATTTTTAGTTTTAAGCAATCGATCTTTGTTTTTTGTATAAAAACAAATCTACTGCGGAAAGATCCAATCTACTGCATTTTGTTTATGATCTACTGCGCACTGCGCTCCTCTTTTTTAGAAGTCGCAACGCTACTGAGCACTGTGCTAGACACCTCTTTGTTCAACACTCTAAGTTGATTTTGAGTGAACATTTGTTTGAAGGTACCTATCTTTTTTTTTTTTCCTACATGAGTATTGTGTATGTGTATGGGCTATGTTGTTATGAACAAAATAACACGCTTTTCTGCGAGTTATTTGATTATTCGATTATGTTGTGCTTCTACTTTTCTCATTGTTTGGATAATTGCAACTGTAGGCAGCGTGACCGTTGTTAGACTAAAGTTGCAATATCGGCCTTTTTTTGAGAGCCTGCCTCAATTTTTTGCTATTTGGGCCCCTTTTTAGTTGTAGTAGGTGCTTCGAAAAATGTTCAAATGCCCCAGATAAAAAACCTTGAAAATGTAACTCAGTTGCCTATCACAAGACTATTATTATAATAGTGTTTAGCGAGGGAATGCTTGTTAAATATCGTTCAAAAATCATTAATGTCCAGTGTCCAGAATAGCTTTACAAATGGCCCTTTTTTATCATTGGACCTCTTTTTCGACTTTTCGGAATTCTGCAACGGTCACGTTGGCTGCAGTTAGTATGTTGAGATAGGTAAGGTGTGTGTTGGTTTAAATTCAGTTGGCCGATCGCAGTGCATGACTGAAAGTGAATTTAGTATTGTCAAGCAAATTTGCAAAAAATGTACAATGTACGACTTTTTGTCACGGTACATAGATGTAAGGCTTCTTATATTTGATTTAGCTTCGACTTACCATTTTAAAATGTTCACGCCTGGTAAGAAACACATGCTAAACATCAAACTTACATTTTTTTGCTTTTGCATGAACGAAAATTAATTTGTCGTTTTTTTCAAAATTGAATAAATCAAATCTGATTCAACCCAGAATTAAATGAACAATGTCTAAAACTTCGCGTTTCCATAGTTTTTCGGGAGTGAAACGTACTACAGAGTTGGCTTCCTAGCTTTAAGAAATAGATAGGACTATTTTTCGTTATGAAATGTAGTTTTTTGATATTATAACAGAGCCAAGGTAGAAAAAGACCCTCACTAGCTAAAAGTAATAGCTCTCTATTCTAGTTATTCGTCAAGGTCGGGGTTACCTTTCTCTTTTCATACATATATCTACTAAGTTTACCTCTGGTTAACAGCTAAACACATATTTAAGCCGCTTCCGTTTCTATACTCGCAAAGGCAAGAGTAGCAGCTCATACCTAGGTCGATACCGAATATTATCCTACATCGATGGATACTAGCATTTAGTATTTTTATTTAAAAAAAAAATGAATAAAACAATAATAAATACATATATTTTACATTCGTTTATAACTTCCCCCAAGACAGGCATCAAAATCCATATGCAACTCAAATTGTTTTTGTTCTCAGCTTCTGATTTGCAGCCCCACAGACTTCTCCCAATATGATTGCATGTGCACTTATTTCTTGTTCTCTTTAGTTGTCTAATGTGCTATTTCCCTTCAACAACTACCTCAAAAAATGGCAAACCCCTACCATGGCAATGAGGCTCTCGCGTCCCCAAAAAAGAAACACAAAAAATTGTATCACTCATTATCTTATCAAAAGTCAAACGAGTCCAATTATTATAACGAAATTTCCATTTAACTTTCAGCTGCAAGAATACCAAACCTCCAATTTGATGACATTGCATGTTTTTCTTGCGTTTAAGACCCAACTGGTTGCCTGTTAGCGCATACAAAATATACCTTCTGTACAAAAGAGTCCAGAATTCCGCAGAACTAATTTGAGAAACCCCCTCCCTTCGAGAATTTTGTCTTCATAATGACTGACTGAATGACGACACTGTGTCTCACAGGTACGTTCTTGGCGATCTCGAATGATTCCCGAGAAACGACAATACAAGCCAACTAACAATAAATAGCCGGCGCATTGAAAATCTTGCTTCCTGCTACGGATTGGTTGAGAATAGAAAATTACACAATTTTTCCGCTCACTAACAATGTGTGATTATCATACAAACCTGATGAATATCAGCTATCAAAATGATATGATCTTTTCTAGTTGAGTGCACTTTTAGCCGGTAGCTGGATGAGAATGCTTATTTAAGGCTTTTTAATTGGACACAGTTAGTTAAAGTAGAGGTGTGACTGTGATTAACTTGGAATTGGATTAGGGGCATGCTTTTATAGGGCACAGCAGTTGAGAGTAAATATGTTGACGCAAATTAGGGTTAGAAAAGCTGAAAGGTGATTGACCTGAATGTTGCTTCTTTTACATGGCATTTAAAAAATACGATTAATAGTTGCAATGACATTCTTAACCTACCAACTACCTGTTTGAAATAAAATAACATTTACTATTGTAGTCTAGAAATTCATGTTTTCAGAAGAACAAAATGATATCTGGTGGTAAAAGCTGTGGAAAAATTTTCAAATTTTTGTTTTCACCAATTGTTGGATATTTTTCCAAAAAGCTTATTGTGGCTTTGATGTTTTTTTAGGAAGATAAGAAATAATTAACAGAAACATTTCCTTAGAGAAAACATTTACAATTTACTAAAATTAATTTATAAACTATGGAGTTTGATCAAAACGACGCAAGTCCTAAATGGTAGTTTTGAGATAAATATGTTTTTAGAATTTGAATTATGAACTTCTTTTTTCGCCTCCCCCTCCATATATTTAAAATTGGAAAAACTGCTAGGTATTTGACTAGAGGCGAAAAAAGATCTTTATTTTGCTTCTGAACCCCTAAACACCCAGAACAAAATATTGCCGCTAAATATATATTTGAGACCCTGAACCTTCTGGCATATTCGAGCCCTTGAAACTTCTGAAAATATTTATATTTTCAATAACATGTAAAATGTACATAACTTATTAATTCGTATTATTTCTATTACAGTTTTTATTTAAATTAGGTTCGCCCAGTGGTCGAAAATCGACCACACAGTTTTTTACATTATCATCATATAAATAAAATTGGTGTAGCAATATTTTCTTGAAGCAAATTTTACTATCTGTCTTTAAATAAACAATTCGTAATAATTACTGATCGTATTCGGGTCAATGCTGGAATAAATATTAGTAGCTGATTTTGTACTAAACTTTTTTAATGCTGAAAAAATATAGTACTAAAATTAAAGAAAATGTAGGTAGGTACCTATTGCATTTTGTTTCATCGTTCTGTATTTTTATATTTTTTGTTCAAAAATATTTTTATGTTTTTGCTTAAATGCAGCTGAATTTGATGCTGCTGCAGTTGATGCCAGAAACTCGATTAAGTAAAGAATAGTTGACTGTGGGTTGAAATCTTGAAAGACTAATCACTTATTTCTTAAAAGAAAATCGCGAAAAAACAGCAATGAAAATATCTGCGCACAATTAAAGTCATATTTTCTCTTATATCATTTTTGATAAAATGAAATTGGTAATGCTTTTCTCCACATTGTCATTTTTTACCATTATTTGTAAACATAAATTATAAACACCCGCCAAATCTACCTGTTGTTGACTTCACTTGCGAAGAAAGGTTATTCCGTCAGAAGTCTATTAAAATGTGATTCTACAAAAGATTTCTGCTAACTCTTTTTAATAGTAGGTTCCTACCAACACAATTCTCAATCAATTTTTATAACAAAACTCAAATGTTCATCCATAATCATTTGAGAAGTGCAAATTTTCCCAAATTTCCCTTTTCTCAGGGGTGGAAAAATGTATATCTACTTTTTGTTCACGCCAGCGACGACGCTGTTTTGAAATCAGTCTACAGTCTTGTTCTTGTGTCGATCGGCGATCGATAGACAATTTCGGAAGCAGGGGTATAATAATTGTTTGAAGTGCACAATTAAGTTTGGGCTATGTAAGTCCGTCCGAATTTAATGGAACTTTGCACGCGCAAGTTTACAGGAGATATTTAGGTCTCCTTGCGACACAAAATAGAGTCTTGCGACAACAAATCAATCTAAAAAAAACGTGTGTGCACTTTAAACAATTAATATACCCTTACCTCCAAAAATGTCTCTATCGATTGACACAACACAAAAAACTGATTTTCAACTCCAGAGGAAAGGGAAATTCGGGAAATTTTGCACTTCTAAAATGTTTATGGCTTATCAGGGAATCGACTGGGCGAATCGCGAAGGCGAAATCTACTTTAGGCGTTTTTCTTTTTTAGTTCAGAGCTGAGCACTGAACTGAGCTCGAGCTATATGAGCGCGCTCTGAACTGAGCGTGCTCAGATCGTTCTGATGATTTTCTGTTTTTCCTGTTTTTCTTTTCTCTCAAATAGGACTGGAAGTGTGAATGTATATGTGTAATCAGCATTTTACTCAGCCTGCTCAGTCAATTAATTCTGAGCTCATAGAGCGCGCTCTGATCACGCTCTGAACGAAAAAAGAAACACAAATTCGAGCTCTGATGTATCTGAGCTAAAAAAGAAACACAAACTTTTTGTATAACAGTTCAGGTTGTGCTCTGAACTAAAAAAGAAAAACGCCTTTTCATTCATCAAACTACACCATTCCATTCACCCCTCACGAAGGTATTGGTATAAAGAACAAAGTTATACGCAATAGGCGTTTTTCTTTTTTAGTTCAGAGCACAACCTGAACTGTTATACAAAAAGTTTGTGTTTCTTTTTTAGCTCAGATACATCGGAGCTCGAATTTGTGTTTCTTTTTTCGTTCAGAGCATGATCAGAGCGCGCTCTATGAGCTCAGAATTAATTGACTGAGCAGGCTGAGTAAAATGCTGATTACACATATACATTCACACTTCCAGGTATATTTGAGAGAAAAGAAAAACAGGAAAAACAGAAAATCATCAGAACGATCTGAGCACGCTCAGCTCAGAGCGCGCTCATATAGCTCGAGCTCAGTTCAGTGCTCAGCTCTGAACTAAAAAAGAAAAACGCCTAATAACAGCATATAGTAACGTCCTCTGGGTGTGATTCTCTTTTGTAATTTCTGATTCACATTCATACAAGAACAGCAGACAGAACTTCTTCCAATGTTCCAATCGAAAGAAAAATGTGACTAATCGAATTAGAATTACTCTTGCGCATATTCTCTTTTCTCTTCCTTCGTTTAACTGCCACCATCATCTCATCTGTCATACCGGCCGCAGAGATAGCGAAGGCGAAATATTCACCCCTATTACAGAATCCGATGAATGGTCTGCGGATGGCTTCCGACAACTTTTTTCAGTTTTTGCTATTATAGAATCCGCTGTAAAAAGTGAACGGATGTCGGTTACGTAGTTTCGTTTTGTTTAGATTATGAAATACGCAGCCCATCCGCACTCCATATAACTTTGAACGTTTTAAATCCGCACCAAAATCATTGCGGATGCAACATAAACAAAAAATGAAAAGCACCAATTTAAGTTTTTGAATATGATTTTTAGTTTTATGCAGAGTGCAATTTGAGAAGGTGGGTGAGGCAATGAAGAGAGAGAGAGCCGGTTATTGTGAAAATTTTGAATTTTAAATAAAAAAACGCCGGATTTATTGAATTATTTGAATTCTTTGGGTTTCTTTCCGTTTCAAGAAGTCTCGGAATGGAAAAAAGGAAGTTTAAAAAAAATATTTATAAGTATACTAAAATAAATTGATTGATTCTGTAAATTTCGATATGTTTGGTTAGACTTTATAAGTCAATAAAACAATTTAACCAACAACAAGCGATCGCTTTACGCGGCGGGTGGTACAGCCAGCGAAGAGCAATTTTTTAGTCCACTGGAAGAAGATTGGTTGGTCTAAGAGATGCTGTTCATGGCGTTCTCAAACATTAGATGTCGGATTCGCAAAAAAAAAAAAAAAAAAGAAGAAGAAAACGCGAAGCACCAACAATAGCTATCTCTGACTCTTCTGCACCCGCCTGTTCTGGAGATGTGTTAAACGAACATGAAACTATTGAAATGGACATTTTGGATGAATTCGATGCCGAAAGTGAAAACCCGAACCACAAAAATGCTCTCGAGCAACTAAATGCAAGGAAATTGAATCCATTATTTTTCTATTTCTTATTTCGTTTAAAACCGTATTTACTTTAATACTTTTGCTGTATTTTGTTAAAAATTCTAAATTGTGTAATTTTTGGCATTAAGGGCGGTATTTATCAAGCGCTCTTAAATCGATTATAATGTGGTATTCGATTGGGCGCTCTCAGAGCAGTTTTTATGTTCGTTTGGTACAAACAAAAAAGGCAATCTTTTTCAAATTTCAGAGCACTTTTGCGAATCTAGATATTTTCTCAGATTCACCAATTCAAGTGCGCTTGAGTTTGACAACTAGTTTTCGTGAATTTGTTCTAAAGCAAAGAAAAGCATTGCATCGGGTGAACCTATTTGTATGAATTATTTATGTATAAATATTTAAAAATCAATCGGGACGCAAATTTCGAATGTTTTAATTTAAAATTTAACCAGTGAATACGAAGCTCTTAGTTTAATATTGGTCGATGAATACCGCCCTTAGTTTAATATTGGTCGGTGAATACCGCCCTAAATGCCAAAAACTAACAGCATCGATAAGATAGTTCGAAAATGATAAGTAAGTGTTACGGATCGGCAATGTTGTTCTTCCGGCGGATTTGATAATTACATTTATCGCGGATGTGAATAGGCCGTGGATCGAGTCAACTCCCCGGGAATACATTTTTGCGGATTCTATAATCGACATGATTATCTTTCTTGATGCGTACAGTGTTGTCGTTGTAACGGTAAAGCAAACAATTTTTTTAAATAATTATTCTTTTCAACCGATCTATGAGTGATCTTCATTAAGTAGGGTTAATACGTATTTTCTGAAAGAAATTGTGTCGGTAATTAATATAAATAAGTAAATTATAAGAGACAGAGAATACGTATTCTCTATTCATATTCTTTCTCTCTTCCTTCGCATAACTACCACCATTCGTCTGTGACATGTCACCGGCCACAGAGTAAAGAAGCCGAAATACTATTATTGTTGTTGTTGTATTCAACGTAATTTAAAGAACTATTTTACCTATTTTGCAAATCCTTTTTGGATATTATAGTATTTTTCGACCGATCTACCACGCTTCAAATTGGTGCAAAAATAAATGCAATTGGTATTCATTTAGTAGGTTAAATATGTTCTGAAAGAAATCGTGTCGGCGATTAATATATAGATAATCACCCCTATTACAGAATCCGATGAATGGTCTGCGGATGGCTTCCGACAACTTTTTTCAGTTTTTGCTATTATAGAATCCGCTGTAAAAAGTGAACGGATGTCGGCTACGTAGTTTGGTTTTGTTTAGATTATGAAATACGCAGCCCATCCGCACTCCATATAACTTTGAACGTTTTAGATCCGCACCAAAATCATTGCGGATGCAACATAAACAAAAAATGAAAAGCACCAATTTAAGTTTTTGAATATGATTTTTAGTTTTATGCAGAGTGCAATTTGAGAAGGTGGGTTAGGCAATGAAGAGAGAGAGCCGGTTATTGTGAAAATTTTGAATTTTGAATAAAAAAACGCCGGATTTATTGAATTATTTGAATTCTTTGGGTTTCTTTCCGTTTAAAGAAGTCTCGGAATGGAAAAAAGGAAGTTTAAAAAAAATGTTTATAAGTGTACTAAAATAAATTGATTGATTCTGTAAATTTCGATATGTTTGGTTAGACTTTATAAGTCAATAAAATAATTTAACCAACAACAAGCGATCGCTTTACGCGACGGGTGGTAGGTACAGCCGCCGAAGAGCAATTTTTTAGTCCACTGGAAGAAGATCGGTTGGTTTAAGAGATGCTGTTCATGGCGTTCTCAAACGTTAGATTTCGGAATCGCAAAAAAAAAAAAAAAGAAAACGCAAAGCAACAACAATAGCTACCTCTGACTCTTCTGCACCCGCCTGTTCTGGAGATGTGTTAAACGAACATGAAACTATTGAAATGGGCATTTTGGATGAATTCGATGCCGAAAATGAAAACCCGAACATTGTCCCATCATCCGTTCCACCACAAAATGCTCTCGAGGCACTAAATGAAAGGAAATTGAATCCATTATTTTTCTATTCCTTATTTCGTTTAAAATTGTATTTCCTTTAATACCCTTTTGCTGTATTTTGTTAACAATTCTAGATTGTTTAAATTTTTTTTTTTTGGCATTAAGGGCGATGTTTATCAAGCGCTCTTAAATCGATTATTATGTGGTATTCGATTGGGCGCTCTCAGAGCACTTTTTTTTTGCTCTCAGAGCTGTTTTTATGTTCGTTTGGCACAAATCATTTTTCAGATTTCAGAGCACTTTTGCGAATCTAGATATTTTCTCAGATTTACCAATACAAATGCGCTTGAGTTCGACAACTGGTGGAGGGCGTTTAGTTTTCGTGAATTTGTTCTAAAGCAAAGAGAGGCATTGCATCGGGTGAATCTATTTGTGTGAATTATTTATGTATAAATATTTAAAAATCAATCGGGACGCAAATATCGAATGTTTTAATTTAAAATTTAACCAGTGAATACGACGCTCTTAGTTTAATATTGGTCGATGAATACCGCCCTTAGTTTAATATTGGTCGATGAATACCGCCCTAAATGCCAAAAACTAACAACATCGATAAGATAGTTCGAAAATGATAAGTAAGTGTTACGGATCGGCAATGTTGTTCTTCCGGCGGATTTGATAATTATATTTATCGCGGATGTGAATAGGCAGTGGATCGAGTCAACTCCCCGGGAATACATTTTTGCGGATTCTGTAATCGACATGAATCTTAATCTTGTACGATCGAAATCGCTGCGTCCACCAAGGTACATGCACCTTTTTTTTTTTTTTTTCATTTCATTACTTTATTTAGCAAAAAAATTAGCTATTTTAACAATATTTACATAAAAAATTTAAAAATAAATAAATATATACCTAATATATACCTAATAAAGACTTATGTACCTTGACGACAGTGGGTGGTTTTGGTACATGAACAAGAACACACAATCGATTTAGTGATCGTCGTTGTCTTTTCTCGTGCCTTGCTTTTCGATTTTAATAGGACCCCTTACCTCGAGTGGGGGCAGTCTTAGCTCTTAATGAAAATGAAAAAAGGTATAGATATTTAATGGATAATAATGCTGGGAGTGTGCTGATAGAAGTGAAATATAAAGTAGGTCAGTACTTAAAAGTAAACAATCGAATTCTTACAACTATAATGTGCGGGGTGATGACCGGCTGGAACGTAAACAAATCGTAGACTTAAGCTCCATGAATATTAGTTAATATTTATGATTGGATTATTTTTATTCAATTTGTTATAGCTACTAGCTGATACATTCCCCCAACGGGACAGGGGTTAGAATATTCCCGTGGTAAGGTATGCCTGTCGTAGAAGGCGACTAAAATCCCATCCCAAAGGCAAGACGAAAAGCGACCCGTGCCGAGGCCTGAATGGTGCTGGGGATGTAAATACAAATACAGCATCGCTAGCGGAGCCCTCCAGATACCTGGTGACCTCTGGTTGTAATAAATGCCCTACCACGTTATTGGGGGCTATGACGTGGCCGACATCCTTTCCCCCGTACTCGTGGGATCCAAATTAAAAAAAAAATGGAACAAATCAAAGAAAAACAAAACAAAGAAAACGAAACGATGAATCAGGAGGCGATAGAAGACCCGTTCAGACGGAGATCTGCCTTAATGCGCTCACCGCCTCTGAAAAACGACAAGGCAGCAGAGCTTAGAAAATATGGGAGTACCCCACTATCATTGGAGCCAAGGAAGGCCGAGGACGGGGGACGGGGCACCGGTAGGAGCGGCAAGAAACTCCCTTAGGCGGATGATACAGCAATCCACCATAAATCAAAAAGAGGTGGAAACCCCGGAACACCTGGTTTCCGCGGCACAAAAAGCCACAAGTGAGACCAGGAGAGATCTCTTAGGATGGCTAAAACAAACTCCGCCATCAGTAGCAAAATTCCAGCAGCCCACAGGAAAATCTTCAGCAGCCCGGGATATCGATCCGGCCGAAAAAGGGAACCCGAATGACACCCTCCTGCAAGAAATACAGAAATGTGTGGAAGTCATTAAAACGATGAAGGTAGCTTGCGCAAAGCAAAAAAATATCAGCCTGGATATTAAAAATGGCATATCAATACTCGAAGAGTCTTTGGACAAAATGCAGTGGGACGCAAAAATCAAGCGCTCACAACCGAGTACTGAGGCAAAAGCCACCCAAGAGGAAAACGGCAAATCGGAGGAGAAAGAAACCCAACCTGCTGGAAAAAGCCCAACTAAAAGACCACCATCGAGTCCTTTAATAAAAGGCTCAAAAAAGAAGAAGAATGAAACAGATCGACCCGTGGTAACACCTACAGCAGAGATCACGCAACGGAGCTACTCTCAGGTTCTGAAAGAAAACCCAGGAAGACAAAAAGAAAAAGCCCAAGGAGACCCTAAAACGGGATCAAAACCTAAGGAAAAAAAGAAGAGGTATAGAAAGCTCCAAACAGAAGCGATTCTTATACGACCGAATGGAAGCGATAAATACGCAGACATTCTGAAAGAAATCAGGGCAAAGGTGAACCCGGATGCAACCGAAACTGTCGTCAGAACGGTACGCCAAACGAAAACCGGCGGCGTACTCCTGGAACTCGGACATAAAACGAAAGACAAAGAGGCATTCGGTAAATCACTGAAAGAAATCCTAGGGAACAGAGCAACGGTCCGTAATCTGGAACAGAAGATAACACTCGAGATCAGGGACTTAGACGAGGTGACCACGGTGGATGAAGTGCAAAAGGCAGTAAAAATGAAAATTTCTGACCCCAAAACCGAGTTCCAGATAACGATCACTGGAAAAAATAAAAGCTCTCTAAAGATGGCCATAGTCCAAATAAACGTAAGAGCAGCCAACGAGATACTTAAGTCCCAACGGATCAAAATTGGATGGAGCCAGTGCCGAGTCCGACGAAGGGTGGAAGTCAAAAAGTGCTTCAAGTGCTTTGGCTACGGACACCTGCAGGCAACCTGCAATGACATTAATAGGAAAGAGCAAGGCCTATGCTTTAACTGCGGAGAAAAGGGCCATAAGAAAAAGGACTGCCCAAACCCTCAAAAATGCTGTCTATGTGCGGATCGGACCCCACTAATAGCATTTGATCATATGCCGGGATCGGGCAAATGTCAAGCGTTCAGGGAAGCACTTGAAAAGGCGAAGAAGAGTATGTCACAATGACCAGAATACTGCAAGGTAACCTTCACAGAAGTCAAACCGCTGACAATTTACTTGTCAAAATCAAAAACGAACTAGAAGCTGATATAGTCATCATCAGTGAACAGTACACAAATAAAGAAGGACCAAACTGGATCGCTGACCTCCTAGGAACCGCTGCTATATGGATCCCAGATGCAAGTAAATTCCCCATCAAAAACCAAGGCGCACAAAGAGGTTTCGTGTGGGTAAAATGCGGTGGACTCACAGTAATCAGCACCTACCTCAGCCCAAACGATAGGATCGATGAGTTCCAACAAAAACTGGAAGGCCTGGAGGACTTCATGAGTGACGTCGAAGGTGAAATCTTGGTCGCCGGAGACTTTAACGCCAGAGCCCAGGAGTGGGGAATGCCAACTACGGCCTCACGAGGAAGGCAAATACTCGAAATGGCTGCGCGACGTGGTCTAAACGTAGTGAACATAGGAAACACGCCCACTTTTAGGAGACCTGGCTGCGAGGGTACCATCCCGGACGTAACCTTCGCCACTGAATCCACATCCGCAAGAATTAAAAACTGGAGAGTTACCGAGGACTATACTGGCAGCGACCATCAATACATCGTCTTTGATATAGCAGGTAACCAACGAGCTCCAAATCAGAACCAAACACGGCCTCCGGGATGGAACGTGAACAAACTCAACGTAGAGCTCCTCACCTCTGTGATTGAAGATGGGAAAGGTGCCGTACTTCACCTAGAGGGATCTGCGGAAGCAAAAGCTGAAGCCACGATGCAACTAATACGGCTCGCATGTGACTCCTCGATGCCACGAAAGAACTTTACAAATCGAAACAAAGACCCAGTGTATTGGTGGACGGAGGATATAGCGGCGCTTCGCAAGAGATGCTTACATCTTAGACGCAAAGTCACTAGAGGAAGAAGAAGACACGCTGAGTCTATGGAGGAAGCCCTCGCGGAGTTCAGAACCAAGCGATCCGAGCTCAAGAAGGCCATCAATTCGAGCAAAAAACAGAAGTGGGAGGATCTCCGTCGAGATATCAACAGCGACCCCTGGGGACTAGGCTACAGGATTGTAATGCGGAAGCTTGGAGCTCAGAAAACCAGTGCTGTCCTCAACGAAGAAAAGATGAAGGGTATTGTCGACACGCTTTTCCCAACTCATCCCGTCAGGCCCCCCGACACCACTTCGGCCCAACCAGAAGAAATACCACCCTTTAGTGAAGAAGAGTTGTGTTCAGCAGTAAAAACTCTACGAAATAGAAGAGCCCCTGGACTCGATGGGGTACCGTCAGAAGTGCTAAAGTTGATCGCCCATTCATGTCCCCAACTTTTGCTAAATATGTACAACAGCTGCCTGGCAGAGGGAGTATTCTTCAGAAGCTGGAAGACACAACGTCTAGTGCTTATCAGTAAAGGTAAAGGAGACCCTGATTCTGCATCAGCGTACAGACCTTTGTGTATGCTAGACACTGCAGGGAAACTCTTGGAGAAGATGCTCAGACAGAGAGGTACAGAGTACAGAGAGGAGGAGACCTGTCAGATAGACAGTACGGCTTCAGAAAAGGCCGCTCTACGATCGGAGCGATTGAAGAAGTAATAAAGGCTACCCAAATCGCCCAACGAGGGAGCAGTTACTCAAGGCAGATCGTATTGCTGGCAACACTGGACGTTAGAAACGCCTTTAATTCAGCAAGGTGGAGTGACATGCTGAACGCACTCGAAGACACTTTCAACATCCCGGTCTATCTCTTGCGGATGGTGAAGGACTATCTCAAAGACAGGGAGCTGATCTACGAGACAGCAGAAGGCCAACGAAAAATGCGAATCACCTCCGGAGCAGCGCAAGGATCGATTTTGGGGCCTGACCTCTGGAACATCTCCTATGATGGCATTCTGCGCATGGATATGCCGCAAGATACCCTTTTGGTAGGGTATGCTGATGATATCGCCGCGGTGATAACGGCATAAGACACCGAAAGTGCGCAAAGGAAGCTTAACCAGGTTATGCGACGAGTAAGCTTCTGGATGGATGAACACGGCCTCAGTCTGGCTACAGAAAAAACAGAGATAGTCCTTCTGACGAAGAAAAGGATTCCGACTCAAATCGACTTCCAAATCGGCCAGGAGGTAATCAAAAGCAAAGACGCCGTGAAGTATTTGGGTGTGACCATCAACACCAAACTTACTTCCTGGCATCAGATAAAGAACGCGGCGGAACGAGCGTCGAAAATGACCGCGTCACTGAGTAGGCTGATGGCGAACGTAGGCGGGCCATCGGCCAGCAACCGAAAACTCCTGATGTCGATAATACATGCTGTCCTTATTTACGGATGTGAGATTTGGGCAGACGCGCTTAGACAAGAAAAGTACAGAAAGCAGATGGCAGCTGTGCAGAGACGCGGAGCTCTACGCGTGGCAAGCTCCTACCGAACGGTGTCGGAACCGGCTGTCCTTGTTGTCGCAGGAGTGACCCCAATAGACCTCCTAGCAGCTGAAAGGAAGTACATCTACGACAAAAAGACGGAAGCTGGATTGGAAAGGGCAGCAGAAGAGGCTAAAGAACTCACTAAACAGAAGTGGCAAGAGCGCTGGAGCTCGGAAAGCAGAGGACGATGGACAGCGAGGCTGATCAGGAACGTGGCTGAGTGGAAAGACCGGAAACACGGTGAGGTAAACTATTACGTCACACAGTTACTAACCGGACACGGACATTTCAACGCCTTCCTCCACAAAATTGGTAAAAAGAACAGTCCAGCCTGTCAGTACGGGGACTCCGAAGAAGACGACGCGCAACACACCTTCTTCCCCTGCAGTAGATGGGAAACCGAAAGAGGAGAGCTGGAGAGAAATGTCGGTACCATCACTCCAGACAACATAGCCGAAAAGATGCTGGCCAACGAGCAGGACTGGAACCAAATCTGTACCTACGCCCAATATGTTCTCAGAAGAAAGAAAAGAGAAGAAGAGCAATCCCGCGAGATAGAGTGAGTCCGAAAGGATATATGATTACATCCCCCCCGAAGTAATGCAAATAGCGGTCCCGGGGGGGTGGGTCAGAAACCGAAGGGTCAGGGGAGTTTTAGTTTACGTATACCTTGCAAAAAGGGGAGTCGGACACACGGGGATGGTCAACGCCGAAAAGACCTCCTTATGGTGCATAAAGCATTTCTCCTCCTCCCAACAGGAAAAAACGAAAAAAAAAAAAAAAAAAAAACTTGCTGATACATACTCGCGTTGCTTCTCAGAGCTATTAGTAAAATTTTGTTGGCTATTCTGGTTAGATGTATTATATAAGATTATATAAAAAGAATGTTTTTGTCATTCTCTACATTGACTTTCCAATATCTTAAATTCGTATGTGCCCAAGTGCCCCGGCATGGCCCAGATTAGATTAGATGAGATTAGATTGTAAGGCGGGAGAGCCTTCAAATGGCTCTGGCACTGCGACTTCTTTAAGGAGCCTATTGTGCCTTCCCTAGTAAATTCTTAGAGCCATATTTTCACTCCAGAGTCCAGAGACAGTCAGGAAGACAAGGATCTTCTCTGGGTGTATAAGTATATTCGCAAGAGTTGCTGAATTGACGATTTCATCACCAAGGATGTTTTTCCTGATACGACAAAGAGCCGGACTTTTTGTGATTATGCGAAAAGAGGATTCGTCACTCTCAAGACAGGGTCTGCAGATAGGATTCGGTGAGACGCCAATGCGGTGAAGTTGTTTTCTCATGCGACCGTGGCCGCTTATTATATATTTTATTCCTGTTTGGACTCTCAGCTTGCTTTTGTACAGATGAATCAAGAAGAGTGATTTACTGAAGGCAATTTTGGCAAGCTGTGTTGAGCCATATCTCGTTCGACTCGATGCGAGATTGGTGCTTGACATAGTTCCTCAAATTTCCGACTCCGCAGAAGGGTCCAGGTCCGATGAGTGGAGTGATTGCTCTGATTTTAGCCAGTGAGTCAGCCGATTCGTTACCCTCAATTCCTCTATGGGCTGGAATCTAGTGGAGGATGACTAGGCTTTTCTTAGAAAGCTCAAAGATTTTTGAGAATATTTCTTAAGCAGGTTAAGATTTGATGACAAATGAGTCAAGAGCTTTGAGAGCTGCTTGGTTATCTGAGAATATAAATATGGTTTTCAATAAGTGTTAGAACTTAGATTTATTTAAGTGCAATGGTTACAAAGCAAAACGCAATGATGACTGGCAAACCAACTCTAGTGCTCTCACCAACTACAACAAAGAAACTTAAAAGCCCAAAAAAGAATCATTGACGGTTCTGTGGAGATATTTCTGATATTCTTGCCTCTGATAGGACTATCTCTCTAGGCACACTGGCCGATGAGAATGGTTGTCAGACACAAAATAAGAGAGAGACACTTCAACTCTTACTTAAAACACATTTTCCCGGTTCAACTATTATTGATCCCCTCACAACAAGACTATCCCCCCAAGTCGAGCGGATTTGTCTGCCGACGAGAGGCGACTGGAAAATTGCGAAACAAATCTGCAACCAGAGCGCCATTAAATGGGCCATAAGCTGCAGGTGAAGACGGCATATTTCCAGCACTTTTACAGCAAGGAATTGGCGTACTGGTACCCATATTCACCAAACTGTTCAGCTGCAGTCTAGCCTACGGTCACATACCGGAATAGTAACAGTTAAATACTTACAGCTAAATACTTACTTAAAGCAGAGAGGAATTTGGATTCAAGTCCGAGATCCTTTCGCCCCATCAGTCTCATCTCTTTTATTTTTAAAAGCATGGAAAAACTCATTGAAAGACACATAAGGGATGTAGCGCTAAAACATTTTCCGCTCAGTAAGTCTCAGCATGCCTATCAACCAGGTTAATCCACCGAGTCAGCACTAGTGTACGTTAAACATCGATAGTACTATCGATAGTATCGATAGTTATGAACTATCGAAAACCTCGATGTTTTTTTATTTATATCGATAGTTTTTTTGTGTAGGTAGACAGGGAAATTTAATTTTAATTATCAAATTAATACTTGGGGAAATGCCTTTTAATAAATGTAATTCCCCGCGAACATGAATATATGTTAACTCATCATTTTTATTTGCAAATCCTGATTAGGAATTTGTTTGTTAAATTTTTGTTTTGTAGGTGGTCGTACCATCGTGGTCAACAAAAAAGTGTTTAGTTTTTAATTTCCTGTATATTTTGATAATATTAATTTAAGCAATTTTTTTAAATTTATTAATAATGAGCAAAAGATCACGTGTATTGAAACTTTTTTGAAAAGAGTACCAATTAAAAGTTTACTTATAACAATGTACCAAAAGTATAAAAAAATTGGAAATACGTACTTCAAACTGAATTGCCCATTTAAAACTAATATATATAAATGAAAAGAACCCGTCATCCGTTTGGATGATTGTTACAGAAATGTAGCATTTGCTCAAGAGTGAAGGGTAAGAGTTAAACGATTTTGCGGCCGGGCTACATTTAAAATATTTAGTCCCCACCATTTCATCTCTTAAGACCTGTTTTCTGCAAAAAAAAAAAGCAAATTTAAATTTTAAATTTTCGGGCTATCGATACTATCGATAGTTTTTTAGGAAAACATCGATACTATCGAAAACTGAAACTATCGATGTTTAGCGAACACTAGTCAGCACTCAATGACTTAGTAACAAAAATTTAATCCTCCATCAATCGTATAAGGAAATCTGTCTTGTCGCTTTCCTTGATATTGAAGGAGCTTTTAATTACACGTCCTATGAGTCTACCCACAGGACTCTCAACAATATGAATCTATCTCCTATTATTGGAAGATGGATAATGTCAATGCAGAATAATTCAGTCCCGCATCGATGATGTGGAAATCTCAGCACTCACAACCAGACGGTGTCCTCAGGGGGGTGTCCTCTTGCCCCTCTTATGGTCCCTTGTCACGTGGTAAATTCGAAAGCACGGACTCAGAAATACTGCAATACACTGTATCTGTTATTCAGAGATGGTGTAATAAAGAAGGTCTTTCTGTTAATCCAAAGAAGACAACTATAGTCCCCTTTACTAGACGGAGGAAACTTGATCTCCTGATTCGCCCTACCTTATTGTTTGGCAAACCATTGAATTCTCTCGAGAAACCAAATATCTGGGAATTATCCTTGACAGTAAACTATCGTGGAACCAGCAGATTGAACGTACCGTAAACAGAGCCACCAGATCTCTATGGATCTGTCGTCGAGTCTGCGGTAAAAACTGGGGTCTTAGGCCTCGGATGATATACTGGCTCTACTCGCTCGTCGTAAGACGTCAGGTCATCTGTCCTTACTCGGCACCATTGAGCCTTCAAGCTCATTCAGCATGCCTCTCGATGACATCCTACTGGAATATGTCTTCCATATAAACTTCTCCATAATTTTGGTGTGTTATTTCATCGTTTTGGGGCCATTTTTCATTTTCTTATTTTGGTATCAAAACAAAATTCTACTAGAAGAAACGCGAAATATACCGTTGTTAAAACTGCGGCACTCGTTTCAAAGACAGAACAACTTACTGAAAATTGAATTTGTGAGTAGAAAACGATCAATTTAGTGACGAAAGTGCAGATCATAACTTGATTTTGTGTTGAAAAAAACAAAAAAAAAGATTTAGAAATTTTTTTTTAACTTTAGAAAATTTGAGAAAATAAAAGTGAAACGCGCGAAATTTCAACTTCTATTTTATAAAGTTAGGATTCGCGCGAATTTTTAAATTTTATTTTCTCAAATTTGCTCAGGTTGTCAAAAATGCGTGATTATCCACAGGATTATTTTTTCTTTTTTTTTTTTGTGGTTAAAAAATGTACCTTCCGTACTGTACTTTCAATATATGCAGCAGTGGCGTCTCGCACCAGTTTCCGTAGACTTTCTTAGTATACATAATATCTATGTATATATACAAAACAAAGTTGCATTGGTAAAGCGGCTAGAACGAATTGTCCAATTTGAGCTTTCTTCTCTTTGTTGTGTTTGTCTCCGCCCAAGGAAGCTATACCATGAGAAAATTGGTGAGAAGACAGACAGACCGGACAGAATTTTGCGACCCACTTTTTTGAGTTGGTCTATCATCGTAATGTCAGAATTGATTAACATCTCGAGTTCGAAATTTTTTACGAAAACAATATCTTTCTCTTACTACGTAATGGAGAAAGTTAAGAAGGCCTAATGTTGCTCGTTTGGTGCTGCCAAATGTGACTAATCGCGACAGCACGATTTTCAAGCTCACTCATTTTTAAATTTAGATTCAAAACATTACCATAAGTGGAGCGTTGATAATTTTAGAATGGGGAAAATTAACTTCTGATCGCATTCAATCAAGGCTACAATAGTCTCACTTCCTCACTTTAGCCTCTGGCAATATCCATGCAAATATTTCCATAATTGGATACTTATTACTTTGACGTTAAATATTCTGTTAAATATTCTGTTCCAGATTCTTAATAGTTTTATTGAAATAATCGTTGAAATGCAAATGATTTCAAGAAAGAACACATCCTGCTCCTTTTATTACTCGAATCCCCCACGGCTTCAGAAATGTTATCATCATCATCATAAAATATAAATGTTGATTTTTTTTTAAATATAAAAGTTCGCTTACTGTACAGATAAAAAAAGTTAAAAAACTTAAAATTTGCATTTATTGCTCATCCACATGCTACTATTACTCAATTATGTACATGCTAATGTCAACATGTCTAGCACTGTAATCCCTTGAGCAATATCCGGGGAACAGCCACCATTAAGTAATACAAAATAGCAAATTTTCGCATATAAGTGATCAAATTAGATTATCTTCCAGAACATTAAGCCGATTCAGGGAATCGTTAAACGTGGAACGACGACGACGACGATGACAACGATGACAACAAGACCAGCAAAAGAGTTCCACCGTTGTTTCCCCATTGTCTTTCAGCCCATCAAACAAACATTTAAAAAAAAGACCTTTGTTTACAAGTTGTTACATTACATCCCTATTACATAAGAACACAAGAACTCGGTACGACTTTTGGTTCTGTAATGTCCTTTTTTCTTTGGCTGTTTTCTTTTTGACTGCACAATGATCACCCTTCAGACCAGTGAAAGTTTCTTGAAAACAAATTATTTGAATATAATGATGAGAAAAAAAGTATAGCGATGTATAGCACATCTGTCAAAATTTTGCGGTTAAAAACTTTATAAGCTAATAACGTAATTTCTCTTTTCGTTTGCAGGTTTGGTTTCAAAACCGACGTGCTAAATGGCGTAAGACTGAAAAGTGCTGGGGTCGCAGCACTATAATGGCCGAGTACGGACTATATGGAGCGATGGTGAGACATTCTCTACCACTGCCGGAAACAATAATTAAATCAGCCAAAGAGAATGACGCAGTGGCTCCGTGGCTACTAGGTATGGAGGCCAAAAGTAAATACATTTCAAGTTGTTCCTTTTATTTTAATTCTAAGAACGTTTTTCAACTATGATTTGTTTGGGTTGACATGGGCCGATGCAAATCGTAAGTAGAATGAATAGAATTAGATAGAATTATCAATTTTATTATATTTTGTGTAATAAAGTTCAACCTTCCCAATGATGCTATCAATATTCTGGATATAATTTGCAGTAATTTCCCTGCGTATGATCGTGACCCTCTAGACTAGAGCAGTGATGGCGAAATATTATGGGCACTTCACCAATTGAGAAGTGTTAAGTTTTTTACGTTTTTGCCTCTCCATGTTATTACCAATTTCTGGAATATTTAATTCTCTTTTTGGCGTTCTCTGACAAGCAATTGCTTTTTTTTTATCATGAACATTTGACTGACATTTCTCAATTTATTTAAATTGCGGATGTTTTGATGCACACCAACGTCGTCAAAAAATTCTCAACATTTAATATCATTATTATATTAATACGTGAACATCAAAGGTTTCCGTAAACTCTTAAAGTATTTATTATAAAATGAGAAGGATAAAACTTATATCATTCGCAAGGTACTGTGCCATAGATGTGCACAAACAAAAAATTGTGGGTATATGTCGCCATTAAGGCTGGTAAAATTAAGTTAAATATTTCCCATACAAAATGCTTATTAGTTTAGTGAAACCATTTTGTTGACAATAAATTTTTTGTCGCCGTGTTACCATAGTAACGTATTCGAATAAAAATCATCTTAGATTAGAACCTATTTTCGAAGAAATGATATTTACCTCTCCCTAAAAGTAGACAACTGTATAATTTTTTCCGGTTCTCTCACAGAGACAAAATCTCCATTTGGGAGATTTATACCATAGTGATCTGAAGGATCTAAAAAACATAGACATTCGAAATCTACTATACGCTCCATCAGAAGCTCCAACTGGTTCAACGAGTAGGAGGAATAAATATAGGTTCATGTGGTATCACAAGGGACTTGTTCGTTCGAAAACGGCTCAAACCATTTCATCGAAAATTGATAGTTAAGCTTAAGTAGGTGAGGTCCCCGTGGTAACCAACGGGTACTGGTGTTGAACACGAAGAAAATAGCAACACTATTATGCTCTGTCTGAATGACTGCCTGATCGAGTCTCAGAGGTCTTACATGAGCCCCTTAGAAAGAGGACATACAGCGAATGAATCCATAAGATTGGATCAACGGTGGTGTCAACAGTCAAGATGGTAGATACCTTGCGTGAGCTACTCTGACATATTTGGAGCTAAGGTCAGTAAGGATTTTCAGCACTAGTCAGGGTGCAGAAACAGAGATGGTGGCGGATGAACCCTTTATGGGTCAACGGCAGCACTCATATCCCCGAAGTGGGTTACTGACAACGGAATATCTGACCTGCTGTCCTAGGGTCAATTTAGGGCCTGGTCCTCCAAGTTGGGGGCTGTGCGTGGGGGTAACTACCCAACCACGGAAAAACAACACTGTTGCGAAGCAACCAAGAGCTTCGGATATGGATTGTTTTACTGTTGACGACCCTGCAAAACGAAAAAATGACAACGACGTTCGGATCTGCACGTGGAATGTTCGAACCCTGAATAGACCGTGTGCAGCCGAACAATTAGCGGAGGCCCTAGACTGCTATAAAGCAGGTATTACCGCCATCCAGGAAGTGCGGTGGGATGGGCCGGGCAAAAGAGGGATAAAAAACTGTAACATTTACTAAGGTTATTGCTATAGGGAACAAAAGCAGCTTCTAATTGGATGCGGATTTATTGTACGCGGCACACTTAGGCATGAAGTCTTGAGCTTTCGACACGTAAGTGAACGCCTTACAACAATCCGCATAAAGGCTAAATTCGCCAACATCAGCCTAATATGCGCTCATGCCCCCACAGAAGAAAAAGACGATGCTACCAAAGAGTGTTTCTACGAGCTCCTCGACAAAACATATGAGCAATGTCCTGGGTTAGGTTAGGCGACATACTTAGATCATTATAAGCTCCCTTGTGATACCACGTGAATCTATAATTCATTCCTCCTCCTCGTTGAACCAATCGGAGCTTCTAATGAAGCGTAGTAGATTTCGGATGTCTATGTTTTTTAGATCGTTCAGATCACTAAAGTAGAACGCTCCGAAGTGGAGTTTTTATCTTTGTGAGAAAGCCGGACAAGTACAGAGAAGATGGAGAACAGTCTCCTCTTCCTCCTCGTCAAAACAGCTTCTGCAAAATGAAAAAGTTAGAGAACACGCCAAGCCTTTTTGCATGCCTGCCGATAAGACAGTGTCCCGTGATGACACCTATTGTAGCACTAATATGCTTCGTATCGAGGGAGATCAGATGTCTTGAACGTTTTAGATCCAGCTTTGGCCAGATCTGCTTTGTCGCTAGACAATTCGAGCCGGTTGACCACCTAAGATTTGTTCTTTCGATAGCGTCCAGCTTTATTTTGAGCTTGCAAGTAGCGATTGGAATACCTAAGGAATCCTTAATTGGAAGCAGAGGTATTGTAGTTCCGTGTTTGGGTAGCTCATCAGCCCTGCAGTTACCTGGAATGTCCCTATGCCCCGGCACCCAACAAAGGTGAATGTTGAACTGCTCCGCCATCTCTCTGAGAGACGAACGACAGTCTTGGGCTGTTATGGAATTCGTGGAGACTGAGTCCAGGCACCTGATAGCGGCTTGACTATCAGAGAATCGGAGATCGACGACAGCGCCACCTATCGGGTCCAAAACAGTGCTTTCTTTTAAGTCTGACTAAACCTGTTGTACCTACAACAATGCAAACAAAATAAAAGAAGAACCATGAAAATTGGCTCAGTGGTTATCGAGTTATATCGTCATCAAATTCCACCCCGAAAGAGTTATAGGTATAATAATTATATAGAAGATTACTATTGAAGATAATTGAATTTTACTGAAAAACGAAACATGCGCCTACAGCACCACATGTTGATAATTTTCCGATGTTCAATTTTTCCTAAACCATCCCTGATTCAAGACGAACAAAACAAAAATCATTCAAATCAGTCGAGCCGTTCTGTAGCCTTTACCCGACTAACGCACAGCAATTGATTTTTATATATAGAGAGAAGAAAAGACAAAGAAGAGAAAAAGAAGAGATACTAAAATTGATATTCACAAAATTATTGCTTCTATAATAAATTAACCGATGGCCTTTATTTTTATAGATTTTATTATGACTTTATAAAACACGAACACGTTGGTTCTTTACAATAATTGCGTTCTTATATCTATCCTGTCAACGACGAACACTCGCATGGTATCTATCCATCCCTTTCCAATTTCCTACAAATACATTTCTCATGGCTTTACTTTTGGTGATACCAAACCACCTTCTACTACAATCTATTTCAGTTCGGCCTTCCTGACCGTACAATCGACCTCGATTGTAACCGTTCAACTAGTATAGGTGCTGCCTTCAGAGTTCGAACAATCGTTTTCAATTTCTTTTTCCGACTCAATACATTTCCTTAACCTACTTGAATCCAAAATACTATGATAAGGCATCTGTGTCACTTGAACACCTTCAATGTCCTCTAACTATTATACATAACGGTCATTACTAATTTATTTTTTACAACATAAGGACCACGGTATTTTGGAATCAATTTTTTATTAGTTCCGACGGAAGTGTCTACATTCTTAATGACCACAAATTCGCCTGCTTCAAACTGTTTGGCTGGGGAATGCTTTTCATTGAATTCATGGCCTCGACTCTTAGCTTATCTAGGTCTATTCTACGGTCATCTGTATACCTCTCACTCAAATGCTCGGTTAGTTCGTCGACTATCTGTCCCCTCTGCTCAACCCCAAACAGCAATTTGCTGGTAAAACTTTGGTACTCGTATGGTTGGTATTATTGATAGCAAACTCAACTCTGCTCAAATTTTGACGCCAATCAGCGTGCTCGGAAGATTCACTCAACTTCGCCAGCATTGCCCTCATATCGCGATTAACGCGCTCGACCTGCCTGTTGGACTGCGGAGAGGCCACAGCAACTTTGACGTGTGCAATACAATATTTATCTAAAAATTTGCTAAATTCTTGTGACGTAAACCAAGTGCCTCGGTCACTAATAATTCTGCGTGGGCGACTATAATAATCAAAGTATCGCTCCAGTTCATAAATAGTTTCCTTCGTTCCCGGTGTATTCACTGCATACAACTTCACAAATTTGCTAAATGAATCTATCACATCACATTTCACATCCAAAACATATTTTGCTTCGGGAACCAACTGGCGGCAGGGGACCAAAATGATCTATGTGTAATGTGTATAGTATCGAACGGTTCGGATCGCTTAGGTATGTTATACAAATTTCGCTCAGTTTTTCGTTGCGGCGCTGAATATTATATGCACTTTAGACAGTTCGTAATAAATTTATTCAACTTCTCTTTCACTTTAGGAATCCAATAGTGTTTCAAAATCTGGTTAGCGAACTTGTCAATACCCAAGTGTCCGTATTTCTCATGAATCAGTCGCATGACGTTTTCTTCAAGTTCTCTGGGAACATAAAGTTGGCGGACGTTATTTGGTCCTAGTCGGAAAACTAATCCATCCTCTAAACTATATCCCGGTAACTCTTCTTTTTCTAACCTACTTCGTATTGTCTTTATTTTTTCGTCACACGCCTGTGTGATTTGGAGGTTCCTATCAAGGTCCTGAATCGTCACTGTGGCAGCAATAGGAGCACGGCTAAGCGCATCAACTTAAAACCGAAAATATGGCTATTAAGAACTCAACGAAAGTACGGGACGAGTCCAACCCTAACTCTAGCAATCCCAAAAAAAACTTACTACCAAACGGATAAAGAAGAACTTCGTCACGAAACCGATTGGTTGCTAAAAAAAAGACCGGGCAAAAAATGGAAAGCTGTATTCTCTCCTGAAATAATGAATCGGGAGAAATTATCAAATATTGAAGCCATACAACTAAAGCAGCGCCCACCACCGCCAATTAATGTAATCGGTATACAGGACTATAACAAGTTGCATACCATGTTAAAGAATTTGTTGCCAACAGACTACAAAGTAACGTCACTTAGAAACAATGCGTGGAAAGTCAACGTCAAGGACCCCGAAAGTTACCGTCTACTGTCTCGTAAATTAAATACAGACAAAGTAGAATGGTATTCTTATGAGAATAAGTCAGAAAGACCTATACGAGTCGTGGCAAGAGGGTTACACCCGTCATGTTCGAAAATAGATGTAGTAAATGACTTAAGAGACAGGTACTTTAAAATTATGGATGCCGTTAATATCGTCAAACGAGAAAAACAGAATAAAGAGGGAAATGAAACTATGGTAAACCGTGGTCACCCGCTCTTTATACTAACTTTTGATAAGACTGAGGACTTAAACAAAATTTATGATATAAAAACAATCCTTGATATTGTTGTTAAAATTGAGCCTATGCGTAAGAACAAAAAAATTGGTTCCACAGTGCAAACGGTGCCAAGGATATAACCACACGCAAACCTACTGCCAGGAAGAGCCACGGTGTGTAAAATGCGCCGGTAGTTATCTGACGAGTGACTGCAATTCAAATAATAAAGCTCCCGCGCAGTGTATTAACTGTAATGGTAACCATCCTGCAAATTATCGGGGCTGCGAAGTAGCTAAGGAGCTCCAAAAAAGACGGATGCAATCCATGAAGCCACAGAAGCAACGAAACAACCCAAGGCTTAAAACCGTGTCAATCAGTACCTCGAAACCGGCAAAGTTAGATAAGCCCAACAATAAAAAAGGAAAACGGGCAACAGAAACGCCATCGGACATCGTACATCAAAAAACAGATATCCTAACATACGCGCAAGCTGCAGCATCGTATAGTGGACAAACTAATAATCCACCAGACACTGTTTCCAATGTCTTTTCGATTATTCTGTCGAGACTTGAGGAACAAAGCAAAACGAATAAACTAATTGTCGACAGGCTAGTTAGGCTCGAAAGTAATATTTCGAGACAGAAAAACAACCAAATATGAAGCGAATGTTTAAAATACTTACGTGGAATGCCAACGGTCTTTGGCAAAAACTCGGAGAGCTAGAATTGTTCTTAAGGGAAAAAGATATCGATATATGTTTGATATCAGAAACCCATATAAAGGAGAAATCAAATCTAAAGATCAAAGGTTACATTGACTATCACGCCGTTCACCCGTCGAATAAGGCTAGAGGTGGAGCATCCTTGTACATATATAAAGGAGTGTATCGGCCACTCAATCGATTTACAATTAGAATTCGAAACAATGCAAGTGAGCTCTTTACAGGTCCAATATCGAAATGCATTTTTAAAAATATCTTCTATCTACTGCCCACCACGATGCAAGATAGAGAAAAATTATTATTTGAACCTAATCAATTTCCTCGGACAACATTTTATAATTGGAGGTGATTTTAACGCCAAACATAGTTTCTGGGGATCTAGATGCATATCGCGAAAGGGAAGAATACTTTACGAAGTGTGTATGCAGTACAATTGCGATTCTCATTCGACAGGAAAACCAACGTACTGGGCGACTGATGTCGCTAAAATACCTGATTTGATTGATTTCTGTATTACAAAAGGACTACCCGCCAATCGTATTAAAGTTGAAGAATGTTTTGATCTTTCTTCTGATCATTCTCCGGTAATTGTAACAACGACTGAGACATTTATAAAAAATAAAATGCTAACAATGCTAACAACATGCTAACAAATGGCAGAACAGACTGGGAAGGCTTCAAAAAAGATGTCCAGAACAGTACTGAACTGCGTGAATCACTCAAGACGCCTTACGAACTAGAAGTTGCGGACGACCGCTTCATCAATATCGTACAGAAAGCTGCATGGAATAATACTCCTCACCAGCAGAGAACGTCGAACTATAACTGCGTCAAATACCCGCAGGAAATAATTAATATGGTCAGAACAAAACGAAAAGCGCGAAAAAGATGGCAACAAACTCGAGCTCCGCAAGATAAAGCGAACTTAAATCGACTTACTAACTTGCTAACAAAGTCTATTAAAGATTTTAAAAGTGAAGAGGCCAGAAATTACCTCGAAAGCCTAACAGCTGAAAAAGAATCCAATTACTCGCTTTGGAAGGCTCTTAAAGCCACAAAAAGGCCGAAGATCGCAGAGCCGCCTATCAAGATAACTCAAGGTGTTTGGTCAAAAAGCGACAAAGAGAAGGCGGACGTCTTCGCAGCTCATCTAGAAGAAACTTTTAAGCCGTTCGATGGTCAAGCGCTTAATCGAAGTACTTATGCATCAGACAGACGAACATCTGAAAATAATATAGTTATAAACGCTACACTCACCGAGCTCGGGCAAGTAATAAAGAAACTTAAGCCCAAAAAAGCTCCGGGATACGACCTGATCACGGGTGAACTCCTAAAATTTTTCCTCGGAAAGCATTAACTAAGCTTCTTCACATTATAAACGCTGCGATCAGATTACAATACATTCCGAGTCAATGGAAAGTCGCGGAAGTCATAGTGGTTCTAAAACCAGGCAACCCACCAAATAAAAAAAAGTCTTATAGACCCATATCGCTTCTTCCAATTATTTACAAAGTTTTTGAGAGGATATTACTCAGACGCTTACAACCAATTATAGAAGAAAACCGTCTTATACCCGACCATCAGTTCGGGTTTAGAAGCAAACATTCGACAATCGATTAAGTGCATCGGATAACTGACGTAATAGAGAAGGCTCTAGAAGAAAATAAAATTTGCTCTGCCGTATTCCTGGACGTTTCGCAAGCATTTGATAAGGTTTGGCATGAAGGCCTCAAGTGCAAATTAAGACAAGTTCCCCCCAAACGGTTATAGAAAATTCTAGAATCGTATCTAGAGAGTAGACTCTTTCGTGTCAAACACGGAAACGAATATTCGGAATTTAAAGAAATAAGGGCAGGTGTGCCGGAAGGAAGCGTCCTTGGGCTTCTCCTGTACCTGCTATTTACGCGTGATATTCCGCAAATAGAAGGTACTACCGTAGCTACTTTTGCCGATGTACACTGCTATACTAGCAGTGGGTACAACGACCAAAGAAACAAACAAAGTATTACAAGGCGCGCTTAACCGGGTCTATGAATGGACAAAATCATGGAGACACACAATAACTTGCCTGTATTTATAAATACGGTACAAGTTCCTTTTGCGAACGAGGCCAAATATCTTGGAATGACTCTCGACACAAAATTAAAATGGAAACCGCATGTAAAGAAAAAATGCGAAGAACTTAAAATCAAATATAGAGAACTTATTGGTTTCTCGGAAAATATTCCAAGCTTACCCTCGCGAACAAGCTTTTATTATATAAGCAAGTGATGAAGTCTGTATGGACATATGGTATACAGTTATGGGGCTATACCAGCGATTCAAATCTAAACATTTTACAAACTTTTCAAAATAAAATGCTAAGATCATTCGTCAGTGCACCGTGGTACATTAGAAATGAAGATCTCCATAGAGACCTCGGAATTTCCACCGTTAAGGACGAAACGAAAATATACGCTCGAAAGCATAGAAATCGATTATTAGGACATATTAATAGCTCGGTCCGTGAAATTCTCGATGAAACAAATTTATTGTGGCGTCTACAACGAACTAAACCTTCGGACTTAGCCCGATAATTATCAACCGCGTTAAAATTGCGGAACGAGCAGGAAATTTCGCCGGAATGTTGCCTGCTAAACGTGTAACTTCGTGATAAAAAAATTGCTTGATAAGTCATAACTTAGTTGCAGTACAAAATAAATTTGCAGGAGATGGTTTTAGTGAGTAAAAATCTCACACTACTATGAGCACCAGTGATGCCATTCTGTCATTTTTAATGCTAGATCTAGCATTTTCGAAAACTAGAAAACATTTTTTTAAAAAAGAAAAATACCAGATGCTGTTTTAGCATTTTTTTGGATTTTAGTATTTTTCGATATTTGCTCTGGGATTTTAGTCATTCGTGTACATTAAGCTAATATACAGTGCATCGAAGATGTTTGCCACAACTTTCCCACGCATATTAAAAATAGAGCCAGAGAGTTCTTCTATATAAAAACCTCTATGTTTGTAACAAAGTCAGCATTGAATAGTACCGAGATCTAAAAGTACACTAAGTTCTTACTTTATTAAGGTTTAATACGAAATATTTAAAGTAAAACAATACTGAAATAACTACAAGTTAAGAGAGAAATTTTGGTATTTAATCATTACTGACTAAAATTTGGTGGGTTCGACGATCAAATTTTTAAAACCTTTCGAATTTGGCGTAATAAAAGGAAAACTAGCCAAGTAAGCCCAACAAATTTTAGTCCGTAATAAGTTCTTAGAAAAGGCATGAACTTTTAAGTTGCATGTATATTTTCAAAATGACGATAGGCAGACACGCCGAATGAAAAATCTTAGATTTTCGAGCTCTACCATCAACCAAATTTCATTCTTCTACAGCCATCGGAAGTCCTCCATATAATTGACAACAATTCTGAGAAAGTGGATGGATACCACGCCCCTTATAGAGAAATCTCAATCATTCCTTTGATTGCACCACAAGACATACCGTTGTGCAAAATTACAAGTTTCCACGATGTCGGGGAGTACTCCATAATTTTGATGATCTGTCAGTCAGTCAGTTACGGTTTTTGTTATTTTTGAAGCCCTAAATTTCAGGAACCACTAATGCTAAAAAGTTTTCTGGGCGCTTGTGCTTGAACAGCTTAGCAAATATTCCGAATTTGAAGTTTCTGACTTCAGTGGTACTAAAGACAGAGGGGGGTCGAAAATCGCCTGAGTTTGTTCCTGTTAAAAGGGTGTAGTACCAAAACTTGGCTGGTCACTACCATGCCCTTTGATACAAAGGCTAATTAATTCAGACGTGTGGTCAAGGATTTATGGCTTATCTATGGTGGACACCAAACGTCAAAAAAATGCGCCCACTGTAGTTACTGTTGATATTACTTTGTTTTTTTTTTCTGCAGACTGATACTTTAATGTTCAATAACAATAAAACTCATTGTTTAAAAAAACATGATTTTTATTATTTTCTGAGATATATTTAGGGTCGGAATTCTTTACTAAAGAGGGAATTACATTTTATGTTATATAATAGACTAGGATAGGCAAAAATATACAATCAGAGGAATTTCTAGTATAGCTAAAAGACAAAATAATATTTTTTCTTTATTGTAAAAAGCTGGTGAAAACATATTTTGTTTTGTCTAGCATTTTTATTTTTTGACTTCATACATTCTAGTAGTCGCAGTAGCTTAGTGGTTAGTGTGTTGGACTGCTATGCGGGAGTCCCAGGTTCGAATCCCGCAAAACCCCTTTTTTTACTTTCCAATAAGGCCCCGAATTTTTGCGTACCCAATGGCCAGGGCATGGACTAAGACGGCCTTGCTTGTTGATTTTACCTTTGCCTAACGTGTCAGAATTGTTGAATGCCTAAACGGTAGCTGCGTGAATTTATATAGATAGATATTATTCCATAATCCGTTGTGATCGATAAAGAAGAGGTAATATATAAATCGCTGTGGTACCCAACCACAAGTAATTAGCCCAAATAAATGGGATTGAGTACCACAGCGATTTATATATTACCTCTATATAGGAATTAGAAAACCTTTCGTATCCATGAACATCATTAAAGGGCAAAATGATTATTGTTATGAATGCTTTGTCACGATGGCCCATTTGTCTACCCATACTTTATTGTTTATAGCATAAGGAGTCAAAACTACCCCTTGTGTGACAGTAAATATAACTTCGTTATTTTCGAACCCTCTTTCCAATCGCAGTTATCATTATAATATGGAAAAGTCGTTCTTATTGTTTAGCTACTTAAGTGGGTAAGCCGCTTACCTATCGTATTTAATATCCCTAGATAGGGGAGATTTGCAATACAAGTGCGAAACGAATTAATAAGATAAATTATCTGATTAGGAAGTTCTTATTAGAACGTAATGATTTATAAAACTGGCAGTCACCAGTGAATTGTGAATTTGCTCGTACCTTTCAGGAATATATGGTGGTGTGTGCAGTTTTCCAAATTCATTACGGTGTGTAAAACAGGATTTCCGAATGATGAGCTATGAGGACAGAAGGTTGAAGTAGTTATCTGCATAGAGTTGAAGGATAATAAGAATATCCAGTCAAATGATTCATTTTTTATTTGTAATTAAAATATTTTCAGTTTTATATGAGGAATTTTATTTTCCAGTCAGGTATATCTACATTTCTATGCCAGTATAATGAGCAAACGTATTATGGGATGTGCACACTCCATATTATGTTATACACAAATATCACAAACCGGGATATTTTTATCAATCTCTGCGGCGTACTGATTATCAAGCTTTAACTATGGAAATACAAAGTTAATGCAACAAATGAAAATAGTCCAAAGAACAAAAAAATTTCACTTAATACAAATACCTATATAGCTTTGGAGGATCGATCGATTACTCAACAGCATTTTAAAACTACACATGTATTTAATTCATTCTCAATTTCGAATCATTTAGTTGAACAGAACAGCGTTTCTTATGTTCACAGAATGCCTATAATTTTAATTTAAAGGCTACCAAAAAAGATATTACAACGAAATGCATATAAAATAAAATTTCAAAAATAGATAGAATTTCAAATAATGCCCAAAAACATGTACAGAAATTCTGGAAGCAGTGCAGAATACAGTGCTGCAAGTAAAGCAGGTGTGCAGAAAATTGTTTGATATATGCATTGCATCGGCTAATATGGCTACTGTCGTTCGCCGACTAAGCAGCTGATGTGTTTACAACCACAACAAAAACAAACAGCAGATGTTAAAAGCCGATGATAAGAAAGGCTTTAAATTGCAATTAGAAATAGAGACATTTCGCAGTGCTGCGGTGATTACAGAATTTACATGTGCCTCTATCCATAGACGGCCCTACCCTACTTTAGTCTGGCAGTTTACGGAACTTTCCAAAATCGCTTTACCAAAAAACAAAAATAGTTGCCAGAATATCGCTAACTGTAGGGTTAAATGTTAATGGTGTGAAAGTCGTGTTTATCTCGGGCATTAGCAAAATAAATCCTCCCTTAATTTTTTTTTTTTTTTTACCGAGGGTAGGTGAAAATATTTCAAAGACACTATGAGAATAGCAAGCGCGTGCTCATAGTAGTGTCAGATTTTTACTGACTAAAAGCACCACCCTTCGAAAAATTGTTAGATACTGCAACTTAGATATAACTTATCAAGCGATTTTTCTATAACGAAATAACAACTTTTGACAGGCTACTTTCCAATGAAAGATCCTGCATGTTCCGCAATTTAGACGCGGTTAATCCTATCTTGCCAAGTCGAACGGTTTCGTTCTTTGTAGTCGGCGCAATAAATTGTTCTCGTCCAAAATTTGTCGAACTGAATTGTTGACATGTCCGATTAGTCGGTTTCTATGCTTTCTCGCGAAGCTTTTTGTTTCAGCTTCAATTATTGGAATTCCGAGATTCTGTGGATATCGTCGTTTCTAATATACCATGGTGCTTGTACAATTTCTCTGAGCACATTATTTTGAAAAGTTTGTAGAATATTGACATTTGTTTTCTTGGTACAAACCCAGAGTTGTATACCGTAGGTCCACACCGGCTTTAGCACTTGCTTGTATAGAAGCAGTTTGTTTTCGGTACTGGGGCCCTACTCTCTATTTCGTTCCGATAGTGAAAATCTCCGAAAACGAATATTTTGTACTCTCTATTTCAAAAACGGATTGAAATCTGCTACTTTCGGATAGACAATTCCGATAGTGGAATTTCCGTACCTGGCAACTCGTTTTCGAATGTCAAAAGCATTCGAAAACGGAAAATTTGTTTCTACAACAAATGTGATCACGGAAGTGACTACGAATGTTTTAAATTGTAAGTTTTTTTTAGAAAATTGATGTGTTTTGGACGCAATATTTTTTCTATCTACCTTTGCAATACAACTTGATGTTTTTTATTGTGCCATGCCAAGGGAATATCTAGTCAATATAGCCTCCTTGCCCTAAAAACTTTAAGGTAAAAGTTAGGTATAAGATGGCTGGAATTGCAGTTGATCTTAAAGGAGCAAACAGTTCATCTTGTATGGCATTTAAAACATGCAAAAAAAACGTTCTTCGAAAGGCGAAAGTTCTGTACAAAATTAAAATAATAAACAATAGTAAAACAGTGAACTGAATTCTTCCCACCAATAACATTTTACTTTTTATCACACATTTCCATAATGTTTAATTTGATCCGTATAATGTTTTGTTTCATCCAAAGTGCAATCAATCCATTTTCTTTTGTTTAATTTATCTTTAAAAATCATAATTTGTTATTATCCGGCTTGTTTGTTATTTGTTTTGATTTCTTGATTTCACAGATCTCATGAGAAATAATTCGAGACTTGACAAATGTAATGAGAAATAGTTCGAGACTTGAAAACACCAATCCGTAAAAGGGAAAAGTATTAAGTACTATTTTTTTCCGTTTCGAATATTTAACAGAGTACAAAATCAAAAGCGGAACGAAAAGCACTTTCGAATAGGATTGCTTTTCGGAACGAAATACAGAGTAGGGCCCCTGAGCTGGGAATGTTTTCCGAGTAACCAGTACATTTCTCTATATTTGATATCAAGTTCTTTACGTTTCATTTTCACGTGCGAATTCCATTTCAGCTTTGCGTCGAGTGTCATTCCCAGGTATTTGGCCTCGTTTGCAAAGGGTATTCGGGCCAAGTTTAGGAAAATTGGCAAGTGATTAGTTTTCTTATACGTGAAATTCACGTGAACAGATTTAGTTTCGTTGAGGGCGATCCGCCAGTCCCTCGTCCATTCATTTACCTTTTTTTTTTTTTTTTTTTTTTTATGGTTGCGTCCAAAGGATGTGTAATCTTCGAAAGATACTAGTTGCCCGTGCTACTAGCATGCACGATTCGCGGGATATGTTTCTCCAGTGCCTCGCGCCTCACGTACTAAACCACACCCATGTACTCTTCTACCACTCTCCCCGCGGGACTGCCGTTAGGTATTACTTCGCGGGGCTGGTTAGCAACTCATGCTAAATCATCAATGTCTGCCACTTCGACCCTTCTTTGTCTTTCGGCTCTTCTTAGCTCATTTTGTACGCTCGTTATATATGAACATATTTCCAGCCAGTCGTCTTCTGAGCTCATCATACGCTCTATGAGAAGCTGTGGAGTGGGTAAGTTCACTCTTCCTCCTGAAAATCTTCTGCAGTGGAACATTACGTGCTCCGTATCCTCCTCTTCATCTGGGCATTCGGGGCATAGAGGCGAGCTATCGTGGCCGAATCTGTGAAGATAACTTCGATAGCCGCCGTGCCCGGACAGGAACTGCGTGAGGTGGTAGTTGCAGTCCCCGCTTTTTCTTCTTGTCCAGACCTCGATGTTTGGGATCAGTTTGTGGGTCCATCTGCCTTTTGCCGTGTTATCCCACCGGACTTGCCACAGTGCTAGAGATGTTGCCCTTTCTTCTTCTTTTATCCTTTTTCTTATGATGGACTCTTGCCTGTTGACAGTTAGCCTAAGGTAGATCCTTTGCATTTCGTTAGCGAGAATGTCGATGGGAATCATTCCCGCAATAACGCAGGCTGCTTCGTCCGAAATTGTTCGGAATCCGCTTATTGTTCTTATTGCGCAGAGCCTGTATGCTGACGAGAGCTTCCTTCTTGTTTCCTTAGATGTAAGAGCCCCTGCCCAGACCGGTGCAGCGTATATCAGTATTGAGCTGACCACCCTGGATAACAGAATCCTTCTGGCGTATCCAGGGCCACCGATGTTTGGCATAATCCGGGAAAGAGCTGCCTGCATCTGTGACGCCCTTTTGCTGGCGTACTGGATATGCGTTTTAAAGCTTAACCTTACTTTACCTTATTCAGTGCGATTTGAAGTTTTGCAGTCGTTTCTTCAATTGTATTACCTACTGCTAGGATAGCGGTGTCATCGGCGAACGTAGCGAGAGTAGTGCCATCTTCTCTTGGTATATCGCGAGTATATAACAGATAGAGGAGGGGCCCAAGGACACTTCCTTGCGGCACGCCGGCCGAAATGTTCTTAAGCTCAGAGTATTCGTTTCCATGTCTTACACGGAAGAGTCTATTCCCGAGATATGATTCTAAAATATCATATACGCGTACGGGAAGAACTTGTCGTAATTTAAATTTTAAGCCGTCATGTCACACCTTATCAAAGGCTTGTGAGACGTCAAGGAATACGCTTGAGCATATCTTTTTTTCTTCAAATGCTTTCTCAATTACGTCAGTAATTCTATGCACTTGGTCAATCGTCGAATGCTTGGTTCTGAACCCAAACTGGTGGTCAGGGATAAGATTATTATATTCTATAACCGGTTGTAGGCGCGTTAGTAAAATTCTCTCGAAAACTTTGGATATAACTGGAAGAAGGGAAATTGGTCTATACGACTTTACTTCATTTGGCGGTTTTCCTGGTTTTAAAACCATTATGACCTCCGCAACTTTCCATTGGCTCGGTACGTGTTTTAGTCTGAGCGCGGCATTTATAAGAAGAAGCTTAATTAGTGCTTTTCTTGGTAGAACTCTGAGAACTTCTCCCGTGATCAAATCATAACCAGGAGCTTTCTTAGGTTTTAGGGATTCAATTTCACGTTTTAGTTCCCTTAGCGTTGCAGTTGTGATGTGGATTGTAATTCCGTCCCAATAATAACACTGTCGTGTACCGCCCTACCATCGTACGGTTTAAAGGTTTCTTCTAAATGGGCGGCAAAAACGTCCGCTTTTTCCTTATCTTCCCTTGCCCATTCATTTTGATTTATTTTAATTGGCGGCGCGGGGATTTTGGGCCTTTTGGTTCCTTTTACAGCTTTCCAAAGTGAATAATTGGAATCTTTTTTCGCCGTTAAACTTTCAAGGTAAGAACCTATCGCATGATTTTTAAAGTCCATAATAGCTGTCTTTAACAAATTGCACAAATAATTCAAATGTGTTTTATGTTGCGGAGCGCGACTCTGTTGCCATTTTTTACGCGCCTTCCTTTTTTCGTTTACCAATTCTTTTATTTCGGGAGGATATCGTAGACCGTGTTTGGCCGGCGTTTTCCTTAGATTAGGCGTATTATTCCAGGAAGGGAGCTGTACGATCTCAACGAGGCGATCTACTTCAACTTCAAGTTCATAGGGTGTCGTAAGTGGAACGCTCAGTTCAACATTCTCTTCAATTTCGTTCCTAAAGCCTTCCCAGTTAGTTGTTCTACCAGTAAATCTCGCTGGCTGAAGGTTATTTACTAGTCTTACGCTCAATGTTAAAATAACCGGTGAATGATCAGATGATAAATCAAAGCTCTCTTCAACTTTAATGTGGTTGGTAGATATTCCTTTCATGACGAAAAAATCGATCAGGTCATTTATTTTTGAAGTATCAGTTGGCCAATAGGTCGGTTTGCCTGTCGAGTGGAAATCGCCACTGTACTCCATACCTGCCCCATAGAGCATTCTTCCTTTTCGCGAGATGTATCTAGAACCCCAGAACGTGTGTTTCGCATTAAAATCGCCGCCAATAATGAATTTTGGCTTAAGCGATTTAAGCAAGTTAGTATAATCAGTTTTACCAAGCGCGGAACGCGGTGGACAGTAGATAGATGAAATTCTAAGAGTACGCTGACTATTTTTTACTCGAATCGTGCACAGTTGCATAGTTTCAAGCTCTATCTTCAGGTCTTCGTATTGTTCAATGCAATCTTTAATAAACAATGACGATCGTGAATTATTTTCTAGCTTAACCAAGCGATCGAGAATAATTTTATTTATTTTGCTTTGTTCTTCAAGTTTCTGAAGAACAACTGAGAATACATGAGAAACAGGGTCCGGCGAAGTTTCAACGTTTTTTGCTCCGTCGTATGCCGCGGCCTGAGGGTAGGTCTGCACCACTCTGGCTGGCCAAGGGCCACTATTCGATGGCTTTACTGATGGTAACTTTTCAGTAGCATTTCTTTTGGCAACAGAGGTCGAGGGCTTTTCTGTTGTCTCTCTTGCTCTGAAATTATTACGCTCTGGAACCGGAGGTTTTATATTGCCTACTACCTCCTTGGCGGTCTTACGCTTTGTATTCTTAGCGGATTTGTTTTTTTATTTTGGGGCTTAAGGAGCGCATCTCTCCGTTTTTGCAGCTCCTTAGCTACTTCAGAACCTCTATAGTTTGCAGGGTGCTTTCCCTTACAGTTAGCACAAGTAGCGGAGTATTGTTTATTTGCTCCACAGTCTTGCGAGAAATGGTTTCCGGTGCATTTCACACATCCCGGCTCTTTTTTGCAATACATTTGCGTGTGATTAAATTCCTGGCAACGTTTGCACTGTGGAATTATTTTCAAATCTCTGCGCATCGGCTCGATTTTAACCACGATATTTACTATGGTTTTAATTCGGTAGATATCTTCGATATTATCAGACCTATCGAGGGTAAGCATAAAGAGCGGTAGTCCACGCCTTATAAGGACATCCTTATCTTCTTCCGATTTCTGTTTCTCCTTCTTGATGATATTAACGGCATCAAGAATTTTAAACTTTTGGCTTGAAGGTCGTTTATAACCTCTTCTTTTTTGCATGAGGGGTGGAGTCCCCTTGCTACAACACGATGTGGCCTTTCTGACTTTATTTCGAAAGTATACCACTGGATCTTCTCAGTATTAAGCTATTGGGACACTGCCCGGTAGTCTTTGTGGTTATCGACGTTAATTTTCCACGCATTATTCCTCAAAGATGTAACCTTAAATTGCGATATTATCGTTCCTTTAAGGAGGCTGTGCAATTTATTATACTCCGTTACCCCAACGACGTTTATTTGAGGCGGTGTGTGAATATGCCCTCGGAGTTGTTTTTCTTGCTGTATTTTACGCGTTTGTTCTTTTAAGGGCTCGACTTCAGGCGAAGAACCGGCTCTCCTTTTCTTACTAGGTCTTTTTTTAGTGACCCAATTCATTTCGCGCGCTAGCTCTTCTTCGTCGGTGTGGTATTCCCGAATAACCAAGCGTTGTGGAGTACATTCGCGTTCTTTCTGCAAATGGGTGTTCCTTAGAACCTTATTTTGTTCTTTTAGCAGTTCTATCTCTTTCTTAAGATCTTGATAGAGTAGATCCATTTCGTTAAGCTTGATTCGGAGTTCTTTTTTTTCTTCCTCAAGACTTTTATCTTTCACTGAGTCCTGTTTTTCACGCGCTAGCGCTCCCGGCTCCCTTAATGTCATTTTGAAGACGAGTGTTGCCCAACGGTCCAAAGTCACGGTATTAAAGTTCGTAATAGGAACGTAACGACTGACCCTGTTTTTCACGAAACAATGGTTGGGAAACATTCGGCCTTAATAATAATCAAACCCTAATGTCGACTATTAGTTTCTTTTAGCTTTGCAAAAAAATGTATTGAAAAAGATTTGCCGAAAACACCGTCGACATCCTAGTTTGCCATTGTTCCGTGTTATGAAAATTCTTCCAGTCCGTCATTTGCATTATTTTGAAGTATTGAAATTTTTTTTTATCAGATCGGGAAATATGAATTTTAGATTAATTTCTGCTTATAATTTACATCAGAATTTGTTGAACGTTGTATCTGTACCTTTTTCCCGTACCACCGCTTTTATTAACTTTTATTTGGTCTCATCGAGGTGCCTTTTTAATAAACTACCCCAACCAATCAGGTCATTAACCATTCCTTCAATTAATTACATGAAAATAGACTCTATTCTTTCTGACACTTTGGTGTAGGTAACTTACAACTTACCTAAGTCCTGGTTTTTTTTTTCTTCTTTCTATAACGAATGTTTACACATAACTTAAATTTGTAATATTTTAAATGTATTCATATTATCTTGTTTTTTCTATGCAATAATATTTAAGGATCACCCCACCAATAATTAAACTATTGTAATAAAATTCATTGAAGTGGCATTTGACACTTTTTTAAAACGTATAGTATAAAAAATACAAAATGTCACTTAACTTAAAAGAAAAATAATAATAATAAATAGTTGGCGCAACAGGTCCGGAGGCACCCTAGGCCTAGCTTCTCATAACCATTCGTTTTGTGTGAGTTTTTGGTTTTTGGAACAATAGGAAGGGATCTACAATTTTGTGCCGACTCCAAACGGCTAATTGAGAAGCTCTTTCAGGACAGTTATACTCTCGGATGTTTATCAGACTTATCAGAGAGGTGGCGCAGTGGAAAAAACCCTAAGCTGGAATTTGGGGTTTTGCGGGATTCGAACCTCGACCCTTCGCTTAGCGGTCCAACACACTAACTGCCAAGCCACTGCGCCTACATAAATCTAAAATCTTAATCTAGAAAAAATCGTAATTTAGTTGGCTGCCAGTTTAAATAACAATGTACAGCATTTTTGAAATGGTACGAAGTACGAAGACTTTCTGTTGAATCTATTACATTTGTTGTCACGCAGAATTTGAATTTCATAATTTGTTTTCGTGAAAAACAAGGTCAGTCGTTTCTTTCACAACGAGGATTTTATTCTAAAAAAAAAGGAATACATTGATTGCAATTAAATCTGCCCAACAGATATCCTTCAAAGGCTTTTTAAGCTTTTTATAAGCAAAAAAACAAAACACAATATAGGAAATCCACAAATTATCCGCTGATCTGTCAAATATCATATGCAAATCAGTAATGCCCTATCATTCGTTCGGGCACAATTTTCGGTACTTTTTATAGACACTTTACTTTGATTTCTAGTACTTTATTATTGATTGATGAGTGCATTTGTGTTTTAATAAGATACCTTTCAAATTATCAATATCAATAAACACAACACAGATTATTAGAATGCTTTGATGCAAATCAAACCTTCACAATTATTTAATTGTTAGCAAGTGAATATTTTTGCAAATAGAAATAATAGCCTACAATACATTTCAGAAATAGCTTTCACGTAGGAAGCCAAAGTATTTTAAGAACCTATCGCTTCCGTTTTTGAATTTCAATTTGCAACGAGGCAGTGCTTGCCAAAGTATATGGAATAGTGAAAATAAAAACAATTTGATCTTTTGAAAATTTTAGAGATTATTATTACTTAATTCGGGAAACTTAGGCCAAAATTTTAAATTCTCACAGAAAAATATAATCTGTGGCGTACATGTTTATGGGCGAAAACTGTCACGTTTCTCTTTCCATGAATTCACACATACTACCTGCTATTCCTCCAGAAATTCCTTAATTTGTTAAATTGCTTGTATTTTGCTGAGTCTTCTTCTGAGCCTTAGGTTCTGAGAATTGTTGAAAAAAATAGGTATTCAGGTATGTGCCGTTCAAACCTAAGAAGCAGATATTTTATTCCGTTTGCGACGACTGTCAAGAATGGTTTGGAAATATCCCCAACTTATATATTATGCAAACTATTTTAAAAGGAAAACCAATTTAAAAGTAAGATTGATCTGAGGTTAAACTAGATAAAACAGAGAAAAATACAGAAATGTAATGCTTCAATCGTTTAGAAACAAAACAAAAATTCAATATTTTTACATTTTTTGCATACGTTTGTACAAATTTGTGTTTGTTAGACTTAAAAACCATTTGCATTGTTGTATTACAACGAATAAAATTAGAAAACATTAACTATTTACTAAAATTAATTTATAATTGAAGCTTTGAGAATGAGAAGTTGTTAAGTGACATTTTTGAAAATTTTGATGTTTTTCATCTGGTAAAAGTATTATGTGAGAACTTAAATTTTGGCCTATTCGCCGATACTCAACTGGTCTTAATATAAGAGTTGGATATGGTTAAAGGTGGTAAATACACAACTTTTTAAATGAAAAGTGATTGCAACTTTTATGCATAAAAGCGTTAAAGGCACTGATTTGTAAAAAAAAACACACTTATTGTAACGTTTAAAAAATAAAGTCACGTTGTCTAAAATAGTATTGTCCTTATTTACTTTTATTTCGTATTACCGAACTCCAACTTCTTTTATAGGCAGATTTAGGGGCAAACAATTTTAAACGTCTTTTACTCGAAACTAGAAATTTGTCACTTAACACCTTCTCATTCTCAACGCTTCAATTGTAAATGCCCACGCTGAACAACAGCGTATCTCAATTCGCTCCTATTACAGAATTTAATACCGTGATTTTGGACAGTTGGGCAACACTCGTCTTCAAAATGACATTAAGGGAGGATTTATTTAGCTAATACCATTGAGTTTATAGTATTATATTATAGTATATAAACTCAATGCTAATACCCGAGATAAACATGACTTTCTCACCATTAACATTATTTAACCCTACAGTTAGCGATATTCTGGAAATTTTTTTTATTTATTGGTAAAGCCATTTTGGAAAGTCTGGAGTCCTTCCGTAAACTACCAGACTAAAGTTGATTATTGTTAAGGCCGATTGTGTTTTCTAATCTTGCTTCGCAGTTAATTCGCCACATGTGATTTGGGCATAACCCCAACACTTTAATTCACTTGCCAGCAAAACCGCACTGGATCGCATTTCAAAGCAATTTCGACTAAGAAACACTCGATCGCCAAAATCACTCGCCGTCTTTAGCGATTACAGCTCCAATCGTAGTATTGTTGAACACTCATATCCCTTTATTCCCAGATAGGAACGACGTTCTCCTGATGCTCAGATTACTGTCTATACGCAGCCCTTCACTGTCTTTTCCAAACGATGATAAGCGATTATTAACGGATGAGCTTTTGTATCCACTCTCTAGAGCCCAAGGGTCTCAAAATAGGTTCGGGTCCGTGCCGAGCTTATTACAAGTTGTTGCGAAGGCGATGCACGCCCCACCGAAGCATTTGTTATACTATACAGTATTTAAGGTTTACCGCAGATGAATTTACTACACAAACTTTAAAGATACCTATAGGCCTGCCCCTAATAATTTATAACGTTTCTACCTTTTAGATTCTAGTACGTTATTGTTTTATCATCCTCATGAATTTCAAAGCCCTGGATAACTTTTACAAGGACTGCGTATGTATAGGAAACTCAAGTGCAACCTACATAAATCCCAATCTTTGGCCACCGCCTTAAATGTTAAACAATGTTCGGATTACTTTTGGGAGTGAATCAGCCACAGTCGTGAGATTAGTGATTAATTTCATATAGGAAGATATTTCTTAAGCCCGCCTAGAGTATACCTGTTTGGAAGTGGAAACATTTTTGTTATGTAGTGAAGATAACTTTTCCTTAGATAAACGAGTAAGGTCAATCATATTTACGGCTATTGTCCTACCCTACATCGACATGATTGAAACAAAATTTAATTTTTAAAGAAAAATGTTGTCAAGCCCATCTAATATGAAATACTTAGAACTAATCACCCAAACCTTCTTAACTGTCTCTGAAAATGCCTTTAGATGATACCTTACACAAACCTTTCTCTGTCATTGCAGGTATGCATCGAAAGTCGCTCGAAGCTCAAGAGGCACTCAAGGACGACAGTGGAACCAGTGATCATGACGACAACGCATCAAAATCGAACGATGAATTTCGACGAATGACATCGTCGTCCGAGTCTCTGAATGTAGTTAGTCCACCACCTCCTCCACACTCATCTGCGGGAACGACCCCAACGGGCAATTCATCCTCACCGATAAATCCTCACATGGACTTAAGTAGTCCACCACAAGCTCACACTCCACGGCACAATCATCACTCACCTCTGCAGCATCACCATCACCAACACCAGTCCCACCATCACCTCCAACAGCAGCATCATCAGCTGCATCACCACCATAGTGGCCATCTTTTAGATGCATCTTCCAACAAAGACCTCCATATGCTTATGAATTCAGCAGCTGTGGCAGCTGCAGCAGCTGCTGCTGGCCATCCATCACACATCCCTGGTATTCACCATCATGGCGTTGGACCACCACAACCACCTCATGCACATCCACAGTCGCACGGGGCACCTACAGGCTATATGGACCAAGACCCGGAAGCCTTTAGGTGGGTTAACAACTACAATCGTGACCCAATTTCAATGATACGGTGATTTTATTTGATTTCTTTCATAATGCAAAATATTGTGTTACCTTCACAATGCACATGGGATTCAAGAGATTTTAACTGACCACTTATTTCTCTTGTTTCAGAAACAACTCTATAGCCTGTCTACGAGCCAAGGCCCAGGAGCATCAAGCACGTCTGTTAAACAGTGGACTCTTTCTACAGGTACGGTCACTGGCCGGGTTACAAAGCCCCGCAGCCAGTAGTAGTGCAAGTCTATCGCCCCAGCCACAGAACAATAATAATAATAACAATTGTGATATCCTGAAAGTGCACGACGAAATATCCCTCAAATGCAGTCGATCCCCAGATGGACAGAAAACGCATCCTATACCTTCGAACGATATAAATATGTTCTACCAACAGCAGCTTAAAATTGAACCAAGTCAGAGCTTGGGGTGTGGCTCGGGTATTTGACATAAACATAACAATGACAACGATGGCTTTTTTCAATGCAATTTCGGGATCAACGACAGAAATGATGAGGGTTAGGAGCAGGCCTTTAACCAAAAAAAATCGAATTTATTCTACAGGACCTTGTGTCTTAATTGTAAATATAAAAATGCCCGCAAACTTTCTTTCATTTTAATCTTAACACACTTAGAATTAAAATTAAAAATAAAAAAACCTATTTAAGGAATCGAATTTATTTAAAATATATTTACAACTTAGTTTTGATCTCACACAAACATTATAGTATAGAACACACACACAAGAAACCAAATAATATTCTTTTTATTTTTCTTCCTTTTTCTATACATAATTCTTAGTCGTGTAAGGTATTTTAAATACGAATCTGTAAAAAATAAGAGTGTAATAATTATTAACATAACCGACAAGCAAAATATATTTGTAATATAAATCTTATAACTTTTTTTTTTTTGTGCAATAATAAATTATTTCTAAATCTTAGTCATGCGCTTAATTTATTTAATAGATTTAAATGAAACACACACGCTAGGACCTTACCTTTAAAACTTATTTGGTCACATTGGTGAAAGTATAATTGACACAAAAGGTCACTTCTGTAAAATATAACTCTAAGCCTATCTTTTTAGAACTCTATGTTAGTGAGGGTAATATTTTTGGAACGAGTACTGCAAAATGTCGATGCCTGTTTTGGATCTGTTAGTAGGTATAAGCCAATGGATTAGAGGAAAATGATGAAGCCCTAACCTCATAAGCTAACAAAATACTGACCCCCTTATTAATAAAAAAATGTACACAAGTAAGTTAGCTAGCAAGCGTCAGATAGCATACAAAAATTGGACATAACAGCTGAGTAACAAGTTGATAACTTTTACACAGTGTTTATTAATACGTGGGGGAATGTTGCGTGCTACAGGTTGTTAAAGCCTTTTTAGTTTACTCGATATTAAGAATAGTTAAAAAAAGAAGCAAACCTGAAAAAAATGGCAGGGGCTTGTTTCGAAATCTCGCATCTTATATGTGCAACTGAATTTGTTAGACTTGACTCACTCCCATATTTGGACGAATCCTTACCTGAAGTGGCCCTTTGACACATTGAATCAGTCGCAGTCGAGGTGGAAAACAATCGGCATTTCGCCCCCGCTACGGCCAATCTCATGTCGGCTCCTCCAGAAGTCCTACCTAACTTCCTATCAGGCGGAACCTTATTTGAGCCACTAGGTGTCTGCTCAGCCTTAGACGAATCTTTAGCTGAGCCGGCACCTGATTTTCCGGGTTTTGACCTTTCCAAGGCGGAAGGCAATAAGCTGCTGCGCCATGCGTCTTCGGTTAACTTGATTGTCTTCCTGGCCCTAGCTAGCAGCGCTGCTTCCCTTTCCGTGAAGGAACTGGGGTCACAGCTTTTAAATCTGTTTGACAGATGAGGCTTCGGTTATGTCCAAACTTTCATTGCCCTTTGGCTTTGACTTTTCAACAACAGTCACTGCGCTGTTCAGAGTCGAGCCCGCCTCTCCCAGTGAAACAACGTCCTCTTTGTCAGCTTCTTTAGCGGGGTCAGATGCAGCCAGCCCATGCCCCGATAAGCTTAGGCATATCACAGGCTTTGGTGGCTGCATAAGAGCTCCCTCGCTCGAGATTTTCGTAGTGTCAGCATTTGGTGTATTGCTAGCACAACGCTCGCCAATATCCTACGACTGCCTTTCTAGAAAATCAAGGGCGTTTTGAAGTTTTTATTTGTCCTTTTCCTCTAGTTGGTGCTTCTTCTTTAATTTCTTGATCGTTATCTTACAGTTCAGCACTCTTTTTCTAATTGAAGATTTAGGCGATATAGAGAATTTGGACGAGCTGGCGATTGAGCGGTTGTCATCATCCTCAAGAAATAGATTCTCGAGTCCGAAATCAACCGTTCTAACAATTCCCTCGTTCGAAGCGGCCCTAATACAGGGTGTCCGCCGGGAAGGTATACTACTTTGTTTGTTTATAATTTTTGATTAAATGAAAGAGAATGGATCTTACATTGATAAATGTTTTATTTAATGTCAGCAATTATTTATGGAATACAATAGCAGGTAAATGTCCGCCTCTGTTAGTCTCACATATGCGAGCCCTTTTGAGTATATTTTTCATTACATTCTCACACATTTCACGCGGTATTTCATTAATTTCTTACTTACTTACTTAAGGTGGCGCTACAGTCCGGGGTGGACCTGGGCCTCAACCAATACTCCTCTCCAGTTAGCGCGATCTTTGGCTAACTGCCTCCAATTGCACACACCAAGTTGGTTGAGGTCCCCTTCCACTTGAGCGCGCCACCTAAGGCGAGGTCTTCCTCTACTGCGTTGTCCCTCCGGGTGGGAATCGAAGACTCTCCGGGCCGGAGCGTTGGTGTCCATTCGCTCTACATGTCCTAACCATCTTAGACGACTAATGCGTACTTTTCTGACCAGGTCGATGTCGCTGTATAGCTCGTAGAACGTAGAGCTCGCTGTTAAATCTTCTCCTCCAAATCCCGTCAACGCAAACGGGACCAAAAATCACTCGAAGAATTTTGCGTTCGAAGCGACCAAGAAGATCCTCATCCGTTTTTGCTAGGGTCCATGCTTCTGCGCCATTGAGCAGGACAGGGATGATGATAGTCTTATATAGAATCTCCTTAGTGCTTCTTGACAAGGCCTTACTAATCAATTGCCGTCTTAGGCCAAAGAAACAGCGGTTGGCATAGATGTGATTCTTCGCTTGATTTCTGATGTGATGTCATTATCAGAGTTTATAGCGGAGCCGAGGTAGACAAAGTCCCTAACTACCTCAAAGTTATAGCTGTCTATCGTGACGTTCTGTCCGATTCTTCGATGTTGTGTGTCCCTTCTTGTTGACAGCATATATTTTGTTTTACCCTCATTCACCACTAAACCCATTTTTTCCGCTTCTGTACTAATGCTTGCAAACGCACCAGTGACAGCTCGCTGTGTTCTGCCAACAATGTCTATGTCGTCAGCGTATGCAAGCAGTTGCACAGACTTATGGAAAATTGTGCCTCTGGTGTTGGCTTGTGAGTTTTGCACAATTTTCTCTAAAATTATGTTGAAGAAGTCACATGACAGCGCGCCACCTTGTCTAAATCCTTTTTTGACATCAAAGGTCTCGGTGAGATTGTTTCCGACCTTTACGGAGCAGCGAGCGTTCTCCATCATCATTCTGCACAATCTGACAAGTTTGGCAGGGATGCCAAAACTAGACATGGCTCTGTATAGCTCGTCTCTATAAATGCTGTCATATGCGGCCTTAAAATCGATAAAAAGATGGTGAGTATCGATCTGGACTTCTTGGGGTTTTTCCAGGATCTGCCGTAGTGTGAATATTTGATCGGTCGTGGACTTACCGGGCCTAAAACCGCACTGATAGGGACCTATCAGATCGTTGACGAAAGGTTTCAGGCGTTCACATAGTACAGCAGACATGATCTTATACGCAGTGTTAAGGAGACTGATGCCTCTATAGTTGGCGCAGTTTAGAGAGTCTCCTTTCTTGTGGATCGGGCAAACGATGCTGAGGTTCCATTCATCAGGCATACTTTCGTCTGACCAAATCTTGGAGGCGAGTTGGTGTATGCTCTCTACCAGGTCATCTCCCGCTGCCTTAAGCAGCTCGGCAGTTAAGCCGTCCGGTCCAGCAGCCTTGTTGGACTTAAGCTTAGATATTGCTATCCTCACTTCATTTTGGTCAGGTGGACGGAAATCTTGGCTTTCATCGTCCAGGTTGAATGGCTCGTTCTGCCTGACAGCGGAATTTGTGTCGTCTTCGCCGTTAAGCAATCTGCAGAAATGGTTTTTCCATGTCCTCAGCACCAACTGTGACTCTACTTCAAGGTTTCCTTGCTCGTCTATACAGGTCTCCGTTCGGGTCTTGTTGGCATGACACGTTCTTTTTACCTTTTGGTAAAACTTCCGAACATTGTTCCTGGAGTAACACCTCTCTATATCCTCGATCGCGCGCTTCTCATGCTCTCTCTTTTTTCTCCGGAGAAGCCGATGTTCTTCCCTCCTTTTTTGCCCGTAGAGCTGACGAGCTGCTCTCGTCCTTCTATGCAGCGACGCTTCGTAGGCACTTTGTTTTGCTGCATGTGCTTGCCGGCACTCTTCGTCAAACCAGGGGTTTCGGGAGGGTGGGCTGGTGAAACCGAGCACATCAGTTGCGGCGTTTTTGATGGCTTCTTGGCATCGGCGCCACTGGTCTTCGGCACTTGATGCTGGCAGCATAGGACTTCTCGAGAGGTTGAGGGATACGCGATCGGCATAGGTTTCATTAATTTCATCACGAATATTTTGTTTGAGTTGCTCAAGCATTTCTAGTTTGTTTGCATAAACCTTGCTTTTCAGATATCCCCACAAAAAGAAGTCCGGAGCAGTCAAATCAGGCGACCGTGGAGGCCAATCAACATCACCATATCTTGAAATAACTTGTTGTGGAAAGAAGTCTCGCAGTAATTCCATTGTAATCCTGGCTGTATGCGATGTGGCACCGTCTTGTTGATACCACATGTTAATCAAGCCCAAAGCATGACGTTGTGGCGTTAAAAAGTTTTCAATCATATCACGATATCGCTCCCCATTCACAGTTCCCGTAACGCCGTTTTCATTTTCAAAGAAGTAAGGTCCAATGATTCCTCCTGACCAAATTGCACACCAGACTGTAAGTTTTTATGGAGCAAAGGTGACTGATGAATAATTTGGGGGTTTTCCATTGCCCAGAACCGACTATTCTGTTTATTCACATATCCATTCAAATGAAAATGTGCCTCGTCACTAATTAAGATTTTTTCGTGAAAATCGGGGGTGTCATGGGCTAGCTGTAACATCCTATTGGCAAATGTACGGCGGCGTAAATGGTCTTGTGGAAGAAGCTCTTGTGTCAACTGAATCTTAAATGGAAACAAATGCAAATCCTTAAGCAAAATCGCCAAATATGTTCTTTGAAGACAAAGCTCCTGAGCACGGCGTCGAATTGAGGTTGATGGATTGTTTTGAACACTTCCTTGAGCAGCAATAATGTTTTCACTTTCAGCCGATCTTGCAGTACGTTGTGTTGTGGTCCATGCTTGGGCCCTAACAAATGCAAATCCTTAAGCAAAATCGCCAAATATGTTCTTTGAAGACAAAGCTCCTGAGCACGGCGTCGAATTGAGGTTGATGGATTGTTTTGAACACTTCCTTGAGCAGCAATAATGTTTTCACTTTCAGCCGATCTTGCAGTACGTTGTGTTGTGGTCCATGCTTGGGCCTATCACCTACAGACCCTCTTTCTTCGAATAAAAGAAATAGCAAGCGCGTGCTCGTAGTAGTGTCACTGACTAAAAACACTTGTTAGATAGTGCAACTAAGATATAACTTATCAAGCAATTTTTCTATAACGAAATAACAACTTTCGACAGGCTACTTTCCAATGAAAGATCCTGCATGTTCCGCAATTTAGACGCGGTTAATCCTATCTTGCCAAGTCGAACGGTTTCGTTCTTTGTAGTCGGCGCAATAAATATTATTGTTCTCGTCCAAAATTTGTCGGACTGAATTGTTGACATGTCCGATTAGTCGGTTTCTATGCATTCTCGCGAAGCTTTTTGTTTCAGCTTCAATTATTGGAATTCCAAGATCCCTGTTGATATCGTCGTTTCTAATATTATGGTGCTTGTACAATTTCTCTAAGCACTTTATTTTGAAAAGTTTGTAGAATATTGACATTTGTTTTCTTGGTAGATACAACTCCAGAGTTGTATACCGTAGGTCCACACCGGCTTTAGCACTTGCTTGTATACGACCCAGACGCAAAATAGTTGGTCCACCCACTTTCTTGCACTTGGAAACTTCTTTATTATTAGTTTAACATACATACATATTTAATTTTTAAAAAAATTAAAAAAAAATTTCATAGAAAATTATGCTCTTTGATTGAATTACCGACACAAATAAGCAATATCACAAAAAATACCGTTAAAACTGTGTGCTTTCTCATTTGGTAATGAGTGCAAAATAGTTGGTCTACGTCATTCGCGATGCAAAAGAGTTGGTCTACTCCACATCATGGTATGATTAAGTTAACCGTTAGGAAAAATTAAGCAAAAACAAGCTTTTTGCTTTGGCAGGTTATAAGTGTACCTGTGCAATAAGTTGAAATTCATTTGTTGGGTTATCATGGCACGTGGTGTTCCCTTATCTAAAGATCTTAGGGAATCAATTATAAAAACTTTTGAAAATGGCATTTAAAACTACAAAATTGCAACAAATTTCAATCTCCCTCGTTCATCAGTACAGAATATTATTTCGTTCCTTACTAAGATGGGCAACATCAAAACCCGAAAGAAAACTGGGCGGCCAACGATAGCTAGAGCCCGCGATTGTAGGGTATTAAAAAAAAAATAATTAAGGAAAATCGTCGTCAAACTGCTGCTGGGGTAACTGTAGAGTGGAAAAGCCGCATCAAAAAATAAATATCCGTCGACACTTGTAAGTGCAACATGAAGAACATGGAATATAAATTTTACAAGTTTTGTTTAAAAATCTTTTCCTTGTTTTGCATTGTGATTTTTTCAACCCATATGAATAGGCGAAAGAAAAGCCTCTTCTTACGCCAAGGCAAAAGAAAAGGCGATTTGAATGGGCTAAAGAGCACACAAATTGGGCCTTACATCAGTGGCGGGAAGTAGTTTGGAGCGACGAATCCAGATTTTAGGTTTGTGTTGGCGATGAGCGAATGCGTGTACTTCGCACCTCCAAAGAAGCTTTCCATAAAGACAAAATGAAACAAAAGTTAAGACAGCAACCAGCAAGGACCCGCACAACAATTCATCCATCATTTATACGAAATAAATAAATATTTGTACGTTCATCACTTCTGGAAGCCATTTTGTTTTATAGGAAAACGAAATTTCGTAAGCCATCGCTATAAAAATATCAACATGCATAACTTTCCCATAATTCCTACCACATAAACAAGATGGCCGACCAAAAAACGTATCACGTTTTTTTGCGTGTCAGGTAATGCTGTCCCTTTCAGTCAGACGGCTGTTTAGTATTGCGCATCCCTTTAATTTTCCGTGATAGGAATGTGTGGCCGTGTAAATGCCCCATTAGTTTATTTTATGATTTTTGTTTCATTGAGATGTTTAATTGTAATTCAATGATAAATATTTGTAATAAATTCGATACTCACGCTAATTTTAAAGGAAACTTTTCATGTTTAACTGTGGCATCTGATTCCGCGATGTCCTTCTTAGTTCTGAATTTTCAGGGGGTGGAGTAAGGTAAGCTACATCTTCTCTCGACGGATGGACTGAACTGCTTGGAACGAAGCATCAATGGGAAAGTTCAGGGGCCAAGAATTTCCAGGTAGGGTGGGTATTGGCCGCGCTCACAACAACAACGAGCGCTTCTCAAGGTGGTATCCGTCCGTCCGATGTCTGTGAGAAATAATTTTGTTTGGCATGATTTATGTTTTGTTGTAGGTTCGGTTAAGTGTGGGGGCAAGATCCGCCCCATTTCCGGCGAATATAGTTGTGCCTCGCAAGCATACCACGTCCCTCGCACTCAACTATCTCTCCCTTTCGATTTCTTTTCCTTTCCTTAGGTCCCATCCACCTCCTCATCTCCTGTCACTTCATCACTCCTTGCCCTCTAATTATCCCCTACCAAGCCTATTACAGTATGCTACGAAACGGACAATTCTCAGCTCAAATTCCATAGCTGTTCCTAGCTGTCAAAAATTTATCAATAAAATGTAGGAATAATTCTCCGAACAGGTGTTTCGAAGAAAACCTCGCAGCAAAAATCCTCCGAATCGGAGAATTTTCCGTTCCGACGGATACCTCGCTGGGGCCGATGGTATGATCATTTTTTGACAGGAGAACTGTCAGAAATTGGCATTTTATGATCACTTGGCATACAGTCTAATCTTTATACGTAGAAAAGTAGTATTACCTATGGAAGTTTTACTTTACTAACTTAACTTGAGTGTAAAGGCGCTAAATTTTTTAGTAAGTAAGAAAGAGATAGGTGCTTCACGTATTCAGGTATATAACGGAGTTTTTGCCCAATCGCCTATCCTTTGTCAGGATCGATAGTATCGATAGTATCGATAGTTTTTTACTATACGATAGACTATCGATGTTTAAGGAACACTAGCCCGCGGGTGTGTGGCAGACTGGTTCTGGTGGGATGTACATGTATAGCATATATATATAGTTTCATATACAATGATGTAACCCAAAGAGAAAGAAATGAATGAAAGAAATTCGGCGCTTTGCATTTGCCAGGTGATTTTCCTGGTTAAAAAAAAAACTTACGTTAATCCGGAGTTTTTTAATATTTTTTTTTTTTTATTTTTATTGGACGCCCCAGTTTTTTCCACTCCGGTCCATGAAAAAATAAAGAGTCTAACTGCTAAACCGATAGAAATTTCAAATTCTGAAAATTGGTCCATTTTTGTTTGTTTTGGTTACTTAATTTTAAAACTAACACTAGATCTCAGCGAAAGTAAAGTAGTTGTACTGTCACTCCTCCTCCTCCGAGTCAGTCTGACCAGAGACAATAGATACTGAGACCCCAAACTTTGGCCGATTTCCCGTTACCTTGCCTACATACAAGCAATCGTTGTACGGAGTGTACACAATTTAGTGCGTTGGTATTGATACATAGAAATTCGTATACGAATCAATTGTCAATATATTGACAAATGTCACGAAACTTCAACCACCAATACACCCTCAAAAAATATCAACAACTTCCGGTGACTTCCTGGGCACGTCGAATAAAATAGATTTCGGATCTGTTCCCTCGCATTGGACAGCTTCCTGCAGACGAAGTATGAGGTCACTTTTCCCTCCAACTGTGGAGAGATTCCGCTTTTCTAATTCACTTTTTAATTGGGGTATACTTAGTTGTAATAATAAGCGACCCATTTTGTTTGTCTTTTGTAATTTAAAAATTCAGAAATTCCCTTTTTTTGTCTTAATAGCACTTAGACACTTATGTAGCACAGAATAAGTTTTATCCCACTTCTGACACCAATGTTACATTCAGGCTGGAATTCGAAAGGTAAAACACTATTCTGTTCAACTTTTCTAATAAATTCACTTTTTTTCAGAATTTCTAATTATTCACTTAATAAGTACCAAAACAATGTCACTTAAATCAATTCTTAAACGTTTCAATCCAATCGCTTTTATTTATTCGCTGATTACTTTAAGGACCATTCACATGAGAGTGAACTGCGAATAGGCGAATTGCGAACAAATCAATTTAACTGCATTTATGAATTGAAAATTTGTATTTGTTCTGTCACAAAACCATTATATTTAATTAATCTAACATCTAGTCTAAAAAAAAAACATTACTCTCAATTGATTTAAAAAGCTAAATTAACAATTAAAGCAATTTTCCCGCGAATTGAAAATTCTTGCCGCAAACTGTCACACTTTATTCACAATCCACACAAAACAGTCGCGATCCACAAACCCACGAATGAAAAATTCGTTCGAACTTAACCTTTAAAAATGAAACTGATACACGGGTATCTGCGACCAAAAAAAAGTTTTCATGGGAATGAAGTGTCAGAAACCACGTATATTCGTGTGTTCGCAGTTCGCAATTCGCTCTCATGTGAATAGTCCTTTACACTTATTTTACGATTACTCTTTCGAGCTTTACCAATCACTAGTTAAAAATCAACTGTGTGTGTCTCTGCTCAAACATGCCCTTTTATATCCGCTCTGCCACCTATTGGAATTCTCTCGTATAGGTATTCCAATATTCTGGATGGTTCTACAGTTAGGCAGAAAGTGGTTCTAGAATGAACTAGAAAATTATAGAAGTGGCGTGAGTTACACAAAGAAGAAAGATTTGAATTTCCAATTGGAATTGGAAGTGGAACTTGGAAGGTGACTAAGTGACCGTTTCACCAATTTAGGTTTGACACTCCACACCACACTATGTTCGAATTTTCGAACTTACTTTAGCAAACTAGGTTTTTATTCATACCGATTCAAAGCAATTGCTATGGGCTTTTACTTTGCTAAAACCTTTTACTTAAAGCAAATGCTAGATTTTATTCATACGACCCATTATCTGTCAACGAGACATTGTAAATTGGGAATAATTCGCGTATTGATTGGCTTCCACAAAATTTATATTTTGTTCGAATCAGTCCCATATTTTTTGCTAAAATACTTGCAAACGAGTAGATAACTATCATTATATTTTATAAAGGTCTTGGAATAATTTGTTTAGATATTAAACAAAACAAGTGTAGATTATATTGGCAAAAAGAGGTGCAATGAATAACAACCAAAGGAGATAATACCAGTTGCGTGAAGTGGATCGAGGGTTGTACCGTACCGTTTTCCTAAAGCTGTCAGTAAATTAACAACAATTCATCGATTAAACAAATTAAGAAATAAATTATTGTATTTCATCGTTTCCGGATGCCATTTTGCTTTATAAGAAAGCGAAATTTCGTATGCTATCGCTATACAAAAATAATATCAACATGCTGAACTTTGCCATAATTCGTACCACGTAAACAAGGCCGACCAAAATTCATCGAAATTCCCAAAAAGAAAGAAAGAAAGAGATCCCACGATATAAGAGTAAATACTTGTGACAGCTCATGCTCTCAGTATTTCCACCAAAGAAAATGCTTCCTCTCATGCTTTTCTTTTCTGTCATACATTTTTTTGCGACAATAAATTTTTTTTTTTTTTATCAAGATATTTTTTTTTTTAATGGACGCACTTTTGAGAAATCTCGATATTTTCTCCGAACTACACTCATGCTTGCACTAACACCAATGTTTATGACACACAGCTGACGGTTACGAATTGTTTACGCTTGAATGGATTGCTTTTTTAGCTGAATTAGGTAGGTAGGTATTCATTTTACGCGTGTGGGTGCGAGTTCAGCTGAAAAACCAATCCTTTTAACGATAATCAATTCGAATTTATGAAAATTTCGCAAAAGTGCCTCAGATAAAAAAAAAGAAGGTATTTTGTGGAAAACCAAACATGAAAGGCAATCTTGATAAAAATAATATTGATCTTTTTGACAAATCGAAAATGACACAATATTGCAGGAAATTCACCAAACACGCGATTATTGGTGAATCAGAACCTTATTACCTACTAGGTCAACGCAGTGTTGCCAGATCGTGGGGAATTCCCCTTTTTGTGGGGGATTTCAATCAAAAATGTGGTGAAAGGGGAAAAGGGGAATCTTTCCTCTTCTAGAACAAAATGTGGGGAATGTAAGAAAAAAAAAATTGTATGTATTAAATGTGAATACTTAAGTCCTATAATCCCATTTAAATGAAACCAGGGTTTTGCTGGAGTGCCCAATTGGGAAATTTATGATTCAAGTATTTTAGCTTTGGCTCAATGCTCCGAGACACTCATGTGTCTCAAAACTTAAACACAACTTTTATAAAAAAAAAAATGTTCAAATATAAAAAAACGTAATAAGGAAAATTGGAATTTACTCGACTTAACGCCGTCACAAAAACGATAGCTGGTTAAAAGTTTGAACCAAGAGAACGCACTCAATAATTTTTTTTTTAGAAATTACAAGAATTTCTCTTGTATGGAATGACTCGGAAAATGGTTCAACTCAAACAAATTTTTGGAACAACGCTGATCGGAACACAAACTTTTTGCGCATGTGCGCAAGTAGCGGGTGTCATTATAATCATATGACTGATTGGAAAATGAGCCATATTCAATCTGCAAAGGTTGATTCTACCTGCATTTCAGTTTTTGTATTTCAACTTGGGTAACAAATTCATAAGAATCATTCAGTTTACTCAATATGTTGATTATGGGGAATCCATGGGGAATGCAACCACGAAAAATGGGGAAAAAGGGGAATTTTAAGGTCTGTGATGGGGAATTTCATTTACTGCGCCTGGCAACACTGGGTCAACGCTCAGCGTTGCCAACCAATTTTGACAAAAAAAGCCTAACTTGAAAAAAAAAAAAGATTCCTACTTCAATAAAATAATGCCTAAAATAATTTTTTTATGTAAATTGGAACAGTAAATCAAAAATTAAACACAAATATAAAAAAATTAACAAAACAATTTTTATTTCAAAAAAAATTAAATTGCCTATGTATAAATTACAGAAGAAATAGGAACAAAATTCATGATCATGAAATTTTTTGCCAAGATTTTTTAAGAATGTTTAAAAAAATAAAATGTCAGTATACGTTGAATCAAAAAAATATATATATATTTGAAATAAAAAAAAGATGCCTTTTTGGAACAAAAGCCTTAAACCCTTAGCTAATGAAATAATGCCTAAAAGGCAGGAAACAGCTTAGGTTGGCATCGCTGTCAACGCTGCACTCGGACCAAAGATAATAGAATTAAAAGAGATGGATATCTTTCGTACGTCTATCCCCCCAAAACCCATTTGTTTACATTGTTGTTTTTGTAATTTCAATCCCTGTCGGTGAATACATGTGAGCTTTGAGCTACAAGAAAAAAAAAAACCGACCAATGACTGGCCACCATTCGAAATTCAGTGTGGTGAGCTATTTTTGAACATATTAAGGCCCGGTTTCTTCAATCTTGGTCATCTTTTTAATTAACCACTGATTTTCTGCAATTTCGTTTGTCCAAGATTTTTTAAGGACTACGTATAGGTATTCATTTTTACGTAGTTGATACACAAAAACTTTTTGTATAATATTTTGCCAACAAAAAGAAAAATGCAAATAATAGAATGAAGGAATATATAACGCAAGATGGAGTGAACAAATAAAATCGTTCACATCGGTTTCTTTGACGTTTTCAACTGATACATAAGTATTGAATACACAACACGCCAAAATAATGGATGCAAAGTATGAAGTAAGATTATTTTGAAATTTGTTTGGCCTATGACAGTTCTAATAGATTGGGATAAAGCACACGAGTTAGGAAAAATATTGTGAGAACGAGAAAATTGGGATTTTCGTTGATTAAATCAACACGTGGCCTGTTAATTTGCAATATAGGTATTTTATTGGTTTTGGCTTTATTTCGGTTTTGTTCACAAAAAAATTGCTTATTGACTCACAAATACAAAGTTTCATTCTTTAGTTCTAAAAAAATGCCTATATTATATGGCTATTACATTAATTTTTGTGTTTATTAAGTTTACACAAAATAAATACATAAAATACTTAGCTAAAAAAATTACTTATCAAAAACAAACAGACCCGAAGAAAAAAACAAAAAGGAATATAATATATAACCATGGATTCGATCAATGAATAAATGAAAAAATGGAACGATTTGTTGCAAAGATATATGGTTTTATGACCGAAGTGAAAAAACGGTCAACAGATACTCATTGGTTATCACTGATTTATAATCATGGGTTAACCTAAATCCTTGGTAACTAACCTAACCAAGGCTCTAACCAGCTGTGAATAGACCGGCCCTTGATGTTGTATTCACCATACGCGGTGCCTGTCTGTCTGTTCGTAAGATATACGATTTTTCGTATATCTCCATTGTATAAGTCTGACTGGAAGGAACAACTGCTTTTATATGTGAAATTATTTATTGAAAATACTTAATTTTTTACAGGAATGGATTTATATATTTTAAGGAGTGGTTGGTGTACTAGGGTTAAAATTATAAAAACTTTGATAAGAAACATTACAAATTGTGATTTCTAATCCAAAAAAGATATAATTTATTTCTACGTGCAGTACTAAAATGTAGAAAAACGAAGTATTCAGGTTTTGAAATAATAAATAATAAACAATTAAAACATTTCATGCCGAATTAAAGGCATTGAAAGATTACTACTTGACTAAAACGTAATCCATTTTGCATTTCAAATTTATATGAAAATTAATTGAATTTTAATTTACTTGTGCTCAGTTTTACGAGAAACTTTTTTAATTGCTCTGTTAATAAAAATGGAATTTGAATCCTTTTTCGCAACTATATTGACCATGCTTGATAAAAGGCAGTGCTAAAGTGTAAGAAACGTATTCATGCTTATTTTGACATTCGAACGAATAGCCAATTCATACAAATGTCTCTATTCGTTCGAATGAACTTGTGTGTATTTTGATAGACATTCGTTCGAATTGGCTATTCGTTGGAATGTCAAAATAAGCATGATTAATTATATATTCACTGCAAGCAAACTAACTGCCAACCGTCAAAATTCAAATTTTCCTTGTGAACATGCCCAAACCAGTTTTCCAGGATATTTGAAAATTTTATGAATTTCGGTGGTGAGTTCACCAACTTTCCGCCATCTTGCGGGTGAATTCACGAACTCACTTATTCTATCATAGAAATGAGCATGTATGTGTGACTTTATGAATTTTTCTGGAAAACAGCTTGTAGGCAGCCGCCTTTCCACTGGAAAGATAACAATCTCTTTTAATTTCCATTATCTGACCCGGACCATCTGTTAAATGTCAGTGTCAGGGAAAAAGTCAATACTTGAAAGAACAAACCAATTAACTACACGTCAGAGTTTTCAAATATAGTTTATAAAGCTAAATTAAGCTGCCGCAACGCCAATAGTTAAATCGAATCGTAAAAAGTAGAAATGATTTTTAGATCGCTTATCACATTATCCCTAGTTATTACTGTCCTTAGTGGCCCAGAAGAAGACGAAGGTGTTAAATTTGCTAGTAACTGTGAAACATGCAAAATTCTGGCAACCGAACTCCAGAACCGACTTAGTGAGACCGGCAAATCGCATGATGTTCTCGAACTCGGGTAATAAAATGGAAATATTATAGCAAAGACTATCTTTTGATGATGTGCTTTTTCAGATACTCCGTGGATGATGTAAAACCTAAGAAGCGTACGGAATATCGGCGCAGTGAACTACGGCTTCTCGAATCAATCGAAAACGTATGCGATCGCATATTGGAGTACAATCTGCACAAAGAACGACAGGATAGCACACGTTTTGCTAAAGGAATGCCGCAAACATTCAAAGCATTGCACGGCCTAGTCGACAAGGGTGTCAAAGTAGATTTGGGAATTCCATACGAACTCTGGGACAGACCACCAATAGAGGTCACACAGATGAAGGCGCAATGTGAAAATCTGCTTGAAAAGTATGAGGATGCGATTGAGGACTGGTATTTTAAGCACCAGGAAGTGAAGCCTTTAATACAGTACCTATGTGAGGACAAGGCACTGCCAAAACATGACCAAGAATGCCTCGCAGAAATTGCACCGCCGCCAAAGGAGGACGAGCATGAAGAACATCCCAAAGGCGAAAAAGCAAGCAAGGAGGAATTGTAGGACGGAGCGTAAGAACTCGGACTTTTTAACAACATAGAGATTCCATTTATTTATTTTCTTAGTTTTATGTGTTTCCCAAATCAGATGAAGCCCAATGCATTTCCAATTTTGTAGCATTTTACCTGTAATAAAGTGTTTTACCTTTAAAACGCAGTTACTTCCACAAAGGAGGCATTTGAGAGATTGCAGAGGAATCGGGGAAGGTCAGAATTAGAATAATTTTTGTGCGAAGCGTGAGGTCGGTTGCCATATAGATTTCGCCTCTGGGAGCATATAATTTATCGAGCAAATCTACATAAGGTAGTTTACCGATTGACAGTCATACGTACCTGCTCGTACCGCTCAATATTCTAACAACTAAGGACATTACTGCGGGCGTTTACGAGAAAAACACGTTTTGTTTAGATGATAAAATAAATAATCCGAGGCAATACCAAGTTCAAACAATTATATTTTTCTCAATGAGTTTATCAAACAGACTTAAACATACGTCACATTGTACTTTTCAAGATTCTCTGTAATGCAAATGCATTAGTGCCGCTATACTTTAAACCAAACAAATCTTACCTTCTATCACACTCGCGCAATTTTCCAAATATTCTTCACTATTGGAGTCTGCCATTCGGCGTTTAGCCACCTGAAGAGTATAGTCAGGCCCATAATCTAAAAAGAACTCATTTTCATCGGGAATGTCGTCACATAACACCTTTTCGCAGACGGCTGCTGTGATCTGGGTCCAATAGCGACTGGTATTCTGAAAGTTATAGCCACCACCTCCAAGAAGAACCACTGGCAAGTTCGTCTGCATTACCGATTGTATGCATTCAATTAAATCTTTTGGATATAGGTTTGAGGATCCGAGGGGATCACCCGCTATTACATCCCCACCGCATTGAATCACACAGACTTGCGGTTGATATGCACTAAAAACTCGATTGGTTATCCTGCGGGGGAACATCTCAAATGATATTGATTTGGCACACATTATCAAAGACATTTTACCTCTTGAAATATTTGACAAAGAGTTCACCAGTGATGCCGCTCTTGAAAGGGAAGTTCGCAGCATAACCTTTACCGCCGGCTATTCCACAGTCTTCATGGCTACCAGAACCCGGGAAGAATCCAGCTTCATACTGATGAAAAGATAACGTAAACACCGTTTTGGTAGTCTCAAATGCTTCTTGAACCCCATCACCTGACAGAGAAAAGACAATAACGTAACCAATGAAACACGAGTAGATTCTCACCATGATGGACGTCCAGATCCAGGTAAAGGATTCTATTGTATTTCTTCCTTAGGACCAGCATACCCAAAACAATATCGTTGACATAACAATATCCTCCCGCTTTATCGCGATGTGCATGATGCCAGCCACCGTTCCAATTGATAACGATATCAGCCAAACCTTTGCACAGTGCATCGCAGGCAGTCATTGTCGCTCCGCCGATGCAAGAAATGTAGTCAAAAATGCCCGTCCATGTCGGACAGTCAAAACCTATAGAATTACATAAATGTACTTTGATATAGATATTATGTTTGCGCCAGTTTTTGTTACCTAAACCAAAATCTAAATCCTCATCAGCCTCGGAATCACGCTCATCGAGAACGGAACGCTTATTTATAAATTCTAGATAATCGCTTGAATGAAACCATCTTAAATCAGCCGGCCGGCATATTTTGGGCACTATTATGTCCATACAATGGAGAAGTCCGTAGCAACTAATTAGTTCGTGGACCATTTGCGCCTGTTGTTTTAATGAAGGATATTCATTTATTTATTATAAATTTAAGGTACACTCACTCGTATTGGAACTGCGGGGTTTTTGTCACTTTGCTGGATTAAATATTCACTGTACACATACTTAATTAGTTTCTTTTTCATTGCAGATTGCATTTTAAAAAGTTTGCGTGGGAAACTACTTTCGAATTTGTAATTTTTCGAAGTGTCACATGAACTCCGAAATTGGGTATAGCAAATTCTACAACCATCAGAGAACTTTAGGTTGGAAATGTAATGATGGCGCTTTCTTGGCTACAATTTTGACGGTCCAATTTGTTTCTGATTCGCAGAAACGCACTGCGCCGTACTAATAACTTATTTTAGTCTTGACTTTAAGTTTACGGATGCTCACAATTGCAAAATTTCGGCGGCTGAGTTATATTTTGTCCAATAGACCATTTCTTGTGAAATTGAGTTAAGTACGCAATCTTACTAATTTGGGGACCCTCTTTCGTTTGGTGAAATCCATTTTGTTCTATTTCTTTTAGTTTTCAAGTTAAAGAGATAATTTTGTTCAATAAACCAATTTTCTTAGAACTTGTATGTATCGATTGTTCAATAAACATTTAAAAATTATTTTTGTAGTAGGTATATTGGACAAGATTTAATACGCGATAAAGAGAAACGCTTTATTTTTTATATTTTGTTCAATATCCAATTTCCTGTATGTATTTATCCAATATCCAATACTAAAGCCGGAACCATACTTGTAACGTGTGTTGTGTTGTGGAGTGGCGTGTCGCTATCACTCCAATGGATTTCATATGCGTAGAAACATATATTTCTCGTGTGTTGTGTTGCAGTGTGTCGCGTTGTGTCGAAATCGCTCCTGTACCGATTGCGCCACAACGCTCTATGGCGCAATGAAGCGAGACATATATATTATCTGAAATTGCATATGTGAAAGAAAGAGTACACATGAATTAGGAAATCAATAACGTCAAAAAAGCAATACAAACAACATTTGAATTCATTTAAAAAAAGGACAGCACACTAGATAAGTGTGCACAGAACACGAAACGACAGACCACACCACAACACACCATACGTTACAATACAAGTCTGGTGCGGGCTTAAGTTACCGTTCTATCTGGTTCGATATCAAATGCAATATCCAATAAATCAGATAGTAGTTGTTCGTATCAATCATTCAGTTTTGATCTCGTCGGCATCGGGAAAACACGCGTCACGTCGGTATTTTTAAAATAGATCCCAAAGAGACTAATGTGGTTTTCCATTGGGACCACCAGAAATCTTTTTCAGATCTCAGATTTTACGGTGCTCATGGAACGCGCAACGAAATTGATCTGCTTTTGTAAATGGATTAGTGCGTTACTTGACAACAATATCAGCTGTTCAAATGGCAAATGCTTTTGGCAAAATCGCAAATGGATATCGACCTCAAAAATGTTTTTCTTTTTGTAGATACAAATGGAGTATTATTGGTGGTTTGTTGTCTTCAGATGACGAGGGAGATAATGAAGATAATAATTCCTCCGAAATCATATTCATAGGCTATTTGTGTATTTTGCTATTTTGGTTTTCACGAAACTTTGGGCATTTCTCTAGAAAGCAAACTTCTTAAACTGACGTAAAACAGCTGTGCAAATTATATTGGTGTGTGTACATCAGAACAAATATCGAGATCTGCAAAAAGTGATCCGAATCGAAAAAAAGATTGATTTTTCTGTCCAATGGAACGCGAAAAGTGATTTAGATAAAAAAAGATTGATTTTTGGTCCCAATGGAAAACCACATAAGTGCTCCTCAAATATGTCTTTAGTTTAAAGCCTGGTTTTATTATGATCAAAATTTTGATATCCATACTTACATAACTTTTCTAACAGTTTAATAGAAGGAATTGAGTACTTATCGTCTCCCGAGCCCGAATTACCAGAGGAAAGATCAGATCAACAGGCAATAAAATTGAGAGTGCAAGTAATGAGAACTGCTTTTCGATATTGGAGCGATGTTAATTGTGTGCCACCATTATTCGGATTAACAGATTTACCATCGGATGGGTAGCTTCTTACCAGTAAATGAGGACGTACACCAATATTCGCAGGTGTACTTCATTTTGTCGGGTGATGATCAAGTCAATAGGCGTTACAAAGGGAAACAGGAGTGACAAAAAAATCAACGCTTTCATTACAATGTGTAAAACGGCGATAGAGAAAATGAACTTAGAAGATCGCACATTTGTCTTCAATCCTGATAAAGGAACTGCACTTTGGAAAAATTATTTAAAATTTTTAGTTTTCTAATTCGGATATTTTGGCCCTACCGCTTCACAATTTGAAATTTAAAGTCGACTCAATTATAATTTTGTTGGGCAACCTAAATGCACCGAAATTTTGTATCGGATCGCGTTTGCCACGATTTTCAAGAATCTCAAATCAAATGTCATGCAAGGACGATTTTGAGGGGAAAATTAAAAGGCAAACATTTTCATATCGCGGACTCCGCTTATTAAGAACGATTTGTCATTGGCATTTAAGCGTCTATGACAAAAAATAAGTAGCAAGAATAATCGCTGGATATTTGTAGCGTCAATCTTGAATTCCCATGTTTTCCACATGGTCAATTTCTATGTGACATTCTCACGTGTGAGCAAACCAATTTATTGCAAAAGCGGAAGGGTCAATGATTGAAATACATCGACATTGCTATACTTCAGTTATTTGTATTGTATTTAATATAACTTTTGAATAAAGAATTTAAATTGATGGAATTACATAAAGTATGTAGCATGCGCTGTTCATGTTTGGAAATATTATTTTCATTACATTATAACGAATTTGGGCGGAACGGAGTTCGCCGGGTCAGCTAGTTTCTTATAAAGAAATGAATGTCTTGAATTGAATTTGTTTTAATAAAAGCATTATACACTGCCCGTCAATAGAATAGGTTCAGAGCCTTAGCAATAATTAAGAGCTTTGTTCTCATAAAAAAAGCTCTAAGGAAAGCTTTTTGTTGATGCATTTTCAAAGTTTGTTCCATTGTCTATCTATTTGCAAGGAGAAGATAAACATAAAATCTTGGTAACGGTTCTTTGTAAATGTTTAAGAGTTGCACTGCGAAAAAATTAGCCTTTTCAATGCGTCATTTGAATAGGTTCACTTGCTTCAATTAAAAAAAGATTGGGAAATAAGAAGAATTATACCATTTTTTGCTATTCATATTTTATTTATTACTTATTTAATAATGAGTACTACCTCCTTTGTTAGAAATAGTTTCAAAAATTCGACTTGGAATGGATTTATAGAGCTGCATCAAGTAGTTTAAGGAAATCTCATTCCAGGCTACCTTAATAGCTGCAATAAGCGACTCTCTGTCCTCGTATTGTTTGCCGGACTCGAAAACTTTACGAATAAGCCACCCCCATACGTTTTCAATTATGTTAAGGCCCGGTGAGTATGGTGGACATTCTAGCAACTCAACTCCCTGTTCGCTACTCCAGCTCTTTATAGCTCGGGCAGTATGGATTGGAGCGTTATCTTGTTGGCAAATCCATTGTATCGATCCAAAAAGTTCAGAAAACTTTGGAAAAGCCCTCTGGAGTATATTTTTGTAAGAGCTTGCTGTCATTCTGGACGATGGAAACTCCAACTCTATGGTTCCATAATAGCATATGGCACCCCAAACCATAACTCCTCCCTCCCTACTATGATGGCGGTCCAAATAGAGTTTCTCTTTTCTTATGTCGTGGAAATAAAAATTATATCCATCCGGCCCATCTAAATTGAACTTATTTTCGTCTGAGAAGATCACAAACTGCCATTGTTTCTCCAAAGTCATATAAATGGTGTCTACAGAAATCCAAACGTTGTTGCTTTCACTGCGGATTTAATGGTGGTTTCTTTTGAAGTTTGAAGTTTCTGTCTGTTTAGTTATGGGGCACTTTTTATCACTCGACGAACAGTCGAAATGCTGGCACTAATCCCAGTTTTAGCCCTGATTTTTGGCACTGAGTCGCAAGAATTTTAAGCCATCCGCAAAATTATTCGCCTATCTGTAGCGGTGTAGCTGTATTCGTACGTCCTTTCATATTTTTTCCGTAGTTTTCTTTATTCCTTAAAAAATTACAAACCACGTTTTGCGATCTTCCGATTTTTTTAGAAATTTCCCGCGTACTCAGTCCTTGTTCTCTGTACACTTCTATTTTGACCTTTTCCTGCGAATTCAAAGCTTTTGATCGTGCCATTTTTTCCAAAAAGTACTTTAGATGACTTAAAATAAATACCCCTTAACAAATTTGCACCGAACTTTACGAATCCAAAAGAAACACTAAATACATAAATAGAGAACCTATTCAAATGACGCATTGAAAAAGCTAATTTTTCGCAGTGCAACTGTTAAACATTTACAAAGAACCGTTACCAAGATTTTATGTTTATCTTCTTCTTGCAAATAGATAGACAATGAGACAAACTTTGAAAATGCATCAACAAAAAGCTTTCCTTAGAGCTTTTTTTATGAGAACAAAGCTCTTAATTATTGCTTAGGCTCTGAACCTATTCTATTGACGGGCACTGTACATAAAAACAATGTTTGTATTTTTTTGTAATAAAAGAGAAATCTTTAATTTAACTTTTTTTAAAGTTAAATTGGAAGACTTTTTGTTCAATATTACTATTAGCAACACTTGTTTCTTTATTACGTTTTCTTTATTTTCTATCTTGTTGAATTTAACTTCTTTTTGTTCAATATCCAAAATTTGAACTAACTTTTACTCATCCCATACCTACATCATTGTCCAATATCCAAAATGACTTGGTGATACATTTTTATTTTTAATTAATTAGAAGAAACAAAAATATTTTAATTATTAAATATAAAATTGTTTGAGCTTTCATAAAAAAATTACTTCAGAACAGAAATCTAGTTAATTGAATAAAAGCTTTGAACCTAAACTTTTAAAATCGATTTCCCAAAAATTTGAAAAATGGACATTGGACTAGATAGAACTCAGCCGACGATTTGTATGGAAAATATAGCCAATGCGAACTACTTCAATTTTAAGTCGGAACTAAAAATGTTTATTGGTTAAAGTTAGTACGCAGTTCGCTTGAATTCAAGTTTTTGCAACAAATTTTTCACCGCGAAATGTCAAAATAGACTTTCCACATGGAAATTTCGTTTGGCAGTACGCAGTTTGTGTGAAAAATAGCGTTTCAAAAACTGAGTTATAGGTGGCGATAGTAAAATATCTCCACAGCTATTTCACTTGGTTTGTATTGTCCGTCGCATTAAATTTTTGACATTTCTGCGTGAAAAACGTAGGAAAACGGTTAAGATTATTTCAATTTCGTATTTTTCTTTAAGAGAGTACTACATTTTTCGCACTTCTGGTAGGTATCATTTTTGCATTGAATATAGTACCGTGTAATAGGCTTCTACAAGGACTTTAAGGACGTTGGGATTTGAAAGTGACAGGAAACCGGAAGAGGATAGGATTTTTGGATAGGATGTGACAGATAAAGGGAAGAGTGTTAGGTGTGAGTGAGACCTGTGCCCTGATTTTGTGCGGTTTTTGTCGCAATTGCGGTTGCGGAAAGGGTTCACGTATAGGCGGATTCTATAAATGTGTGCGTGATGTCGAGAACTGACAGCTTCCAATATTTCCTGTTCTATTGTAGCATTGTTCCTGAAAATTCCAGGCGCGCTTTCCCATACGCAACCTATTTAGGTTGCGAGAAGGATGTCGGATGAGAACAACTGACAACAGCGTGACCGTTGTGCGACAATTTGGTACCTTTTTCGAGGAGCCTGATACAATTTGTTCCTAATTTGTTCCTTTTTGTTAGTTGGAAAAGACACTTCTCAAAACACTATTTTCGGTTTAAACGAGTCAATACTTCTTGTTAAATATTGTGAGAAAATTCTAAATTTACAGAAGAGCTTCAGAAAAATAATTTTTTCTTGCATTTTTTTTCTGTGCATCTTTTTAAAACTAAATTGAACGATATCTTAGAATGTGGATATAAATATGAGTTGATATATTTACAGCCATTCAAAATCAAGGCTTTAAGGTTTTCATTTTAAAATTTGTCATTCGAAAACGAATTGCATCTATTTTTTGAACTATCTTAAAAAAATCTATAATTTGTTTTTTTTTGTTCAAGTTTTTTTTTATTCTATATGACAATTTCTATGAAAATTATCAATTTTTTTTTTTTTAAACTATAATTTATAACGTTTTTCTAACACCCAGGGCCATGAAACAGTAAAGGGCAATATTACTAAGGTACAAAATGCCAATACGTAAAACGAAACTATTCCAATTTTATTTTGTTTTTTTTTTTTTTTTGACCACCTAAACTGGATGGTTGACCTCAATCTTGATCTTTAAATGTTGCTTATGAATTATAAAGTTAGTTTATAAAAAAATAAGCAAACTATCTTTCAATTTTATAGAAAAATCATTATTTATTAATTTTTCTGTGATCGGAAAACGTTTTTCGTACGGGAAAATTTATAAATTCTTATTTTAGAAAAACGAATTTTATAAAGTAATTTTATAATTCATAAGCAAAATTTTAAGACCAAGATTGAGGTCAACTATCAATTTTAAGTGGTCAAAAAAAGCAAAAGAAAATTTGTACGGCTCCGTTTTACGTATGACTATAACTGGGACCTAAAGCTACTCTACAAATTTAGAAATTTCGCACGATATTTAACAAGTACAGGCTCACTTGACGTTATAATAGTATTGTGATACTCAACCGCGTTACATTTTAAACATATTTATTTGGAAATCACAGTTGTTTAAAGAATTTGCTAGGTTCCTTTTTCAATTAAAAAAAAGGGAAAAAGTACCAACAAATTGTATTAGAGTCTTCGAAAAAAGTGTCAAATTTTTGCACAACGGTCACGCTGGTCCAGCGCGCGGTGCACTCACACATTCTTGCTTGCTTAGCTCGACTTTGCTCGCCGGAATGGTGAGGGATCTTGTCCTCACACACCAACTGTGCCTATGTACAAAACATTAATCGTGCCTCTCTAATTTACAAAAACAACAAACATTATTTCCAGACGCAGACGGACATTTCCACACCGAGAGGGCGCTGTCGATGTTATTCAGCGCGGCCATGACGTTTCCCACCCTACCTGGAAGTTCGGCGGCCAGTTGTGAGCTTCCCCAAATATGGATGTCTCAGCTCGATCAGCTAATCTTGTGAAGGACTTGGACCACCCTATGTCACCCCCTGAAAATTTTATTTAAAATGCCATATTATATCTGTGGCCATAAGCGAAAACCGCTTAAGTCGACTTAAGACAAAAATGTTATAACGCTTTTTGCAATAAAAAATAAAATAAAGCAATTAAAAAAATGAAAAATTGTTCAAAATATTACGATTAAAGCCCTCTATCAGAATCTGTAGTATTTTTTTCTTAAATGTGTCAGATTTTTTCCAAATTTAAAATTAAGTTTCAAAGTGCTTTTCCGATAGATTCATATTCAGACTTAAGCGGTTTTTGTTTGAGGCCACAGATATAAGCTCTATAGCTCACCGGAAAATAAAAAGAAATTTGATCATTCTTTTACGTGGATACTCGTTTATTGAGCCAGGAATTTTAATTTAGTAATTATTTACTTTAATTCTAATTATGTAGATTTTAAGTAGATTGTATCAAAAGATTTAAGCAAAATTAAAACAAAAATTACAACAAAATTAAAACATTTAGGCAAAATAAATTATTGGAAACAAAAAAAAATTTAGCAATTGAAAATTATATATATATGTGAATTATATGAAAATTATAGTATGGCAATTCTTTAAGTTATGTATCCTTTTCCGTTCACTTCTTTCCTTTATTCCCCTCCGCGAAGCTCCTATCTCCCAATTCCTACCTGTCTATAATGAGCTCACTTTACTTGGATACTAAACTTTTTACACGAATTAACTTACAGAAATTTCGACACACACACAAATTAAATATTATAAAATAATTTATATTTAGTAAAAGACAAAAAAATTTAAAATGAAAAAATTTATGAATAAATAAAACTTAATTATACAAAAAAAATGTTCGCTCTGGCAACGATTGCACGCACTTATGTAATCCTAATATATATCTGTAATGGTTAGTAGTCACTGTTTCTGTTTTCCTGTTGTACGGTGGTCTGGTGATAGTTTTTTGTTGTGGCTTTTGTGACGTCATCTATATGTTATGTATTTTGTGATGTGTTATATATGTGGTAGCTAATTTGGTTGTTGGTGGTGTCTTTTGTGTTATTATGTGCTTTGGTATGTTAGCTGTCGGAGCACGGTAAATGTGCCGACCGTTTGGGAGCGATATTCGGACGTTCACAGGAACACTTCCGTTGTGGCTATTTTGTCTCTCCGTGAGATAACTTGCACACACCAAAAAAACTAACTAAGCACAATCCACGACACAATGGGAATCTTCCAACCAATTTTGCACTATTCACACATATCGTCACCAAAAGGTTGTCGAGCCACGAAATTATACCCGTTGGCGAGCCACAAAAAAAGGTTGGCGGTCACTGCTTCCTTTCGATTTTATGTATGGATAGCCGCTGACCGCCAAATATTGTACCATAAATAATGTTAATTGTGATTTATTTAAATTGCTGCTTAGTACTTTTGGATTTTTCTTTTTGAATTATTATATAAAAAAAAACTATGGACTTTGGCACTGTGGCCATTAACAATATTTGTATCACCACTGTCTTTGAACTTTTGCCACACAACGATTTTGGCAATCTATTGTTCGGCTTCTTCAGCCAATAATGCCCCCTCAGTTTCCTAATACCACTATCACTAACATTTTTGTCCAATCTTCCACCGTTTCTGGAGTAGCCGCTAGGAATATTTCTACCCTCTTCATCCAATCTCAACGTCCTGCTCTTTTGAATTTTCAAATTCACTCAACATGTCTATGGAATCGCACCCACAATGTATATCGAGTCTCTATCATTATACCTGAACCCACTGGTATAATACCGTCACCTCAGTATTTGAGTGATCTAAACGACAAAAACATAGTTTCGAGAAAACGACGTTTTAAGTTTGAAAACGAATAAAACAAAAACCTTCAGTAAGACAACCATTAACTAAATTTTTTAATTTAGTGGCTATTGAGTTCTACTTACACTTTAGTTCTTGTTTCAATTGGACAATTAGTTTTTTTGTAATCTCAAGTTGAAAAAAAGGAAATTGCATATGTGGCATGATTTTTTTTCCAAATAAAGCGTATTTGTATGGTATGAGGCACTTTTTGAGCAACTTATGTGGCATTTAAATACTGAGCGAGACTGTGACTTTTGAGTGCGTATGTGGCATATTTTCATACAAAAGTTAAAATAAAAGCTTTTTTTTAAACTACTGTTATTTTATTTTTCTATTCGTTTTTTATGTTAAACTTATTTTTTTATGTAAAAAACAAGGTAAGTTATCGTTTCAAAGAAAAATAATTCTGTAATATACTAACGTTTGTTTATATCGGGGATCTAAAAACCCAATATTTCAGGTCTTTTTTAAATTAATTTAGTGCCTTCAAAGGGTAAAAAAGGAAAACAATAAAATAAAATATCTATTTTATCCAACTTTAAATTCAGATCATACTTGTACAGAATATATTATTAAATAATTATAATGCAGAAAAACCAAACATAAATTGAACAGTGACTGTCTATAAGGAATTTATGAAACCGAATGTATTGTATGTATCACTTATGCACTGAATTACAAATTTGACTTGGAGCTTTGTTTGTATGTATCACTTAAACACTGAAAAAATATTATGCATATGAAGCACTTTTGAGGGAGAATTGTATGTTTAGATCATTTAAGCACTGAATTGGTGTTTGTCAATGAAGCATCATTTTTGTTCAATTGTATGTATAGGTCATTTAAAATGTTTAAGAAATTTAAGAAAAGTTCATACGAAAATGTGACCTTCCCATATGAAGGCTTATGTGGCAGACCAATACTGACCATTAATCCCCAAAAGTGCGTTTAGATCATTTGTAACACTGATATCTTTGGCAATAATGGACATAGGATGGATTTAATTACACCAAAAGAAAGATCTCCTTTTTGTCTCTTAGAAATCATTCCTAACTCAAAAATGGCAAAAATGCAAATGTATCACTCAAATACTGAGGTGACGATACCCCATTTGACGTTTCGGACTGTCAACAACAAAATTACCACGAGAAACAATAAACAAAACAACAAGCATGGATTTGCAGAGGTAAGTCATTTTCATTTTTATTTTCTATATTATTTAGCGATTCTATGCAACCAAATTATATTCGTATGTTTTTATAATAATTGTAGGTATCTATACATTCTTCATTATCTAGATATCATGGCGCAGACACGGTTGAGTATATGCCAGCGCAAAGGGAATCCCTTGGAGTTTTGTGGCTTATATGAAAGTATGTATCCCTATGTATATGTGGCTAGATTTAATAACTTATTGTTTTTCTTTTATATTGCAGGTAAATGGGTATAGGACGATGGACGAAGTACCTACTGCAGTATTGAAGACAAGGTGTGTTCGGTAAGTTCGTTCGTTTTGTTGTCTTGCGTTGCTTATTAATTTTATTCAATTTTCAGCTATAGTAGACGAACTGGGTGACTGTAACAACCGTAAAGCTAGGTGTACAAAAAATTGGTGGTATGGATGACCTTTTTGATGAGCAGAGTGCCTCAGTAAATTGTTATACACTGTTTTGCTGAACATACATAAGCATACAGATTTTTAATCGGCGGTCTGTGGATATTAAAATAACAATTTAGTGTTCTCATACAAAAAATGATTTGATCGCAGTTTCTTTTTGTAATTGCGTTATAAAATTGAACACGATACCAGTTTTTATATCATTGAGATGATTTTTCCTTTTTGGACCTTGTCAAAATTCCCACAAATTTCCCACTTGGTTAATTAAAAAAAAAAAAGAAGATTCATTTTCAATATTTTTATTAACAAAAAATAAAAAAGGGCAAAAAGATATTCCTTATTAAGGAATTTGATTGGCGGAATAAGATAAACAGTCATTTCATTACTAGATGCTTAGAACCTTTACTATGCTTCTCAATTTCTCATTCTCACATTGAAATTGCATGCCTTGCAGAATGCCTTTGAATCGTCTGATGACACCTTCCCTCTTTTATTCTCGGACATCTAATGCCCAAAACACACGTGCAGAATTTTGCATGCAGTGGAAATAGAACCCACACGTTTAAATGGGAGTGAACACATGTAAATTCTGCATGCGTTGCAGAACTGCAAGTTGTCGCTATTTCTAAATCCACTGCAAACGACAATGCTACCAAACACAGAAAAATTAAAAACTAAATTTGAACGGATTTGGCATCATTGCGTTTGCCGTTTATTCAAATATTTTGCGGCTCACACAAAAATGGAAAATAGAATTTTCAACGAAAACATTATTTCAGCTAATCGGCTAAGGTATAACAACTTTTTGTACGACTGGTAAGCCGATAAAAGCAATACAATTTTGCGAATATTATCGAATTTCTCAATTTTCATTTTCAATGAAATTAATTACAAACAAAAACATATCAGCTGCTTAGTCGGCGAATGACAGTAACTGATGCAAGCATGTCAAACAATTTTCTGCACATGTGTCTTGCTTACAGTACTGCATGCTTCACTGCGTCCAGAAATTCTGCACATGTGTTTTGGGCATAAAACAGCACATTTTGTATTCTTGCGACAACTAATTAAAATTCAATTTCACGAACACGCACCATACTTAAGCAATGAACATACCGGTGGATGTTAGAACGAAAAAAAAAATTCAAAATGTGTATGAAAGAGACAACAAAAATTTGATACCCTTATATCGTATTCGTTTTTGCTTTTCAAATTTTTATCTGAGATCTCAGATTTTTGCTGCTAAATCGAACAAGAAATCAGAGCCTCTTACGCGTTTTTTAATTTGTAGTAGATTCATTTCATAGCAAGCCATTTAGTTAGGCTATTTTTTTGAACACAGTATAACGTAGTAGAAATATGGTATTAGGTTGAAGTTTCATGGTCTTTTTTTTGTTTTGTTATTTGACCAAATTTCCCACAAAATCGTACCGAAGTCTTATTTTTTCCCTTTTTCCCACGAGACGGTTTCTTACCATCGGAATTCCCACGAAAAGGTAAATTTCCCACGAGATACAACACTGTACGATACTCTTTTTATGCATTTTTATTTTTATTTATTAGGCCAAATGAACATTTCACAATAATTGTATATGATTGAAGGCGTATTGAATGAGAGTTACTTTAATTAATAATAAATCCTTAAATATTAATATGGCATTCGATTGGGCGCCCTCAGAGAAAAAAAAAACAATCTGTCCAGATTTCAGAGCCCTTTTGCGATTTACCAATACAATAGTGCATTTGAGTTTGACAACTGTTGGTTTTCGTGATTTTTTTTATGGTGCATTTACACGCTCACATATTCCTATCACGGAAAATTAAAGGGATGCCCAATACTAATTAGCCGTCTGACTGAAAGGGACAGCATTACCTAACACGCAAAAAACGTGATACGTTTTTTGATCGGCCATCTTGTTTACGTGGTAGGAACTATTGGAAAACTATGGATTTTGATATTTTTATAGCGATGGTCTACGAAAGTTCGTTTTCTTATAAAACAAAATGGCTTCCGGAAGTGATGAACGTACAATTATTAATTTATTTCGTATAAATGATTGATGAATTGTTGGTTTAATTTACTGAAACTAGTTACCACTCTCATTTCACATGTTTTAAATCGGAAATACAAATAATGTTTTAATGTGATTGCAGAAATGTTGGTTGCCGGAACTTCCGCTTTACGTATCTATAATTATGGGTAGAACTGTAAAAATAGCAAAGTTTTCGGAGCACAAGGAATTAATAAACCACGTCTTACAGAGTTGAAAAGTAAAAGGGAAGAGTTTTATTTATGTCAACTTGACAAGAAATGAATGACAGATAAGATTTGTAAGTAACCTATGGAGTTGCCGGTTATATTTAATTTTAAGTTTTACTCTATTACAATACTCCCACTAAAAACGCAAAAATTCAATTAGATCAAATGGCAAACTCCAAACCCACTCCCTGAGCACAAAAATCGTTCTTCTGCTTCGGAACCGCCTTCGTGAAGAAATCTGCTACCATCTGATTGGTTTCAATGTAATCTAACTTGATGCTGCCTTCATTTACTTCACGCCTCACGAACTGGTGTCTGACATCAATGTGCTTAGTTCGCGTTCGATATGCATTTATTGCTATACTCTGTTCAATTCGTATTTTCAGTACAGGCCTTATGGGAAGCTCTTTTTTCTACCAGTGGTGCCTGTAGCTACTCTCACGGCACTCAACACAAGATTTGCCACTGAAATAAAAGCGAAACCACTGGCGATTCCAAAGAATTTGTTGTTGTTATTTACGAAAAACCCACTCAATTTTCCTCAAAGGCGCATACATCCCGCCATGACCAGTCTGCCAGGCTGTCGCGAGCAGAATGAGGATGACGACGACGGTGATATTCTCGTGTGCGGTTGCTTTTTTATCGCAGAAAATAAACATGTGTGTGTTTTAAGCACCTAAGAAGAGTGTTACCATAATCTATTTGCAAAAATATCTTTACGGGTTTTCCTATGGATATTTTCACAGAACTTTTGGTTTTGTTGCTTTTAAAAGCTTTTGAGAGCGAATGAATGAATTTGATTATGTGGGATGTTGCCATACAGTTTTTAGGTACTCCTTTAATTATTTTGTATATCTGAAGGATCTGTTAATATGCAGTTAAACCATTTTTTCTTTATAAAGAGTTGGTATTTGGTAACCCTACCGATATTTGTGAGAGAATTATGCCTATTTATAGTGCTCACTATGGCAACCATGTGAGAGCTTTAAAATGGAGACAGCTTATTAAATCCATAATAGTTAGGGTGAAAGGCAAATAGCCTATCTTCCCTGTACTGAAAATACGAATTGAACAGAGTATACAAGATCAAGTGCACTCTTGTTGTCGCAGTGTATAGTAGGTGTATGTATGCCACGCACAAGCTCTTCTACAAATCGTTTAAGCCAAAGTGCCTCCTGCGATGCTGCCGATAGCGACATGTATTCGGCCTCAGCTGTTGAAAGCGCCACTGTGCGCTGCTTTTTGAGTTCCAAGAAATAGATGCTCCTTGTAGGCTGTAGCATGAACGCATAGCCAGTTGTTGATCGCCTCTCGTCAACGTCTGATGCTCAGTCTGCATCACAATACCCAATGAGTTCTGCATTACCGTCCTTTTTGAACACTAGTTTTGCTTCTGCTGTACCCTTTAAATAACCAAAAATACGTTTAATAGCTGACCAATGGGGCTTACCAGGGTTTTGGTTGAATCTGCTGACTGCGCCTACTGCATACGCCAGATCAGGACGCGAAACCTGCGCAGCGTACATCAGGCTCCCAGCTGCTTCTTGATATGGAACTTCTTTCATCTCATCGTGTTGTTCTCGGGTATGTGGACACATCTCTTTTGACAATATTTGATGATTATCCATTGGTGTTGATATCGGATTACAGTCCGTCATCCAAAAACGCTCCAAAACATCTCGTATATACTGATGCTGATCAACAGATAATCATCCATTGGCTCGATGGTGATGAACTTGCATCCCCAGTATAAAACGGGCTACACCCAGATCCTTCATTTGGAATTTCTTCATTAAATTCGTCTTCAACTGTGATTTAATGTTACCGTCATTGTAAAGAATTACGATGTCATCCACGTAGACAGCGACTATTAGCTTCTTCTCTCCTGAGGTCTTGAAATAAATGCAATCCATTCCAATTGTGATTTGTGCATTTCAAATTCCAGAAGTGCTGCATCCAATTTAGTATTACATAGCCTGCTGGATTGCTTCAAGCCATAAAGTGACTTTTTCAACGTACACACATGCCCAGAGGCACAGTCATAACCGGTGTGTTGCTTTATATAGATCTCCTCAGTTAGATCACCTTGAAGGAAAGCCGACACAGCATCCATTTGGTCTATTTCCAAATCGAATTTGACCGCCATGGCCAATAAAACACGAATCGACGTATAACGGACTACGGGCGAGTAGGTCTCGTCATAGTCAACGCCTTTCCTTTGGGCACATCCCTTGACTACCAATCTCGCTTTGTACCGAGAGATGTTCCCAGATGCATCACGTTTCGTTTTTTACACCCATTTAGATCGTCTGACGGTTAGCTGGTAGCGGGACTAATTCCAACGTTTCATTTGACATTAAGGCATCGTACTCTTCCTTCATTGCTGTGCGCCATGACTCAGCTTCTGGACGTGATATTGCTTCTTCCAATGTAGCGGGATCGCACGTCATTTCATGGGCCACGAATGAGACAAGGTCTGGTTTTACTATTGGCTTCGAAACTTTTGATGATCTTCTTGCTTCTGCCACCTGCTCACTGTTTTCAGGAGGTGATGGATAGTCATCATCAGAATCTGCAACAATAGCACTGCTGTTATCGGAGTAAAACGTCTCACTCTCATCAGAGGTTTCTGTTCCTTCGTTTTCTGCAGTAGGAACGGCGGAAGAAATATCGTCTCCCACGGCATCTGAAGGTAAACAAACAATATCAGTGACAGCGACAGAATTAATTACCTGATTCTGCATCGGATTATCGTTTTCCAAAAAAATAACATCGCGGCTGATGTACAGTTTCTTTGTCCTTGGGTCAACAAGTCTATACGCCTTCGAGTCTTCACTGTATCCCACCAGAATGCATTGAAATGACTTGGGGTCGAACTTTTTGCGCTTTTCATTAGGTACGTGAACCATTGCTTGGCTACCAAACACTCTGAAACGCTCTAAGTTCGGCTTTTTCCCTGACCACGTCTCCTCTGGGGTCATTCCAGTCAGTAGTGTTTAATAAATATGTAAATGCAATATAATTGCAACAAATTAATGCTAAATAAAGATATCAATCAATCAATAAAAAAAAAGTCCTCTTCTCGGTAAGCGATTGGTGATGTAAACGGCTGTAGACACAGCTTCACCCCAGTACTCTGTCTTCAGATCTGCGTCGAAGAGTAGGCAACGGGCTTTCTCCACTACTGTTCGGTTGGTACTCTCCGCTAAACCATTCTGTTCGTGTACGGTGCGGTCTTCTGATGTCTTATTCCATATCTGCGCAAATGGGCTGACATCCACTGGTTGCAGTACTCTGAACCGTTATCGGTGCGTAGAGTCTTGATGGTTTTTTGAGTTTGGTTCTTTACTAAACTTTTAAATTGGCCGAATTTTTCTTTTACTACTGATTTATTCTGCATGAGATACAGAAAATTTTTTCGACTGAAGTCGTCCACAAAAATCAAAAAATATCGCGCTCCACCAATGGAATTAACAGACAAAGGCCCACAAACGTCAGAATGAACCAATTCTAGTAGTTCCGTTACCCTCGTTCCGGTGTGTTTAAACGGCAATCTGTGTTGTTTCGCTTTTATACAAACCACACATGGTGGTATATTCTCGCACTTACGAAAGGTCATTCCAAATGGCATGTCCTTCAGTTTCACTAAACTTTCTGGACTTAAGTGTCCCATCCTACGGTGCCACAAAGAATGTGTCTGCTGACAAGCGATTGACAAGTTTGCGTGCTGCACAGCTGACTGGTCCAGCTTACAGACACCTTCTTCCTTTGAGGCAGTAGCAATCAAGCGGTTTTGGCTGTTGTAAATCTCTGAGCGATTCCCTCTAAATGTGACAGAATTCCCACTATCTGTCAAACGACTTACAGAGAGGAGATTAACACACAAATCGGGCACGAAAAGAACGTCCTTGGCAACAGCACATTCTCACCAGTTGACAGCACGAGCTTTATATCTCCTTTACCATCAAGAGGCGTTACATTTTTGTCCGCAATGACGACTTTATCATTTTCAGTTTTGCTGACGTTTTCCAACCAATCTCGCTGCAACGTCATGTGCTTTGATGCACCAGAGTCTAAATACCAATCTCTGGTATTGACTTTCTTAACCGACAGTGACGTATACAACACACTTTCCCGGCTTGAGCTAGGTTTTGATGGATTTTTCTTTTGATTCGGACAGTTGCGAGCGAAATTCCCGTACTTGTTGCATTGAAAGCACCTAATGCCTGTGACACACATAGGGTTTCGATACCATGGTATCGAGATGAACCACATGTCTGTCAGGGTATACTACGGTCATACCATGCGAGCAATGTGGTTTGAGCGTAGTATCGATACTAGGGTTTTTTGCGTGGTATAGCTATCCTCCTAGCGAAAACAGCGCCACTCTCATGTAGTGGAGATTAGTTTTACTTAAAGTACCTATCATTTTCATAGAAAATGCTTTAGTATTCCCAACAGGGTGTCTGTACTAGGTGTGTGTCACGGGTTTCATTGTCTGCCCCAGCATAGTAACCAATGGCAACTGCCAGCCTATACTACGTTGTATAGTGTGTCACCTAGCATGGTATTGACGATGCCATAGTATTGATACCATGGTATCGAAACCCTATGTGTGTCACAGGCATAACACGCTTTTGCCTTTCTGCAGCGAGTTTTTGCTGTAGAATTCCACGGAACCACTGTTATACTCTGTTCAATTCGTATTTTCAGTACAGGCCTTATGGGAAGCTCTTTTTTCTACCAGTGGTGCCTGTAGCTACTCTCACGGCACTCAACACAAGATTTGCCACTGAAATAAAAGCGAAACCACTGGCGATTCCAAAGAATTTGTTGTTGTTATTTACGAAAAACCCACTCAATTTTCCTCAAAGGCGCATACATCCCGCCATGACCAGTCTGCCAGGCTGTCGCGAGCAGAATGAGGATGACGACGACGGTGATATTCTCGTGTGCGGTTGCTTTTTTATCGCAGAAAATAAACATGTGTGTGTTTTAAGCACCTCAGAAGAGTGTTACCATAATCTATTTGCAAAAATATCTTTACGGGTTTTCCTATGGATATTTTCACAGAACTTTTGGTTTTGTTGCTTTTAAAAGCTTTTGAGAGCGAATGAATGAATTTGATTATGTGGGATGTTGCCATACAGTTTTTAGGTACTCCTTTAATTATTTTGTATATCTGAAGGATCTGTTAATATGCAGTTAAACCATTTTTTCTTTATAAAGAGTTGGTATTTGGTAACCCTACCGATATTTGTGAGAGAATTATGCCCATTTATAGTGCTCACTATGGCAACCATGTGAGAGCTTTAAAATGGAGACAGCTTATTAAAATCCATAATAGTTAGGGTGAAAGGCAAATAGCCTATCTTCCCTGTACTGAAAATACGAATTGAACAGAGTATAGCCGTGCATCGTGCATGGCATCGGCTGTAATATTTATTCCTGAGCTTTCGATGCCCATAATCATCGGCTGGTACTGTTCTGGAAGACCAGTAAGTAGTAGGGTACCTATCCACTCCTCGCTTATTGCTAGGCCAATTCCCCTTATTTTGTGCGCTGTCGTAATTTTAATTTAATTCAATTGTTAGCATTGACGATGCCATTGCGTGAATGAGACTTGGTGAAAGTAATCTTCGAAAATTTTACGCATCCGCTGGAAATTTTATAAAAAATATATATTGCGATGAACCGAGTTTCCCTAACTTCCTTGTGCTTAGCTAATTATCGCGAAACCAGGGCCCATAACCTGTAAAAACAACAAAGTTTTCGGAGCACAAGGAATTAATAAACCACGTCTTACAGAGTTGAAAAGTAAAAGGGAAGAGTTTTATTTATGTCAACTTGACAAGAAATGAATGACAGATAAGATTTGTAAGTAACCTAAGGAGTTGCCAGATATATTTAAGTTTAAGTTTTACGCTACTACAATAAGAACATCCATGACACCTTAGGTGTCTGATTTGTGATCTCATTCCTACGCCTTTATTAGCATTGACTGCGGACAAACGGATCTCTCTGTCCCGTCTCGTGCAAAAATGTGGGTGCGTGATAGTGTGAATGCAGTTTTACAGCGAAGGAAGGCATTGCATCGGGTGAATTTATTTTTGTAAATTATTCGTCACCTCAGTAGGTACTGGAGTGACTCATTTTCATTTTTGCCATTTTTGAGATAGGAATGTTATGTGCTACAAATGATCTAAACGCCCTGTTGGGAATAAAGGTCAGTATTGGTCTGCCACATAAGCCTTAGTATATATTGGAAGGTAACATTTTCGTATGAACTTTTCCTTAATTCATTAAATGTTTGAAATTTACTTTACATACAATTGAACTAAAGTTATGTTTCTTAGTGATCTAAACATACAAGTCTTCCTCAAAAGTGCTTTATATGCATAATCATTTTTCAGTGTTTAAGTGATAGGTAGGTACATACAAACCAATCCAAGAGTCACATTTGTAAGTCAGTACATAAAAGGCGTCATAAATGCCTTATAGACAGTGACTGTTCAATTTATGTTGTTTTTTTTTTGTTTGCTTTTGTTCGGATTTTTTTTATTAATTACTAGCGTGCCCGGCGAACTTCGTCCCGCCTGAAATTGACTTTTTGACTTATATAATTTGGAGCAATTATAATTCCACCTGAAATTAATTTTGTTGATCCAAAAAATCTTTTGACAACTGCCAGGAATACGTTCCAAGCTGAGTATATGCACCGGGTTCCGGAAGGAAATCAGGGGAATATTTCCCAATATCGTCATACGTGGTGAAGAATCACATCCTGCACGATGTGCCACTGCTTTCGACTAAATATGACGGATCTAGAGCGGAATAGCTCGATAAAAACCCGTAATCCCGGGTATAACAACCGTGCCCATGGGATGTATGGCACAATGTTATGGTGTCTTCTAACGGTGAACTCTAGATACCTGGGGACCTCTAGTTTAAAATTAAATTCCCCTTTTCTGTATACAGGGGGTGAGTACAGAACCACCTTCCTTCCCCCTTACTCGTGGGAACAAAATGAACGAAACCAGCAAACAGAACAAAACCAACAAACTAATTACAACAAACAAAAGGGAAGAGACTACTGTGCAGTGTGCAAGGATTGAGCACTCTAGACTCTATTAATGTCGATCCCCTGACGGACCAGCTGACTGAGGAAGAAGAAAATCTTCTACTCAACCCTTTCGCCAATCTTGGAGTATGGGACGGAGATAGCGTCGCATCTGGCACTGGCGCCGGGAACCTAACTCTCGATGTTAGTGACACCTGCTCAAACGAGAGCTCTACCCTATCCAGATTGTCAAACTGCTCAAGACGTAGCAAAATTAACAACAGCAGAAAGACAATCAAACGACTAGGCACAAGAGACTGGGACGAACTCAACGAGGCTGAACGTAAGCGACTGCACAATGCGCGTGTCTACCTGAAGGAGCAACTGCCAATGGAGAATGGGCCATTAGCCCATACACCGGCGGTAGCTGCTGCTGAGGGGGGCACGTATGCTGAGGCATTGATGGGGCCACCTGCTCCAAAGATCGGCAAGGACCATCCTAAGAAAAGGCCGACCTCATCAACATGTGCGACTAAGGAAACTGGAGTAATGTCTGTACCTCACACCGAACGTTGCATCGGGCCACTTGCCCGTACGGGTACGGTGGGGGAGCGGACATTCTCTGGGGATATGAAGACACCGTCAATGGGAAAACTGATTGACCAACATTAGTCAAGTGAACCAGTGACAGTGTCTTCTCACCCGACGATAGACCGGTCAACGAAACCCACCCGAGAACTGCCACACTCACTGACCAAGCGTTGCATCGGGCCCCTTGCCTGTACGGGCCTGGGAAGTGAGAGGATAGTTCGCGGAAAGGAGGATGAGGAAGGCAAGCTGCCGGAAAACATTCAGGGCCACAGCCTCAAATGCACTCCGGAAGCGAGCACTTCCCGTCAACCGGGTGACAGCGGCCAAGACACATCACTGGACACGACTTCAAAAAGCGTCTCGACGACAATTGAGGTCCAACCCACGTGGACAAACTGCCACCTTCAGTCGCAAGACTAAAATACCTCTGGGAAAGGACGAGATTCTACGTAGACAAAGACGAAACGCAATACGATTCGTGCGATGTCTGAGTAAACGTAACCCTGACACCTTAACGGACAAAGACAGGAAAGCACTCGACAATGCTAAGAATCGACTCAAGACACTTCCTTCTGCCAATAGGGAATCAGCCAAACCCTACACGGCTCCTAGGAATCTGACTGGGAAGAAGGGCCACTTGCCATTCACCCCGATTGCGAACAGACTTAGGATACCTGCAATGGGCTCGGGACCGGACTTACAACCCAACCCCGAACCGGTTGCAGGTACGTCGAAAAGGGCTAGGTTGAATGACACCATCTCCCCGCCAACACCTAACGTTCGGAAAAAGGCCAGAACTTCATTGGTAACCGTAACTGGAAAGCAAGTTGCGATCATTGATCAAGGCAATCCTACACGGAAACTTTCCAACGACCAATTGAGACTAATTGAGCTCCGGATCCTTGATGAAGTTATTTACTTACTTACTTACTTAGGTGGCGCTACAGTCCGGGGTGGACCTGGGCCTCAACCAATACGCCTCTCCAGTTAGCGCGATCTTTGGCTAACTGCCTCCAGTTGCGTACTCCAAGTTGGTTGAGGTCCCCTTCCACTTGCGCGCGCCACCTAAGGCGAGGTTTTCCTCTACTGCGTTGTCCCTCCGGGTTAGAATCGAAGACTCTTCGGGCCGGAGCGTTGGTGTCCATTCGCTCTACATGTCCCAGCCATCTTAGTCGACTGATGCGTACTTTTCTGACCAGGTCGATGTCGCTGTACAGCTCGTAGAGTTCGCTGTTAAATCTTATCCACCAAAGCCCGACAACGCAAACGGGACCAAAAATCACTCGAAGAATTTTGCGTTCGAAACGACCAAGGAGATCTTCATCCGCCTTTGATAGCGCCCATGCTTCTGCACCATAAAGCAGGACTGGGATGATGAGGGTCTTATACAGAGTTTCCTTAGTATTTCTCGACAAGGCCTTACTTATCAGTTGCCGTCTTTGGACAAAGAAACAGCGGTTGGCAAGTGTGATTCTTCGTTTGATTTCTGATGTGATGTCGTTATCAGAGTTTATAGCGGAGCCGAGGTAGACAAAGTCCCTAACTACCTCAAAGTTATAGCTGTCTATCGTGACGTTCTGCCCGATTCGTCGGTGTTGTGTGTCCCTTCTTGTTGACAGCATATATTTTGTTTTACCCTCATTCACCACTAAACCCATTTTTGCCGCTTCTGTACTAATACTTGCAAACGCACCAGTGACAGCTCGCTGTGTTGTACCAATAATGCCAATGTCGTCAGCGTATGCAAGCAGTTGCACAGACTTATAGAAAATTGTGCCTCTGGTGTTGGCTTGTGAGTTTCGCACAATCTTCTCAAGAATGATGTTGAAGAAGTCACATGACAGCGCATCACCTTGTCTAAATCCTTTTTTGACATCAAAGGTCTCGGTGAGATTGTTTCCGACCTTTACGGAGCAGCGAGCGTTCTCCATCGTCATTCTGCACAATCTGACAAGTTTGGCAGGGATGCCAAAACTAGACATGGCTCTGTATAGCTCGTCTCTATAAACGCTGTCATATGCGGCCTTAAAATCGATAAAAAGATGGTGAGTATCGATCTGGTATTCTTGGGTTTTTTCCAGGATCTGCCGTAGTGTGAATATTTGATCGGTCGTGGACTTACCGGGCCTAAAACCGCACTGATAGGGACCTATCAGATCGTTGACGAATGGTTTCAGGCGTTCACACAATACAGCAGACATGATCTTATACGCAGTGTTCAGGAGACTGATGCCTCTGTAGTTGGCGCAGTTTAGAGGGTCTCCTTTCTTGTGGATCGGGCAAACAATGCTGAGGTTCCATTCATCAGGCATACTTTCCTCTAACCAAATCTTGGAGATGAGTTGGTGTATGCACTCTACCAAGTCATCTCCGGCTGCCTTGAAGAGCTCGGCAGGTAAGCCGTCTGGACCAGCAGCCTTGTTGGATTTAAGCTTAGATATTGCTATCCTCACTTCATTTTGGTCAGGTGGACGGAAATCTTGGCTGTCATCGTCCAGGTTGAATAGTTCGTTCTGCCTAACAGCGGAATTTGTGTCGTCTTCGCCGTTTAACAGTCTGCAGAAATGGTTTTTCCATGTCCTCAGCACCGACTGTGACTCTACTACAAGGTTTCCTTGTTCGTCTCTACAGGTCTCCGTTCGGGTCTTGGCATGACACGTTCTTTTTACCTTTTGGTAAAACTTTCGAACATTGTTCCTGGAGTAACACCTCTCTATATCCTCGATCGCGCGCTTCTCATGCTCTCTCTTTTTTTTCCGGAGAAGCCGATGTTCTTCCTTCCTTTTTTGCTCGTAGAGCTGACGAGCTGCTCTCGTCCTTCTATGCAGCGACGCTTCGTATGCACTTTGTTTTGCTGCATGTGCTTGCCGGCACTCTTCGTCAAACCAGGGGTTTCGAGGGGGTGGGCTGGTGAAACCGAGCACATCAGTTGCGGCGGTTTTGATGGCTTCTTGGCATCGGCGCCACTGGTCTTCGGCACTTGATGCTGGCAGTATAGGACTTCTCAAGAGGTTGAGGGATACGCGATCGGCAAAGGTTCTGGCGGGTTGTTGCGTTTGTAACCGTCCAACGTTAAATCTCCTCACAGTATTTTCTCGCTGTTGTGGCGTCTGGGATATCCGCATCCGTACCTTGGCTACAACAAGGTAGTGGTCCGAGTCTATGTTGGCCTCTCGGAAAGTTCGGACATCTAGAATACTGGAGGAGTGCCTTGCGTCGATCGCAACGTGATCAGTTTGGTTGACGGTTTGATGATCAGGTGACCGCCATGTTCCTTTGTGTATATTGAGGTGAGGAAACCGTGAGCTAGCTATGGTAACATTACGTCCCACAGCAAAATCAATCAGCCTAAGTCCGTTTCCAGACGTGGTGTCGTGTAGGCTATGTTTTCCGATTGTGCTACCAAAGATGTCCTCCTTTCCTATTTTGGCGTTAAAATCACCCAAGACGATTTTAACGTCATGCTTAGGACATTGCTCATATGTTTTGTCGAGGAGCTCGTAGAAACATTCTTTGGTAGCATCGTCTTTATCTTCTGTGGGGGCGTGAGCGCATATCAGGCTGATGTTGGCGAATTTAGCCTTGATGCGGATAGTTGTAAGGCGTTCACTAACGTGTCGAAAGCTCAAGACTTCTTACCTAAGTCTGCCGCTTACAACAAATCCGCATCCAAATAGACGCTGCTTTTGTTCTCTGTAGCAATCACCGTAGTAAATGTCACAGTTTTTCATCCTCCTTTTGCCCGGCCCATCCCACCGCACTTCCTGGATGGCGGTGATACCTGCTTTGTAGCAGTCTAGGGCCTCCGCTAGTTGTTCGGCTGCACGCGGTCTGTTCAGAGTTCGAAAATTTCAAGTGCAGATCCGAACGTCATTGTCCTTTTTTCGTTTTGCAGGGTCGTCAACAGTGAATCCGTCCTTATCCGAGGCTTTTGGTTGCTTCGCAACAGTGCTTTTTTTTCCGTGGTAGGGTAGTTAACCCCACGCACCCCTTGATGAAGTTAATGAGGCTATTATTAAGAATAAAAAACCTCTCCCGTTATTCGGTATCCTCAACACCATTCAAGGATTCAAAGTCATGACATGTGAAGACGGCCACACTCTCACATGGCTTAAGGACTTCATCGCCAAAACCAAAGCTCCCTGGCTTAATGCAGACCTGCATGTGATCGACAAGAAGGAGATAGTACAATTATTGACTAGGCCAAAAGCCAGACTTTCTGTACGGGGACCTTACATTCCGAGAGATCGGATTGAGAGATATCTCAGATCCCTGAATAAAGACCAACTAAGCGAAGCTTGGGAAGTCGTAGAAATGGGAGAGTACAACGAGGCTGGTACAGAGGCAACGGTGTTGTTAAGCCACAAATCCATCCCGTTGCTGAGAAAGATAGGTTTTAAAGTTCGTGTCGGTATTAACCGATGCAAACTTAGACTTATAGCCAACGCGGCTTATAAAAACAAAAAGGTAGAGGGGGTAGCCAAAAACAGTGATGAAAATAATCCAAGCCAACCTCCATCACTGTAAGGCGGCTAGCGCCAACATGGTCTACCTCATGGAGGCTAGACAAATAGACGTGGCTCTAATCCAAGAACCCTGGATAGCAGGTGGCAAGATTAAAGGCCTTGGCTCTAAAGGACTCATACTGTTTGAAACAAAACATGTAGACACACACAGTAAGACCAGAACGTTTATATTGGCGAGGAAACAGTTCAATCTCTTTCTTCTATCTAATTACAGTGATAAAGACCATACAACAGTCAGGTACGAGAGAGAGGGGCTCCCAACGCTGATCCTAACATCGTGCTATTTGCCATACGATGCAACGGAAGGACCGCCATCTGCACTTACCTACCAACTGGTGAATCGGGTAAAGGAAGAGAAATGGGATCTGGTAATAGGATGTGATGCTAACTCTCACCATATACAATGGGGTAGCTCAAACATCAACCCAAGAGGTGAGTCACTTTTTGAATTCCTTATCGAAAACAATATTCTAGTAGCGAACAGAGGCTCAGAGCCGGATTTTGTTATTAGGAATAGACAAGAAGTAATTGACGTTACTCTGGTAGGCAACTCAAATACAGTACAAATAGACCAATGGAAAGTATTAACAGAGGAAACATTCTCTGACCACAAAATCATTGAATTCCTAATACTAGACACTACGAACCATCCTAAACCATATAGAAACCACAGGAAAACGAACTGGGATATCTTTAATATGGAAGTGGATAATAATACAAGAACACTCCACACTAATGAGATACTTGCACCTGAGAATTTAAACAAGGCAACCGATGATCTTGCTAAAATTCTCGGGAAAGCTCTTGAAAAGGCATGTACGTTAAGAACGATGAGAATCGGCAAGAAACTACCACCATGGTGGACTAACGAGCTAAGCAACATTAGAAAAAAAACAAGAAAACTTTTCAACGCTGAAAAACGCACAGGAACGGATACTGATTGGGAGAGTTACAAATCCAGTCAAAGAAAATTCAAGGCGGAGACACAACGTGCAAAACGATGTACTTGGAAAGTCTACTGTAATGAAGTAGAAACTACTGCAGCATCAGCTAGGCTCAGGAAGATCCTTGCTAAAGAACCCATCGCCTTGGGCTCTCTTAAGGCCCCCAATGACCGATGGACAGAATCGTGTAATGAGACACTAGAACTCCTTCTCCAAACTCACTTCCCGGGATGTAACCCCAACGGGAACAATGACCTGGATTTAGAATATTACACGGATGACGGCGCTCCAACGGAAATGGTGACGGAGGAAAAGATAAGTTGGGCGATCAATTCTTTCTCACCATATAAATCTCCCGGAATTGATGGCACCTTCCCTATGATGCTACAAAAATGCGAGAAAGTTATAACCCCACATCTGAAAAACATATTCCTAAGCAGCTTAGAGCTAGGATACGTTCCAAAATCATGGCGAGAAGTTAAAGTGGTCTTTATACCCAAAGCTGGCAAACCCAGCCACACAACTGCCAAAGATTTTAGACCCATTAGCCTTACATCGTAAAAACATTTGAAAGGCTGATAGATATACATATCCGGAGTTAACTAAACCCGGACACTGTATCCCCGGCTCAACACGCCTATACAAAAGGCAAAAGTGTTGAAACAGCACTACATAGTGTCGTCAGCGCGGTGGAAAAAACATTGAAAGTTAAAGAATACACTCTAGCAGCCTTCCTGGACATTGAAGGAGCTTTTAACAATGTCGAAACAGAAGCAGTCCAAAGAGTTCTAACAAACCTTAAAGTGAATACCGCTATCATCAAATGGATAATGTGTATGCTCAAAAATAGAATAATCATCTCAGTACTAGGAGGTGTAGAAACGAAGGTATCTGCATCAAAAGGCACTCCTCAAGGCGGGGTACTATCACCCCTACTCTGGGTTCTTGTAGTAAACGAGATCCTGATTAAACTTGAATCCAGTGGAGTTAAGGCAGTTGCATATGCCGACGACCTAGCACTGCTCGCGACAGGAAAATTTCTGTCCACCATCAGTGAACTACTAAACAGAGCCCTATCCACGGTCAATACCTGGAAAAGAAATGTGGACTGGCAGTAAACCCACAAAAAACAGAATTAGTTCTCTTCACTAATAAAAGAACTGTTCCGGAATTTAGACTGCCAACAATTGAGGGGATTCCGCTAATAATTTCAGATAGTGCAAAATACCTGGGAGTTATCCTAGATCGGAAATTAAACTGGAACCTTAACATAAGGGAAAGAGCCAAAAAGGCAATGATAGCATTCTATGCCTGTAATAGAATATTCGGAAGAACATGGGGCCCTAATCCTAGAATATTCATGTGGCTTTATACAGCGGTTGTAAGACCGATACTAACTTATGGTTGTTTATTCTGGTGGCAAGCGCTGTTAAAGTCTAACAACCTAAAAACCATGACAAAAGTTCAAAGAATGGCCTGTATTGGCACTACGGGGGCAATGAGAACCAGCCCCACAGCAGGTCTAGAGGCTATACTCCATCTCAAACCCCTAGATCTCTTTGTACAAGAATCTGCTGCAAACAGCGTCCTTCGGTTAAGCCAGACCAAAAACTGGAAACACAGCCTAACAGGACACGCACAAATTCTAAACAAATTCGCGGGCAATAATATATGCACGGACTATATCATTCCCCGACTAGACTTCAGAAGACCATTTACCACGTGTTTCCCCAGCAGGGACGAATGGAATGAGGACCAACCAACATCCATTGGACCAACCATACCCATATACACGGATGGATCAAAGATGGAAATTGGCGTTGGCGCGGGTTTCTACTCGGAACGTCTCGGACTATCCAGTTCAATCAGACTACCCAACCACAGCAGCGTATTCCAAGCTGAGGTATTGGCAGTACTACAGCTGCTAAACGGGTTGCAATGATGGCAATACCTCATGCAGATATTACCTTTTTCATTGACAGTCAAGCGGCAATAAAAGCGATCGCTGCCGCTGAGATAAAATCAAAGCTTGTAAGTCGCTGTCGCGAAGAGCTGCGGGTTCTTGGCGCGAAGCACAACGTAAGACTATTCTGGATCCCTGGGCACAAAGGTGTGTCTGACACCACAGTAATGATTCCCCCCTGTAATCTCAGACAGGCGATTAGGAACAGAATACTAAAGGCGACAATTGAGAGATGGAGCAAACTAGAATCCTGTGTCATAACCAGGAAAATGTGGCCAATCTACAACAAACAGAAAACGGAGAAAATCCTACAATTGAGCAAGAAATCATTGTCCTTAGTTGTGGGCATTATCACCGGACACAATACACTGAAATACCATACCAAGAGGATGGGAATCAGTTCAGATGACCTGTGCAGAGAATGCGGTGATGAGGAGGTGCATGAGGACACCCCACACTTTCTTTGTCACTGTCCAGCACTCTGTCACATAAGAAATAAATTCCTTGGCAGTTATTTCTTCGAGGATTTAGAGGAACTCTCAAATAGATCCATTAACGACCTACTAGAATTTGCAAATAAAACGGACTGATTTTCTAATCCGTAGGTTTTTCATAGGTTTCCAATGTATGGGGGTAGTAAGCCCCTAGGGCATCACAACGGATCTACATTGATCTAAGTGTGGCACGGACAGGTTCCCCTGTTCTGCCAACCCGCTAACCTAACCTAACCTAAACCCGACAGGAATTGAACGTAAATACCATGATTATAAAATGGGGATCTGCCTTTCAGACGATACACCATTTCATTGCTCACCAAGAGCACTATCGGTATTCGAGCGGAGGGAAGTCTGTAAGAAGATAAAAGATCTGATGGAAAAGGGGATCATTCGACAAAGTAAGTCACCTTATGCATCCGCGGTAGTGCTCGTTAAGAAGAAGAATGGTGAGCTGCGCATGTGTATTGATTACCGTGCACTGAATAAGAAGACAATTAGGGATAATTTCCCATTGCCACTTATCGAATACTGTGTAGAATTTTTAGGAAACAAGAGATGGTTTACATTACTTGATTTGAAGGATGGTTTCCATCAGGTGGGAATGGACTCAGATTCGGTAAAATTTACTTCTTTTGTGTCACCCGATGGGCAGTATGAATATGTGCAAATGCCATTTGGGTTAAAGAATGCACCCGCTAATTTCCAGCGGTTTCTGCTCGAAATATTCCAGGATTTAATTGAGGCAGGCAAGCTAATAATTTACTTGGACGATATTTTGATCGCCACCATTGATTTCGAATCTCATCTGAAAGTTGTTGGAGAAGTTTTACGCCGTCTTTATGAAAAGGGACTAGAACTCAAATTGAATAAATGCAAGTTTGGATATGATGAATTAGAATACTTAGGCTTATTATATACTTATTATTATTATATTATTATATTATTATATTCGATTAACTGATGCGCACATTCTAAATATTAAGCATTACCCGATGCCAAGTAATCGAAATGAATTACGCAAATGTATTGGTTTGTTTTCCTATTTCCGCCGATTTGTACCTTCATTTTCCAAAATAGCTAAACCCCTTTTAGAATTATTACGCAAGGAAAGTAGATATGATTTCACCGCAGACTGTATAAAGGCTTTCCGAGAGTTACGTGACAAACTTACTTCTGCCCCGGTACTGGCAATTAACAGTCCTGAGAGGATTTGGGTCAGTTCTAATACAACGTCAGAATGATAAAAGGTTTCACCCCGTAGCATATTTCTCGAAAACCGCCACTCCGGCAGAGTCTAGATATCATAGTTTCGAGTTGGAAACTCTGGCTATCATTTATTCCTTACGCCGTTTTCGAATATATTTGGAAGGTTTGTCCTTCAAAACTATCACCCACTGCAATTCACTCACCCTTACCCTAAGTAAGAAACAGGTGAATCCCAGGATTGCTAGGTGGGCGTTGGAACTCGAGAACTATGACTATACGATACAACACCGAAGTGGGGTTTCGATGGGACATGTCGATGCATTAAGCCGGTGTCATGTAGTCGCGGCCCTTACTAGTGACGAGGTAGATTTGCACATTCAAGTAGCCCAAACTAGAGACCCAGAAATTAAGAAATTGAGACAGAAGTTGGAAGCGGATACGCTAATGCTTATGAGTTACGAGACGGGTTAGTTTTTCGTAAGGGCGAAGGGAATCAATTGCTCCTTTGCGTGCCGGTCGAAATGCGGGACAATGTGATAAGAATGGTGCATGAAAATATTGGTCATCTGAGTAGGTACCTACTGACAAATGTTATAACAAGATTCGGAAAAACTACTGGTTTCCTAATATGAGGAACCAGATTGAGATATTTATTAAAAATTGTATTAAATGCATTATGTTCTCTGCGTCTCCTCGCTCCAATGACCATAATTTGTACAGTATTCCGAAGAAACCGGTCCCGTTTGATACAGTCCACGTGGACCATTTCGGCCCTTTGCCTGCCCTATCCTCCAAACGAAAGCACATCCTAGTTGTTATTGACGCTTTCACAAAATTTGTACGGCTGTACCCTGTTAACTCGACTAGTACCAAGGAAATGTGCGCTGCAATGGATAAGTATTTTAGCTATTACAGCCGTCCTAGACGCATGGTTACTGATCGCGGAACCTGTTTCACTTCACTCGAGTTTGCAGACTACTTATTACGAAATAACGTGGAACACGTTAAAGTTGCTGTGGCTTCTCCGCAAGCTAATGGCCAAGTCGAGCGGGTCAATAGAGTTATAAAAGCAATGCTAAGCAATGTTAGTGAACCGGTAAACCATGCGGATTGGTCTGTTAAGCTATCACTAGTGGAACATGCGATCAATAATACCACCCATAGCTCGACGAAAGAGTCTCCGAGCAAATTACTTTTTGGGGTAGAGCAGCGTGGAACTATCATTGACGAGCTTACTGAATACTTAGAAGATAGGTTTGATGTCGAAACGATACGTGATCTTGACGCAATCCGATCCTGGCGTCAGACTCTATAAAAAGGTCCCAAGAACACAACGAGAGGTACTTCCTGAAGCACAGCGTACCGGCTAAGACGTATGCAGCCGGAGATTTCGTCATAATCAAACATGTTGACACCTCTGTCGGCACTAACAAGAAATTTATTCAAAGGTATAGGGGCCCATATGTCATTCACAAAGTCTTACTGAATGATCGTTATGTGGTGAGAGACATCGATAATTGTCAACTTACACAATTACCATATGACAATGTCATAGAAGCGGTGCGAATACGGAGATGGGTTACAAAGATAAACGACCCGGGCACTGAAACCACTAATTTTTGAGAGCAACACTAATCTGAATTAGGTTAAGGTTATCTGTTATTATTGTTATTATTATTATTATGATCGTGGTCGATCATGAGGTCAGATTGACCGAGCTGTAATGATATTTAGTTCATAGGAGAAAAAGTTAAGTGTCAACACACCATAATGGGTACTACATTGCCACCTAGGGTCGAGTAGGATAACAATGACGGTAAAAATAAGAAGCCGCCATATTGGAGAATGAGTTTCCGGCATTGTCGTTTTGGTGAGAGAAGAAGAAGGGTGAATTTGTAAAAATAAAGATAAGTGTTGTATAAAAGAAAATACGAAATCGGTTTTGTTTATTTGAATCTCGGAGTGGATTAAAAATTTCTATCTACTTTTCATAACTACACCACCACGTACACGAATCCCGTACAAGTAACATCTCCGACCCATTCGAATATAATTTTTCACATACAAAAATGCTGCAGGTGTAAATAATTTGCAAGAACTGGCTGATTCGGCAATCACTGTGCTATCTCCTCCCCACTCAAATGCTCAAGTCGAACGAATTTTTAGTGGAATGAACATTGTAAAAAAAACAAACTTCGGAATCAACATTCAACTCTGACGTTGAATTCTATAATATTGATTAGAAGTCAATTAAAAGTGATGAAAAGGAGTTGCTGTAACTACGACCTGCCAGACGAGGTTATAAGAAAAATAGGAGAAACAAAAAAAAATTAAAACTGAAGAAAATATAGCCGAAGCCTCTTCTTATTTCATAATGAAATAACACCCCAATTTTAAATATGAAATAAGACCCCACTGCGATGAAATAAGACTCCAAAATAAAAAGAAATAAGGCCCCAAATTTGTGGTTTATTTCATAATGAAATTAAAAATAATGAAAAATACTTTTCATTTAATACTGTTGATATTGGATAAACTAGTTTAGATTACGTAATACGAACTCTCTACCGTCCAGCAGAGGGCGCAGACCGCACTTAATGGTCGGTTGGGATTTCACACATGACCAGTGTTGCCGCAAGTTTTTTTTTTAAAGTTTAAGAATTTTGTTCAAAAAGTGTAGCAAATGGATAAAAAATGTAACAAACTGGAAAAAATTGTAATAATAAAATCATCGTTTTTCAACTGAAAATTTTTATTATTATGAACTCTTTATCACATTTAAAAAAACCCTTTTTTGACCTACCTGTCCATTCTCTGTTTAACAAATAAAAAAAGGAAACAAAATTACTGACGTAGATTTGAAACAAACTTTATTTACCACGAGATGTAGAACATTGTCAACGGCGACGCGGCGAGACAGAAATATATTGTTGTCTTTTCTCGTTCCCTCCCATTCCCATTCCCACTCGCAGTTGAAGTTTTGCACAACTTTAGCTCTGTCTGAACAAACATATACATTGACAGAAATTGGTAGAAGTTTGCTCGAAAGAAAAAAGTGCTGCCAGTTAAACTCTTCAATATTTTTAATGAGAAAAACAAAAAAGGATTTTAATGGGACAAAATGTAACAAAGCGAAAAAGAAAGTAACATTGTAACAAAATTATAAAATAATTAAAAAGTGTAACACTTTTGTTACTATTGTAACATTGTGGCAACGCTGCACATGACGTGGCAGACAAGAAGGTTAGTCGCTGATCATCACTCGCCACCGAACGTGCTCCAATAAAATTATTGAAAATAGAACGCATAGTTTTTTATTTCATCTATGCCACCATACCGGCATAATTTGTAACCCCGTCGGGGAATTGAAAAAACGCTATAAACAGTAGAAAAGTGATCGCAAGTGATTTTCCCCAGTATGTGATTTTCCCTAGTAATTCACAGTAATATTCGTTTTCTGGGACGCACAGACAATAAGTAGTTGCCAATATCTTGCAAAATCCAACAAATTGAACCGCATCAAATTCAATTACGGTACTAGCATAACGGTGCCAAATCACAATTCGCAATCTCGAGGTATCGAAAAACAAAGCAGCAATTGCATTACCAGATTTTAATTGCGGTACCTACCAGTAAAAACACACCACATTTAACAGCCACGTATCTGAGGCATACAGTTAATATCAAGCCCTTACTGTACTGTAACAACGGAACACCACATCACAAAACCCACGCTTGAGCGGAACCAACGGATCTCCGGAAAACTGTGTTAAATTAATCTGTTTCAATTATTTATATAAACTCATCGAAAAAAAAAAAAAAAATATATATATATATATATATATATCCCATGGTTTAACCATTTTATTTTTTTTATTTTTTAATTTTAGACATATTCACATTTAAACACGCACACAACAAACACACATCACACTCTTCACACAGGTTTTTGGGTTGATTTCAGCATGAACATACAATGTAAAGCAATATTACAAACAGGTAACGATAGTAGTATGTATGTTTAGTTCATATTCACACAGTCTACACCGTGAAAAATTTACACGCTTTCTACCACGTCGTGAAATTTAATCAAGGATAATTTTATTGTGTTTCATTTGGGATCAAAGATTATTCTAGCATAAATACATTAATTTGAACCTTTTCCACTAACGGCAACGAGCACAAACATTTGATATATTTTAATACAGGAAACAATAGCAATGTCTCTAGGGCAAACAGCGAGTGGCTCATCTAAGATGGAAGACACCATTGATGAGAGCCCCAGTGTACAAAGCACTGAAACTATTTTGCAATCAGCTTCATTAGTGTCTATAAAAATACCTCCTTCCTGACACAGCAGGCCTGATCTTTGGTTTCTCCAGATCGAGACACAGTTCAGGTTAAAAAAGATAACCTCTTCCAACACAAAATTCGACTCTCTGGTAGCGTCCTTAACGGCACAAACTATGGAAGTGGTTGCTGACATTCTTCTTAATCCACCCGAGGAGAACAAATATAATATATTAAAGGAAGCACTCCTCTCGCGAAGTCGGGATACCGAAGAACGTCGGTTAGATACACTTTTTCACAAAGTAGAATTAGGAGACCTTAAACCATCAGAACTATACAGGAACATGGAGGCTTTAGCAGGAGGAAACAGTTTAGTGAATATACCCCTTTTAAATAAATTGTGGTTAGCTAAGCTGCCGTCGTCCCTCAGAGCTTGCTTAATTGCGATAGAGGACTCTCAAACAAACGACGAAATTTTCAAGTTGGCAGACAAAATATACGATTCGTCAAGCAAGAATCAAGTTTCAGCTGTAAACAAACATACAGTCAACAACACAAGTGCAGGTTCTATTCAAGATTTAGTAAAGAACTATCAGATCGAATAAAAAAACTCGAGTTTGCGCTAGAAAGAAGTCGTAGCTTTTCAAGAGATAGAGCACACTCCTATCGACGTTCCAGATCTAGGAGCGAAAACCGGCAGTCGTCTGCCTCAGCAATCTGTTGGTACCATTGGAAGCACAAAGACAATGCACAAAACTGCACACCACCTTGCAGTTTCAGACAAAATACTGGAGCGCTGGCAAAAAACTAAATTATTCCACCTTGCCTGCGGCCACAAGGACGGAAAACACTTCCCGCTGCTTATTTGTTTTTGAAAATTCAACACGGCTTCATTTTCTAGTACCGGCGCCGAAATTTCAATACTTCCCAAAAAAATCTACACTTCATTAAAGGAGAAATCCGATTCACTCCTTACAGCTGCAAATGGCGCTTCCATTTCTACAATGGAATGAAAAGAATATCAATAGATTTAAATTTGAGACGAAATTTTGATTACACATTCATAGTTGCAGCAGTAGATTATCCGATTATAGGCGCTGACTTTCTATATAAATTTAACTTAACAGTAGATCTTCGTGAAAGGAAATTAGTCGATAAACAAACACACCTCCACGTCAATTGTATCACTCAGTCAGTTGTCACACACCCCGAAATTGTTGTCAATAAACAATGAATTCGGAGCCATTCTCGACGAATTTCCATTACTAAAGGCATTACCCGATTTCAAACTACCGGTTAAGCACAATGTTGTTCACCGTATAACAACCAATGGTTCATTCACCAGCTCGTTTTCGAAGATTAAGCCCCACTAAGCTTAAAATTGCTAAAGAGGAGTTCAAACATATGGTTCAATTAGGAATTTGTAGACCTTCCTCTTCAGCTCTTGCGTCTCCATTACACATGGTTCCCAAAAAAGGTTCTACTGACTGGCGACCTTGTGGTGACTATCGCCAACTGAACGCAGTCACTGTCGCAGACAAATATTCACTTCTAAACATCCAAGATTGTACTTTTAACTTGTACGGAAATATCATATTTTCAAAGATAGATCTCGAAATCTCGTTCGCGCGTATCATCAAATCCCAATCGCAAGCGAAGATATTTATAAAACAGCGGTCATAACACCGTTTGGCCTCTTTGAGTTCGTGCGTGTGCCTTTCGGCGTCAAGAATGGAGCACAAACATTCCAACGTTTTATAAATAGCCTATTGGGAGAGCTAAGCTTTGCATTTATTTATGTCGATGACATACTAGTTGCAAGTAAGTCATCTGACGAACACAAGCAACATCTACGAATACTTTTTCAACGACTAAATGAACATGGGATAAACGTCAACGTCTCAAAATGCACTCTGGGTGTATCGTCCCTAGATTTTCTTGGTTATACCATCAATACAGCCAAGTTTAGAGAGAGTAGCAGCAATATCACAATTTCCCACACCGGATTCTATAAAAAAGTTACAACGGTTTCTAGGGATGATAAATTTCTATTACCGATTCGTACAGAATATTTCAAGAAAAGCTCAACCCTTGTATGAATTATTAAGAATCTAGGGTCTAAAAAGAAAAAGAATCATGAGCTCGTCTGGACAGATATCTGTGAAATTTCATTTCAAGAGCTGAAAACTGACCTACAAAAACGAACTTTGTTAGTTCACCCTAAACCAGAGGCACAGCTCAGTATCATGGTCGATGCATCTAGTGACGCAAACGGAGCAGTTCTACAGCAACTGAATGGAAAGTTATGGGAACCCTTAAGCTTTTTCTCAAAACGTTTAAATGAAACTGAGAAGAAGTACTCTACCTTCGACAGGGAGTTGTTAGGAGTTTTCCAAGCGATCAAGCACTTCCGATATTTCGTTGAAGGAAGAGATTTCATAGTTTTCACTGACCACAAACCTTTAACAAAGGCAATCTGTTCGAAAACTGACAAATCTCCTAGGCAGACGAATCAACTCGAGTACATAGCTCAGTTTACAAATGACATTCGGTACATTAAAGGATTGCACAACATTGTCGCAGGTAGGTAGGTAGGTAGGTAAATGGATGCTCTTGTGGTGGTTGCCACAGCTTCACTTAGACCATCAATTGGGTCCATTGTGTCCAGTTACGGGAACCATCCAGTGCAGCCTGTCGAGAAAAAAGAAATATACCGCTTTTGTATTGGAACCACATAGATTTAGTGTGAATCACATGGGTTCTTAAAGCTCCGTTGTAACCTGATCCTGTAGTTCTTCCTACGAGTTAGTGACTACTGATAAGAAGTCTGTCTATCTCCTAGTACCACCCAGATTTAAGTATGAATCTCAGGAGTACTTTGAGATCAACATCCTTCAGATCCTCTAGATCATCGAAGAAGTAACTATTGAGAATTCTCTGTCTGCTGTTTTTAAGGGCTGGGCATTCTCAAAGTAGGTGGCGAACAGATTCTATTTCTTCTACGTCCCTACAGCTTCTGCAAAAATCATTATGCAGTATCCCCAGCCCTTCCGCATGGACGCCTATCGCACAGTGTCCAGTAATGACCCCCGTGAGTATGCGAATGTTTTTGCGGCTTAGTCCGATCATATGCTTAGATCTCTTTTTGCTCACCTCTGGCCATAGTTCTTTAGCATGCCTGCAGGTAAGGAGATTGGTTCATCGTAGGTTAGTTCTACTCCAGGATTCAATGTCAATCTTCCTTGCAAGCGTGCTTAGCGGAGTTCTTACTGATTTGAGGGCCATAGATGCATGCATTTTCGACCCGTTTCTTGCAAGCTCATCCGCCTGTTCATTACGCGGAATATCCATATGCCCTGGCACCCAGCATAGGGTCACCTCCTGTCGGTCAGGGTACGACACATCGAACGGTGTATCAAAATCAAGTGTACCGAGACTTTCATCAGCTTTTCCCGGGATTTCGGAGAATGTTTCCTTTAAAATGGTACTGTGTCCTATCTTACTGTTTTTAAAAAGCCCTGCATTAGTGAGCCGTAGCGCACTATTACCTGCTATTGATTGTAATTGTAAATCCAGTGGTAAAAGATGCATAAATGCTTCCAGTGCAGCCGTTGGTGTGCTACGTAAAGCACCCGTAACGGCAATGCAGGCTGTTCTTTGTACCCTGGTCAACATATCCTGTACATACTTCTTGCTCGCGGATTTCCACCAGACAAGAGCCCCATATGTAATTATGGGCCTTATGTATAGCCAACGCAACATTGAAGGCCTCATGCCCCATTTCATACCTGCTGTTCTCTTACAGCTGAAGAGAGCATTGTGAGCCTTGCGGACTCTTTCCTGGACGTTAAGTTTCCAATTTAGTTTCCTATCTAATACCGTGCCAAGATATTTTGCGCTTTCTGAAAGAGCAAGTTCCACTCCAGCAAGCCTGGGCAGCTTGAAGGGTGGTATCTTGTATTTTGTACTAAATAGCACTAGTTATGTTTTCTCCGGGTTGACTCTTAGTCCACACCCTTCGGCCCATATTCTGAGCCTATTAAGGGATGTTTCCATAAGTTCACTAATCGTGTTTAGGAATTTTCCTTGAACAATGATAACTACGTCATCCGCGTAAGCGATGACCTTGAATCCTGCACTGTTTAGTTCCTTAAGTATCTTATCTATGACCAACACCCAGAGGAGGGGGGAGATGACCCCTCCTTGGGGGGTGCCTCTAGTAACAGATTTTCTTATAGAACTGTTGCCGAGAGTGGAATTAATATTTCTCGTCGAGAGCATTTCGCATATCCAACTTGTAATGCGTTGCTCGACATTTATCTTTTCCAAGGCGCTCTTGATTGCATCTCTCCTGACATTATTAAAAGCTCCCTCAATATCCAAAAAGGCAACTAGTGCAAATTCTTTCTGGTGAAGGCTGCCCTCTATTTTGCCTACTACTTCGTGTAGAGCCGTCTCTACTGATTTACCTTTTAAGTATGCATGCTGAGCATTACATAAGTCTCCGTTGCAACACTTACTTCTTATATAAATGTCAATAAGCCTTTCAAGTGTCTTTAGGAGAAATGACGAAAGACTGATAGGTCTGAAGTCTTTCGATGAAGTATGGCTTGGTTTATCCGCTTTAGGGATAAATACCAATCGTACTTCTCTCCATGCCCTAGGTACATAGCCTAATCGCAGGCAATGTATAAAAATATTTCCTATCATGTTCATAACTGTGCCTGGAGCCCGTTGAAGCATAGCCGGCAGAATGCCATCAGGGCCAGGTGCTTTGAACGGAGCGAAGGACTTGATAGCCCAACGCAGTTTCTTCCCATTAATGATATTATTAACCCTCTCATCTATTCGTGCGCCAATGTTAGGTCCATAAGGTACCGAAGCCATTGCTGCACTGCTTCCTGGAAAATGGGCTTCAACTAGTGCTTCCAGAACCTCCTCGCTGCTTTCAGCCCACGAACCGTCCGATTTCTTAATGAAGCTAGGGACTGCCGCGTCTTTGGCTAGCATTTTACGGAGTCTGGAAGCCTCGCTAGTATCTGCGATCGCTTCACAGAATAGCTTCCAGGATTTCCTCTTAGATTGCCTGATCAAGTATTTAAACTCTTTCTTGCTCTCTATGTACAGATCCCATGTAATGTCGTCCCCTACAACTTTAGCCCTATTATAGAAATGTCTAACTTGCCTTCTTTTGGAGTTTAACTCCTTATTCCACCACTGAGGCTGGGACCTCTTGGTTGGTTTTCTGAGCGGGCAAACTTCTTCGTAAGCCATATTCATTATCCTGCCTAAGTTATCAACTGCCTTGTCTAAGTCTGATGAAGTGTCAATGAATGGTACTTCATTTCCTACCTGATGACTGATTATAGATTCATACCTATTCCAGTCAGCCTTCCTGGGGTTCCGATAACTATTCGTAGTCTTGCTGTGGAAGCTTATATGAAAGCGAATCCACTTATGATCCGATAGGGAAGCCTCTTCTAAGACCCTCCATTTCTCAATTGTGAGGGAGTCAGTGCAGGATGCGAGAGTGATATCTAACACCTCCTGTCTGTTCCGTACCACAAAAGTCGGTTTGTTGCCCTTGTTACATATAATGAGTTTAGTCGATGAGATATAATCAAAAAGACACTCACCTCTTGCGTTAATATCGCTGCTGCCCCATTGCGAATGATGCGCATCGGCATCACATCCCAAGACGAAAAGCCATTTGTCCCTGCTCGTCAGCTGTCTTAACTTGTAGGGGGTACTACCGTCGACTCGTATGGAAGGTAAGCCGATATCAGGCACAATGGTTTCCTTCCCATTTGTTCGCAGGAAACTGCAACCAGATCTCCGTCACTGAAATTATTCATAATTATTGAAGTAGCGGAACCCAAACCCAGGCCTTGGGCGGAGAGTACTTTGCCAACTCCGCCACGGTTACGCATTTGAGTTGTGCTCCGCTCCATACCTCGCCAACTCGTAGCACAAACTCTCTGAGGAAGCCGACGGATTCCCTGTTTCCACAAGCTACAACCTTGCGACCGCTATCCCATCCAGCGCCGTCAAAGAGAAGGTCACCACCCTCTGTGGAAGACATCTTCTTCCACAAAGCGTCCTGTCGGATCTGCTCCTTTTGCTTAGGAGGTTCACTCCGGCCCCCTCAGACACGGCCCCCTCTCCATCCTTCTTACCTTCTTGCCTAGCTGAGGCTAGACCACTATTGGACGCTTGAGCTACTGCCCTAACTTCGACCGCTGAAGCTGCCGATTTTTTGGCGGCCTCGGCGGCTACTGTTCCCTTGGCCCGTTCAAGTTGTTTTCTGTCCCAGGCGCTAAGTGAACTTATGTCGCACCCCCTGAACTGCTCTACTTTGCGCTTCGCACTCTCGACTTTACGTCGGGCATTGCGCATCAATAGCTTATTCAGCTGGTGTGCGTTTTTGTTCGTCCCTGATTGTGCGACTGCGGGAGATCCAGAAGCAGCAGAGTACTTGCCTACTGCGCCTCCAGTCTCCTTTGTCGATTTTTTGCCCTTAGGGATCGCAATGAGAGTACCAGCCACCTCATTGCTGTCCCTATTAACTAAGGTGAGTGTACCAGCCAACTCACCTTTGCCCTGTTCAGTACTGGTGGGAGTACATGTCGTCCCACCGCATACCTTATCTACGGAAGTGAGAGTACCAGCCACCTCACTTCCCGCTACGTTAGTGTCAGTGAGTGTGCAATCTGCATCCTCACTGTCACTAGCTAGCAATACCTCCTCTAGTTCCCTCTCCAGGCCGGAGATGGAAGACTGTGGTTCAGATTCGCAAGAATTCTCTCCCAGTTCCATCGTCGGCTTTGTGGAGTCCGTCCCCTCCCCTTCTGGAATAATAATTCCTTTTTTTGTGTTTTTAAGTTTAATTTTATTTAAGTTTTTGTGCATAATGTTCCCACGAGTAAAGCCGGAAAAAAACAAGGTCGACCCAGGCAGCGCCGCTATACCTGGGCAGGGCTAAATACAACAGACCCTCGCCATGGCGTCTGAGGGAGCTCGTACTCGACTGGTTTTACCCCCAGCCTTTCATCCTTGGGCACGGTTTGCTATCTGCTCACTCCACCACTGGAATTAGGTTGGATTTAAAGGTTTACTCCTACCTCAAACTAATGGATCACGACAAACGATTGAGACGTTAGCGTAAATCCTTGGCTGACACTAACCATTTGACCGGTTAGCCATTTTCAGGCGGGCGCCCACGCGAAGGACTGAAGAATGAGGATTTGTGCCCAAGCCCTTGGTGAGGCTTAAAAGATGGTATTTCTTTCCTGTAGCCTTCCACCACACTGCTGTACCATATGTTAGGATGGGCCGCACTATAGCTGTGTATAGCCAGTGCACCACTTGCGGCCTGAATCCCCATGTATTGCCGAGTGCTCTTCTACAGGCATAAAGTTCCACGAATGCTTTTTTGATGCGATCCTCTATATTTTCCTTCCAGCTGAGCTTGGAATCTAAGACTACGCCCAGATATCTTGCTGTCTTTCAATCCTTGGGGGATTGAAGGCGGGGATCGACCTCCTTCTCGTAAACAGTAGTATTTCCGTCTTCGATGGGTTCACTCCAAGTCCACGGCCCATAACCCAGTTATTGACAAGTAGTAGTGCGTAACTAAGTCTTTCGCTGAGAACTGGAGTGAATTTACCTGGAACGAGGATGACGACATCGTCTGCGCTCACAATGAAACCTTCCTTTTCCAGTGTTTTTAGAAGTTCATCAACTACGAGGAGCCATATGAGCGGTGAGAGGACTCCACCTTGAGGTGTCCCCCTACTGACCCTCCGTTCAGTGCGCACGTCCCCTAGCTGTGACCTGATCTGCATAGCATGAGTTCAATCCAGTCACATAGGTAGCTATTGAGTTGGGCCTCACGCAAGCTACGTAAGATAGTGTCAGCTTCGATGTTGTTGAGGGCCCCTTCAATGTCTAGGAACGCACTCAGTGTGTATTCTTTATGTTGTAGTGAATCTTCCAATACCGATACTACCCTATGTAGCGCCGTGTCAACAGATCTGCTTTTCATGTATGCATGTTGTGATTTTGATAGATAGTTATCGCCGATCACTTGCCGTACGTACAAATCGATTAGTCGTTCCATTGTTTTTAGCATAAATGACGACAGACTGATTGGTATATAGTCCTTGGCTGTGGAGTGACTAGCCTTCCCTGCTTTTGGGATGAAAATCACTCTCACCTCACGCCATGCCCTACGAACATAACAAAGCCTTAGACAGCACGTATAAATGCATTTAAGCCATGGAATAATAGCTTCCTCTGACTTCTGTAGCATTATGGGCCGAATATTATCTATTCCTGGTGATTTGAGCGGGGCAACAGCGTTGATTGCCCAGGCTATTTTCTTCTCGTCTATTATTTCGGCGATTGTATCTTGCTTCATTCCCTCTCTCGCGTCTGGTGTTACTGCATTGTAACCATCAGACACATTAGTACATCCTGGGAAGTGAGTTTCTGTCAATCAGTTCTCTGTGGATTGTCGTGGGGTGCGCATCTAACAGAAAATTACTAAATTTAAACTTTTCAAAAATGAAGTGTTCCGTGTGTGCTCAAAAAATTGATCGGAACTGTTCAACAAAAATAAATTGTAGTGATTGTTTGAGTTTTTCACATTTTGCCTGCGTTAATATCACTGAACAAGAAGCTGATTTTTATAACACAAGTGGCAATCCATTTCGGTGTGACAAATGCGCAGTGCTAAGACGCCGTTCTTTACGTATGCAGGTCGTGCCCATGCAAAACAACAACATTTCACCGGCTCCTAGCAAAGTCAATGTTCCACGTCCCCCAGAAAGCGGTATTGCACAAGCAGCAGCGAATGATAATGATCAAACTCTTCAAACATCTAAGAAAACTGATGTCATCGAGAGCGAATGCACTCTCCAAATGATTTACCTCAAGCTATCTCAATTGGAAGAAACAAACAATCGTTTTCTTCAACAAATTAACGAATTACGATCCGAAAATTTGGAGCTGAAATCGAGGGTCAACAACCTGGAGAGTAAGCTTAACTGGCAGCAACAACACTTATTGAGTAATTGCATGGAAATTGTTGGTGTTTCAAACGTAGATGACACGAACGCACTCAGCAAGGCAAAGCAAATTTTCCGAAAGCGAAATAGAGGAATGCTATGTGAAAAGAATACAACACAAAACAAATAACAACGGTGGTGTATTGAAATCCAAACCCATCATCTTTTTAAAATTCTCGAATTTAACAACGAAGCAACGAATAATGAGTGCAAAGAGGAACAACAAAAACAAACTTAACTCTAAATTAACCGGAGTCGATGGTGTAGGCGAAAACAACAGCAGCAGAAATACCAACAACAACAGTAGCAGCAAGAGGAACAGCATTTATTTGAACGATTCACTTACAAAGTATACGCAGGCTCTCTTTTTCAAGGCGAAAGAAGCTAAACAGAATAATCGCGCTAAATATGTATGGTTTAAAGACAACAAAATTCTTATGAGAAAGGTTGATGGTGGAAAAGTCATTTCAATAAGATCTTTTAACGATCTTATACTTATATAGTACATTGCGTTAATTCTTTTTTAAAAATGAATGATATAAATTATTTAATTGATGACTTCTCCACACTTGATCTCAGTGTTTCTAATTGTGATTTTCTGTTTACAAATAGTTCCTATTGCGATAACAAACTTTTCATTGTCCACCAGAATGTCAGAAGTTTAAGAGAAAACTTTTCAGCTCTAGTCACTCACCTTGATTCTTTTGCGTGCATTCCAGATGTTGTGTTTGTCTCTGAAATATGGATCTATAATTTTGAAATTGAAGATTACTCTCTACCCGGGTTCAAGCTTTTTGCAAATACCAATGAAAATTACGCTGCAGGTGGTGTTGGTTGCTTCGTAAAAGATGATTATAAGATTTTAGATGTAGTCCGTGTTAACTTTTTGAGTGCAGATGTTTTAAAAGTTTCCGTTGAAATTAACCATGAAGAATATGTATTTTTATGTGTCTATCGACTTCATACATTCAATGTTTTGACGTATTTGGAGGAATTTTCTGGTCTTTTGGAAAAAGAAAGGTCAAATAATTTAATTATTACTGGTGATTTTAATATTAACATTCTAGAAAATAGTGAAACGGTTTCAAGCTATTTGGCATTGCTCTCTTCGTATGGCCTAGCATGTTATATCAACGAACCCACTAGGAGTGCTTCGGGTAGTTGCCTAGATCATATTTATGCACGCTTCAAACATGTATCTTGTAGAAGCTGTGATAATTACATTCTAGATCTTATGATCACAGATCACTCTATGACAGGGCTCTTGGTAGACATTGCTATTAGCAAGAATAGTAATAAACCTAAACCCCCTGACAAAGTGTTGAAAATCGACTTCAGTAAGCTAAAAAACACTCTTTTATATGAAGTCTGGGAAGATGTTTACTCGTGTAGAGATGCTTCTCATTCATACACAATATTTATTGAATTATTCAAGAAACATATTCTAAGCAGCTCATCAGAATTGTCTTACAAACAGCGTGTAACAAGGCTGAAACCATGGATTTCGAGTTACTTGTTGAATAAGGTAAGAATTAAAAATAAACTAAGGCTTAAATGTTATAAGCAGCCTCGCAATCTGAGTTTAAAAAGGAAATATATAAAATTGAGCAATAAACTTAAAAGAGAGATTCCAATTTGCCGAGATACCTACTATCGCTCTAAACTTAGTTCTGCTAAGGGTAATCTAAGAAGTGAATGGCAAATAGTAAATAGCCTCCTTAATAAATCTTCTTCTTCTAGTATGCCTTCTGTCATTCGTGTGCTTGACTGTGAAGTTTCTGATAAATTTGTCATTGCTGATGCTTTTAACTGCTACTTCACCAATATAGCCAGCAACTCTCAGCCGCGCGCCGTCATACCATTCTGTAATTTCTGTTCGTATTTAAGTAGCTCTTTTGAAGTGATGAACAATAACAGTTTTGTTTATGATCCAATAACTCCTCTAGAGGTTTTAATAGAAATTGGTTCCTTAAAAAATTCGAACATATCTGGAGTTGATGGTGTTTCTGTCTTGGTTGTAAAAAAGGTTGCTTGTTTCATAGTGGAGGTTTTAGCAGATATTTTTAATCGCTGCGTTTTTGAGGGGGTCTTTCCAGATGCTCTCAAATGCACGGATGTTATTCCCTTATTTAAAAAAGGCTCTCCTACTGAAATATGCAATTACAGACCCATATCACTTCTCCCTGTTTTCAGCAAAATCTTTGAAAAACTTATGAAAAAACGGATGGTTAGTTTTCTAAGTAAAAGTAAATTCTTTAACGATAATCAATTTGGCTTTCAGAAAGGCAAGTCTACTGAAGATGCACTTCTTCAATTTTGTAGTCAAATAATGTCAAGCCTAGATTCGAAAAAGTGTACGGCTGGGTTATTTATCGATATAACCAAAGCTTTTGATATGGTTAACCACAAAATTTTGTTGCGTAAACTGGAAAAAGCTGGATTTCGTGGCTTCGTTCTTGACTGGTTTAAATCTTACCTAAAAAATAGATCGCAAGGAGTGAAGATAGGTCAGATAAGGAGCAAAATTAGGTTCTTTAATTTGGGAGTACCCCAAGGCTCTGTTTTAGGACCGATTTTGTTTCTTGTCTATATCAATTCACTGTTTGCTCTTAACTTTAAGGGCTCACCAACAGCTTTTGCAGATGATATAGGCTATTCTTATGGTTTGAATAGTCCCTTAGACCTAGTCTCGGACATAAATTGGGATCTAAATTTGTTAAGGATTTGGTTTGCTGAACATAATCTGGTTCTAAGCTCAAAAAGTAAAGTCATGTTTTTCAGTTTATCATCGATAAACAGCTTGGAAGCTTCTGTTTCATATCACGCACCTGAATGCTTAAAATATAAACTTTTAAATTGCTACTGCAGATCTAGCTCTTCTTTTTATGACAATGTAAGCTGTAGTGATAACTGCTTCCCAATCGAAAGAGTTGACGTATTTAAATACCTGGGGCTTACCATTGACGCTAGAATGAGCTTTTCAGTCCATGCAGAAACTCTGAGAAAGTATTTCCGCTGCACACTTAGACATTTCTACTACTTGCAACAAGTTTGTTCCACCAAGCTCCTAAAAATAATTTATTATGGTATTTTTCATTCCAAACTGCAGTATGGTATTGCATGTTGGGGGGGTGTTTATCTAAACAAAATACAGCCACTATTAATTCTTCAGAAATGTATGTTACGAAAAATTTGCCGCAAACCTAGGAGACATCCCAGTTTTCCTTTGTTCTGTGAACAGAAAATACTTCCAGTTCGTCAATTGTACTGTTTTAAGGTTCTACAAATTTTTTTTAGGAGGTCGGGGAATCGTAATTATCGGTTAATTTCAAACTACAATTTACGTGGAAACTTTTTAAATATGGTATCTGTTCCAAGTTTCCGTACTACCGCATATCGTAATTTTTATTCTGTTTCCTCATACCGTTTATATAATAAACTTCCTCAGTCAATAAGGATGATATCAACGCCTGGTATGCCTTTAAGCCATGTAAAACGCTGGCTTTTCAATTTTAATTTTGCTAATTTAGAAACTCTACTCTCTGACACTCTGGTTTAAATTTTAGTTCTAACGAATTATGTATGTATTTGTTAGTTTTTGCACTTACGTTTGAATTTCTTTAAAGTAATCTGCTTCATTTATTCCATTTGCGTTAAAGTTCTTACTCAATTCTTTATTTTTTAATTCTGTTTGTACTAATCCTTTATTTCTATTATATCCTTTGCTTAATGTTATATGGTCACCCCACCCAAAACTATATTTTTGAAATTTGTAATAGTTTCTTTAAAGTGACATTCAACACTATTTTATGCACTCAGTGCACTAAATACAGAATGTTTCTATTTTTCTTAATTTCTATACTTAATGAAAGCACTTATAATATTCTTTCTTATTCGAAACTTGTATTGTATGTATTGAAATTATTGAAATAAATTTTATCTATCTATCTATCTAATATTTCCAGCGTCTCTTTGTGTGATTCGATCCAGCTGCCGTCGCTTCTTCTTAGCGAAGATATCGGCGTCGGTGCCTTTGAAAGGACTTTCCTCAACCTAGATGCTTCGGTTGTAGATTCAATTGATTCACAAAAAGTCCTCCACGAGGTTTTCTTTGCGAATCTGATCTCTTTTTTCAGAATTCTAACGCTCTCCCTGTATGTTGACCACTCGATGAGACCCTCCTTTGCGAGATTCCACCTAGACCTTGAGCTTCGTATTAATTCCTCGATCTTGGGACTCCACCAGGGGGGGCGTTTCTTCCCACTTGTCCCGCTTTTCGGACAGGATTTTTCAAAAGATCTAGAGAGCACGTCTGTTAAAGGCTCGACTGCAGCGTCTACTTCTTCAGCAGATGTGAGCTCTTTTACCGGACAGAGGTTCCTGTAACCCTGTAAACCTGCACTTTCTCGTTGAATTTTCCCCAGTTCGCTCTTTTGGGATTTCTGAACTGTTTCCTACCTTGAGAGACCATATTCAAATCATAGAGTATCCAGCAGTGATCCGATAGTGATGCCTTGCTGGATACTCTCCAGTTAGCAACTTGAACAGAATTACATTGGAATACAAGGGTCACGTCTAAAACTTTCCTTCTACTTGCCGTAATGAAAGTGTGATCATTTCCCCGATTACAGATAAGCAAATTGGAGCAAAGGAGATAATCAAACAAAGTCTCACCACTAGCATTTGTATCTGAGCTACTCCAGATAGTATGATGGGCGTTAGCATCACAGCCTAAAACTAAGCTTTTCTTACCTTGTTCTGACGCTGTTACTAGCGCCTTTACCGGTTCGGGGGGTACTGATGTGTCGTCTTCGTTTGGCATAATACTGACGCCACTCTGCAGCTCTCACCCTTGCCTCTGATCTCCACCACCGTCAGGTCACCTGTGCTGAAATGAAGCAATATTAGTGCGTGAAGTTCTTTCTTTGCCAAAATACGCGACCTTACCTTACCTTTATTTTTGACATAAAGTATGTCATATTTTTGCGACCCTAATCCCATCACCTGATCTTTATTGATGCATGGTTCTTGGATTAGGGCCAGATCCAGCTGCTCCTCCTCGAGGAACAGCCTCAGGTTGTCTGAGGCTACCTTACTGTGATGGAGGTTAATTTCGACTACTTTCATCTCTGGATGTAGCCACCGCCTCCTTCACAGTCTCAGGCGCCCGTGTCTTCTCTGCAGTCCGCTTTAGGAGCTTGAGAGTTACCTCACTCGCTGCAAACGATAGCGGCATCTGCATGTCCTTCTTTAATGCTGCAGGTGGTTCATCGAATATTATGATGTACCCTTTACCATTGTACCATTCTTCGGCTCCTCCTCGGCCACAATCTGCCAATCCCTCATCGGGATCAGTGGGTTTTGTGCCTGCAGCACGCTGAGAATCTCCTCCCGTTTTACACCCATCTCAGGGACGGATATATTGTCGCAGATACCTTATCACGTTCACATATCTATAGATCTAATAAATTTAAAAAGATCGACTTTTCAACCTTGACATCGGAACAAAAATAAAATAAATCATCGTCATACAAATTAGAAAAAATTCATATCCCGGTTGAAGATTTGCACATTTGGTGTGAAACAACAACTTCAACAAACCGTCCTTATGTCCCCGAAATACTAAGGCGATCAATATTTGACAATATTCATTGTCTCTCCCACCCAAGTATACGATACACACGGAAGCTGTTCGCAACAAAATATTTTTGGCCATCTTTGTATACGGATGTGAAAAGATGGTCAAAAAGCTGCATTGCTTGCCAAAGATCTAAAATTGCAAAGCATACAAAATCTGAGTATGGTAAATTCAACGTACCAGAAGGCAGATTTTGCCACATACACATGGATTTGGTCGGACGTCTACCTCAATCAAATGGTTATACCTACATCCTCACCATCAAAGACCGATTTACCTCTTAGACAGAGGCAATTCCGATGCGAAATATAAATACCTCAACGGTAGTTTCCACTTTCATTCGCAATTGGGTATCAAGATTCGGCGTACCGTAAACAATAACTAACAACGGATGAAGGAACCCAATTCGAATCAGAAATTTCAAAAATGTTTGGATCTCAAAGAATTCGAACAACCACGTACCATCCACAAGCAAATGGACTGGTTGAACGCTTCCATCGGCAACTCAAGGAAGCTCTAAGTCTTAGAGTCTAAGATGTCACGACGACAAGGAAAATTGGTACGACAATCTTCCCTGGACACTACTAGGCATTCGTTCAGCTATAATAACTGATTGAAATCTGTCTCCATCCCAACTGTTGTACGGCCAAGCTTTGCGTCTGCCCGGAGAATTGATAGTATCCGATCCCAATAACGCAAATCAATACAAGGTGATAGAAAGGAAAGATACATTTTTCACTGTGGCCGTTGAAAAGAAGCAACAAACAATATTAATTGATCGGTTGAAGCCAGCTTTTGTGGCAAATGAGCATGCAGAGCCAGGTTCCGACAGAGAGAGAAGATCAACGCACAAACCTAGAGTGTCTTTTATACTATAAATAAACAAAACAATTTTAAAATTAAGTATACTATGAAATGTTTAAGCCATTGTTTGAAGTAAAGTACAACCTAAAATAAGTAAACAAATTTATTTTTTATTTTTTGAATTCAATTGTATAAAACAAAAAGAAGTTTTTGTAAAAAATAATTATGATAATATTATGAATTTAAAATTATTATCAACAAACACTTTTTGTAAGGGGGGAGTGATGTGGCAGCACTTGAGTAATACGAACTCTTTACCGTCCAGCAGAGGGCGCAGACCGCACACGGTATCAAGCAGGGGGGTTGCATACGCATTCCTTATCGGAAGGGTAACAATTAATAATAAAAAAAATAATTTTGGGAACTTATTTCATTTCTTCTTTTGGGGTCTTATTTCATAATGAAATTTTCATTAAGAAATAAGGCCCCAAAAAAGGAAATAACACCCCAAATTCTATTAAAAATCGTTGTTGTTGCTTCCTGTATAATTTTTTGGGGCCTTATTTCATTTTTCTTTTGGGGCCTTATTTCGCAGAGCCCATTTTTGAGCTGGAATTTGATTTATAAATTTCAATTTATTTATTTTTTTAAAACGTTTTTTTTTTTACTTCACATTATTTTTTTGTTATCTTGAATTTATTGGTTGTTTTTTTTTTAATTCCGTATTTAATTTGATTAATAATTTAATAATTAACAATTTATTTTAAAAATAAATACATATTTTTAAGAACTTACATTCAAATTGATATTTTAGCGATTTCGAGCGGATTTTCGCAAACTAACATTTCTAGCGGATTTTAGGTTATGGACTAGCGACTATTTTTTTACCTCAGCGGCAACATTGTGTGTATCCAAATATATAGCATAGTTAGTGTTACCTCTAAACAGTTTCTATTCATAGTATATTGTATCTATTTTGATGCATATAATACCTACCCAATACTGCCAATTATATATTCGATGTTTTCAGACGAGCTCAGAAAATGAAGAAGGTAGGTATTCTTTTTAAGTATCCAAACAGTCTGATCTAAAGCTTAGAAGTCGCTTTATTTGCCAGTACCGGTCCGCACTTTGAATCCTAGACTGACTAACAAATGCGGAAAAGGGCTACTGAAGAAAGCCATCATAGTGGGTCACATATTACTGGGTAATAAAAATAGCACAGGTATTTAGGAAGTTTCTTAAATCAAGAATAACACCATAGTGGCAATTCGAAAAACCCAGTCGCTACAGCGTCATTACAAAAAGTAATTGGTTTAAGGGGCAGATATATAGATATAATATACTATGTTGATCGTTAGCCTTTTGTTGGCCAAGATTTAAAAAAACTAAAAAAAGTTTTTTGTTTGATAATATTTATTTATAAGGGTGCTTTAAAAAACCATGTCTGATCAGTTTTGTTGTTGTTTCTATTTGCACTTTAATCATTGATCACTGATGAAAACAAGCATTTTGATTTGTTTAGTAGTTATACACCCCTATTGCGAAGATCAACTATCAATTGATTAAATTAAATTAAACAAAAATAAATTTCTTTAAATGGTATTGCGACGATCAATTATTAATTAAGTGTTGATCGACTGTGAACGTGCAGCAATTGTCGGTTGACAAATCGGTATTGTGAATGTCAATCTCGAACAATTTTATTGGTAGTTGTCAATTTTTCTATCAATCGCAATTTCAGGGTTGATAAGGACGGCTCTTAAACGACAATGTTAACATCATATTTTTAATTGTTATTGTTGTTATTTCTTAAGGGCTGTTATGTATACACATTTTGCCATTCAGAAATTCCACTGATGACATATTTTTCAATAAAAATTACAGATTTCTAACACTCGTAATTATTGTTTAATTAAATTTTTTGCAAAATCCTTAACGATCGCTCTTCAAATCAGAAATAATATCTGGGTGACCGAGCTTTGCTCGGTTATTACTATCCGAAAACCCCCATATACCAAATTTCAGTGAAATCGTTAGAGCCGTTTCCGAGATCACAGAAATATATATACAAATGTATATACATACATACATACAAGAATTGCTCGTTTAAAGGTATAAGATAAAAATTAAAGAAAATATATATAAACTTGAACATATAAAAAAATTTAAGTCTCCTGAATGCCGGTAGATGCCTTTTACTATGACGCGGACTTATTACTTACTTATGCGACTTCCAACGCTAATAAAAGCATTGGATACTCAAAGGTGCGAGGGTACCGCTCACGCTTCAGAGTTCAGAGTATGCATATATACATACAAGAATTGCTCGTTTAAAGGTATAAGATTAAAACAAAAACCTTGAACTCAATTTCTATATACAGCACCTCCACCCAGCGATGCATCTTTTTTCTATTTCAAATATTTATTTATTTTTTTTTTTTTTTTTTTTTGATCTGATGGACTAAAACTGTGTTTGTTTTGTTCAATGCTATTTACCTACCTACTCCCCCCACCCTAGCACCGAACTTGACGAGTTGTGGGGGCTGAGTAGTGGTAAAGACTCTCGAGAATATCTCCAGAAGAACCATGAAACCAAAGGGTGCTCCCCCACTCCCCTCCTTCCCTTCTTATCCCATTCCTTCCACTACTTTCCTTAATCCTCATATCTTATCCTATCCTATTTCCGCCTGGGCCGGATAAAGGTGTCATACGACCCGTGCCGAATATCAGCCTGGCTGGGGGCCCAGTTTCAAAAATAGCCTGAGTCGAAAACGGAGTATCCGGATACCTGGCGACCTCCGGATTAGCCAGCCCTATCTGTGTAATGCGGATCTCTGCACAGACGGACCTCTATTCTCCGCTACTCGTGGGTACAAAAAATATGAATAATTCAAAAAATCAAAAAATCAAAAAACAAAAAAATGAGACCGGTTCTCCTTTAAAACCGGGCAGTAGTAAGGCGACTTCGCTGACTACTGTAACAGCTCCTGCGGCAGCAAGCGGCGGAAAAATTGTGACTATTCATGATTCCTCCAATGTGAGCAGCTGCAGTGGGTACAAGAAAGCAGGTACACATTCTAGCAGTGGTGGGATTGTGAACATACATGGCCCTACCACTGCTACCAGCGCAAAAAGAAACAAAAATGTTTCCAGTGGAGATGAGCGACATCGCACTCCCGCGAAAAGAGCGTACGGCAAACGTCGTTACGCCTTTCACCTAAGTAAGGTCTTGGGAGAAATTCCGAAGGCTGACAGGACTGCTGAACAAAGCAGCAAATTAGAATGGGCAGTATCATACTTGAAGGACGATCCACTAAAGACCAGCAAGGACTTAACGTCTAAGCGCCAGAGATCGTTGGAGGGGACCGTTCCGGCTCCCAAAAGACCTAAGGTGCATAGCACCGTCGCCCCCAACAGGTCCTCCAACGTCACATCTCAAAAGTCTTTTAGTGACGTTCTCAAGAACAAAATTGTTTTAGCTGTGATCGATCGCAGTGACGATGATGGCACGATCTCCCCTGAACGGTGGCAGGTGGTCAAGACGAAGCTTTCAGGCAGCTTCTTAAATGTAATGAGGGACAACCCGGGACCACCTCCTATTACTTGCGATGGCGGATGGCATCAGGGCCACGTGAAACTTATCGCCTGCGATGACCAGAGATCTTGCGATCTCTATAAGTTTGCCATAAGCAGACTGGGAGAAGTTTGGCCGGGTGCGAAACTCGACGTCGTTGCAAGGGAGGATATCCCAAGCCGACCAAGAACTCGTACTTGGATTCCAGCAGAACCCTCATCAAGTGAGGAGGTTCTCGAAATCATTCGACTGAGCAATCCTTCACTCCCGACTCACAACTGGAAGGTTGTAAAGCTAGAAGAGCAAAGAGGTCTCTATAGGTGCGCTCTTATCGTCATCAATAAAGAGTCGCTTGCTCCCTTAATGCTCAGCAAAGGTGTGATTAGATTCGGTTTCGAATCTATCACACTAAAAGTCTACAAAAAAGACGAGCTAGATTCAGGCAGCATGCCTCCTTACCCCACTGGTCCAGAACCAGAGACCTCCGACCCTGGAGCATCGGTTTCATTCCCTTCACTGGATGACGATGCCTCCAGCACAAGCACTCCTTCCATGGAACACGCTCTTTCGGACATGGACATGGACGATTTTAACAAAATTCTGCTAAGCGAGGACGAACTTCTTGGTTCATCTTCAGAAGCAGAAGAACTAAATAACACCGTGGTGGAGGTTTCTCCGCCTGATTGTAGCAACGATGCTGCAATTAGTGCAGATTAACCTTCACCACTCCATAGAGGCTTCGGCCGCCCTCATCCTCCGCCTTTCAAAGGGTAGAGAAGACATAGTCTTAATACAGGAACCATGGTTTGACAACAGCGTGGTTCGTGGACTCGAGACTCCTGGATACGAAAAGCTGTATGTGAATGACAAAGGTAGACCCAGATCATGTATACTAGCGAAACGTAACCTTAAATTATGCTTACTCCCTAATTTCAGCGATGCAGATGTAACTGTAGCTAGACTAGTGACCGCGAAAGGCACCTACTGGATAGCATCAGCATATCTGGCCCATGACTTCACGGGCCCTCTCCCTGGGGACAAACTAGAGAGAGCGATCGCGGAAGGAGAGAGGACTAAAACCAACCTCATAATCGGGTGTGATGCTAATGCTCACCACTCGGTTTGGGGCAGCACGGACATTAATGATAGAGGTGAGTCACTTTTTGATTACATTTTAAGTACAAACCTTATCATAAGCAATGTAGGAAACGAACCTACTTTCATAACAAGGAACCGACAAGAAGTTTTGGATATCACTCTTGTCTCTGATACCATTAGTCAATTGATTACCAATTGGAAAGTATCAGCTGAGCATTCCTTTTCAGATCATCGCTACATTCAATTTAACTTAGCCGATGAACCTCCTTGCCAAACTCCGTTTAGAAATCCTAGGAAAACAAATTGGCTCAAATATAGGGACACTCTGAAACAATCAATTACATCAGAGCTTTTAAGTCCCCCCTGCAACACCAACGAGCTTGATCTTAGAGTCAAAAATCTTACGTTGGCTTTAAATAATGCGATGTCCTCCTCATGTCCCCTTATTCTGCCGAGAGGTAAGAAGAAGCCACACTGGTGGACTTCAGAATTGGGACTGAGAAAGTCAAATTGCAGGAAACTTTTCAATCGTGCCAAAGACACAAGAAAAGTGACTGACTGGGATATCTATAAGGAATCCCTAAAGATATATAAAAAAGAACTAAGAAAAGCCAAGCGAGTATCCTGGAGACTCTTCTGTGGTAAGATAGAAGAGTCTTCTGAAGCATCAAGGCTAAGAAAAGTTCTCTCAACAAACCCAATAATGCCAAGCTGTCTGAAAAAGGCAGATGGCTCTTGGACGACTTCAAGCGAAGAATCGCTTAATCTGCTGCTTGACACCCACTTCCCTGGCAGCTCAAAATGTATTGTACACACAGATCCAAATAGATCAAACTTGCAATCTAACAATCTACAAGGTCTGATCACCAGAGACAAAGTGCTTTGGGCGCTTCATAGCTTCAAACCATATAAATCCTCGGGACTAGACGGCATAATACCAGCCGAACTACAAAACACATCGGATATCATCCTGCCAACGCTTATGATAATCTTTACAAGCTGTTTAGATCTAGCACACATCCCAATGCAATGGAGAGAAGTCAAAGTGGTTTTCATACCCAAAGCAGGCAAATGTTCTCACGTGAATCCGAAAGATCTCAGACCTATTAGTCTTTCATCATTCCTTCTAAAAACTTTAGAACGACTGATTGAAATCCATTTACGCAAAAGCATTGACAAAAAACTTCTGTCAACTGCACAGCATGCTTATTCTAAGGGCAAATCAGTAGAAACGGCCCTACACACGCTAACGCGCTCCATAGAAGACTCCCTTCGCCATAAGGAGTACACAATGGTTGTATTCCTGGACATAGAAGGCGCTTTCAACAACGTTGACTCATCTGCAATCGCTGGTGCACTGGCTGCTCTGAACGTGGATGCCTCACTTGGAGAGCTGATCAATTTGATGCTTAATAGCCGAATTATCAACTCAAATCTAGGTGAGACATCGGCCAGAAGAGCGGTCAGTAGAGGAACTCCACAAGGTGGCGTCCTATCTCCCCTTCTTTGGAACCTGGTGGTGAATGAACTGCTGATATGCCTGGAAGCGGGAGGTTACAATGTGATTGCCTATGCGGACGACGTTGCTATTGCCGTCTCAGGAAAGTACCTTAACACGATAAAAGAACTCCTACAACACGCTCTTAACAAGCTAATAAAATGGGCAAACAGTTGTGGGTTGGGTGTAAACCCTCACAAAACTGAACTTGTCCTCTTCTCTAGGAAATACAAGATTCCACACATCGACCCTCCATCTATTAATGGCACCAGATTAACATTCTCAAATGAAGCTAAGTATTTAGGCCTTATTTTTGACAGGAAGTTAACCTGGAAACCTAACATCCAAGAAAGAGTCAAGAAGGCTACTGTGGCACTTTTCTCTTGCAAAAAGGCTATAGGGAACAAATGGGGCTTACAGCCTCGTATCACCCACTGGCTATATATCTCGGTCATAAGACCAATACTCACGTACGGTGTGGTTGTCTGGTGGACTGCCTTAGACAAAGCGATTAACCGCGATAAACTAGGCAAAGTCCAAAGAACGGCTTGCTTGTGCATCGGCGGGGCTCTCCGTACTACCCCCTCTGCTGCACTTGATATCCTGTTTCATCTGACACCCATTGACGTTTTCAGCAGGCAAACGGCAGCCTCTGCAGCCATACGCCTCAAAGCTATTTCACAATGGACCAGCAAAACTACTGGCCATGCTGCTATCTTGAACACCATTAAGAACCTTCACGAAAACATCGACTACACCACACCAGAACTGCGGTTTGATAAAAACTTCCAGGTCTACATTCCTACCAGATTATTCTGGGAGGAGGATGCATTCCTGAATGATGAATCGATCCACTTTTACACGGATGGTTCCAAAACAGTGGGCGGTGTTGGTGGTGGTGTCTTCTCAGATAGACTAAATCTTAGTCTCTCCTTCCGTCTTCCTGATCACTGTAGCGTTTTTTAGGCGGAAATAATGGCGATAAAAGAAGTCTTATCTTGGCTAAGGGAAAACGTGATATCTGCTAAAGATATCCGTATCTTCTCTGATAGTCAAGCTGCCATCAAGTGCCTGGAATCGGTCTCCACAAACTCTATAACAGCCCAAGACTGTCGTTCATCTCTTATAGAGATGGCGGAGCAGTTCAATATTCACCTCTGTTGGGTGCCGGGGCATAGGGACATCCCAGGTAACTGCAAGGCTGATGAACTCGCCAAACACGGAACTACAATACCTCTGCTTCCAATCAAGGATTCCATAGGTATTCCAATCGCTACTTGCAAACTCACAATTAAGCTGGATGCCATCGAAAGAACAAATCTCAGGTGGACAACCGGCTCAACATGTTTACAGACAAAACAGATCTGGCCAAAGCTGGATCTAAAACGTTCTAAGCATATGATCTCCCTCGATAGGAAGCATATCAGTGCTATAATAGGTGTCATCACGGGACACTGCCTTATTGGCAGGCATGCAAAAAGGCTTGGCGTATTATGCAACGATTTTTGCAGAAGCTGCGTTGACGAGGAGGAAGAAGAAACTATTCTTCATCTTCTCTGTACTTGTCCAGCGCTCTCACAAAGACGAAAACTCCACTTAGGAGCGTTCTACTTCAATGATCTGAACGATCTCACAAAGATAGATATTCGTAATCTCTTGCGCTTCATTAGAAGCTCCAACTGGTTCAACGAGTAGGAAGAATAAGTATAGATTCATGTGGTATCACAAGGGACCTGATAAATGGTCTAAGTGTGTCGGATAGCCGACAGCCACTTCAACCTAACCTAACCTAACCTACCTACCTACTCATGAAACTAAAGTCATGAATTTTGTTCCTATTTCTTCTGTGATTTATACATAATTTAAGTTTTTTTTTTTTGGAAATAAAAATTGTTGTTGTTAATTTTGATATATTTGTGTTTAATTTTTGATTTATTGTTCCAATTTACATAAAAAATTTTTTTAGGCATTATTTTATTGAAAAAGGCATCTTTTTTTCTCAAGTTAGGCTTTTTTTCGTCAAAATTGGTTGGCAACGCTGCTCCACCATCCGTCCATCACCACACCACACGTCATCATCCATCTGCGCATTTCCTCAGAAAGACATTGTCGCTGTTTTTTTTTTCATATGAACGTGCTTGTGCGATGTGCGCCACAAAACCACCCCAAAGCAGAACAACGATCAAGAACCGCGGCTGCTGATAATATTCGATTTGAGAAAATAAATTTATTTTGTTCGTGTTAGATTTTAGGTTGTAGCTCAGCTTCTAGAGGACATAGAAAGCTGATTGATGGCTTGAAATAACTACTAAAGTGTTGGCTCTCCTACGTATTTTTTTTGTTTGCATTGATTAAGAATTGTTTGTGTAATGGCGAGTAAAAGGCAGTAAAGTCAGAAAAATAAGCTCAAAACGCATGAAAACTCGAAAACACGCGTTTTCCCAAACATAAGACTAATCTAGATCAATTGCTTACCCCCGAAAACCCCCATATACCAAATTTCAGCGAAATCGTTAGAGCCGTTTCCGAGATCACAGAAATAAATTTATATAAATACAAGATTAGCTCGTTTAAAGGTATAAGATAAGATTTTAGAACTGTCAAAGTTGAGTTTTCATTCACAATAACTTTATTTTTTGCGTTATGTTCACAGGTTATATATTTATCAATTGTTTTTTTGCAATACCAACATCAATTTTAATTGACAAATTTGTCAATCGTCAACCGATTGATAGTTGATCTTCGCAATAGGGCTGATAGTTAGCAATTCAGTATCAATCTTGACTATGTCTTGTCAACTAATTAAAAGTAGAAATCCCCGGGAAGTTTTTGAATTCGATCAGGGAAATAAGTTAAACAACGCCAACAGTAAATTAAATTAATTTATTTTTCTATTATAAATACTTTTACATGTACAATTTAATTTTACCTATTATTATTAGTAATAATATAACAGAGCTAATTTTACTTTTTTTGTGTACAAAACTCGAGATTGGGGTTAAAACTTAATGAATTTCATAACTCTTTCTTATTTTTATTTAAAAATTAAAAATGTTGAAGATTTACATAGGTACTCTTATATCGTTTTTTTTTAATGTATTAATATATAAAATGTTTGTATATGAATAGGTTGTATTCAATTGGTGCAGAAAATTGACACTAGAAAACGGCACACTAGCAGATTGAGTAACGAAAGCGAAATGAGTAACGTGTACTAAAATTGTTTTAGTTCGAACGAAAAACTGGTAGTTAACCTTCGTTGGTAAAATTTATATAGTATGTTTTATTTTTTAAATACCTACGATTTTGGGGGCTTCATTAAGCGAATTAAACGATTTCGTTAAAGTAGGTACTAAATGAACGGTTTCAGATTCATCGAACATTTTTAGATTTTTCAAAAGTCTACGAACAAGTTAAGTCTTCGCAAATGTGCATAGATCACGAAAATTGAAAATTACCTTCATATTATTAATATAAATGCAGATAAAAAAAGCATTTATTTAAGAATAAGAACGTTTTGGCTTTTATTGGTACTCCCAATGATGTTTTTTCTTGGGTAAAAAAAAGTTTTTACTTTAATTGTAGAATCCGACAGAATTTGGAATAAGTGCCATACATGGCATATGGGTATAAGAATCATATTTCTTAAGAACAAACAAAATTTGTTTGGTACAAAAAAAGCAATCTTTTTCAGATTTCAGAGCACTTTTGCGAATCTAGATATTTTCTCAGATTTATCAACACAAGTTCGAGTTTGACAACTGGTGGAGGGCGTTTAGGTTTTCGTGAATTTTTTCTACAGGAAAGAAAGGCATTGCATCGGGTGAATATAATTTTATAAATTATTTATGTATAAATTTAGAAATCAATCGGGACGCAAATTTCGAGTGTTTTAATTCAAAATTAGACCAGTGAATGGAAAACGCTTTGAGAAGTGTTGAAGGCTACACATATTCGAATAGCACGAATATTATCCCAAAAAAGAAGAGAGCAAGTGACGTTTTTATGTTCGATTAGCCACACGAAATCTTAAACCTGAGAGTGAATCTGAAGAAGCCCAATCGAATACCACATAAGATTTTATATAACCGTTCGGAGAGCAACTTGGGTTAATTTGTCCTAAAGGCCTAAATTCCACATTTCATCAAAAACGTCAGTCTTTCATTCGAGAGCCGTCTCTATAATGTTAGATATCCGATGAACTTGGTCGGTTATCGAATGTTTGCTTCTAAGCCCTCACTGGTTTAGGTGTACGCGATTTTCTTCTATAATCGGTTATAAACGCTTAAGTAGTAGCCTCAGAAAAAATTGAGTCTAGAAGACTTTTTTTACCATTTTGTAGATTCCCGATTTGTTACAACCATAATTAGTACCGCGACTGCCCATTGACTAGGACTATGTTGTACTCTAATCCCGCCTTCCACCCGGAGGTTTTCCAGTCTTAGTTTCTTAATTTCCTATTTGAGTTCAGTGAACGTAGCGTTTCTAACCACGGTCTTTTCAGTTGTTTTATTGGTCGCACTTACCAGTTCGATAAGCGCTTAATCGTCCAACACTGTAAACGTTTCCACCAGATGGGCGACGCAAAAACGTCCACTTTTTCTTGGTAACCTTTCACCAAATCGTCTTGTGATTATATTCATCGGATTTTTTTATTTTTTTTTATTTCAAGGGCTTGTTCTTAGATACTGTCTTAGCATTTGGGTTTAAGAGGTAATTGCTGACTGCATGGTCTTTATAAATTGTTAATCAACTTTGTAAGCAAGTTACACAATCGATTTTAATAATTATTATTATTTAGGGGTCTATTACAGAAATTGCCTTCGGGTTATAAAATGGTTTCTGAAAGTTAGTTTTAATGCTGAAAGCCACACAAGATCAAGAACATAGCCCATCTATTAAAGGATCTGCGATACTACAAAGAGGAATCTGCAGTTGCACTATGAAAACTGATTCAGTTGAAAAAATATTGTCTCTATATCTATAAAAAAAATAAGGTTGAACTTCACCGTAAAATCACTAAAAGGTTGACGAACAAAGACCAGACAAACTATATGCATCTATCAGTAAAAGGTTTCCAAAATAAAAATAAAATGTTCCTTGCTGATGCAAAATTAGGAATAGTTTGCATGATCTAAAAAGCTTAAATCTTCAATGTTTGTGAGGGGTGAAGAAATGACCTAAATGATCACCTGGAATTCAGCTGGTTGCTAAGTCATTTTGATATGCCTATTACCGGCTCTTTTGCGTTGACATTGTATAGTAGGTTCAGTGTGTCCCTGTTCATGTTCCAAATTTGCTGACCAATTAAAAACAGACCCTTTTAAACAAACACAATAAAAGTACCTAATCAAAATATACCTACTTAATATTTTTGTGTTTCATTTCAGCAAACCAATTTCAATAAAAAAAATAAAAACTGTTTATATTAAAATTTGTGTAGTGTATTTTTCTTTTAAAATATGACTTTTATTCTAAGTCTCTTAATCATTAGCTTAGGATTTATTTTAGAAGTTAGATTTCTTGGTTTTTGGGTGTTTCTTTTCCTATCATGCAATTTAAATATTTATTCTGTCTTATTAAATCTTAATTTATTATAATAAATGATTTCAGTCGATCTTCTTCTTCTATTTTTATTTAACTATAAAAAATATGAATTTTACAAACTTATTAATTATTTGACAATAAGAACAATGGGAAGTTTTCTTTTGCTTATGTCCTTTTACAAACTGAATAGAATACAATTCAAAGATATGTAAAATGTATGAGATATTGTTTCTTAAATGTATTAAGTATATTTATAATATAATTTTGTTTTCCTATTTTATTATTTGTTATTGTGATTTTTTTATTACTAACTTAATTTTTTTGTATAAAAATGTATTACTGTACAGCAGAATTAAATGCTTGTAGCTAAGATCATATTGTTTATTTTTTTGTATGATATTAATTTATTTTCTTTTTACAATAATTATAAGTTCAAGGACTATCCTCAAATTCGGATTCGGTTTATTTTTTAAATAATATTTTTTTTTTTATGGAAGATTTGACTTTAATTTATAATGATCATAAAATAGTAATATGTTGTTTGTTTGTTGAGGTAGACGACTGAATAATGAAGATGAATCTATATAAATGTGCCTATTTATATGGGAACCGCCGTCGGTAAGTTCATCTACCTTTATCCGAAGATTGGGCACCTTGTCGTGGTGGGGCGGCTTAAGTAGAGGAACAGGACGTTAGATCAGGGTAGTGGCTCAACTCCTCTGGTAGAACTGAATGTGAATTGAAAAACCAAGAGCCAATCTGATCAATCGATCAACCCTTAAACTCCAAGATAACTGGTCTGCAATGTCGAGGGAGCTGTGAAAAGGTAGGTAAAACTACTGGTTCACAGGGTTCAGGGGTAATTGAACCGCTAATGGAGACTCCTCAGGGGCAGCTCAATCCTCTGTTGTAGGGTTTGGGGATCTTTGACTATTCAGTCTGTATAATTCTCTCCCACTCGGGGGTACATTTATATGAACTAAAATAATAAAAATAAAAATAAAATGCCATCGGGAAACTAGGCGGAAGGCCTGAAAGGGGTCGAGAAGTTGTTGGAAGTCGCTGGAATGAACCCGAATAAGCTCGTTGGGTCAGTGGACTCTGATGGAAAACCAAAAGATTTAGCTGATTAATCGTCAGTGGAGGAGTGGAGGTGGAAGAGGAAGAACGACTCGATTCCGAGCGAAAGTTGCACAGACAACTGAAGCAAAGGATGAAGAGGGTCAGAAGGAAACAGAGATTGGCCTTGGCCAAATCTGTCTCCGTGGAAGGCATAAACAAGTCGGGCGATGAGTTGACGGAAGTGGTTGCCAAGATGACGTCGACCGAATCCACCCGAAACTGAGAAGCAGGGGACGGAAGGCGGAAAGGAGGACGGACAGTCTGCTCAACATGGGGTCAGCCTACATAGACAGGGATAGATGCGCAGTTGAGTATTTTTAGAATTGCTCTTCTGAGGGCTCTAGAATTACTTTCGACAAATGCAGGCAATATCAGTGTTAAGGAGGCAACCTTGGAGGAAGAGATTATAGCTATAAAATGCGGTAACCAAGAAACCAAGGCTTGGCTATGTGAAACTGTAGGGAAGATGGCTGACCTATGGGAGGGAATCAGCCTTAAAATAGACAGGCTTCACATACTAAAGGATGTGGAAAGGTTGATAATCTTCGTTCCCGGTCAACCCGTCATCCTTGCCAGACTCTGTCGTCAAAGCTCCTGTGTGAAGGACACTTATAAATGGAGGGTATTCATGCCGGAAGATATGACGACCACAAAATTTGTGGAACCAAGTTGATGATCTGGTGCCCGTGGGAGGAAGCGAGGCTGGTTAGACAAGCAGGAGATAGACTCTTTTGCGGGTTGGACATAGCATTCGTGAAGTTCCAAGGATCATCGGAAAAGACTCAACATGGAAAGCCACCCGATAGGGCGACGAAGTGATAGACACCAAGGATATGGGATCAACACAGGTCGGGCGGGAGGTGAGCCCGTACCGGGAAAACCTCAGGGTGATTCAATTGAATCTTCATCACAGCAAAACAGCATCAGGAATGATGACTAAATACTTGGATGAGGATTCGTTTGATATAGCCCTCATACAAGAGCCTTGGATCTTTAGAGGAAAGATTATAGGACTCCCAAGTAGCATGGATGAATTGCATTATGCGCAAATCAGCGAAAGAATTAGGTCCTGTATCCTGGTACGAGTAGGATCAGGTGCGGGAACTTTTGTTGTAGCATCTGCATACCTGCCGTATGATTCTCCAGATCCTCCTCCAACAAGAGAGTTAGAGTCTTTGGTGAATGCATGCAGGAACAGGAATGAGGACTTCATAATTGGTTGTGATGCCAATGCACATAACACAGTGTGGGGCAGCACCAACGATAATTACAGAGAAGAAGCATTATTCAAATTAGTATCATGCAAGTAGCTAGACTAGGGAACAGAGCCAACCTTCGTGGATGTGAGGCGGAAAGAAGTGATCGATGTTACCCCGTGCAGTAGCCAGATAATTGAAAGAATATCAAATTGGAGGATCAGGCTACATTGTCGGATCACAGAGCCATTTCATTTGATGTTCGCTATGGGTCTAAAAGAAGAAAAGATCGGAATTACATCAGAATTCCCAAGAACACGGATAGGACAAAATACCTTGAAGTATTGGAGGAAAAACTAAATATCTGAATGTAACAGGATTCGGAATGCCGAAAAACACTTGGCATGTAGAATCACAGCTGAAGCATCTGCAATCAGCTTTTGAACATGCGTATCGAGTGGCCTGCACACTTACCTTAGTCCAACAAGATCCAGCACGTTGGTGGTGTCGGGAACTTGAAAAGCTAAAGAAGGCCTTCAATCACGCCATGAGGAGGGGAGAACCCGAAGCATGGGATGATTATAAGGCGAAAAAGAAAGAGATGAATGTTACTCTGCGACGACGTAAAAGGGCGTCATGGAGGGACTTTTGCCCGAGTATAAGGAGCACATCTGAAGTCAGTAGACTACAAAAGATTGTCTCGAGAGATTCGGTTTCCAAGATCGGACTCATTCGTAATAGAGATGGGGAGATGGTGGAAACACTGGATCACACAAATGAGGTTCTAATGGAAGTGGTTGGGTGTTAATGAATAGGGTAGACACTGATTGGCGTCAACTTGGCGATGCCCAGTTGTTGCAACTATTCAGATACACCAATTGTGCTTATTTTACCTCCAAGTGGTCACCACCGGGTACTGGTCTAAGTCCATCCGGAATTGACTTGCTGAACTTAAAAGTGCGAGTGTTGAACACGTAGAAAATAGCAACACTATAATGCTCTGTTGGAGTTGACTGTCTGCTCGAGTCTCAGAAGTCTTACTTGAGCCCCTCAGAAAGAGGACGTACGGCGGATGAATTCACATGGTTGAATCAACGCTGGCGTCAACAATCAACATGGCAGATACCTCAATGAGCTACTTCGACGTATTTGGAGCTGAGGTCATTGAGGATTTTCAACACTAGTTAGGGTGTTGAAATAGAGATGGTGGCGGAAGAGCCTTTAATGCGTCAACGGCAGCTCTCACATCCCCGCAGCGGGTTACTGACTCCGGAATATTCCGGCTCCTTTTGCCCAAGGGGTCGCAGAAAGGGCCTGGTCCTCCAGGTTGGGGGTTGTGCGTGGGGTTAACTACCCTACCACGGAATAGAAATTATGTTGCGAAGCAACCAAAAGCCTCGGATAAGGACGGATTCAATGTTGACGACCCTGCAAGACGGAAAAAGGACAATGACGTTCGGATCTGCACGTGGAAGGGAGAGCATGAGAAGCGCGCGATCAGGGATATAGAGAGGTGTTACTCCAGGAACAATGTTCGGAAGTTTTGCCAAAAGGTAAAAAGAACGTGTCATGCCAACAAGACCCGAACGGAGACCTGTAGAGACGAACAAGGAAACCTTGTAGTAGAGTCACAGTCGGTGCTGAGGACATGGAAAAACCATTTCTGCAGACTGCTAAACGGCGAAGACGACACAAATTCCGCTTCCAGGCAGAACGAACCATTCAACCTGGACGATGAAAGCCAAGACTTCCGTCCACCTGACCAAAATGAAGTGAGGATAGCAATATCCAAGCTGAAGTCTAACAAGGCTGCTGGACCAGACGGCCAGACCAGTATGCCTGGTGAATGGAACCTCAGCATCGTTTGCCCGATCCACAAGAAAGGAGACTCTCTAAACTGCGCCAACTATAGAGGCATCAGTCTCCTTAACACTGCATATAAGATCATGTCTGCTGTTCTGTGTGAACGCCTGAAACCTTTCGTCAACGATCTGATAGGTCCCTATCAGTGTGGTTTTAGGCCCGGTAAGTCCACGACCGATCAAATATTCACACTACGGCAGATCCTGGAGAAAACCGAAGAAGTCCAGATCGATACTCACCATCTTTTTATCGATTTTAAGGCCGCATATGACAGCATTTATAGAGACGAGCTATACAGAGCCATGTCTAGTTTTGGCATCCCTGCCAAACTTATCAGATTGTGCAGAATGACGATGGAGAATGCTTGTTTTTCCAAGTTTGTATAATTTTAAGTGGGTTAGACTCGGAAGTTTCCCTTTTAAGAGAAATTAAATTAAATTAAACTAAAGCGAACGAAATTTTTGGTATATAGAGTTTGAAGGCAGATTGTTGCCAACGTCAGGTTAATGTTTTCAATTCAGAAATTTCACAAATTCAGAAAAATGAAACTGGGTATGCGGTTGACAGAGATGACATTTGTGTTTGGACTATATGATACAGGGAAACCTGCGTAAGTTGGACAGCTGCGGTGCATGCATTTTTGGCCAACTTATAAGGGTACATACTATGTATGTACAAAAAAAAAAAAAAAACATGAAAGTTAGCGCCACCGACCGTAGCTCCTCAGGACTATTTGCTTTGCTTGAGTTTTAATTTTTTTTTTTTTTTTTTTTTAAATACCTCCCGAGAAAGGCAAACCTATAACGCTTCAACAGCGCCCCGAGATGCCTGCAGATGTATGTTTGTTCTGCACTTAAATTGCTGCAAATTGTAGTCTTCTGGAAATATATCCCCAGGAAGCGAGTTCCAAAGTTTGCTTGTCCTGTAACAGAAGGAGTTTTTGAAAGTTGATGTCCTCGCGGTTGTCAAGTGTACTGTATGGTCATGAGCATTAGCAGCCTGTCTTGTTGGGCGCCCAAAAGTTGCATTTCGAGGGATAATGTCTTTGAGTTCCTCAGAACATCTACCATGGAAGTACCTATAGAACAAGCATAGGTCAGCGACTTGTCTTCTTTATTTTTAATCTCGTATATGAGACGTTCGCGAGAGATCGCATGCAGTTTATCATAAACTTTTTCGACAGGATTTAGCAACTTTCATAAATTTCACATTTAACACAATTTATCGCGGAATATGGCGAATTAAAAATTCGCGCCAACGACATAGCACAAATTAAAATATCTTACAGACCACCAAGACACAGCATGTGATTGTAGTTCTCATTACAAAATGCAATCATAGGTAGCCACGTCGTGTCCGTCACATATCCGTTTCCGTCATACAAAATACTCTTTGCCGAGTTATGCCACATAATACTACCTAAACTACTGGGAGACTTGAATGCGAGGATTGGAAACGAAGCGGGAAGCGAAAATATGGCAGCGGGTATTGAACGGAGATCCAAAGATTCAGTCTGTAATATAAGAGGGCGCAAATTAATAGATTTTTGTAACGCGTTTGGGCTAAGAATACAGAATGGAACAAGTTTGTCAGATTTGGAAGGAGAATATACATTTGTTGGAAATCAAGGTTTATAGATTATAGTCTCTGCAGCAACGAATGGAACAATCACATTGCTGATCTTAAAGTTGAAAGTGTCCCATTTTCGGATCATCTCCCTATAGTTCTGACTTTTGTTCTCACGTCGATGGAGCCTGAAGTGGCAAGGACTATGAAACCTCTGCCATCATCACACAACAAGAGGTCATTTCAGCGGTGGCAAGGTTGAAGGACGGCAAAGCAGCAGGTTTGAATGGGATATCAGTTGAATTTTATAAGTATGGCACAATGGAGGTGATTAACAGGTTAACATTAATATACGGAAACATATGGGAAACTGGCTTTATTCCTTAGGAATTCAGAGAATCTGTAATTTTTCCAATCCATAAAAAAGGAAGCTTATCAGAACTGTCCAATTACAGAGGTATTTCTTTTTTAAATGCTTCGTACAAAATCTTCACCGTAATCTTACAAAGACGACTAAATAAATGGATTGATGATAATAAGCTATTAAAGGAGTACCAGGCAGGTTTTAGACCAGGCTATTCAACGATTGACCACATCTTTGTTTTAAAAAGCATTGCGGACTCTTTTCTCTGTAAAGGGAAGAAGTTGTACACGTTCTTTGTGGACTTTAAGGCAGCTTTTGATACAGTGGATAGACAACCTCTTATATTTAAGCTATATGGTATCGGTATGTCGCGGAAGTTTGGAAGGGTCATAGAAAATCTTTATGTGGACACAGTGGCGTCGGTTTGGAATGGTGAAGATATGTCTAGTTGGTTTAGAACGGAATCAGGTGTCAGACAAGGTTGTACAATGAGCCCAAGTCTGTTTGCGTTATTTATTGAAGACCTGGTAGACTTTCTACCTAGCGGCATTGAATACGCAGGTCTTACAATAAAGGCATTGCTTTTCGCTGATGACATTGTTCTTTTCGCATCAACACCTGAATCATTACAGCTAATGATAAACCGGCTGAGTCGATATTGTAGCATTTGGAACTTGATAGTAAATTTAGAAAAATCCAAAATTATGATTTTCAAGAACGGAGGAGGCAGAAACTGTGCAAAGGAAAAATGGTACTACAACAATCAATTAATTGAAATTGTTAATGAATTCAAATACCTAGGAGTTCACTTTACAAAGAACTTAAGTATGGACAGGCATCTGAAGGAGAAGCTGACTAAGGCGAAGAGTGCTATCAGCGCAGTATGGAATAGATGTTTTTACAACAAAAATATTGCGCATAGCAGCAAGTTCAGAATATTTGAAGCCGTATCGGGATCCATTTTACTTTATGCAGCACAAATATGGGGAGCAAAACAATATGAAACCGTGGAGATGCTGCTGCGATACTTTATTAAGCGAATTTTTCGACTGCCACCCAATGTGCCTAACTATGTAATTATGTTGGAAACAGGCTTATCGCCTCTTTTCATTAGAACGCTTAAAATGCAAATAGACTACGTTCTGAAAGTTTTGAATATGGGAAATCACCGGCTCCCGAAGATAGCGGCTCTCCAAGTCATACGTTCAAAAACAAGTTGGTTTGCTGAATGGATAAACCTTGCTAGTGACTGCGAGATGGACCTCAATCTAGATGATATAACCAACTACGATGATTGGAAAAGAATGCTTTATCAGCTCATTTCTGCAGTTGACTTAAAGTGCAGGGAAACATTTTTGAACAACGCCACAGGATCGCTCCATAGGAACCTGTACTCTCGATTGAACCATAATCTGGAAGAGAAAAACTATTTTCGAGTTGAAAATGGCGTCGACGAAATATCGATGATGGTCAAGTTACGAGGAGAACTCATGCAGTTAAACTTTATTCCACACAGAGAGGATTTACCCATCCTGTGCACATTGTGTAACACTGGCGAACGAGAAGATACTTTCCACTTTATGGGAAAATGCCCCATTTTAAAAGAGTTTAGGAGGAACATATTTGGAAGCGATTTTCTGACCGAAAACCAAGTTATATCACTGCTCAACGATATGGAAGTTAAAAAGCTATTCCAATACTGTAAATCGGCGCTGGACTATAGAGAGCGAATTATTAATGAAAGTTTTTAGAAAAAAGGGGAAGAAACAATTTTTTTTGGATGTTCGTGTTCGTACTTATGTAAAGTAATTATAGAATCTATTTTGATAAGATTTTATTTCACGGTAATGTAATTTTGTTTTGTCAACCAGGCAGCGGCATGAAAGCCATGCTTTTTAATTTTTATGTAAACATTGTAAAGAATAGTCTAACAATTGAAATCAAATAAAAAATCCTATCTATCTATCTATCTACTACCTAAACATTATACCATGTTTGTGACTGAACTCTGACATCGGTCCTCTAAAGTTTTCTCGAATGAATATGCTTTATTTTAACTCATTCGACATTGAACCAAATGGATGCTGCTCTTATCCCTTCAACATTACCAAAAAAATTATTATCAATAGGCGTTTTTTGTTTTTAGTACCGAGTTGAGCACTGAACTGAGCTCAGCATTAGGAGCGCGCTCTGAAGCGAAAGTGCTCAGACTCAGATCGTTATGATGTTTATCTGATATTCTTTTTTTTTCTTTTGTCAAATGTGACAGGTTCTGCTCTGAACTAGAAAAGAAAAACGACTAATAAGAGGTAGAAAAGTAGAAAGTAAACCTGTTTTATATATCGTATCTGGTCTGGTCACCTTTTATACAATGACTTGTATTACTTACCTGTAAGTAGAATACGTTTGGCTCTTAAGATCCTGAGTACAATCGTTTTCAATTGAGCATTTGTGACCTTCACCTTATGAAGGGTGTTTTTTTTTAGAGGTGTAGACCTTTAAGTAAACACTATTTTAACTGGCGGCCATTTTGTCAGCTGTCAAGTGCAAGTGCTATATTTTTAGTTTGGTTTGGCATTTCAATATGAATAGACTGACGCGGACGCTTGAACAACGCTTCCAAAATATGCAAATTTATTTTGAAAATCATGGTTCTGTTCGAAATACGTAGATATCGCGCCCTATGTCCATTCTACGGTGTTAAGCGATGAAGCTCACTTTTGGTTAAATGGATACGTCAATAAATAAAACAACCGTATTTAGAGTGATGATAATCCTCAAGCGTATGTTGAGACACCGTTACATCCACAAAAACTGACTGTTTGGTGTGCTTTATGGGTTGGTGGAATAATTGGTTCGTACTTCTTTAAAAACGATGCTGACCAGAACGTTACAGTCAATGGTGACCGCGAGCCATGATTACTGACTTTCCATCATCAATTGAACAACCATGATATGCAGGAGCTGTGGTTTCAACAAGACGGCGCAACATGTCAAACAGCGCGTGCCACAATTGATTTATTGAAGGAAACGTTTGGTAACCGCATAGTTTAACGTTGCGGACCCGTGAATTGGCCTCCAAGATCGTGCGAATGAACGCCGCTTGACTATTTTCTGTAGGGATATGTGAAGTCGGTAGTCTACGCCGATAAGCCCGAAACGATTGACCACTTGGAGGACAACCTTCACCGCGTTATTGCCGATATACGGCCACAATTTTTTTTGGAAAAAGTAATCGAAAATTGGACTTCCAGATTAGACTACGTGCGAGTCAGCCTTGGCGGACATATGATAGAAAATTATATTTCGAATAAAGTAAATTTCATGTCAATTAAAAATACATCTTTGTTTTATTTGATTTCAAAGTACTATACCTTTTAAGAAAAAACACCCTTTACATATTTTGTGGGTCCACAATATGCAATTCGGAAAATTTCGTAATTGTCCAGAATTTTAGCCTGGACACTAAAAATTATAATTTGTATCGGGGATTGGTAATAAAATCCTTCAAGCACTTTAAACAACTGTCAGCGTGACTGGTTGATATTACGCATTTAAGAGAGAAGGATATCTCATGGCTATAAATTGAATTCATAGGGGGTTGAACGACGTCTAAAGCTTAGTGTATATAGAAGGATATCAACGTGACCATAACGACGACGGTTTCAATGTTGGAAGCCTATGGCATCCATGTTGTTTTGGTAGAGTCTACCTAATCTTGGGCACAGTCACTGACCTTAGTATCAAAATAAGTGTTCGTCAGTGAAAACGTTGCACCCATTTTACGGCAGACGCGGAGACCCCCCAAAGTTGACTCTTTAATGTTCAACAATCGATTCAGCAAAACTTGTACTACTCCGATCCGTGTCATCGTGAAAAGCCGCGGCGGACATTTAAATGATGTTATATTTCATACATTAGGGCATGAATGGCCCTTTCAAATTAAAAACAACATATTTAGTTAATACCACACACACAGCTTGTTTCAGTACAATAAAAATCTTTAAATAGTGGCAGAAGAAAGGGAACTTCCAGGATCCGCAAGAGTTTGATCGACGCGAATGTAAAACAATCGAATCACGAAAAAAATGTTAACGAAATGTTCAGAAAGTAATATTCGTTTTGCAATTTACAAGGTAAAGAAATGTCAAGGCAAAGTAAAAAGTTCTATCTAAAATTAAAAATTGGAGTATAATTATTTGTCGTTGAGGAGTACCCGAGTATGGCTGACGAAAAAGGAGTATATACTCCAATTGTATGTAGTATGTACTTTCAGCAGCGCTGCACACAAGAGGCTCGTAAAGTAGCATCGCAATCAACAGTACGTTTTTGGACTAGTGTAAAATTTCAATGAACAATAATTGGGCACAGTTGGTTTTGGTTAAATCGCCCACATAATGTATCTCAGCCATTTAATTGTTAATAAAGATAGACACAAACAAGGAGAAATTATCAAATTCCTTAAAAAAATCCATCCTTACTACTAGCTTCTCTTTCGTTCAACAGAATATAACGTTAGTTTTAATGCTTATGCTCAAAATGAGTTATTGTATTATTTTAACCTTTCCAGACCAGTTGGGCTTTCAATATCCAAATGACATCTTCTGAAACTCATTTATTCTCAATTTTAAATTCATTTTTGATTGCAAACATAAAAGCTATTTCATACCATATGCGTGTCCTTTCCGATAAATTGAATTCAACATTTGTCTTTTATATCAGTTTCATTATTTAATCACCGCGTCGACGACCCTTGTTTAGTACATTTAGCGTACGTAGGTGTTGGTGCTACTCGTGCCACATTTTGCTTTCATTGGCCAGTAGTGCATATTTCAAATATAAACTCCGACGGCAATTGATATATGGGGAAAGTACGGTATTTGAGCAGCTGGGATTTCAAAATTTCAGAATAAATTAGAAGCAATATCTGTTGATGTTTCTTGCTGGTTGTGCGCTACTTTGTCTGATGGCGGAGTGTGTTTTTGTTAGACGGATGTGGGTAAAAAATATAAAATTGTGCTCCAGGGATAAATTGATAAATATACGGCAATTTATTTGCCGAATCGATTGACTGATATCCGTTTCTATTCGAAGGGGTCTCTTAATCGTGTCGGTCGACGTTGCTATGTACGGAAAGGATGATATTTTGATTTGTAGAATATATTTATTTTCAGTTAAGTTTTGACATTTTCCGGCACCGGATTTATTATTGGTCTGGAGGCCAAAAGTGATTAATTTACTTTTGTTTTGATGCCAGAGCAACCCGGAGGCTTTCGATAGACCCAAGGTAGCAACAACAATATTATTCTTTGAAATCATGAAGTTCCCATTATATATAATGATGTGGATATATATATGTAGGTATACTATTTTTGTGTTAGAGATCATTTTGATTGTTTTTTAGAATAAATGCCCTGGAAGGCTTTTCTTAGATATACATCTTTTATATAGCAACCGTCGGAAAACAAACTAGATGAATTTCGCAAGCGGATGATTTGACTGACAGTGATAACAACCTGTTAGTCAAAAGGTTTCATCCTCTTTATCAACAGTCAGCCATATAATTGTGTAATAGAAATATCTACCTATGAAATACTGTCGTAAAGAGCTCAATTTAATTGGAACACACTTTCACAAAGTGGTTTGCTCTGATGGATGTGAATACATGCCCTGAATGTGAAGGTCAACGAATTACATAGGTAAAAAGAGCTTGGAAACTGTGTCGGGGTAAATATACATATGTATCTCTGAGAATCCCTTTTTACACACAAAAATGTTTTCTTTGATAAATTTCGTATTGCATGCTATATGCAAATGCATGCCAATTGCCCACAACAAGGTATTAAGGCTGTCATTTTGAGTTTAAGCAAATTGTTTAGCGCAAGCTACAAATTGAAACGTTAAACAGGAGGCTTTGTGGAAAAAAAATATCACTTACAATGTAAATACTATACATTGAAAATCTCTGTACGCAAACAACAAAAATCGCCATGCAAAATGAGTAGAAAAGTGGTTATAGAAAAAAAATGTCTCTGGTAGGTGCCCCAAGCCCCCTACCAAAGTTGCCGCTGCTTTCTATTCTGTCTCTGCTTCCGCTGGAAAGAATGGCTCTGTGTGAATCACACCCCTATTGCCAAGATCAACTATCAATCGGTTGACGATTGACAAAATTTATCAATTAAAATTGATACTGGTATTGCGAAATAAATTGATAAAAATATAAACTATTGTGAACGTTACGCAAAAAATAAAGTATTGTGATTAAAAAATCAACTTTGACAGTTCTAAAATATTTTTGATTTGAAGAGTGATCGTTACGAATTTTACGACGACTATGTCATCAGTGGAATTTTTTTTATGATAACCAAGGCGAGACAGACTACGGAGAATTGGCTGCTATACAGAGGAGTTTGCGATTAGCATCTAATCCTTTGGAACTGAAAAACCGAGGGTAATTAATTTAGTTTCCAAGGAATGAAATTGAGCTTTTGAGGAGGATTCGTTGAATTTTTGGAAGATATTAGACCTAAACTTAAACCGATTAATTGCAGCTCTGCACCTGTGTCGGCAACGACTTCAACCTTGGTCTTGCGCAGTCAACAGCAACAGTAACAGTGTCCTTTATTCTAAATGAACTGCTAAACGCGTTATGGAAAATTGCATGTGAATAAAATTCATTGCACAGAGGAAGAAAAACGAATGGCAATATATATCTTCTTCTATATATATAATTCTTTCGGGGTGTAACTCGATGGCCACGTAACTCGATAACCCCTGGGACGATTTTCATAATTCTTTTTTTGTTTTGTTCGTATTGCTGTATATCAGGTTTTTATTTACTTTTAGTCGCGAAAATAAAACTCGGAGGGGATGAAAGAGGTTATGAAAGTTTGTATGGGGAAATACACTTTGAAAAAAAAAGAAACTGTATAGAAATCGAGTAGTGATACTTCAAATAAAAAAAAATATATTTTAAATTTTAAAAGCAAATTGTTGTTGTCAAGTATTTTAATTATTTTCCAAGCAAATTGTTGTTGTCAATAATTTTGAAATTTTTGTTTGTTTTTGAAATATAGGTACCTACAACCTACATACCTAAAAAGTTTGTTCTAATAAATTATGTTTACTATGTTACATTAAGTAACTTTTTTAAATGAAGTAGATACTTTGAAGTAGATATAAAGATGATATGGATGACATTATTCTGCATCGAATTCGCACTGTGACATCGGACAATGAACTGGAGATGTCAGATGAAATGCGCAACAAAGCTTTGATTTTGATCGAGGATATGTGTTTGGAGCGAGAAATGGACTTCGATCGAATCGCATTGAGTCAAGCTGTTCGAACAAATGTGCCAATGTTGAATCAAGAACAAAAGAAAGTTTACGATGAATTGATGCAAGCAGTCGATAACGAAAATGGCGGAATTTTCTTCCTTGATGCGCCCGGTGGAACTGGAAATGCATTCGAGTTTACTGATTTTGGCTACAATTCGTTCGAGATCTGAGATCGCTTTGGCCAAAGCCTCTTCTGGGATAGTGGCTACTTTGTTAGAAGGCGGTCAAACAGTGAACAGTCGAACTGCATTGAAATTGCCATTGAATCTGCAAGTGGATGAAGAACCTACATGCAACATTTCAAAGAATACTGTGATGGTGAAAGTACTGCAGCAATGTAAGATTATCATATGGGACGAATGCACAATGGCTTACAAACGCGCATTGGAGGCCGAAATCGTTTACGTAATGATAAGCGACCTTTCGGTGGAGCAGTGATCTTGCTATCAGGCGATTTTCGTCAAACGCTGCCTGTCATTTCGAGATCAACTCCGGCAGATGAATTGAATGCTTGCCTGAAGGCGTCTGTTTTATGGCGATACGTCAAGAAATGGCATTTGACAACAAACATGCGAGTTTCTTTACAAAATGGCCAGTCAGCTGCAGAGTTCTCCAGGCGATGGGCAATGGTGTGATTCCAGCAAACTTTATCAGGCCTGATCAGTGTTGTTATATCGTGGGATTTATCCCTTTTCGTGGGAATTTCGATGTCCGAAAAGCCTTTCGTGGGATAAAGGGATAAAGCACCAAATCGTGGGATTTTGAGGAATCTCACAAAAAACATTCAAACTATACATTTTTGCTGAAATTTCATGAAAACACCTTCATTTCACCATGATTATCAACACATTGAATGTGCATAAAAAACTCCTCGTATAAATCGTCTTCTATCAAAATTTTCTAGTACCAAAAAATAATCGTAATAATGTTACAAACTGTGATTTTTATACTAAAAGTTAATTAAACGTGATTTTCTTTCCTTGTAATACAAATTTTACTTCTAAAAACTGGATTTTGAGGCAAAAAAGTATCGTGGGATTTTAAAAGGGATTTTGAGTACGGCGAAAAGGGAAAAAAGGGAAAAATTACCATGCTTCGTGGGATAAATGAAGGGAGAGTGCTAACAACACTGGGCCTGATTTAGTTTCAACAAAATTTTTGCAACTTTACAACAACACCGAAAGAACAAATCATGAATGTTTTCCCGAATATCGCTCAGAATTATATTGGCCATGATTGGCTGAGTGTAAGAGTAATTTTGGCTGCGAAAAACAAGAACGTCGATCACTTGCATTTCACCATTCAAAACCAAATCGCTGGTGAGTTGCATTCATACAAATCAGTCGACTCCGTGATGGATGAAAACGAAGCCACCAACTATCCCACTTTGTTTTGCAACCTAAACGAACCAAAAATTTGTAACGGTACGCGTTTGATTGTGAAGAATTTAATATCAAATATTATGTGTCGTTTGTCGCCGAATCACGCCTTAACGCATTTTTGTGGTCTTATGAGAAATACATTTTGTTTTGTCAAATTACTTTTTTCGAATTTCCAGTCGGTTTTTTTTTTCAGTTTTCTCAACATTTTGAAAAATTTTAGTTTTACGGTTCCTACGCTGGAATCGGAAAACTTAATCGTGCGTGAAAAAAAAAACATGAATTTGAGTAATTTTTTGTTTTTTTTCCTAAACCACTCAACCGTTTTCAATTAAATTTTGTGGCTGTGTTTGGTTGGTTACAGTTTGAAAGATAGATAGATATTTTGGACCCCATAGGTGACTCTGTTGTCGATATCATAAGCCTAACCGATTTGAATAAATTTTGTGGCTGTGTATGGTTGGGTACAGTTTGATAAATGAATAAATAGTTGGCGCAACAGGTCCGGAGAGACCCTAGGCCTAGCTTCTCACAACCATTCGTTTTGTTTTTTTTTGGAACGAATGGAAGGGATCTACAATTTTATGCCGACTCCAAACGGCTAATTGAGAAGCCCTTTCAAGACATTTATACTCTCGGATGTTTGTCAGACGTTCGCGAGAGGTAGCGCAGCGGAAAAAAACCCTAAGTCGGAGTTGGGTTCTTGCGGGATTCGAACCTGGGACCCCCGCATAGCAGTCCAACACACTAACCACTAAGCTACTGCGACTACGGGTACAGTTTGATAGATAGGACTATTTTTTTCGCCACCTATCGTGTCCAAAATAGTCCTATCTATCACTATTTTGGACACGATAGGTGGCGCTGTGTTCAATCTCATAAACCACTTAACCGATTTCAATGACATTTTGGGGCCGTGTATGGTTGGTTACAGTTTGAAAGATAGGACACTATTTTGGTATGGTGCTTACGGCTATATGTAAAAAAGACTGTCGTCCGTATGTGCACTCATAACTCGGGAATGGATCGTGCTTCGTGGATTCGTATTGACCCAAGGAAGGACATTTATGCTATTTTTTTTGTCGTGAAAATAAAAGTTTACGGGATGGGATTGGGGATGGAATTTTGCATGAAGAACCGCATTTAAAAAAAAAAGATTGAATAGAAATACGGGAAGTGTCACTTCCAATACAACAAAAATTATTTAAAATCTTTATTTTTGAATTATTTTGATATGACAGGCTTACCTACCGCTACACAATTTGAAATTGAAAGTCGGCTCAATTATAATTTTGTTGCGCAACCTCAATCCACCGAAATTTTGTGAAGAATCTCAAATCAAATGTCATGGAAAAAGCGACGATTTCGAGTGAAAAATTCAAAGGAAATCATTCTAATTCCGCGAATTCGGCTTATTCAGAAAGATTTGCTATTCGTATTAAAGCGTAGCAATTTCCCGTTTCGCTATGACAATTAATAAGTCTCAAGGACTATCGCTGGAATTTTGTGGAATCAATATTGAATTCCCATGTTTCTCCTAAAGTCAAATGTATGAACTTCCGCTTTATACATCGTGTATCGTAATCGTAAAGGACATGTGCATAGTGCATGCTGAGTATTATTATTTTCATTACATTAACGAATATGGGCGAAACAAAGTTCGCCGGGTCAGCTAGTATAGGTATATATTTATGTAGCCCTTAAAAAATAACAACGAAAGTAATTAAAAACGTTGATGTTCAACATTTTCGTTTAAGAGACGTCCTTATCAACACCGAAATTGCGATTGATAGAAAAATCGACAACTACCAATAAAATTGTTCAAGATTGGCATTCACAATACTGATTTGTCAATCGGAAATTGCTGCACGTAGGTATCAACTTTTGTATTGTAAACAAATCAATAGGTACCGAGAAAGCAAAAAGTCCATATTATCTGGACAACCGCATCTTTACGTTCGACCCACGTCAGCTCGAGGATGCAATTAACATCCTTTTCGCCAATTTATCCGTCACATATAACAGCTAAATATTCCCAGCTATAGCAGGACGAAGAGTGGTATAAGAAACGTCAGATATCTTTTCAGCACTACTTAAGATAGCGCATACGAATCTATAACGCCAAATACTAAATGATTTGTATAGGAAGACAAATTCGAGGTAGATTCGGTAGCGAGGTATCTGTCGGAACAGAGGCTCAAATTCCATTCGACGTGTCCGAGTTCGGAAGAGAAATACCAAATCGCACCGCACTCAAAATCGCAAAAAAATTCAGCAACCAATTTCTGTCAGAGGATATCGTTCAGACGATCGATAGCTGTCAAAAAAAGACACTTCATCGCACTTCAACGTAATTCGCCGATATGCGTTACAAAATGTCGGAACAATTCTCTGAATCGTAAAAAGTAGGAGAATTTTCCGTTCCGACGTAAGATAGGTCAGCCAACAACTACAAAATCATCACTTTTAAGCACAAATAATATTGAGTATCTGAAAGTTTTTCTTAGGAAGGCTTCGATAGCTTTTCACCAAACTTACCCGCCGATAAAAATATAGTGAAGAGTTTCAGTAAGTATTGCCACACTCTCTACGATCTTGTATAATTCAAAAGGTTCAGTGACTCCGAATAGGATGCGTACAACTGAATAAATAACAGAGGCTAAAAACAGAAATTGTCGGCAAAGAAGGACGGCATACTGTGTAAGTCGGTTAGCGATATTATCCGGTAGCTGGTTAATCTGCATCTCAAAATTCCTATCGACACATGACGGACAGTGAGCCAAAATCGGCATCGATTTTTTGTAAATGCCGAAAAAGAGTACGAGCTATCATTAATAAAGGACATTCAACACCGATGGATTGGCAAGCTGTTAAACCTAACAGCCTCTAAAACAATACTAAACGTCTCCAGAATTAAATCATGGTTAATACAACTCAAATATAAAGACTTATTTCAAGTCTTTTGTATAAACTTAGGTATAAGATAAGCCAAATCTCCGGGAACTAGAAGTTCCTCACGTTCCATATTCCATTTTGCAATTTCCTTCCGCATACATAGCTTGAAGATTATATTCAATCGCCTGCCAACAAGTACCTACACATACTCGTAAGTATACAAATTCAAACACGTTTAATACATAACTCTCGAACTATCATGGCCATAATCACTTTACGGAAAGAAATTATACAAAACCATACCCGTTCGACTCTAATCCCTAACCGAACTAACACCTAAATCGCATCATCTTGGTCTGGCTCATCGTCATCCTCCTCCTCCGCCTCTAGCTCGGGCTCTTCAGTCAATGTATATACACCGGTGAGTGCTAATTGCACCTGCTGCTGTTGAGGCAGCAGGGGCTCTGTCGATGCTTGCGATGGTGGAGGCAAACTGTCCATCAATTGAAGACCTTGCTGTAGTCCACCGCCACCCGTCGTCGTCGCCATTGTAGTTGGTGAGATAAGATTGTTGAGGGGTACCGACACGATATTACTCTTCAGCAGATGTGTTGTATTGCTGGGCGCACTGTTCGGATCCATTGTCATAATTGGCACCAACTCATGATTCACATAGTCCTTGAGACTGTGCATTTGCCCTATGTCTGGATCCTGACTGAACACAATTGAGGTTGGTGTACCTACATAAATGGGGCGGGGGTGAATTACCAGTTATAAATAGTTCAAGTATGAGGTTAAACAATACATACCTGACACCAGTGTCTCTTCGGTGGGATTTCTGTGATAGAGATTCGTGTTCTTTGCGTAATGTCAGGGTGGCATGTAATAGCCCGCTGATGCTGCTTCCTCGTTCTCCAGTGTGGAATTCTTCTTGAACTCCACCACCACTTTGATTCGATGCACAATCTCCTCGTGCAGCACATTAAAGCACATTGCTGTCAGCGCCATTCCCGACATTATGTACACGGAACAGAACCACGTCGTTGCCGTCGACTCCTTCTTGAGGCCAGGCACCAAGTCACCGAATCCAATTGTCGATAAGCTCATAAAACAAAAGTACACTCCGTCGAGGATGGGCCAATTCTCCAGTCGATAGAGCACTACCGCCCCGAACATTATATAGATGATCATCATGCACAGGCACAGCAAGATGGGCGCCAATATGCTCAGACCGTGCATGGAACCCCGTGATTCCGATGCACTCAACGAATCCACATCGGGAAGCATATTATTGTGATGACCGATTACGTGCTGCTGTTTCTCTGGCGAGTGAAAGTTGTTATGCAGCGACCCGGGTCGAACGTAGAACGGTTCGTTCATGGCACTTTGCTGGGCGCGCATTTCCTCTTGTTGGCGCTTCCGTTTCATGCGACGCTCCTTTTCTGCCATCCGCTTCTCGTCGTAGCAGCAGTAGCCGCAATTCGAACACAGGCAACAGCACAGTGCTCGGGAGAACACCTCTCGAGCAACCTTCGCCAGGACACCACCCGTACTTGAAAGGTAGACCAGCGTCAATGGTATCCCCAGGATAGCGTATGCTAATGTCACCAATCGACCCAGAGTTGTTTTCGGAGCGATGTTACCATAACCTAGAAAGAAAAGCAAGATATTGTACAATAGCGGTTAATGGAATTTGTGGGCATGGACATGCACATGCACACCCCTCTAAAAACCCAAGCACCAACTCATTTAAAAAGTGGAGAATTTATTTTTGAACATTTATTTGAGTTGTTGTTGCTGTTTTTGGCAGGGAAATTCACTTTGTCTCCATCGAAGCTCGTTCGCGCTTTGTGTGGATTCAATCGAATTTATTTGAGCTAATTTTATTGACTTGCCCCTACAATGGAAGGAATGGAAGGTAATAAAGAACTTGAATTGTGGGGGAGTGGATTGCGAGTTGGGGATTTCTAAAACGAAATTCGATTAGTAGATCGGTTCTAATGGATTTTGGAAAATTGCCTTTATGTGGTGTTAGGTAGGATAGGAATAGGATAGGAGACAGTCATATCCAACAATGGACGGATAGCGACTCTTTGTTTTTGAGTACAACCATACTGAGGTACATACATCGTGCTATAGTCAAAAGGAACCTAACAAAATCAAAGATGATGATACTTAGAAATGGTGGTGGGAGGTACTGTCGAAGTGAAAAGTGGACCTTTCAAGGAGAGGGTATTGAAATTGTACGAGAATACAAGTATCTTGGAGTTCTTATCACCCCTAACTTGAGCATGAACAAACACCTCCAAAACAAATTGGCTGAAGCTAAGCGCGCAATCTGTTCAGTTTGGGAGAAATGCATAAAGAATAAAAAAGTAAGCCATAGTGCCAAGCAAAAAGTATTTCGATCAACTGCAGCCTCCATTCTTTTATATGGAGCCCAAGTATGGGGATACTGTTCTTTTGCGGCTGTTGAGAAGTTTCTGCGATACTTCCTTAAGAGGATATTTAGATTGCCTAGTAGTACCCCCAACTATATGCTACATTTAGAAACGGGAACACCCCCAATGTTTTTGAACACATTAAAAATGCATTTTAATTACATTGTAAGAGTGATGGAGCTGGAGGAAGAAAGACTACCAAAAAAATTGCTTACTCACATCATAAGAACAAGAGGAAATCTAGTGCAAGAATGGGAGCGTCTTGCGTCAGAATGTGGGGTAAGCCTAAACATAACACCAGATATGCAATCTGGTTCTCTGAAAAGGCAGTTTGATATCTTATTAAAAAAAACTGGCAATAGTATATACGAGAAATATGTTAATGAAGCCCAATCATCACAATATAGGATGTACTACAGCAAATTAAAATATCAACTTGAAGAAAGAACATATTTTCTAAACTGCTTCACGACAGATAAAATAAGCACTATTTTCAAAATGAGAGGTGAGTTGGTTCAGTTGAATTATATACCGCATCGACCAGATCTACCAATTCTGTGCAATATCTGTAATATGAAAGTAAGGGAAGATATTCTGCACTTTCTTGCAATATGCCCAATTTTAAGGGAATTTCGGAAACAATTCTTCGGTTCTTATGTTCTGGATGAAGAAGCTGCAATAGACATCATAAACGGAGAACGAGGCTGGGATCTATTGTTCAATTACGCAGTGAAAGCACTTCGCTACAGAGAATGCATCATCGAGGGAGACTTCTAAAACATAAACGCATTAATTATAAAAATGTAAATCATAGACAAAATTATATTTATTTAAATGTCAATCTGGTAGACGGCCTTCGGCCAAACCAAATAGACTTAGACACTTTTTTTGTAACATTTATATTTAAATAAAGTCAACTACTACTACTACTACTACTAGTCAAAAGGAGCGAATTCTAATCAATTGTGCTACAAATGCGGCTAGATTTTTGAGAGGGCTTTTTGAACTTAATTTTATTCTTTTAATTTTGTTACGCAACTTTATGGCTGTGTGAGAGGTCTCAGAATATTTTAGATAGTGTGCGGAGGTATCGATTCGTTTTGGGCTACGAAACGGGATGGGATTAGATTAAATTTATTTGGTACAGAGGGGCTTTGAGCAAAACGAGATTTGAAAGTCCAGCGTGCTATTGAGTTGAAATATTAATATGGTGGCGTATAAGTAGCGTTATGATTCCGTATTTAGATATTCAATAAATTATTTGGTTTAAGTATTTATTTTTCAGAATTAACTTTGAAAATCTTAGGAAATACGAAATGTGATGGAAAAAACACTCGTTCAATTTTATTTTTCAGCTCGGCATTAAGCTATTCAGGCAAAAAGATCATCGTTTAGCTTTTTTAGCAACATGGGCCTGCCTTTTATCTGTGGTAGACCTCGTGTAGTTCGAAATAATGTGAACATAAGTCGGGGACAAGTAATATTGAGGGAAACCCCGAAACTTCCACCAAGCGACGCCGACGTTTGCAGCAGTTGTCAAATTTCGGCAGTTACACATTTTTCCGTGTAAGATTCGATTGGTTCATCAAATGATCCACAAATACGAAATCAATATGCAAGGTATTTTCAAGAATTTTTCCGAGAAAAATAATAAACTTCAGAAATGAGCGAAGGACATTACCTCAATGACACGTGATACGTGAATAACCAACTTATAGAATATTGGACCCCCGAATTTAAAAAACTCTTTTTGGACATTCCAGATCTTTTTCTTCGGGGCTATTTAAAAAGAAAGGTGTATGCCAATAAGTCAAGAACCATGCAACCAATGCCATTATCCGAGAAGGAGTGAATGCGTTGAGACCTGGAATTCTAAGAAAAAACAATTCAAAATGCTCTGGAGAGAGCACGTAAGGTCGAAGCAAACAATGGAGACCACTTGAGCGGTCTTGACAGTTCATATTTGGCAGTCGTAAAGTAGACACGTGGCAAACTTATTATGGAAAAATATTTGATAAACCAACGTGTTTTAATCGTTAAAAGATTTTATCAAAATCAATCATCGATTACTGTGACGACGAGAAATTTTTGGGAGAAAAAAAGTGCCAACTAAACGCACTATTTATCGTGTAGTGAACGATTTCGAAGAAAGAGGGTCTGTAGGGGATAGGCCCAAGCATAGACGACAACGTACTGCAAGATCGGCTGAAAACATTACTGCTGCTCAAGGAGGAATCATTGGACCTTACTTCTTTGAAAATGAAAAAGGCGTAATGGTAACTGTGAATGGGGAGCGATATCGTGATATAATTGAAAACTTTTTAATAACACAACTTCATGCTTTGGGCTTGATTAACATGTGGTATCAACATGATGGTGCCATACAGCCAGGATTACAAGGGAATTACTGCGAGACCTCTTTCCACAACAAGTTATTTCAAGAAATGATGATGTTGATTATCCTCCACGGTCGCTTGATTTGACTGCTCCGGACTTCTTTTTGTGGGGATATCTGAAAAGCAAGGTTTATGCAAACAAACCAGACACGCTTGAGCAAATCAAACAAAATATTCGTTATGAAATCAGTGAAATACCGCGTGAATTGTGTGAGAATGTAATGAAAAATGTGCTGAAAAGGGTTCGCATTTGTGAGACTAACAGAGGCGGACATTTACCTGATATTGTATTCCACACATAATTGCCGACATTAAATAAAACATTTATCGATATAAGATCCATTCCCTTTCATTTAATCGAAAATTATAAACAAACAAAGTAGTATACCTTCCCGACGGAAACCCTGTACCAGAGACAATACTGAGACCCCCAACTTCGACCGATTAACAGTTATTTGCCTACAAGCTAAATTTTACGCTCCCAAAAAGTTTAGGTGCGCTAGTATTGTTGCATAGAAATTCGTATTGACAAATGTCAAAAATCCTCTCAACCAACACATTCGCACCTAATCTTTTTACATTTTACTGTGGGCAAAGCAAAACGGATAGGAATTGGCGTACACGGATAAGAAAACAAAATGGCGGATTCCTGGCAAAAATTGAGGGGGCCAGCGGCAAGAGGATTGTGAGTTGGGGGTCTCAGTATGATTTGTTTATGCCCTGTACTCTTAAACTCTAATCTTAATTTAATAAATACGAACGTTAAATAAATCCAGAAGGGCAACAAGTTATTAATTAAATAAATCATAATGTTACTCTTTGTTCAGTTTTGTGCAAAACAAACAAAAAAATTGTAATAAAAAAAAGTATTATCTTCTATCTTCTATCTTCTATATATATAATTCTTTCGGGGTGTAACTCGATGAGGACGTAACTCGATAACCCCTGGGGCGATTTTCATAATTCTTTTTTTGTTTTGTTCGTATTGCTGTATATCAGGTTTTTATTTACTTTTTGTCGCGAAAACAAAACTTGGAGGGGATGAAAGAGGGATGGTTTCAGTTCTGAAACTCACCATATAAATGTTGGTGTTCCCCAAGGCTAGGGTTGCCAGATTAAAAAATGCGAAAAGGGGGACGTCGTGAGTTTTCTAGGGGGGACAAGTGTTCAAAAAAGGGGGACAAACATTCCTTTTTTATTTTTGAACACCAGAGTCAAAAAAAAATGTGAAATAAAAATAAGTTTCATTAGGGTCCAAAACAAAAATGTGCACGAGAACAACTTTAGCACGTGCACTGAAATGTAATTCGTGAGTGGTTGCATTCATCTTTGAAAGTTTTCTTGCACTTCAAATGGATGTGTTCACAGAGAATCTTGTTAAAAATATAAAAAGAAAGTATTTTCAAAGTTTGAATTGAATGTTTTCTTTTATTGAATTTTGACTTAATCAGTGGCGTAGCGTGGGTTGGAGCCGCCCGGGGCAGACCCAATTTATGCCGCCCCCGTAATTTTTCATATACTAAAAAGACCTTTGTAAACTTGGTAAAATTTCTGGAATCGAATAACGGTAGGTACTTTGGAAATTTCGCAATATCTCGAAAATAAAAATTCATTTCTAAGGTAATATTGTCCTTTCTAACTGAATGGCAGACTCAGTTTTTTTCTACATTATCGTAAAATAGATTTTCGAAAATTTGGTTTCTTTAGCTTGCTAAGGAAACGGCGATAAAGATTATGACCAAATTGAATCACCGAAAATCCTAATTTTGAAAACTGCTTATAGTTATCTCGAGAACCCTAATTTTGATTTCGATAAAGCTCTAAAAACCAAGTAATGCTTACATCCCGCAAAATAACTTTTAGGTAGTCAGTTTTCAGCTATATAGTTAGGCAATAGTATATTTTTTAAACTAAACATTGCAAAATTTGGTACGGTTTTGTCTGCGTAATTACAAAAACTGGTCTAAAGATTTTGATCAAATAAGATCAGATTTCCTCAAAAAAAATCAAATAAATCAATTTTTAAATTATTTCTCAAAAATGACTACCCAAAAACCGATATTTGTGTTCATATTTTTTTTTAGAACTCAGCACTCAGTGATGCCAACCCTAACTTTCAAAAGTCTGTAGATGAAAGATAAAAATTCTGTGTAATTCTGTATCCAGACTTCTTTTTTAACATAATAAAAGTGCTAAAAATGTAAAATTTGAGTGGCATAAAATATCAGTCTTTAACTATAGTATTTAATAATTTTGTACAATTACATAATTTTTATTAGCCGCTGGTATCGCTGGAGCCTGGAGTCCACCTACTACCTACTCTGGTTTGAAAAAAAAAACACTCCAAAATTTTGTTAAACGTTATGAATATTTTGTCGTACAGCAAGAAAGAGTTTTTGGGTGCTCCGATTGCATTTCTTTGTTTAGGTAAAGAAATATACCAACGCAAAACTAAGGAAATCAAGTTTTTACTGGAATCTGAGATTTCTGTATATTTAAGTTTGAATTCTGGCAAAGTGACAATTCTGTAGACGTACAGAAAATTCTATAGGGTTGGCATCAGTGTCAGCACTTCCATTATAAATGCAATACCAGGAAGGCAAAACTTATATTTTGCAAATATTGCCCACTTCTTCTTTTCTTCAATCATTTTGAATATGCAGCATAAAATAATTCCAACAATTCACTTCTTTTGAGCAAAATAAAACACAATAGAAAAGTATACCTTTTTTTTTGGTTGCGCCAAGGATGTGTAATCTTAATTATATTAGATAGGTACCTCTAATACCAACAAAAGCAAAACTATAATTACTTATTCGCACTAACTCCAGTTTCCAGCACAACATCGCTTACAGTTACATACGCACACACCCAACTTCTAGCGAGAAAAGAGAAAATGGGTAGGTATTTTCGAATGCAGATGTGCACAGTGTTTAATTTATGTTTTAAATTTCTGAAAAAATGTAGTTGGATACTAGGGAGCAGCGTTCATTGGATTTTGTTGTTAACCAACACAAGGAATGTCTGATTACTTACTGTGAAGCAGTGTCCGTTTCGTCAATTTTATAAATTGAAAAAAAAAAAAAAAAAAAAAAAATGAACTGCTTCAAATTGCCGCCCCTGGCAAAGTGCCGCCCGGGGCCTATGCCCCCCTTGCCCCCCCCTTGCTACGCCACTGGACTTAATAAGGGGGACAGTGGTTTGTACAAGGGGGACAAACAGCATTTTTGTATTAAAAAAGGGGACTGTCCCCCCTAAAGGGGGACGTCTGGCATCCCTACCCAAGGCTCAGTTTTGTCTCCGACTTTCTTTCTCATTTTTATAAATGATCTCTTGTCTGCAACTTCTAATCCAATCCATTCCTTCGCTGATGACAGCAGTCTTAGCTTTTCATATTCTTTCCAGGACTCACGTCCCTGCTCTTCGGCCGTAGAACTGGAACGGCATCGTATGTTAAGCTCATTAAATTCCGAACTTGACAGCATTTCAAAATGGGGTTCAGAAAATAGAGTGGAATTTAATGCTTCAAAAACACAATGCTGTCTGCTGTCTCGAAAGCGAAACCCAAATCTACAGCCATTATCCATGAATGGCACTTGCATTACCGAAACCGAAAGACTTTCTATTCTCGGTATGTGCGTTCATGACAACCTTCGTTGGAATGACCATGTACACGAAGTCGCCAAGAATGCAGCGAAATGTCTAGGTTTCCTCAAACGGTGCAAGAAATATTTTACCCCTTCTGATCTGGCTACAATATACAAGACGTTCATTCGCCCAAAGCTTGAGTACAATTCCCACATCTGGTCTGGTGCACCGAAAACTATATTGCACTTACTAGATAGGATCCAAAATCGTGCGTTGAAACTAATCGGAGACACGAATATCGCGAATTCTATTAATTTGCTTGAACATCGTAGAAACGTTTCGTGTCTCTCATTGTTTTACCGTTTCTTCAACAAACAGTGCTCAAATGAAATAGCCAACTGCATTCCTCCCCTTCAGAAATTCAACCGCAATACTCGCCATGCTAGGAATGCCCATCAGTTTACCATCCAGCCTATCTTCGGACGTACTATGAAATACAGAGACTCTTTCATAAGCCGTACAACGCGAATGTGGAATGCCTTGCCCAGCTCTTTCTTTCCTCCCCAGTACAATTTACAGACATTTAAGACCAATGTGCATCGGTATCTCCTATCTCCTCTATCCCAATTTCCTTAATGCCCGCGCTTTGTAAAAACACTATAAGAGTAGTCATAACCTCTTTAGCGCGTGTTAATTATAAAAAAAAAAAAAAATACAAAAATATTGGAAGCAAACTTTTGTCCTTTATTTTTTTGCGGTGAATATGGTCAGTGGTCACCGTACATATAGCCCAAAATTGTGTTGGCCGCTCATGGAAGAAATTTTTATCGTTTTTTAAGTAAAAAGATAGCCCAAAATACGACAAAGCGCTCAATCTGGCAACCGTACTAAATTGTGTACACTTCGTACAAGTATTGCTTGTAGGCAAGGTAACGGGAAATCGGCCGAAGTATCAGTCTCAGTATTGTCTCTGATTCTGCCTTTACTTTACCCACAAATGGACAAAACAAGGAGTTGATTTACATTAGAAACAAAATTGGCCCAAGAACGGACCCTTGAGGAAAGCCAAGTTTGATTACCTTATCCTGTCCTCCAAGACCAATCATGAATGGATCCAAGAAAATCTACACTAAATAATTTTTTCAGGAGAATATTGTGATCAACCATGTCAAAGGCTTTGCTGATATCTACATAGAACCCAGCAAATTTCTTTTTTTTATCATCCAGTCCTTTCGGTATAAGATAACAAAATTCCAGGAGAGCGTCTTCAGTCGATAGCCTAACCCTAAGCCCAAACTGAATCGAGCTGAAAAACGTAATTTTGTTGAGGTATCTCAAAACTCTACCTTTTCAAATATTTTTGAAATGGCAGGTAATAGCGAAATGGGTCGATAATTATTTTTTTCATTTTTGTTTCATTTTTTATACAGAAGTAACACAATCGCACATTTGAGGAAAACTTCCAGAGAGAAAACTCCGATTAAAAAGATGAGCCAAGACATCAACTATACTAAGAGCAATTTTTGTCTCAAGACTTGGTTAGAAATACCATCGATACCACATGAGCTGGAATTATCTAAAGAATTTATACTTTTTTATACTTCGAGCTCAAAAATTGGTTCAAAGTAAAAACTGTTACGGTTCAAAGCCGAATCTAAAACATCCCATCTAAACTCATGACAACACATAGAGGTAGGTACTATACTCTGTCAAAGAAAAATTGTCAGTACAGGCCTTATGGGCTACTACTACTCTCTACTCTCACGGCACTCAAACACAAGATTTGCCACTAAAATAAAAACGAAACCACTGGCATTCCAAAGATTTTTTTGGTTGTAATTTTCCTGAAATTCGCATACATCCCACCACAACCAGTCTGCCACACAGCCGTGGGCAGAATAAGCACGATCGTCTTGCGTTCGCTTGCTATTATCATCAGCCAAAATAAGCAGTGTGGCAGCGTTGCCAGCCACTTTTGATGAAAACATGCCTAACTTGCAAAAAAAATATGCCTTTTTCAAAAAAATAATGCCTAACATAGTTTTTTTTTTAGTTAAAGTGACAAAATAAATACAAATTAAACACAAATAGAAAAAAAAAATGAATAAAACAAATCAATTTTTATTTCCAAGAAAAACTTAAATCATCCATTCTAGAGTGACAATCTGTTGAATAGACAAAATAATAAAATGAGTTTAAAATTTACCTACTTAATTTCTTTATTGAACAATAAACTCTTTCTTGAAAAAAAAAGGTGGCCGAAACAAAGTAACGAGCAAAAAACAAAAAACAAACAGCTTTCAAAATTGTTTTCAATTTTATTCCGCTTACTGGAAGTGGAGGCTGGAATTATTTTTAAGGAATGACAGATAAAGTGTTCGGGAAATATGGAGAGTTTGAAGGTGGAATCTCATTCTTTAAGACCGAGGTTTCACATAAAATTTTTTTTGGCCAAGATTTTTCAAGAATGTTTTAAAAAATAAAAGTCAGTATGTTGAATTAAAAATAACAAAAATAAATATTTGAAAATAAAAAAGATGCCTTTTTTGGAAAAAACAAGCCTTAAAGCCTTAGCTAATGAAATAATGCCTAAAAGGCATGAAAAAGCCTTAGTTGGCATCGCTGAGTGTGAGTGACTGAAGAACATCAGAGAAGTGTTACCATATGTCAATGTTAGCATATCATTAAGGGGTTTTCTTTGAATTTTGTTAAAGAACTTTCGGTTTTGGTGCTTTTTGGAGCTTTTGAGAGCGGCATATTATGTGGGGTACTGCCATTGGGTTTTAGTTTATTTGTATTTCTGAAAGATCCAATAATATTCAGTTAAAACATATTTTTTAATGTTGTCTTTTAGAAATAAGGTTTATTCCTGAGGTGTTTTAATGCATTCATTTCATTAACTCAACAAGTGATCATAATGTTCGTTGTAGAGATATTGCGATAAATTAATAGAGATTACTAGGGCAACTCAACCGGATTCATGCTAAAGCATGGTATTTTTTGGGATACAATTTTATTAAATATTTTAATATAGAATACTAAGTACAAGTTTTCATCCTTATTCGTTGAGGCTGATAGGTATTAATTCATATTTCACTTTGTAGAGCATATTTTTCACACTGAAATATCAAAATGATGAAGCAGATAAGTCTATACTGTTTATTTTCGATCGTTGGGTTTTACCACATCCGGTCACTCCTCTCCAGTAAAGCAAATGCCATGAAAGGATTTTATCATCATTTTTTTGCTACTGTTTCCGCGAAGTTCAGCATTGACGGGTAATAATTTTTAGGTATTTTTTAGGTATCTATGTCTATATTCAAAAATGCCTGTACAGCTGCACAAGTGCATGTGCAGTCCTTTTACCATCTGTTCAGGTATAAAAAAACACGCATATTATCTTACCGGAAAAGGAAAAAGATAAACGTGATTTATGTCGTTTAGCAATATTTTTATTTTAAATTGGAAGATGGTAACCCTAACAGTATTGCTCTCTGAGTTATGGCGAATTATCATACACACTACGGCAACCCTGTGAGAGCTTTAAAAAGGGACCGATTTATATAAGTCATTGCAACCAGACTGAGAGACAAACACCCTATCTTCCCTGTACTGACAATTTTTCTTGGACAGAGTATAGTAGGCTCAATTGGAAAAGATACCTAGGTATATGTCCAACTGAAGCGAAGTGGTCATTGAACATGTTCGCAACTTTAATAGGATCAGAAATGCAAACTTTATCATTTTGTTTTGATCACCAATGTTACGATTGACAATGCTGTTTCCATTCTATTTTCAAATTCGCTTGCGCCTGTCTCATTTGAGTTTGGTACGAATTTCTTTGTTTATCTTTTGGCACAAAGTATTATAACGGTTTTTTAAACTAAAATTAAGCGGGTGTTTCTTGCATTTCTTTCCCATATTATGTTTCAGTTTTATTTGTTTAAGAAGAGACAGGCACATCCAAGGCTTAAGCCTCATATCAGATTTCCTATGAATAACGTCAGGTTGGCAAAACCGTTTTTTAAGATTTCCATAAAAATGTCATAAGCTTTAGTTATATTTTCTTTACTTAAGATCTCAGAACAATTATTGTTTAAAGTTAATTTTGGTCAGACTATTCGGTATAGAGAGAGTCAGGCATTTTGCCTTTCAAAAAGGTAAAAATAATATAGCCGTTATGCAGTGATCGTACATGCGTACAAACAAACAAAAGTGCAAAGTTCATTACACAAGGTACAAGAGATTTTAATTAAGTCAGCACTCTCCAAACTACAGCAAACAACATTACAACCATCATACAAATCTCGAACAAAAGCTCCTACATCACCTGCACAATACGAATTGTTTGTAAATATTACCATACAAAATATAATCAATATATATTATATAACACATATATGAATATTGTAATCATTTTTTTCGTATGCAAAATCCAAATTTCGGATATAAAAATTATTTCTGGTAAGTACTCAAGAACCGACTAATAATTTGAAATTTCGCCGAAAACTTCTAATATTCTAATGTATTACGTACGGTTGGTTACAGTTCTTATGAAAAACGTTATCACCAAAACTATACTTATTGTATTAAAGGGAAGGTTGCTGTTTATAAGATTAAATCGTTCATTCACATTATAGTAAGTCATAAAGAAGTAAGATCATTGAAACAAACCTCCCCTTTTTCCAACCTCCTTAATCAAATTTGGGAATTTTTGTACCATAAATAAATACTTAAAATGATTATCAATTTTATATTTTTTTGCTGCCATAATAATAGTGACCGAGAAAAATTTAGTGAAATGATCGTTAATGTAAATATTAGAACAGTTTTTCCTATTGACACCAAATAATGATGTGATACGAATTTGTTCTGCCATTACTCAGACGCTTACAGCCAATTATAGAAGAAAACCGTCTTATATCCGACCACCAGTTCGGGTTCAAACATTCGACAATCTAATAACTGCATCGGATAACTGACGTAATAGATAAAGCTCTACCGTATTCTTGGACTTTTCGCCAGCATTTGATAAGGTGTGGCAAATAAAAGCCTGTATTGAAAAATACTGTACACGTTCCGTAAGAAAATGAGGCCAAATAACTCGGAATGACTCTCGACTCAAAATTGAAATTGAAACCGCATGTAAAGAAAAAATGCGAATAACTTAAAAACAAATATAGAGAACTTTATTGGTTACTCGGAAAATATTCCAAGCTTACCATCGAAAACAAGCTTTTATTATATAAGCAAGTGATAAAGCCTGTATGGACATAATGTTATACAGTTATGGGGCTGTACCAGCGAAAAAAATCTAAACATTTTACAATCTTTTCAAAATAAAGTGCTAAGTCAGTGCACCGTGGTACATAAGAAATGAAGATCTCCATAGAGACATCGGAATTCCGACGGTTAAGGACGAAACGAAAATATGCGCTCGAAAGCATAGAAATCGATTATTAGGACACATTAATAACTCGGTCTCGGTCCGTAAAATTCTCGATGAAACTAATTTATTGCGGCGTCTACAATGAATTAAACCTTCGGACTTAGTCCGATTATTATCAACCGCGTTAAAATTGCGGAACGAGCAGGAACTTTCACCGGAATGTTGCCTGCCAAACGTGTATAACTTCGTGATACAAAAACACTTCTTGATAAGTCATAACTTAGTTGCAGTACAAAAGAAATTTGTAGGAAGTGCTTTTAGAGAGCAAAAATCTCATAATACTATAAGCACGTGCCGACTATCCTCATAATGTCTTCTAGAAGATTTCCACATACCTCGGAGAAAAAAAAAATTGAGGTGCGAAATTGGCCACTTACAAGAATTTTTTTAGACTCGTTAGAAAATCTTAAATCTTGTTTTCCCAAAATGTATTCTATAAATAATTTTGAACGAATGTTTTAAGTCGTTTTTTCAATGACAAAATGTCAGTGATAAAATGATGTGATTTCGATTGCATTAAGTTTTTATTTAGGGAAACAAAAGCGGTTGCACACCCAATTGCTCCCAATCGATTTTAAGATCCTGCATGTATAAATAATCACTAACATTACGAATAACTCCTTTTGGTCCCACATCAAATAAGCTTTGCATGCTCATCATGGCATATCAGCCAGAATGAACCTTTTTTTTTATAATACTGCAACACTGCAGAACTAATAAAAGAGACTCCCGCGGCATGTGTACCTCCATTATGTCAGGGCATAAAAGAGGCATTCACAAAACCTCAAAACCTCAAAAGTAATCCACTCCACTCAAAGCCAGCATTTCAAGTTCTTGTTTCAACACAATATTAAGCTGTTTCTGTCATTCGACTGTAGTCTGCAAAATGCATAAAATGAACTTACCAATTGTCGTTAGCACTGTGAGCGAGTATAAAAACGCTTTCGCAAAATTCCATTCGTACTTCTGTCCGTCATTAACATGTGACAACAATAGGACAGCCTCTGTGGCCGGACTATTGCCATCCAGATTTGATAAGGTTACATCCTCGCTCAGTCTCTTTATTAATTGGTCTTGAAATTTTGCAATTTCCAAAGCTGCTAATCTGAAAATAATGGAAAATTCATGTACACCTATAGAAGGAGCTGCCATTTAGAACGTAATACATGCATACATACTTTGTCCAGTTCTCCTTGTATAGGATATTCAAGGAGACCGTAATGTCCCAGATATTCTCGATGGTCCGTTGCCGCACATCATATGTATCTGCCTCTATCGTTGATTGCGGACCACTAATTCCGTTCAAAAGTAAACTGTTACTACTACTACCGCTATTACTACTAATAATTCTGGTGCTGCTGGAATTATCCACACGGCGCTGTGGTTGGCTATTGCTCATGCTCTCTCGTTTGGTTGACGCCAAAGTCCTTTGTTGATGATGTAACAGTGAATAGTCTTCGTTCTCGATGGTCAGGAATATGAATGAACCTAAAAAAAGACAAAAAAAAAAAAAAAAAACATACAACATGTAGTTAGAAACACCCAGGAAGGAAGGACGAAACAATGTGTGAGACACTAAAAAGTGAAAAAGAAATTGCTTCCATTAAATTCGCTCTGTGGAGTACGAGACCATATATGTACAGTGCCTAAGGTAGGATGAGATGCACGGGAAAGTGTGCATTGTTTCACTTTGCAACACATTTTATGTGCTTCAATGCATTAAAAATTGGAACGCCATGCCATGCCAGTACGCAGAGGGATATACGAGGTGGAACTGCAAAAAATGGGGCAATGTCTGTATTTTGTGGCTCCTGGCTTCCGTTTCAGCAAAAACGAACAAAGCTTTCGTCATGAATTGATTGTACCTACACTGTGCCAATATGTCGTATGCTTGTGGTTACACTGAAAAGTGCCACACTCGAACTGTAAAGTTTTACTAATTGTATTTTTTTTTTTTTTGGATTTTCAGTTTTTTAGCAGAAATCAAGGAATTGATTACAAATTGGTACAAGGCAGTGCTATACAAATTGTATCCTTTTTTTTAATTTTGTGTACAGCTCATTGAGGTCATTGCCGCCCTGACATGCAAAGTTCATTTTCATTTTGTATACTCAAACAGTATCTATCAAAGATTGTGATTTTGTCCCGTGTTTTCCAGGAGTTCTTTAAATAGTGAAACAAAAAATATTTTGCATCTTATATTATATTATTCACACTTAAGGGTCACCCCACCCATTTTTTTTTTATTGCTATTAAGAAAATGTAAATGACATTTAATATTATTCCTGTTAAAGAAATATAAAATGTCAATTAATTTTTTCTAGTTGAAAATATTTATTGTACAATTGTATTAGTTTACCAACTCTGAATTGTTTATACCTATATACAACTAGTGAAAATACATAAAATTCAAATTCAATTCAAATTCAATTGAGTTTTACGTTTGAATAATGATCTATCTTAAATTTGACAATTTTTGAGTTACTAGAGTATTGTAATATTAGTGCGATATGTTAAAAGTAAACAATTGATGGGGCTTGCTGTGTCACGGAAAAAAGTTTAAGATCAAATCAAGAAAAATAAGCGCCGAATCACGAAATGTTTGTATCATTTTAGAGCTTAGCTCAGAATTTACTAATTCACGACTTCTTATTCGCAATTCTAGAAATTGTAAAAAGTGAAAATATTGACCCTCAAAAGTCGTGAATCAACACTTCTCAGTGTCAATAATGCGATCGGACGTGAAATACATATTACCACAACCGATCGCAATTTGACACAAATAGTTATCAATTTGATATTACTGTGGTTGTGAATTAAAAAAAAAAATCGTAAATTAACACTTTTTTTGTTGCAAATTACGATTTCATCCCTTAGCAAATTACAACCATTTAGTTTTGAATTGCAACTCAATAGTGTTGATTTCAGTGGTTGCAATTTACAAATTCTTAATCGTGAATTGCAACTTATTTTTATCAATTTGCAATTCATATTTTGCAATTTACGATTCTTGAGTCTTGAAATTAGAAAACTTTATTTTCAATTTACAACTTTTATTTTGTGATTTACAAAGTTTATTTTCGAATATACCTAGGTAGGTACATATTTATAGTTGTATTTTTTCCTCTTGATATCCATGTGACTCATACGGCGCCATATAGTCCGGAGACAACGGGATTTGTCTGGGTTAATTGTTCTATCTATGCTGAAATTTAAAATACGCACAAATTATTTAGAAGAACCTGCCATTGATACGAACCCTAACAATCCTTTTCGATTACATAGTTTACAATCCATACTAGGTAGTTTACTTCCCTTCTAGCAGCGAGATGTACCTATATTCTGAAACAAAATACAGATTTATAAACTTATTTCAGTTTTTTGTTTTTTTTTTTTGTTATTAATAGGTACTTACAAGATAATGTTCCCAAAAGCTTATCATCCGTTTGTTAGTATACACTCATTATCTGCGAAGGTGAACTATACTCTTTCCAAGAAAAATTGTCTGCAACTGCAACTACAATCTTATACCATGTTTCCACCAACGTGATTTAGCCAAAGTGATTTATAAATCACGAAACGCGTCTCCATCGAACTTTAAGTGTTTCAGTGTGACATTTACGTCAACTTTGACATTAGGTGTCCAACTTTCAATATCGTAACATCCTTTTTTTGGAGTTTGCCTCCTTAAGAAACGATTTGAGCTATAGGGCCCGGTATGGAAATTTTATGAGGAGTAAAATCAAGTGTTACAATCGAGCTAACGTAACGATAGTTTAACATTTCGATAGTATCGATAGTTTCGGAATAAAATTATCGATACTTATCGATATCGAAACTGAGTTTTTGCTCAATCATAAATATGCGTTTCGATATGTTATGTTATGTTATCTTAAAGTGGCTCTCGATGAGAGAAACACTTAGGCCGTTAATCGTCCCATTGTGCGTACCACTGGTGTTTAGGGGTTCCTTATCTGGTTACTCATGTGAATCATTTGCTTCCGTTGATAAAGCTAAGAATGTTAGCAGCGCTGGTGTCGCATAGATCACTAAGATCATTGAGGAAGTAGTTTCCTAAGTACGCCATCCTTAGATTGGATAGAGCAGGGCAGCTGCAGAGAAGGTGAGTGACGGACTCATCCTCTTCCTCCACCCTGCAGCTTCTGCAAAAGTCATTGTATGGCAATCCAAGTCTTTGCGCGTGTCTGCCCAGAATACAATGACCGGTAATGACATTAGCAACCAGCGAGATGCTAGGTCTGTTTAGTCGCAGAAGCTCCTTGGATCTTTTAGTATCCAGGGTCGGCCAGGGAAGCTTGGCAACGTCGCAATATCCCAGATGTTTCCATCTTTGGTTTGCAATTCTTGTTGCGTCTGCGTTAATGATTCGTTTAGCGTACGATAGCGGTGCATGTACGTTGTACACCCTAACTAAGTTCGTCAGCTGCACAGTTCCCTGGGATATCACAGTGTCCCGGAACCCAGCAAAGGGTAAGGTTGTACTGTCCAGCTATCTCGTTAAGAGATACGCGGCAATCTTCCACCGCCTTAGATCTTATTTCGCTGGAAACTAAGGATCTGATTGCAGCCTGACTGTCAATACTATAAATAACAATATCACTGTGTGATATACTATTAATCGACAGCCACGCCGCGGCTTGACGACTAGCTGGGATTTCGGCCTGGAAAACACTACAGTGTTTCGGAAGGGAGAAGGAGAGGCGCAAGCTCAGTTCTTCTGAGAATACACTAGCCCCGACTCCCTCTAATGTTTTGGAACCGTCCGTAAACATTGACAGTGCTCCTACATGTAGGACATTCCGTGAGTCCCATTGGGATCTTTTCGGTATTTCCTTTGTGAAGCCTTTGCGTTTCGATAGTATCGATAATTTTTTTGAAACATCGAAAGTATCGATGGTAAAAAACTATCGATATACTATCGATTCGATGGTTTAGACATTAGAGTTTAGTTGGCTGGCGCAGAAACCTCAATGGTGGCGGTTGCAATGGTGTCAGCGCTGGTAGTTGCTATTTTTTAAAGGGAAAACCACCTAGGTGAATGCGTATGCATTTGCAATGCTGTTTTATGATGCTTTCCCTTTCCGATTTCAGAGTGTGGATGAGGGTGTGTTTTGTAGTATTCTTTTTCTGCCTTTTTGGTTCGATTACATAATATTTTCCGGTTTGTTTTTGTTGTCTGTTGCTTTTATGAATGAGATGAGCAGGTACCTAGTTTGTGTGTAGTTGGATGTGCATTTCTTTTTCTGTGGGAGAATTTATGCATTACGATTTGCGAGATTTTTCAATTCTTGTTTGAGCACATAATGAATTGAAAATTTGATTTCTATCTTCTATGGGCATATGACTGAATTTTGTAGGGAAAAATTGTGAATAATTAAAAAGAATAAGTAAATTGCAAATTTATTTAAAAATTCACATCTGTTTTATTTTGTTCTTTATGTAATACGTTTTTATTGAAGTAATATAAATAATCCGAATAATTACAGATATATGTTTGTTTCTCTTATTATTTTAGAAGATGCGTTTTTTTACCCTCTTTTTCTATTAGATTATTATAATTATCGTTCGTAAGGAGTAAACTCCGTAAACTCGTGCGTCGGAGCTGACACACACACGTTTTTTTTTTGTTATTTTGGTTTTTTTGCCATACCTGCCAAGAATAAAACTGTTAGGATTCCGAGAAAAAAAATAATAAGTCACCTTTTTTTTTTTCTTTTTTTTTATTTTTATTTATTTCAACTTTCAATATTACAAGGATGGTCTATATTAACAAATATGATTCGAGATAAAGATTACAAGTATGATTTCAATATGATTTTAGATTACAATATCGTTTAAAGTGATTCGGCTCACGATTCAAGAAAGACTGCCTGCAGAACGAACGAAAGAATTCAACGACGCGATAGCATGGGAGGAAAAAGGGTGCGTCAGCAGTTCGTGCGATAAACAACATTGCGCATGGATTGCATAAAGCATGCGCGTGGTTGTAACGCGAGAATTTTGTTTTTCAAGTGCTAATCGCTTTCAGCGGAATTTGCTTATTGCGATTAGCGAAGTAATATCCATATGCATATCGAAAAGATAAAATTTATGGGAGCGGAAATCGTCATACGATAGGGGTTCATAACAAAACATTTTAAATAAAATATAGTTAATAATAAAAATACCAACATTCGCAGAATCACGAAGAAAATTTAATTTTTACAGTTTGTTTGTGTGTTTGTGTGTGTGTGTGTTTTTTTTTTCATTTGCTGAATGAATTGCTGAACATAATAACAGGTATGTTTGATTTTATTTGGGTATGTTAGATTTTATTTTGTGTGGACTTGCCATGACAGATACGTAATTAAAATTTAAACACGTATAAGTCACTTAAATATTAATCAAGAAAATGTATGATAAATCCCGTAATTTATGAGATGACTTAGCTAAATCAAGTTGATTAAACTATGTAAATCACGTTGGTGGGAACATGATATTACCGATTAGGACACGACAGCTCACCATCTTGCCCCGAGTTGTTTTTTTACGCTTCACGGCATGGAGACTCACACTGCCCAGTCCGTCGCTACTCATCGACCACATGTTGAAAGTCAGCGCCAATTTTCTGCAGACGATTTTAGATCTATTCCTGCCTAACATCTTACAGTCGGAAGGTTACAGTTTAAAAAAAAAGAAGTCACCTTTTATGAATCTCATTAACTTGTTAATAGGTATCTATATGGTGTACCTAGGTAGTGTTGTGTAAGTGTTTTTTTTTTTTGAGGCTATTTTATTAAGCTTTGTGAATACTAAATTGTTTGAATACATTTTTTTCTGTGCACAAACGGTACTAGATATCAAAAAACAAAACGATGGCGTCTGTCGCTGAATTGATGGCATTGAATCTGAATGGTACTCGTAGATGTTGGCTTTCAGCCTAATCACTGAATGGAACAGTGGTTTCAGGTCGACCGGTTGCCACTGTTGTGGTGGCAGTGATTATCCATCTCCGTATCGTTTGGATTGCTTCCATGTAGGTATCCACTGTTCAGGGACCGAACAAAAAACAACAAACTAAAACCATTCTAATCCAATTGCAACGGGATTTTCAAGGCACCATCAGTGCTGCGGAAGCAACATACTTGTAGAGATACTGGCACTTGTACTCACATTTTTACGGTCTGGAATTTTCAAATAAACACAACTGGGTGCATAGAAATGGAAGCAGGAATACACTATTGGATGGATCATCTCAACCACAAGGGACTTTCATTTCTGTGTCATGTATATCCTGCAGAGAAGAAAAACCGCATACAAAGGAAATAAATTTTGTTATATGACAAATGAATCCTTGGGCAACAGACAAACACGGAGAGTACGAACACGAGAGTGCTGCCATAAGGCCATAGCCACAAGGATGTCTGCTGATAAATAAAATATGAAACATCACAGAACCAAACGGTAGAACGCTTTCGCCGGCTGAATCAAATGAGAGCGGCCAGGGAAATCACAGGCAAACAAACTATACCGGCTTAACGCTCCAATAGAGGCAATGTCAGTTGGCTGTGTGTTTTGAGGGTCAAGGATATAAATATGTCTGTTATATATAGTTATACGTATTATTACTTCGAATGCTACTCACCGTCACCATTGGTATTTTGCTATGATGGTTAATGGTTAGACGTTTTGAGGACTGGAGAACGTGCACAAATGCCTAGGCATATTTATTCACACAGTTTACTTTGAATTTGTGTTCTCTTAGACCGAAGCAAATTAATTTATAACCATGCGCTCTGATTAAACGTAGTGGTAACAGATTAGCTTAATTGGAGTTATGCGGCTGACTGGGCTTATTTCCTATGCAATCTATATTTCGACTAAGAAGCTGCATCTTTGATTTGAAAAACCCTGCCATGCATAATAATTGACGACTTTTACTCTTTTTCAAGTAAAACTAGTTTAAAAATAGTGAAGGAACATTCTTTCAAGACGACGGCTAATTGATTTCCAAAATTAAACTAGCAGTAGGGTTAAACAGTGGACCACGTAAATATGAAATGTAGGACCATTACATACACAATGTTTTTGAGACGACATGGCACGCTCAGATATTTTACTCTTATTACCACTACAATTTTCATATCAAATAAACACTTCGCAATGTGTTCTACTTTCCTGCAGAAATAGAAATAAAGCCGTTTAAAAAAACATCAAAGTATCAACCTTATTTTGAGTGGCGTTTACGACGATCTAAGAAACGCCAATTTGAATTTGGAGTTACGAGAGGCGTTTTTGAGTCGTTCAAAGCCATTTGTCACTGAACGTCATGTGGAACCTATCGGCGTACGACGATCGTCATGTGAGAAACTTCACTGCCATTCTGTAAGTCATTGAACGCCATAAAACGACAAGAAAAACGACGGTATTTGTCGTTTACAAGATATTGAGCGACAAGTAATGAACGACAGCTGAAAATGAAAGTATTCTTAAATTGGTAATTTATTCAAATGACTAGACTGAACTAGATTAATTTCTAGGGTACAAATAACCAACCAGAAACAGTTTAAGACTTTGGGTCGAATTAATTAAAAAAAAAAACCTTCTCTGTCAAAGGGATTTCGAAGGGGAGTCTTAAATGTCGATAGCAAAGTTGAATAGGATTCTATTGGTCTAACCCTTAATAGCTTAGGACCACCATCAAGAGATGGAAAAGAGTGGCAAAAAGTCCTAAGTCTATAATTTAACATTATTAAAATTTTGTTTAGTTTATTTAATTCATGAAACAAAGTTACAAGACCTTAGTGACAATAATAAAATACAATAAATAAAATACATTAAAAATTGACACCATTACTTAAAATTAATAGCAAATTATTTTTAAAAGGAAATCTGCTTATACTAAAGTCGATCATATCGCAAACGGTATTACTTTCTCTTAACACATTGACTGCCAAAGCAATTTTGGGTACCTTTCTTGGGGGGCCAACACAAAATATCTCGTTATTTCCATTTAAGCACAAATAAAACAATAAATAAATGCCATATTAATTATTGGCAATGTATCCTTAAATTTTAGGATGAACAGGACTAAGTTCAAATAGGATAGCCACACTGAAAAAAATAGCCATATCACAATGATTTTTTTATAATATTAAAACTACATTTTGCTGTTTTCATATCAAATCGACCAAAAAACATGTTAGATAACTGTAAAAAATGTTATGCTAATATCATTATTTCTCACGTGAAATTAAAAATGTTCTACTCAAAAGATTTATTCTAGCATTGTAATATCAATTTTTGATATCAAAATTTTATTGATATTTTTTGCAATTGAAATAAGTTTATCAAATAGTAATGTTGCATTGTTAGGCAAGTTGAAATATTCTCAATACTTTATTGATAAGAAAAATTATGCTGTCCAAATTTTAATATCTAAGTGATAATTGCAACTACATAGTTTTGATATTATGATTTAATTTATAGCTTCGATTCATTTCTTTGAGATAGAAATATCTTCCTAAATAGAGAGTAATATAAAACTGTGGTTTTCCAATTTCAACCTAATTAGTTTAGTTTTTTGTTTTGATAAAGCGGGAAAAGCTGTAATATATATAATTTTTTTTTACTAAAATAAGCGCGTTATATATTTTCATTTTACATTTAGTCTGTATGAAAATAAATAGCGTTTCAATTTTATTTCTAAACATATCATATTTCTATACTTATTTATTTTTTAAGTTTTTTGTACTCAGTTATTTTATTCAAAACAGAAAGTTTTACCCTTCCAAGATATTCTTCTGCAGGTTTAGACTATTAATTATTCCTTAATTCCTTAAAAAAATACTATCTCAGTATCAGTTTTTTTTAAATAAAATTCAGACGCCTATATTCTCATTCAAAATTATCCCATTTCTTAGCATGTGCCTAACGTACACGTACCTACCATAATATGTCCGTGGTAAAACTTGATTTAAAAAATTACGAAAAATACGAATGTTGTAGTTATCCTTTTTGCCAACAACTGAAATTTATTAATAAAGATATAACATCATTCTATTATTCGATTGAAATGTTTTAATATCGTCCCATCATTTTCGTGGTAATTTTTAAGTAAAAAGTGTCTAGACAGTAATACAACTTCAAAATCAGGACCCCAATTCTCAGAAATTCTCGCAATACGTTTATCTGTCAAAATCTCCGATGCGATGCGAAAAGCTGAAATTTGCAATTCTCGAATTCCGTATACGAGAATTCCTCTTAAAATGTATGGGAAAATTAATTTTCTTCATAATTTTTTTTCTCGTAGATTTTTCGGGAATTTTCTTTGATATTCTTCTTGGCCGGATACCAGTCCCAATTGGTGCGAATCGTCGAAATCTGTTAAGGCTTTCTTGAGTTATAAGTAGTTGGCGCAACAAGTCGAGGGACCCTAGGCCTAGCTTCTCACAACCATTCGTTTTGTGTGAGTTTTCATTTTTGGAACGAATGGAAGGGATCTACAATTTTATGCGCCGATTCCAAACGGCTAATTGAGAAGCTCTTTCAAGACAGTAATACTCTCGGATGTTTGTCAGACGTTCGCGAGAGGTGGCGCAGTGAAAAAAACCCTGAGTTGGAATTTGGATTTTTGCGGGATTCGAACCTCGACCCCTAGCGTAGTAGTCCAACACACTAACCACTAAGCGACTGCTTGAGTTATAAGTTTATTAAATAACGTCACTCGCTCCATACAAAATGTATGAGAATGAGTTTCCTTCATCAATTTTTTTTTGGGAATTTTATTTTATATTCTTCTTGTTTGGCCGAAGACCAGTCCGAATCAGTGATGAAAATCGACTTTTCTCAATTGTACTAAAAATTGAAAAGAAATAGTACTGAAACGTAAAAAATAGTAGGTACATATTTTGTTTAAATGCCATCAGTTTTTAATTTCAATTCAAAAAAGTCATATTTTATTGAATCTATAACGGCCATATTATTCACTCCGTAATAATTAATCCGTGTAAATGAGGCTTAAGTAAGTAAGTAAGGTTATGTGGTATGCTTATATCTCGAGTTCGGCAGCACCGAATTTTATGATTCTTTTTTTGTTCAAAACGTATTCTTTTGTAGCAGGTTTGTATATATAAAAAAAAGACAATAACTTTCCAATGAAAAAATCATCGAAATCGGAAATCGTTTAGCCAATGAAGTGAGTGAATGGAGAAAGAACATCGTTTCTCCGTTTCTACCATTCACACTCCGTTGGAGTGGATGTTTGGGCTTGCACATATTGGTATAGCCAGCATAAGTGCTATGGGCGTGTTCAGGGTTTCCAGATTGGACGCATTGTCGTATTTTGGATTATTTTTTTTTTTATCAAAAGGCGATAGAAATGGAAAATTTTTGGGCTATATTATCATTTTACAAATATTTGTGTTATTTTTGTTCGTTTCACAAAACCAAAAGCAAATAAATATTTTCGGCACTTTTAAAACTTGGCAGCACTCTTGCAGTGAAGTGACACGAGCACGAGTAGTCGTTCAACTTGCACGCACACAAATTAATTTTGCAGGTCTTCTGTTTTGACACAAGCCACAAAAGGCAATTGCAGAAAATATAAGTCAAATAAAATCCGCAGCGCGCATAAATGAGATGGTAAGTGGGAAAAATACCGAAATTTTCCATGATTTTTTCGGTTTCTTTCTGGGCAACGATTAAAGCAATCAAAAACGTGGGTAAAGCTGGGACCGCCACATTGGAATTTCGCCAAACAAAGTATATGTGAATTAGTTGCTATTTAGTTGCTATTTAATTGCTCTATTCCTGATTTAGTTGCTCTTCGGGAAGTGGGAGATTTTGTGGCGGTCCTAGCTTGGAGGTAAAGCTGGGACCGCCACATTGACTTTTCAAGGATTTTTTTTGCGCATACCTATCACTGATTTAATTGCTCTGGGGAAATGTGTTTTTTTTTTTTAATCGGACAAGCCGTTCGCGCACAATTTCAAATTTAAGTTTTTTTGTAACGGTCAGTTCGCTATGAAACTCTTTTGTTTTGCAAGGAAAAGCAAGAAAATTATTAAAAAATTCATAAAAAATTAACCCATACGAATATAACTACGTCACGTATCTCAAATGAAGCGTATATTCGTAGGCTATTACTAGATTCAATCAAATATTTTGTTGCTCTTCTACAAATGGGAAAAAAACGTGAGCCACAATTACCGAAAACAAACACTTTGAAAAATAAAAAAAATTAGTTATCGTTCGAAAACAACTAAGCCACGCACATCCAAATAAACACCTATTCACTAGCTATCAACTCATATCAAAAAATGCTCCATCGCTTTTCTCTAACTGTGTCAAAAAATAAAAAGTTCATTTTACGACCAAAAAAGTAAGCTAATAATACCAAAATAAAAATTTGGAAAAGCTTAAAATTCACATATCCCTTTCGAATACTACTATAACACATACCTCTTTAGAAGCGCGTATTCATTAGCTATCACACTCTATACTCAAATAATTAGTTGCTCTTCGATTAATATGTAAAAAAGTAAAATGTTCAGACTTCCAAAAAAAGCCAAAGACACGCCAAGTACAAATAAAAAATTGGGAAATTTGAAAAAGTTCATATATCCCGTACGAATCCCACTAAAAGACATACCTTATTAGAAGCGTATATTCATTAGCTATCATACCCTTTACTCGAATAATTAGTTGCTCTTCGATTAATATGTCAAAAAGCAAAATGTTCAGACTGCCAAAAAGAGCAAAACACACGCCTAGTACAGACAAAAAATTTGAAAATTTGAAAAAAATCATATATCTCTTTCGAATACTACTATTAGACATACCTCATTAGAAGCGTGCATTCATTAGCTATCAAACCCTATATTCAAATAATTAGTTGCTCTTCGCTAAATATGTCAAAAGGTAAAAATATTAACAAATGTCATTCCATCGGAAATCCAGTTCGCACATGCAACTCTTTTGTTTTCATATGGAAACATTGAAAAAAGTCATATATTCCGTACGAATTCTACTATGCCATATATCTCATTATAAGCGTGTATTCATTAGCTATCACACCCTATACTCAGATAATTAGTTGCTCTTCGATTCATATGTCAAAAATCAAAAAGGTCAGATTACCAGCAAAAGCCAAAGACACGCTTAGTACAAACAAAAAATTGGGAAATTTGAAAAAGTTCATATATTCCGTACGAATCCCACTAAAAGGCATACCTCATTAGAAGCGTATATTCATTAGCTATCATACCCTATACTCAAATAATTAGTTGCTCTTCGATTAATATGTCAAAAAGCAAAATGTTCAGACTGCCAAAAAAAGCCAAAGACAACCCTAGTACAAACAAAAAATTTAGAACTTCGAAAAAATTCATATATCCCGTACGAATCCCAATAAAAGACATACCTCATTAGAAGCGTATATTCATTAGCTATCATACCCTTTACTCAAATAATTAGTTGCTCTTCGATTAATATGTCAAAAAGCAAAATGTTCAGACTGCCAAAAAGAGCAAAACACACGCCTAGTACAGACAAAAAATTTGAAAATTTGAAAAAAATCATATATCTCTTTCGAATACAACTATTAGACATACCTCATTAGAAGCGTGCATTCATAAGCTATCAAACCCTATATTCAAATAATTAGTTGCTCTTCGCTAAATATGTCAAAAGGTAAAAATATTAACAAATGTCATTCCATCGGAAATCCAGTTCGCACATGCAACTCTTTTGTTTTCATATGGAAACATTGAAAAAAGTCATATATTCCGTACGAATTCTACTATGCCATATATCTCATTATAAGCGTGTATTCATTAGCTATCACACCCTATACTCAGATAATTAGTTGCTCTTCGATTCATATGTCAAAAAACAAAAAGTTCAGATTACCAACAAAAGCCAAAGACACGCTTAGTACAAACAAAAAAATTGGGAAATTTGAAAAAGTTCATATATCCCGTACGAATCCCACTAAAAGACATACCTCATTAGAAGCGTATATTCATTAGCTATCATACCCTATACTCAAATAATTAGTTGCTCTTCGATTAATATGTCAAAAAGCAAAATGTTCAGACTGCCAAAAAAAGCCAAAGACAACCCTAGTACACACAAAAAATTGAGAACTTCGAAAAAATTCATATATCCCGTACGAATCCCAATAAAAGACATACCTCATTAGAAGCGTATATTCATTAGCTATCATACCCTGTACTCAAATAATTAGTTGCTCTTCGATTAATATGTCAAAAAGCAAAATGTTCAGACTGCCAAAAAAAGCCAAAGACAACCCTAGTACAAACAAAAAATTGAGAACTTCGAAAAAATTCATATATCCCGTACGAATCCTACTATGACACCTAGCTCATTAGAAGCGCGTATTCGTTGGCTATAATATCCTTTACTCAAATAATTAGTTGCTCTTCGATTAATATGTCTAAAAGCAAAAAGTTCGGATGGCCAAAAAAAGCCAGATACAACTCTAGTACAAAAAAAAAACTAAAAATTAAAAAAAAAAATCATGTAATCCTACTATGTATTTCGTTTTTTTTTTTTATATAAATCTTTACGATGGCATTATTTCTTTAAAAAAAATTGTTCTTGCTTGTCAAAATAAACTTAGAAAAGCTCTGAACAACCTGTCACAAAGTATGCATCAAATTTACAATGTTGTTAATCGTTGCCTACCAATTTATATAAACCCTGAAAGTTTGAAACAACCCTACGTCCAAGTTTTATTAACCCTGAACGTATGCATTGATTGTAACTTTGAAATATCTAAATATGTACCGGCTGAGTAAAAATGGGTCGGGTACAACTTAACCGCGTACAACCGAAACCAAGCCAAATTTCCCACCTTTCGCCATCTATATTTCAACTCCGCTACTGACAGACAATAATCACAACATTCACCTTTAGTGGATAGTGTTACCATCAAACGAGTATTATGTGGAGTGCTAAGGGCGACATTCGCCAGGGTTTTTACCATTTTCCTGGTGAAGATGATAAAACTTACGTTAATCCGGAGTTTTATTTTTATTTTTATTGGACGCCCCGGTTTTTTCCACTTCGGTCCATGCAAAAACAAAGATTCCAACCGCTACACCGACAGAAATATAAAATTCTGAAGATTGGTCTATTTTTGTTTGTTTTTGTTTTTGTTGTAGGACTTAAAACAAACATCCTATCTCAGCGAAAGTAAAGTACAACAACTAGTGTCACCTCCTCCAAGTCAGTCTGACATTATGCAAGCGTTTGATAAGTGCTAGTTAGATATCTCTGTTTTGCTTTTTTTATCTCAATTTGGGGAGGAATCTCTTGAATCGTGTCCTTAGGGCCCGATTCTGTATCAAATAATCCGGGTTACTGGTGAATAAATCCTTAACTATGTACTACAAAAAATGAGCTACTGTGATCTACAAATCCAAACAACACCAAAAAATGTCACGCCAAACAAACAAAATAAACAAATCGGTTTGTGTTTTTGTTTTTGAGACTGCGAATTTGATAAATAATTTGATAATTTCTAATGTCTAAATAAATTTGTGGAATTGGAAATAATCCATGCTCGTTACTGTTTTTCGCAGTATTGTTCTGTTTTTGACTCCAAATTTGCATACGGCAATTTTTTCTCGAAATACTGCGTAATGTGACTCAAGATATTCATACGTTGATTTCATTCAAAAAAAGATTCATCCATCCATAAGTTAAAATAAGGCTTTGTAGAACCTACTCCATTTCACAAAATGTAAAAAAAGAAATTTCTATGGCCAAATCAATACACACAAGAACCAATAAAATTCGGATTTCATGTTCGATTTGGCAGCAGAAATCTGAAATTTTGTCTTAAAATATGGTACCACTTATTTCCCATATTAAATAGGTACCATAGATTACAATTCGATCGATAAGGGTGAGTAGTAAGAAAGTAAGGGTTCAGTTTAATGTTTTAGATATAGATGGCGCTAGGTGCGAAATATGTATAGCGATGATTGCCGTAGCTCACTATGAAATTTGTTAATCCAAATAAAAATAGGAAGTTCACTTAAACAAATATTATTTATTTACATCACTTAACTATATAACATATACTCGTGTACTGATCATATTCTACGCCCTGCTCTTGGTATTTATAGATACCCGTCTGCATGGTCATTAACGCAGGTAGCTAACCTTTCTTAATTACAAAAGGGTGCTGCCAAATCACCAAGTACCTTAATTAGTTTTAAGCGTTGCCTACATTATCCTTCTAATGCCGGTGGCGCCAATTCCTCAGGTACGGAATTTAGAGGTATTATATTGTACAATGGCTGGTATTCGCCACATATGGATGGGGATGAAAATTCATTGAAAATGTATCAAATTATAAATTTTTCAGCTTTTTTTTGTCATTATTTTTAAAATAAACACGATTGAAGGTTTCTGATTGTTTTAATTTGAAAAAAAAATGACTTTAGCTTCAGAGAATTTCAGAAAATAAAAGTACAAAATTCGGGCGAATTTTCAACGTTAGACAATTTCAGAAAATAAAAGACAAAAATTCAAAAAAGATTCATCCACCCATAAGAAATAAGGCTTTGTAGAACCTGCTCCATTAAAAAATTGACATTTTCAGAGAATTTGAGAAAATAAATAAAGTAAAAAATTCGGGCGAATTATCTGAAATTTCAGATTTCTGCTGCCAAATCGAACATGAAATCCGAATTTTATTGGTTCTTGTGTGTATTGATTTGGCCATAGAAATTTCTTTTTTTACATTTTGTGAAATGGAGTAGGTTCTACAAAGCCTTATTTTAACTTATGGATGGATGAATCTTTTTTTGAATGAAATCAACGTATGAATATCTTGAGTCACATTACGCAGTATTTCGAGAAAAAATTGCCGTATGCAAATTTGGAGTCAAAAACAGAACAATACTGCGAAAAACAGTAACGAGCATGGATTATTTCCAATTCCACAAATTTATTTAGACATTAGAAATTATCAAATTATTTATCAAATTCGCAGTCTCAAAAACAAAAACACAAACCGATTTGTTTATTTTGTTTGTTTGGCGTGACATTTTTTGGTGTTGTTTGGATTTGTAGATCACAGTAGCTCATTTTTTGTAGTACATAGTTAAGGATTTATTCACCAGTAACCCGGATTATTTGATACAGAATCGGGCCCTAAGGACACGATTCAAGAGATTCCTCCCCAAATTGAGATAAAAAAAGCAAAACAGAGATATCTAACTAGCACTTATCAAACGCTTGCATAATGTCAGACTGACTTGGAGGAGGTGACACTAGTTGTTGTACTTTACTTTCGCTGAGATAGGATGTTTGTTTTAAGTCCTACAACAAAAACAAAAACAAACAAAAATAGACCAATCTTCAGAATTTTATATTTCTGTCGGTGTAGCGGTTGGAATCTTTGTTTTTGCATGGACCGAAGTGGAAAAAACCGGGGCGTCCAATAAAAATAAAAATAAAACTCCGGATTAACGTAAGTTTTATCATCTTCACCAGGAAAATGGTAAAAACCCTGGCGAATGTCGCCCTTAGCACTCCACATAATACTCGTTTGATGGTAACACTATCCACTAAAGGTGAATGTTGTGATTATTGTCTGTCAGTAGCGGAGTTGAAATATAGATGGCGAAAGGTGGGAAATTTGGCTTGGTTTCGGTTGTACGCGGTTAAGTTGTACCCGACCCATTTTTACTCAGCCGGTACATATTTAGATATTTCAAAGTTACAATCAATGCATACGTTCAGGGTTAATAAAACTTGGACGTAGGGTTGTTTCAAACTTTCAGGGTTTATATAAATTGGTAGGCAACGATTAACAACATTGTAAATTTGATGCATACTTTGTGACAGGTTGTTCAGAGCTTTTCTAAGTTTATTTTGACAAGCAAGAACAATTTTTTTTAAAGAAATAATGCCATCGTAAAGATTTATATAAAAAAAAAAAACGAAATACATAGTAGGATTACATGATTTTTTTTTTTAATTTTTAGTTTTTTTTTTGTACTAGAGTTGTATCTGGCTTTTTTTGGCCATCCGAACTTTTTGCTTTTAGACATATTAATCGAAGAGCAACTAATTATTTGAGTAAAGGATATTATAGCCAACGAATACGCGCTTCTAATGAGCTAGGTGTCATAGTAGGATTCGTACGGGATATATGAATTTTTTCGAAGTTCTCAATTTTATTTTTTGTTTGTACTAGGGTTGTCTTTGGCTTTTTTTGGCAGTCTGAACATTTTGCTTTTTGACATATTAATCGAAGAGCAACTAATTATTTGAGTATAGGGTATGATAGCTAATGAATATACGCTTCTAATGAGGTATGTCTTTTATTGGGATTCGTACGGGATATATGAATTTTTTCGAAGTTCTCAATTTTTTGTGTGTACTAGGGTTGTCTTTGGCTTTTTTTGGCAGTCTGAACATTTTGCTTTTTGACATATTAATCGAAGAGCAACTAATTATTTGAGTACAGGGTATGATAGCTAATGAATATACGCTTCTAATGAGGTATGTCTTTTATTGGGATTCGTACGGGATATATGAATTTTTTCGAAGTTCTCAATTTTTTGTTTGTACTAGGGTTGTCTTTGGCTTTTTTTGGCAGTCTGAACATTTTGCTTTTTGACATATTAATCGAAGAGCAACTAATTATTTGAGTACAGGGTATGATAGCTAATGAATATACGCTTCTAATGAGGTATGTCTTTTATTGGGATTCGTACGGGATATATGAATTTTTTCGAAGTTCTCAATTTTTTGTTTGTACTAGGGTTGTCTTTGGCTTTTTTTGGCAGTCTGAACATTTTGCTTTTTGACATATTAATCGAAGAGCAACTAATTATTTGAGTACAGGGTATGATAGCTAATGAATATACGCTTCTAATGAGGTATGTCTTTTATTGGGATTCGTACGGGATATATGAATTTTTTCGAAGTTCTCAATTTTTTGTGTGTACTAGGGTTGTCTTTGGCTTTTTTTGGCAGTCTGAACATTTTGCTTTTTGACATATTAATCGAAGAGCAACTAATTATCTGAGTATAGGGTGTGATAGCTAATGAATACACGCTTATAATGAGATATATGGCATAGTAGAATTCGTACGGAATATATGACTTTTTTCAATGTTTCCATATGAAAACAAAAGAGTTGCATGTGCGAACTGGATTTCCGATGGAATGACATTTGTTAATATTTTTACCTTTTGACATATTTAGCGAAGAGCAACTAATTATTTGAATATAGGGTTTGATAGCTAATGAATGCACGCTTCTAATGAGGTATGTCTAATAGTAGTATTCGAAAGAGATATATGATTTTTTTCAAATTTTCAAATTTTTTGTCTGTACTAGGCGTGTGTTTTGCTCTTTTTGGCAGTCTGAACATTTTGCTTTTTGACATATTAATCGAAGAGCAACTAATTATTCGAGTAAAGGGTATGATAGCTAATGAATATACGCTTCTAATAAGGTATGTCTTTTAGTGGGATTCGTACGGGATATATGAACTTTTTCAAATTTCCCAATTTTTTATTTGTACTTGGCGTGTCTTTGGCTTTTTTTGGAAGTCTGAACATTTTACTTTTTTACATATTAATCGAAGAGCAACTAATTATTTGAGTATAGGGTGTGATAGCTAATGAATACGCGCTTCTAAAGAGGTATGTGTTATAGTAGTATTCGAAAGGGATATGTGAATTTTAAGCTTTTCCAAATTTTTATTTTGGTATTATTAGCTTACTTTTTTGGTCGTAAAATGAACTTTTTATTTTTTGACACAGTTAGAGAAAAGCGATGGAGCATTTTTTGATATGAGTTGATAGCTAGTGAATAGGTGTTTATTTGGATGTGCGTGGCTTAGTTGTTTTCGAACGATAACTAATTTTTTTTATTTTTCAAAGTGTTTGTTTTCGGTAATTGTGGCTCACGTTTTTTTCCCATTTGTAGAAGAGCAACAAAATATTTGATTGAATCTAGTAATAGCCTACGAATATACGCTTCATTTGAGATACATGACGTAGTTATATTCGTATGGGTTAATTTTTTATGAATTTTTTAATAATTTTCTTGCTTTTCCTTGCAAAACAAAAGAGTTTCATAGCGAACTGACCGTTACAAAAAAACTTAAATTTGAAATTGTGCGCGAACGGCTTGTCCGATTAAAAAAAAAACACATTTCCCCAGAGCAATTAAATCAGTGATAGGTATGCGCAAAAAAAATCCTTGAAAAGTCAATGTGGCGGTCCCAGCTTTACCTCCAAGCTAGGACCGCCACAAAATCTCCCACTTCCCGAAGAGCAACTAAATCAGGAATAGAGCAATTAAATAGCAACTAAATAGCAACTAATTCACATATACTTTGTTTGGCGAAATTCCAATGTGGCGGTCCCAGCTTTACCCACGTCAATCAAAATTATGTCAACGCTGTGCGTGTTGAGATACAATTTAGGTTTGGCAGCTTTTGTGTTTCTTTTGGGGATATCTAAATCAAGTGAAGTGTGTTTGTGTGTTTGTGTGTTCACTGTTAGTGTTGTGCGAGTGCGTACATAATATTTGAGGTTTGAGCATTCCATATTTGTTTTGAAGTCTACGCTGTAATTAGCAATTAACTTGCAAATTAACTCTTTATTTGGCGTTCGTTTCTACCATTCACACTCTATTCGAGTGGATATTTGCACTCATTGGTATAGTCAGCATCTCTGCTATGTGCGGATTCAGGATTGCCAGAGTTAGCGCTTTATCATATTTTCGGCGCTTAAAGCAAACGAAATTATTTCAAACCTGTCGTGTTGCATACAATTTAAGTAATTTGTCTTTTGTCTAAATCTAAATCAAGTGCCATAAATAGATTTTTATGTTTTCTTGGCGAGCACCATTCACGGTTGGATTTGATATTTGTGAAACATCTTGTTTAAATATTTTAAGTGAATTTTGTCCGTGTCAATTAGTGGAAAATGGACTATTTAGGCGACAATGGCAAGAAAAATGGTGAAAGTGGTGAACAACAATCAGCAGATAATGTTGCTGAAACAAAAAATGTAATAGGTATCATCGTCACCCCGCAACGATACAAGCGGCAAAGACTTTGTTGGCATATTTTGGATACCTACTTTATTCTTTTTTTTTTGTATATTTGACAGATTGGGATATTATAGCCACTTGAAGTTAGTGATAACCTGATATTACTCATTCGGTAACATAATTTGGATTAATCATGCGTTTTTTTTTTATCGAATGAATCCAACAATGTACATATATACAAGCGTAGCGCAAACATCTCTGAATTTTTCGCATAGCACTTCCCAAGCATCATCAGGCCAATCAAAAACAAAATAAACAATCTTATCGGATCGTTCCAAACTACCGGTCTACAATTTGTTTATGTAAAAGATGGAAGAACCAAAAATAATGTTTATAAGAAAGCATGTTAGAATAAAATGTACGATAATTTAAAAACGAATTTTATTTAAAGTTTTCCTTCTGCTCTCTTAAGTCTTAGCATTTCTCAAGCTGGACGAATTGAAAGCATTTCACGTCTCTTAACTAAACTGAATTTTTTTTTTAAAGGAACAGCCACTTGGAAATGTGCTTAGCGAAGCGGGCATGGGTTTGCTAGTTATCTTATAAAATTAAAAATAGTTTTTTTTCCCAAATTTTAACTATTTTTAGTTTTCTCCACAACTGTGGGCATAAAACATTATATGTTCGAAATTTTCCCAAACCACAAGCGTCTATCTCATCTTATGGTGCCAAGCAATTTATTCTCATACGGATTTGTTTGTAGTGGCTACCGTTTTGGAATGCCACAGCCCAAAATGAGTACATGCCTGTCAGTCATATTTGATAGCCATGGTACCCACGGAACTACCACTGGCTTTAACATATGATAGCCATGGCAGTTAACGTGTTAAGAGATAATAGATAATGGTTCATCATATCCATAATTTGTTCTGTGATACGGCATATTAAAAAACAATCGGTTTCTAAGCATCCTCGCAGGAGCATTAAAGTTGATTACGGCTAAAATATTGGAACAATCAATATGATTAGTCAATACATCACGAATGAACATTGAACATAACCTCAGAGAATTTTCTTTGAATGTTAAGAGGCAAGATACCAAATAATTTGCATCTTGTTTCATAGGAAGTCATATCTATATCCCAGTGAAGCCTTTTCACTAATACTCTAAAAAAAAAAAACAGACATTTCAAAGTGTGTGTGTGGAACTCATTTAAATATCCCAAGATAAATCCAAACCCTTGGCAAGTCTATGTTTTAAAAAAACAAGTTGTTTTTTATCAAAAATTACCCCAAGGTCTTTATTAAAGGTTACAATTAAAAGTAACGCATCTTTTATTTTATAAAAGAAGTTGATAGATAAACGGTTTCGACAAAACTTTAAACTTTGGCACTTACCTCTATTTAGGTGTAAGGAATTAATTAAACACCAATTCGATAATCTGATAAGATCTTCTTGTAATAACATGCAATCTTGTTCAGTTTTTTGTACATCGAAAGACTTTCAAATCGTAAGCATACATAAGGATCTTAGAATTCAAAATATGCTGGGTATTTCATTTATAAATAACAAGAAAAGGAGGGGCCCAAGGTGGCTTCCTTGCGGCATGCAGGAGGTAACATTAATAGGTGAAAATAGAATGTTATTAATACGAACATACCGAATACGACCCTTTATTTATTTTTTTTTTTTATAATAAACACGCGCTAAAGAGGTTGTGACTACTCTTATGGTGTAGTTTGAAGTACACAGCGCGGGCGTTTATGTATGCTTTTATCCAATTTAAAAAGTTAGAGTGGAATCCCATTTTATTTAATTTCATAAATAATATATTATGATTAACACGATCAAATACTTTGGAAAAGTCTGTATATCAACTTCAGCTTTATTCATCCATCCATCCACACCTAACCCAGCAACATCCAGTTAATATTTGGTACCATCTAGAATTATAGACACTATGCCTTTTCTTTTAATTACACTGATTCCTCAAATGATCAACCTGCAACTGAACAAATTCAAGAACTACAGGAGACGTTGGATTTTGATTCTGCGAATGTTGATAGGATGCAGCATAGCTTATATAATATTGAGAATGTCTTACACCAACAATTACTACAATCTAAGGATCATATTGTTAATTTGCTGAGTTCTTTATCAGTTCATGAGCCTCTACGAAATTTGCCAACTGACAATACCAATGCATCTAGTATTCATCAGAAGCAGGGCAATGATCTCTCAGTACGCCCAAATACGGAGGCCCAACTTCTCCAACCAAAAAGGATTCTGCGGTCTAACTCTACCACTTCAGTTGTAATTCCTAGTGTGGAAGTCTCATTGGAATCGTCTACACCTGTACCATCTACGCCATCCTCACCGTTCATTGTCAGCAACCAGCCTACAATTAATGAAGCTGTTAACCAACCTTCTACCAGTAGGACACATTTGGTCGTTCCATCTCCGTCATCCTCACCGTTCATTGTCGGTAACCAGCCTACAATTAATGAAGCTGTTAACCCACCTTCTACCAGCGGAACACGTTTGGTCGTTTCATCATCAGAGGTTAGCAATCGTGACAGATCCCTGAGAGTTGTGCCTCCACCTTTTGCTGTGTTTCTATCACGCTTACAATATGGTACCAAACCTGTGGACATTATCATTAGTTTGATACATAAAGCACTTTCCAAAAAAGGGCGCGTTAGAAAGACAGGGAATGCCAGTTCCCATACAAAAAAGTTATTTAATTTTTTTAGAAAAATAGGTATTATTTATATGCTTTAGCCTATACAAACATTTAGACGTTTTTTTCGCGGAGCTGAAGTTGTAAAATTAAATCAAAATGTATTAACATCGGATATAGGAAGGTGTTGTGAAATATGAGCTCCTACACTGAATATCAGGGTCATACTGTGATCTTTAAAATGCCGTGTATAAAAACGCAAGCGTTTTTAACGCAATGTTTAATCTATGTTACTTGCTTTTGCAAAGCAAACTAAAGAGTTCAATTCATTAGAAATGCTGGAATTGTAGCCGAATATAACAAATTACATATATTGCTTGGACAAATATTTTTGTTTGCAACACTGATTTCAACAGTTGTTCTTTGTCCATTGAGTCATCGGCTGTTTCTCGTGCACTATCAGAAAATGGTGTAAAGAATGTTTTATCTTCTAAACTGAAAGGGCACACCAACATTCATGGTCCACAAAACTGTTTGTTTTCATTTTATAGTTTACATGTTGTTGATCAACGCACTCAGTCATCTAGGGTTTCTGAAAAGTTTTCGACCCAAATCGAGTTACTATATCCATCGCTCGAAAACTATTCCAACAAAAACGATGAAGAACTCTTAACATAGCATCATCAATATACATACTTGAGGATGAAGGGGAAAAGTGTTTATTCCCTCGCCTTCTATATCGTGCACATGGGATTTGGATTTTCAAAGTAGCTTTAAACTTTCCACAGAAACACATATACGACACCGAAATCCTCTTACTCGACAATTTCGATGCTAAGCAGAAGTAAAACAAAAGACAAAAGTGCAAGTAAAGAAGGAGATACACAGCAATGCATGGTACTTACCTAAAAGCGTATACGCTAAGAGTAATGTACAAATTCCCAAATTTGTTATTAAGCCGGTCCAAAACGACATAGGTTTCGACGTCGATGGCCTTCCAAAGCAGGAGCAACATTTGCGTTTCGCGACGCCACTACTGCCACCACCGCTGCCAGCGGAGTTCTTGTTACAACTTGTATTGTTGGATCTGATGTTTCCAGCAGTCATACCTCCGGAACTCATCCCCATGCCGTGACCCATACCACCAACACCGCCACCGCTTAGAACTATTGATGGATTCGCGTTGTTCATGCTTTTGCCAAGGATAAGGACATTGCCATCGGGTAAGCCCGAAGTTACACCGACTATTCCACTGCCAAGACCGATACTGCTCTGGTACTTGAGCAAATTGGAAACTTCGTCAGCTTTTGGGGACGTTGTCATCGTCATTGTCATCGTTGTTGTGGCAGACACTGCTGGCGTCGCTGTCGCCATCGTGATACCATTATTGTTCGAAGACTTTCCCAGTGTCACATATGCTGGCTCATATTGATATAGATCGCTCATCGGTGGGGGTGTGGGTGGCAGTGAAATTGTGTGCTGCATCAGTAGGGGTGGTGGCGGCGGCTGAGGCGGTGGGGGCTTCTCACTCATGTTATTCATGATTAGATGATTGCTATACCCCTTGGTTAAGTTTTATGTTTTCTTATCCCTTGTTGGAAGTGCGTCCTCTTATTGGACTGTTTGTAGCATTATCGATGTGGCTTATTAGGGCGGGAGGTATTTTGATTTGTGGAAGGTTGTGCCACCAATTTTCTATCGTTCGACGTCCTTGTCGTCGCCGGTCGTCGATCAAAGACGAAGTTCAATTAATTTTACGAAAAGTTCGTCCTGTGGTGGATATTATTAATGGTAATATGGTGGCAGCCGCATACTGTAGCTTGCAGCAGCTGTGTCAGCCATTATGGGCTTCAAGACCGACGGCAGCTGAATACACAAAAGTAAGCAATGGTGCGGTTGTGCTGTTGCTGTGTACGTTTTCTGTGCAATTGTTATACCGATACAGTAGCGGTCGGGATTATTGATTCCATGTTGCTATTGGCAATTGTTCTTCGTCAGTTTTTGCGGAGGTTATTTCTTATGGGGCCAACTGGTCGAGGCTGGCAAAGGCGTGGCGATGACCGCCGGGAGTTGTCCTTCCATACAGCTCTCAGTCGTGCAACGCACCGTTCGAGTTCTGAAAGAAGATTACAAAGAAATACATGAAGTCGTAAAGAACGAATTTCAATTTTAAGTTTTATTCCTGGAGTTGTTTTTTTATTTACAGTCTTACTTCACTTTTTCTTACTTTGGCTTAGCGAAAGTGAAAAGCAAAGAGGATGAGAAATAACATAATAAGAAAAATCAGAAAGTAACTTTTGAGGGAAAACTTTCCGCCAAAGAAAAGTTATGAGAAATAATTTTCGTGCCTGGAAATGAAAAATTTCGGAGACGGGATTTTGGGGTTGAAGGGTGCTTCCTGCTGCCTTGCTGGTGCCAACAAAATGGTAAATTGAGGTACATATTTGTTCAATGCTTGTGCTTGTTTTGGATGTTGTTTTTTTGTCTGTTTTCACCATAAGTAGTGTTGTGTTGGCTTGTGAAAAGGCCTACATGGAGTACCTACATCCTATATGTATTTCTGTCAAAATTTTACAAGATTTTAAGTGAAAGTAAATGTATGTAACATCAAGGCCTTTGAAGGAGAATATGCCTGCAGAAACACGTCTTAATTAGAAGGGGATGTGTGTGCGTATGGATGTGTTTGCGAACCTTTTTACAGATGACCAGACATCAAATGTCACTTGAATAAAATACCCTATTTTGAGTGATGTATATTTAGGTCTTTTTCACATATTTTAATGAGGTCAGTTTGTAATTGATTTGGAGTCCTTTATACAGCATATTCAATAGGAATAAATAAAAATTCAGCAACACTTACACTAAAAAAAAGATGTCGTTATATTGATGAATGGCGTTCATCAACATGATATTTATTGATATGATATATTTTTCATAAACATGATGAACAAATTCATGAAAAATTTCTGACAACTGATGAACCGTTTTTCAATATGATGAATGGGCATTCCTCAATTTTTTTTAACAGGATTCCGAAGAGAATTTGGCGTATTTTCATATGAACTACGTTCATCATTTATCCAAAACATTTCATTTATATGATGAGAATACTTATTTTGATGAATTTATTTATTTGTTTATCCGTTGATGATTCATTCATCTTAATGATGAATGAAATTATAAAATTCAAGTACGATTGCCAAGTGTTGAATGTGCGTCATATTGATAACGGCGTTCATCGTATTGATGACGGCTTTCATCACAAAACAGACTTTAATTTTTGTTAAAGAGAACGTTGATGTAAGCGATCATCTTATAGATAAACTAATTCGTTATATTGATGGAACAAATTAAGTTCACCGTTATATTCATCATATTGATGAATTTCTTTCATCGTTTTCTTCAATCCGGAAAAGAATACCAATTTAATGACACCTTACTCTTCAAAATCAGTCAAGCGATTTGGGCTACAGTATCTGGTTCTGGAGTTTTCGTATAGAAAGCGAGAACATTAACTTCACTAAACGACTAAACCTTAAGTTACCATGCGTCTATCTACCAAGCGGAGATTTTCGCTATCCTTTTGGCTTTGCGCAGTATTGTGACAAACAGGTGGAGGCCTAGAAGCATTTGTGTTTGCAGTGATAGCCAAGCTGCATTAAAAGCGCTACTTAACCCACTTACCTCGTCTAAGTTATAGTGCTCGAACACAAGCTTTCTCTGAATTTGGTCGGACGGCTATGTTCAGTGAATCTTGTTTGGGCCCAGGTCACACTGGTATCCAGGGAAATGAGATCACTGATGAGCTTGCCAGGCTGGGTTCAGAAGAAGTTTTCTTAGGACCTGAACCTGCGTTGGATCTGCCTGCATCTAGTGTCTCCATGGATACTTGGGTTTCTCGTGCGCACGAGTGTCGGTTGCGTGACTGTTCCGGGTGAAGACAGACCAAACGACTGCGTCCGGACATCGGCAAAAGGTCTCCGTCTTTCCTTCTGCCTCCCAGGAGAATCGACTGCAAACTGTTTGTGGGCGTCTTTTCGGACTAACAAGCTTTTGCCAAACATTTAAATGTGCAGAGGATGACGATAAAGCGGAATACTTCCTCTGTAACTGTCTTGCCTTTGCTCTCATCAGGTGGCGGATCTTTGGGGCTGACGTGGTGAGTGCCAACCATCTAAGCTCTTCATCACTGAAGCTTCTTCTCATCTTTCTTCGAAAGACGGGAAAACTAAGTACAGAAAAATAAACAATGGACCAGTAGTTGTGTCTAAGTGGATGGATCGGATAGTAACTACCTCCGATAAAAGAAAAAGAAAAGTCTACAATTTAAGAATTTAGTCTTATGTAATGCGGATCAGATCACAGTTAGAATCACTTACCGGCCCGCCTGAAGTTATTAAATTTATCTTAAAAATTGAGCTACAAATTTTTAAGATGAATCTGCATACATATAATATGCGAAGTATCTTTGAGCAGCAAGATTCATACACACACACTTACCTACTATACTCTACGAAACGCTCCAGTTTTCCAGTGTATAATTTAATAATCTTACACATAAACCTGTCTAGTGCACGTCTTTAAAATATGTTTTAATCACTAATTAAATAAAACCAATTCAACAAATTCTTATCCAGACGAGCAAAGGTAGTCCCACTCAATTAATACGTATACAAGCCGGCCCCACTTTTTGTTTTTACACCCACTTCGTTGCTGTCAAGTTTACGACTGCAAACACGCTCCATCGTCGGCATCTGAACGCTGAACCCTTTGGTACACGGAGCATAAACACTCTCGGTAGCTGTCCTACGATCATAAAACACCCTTTCGCTAAATGCAACATCCCCAACAGCATCGCGTCTTAATTGTTTGGGTCCCAGTTCTAATTGCAATAAATTTTCTTGCTTTTACAACTGAGCACGGGTACAGCCTGACTGGTACTGAAAACCGTTCGCGTGCCTTTTATAGTTCGTGACTGCTGCTTTGTTAATTACAACACCGATATTAGATTTTCACCCAAAGATACTTCTACCAACAATAGATATTTGCACTTGCTGAGTTAAATTTACTTTTAAGGAGATTTATACTGAAACGACGAGGAATGCCGCCGCCCTCGTACGGGCGGGACAAGGCAAAGTCGCTTTTAAAGTTAGGAATGTATACAAGTGAATGTGAGTATAGCTTTGGTATGCCAATAAACGGGGGAGCGAAAGTTACGTAATCACCACGAATTTGAACCCAAACTCGGAGACATTGATAATAGATATTTGCTCGTGATTACCCGTTCTTGGTATCATCAGCCCTTCCATTTTCATATCATTTACCACACAAATGTCATTATTTCCCGCACACATATGCATGCACAGAACGTATCTGAGCAATCCCCCGTCAAAAATATATAAAAAAGTGACAGGCACTGTATTATTTTCGTATTGTAGCTCTTCGTAATGCGATGCAATGTATTTTGGTTCTTCGTGCTCATGTCAAGCGTGTTTAATGATTTTCCCCAAAGATTGTTCACTTCCAACAAACAAATACACTGTCATTGCCTGAAAGAGATTATTGTCGTGTCATTTACATTTGGCTTGGGTTTCAGTTTCAATTAAGTGGATTTATACAGAAAGAATTATTGTTGTCACGAGCGGTTCTGTTTTCTTAGGAAAATCCTTTCCTAAATAAGCGGCAATTAGCAACAGAAGCTTAGTCGCTTACTTCGCCAGCAAATCCACTTAATTAGTTAGGGAAAGTTCAGCGACAATGTAAAAATTTAATAAGAGTACAAAGAGAGAGATAGAGCTGCCTGGCGAGTATTTATGACGCGGTATGTCAAGTTGCATCTGGGGATTACATCAATAAATGATTGTCTTAATTTCTGCTTAAAGGGAAGGCATATATTATTTTTTGGGCGCAGTGTATATAGGAATAGCGAATATGGCAGGTATGAAAAATTAACTGTGTTAAAATGTTTAGTTTAAGTTATAATAAAATGCGATAAACTGTGTTTTTTTTTTTTTTTTGCGAATTATTGCATATGTTTGGCAGATCGCACAAATTCTAGTAAAACCGGTCTAAATTCAATTTGGTTCATGAATGGAAGAGCCTTACAAAGGCAAAAGCAAGAGGGATGAAAAAATAACTGTGTGGACTGTATGAAAATATTAGTTCTTCTGATTGTATTTTTTACATTGTCGTTTACTTAGTAGGAGAAAGACGTAGTTTTCGTACAAAATTTCGAATGATCTCGTGATGCTCATCCATTCTCATTTCACGTAATGCTGTCTGTCAGTCTGTTCATTTTATCTAAAATTCGTAAACAATTTATATTTTTCAAATGATACTGTCTTTCGATATAAACACGAATTTAACAATATACCTGGTAATAACTGCTGCTATCATCAACACCACAGTTTCGATTTTGATAAAAATGTTTGCATTCTCAACAAAACCTTGTAGGTATACCAACTCACTTAGCTTAACAGTTGAAGAAGAATACTTTTTGAAACAAAAATTGGATTATAATTTTCAAACCAATTAAGACATTCCGCACTTTATTTGCGATCACATATTTTTATTTTAAAAGAAATCAAATACAATAAATAAATTAAGCTCTTATATGACCTGAATTTGATTTCTAACTTGTTAATCCGCATAATAATAAGTATTATTTTGTATTTTAGCATTATTTTTTTATTTATACGATTGAGTTTGAGACCCGTCGTAGGTATGCTTCAGTTTTGGTGCCAACTGCCAATTGAGGATACAGTCATTCTAACAATATATTTGTATTCCCCTTTCGTAGTAAAGCTACTTGGGAAATGACCTGGAGATTACATACTCACCAGGCCATAAACTAAGTTATTATTAATTTTGTATAATAGTTACATAAATAAAATAAGAGGACAAATAAAATAACAGGCCTCTACCCAGAAACCGAGAAAAAGTGCAAAAAATGGCATTCCGTTTCCAAGATTGATAAATTATTACTGGAGCAATTGAATTGAAACTAAATACATTTGGAAGAATAGCATTTCCTTTTCATAACTAATAAAAAAAGTATATTGAACTACCTTCTTAGTGTGCATATAGATTCACGTATATTTCAATTTTTACTCAAAACAACAAAGTATCATATCAGCTAAGAGATCCAATAAAAACATATATTTGTTTAGGTGTACCTATTTTGTCACAAAATACCGAGCTTAAATTACATATTTAAAAAAATAAAAATATTATGTACGTTACATAGTTTATGCACTTTCGCAGAAAAAAAATTCCGGATTTCCCGTGAAGGTAGCGGTAGTTCTGTGGTCTGATCTGAACAGCCAATCAGAACAGCACGCAAGTGCGTAGCTTGTGTTTTACTGCTCTTGGAGGTGTGTTCTAAATGAAACACGTTTGGTGTGAAGTCTGAGCTGAACTGCAATTACAATGAAAAAAAAAAAAAAAAAAAAAAAAAAAAAAAAAAAAAAAAAAAAAAAACAAGTATGCGTGCATAAATAAATCGTAAATTAACAGTTTTCTGTTGCAAATTACAACCATTTATCTTTGAATTGCAACTCAGTAGTGTTGATTTGTGAACAACAGGGGTTGATTTAATACTTCAGTAGTTGCAATTTACAAATTCTTAATCGTGAATTGCAACCTATTTTTACCTATTTGCAGTTCATATTTTGCAATTTACGATTCTTGAGTCTTGAAATTAGAAAACTTTATTTTCAATTTACAACTTATATTTTGTGATTTACAAAGTTTATTTTCGAATACACCTAGGTAGGTACATATTTATTTTTGTATTTTTTCCTCTTGATATCCATGTGACTCATACGGCGCCATATAATCCGGAGACAACGGGATTTGTCTGGGTTAATTTTTCTGTCTATGCTGAAAAATGAAATACACACAAATTATTTAGAAGAACCTGCCATCGATACGAACCTTAACAATCCTTTTCGATTACGTATTTTACAATCCATACTATGTAGTTTACTTCCTTTCTAGCAGCGAGATGTATTCTGAAACAAAACACAGATTTATTAACTTACTTCAGTTTTATTTTTTGTTATTAAATAGGTACTTACAAGATAATGTTCCAGAAAGCTTACTATCCGTTGGTATACACTCATTATCTGCGAAAGCGAACTAGTTATACGATACCCATGGTTGCCACTTGCAAAAAAAATTAGCGACCAAAAATGGAAAAAAAAGTTACCAAACCAAGCTAAAAGTTACCAAAAATCTGGAAAAATGATAAAACACGAAAAAATCGTACATATCGTCTTGAGCCAGTATGAATATGACTTTTTGGTATCGTTTGATTTTTCTCTGATTTACCAACTTAATATAAAAAAAATGTCATGGTAGTAGAAAAATGCACCTATGTTTAAGCCTAGTATGCACTTTATGCAGAACACGTAAAGCCTATCAAGTGGAATCCAATTTTTAATACAAATTTTTCTCCGCGATATGTCAAATTTAACTTTCCACGTGAAAATATGAGTAGGCAGTACGCAGTTCGAGTGAAAAATAGTTACTTCAAAGAATGTCAAAAGAGTGTCTGCCAACACTTGGGTTTTATTGTCAGTCGCATTACCTTTTTGATATTTCGGCGTGAAAAATAATTTATAGGAAATCGTGAAATTTATTTGAATTTCTGAAGTTCCCTTAAGTCTTCATAGAAACTAAAAGAAAACGGTTGACACATATCAATTCATTTTAACACAAGTATTTTAAATTCAATTAGGTACATTATAGAACGTTACTTACTGAAATACTAGGAATACTTTTAAACTGGGCAGAAAAAGTAAGGCAGCATTTCCATGTGATGATATCGATTTCGTCTTTTTGATGCTCCTGTTCAAAAAGTTACCAAAACCAGATAAAAATTACCAAATTACCAAAAATCATGAACTAAGAAAAAAATTACCAGATTTGGTAATTTATTACCAAAGTGGCAACCGTGACGATACCTAAACAATTTTAACGCGACTGCCTTTAGCAAAGAGTGAATACCGACTGTCTGTCTCTGCCCATGATACATGATTGCAGCTGTCCAGCAAAACCACATACATAATATCCATCCATAAAAAGAAAGGATTTAATTTGATGTCGGCTACCTGGCGCATAAAATAAAATCCACACCACGCAAATTACAAAAAAATATTTTGCAATTTCCGAATTTTCTACGTCAATTATTACGTTTTCAATATATGCGAAATTATTATAAGATTTTTTTTGATTCATCCATCATTCAGTGGTGGTAAATCACGAAATATTTTTTTGCAATTTGAGATTGTAAAGTGCTGTTTGAAAAATTGACCCATTGAAGTGGTAAATTGCGCCAAAAATGTTGCAAATCATAATCACTACTCGCCAAACACTACAACTCCATTGTAGCTAAACTAGTAGGAGGAAAAATGATCTACTTTTCATTTGTGCGAGGATATTCAGCCAGGTGTACTGCAGCAGCTTTAAAGTCTAACTCTAAGGGACAGATCTCTGAACTGTTTAAACATCTACATGGACAGGGCATAGCTCAAATTCCCTGGCAAAACAAATGGAAATGCGGCGACTCCGGAAAAACGTGTTACAAACCGACAGGTGTATCGTAAAAGCAAAATACTGTATCGCATAAGCCGGACCAATTTTTCACGGAAAGAATTCTTAGATCAAATCAAGACAAATAAGCGCCGAATCACGAAAAGTTTGTCTCATTTTAGAGCTTAGCTCAGGATTTACTAATTCACGACTTTTTATTCGCAATTATAGAAATTGCACGAGGTGATGATATTGACCCTCAAAAGTCGTGAATCAACACTTCTCAGTGTTAATAATGCGATCGGACGAGAAATACAAATCGCCATACCCGATCGCAATTTGGACCAATAGTTATCAATTTGATATTACTGTAGTTTTGAATTGCAAGAAACAAATCGTAAATTACCACTTTCCTGTTGCAATTACGATTTCATCCCTTAGTAAATTGCAACAGGGGTTGAATATCAGAAAGAAAATGCTGACAGTCTCATATTTCGAATAAATATGCAAAGCAAACAAATTCGAAGGCTATGTTAAAAGACTTGCACATCCCATGACCTTATTAACGCCTTCAGTTATGTATGGAAAAATTAACGAAGACGCTGCGAAACTGCAACTGGAACAGCAATTGGGAGTATATCGAACTCAGGATTTTTTATCGATGAGGAGTAATACTTTCTTGGTGCTTCTCCAGATGGACTTATCGACGATGATTTTTGGTAGAAATAAAATGTCCATCAAGCATAGCTGGAAAACAGAAAAATCAAATAGGTACATAACGGTTTCTGATGATGGTCTCATAAAATGTCTTAATAAAAGCCACAACTATTAATACCAAATTCAAGGCCAATTGCATATATGCAAGCGAGAAAAATGCATATTAGCAATTTGGGGTGGTAGTGCTTTTAGAATTCATATAAAAGTATAATAGACGTCGATCACTATTTTTGGGGGAAAAAATGATCGGACAGTTAAAAAGATTTAACGAAAACTGGTTTTTACCAGAATTAGTGGATCCTCGTTTTACTCGGGGAATGGAAGTGCGAAAACCACAATCACAGGATAAACCAGCTGAAACCGAAACTTGAGGAGACCGACAATAACTGAAGCTGCTCATTAGGTGCAGCAGAGTATGAGACAATTAGTACATTAGTAGTTACGTGTATTAATTTCTTATTAAGTTTCCAAATAAAATAAATTAAATTATGCTTTCAGCCATATGCTTGATCGAGTTTATATCTTTGGAATGGATCTATACAATTTTATCTCCAATATGATTCTCGAAGTAATACCAACATTTTTTTTTATAAGTTTCACCCCCTGCCCCCTTGCATTCACTAAGAAAGTCATAAGGCAAAAGTCGAACCGTAGCGATAGAAAAAATGATACAATTACATAGAATATGACTGAAAATGACCCATCTTAAAGTATAAATGGATTGCACAATGTGCATTGTACCCAACTCAAAACCATACGACCAAAAATCGCTTAGCTGGCGGATACCTATTTTCTTTTCTTCTCACTCCAATAGCTATTCATTTGATTCTTGTTTCTACAACAACAAAATAACCTCAAGAAAGAAATTGCATTGATATCCACTTCTTACGAAAAACAACCCTATAAAACAGCCTACCGACTGCCACACACATCCGATTTTGATTTAGTTTTTCTTGTTGGTTAATAGACCGTGCAGAGAAGGTTTATATATTAGTATGATCAATTTTTGAAAGAAGGCACAACCGCCATTCCAATAAATTCATTTTTGTACACTTTAAAAAAGAAAAGAAAAGAAACTGGATAGAAATCGAGTAGTGACACTTCATATACACAAAAAAAAATTTAAATTTTAAAAGCAATTGTCAATTATTTTCATTATTTTCAAAGTAAATTGTTGTTGTCAACAATTTTTTTTTTTAATATATACCTTAAAAGTTTGTTCTAATAAACTATGTTCTATGTTACATTAAGTAACTTTTTGAAATGAAGTAGATACTTTGATTATACAAAGATGATATGGCCGACGATATTTTGCATCGAATTCGTACTGTAACATCGGATAATGAACTGGAGATGCTGGAGATGTCAGATGAAATGCGCAACAAAACTTTGATTTTGATCGAGGATTTATGTGTCTGCTCATGAGTGGCAATTTGTTGTGCAAATTGGGGATGCTACAGCCAAATCGTTCAATGCAAGACGCATTTAATCAAGAATTGGAGCGATAAATGGACTTCGGTCGAATCGCATTGAGTCCAGCTGTTCGAACAAATGTGCCAATGTTGAATCACGAATAAAAGAAAGTGTACGATGAATTGATTCAAGCAGTCGATAACGAAAATTGCGGAACTGGGAAAACATTCATTATTTCACTGATTTCGGCTACAATTCGTTCGAGATCTGAGATCGCTTTGGCCCTAGCCTCTTCTGGGATAGCGGCTACTTTGTTAGAAGGCGGTCGAACAGCTCATCCTGCATTGAAATTGCCATTGAATCTGCAAGTGGAAGAAGAACCTACATGCAACATTTCAAAGAACACTGCAATGGCGAAAGTACTGCAGCAATGTAAGATTATTATATATGGGACGAATGCACAATGGCTTACAAACGCGCATTGGAGGCCCTGAGTCGTTTACGTAATGACCTTTCGGTGGAGCAATAATCACCGGCCTGATTGAGTTTCCACAACATTTTTGCAACCTTACAACGACACCGGAAGAACTAATCATGAATGTTTTTCCGAATATCGCTCAGAATTATATTGACCATGATTGGCTGAGTGTAAGAGTGATTTTGGCTGCGAAAAACAAGAACGTCGATCATTTGAATTTCGCCATTAAAAACCAAATCGCTGGTGAGTTGCATTCATACAAATCAGTCGACTCCGTGATGGATGAAAACGAAGCTACCAAATATCCTATGGAATTTTTAACCTCTTTGGATATTTCTGGCTTGCATCCACACAATTTGAAACTAAAAATCGTCTCAGTAATAATTTTGCTGCGCAACCTGAACCAAAACTTTATAATGGCACGCGTTTGATTGTGTAGAATTTAATACCATATATTATTCAAGCAACGATTTTTATTGAAAAATTCAAAGGTGAAGATGTGAAAAATTCCTCGGATTCCACTTATTCAGAACGATTTGCCGTTTGTGTCTTCAATTTCCCGTACTTCTCGCTTTTGCTATGAAAATTATTAATAAGTCGCAAGGACAATCGCTGGATGTGTGTGGTATAAATCTTGAATTACACGTGTCGGTAAAGCTCTCGCTTTGTACGTGTACGCACCCGATAATAGAAATAGAACAAAAAATGTTGTGTACCATAAAGCACTTATGTGAAAAAGCGGTAGGTTGGCCGACAAGTATTTGATTTTATTTACCTACTAGCTGTCCCGGCAAACTTCGTTCCGCCTAAATTTGTTATTGTAATGAAAATAATAATTCCAAGCATGCACAATGCACTTGCTACTTTATGTAATTCGGCCAACTGAAATTCCTTTTTTAAAACTTATATTAAATGTCTTAGAACTAAACGACGAATAGCAATGTTGATTTGTTTCAATCAAACCGCAATGATTTTGACGCATCGGCCAACCTTCCGCTTTTCACTAAATCCATGTGAGAAACATGGGAATTCAAGATTGATTCTACAAATGCACAAACATCCATCGATTATACTTGCAACAAATTATTTGCCATGGTGAAAGCGAGACACACGGGAAATTTAAGTCGCTTACGTACGAATGGCAAATCGTTCTGAATAAGCGGAATCTGTGGAATGAGAGTGTTTGCTTTTGGATTTTCCCCTCAAAATCATCACTTGCATGACATTTGATTTGAGATCCTTCTCACTAAATCAGATGCGATTCATTACAAAGTTTCGGTACATTGATGTTGTGCAACAAAATTATAACTGAGTCGACTTTCAAATCCAAATTATGTAGAGGTAAGCCCGGAACATACAAAGAATTCAAAAATTCAACTAATCCAAATAAAGTATTGTTTTCACAACAAAAGGTAGCATAAGTCCTTCCTTGTAACCAAAAATCATAAAAATCTAACGTTCCGTACCCGAAGCAGCTTTTTTATATGTAACTGTACCCACCCGGCTTTTTCCGTACCTTTCGTATCAAAAGTTATATTAAAATTAAATAAATAAATAAAATCAAATACTTGTCGGCCAACCTACCGCTTTTTCACTGAAGTGCTTTATGGTAGGTACACACATTTTTAAAAAGATCAAAAATAAAACAGAAAAAAAATAAAAAATACTTACATATGCAGAAAACACAAAGTCATGAGAACCACCTTCGAAAAAGTGATCGCGCAGACTGATAGTCTGTTGCGAGGGGAAGTCAAAATGTGTTCTTTTCTAATTTCAAGATACATTTTAAAATAAAAAGCGACATTATGAGAGCAAGTTATTCACTGTGTTCTGATCCACTGTTGACACATTTACCCTACCTACACAAAATTTTTTGTTCTATTCCTATTATCGGGTTCGTACACGTACAAAGCGAGAGCGAGAGTGAAATTCAAGATTTATGCCACACACATCCAGCGATTGTCCTTGCGACTTATTAGTTGTCATAGCAAAAGCGAGACGTACGGGAATTGAAGACGCTTAAATACGAAAGGCAAATCGTTCTGAATAAGTGGAATCCGCGGAAAGGAACATCTTCGACTTTGAATTTTCCAATAAAAATCGTTGCTTGCATAATATTTGATATTAAATTCTTCACAATCAAACGCGTGCCGTTACAAAGTTTTGGTTCATTTAGGTTCCGCAACAAAATGGGATAGTTGGTGGCTTCGTTTTCCATCACGGAGTCGACTGATTTCATTTGTATGAATGCAACTCACCAGCGATTTGGTTTTGAATGGCGGAATTCAAATGATCGACGTTCTTGTTTTTCGCAGCCAAAATCACTCTTACACTCAGCCAATCATGGTCAATATAATCCTGAGCGGTATTCGGGAAAACATTCATGATTAGTTCTTTCGGTGTCGTTGTAAAGTTGCAAAAATTTTTTGGAAACTCAATCAGGCCGGTGATTAAGTCTGCTGGAATCACACCATTGCCATCGCCAACAATTGCCTGGAGAACTCTGCAGCGGACTGGTCATTTTGTAAAGAAACTCGCATGTTTGTTGTCAAATGCAATTTCTTGACGTATCGCCATAAAGCAGACGCCTTCAAGCATTCAATTCATCTGCCGGAGTTGATCTCGAAATGACAGGTAGCGTTTGACGAAAATCGCCTGATAGCAAGATCATTGCTCCACCGAAGGGTCGCGTTTGTAAGCCATTGTGCATTCGTCCCATATGATAATCTTAATTTGCTGCAGTACTTTCGCCATCGCAGTGTTCTTTGAAATGTTGCATGTAGGTTCTTCTTCCACTTGCAGATTCAATGGCAATTTCAATGCAGGATGAGCTGTACGACCGCCTTCTAACAAAGTAGCCGCTATCCCAGAAGAGGCTAGGGCCAAAGCGATCTCAGATCTCGAACGAAATGTATCCAAAATCAGTGAAATCATAAATCTATTTCCAGTTCCGCAATTTTCGTTATCGACTGCTTGCATCAATTCATCGTACACTTTCTGTTATTCTTGATTCAACATTGGCACATTTGTTTGAACAGTTTGACTCAATGCGATTCGATCGAAGTCCCTTTCTCGCTCCAATTCTCGATTAAATGCGTCTTGAATTGAATGATTTGGCTGTGGCATCCCCAATTTGCACAACAAATCGCCACTCATGAGCAGACACATATGTATCCTCGATCAAAATCAAAGCTTTGTTGCGCATTTCATCTGACATCTCCAGTTCATTATCCGATGTCACAGTGCGAATTCGATGCAAAATATCGTCGGCCATAATATCATCTTTGTATAATCAAAGTACCTATCTACTTCATTTCAAAAAGTTACTTAATGTAACATAGTAAAATTAACTTATAAGAACAAACTTTTTAGGTAGGTATATTAAAAAAAAAAAACAAATTCAAAATTGTTGACAACAACAATTTGCCTGGAAAATAATTAAAATAATTGACAACAACAATTTCTTTTAAAATTTAAATTAATTTTTTTTTTATTTGAAGTGTCACTACTTTATGTTATCCATTTTTTTTTTTTCAAAGTGTATTTCCCCATAAAAAAAATAAAAAATTTAGTGGTGGACCACCGTTAACATTCATGGATATGAAAAATAGATGTTGTTCGATTCTCAACCCTATCCCATATACACACTAAGTTTCACGAAAATCGGTTGAGCCGTTTCGGAGGAGTTCAACTACGCACCCCGTGACACGATAATTTTATATATTAGATTTTTTTAATTTTAATATACCTTTTGAATAAAAAATTTGAATTGACCGAATTACATGAAGCAGAATGAAGCGAAAGCTCGGAACTATTAATTTCATTACCTACATTAATGAATTTGGGCGGAACGAAGTTCGCCGGGTCAGCTAGTTATAAACTAAGACAATTTGTACATAGGATGTCATTATGTAACTGGGTAATACAAAAACAAATTAAAAATTAAGTTTGACTAAAAGTTAATTCTAATGGGTTCTAGGACTTAAGCTATACATTTTCTCATTTAAAATAAAATTCAAAGCGGAAAAAGCTCGTTGGACGGTTACTTGTCTTCTCACTGTATTAATCTTATTTCCTGCCCATCGCCACTTTCACTTGCACTGACCTACCTTACACGCGTGTTAAACAATGACTATTCAAATAATTAAGCAGTTTCGCATGTGCTGCTACATAACTAACGGTAATTGTCTATTATAGAACTGGGCTACCAAAACCAAAAATATTCCAGTGTTCTGGCTGCTACTTAACCTGGCTAAGCATATTTATACCAAATGGGTGCCGGTCTATTCGACAAAATTCATTTCGCAAATTTTATTTCGCATTTATCGAAATAAATTTAGTTCATCTCGCCATACGCCATAGTTGTTTCGCAAATTTCCGTTCCGTCTTTGAATTCTGTTGCAACGTATTTACTTCGCAATGTTTTTCTCGCGCTTTTCCATTTCGCTTATGATTAGACAGCATGTTGTTGTTTTGAAGGAATTTGTTTCGCTTACTGTTAATTCCCGTTATTCTTTGTCGTTAGTTTTTATGTATTTGACAAAATGACACTTGGCACACAGTTGTTTTGCAAACTCCGCCGGCCGTGGTTCAAAGTGAGGTTTCACTCTTTTGAGAAATTGATAGTCCGGAAAACGTTGTGACTATTCCGATCTTATCTTATTAAAAGCACTTGCCTCTGATACAAAATTATATTAATTTGTATCTATTTTGTATGATATATTCAATGCTCATATGTATTTTTTTTTAATAGATTTTTGTAAATAAAACTGAATTGAATTCTGGAAAAAAGAGGAATTTCAATTTTTTTGAGAATAGAATTATAACTGTAGTTCACCTTTTCATTATTTCTATCTTGCGTTGTGATTTTTTCGCATTTTGCTGTTTCGCATTGTACGCGAAATGTTTTGTTTTACAATCCATTACTCATGATAAGAAATTTCGCGCGAAATTTTTTATCATGGAATGGATTGTAAAACAAAACATTTCGCGAAATAATACAATGCGAAATAGCAAAATGCGAAGAAATCACAACGCAAGATAAAAATTTGCGAGATGGCGAATGCGAAATGATGTTCTTGCGATGCGATTACAAAGCGAAATCAAAAATTGCTTAACAAAAATTGCGATTTGATGAAGTGCCAAATAAGTAAAATGCAAGACAACAAATTGGGAAATGATTATGGCGAAATGATGAAAAATTCGCGAGTTGACCCCTACCCATACCAAATAACCACATAAGATAATGTGACTGAATCGTGTATACCATTTTAATGAAGAGAATGGAAGATGAAAGTTGGACCGCTGTTAGTGTTTCCGATCATGACCGTGTCTTCGGCTATTCGCGGCCAACTGCTGCATCTATTCTGCAGCTCCATGGCTACCTTATGTCGATAATTATTTTTAGTAGCCCCTAAAATATATTTGTGGGTGAGGGGTGCGGAGGAGGTGAATTTCCGGGGAGCTGTGAGTGAAAACACGTTCTTCGAAAGTTTAAGTTAAAGTTAAGTTGTTTTATTCAATTTTATTTAATTTAATTGTTTGGAAATAAAGTGTTCAATAAAAGTTAGTTTAGGTTTTAGATAAGAAAAGATAAAGGAAGATATCACAGAATGGTTTCGATCAGGCTTTTCGTGTCATCGCGTTCGTATCGGTTGAAAAGAAAAACCTCCCGTTTTCGCCGTGACTGCTGGTCGACTTCTTCGTTATGCTTTTTTTTTATCGTTCTTTTCCAATCGAATGGTGATAACAATAGTTAACGGTAAGACATCTAAACGTGATTTGAGTTGATATAGGTACATTCTGCTTACATATATGTAACGTCATGCCTTCCTAATTATTGTTCACCTCATTTAGTCAGTAAAAACAGAAACAAAGATGCCAAAGAAAATAAAAATAAATAAATAGTTGGCGCAACAGGTCCGGAGGGACCCTAAGTCTAGCTTCTCACAACCATTTGTTTTGTGTGAGTTTTTCAAGTTTGAAACGAATGGAAGGGATCTACAATTTTATGCCGACTCCAAATGGCTAATTGAGAAGCTCTTTCAAGACAGTTATACTCTCGGATGTTTGTCAGACGATTGCGAGAGGTGGGCAGTGGAAAAAACCCTAAGTTGGAATTTGGGTTTTTGAGGGATTCGAACCTCGACCCCTCGCTTAGTAGTCCAACACACTAACCACTAAGCTGGTGCGCCTAAGAAAATACAAATATAAAATTCGACTTACGTATGCTTGTTCTTTTTCTGTTTAGTATTTTAGGTATTTGATGAAGAGTTAAAGTGATAAATGTCGTAAATGTAAAGCTGCTGACTCTTTTTTTGCGCACAATTGGTTGTCTGGTGTTTGATGTGTGATGAAATTGTTTTTGTGAATTATTGTTTTGAGAGAATAACTCTTAACAACAACTCGTAGACACAGTTACTTTGGTAGAAATGATAGCTATGTCGAACTACACCATTAATTATTATTCATTATCATCAGACTCTTTGAAGTGATTGTTTCAATAGTTTTGAATTCTGACAGTCAATTATTCGTATATAAATTCATTTGCGAAGACATTTGTGTTTTCCCCTATCAGGAAATGAACATGCATTTCGACTTTTCTCCAATTATTGAGCAAGTGGCTACCACTTTCGCCAATTGTTTTTGCTATAATGTATATGGATTATGGACATTTTGCTGGGATGGTTGGGTTGCTCTAAAGTACGAATTATACTAAAACTAAAAAAAAATAATACTAATCTAATTCTAAGCTAAAATTAACTCAAATCTTCTCTTCTTCATCCAAGCAAGTAGGTACGTTGGTTGAGGGTTTTGCGTTTACGTAATGGAAATGAGTCTAGGGCAGCGGCGCTGGTCGGGACCTTGTGCTTTTCGATCTTGATCGCTTTCAACGGAATATGGACACTAGCCTCGATAACCTGTGCCCAGTTGTAATTTCGTACACTTTTCCTCTGAGATATTGCAAATCGGGTGATTTTACTTTGATTACCTACCATGGCAACTAGTCAGGTGGAATACAAACTCTATCAACACAAATCGGTCCCTAGACACGTTGTACTGGGAATCCGCTAAGTTCACCATACAGCGATGTGTGATTGCGTTCCTCGATTTTAGGGGCTGGTCGTTGTGTGCATATCGCGTATGGTTTCAGAAAGTACATATCGCTCATTTGCTGCAATACCGTCATAACTCAAAAATCTCAATTTTTCAGGAGAGGATTTTTAAGTTTAAAATTGTCATAGTTATTGTTAGGGGTGTTTAATATGTTCGAAATAAGAACTGGTTGTAGGGTTACCGTATGTTTATGAAACTAAGGTATGATCTGAGGTTGAATTATCTTTATCAACACCTCCTTGAGATTAAATTCATCGCTACATTTGATTATGACACTTTTGCACTGAAAATTAGAATTCTTTATGAAAAAGAATGTTGGCATAACGACACGAGTGTTCTCTCTTGGCCAATTTTTGAAGGTGAGAAATGATGTTCTACAGGATAAAAGGTAACTTCATTAACTAACTTCTACATCCATAACTCAAAAAATTATTGAATTTTGAGTTGTGACGATATTGCAGCAAATGAGCGATATGTATCTTTGGGTAAATTGGAGGAGGTCTTAAACAAAACAATAATATAGAATTCAAGTTTTATAAAGTTTCTTGAAAATTAAAAAACAAAAAAAAAAAATCAACAGATCTAAGACCGAATAATTAATAAAAATTAGTTTAAAATGTAAATGAAAATGTAAACTGGAGAAGAAAAATAGCCACCTTTACTGGGCGTTCGACGTTTTTGGCGGCTAAGTTATGACCTTGGTGAATAGATTCATGTATGAAGCTGAGCGTGCGTGGTTATGTTGATAGGTTGGCGGCACATTGTAGCAAAATTTTATGGTGTAGGACTCGCGTTTGTACATTCAAGTGCGACACGGCTGGGGGTGTATATGACAGTCTTCTATTGCACATGCGACTTATAGAACATGTGGTTTCTCCTGATAAGAGAAAAGAGATATTTCAAACGCACACCGGAACTAGAAATACCTACAGGAAGGAAATCAAAGCGTACTGCCGTTCAAAAGATTCCTGCAAATATTGTTACTACTAGTGAACCTTGGTTTAAGCACAAAGAAAAATTGTCACTTTTACTTTTAACTGAACTCTTAGCTTTGCTCATTATATTGAGCAAGCAGCGCTAAATACGTATCCAAATAACAAAGATTGGCACAGCCAGCTTTCCATTAATATACAATGGGTCAGCAAAACCATTCCAATCACTTATACAGTAGATATAACAGGATCTCTGTCGACTCGTACCCATTGTTGTTATCTATTGTTACAAATTGCTTGTTCGATGTAATTTAGAAAAGCTAATACAGCGTCTAGCACTCCATCATGAAACCGAATCCTTAACACCCACACAGATTGCGCAACGACACAAAAGTATGTCACAATGCGCCGCCCCAGTTGGCAGCCAAAGTGCCTCAGACAATCATTAGATTTATGAAACTTTTGACAAAAGGAGAAACTTTCCATCTACCGCACTCATTCGCCACCCGTGGCTTCAAGTAATAATCAGAGTGAATGCCACAGATACACTTTATCTTCTTTTTTCTCGCCGCCGGATACACTCACGCCCACATCCGTCTATCTGATATCCCATTCCAACGCTTGGTACTTGCTAGTGAAAGAGGCAAATCAACCAAAACTTAAGTTTACCAAACCAGAAACAAATCGACAACAATATTAGGCTAATGAGTGGCTGAGTCCTTGCCTGATGGTGCCTTCTTTGCATAATTTTGCCGGTTAATTTGGAAAATGGAAAAAGTACTTGTTCTGCGTGGTGGTATCTGCTGCGAATGTTGCGTGAGTAGATGTTTTCCACGGATGAGTGATTAGGGTCTATTTAAACCGATATAATACCTTCATTTGTATGTCATCGCATGGAATGGAATAAGGAAAACGAAGAGAGCAGGAATAAAAAGCCTTCATTACAAGTTCGCTATTAGTTTCAATGGAGTATGGATTGAATTAAAATGAATCACAGTTGGTGGTTAATATCACTTCAGCTGTTATTTTATTTTGTTTTCGGTATATATGAGCCCGGAGGATAACGGTAAAATGTTTCTGCTCTGAATGTTAAATTATACCGTCGTCGTGTTGTTGTTTTTTTTTCCATTCCAGCATTTAAGTGGTTTCGCATGGGTTCTGGTTTGGATTTCGAATACAGGGCGCACAAGTCGTGCGGAAAGAAAAATTCTTGTTATGAGTTTCAAATTGGAATAACGAATAGGGTATCCCTTTTAACAATGGGTTATGTTCAGGCTTCGGCGGACGAGGTTCTATAGAAGGATAATTTTCGATGTTAGTGTGTAGACTTACGGTTGATTAGCGAAGGGTTGGCTTCGATGTCACTTAATGCAAAGATTTATCGTTGATATCGAGTATTTATTGCCTTGAGCAGTACTCGTATCAGAGTTATTATATTCTGTTTGGCATATATATGGGGATGAACTAACATATTGTATTGTACAATTGATATGATCGATGAAAACATGAGAAACGATTTATTTTGAAATAAGCTTTGGACGGACGCTGTACGGATATAGACATCATATATGATATAATTAAACGTCTAGCATTTTGAGTTTGACCACACGAAGGGAAACACGTTAGATGCAGCAACAATGCTGTTTCAGTTTTCCTTTAAAAAGGACGAACACAGCGAACATGCGTCAGTCCGGCAGCCGAATATATTTATTGCGCGAGGACTGTTGTTATCTGTCTTTTTGCTCTGGTGTATGTTGAGTAAATATAACCGTTGAACTGAAATTAATCAAATAGGCATTTTGATAGGTGTAACAATGGAAGACGAAAGTCTGTATATCGGAAATCCTGTCTTCTGTTGGTAGCGGTTGGTATACCAACAACCAACCAACACACTATAGTGTGTGCGAGTGTGAGTTTCCAATATGATTCCCTTAATAATTTGAAGATTGCGATAGCCTCTTTTTAACTTTCTCCGTTACGTAGTAAGAGAAAGATATTGTTTTCGTACAAAATTTCGAACTCGAGATGTTATTAATATCTGACATTACGATAAGAGACGCATTCAAAAAATTGGGTCGCAAAATTCTGTCCCGTCTGTCTGTCCATCCTTCCACAGGCCTACAAGCCTAAACGCCTGCCCGGATTGCGTTCAATCTTCGGATTTGAAGTTTGTGGGCTTACTGTTCAGACCTGTTTTTTTTTTTTGCAAGGTAACCTCAAAATTAATGGTACTTCCCATGTAAAATGTTCGTACCCGTTTGATTTGTTCGAAAACGGGTCTAACGATTTCAACCAAAATTGATATTTAAGCTTAAGTAGGTGAGGTCACCATGACTGCATACCCAGTTTATGGCTAAATATTCGAATAACGGTACTTTTGAAATTTTGACATATCTTGAAAACGGTCCATGCGATTGTAACAAAAATTCATTTCTAGGCTAATATGGTCATTTCTAACTTAATCAAACTCAGTTTTTCTCTGTATTATCTTAAAATCGATTTTTGAAAAAAGTAATTTTTTTAAATTTTAATTTAATTTAAGTTAAGGTAAACTAAGGAAGTTTACCTGAAAACGGCAATAACGATTTTACCTAAAATACAAACTTATAGTATAATTGCTGTTCTTAAAATTATTGCGTCCTTAATTTTCAATTTTAATCACCGAAAACGTTAATTCTAAAAACTGCTCATATCTCGAAAACCCCATTTTTGACTTCGATAAAACTTTAAAAACTAAGTAATGCTTATATCCCGAACAATAACTTATAATAGGTTTTCAGCTATACAGTTAACAAATAATAGTATTTTTCAAACTAAACCTTGCAATATTTGGTACTGTTTTGCCAAACTTTACAGAAACCGCTTTAACGATATTGATCAAAATACGTACTAACGATAATATCAGTATTCTAAACAAAATCCCTTACTTAGTTTTTACCAACAAATTCGAATAAATCCGTTTTTTAATAAATTATCAAAAATTACTACCCAAAAGCCGATCTATGCAACAATTTGCAACAACCATTAGAAATGTCTGCCACACAAAACTATCGTCCAATAGCGTTACTTTCAATGCTCTCTAAAGTAATGAAAAGGCAATAGATGTCAAAATAATCAAATATCTAGAAGGCCATCGATTAATTAGCGACAGGCAATACGGATTTCGGAGCCGTCGTTCCACTGGTGACCTGTTAAGCTACGTAACGCACTTATGGACACAATCAATTGAACAACACGGCGAATCCAGAGCCGTAGCCTTGGACATACCTATCAAAGGCATTTTACCGAGTCTGGCATAGAGCCCTATTAGGCAAATTAGCGTCTTACGGATTACCACAACAACTCTGCGGATGGATGCAAAATATTCTTCTGGGAAGATCGATCCAAGTTGTTGTAGATGGTGTATCTTCCAATTCGTTTGTTATAAATGCAGGAGTGCCCCAAGGATCTATTCTTTCTCCAACTCTATTTCTTCTCCAAATCAACGATTTGCTTGGATCGACAAATAATAATATCTACAGCTTTGCAGATGACAGCACTCTTATATCCTCCATCTCGAACGGTGGGCCTGTGAATACGGCTACATCACACAATCAGAGTTGTGAACAAATTAATTCACTAAATGATGATCTGGACAAAATCTTGAAGTGGAGAAAGGACAACTTGGTTGTATTTAATGCAAACAAGACACAGTTCACAACATTTTCCAGAAAAAATGCATCAACAGTTCCTCAGATCCAAATGGATGACCATCCAATCCATCACAAGGACTCAATGCACCTTCTGGGAGTCACAGTCAATTCAGGAATCACATGGCAGGACCACATATCCTTTATCGCAAGATCGGCGTCCGCAAAGTTGAGCTACCTATTTAGAGCAAAGAGGTACTTTAGCCCCAAGCAACTTCTCCTTCTCTACAAAGCACAGGTTAGACCAGGCTTGGAATATTGTTCCCATATAAGGAGCTCGGCCCCAAAACATTCACTTAACCTGCTTGATAGCATACAGAGACGAGCAGTTCGACTCATTGGAGACCCTACACTCACATCGAATCTACAACCGTTGCTGCACAGAAGACAAGTCGCTGACCTATGCTTGTTCTATAGGTACTTCCATGGTAGATGTTCTGAGGAACTCAAGGACATTATCCCTCGAAATGCAACTTTTGGGCGCCCAACAAGACAGGCTGCTAATGCTCATGACCATACAGTACACTTGACAACCGCGAGTACATCAACTTTCAAAAACTCCTTCTGTTACAGGACAAGCAAACTTTGGAACTCGCTTCCTGGGGATATATTTCCAGAAGACTACAATTTGCAGCAATTTAAGTGCAGAGCAAACATACATCTGCAGGCATCTCGGGGCGCTGTTGAAGCGTTATAGGTTCGCCTTTCCCGGGAGAAGTATATAAAAAAAAAAAAAAAAAATTGCAATAACAGCAACGCCAACCTTATTTTCAGCAAATACAGGGTGTCCGCCGGGAAGGTATACTACTTTGTTTGTTTATAATTTTTGATTAAATGAAAGATAATGGCTCTTGTATTGATAAATGTTTTATTTAATGTCGGCAATTGTCGAGTATGTATGGAATGCGAGCTCTTTTGAGCACATTTTTCATTACATTCTCACACATTTCACGCGGTATTTCATTAATTTTATAACGAATATTTTTTTGAGTTGCTCAAGCGTTTCTGGTTTGTTTTCATAAAACTTGCTTTTCAGATATCCCCACAAAAAGAAGTCCGGAGCAGTCAAATCAGGCGACCGTGGAGTCCAATCAACATCACAATTTCTTGAAATAACTTGTTTTGGAAAGAGGTCTCGAAGTAATTTCATTGTAATCCTGGCTGTATGCGATGTGGCACCATCATGTTGATACCACATGTTAATCAAGCCCAAGGCATGAAGTTGTGGTATTAAAAAGTTTTCAATCATATCACGATATCGCTCCCCATTCACAGTTACCGTTACGCCGTTTTCATTTTCAAAGAAGTGAGGTCCAATGATTCCTCCTGACCAAATTGCACACCAGATTGTAACCTTTAATGGATGCAAAGGTTTTCCATTGCCCAGAACCGACTATTCTGTTTATTCACATATCCATTCAAATGAAAATGTGCCTCGTCACTCATTTTTTCATGAATATCGGGGTTGTCATGGGCTAGCTGTAACATCCTATTGGCATATATACGGCGGCGTAAATGGTCTTGCGGGGGAAGCTCTTGTGTCATATTTAATATGAACTGTCAAGACTAATGTTTACCAAAATAGCGGCAAAACAAAGTGGTATACCCACTTTTTTCAACAATATTGAATAAGCACCTCAAAATAATTCCAACCACTTCGAGTTTACACAATCAGAAAATCTCAATTCATTTGCACCATCACACACGTCTATCGTGATATTCAGTTTATAACTGCTAATGTAAATTCTATGGATTGTGGAATTGTGCATATCATTTTTTGTGTGTGTTATTATTATTTATTACACAGTGTTCGATGAGGGATTTATTTTCGTTAGATCAGGGTGTGCAATGCACAAACGAGAGGCCACTGGATCGCAGGTACAAGTCTTTTAGCTGTATGACTAAAGAGACTCACAGAAAGATTGTAATGGAAATACATCAGAAAGGTAATCCTTTTCATTTTGGGCGTAATAACCTGCAGTCTACCTATATATCTTGCTGACAAGCACACGGGGCGTATACGTAACATTTTTAAGCATTTTCATTGTTGCCGCACTTTAATTTAAACGTGGTTATTATTTGATGGATCCGTCAGGCAGCTTATAATCGTTTTTTTTTTTTTTGACTTAATAGAATCGGTGTGATATTTCAATGAAGACATTACCGTTTGGCAATATAGCTATAAGAGTAGTAGTACCTAGTCGTAAAATATTTTTATTTTTAACTAAATATCCAAAAAAAATGTAAATTATTATGTTTGCTTGGATTGTTGGATGAATGATGGGATGCATGTTAGGTTAGGTTGGCTATGTGGGCTGGCGTGGAGTACTCCGTGCCACACTCAGGTCAACATTGACCCATTGTGATTCCCATGCCAAAGTAAAAATGTATGGTTATAGTTAAGGCGCTGATCCTACATTTCAGAACTATTTCCGTAACAGTAACAGTGTGTAAGCTATCAAAGTGCGTACTGTTTCCAGTGCAGAATGGAACAGTGATCGAAGTGGGAAATAACTCTTTTAAATTGTGCATGTTCTTGTACATACATTGAGGAAATGTTTTTCATTTTGCGTTTATTATTATTAAGTCGTAATACTTAAATGCATTCTAACTTTTAAAGTATGAGAACATGAAATAAAAGTTTGGTTAAAATAATGTGTAATAATGGATTTTTGTACTGCTACTCGGGTTTGTTTAAAGCGACACAATAAAGTGAACACATTTAAATGTAGGTATGTTGCGCCACCTCTCGCGAACGTCTATCAACCATCCGAGAGTATAACTGTTCTGCTTCTCAATTAGCCGTTTGGAGTCGGCATAAAATTGTAGATCCCTTCCATTCGTTCGAAAAAAAAAAAAAAAAAAATAAATAAATAAAAACTCACACAAAGCGAATGGTTGTGAAAAGCTAGGCCTAGGGCCCCTCCGGAACTGTTGCGGCAACTATTTTTTTTTGTATGTTACGAAGGTACAACTTAAAAAGTATAACGTTTGTTGTCCACACGGAAATAATTTTTTGACAAAGTAAAATTGGTGTACTAAATGGGTGTAGAAAGTTTATTATAAATGTATTTCTATTTCAACTACATATTTATGTAACATGCTATTTACTACAAAATATCGACAACATTTGATGTATAATGTGAATAATCGAAGATAAATTCATAAATTTCCAATATTTTACCCTAAAATTTTATTTTTCACACTTCATAAATTGTTTCCAATTACTACAGTTTATTAGGTAAAATAAGAAAGCATTTTTTTTTCATATTTCTCCTATTATATAAAAAAGTAAAAGTAAACTAAAAATTTTGTAATGCAATGGCAAGTAATTTTTAATACAATGTTTAAAATGGAAATGATTACTTTTGTGGGAACATTCATTAAATTTAATTTAAATTTAAAATTATAATAAATAAATTTAAGTTTCTTCTTAAACACATATCGACTCTTTTAAGGTGTATTCATCATTAAACCACTCACGATTTTTTTTCTATATCACCCTATGTAGATTTTCTACACTTCATGGGGAATGTGCTGCAGATACATAAGTCCATAATAATGAATCACTTTGGTGGGACATAAGTTGAAAATTTGATAGTGGAATTATGAGCCTAAAAAGTGGGACACACTTTCAAAAATATGACATAATTTCAACGTTTTGTAAGTAGAAGAATATGCTATCATAAAAAAGTCTAAACCACATGTTTCACACATTTTTTTTTTTTACAAAGTAACAATAATAATACTAATTACTTAAAAAAAAACAAAAAACCCGACTGACTGTAAAAAAAATCTCAGTTACTGACATTTGTGTGACAATTGTTTTTTTTTTTAATTTTTATTTTTATAATTATTTGTTTAGCCTATGACACTAGGGGGAAGAATACGAATCTAGTGATACCTCACTCTTTAAAATCGGTCAAGCCGTTTAGGCTACAGGGCGTCACGTAGGAACGTACATAGGATACGCGCGAAACACATAACCCTCTCTGTGTACAGTCGGGTAAAAATGCCACCCTCATTCTGAAAGCATTAGTGTCATTGGGAATTCAATGTTTATTTTAACGAAAGGAAATAAAATTCTGAAGCTTAAAATCAATTTTAACAACTTTTTGTTTTATCTTCCGAAAATTTGAGAAAATATAAGTAAAAAATTCGCGTGAATGGCATGGCAGCTCTGCTTTAAATTCAATTAACTTAAGCAACAGGTACAGCATTTCCTTATAATTAATAAATTCGAAAATTAAGAAGTCCCCTCTCCCCTGTTAGATTAGATTATGAGACGTGAGAGTCTTTGTTGTGCTCTGGTACTGCGGCCTCTCAAAGGAATCGATTATGTCTTTCCTGGTAAAGTCCAAGAGCCATATTTTCAATCCAGAGGTAGTCAGGAAGGGTGTATGCGTCAGCGAAAGTTGCCGAAGTGACGATTTCATCTCCACGGATGTTTTTTCTGAGACGATATAGAGCCAGGCATTCTATTAGTATGTGAAGAGAGGATTCTTCACCCTCAAAACAGAGTCTATATGTTGGATCGAGTGAGTCGTCAATGCGGTGAAGGTGATTTTTCATGAGGCCGTGGCAACTGAATATTCCTGTTGGGATTATCAGAATATTTTTGTCCATATCAATCAGGAAGAAGGATTTTATGTGGGAGAATTGGGGAAAAAATGATCTAGTCTAGGATTGATGTTGCATTTTTTCTAAGGTTGGAACAAACCTCAACCTCCAAATAATTACCTGGAATCTGTACTTATCTTGGATTAAGGGGACATTACATTACATTGCATAACAGAGGCATCTTAGTTGGGCTCCCAGAAATTAAGAAGGAACAAATTTCGCCAGATTTTTTTTTGTAAGTAACACCGGAAAACTCGAAGCAAAATTCTGTTATTTGTACCAAATTTGAAAGCACACACATTTTCTGTCATTAAAAAAAAAAGCTGGCGTAATTTGCTCTTTCTTATTTTCTAAGATGTAAACTGTCACCATAACCCAAGATAATTTCAGTAGACTGTAGTTATACTAATATAATACATATAACGGGTGATTTTTTAGCTGGTTTGGTTTTGGAAACACTGGTTTTGACAGCTGACGTGTGTTTAGTACCTTGTGTCACTGTCAAACAGCTTCAGTTTGGTTTGCAATTTAACCATGGATCGTCTTACAAATGAACAACGCTTGCAAATTATTGAATTTTACTATCAAAATTCGTGCTCGGTTCGAAATGTTCATCGCGCGCTGCTTCCATTTTATGATCGGCATTCTCGACCTTCTGAGCAGTCTATTCGGAAGATTGTGACCAAATTTCGCACCAAATTTACTTTGTTGGACATTAAACCACCAACACGTTTACGTACTGTGCGTAGTGAAGAAAATATTGCGGCCGTATCAGCTAGTGTGACAGAAGACCGCGAAATGTCGATTCGGCGCCGTTCCCAGCAGTTAGGCCTTTGTTACAGCACTACGTGGAAAATTTTGCGGAAGGATTTGTGCGTAAAGCCTTTTAAGATACAGCTTGTGCAAGAACTAAAGCCAGCCGACCTACCACAACGCCGAATTTTTGGTGAATGGGCTCTTGGAAAGCTGGCCGAGGATCCGCTTTTTTATCGAAAAATTGTGTTCAGCGATGAGGCTCATTTTTGGTTGAATGGGTACGTAAATAAGCAAAATTGCCGCATTTGGAGTGAAGATCAGCCAGAAGCATTGCAACAGCTACCAATGCATCCCGAAAAAGCCACTGTTTGGTGCGGTTTATGGGCCGGCGGCATTATTGGGCCATATTTCTTCAAAGATGATGCGAATCGCAGCGTTACTGTCAATGGTGAACGCTACCGAGCGATGATAACAAACTTTTTTTTGCCCGAAATGGAAGTTCTTGACTTGCATGATATGTGGTTTCAACAAGACGGTGCCACATGCCACACAACACGCGAAACAATGGCGCAATTGCGAGGCGAGTTTGGTGAACAGTTAATTTCACGTTTCGGGCCGGTCAATTGGCCGCCTAGATCGTGCGATTTGACACCATTAGATTATTTTTTGTGGGGGTATGTCAAGGCTAATGTGTATAGGGACAAGCCCGCTTCGATTGACGCACTGGAAGCCAACATCCATTATTTCATTCGTGAGATACCGGCCGATATGTGTGAAAGAGTATGCCAAAATTGGACTCAGCGGATGGACTACCTGAGACGCAGCCGCGGTCAGCATTTGCATGAAATTATCTTTAAACATTAAATTGCAAGGTTCAAACTATCGATTCAAATAAATATTTCATTCATTGTTTTTTTTTTTTTTAAAGTTCTAAACCTCTTAAAAAATCACCCGTTACTATATAGTTAACTTAACTAAACGTAAATTGAATAGAAGGGGGAGCTTCAACCGGTTGTTAAGGAAATTGGTTCCAAAATACATGATCTATAGGTAAGCACTTCTCACCTACCTAATAATTTACAAGATTTTCTATCTTGTCCACCTTTTCACACAAAAAATATTATTTCCTTCATAACCTCCTTCCATCATAAAAGCAATAAACAATACCTAGTCAAATTCCTTGTATAAACTTTCAATTTTTCTTTCCGAAAGAGAAAGCGCCAACATACATTTCCAACGTATAAAATATAAACGACCTATAGGGAAACAACGAATATTCTCAATTTTCCATCCGTTCCGTTCCATCGCATATCAAAATAGCAAATGTACCTATGTATATTTGATACATTTGTTTCGTGCTACAATCAAAGCCCCAGAAAAGTGCCACCAATTATCCTGTTAGCAGATTCCATTTATGTAGAAATGGTAACGAAATTGTAAACTGGAAAACAGATAGGAATCCTTTTCCTCGTAGTGAAATGCACTAGAGCCATTGCCATAGTTCGCCTAATCGCATTTGCATCGGAAATTGACGACGCTCTGATAATAGTCGATAGTGAGTCGATGTTCTGGAATGTATGCTACGTTAGGATGCAAATTCCACCCAGTACCGATGCGTTCTTCCGGACCCTAAACTTTAAAGCGCTCTTGTTTTTTGGCAGTAGCTGTTAAATGGCATCCACAGTGCAAAAAATGTGAATGAAGCTTTAAATGCTTCTGTGTTTTTGTATTTCACTACAGAACACGAATTGTCTACATTATCTATCTATCCATGGAGTATGTTGTATGTTGCATGTATAGTAGGACGACTACTGAAATTTCATTTCGGACGTTTCATACATTTTCTCAAGGGGACATATATTCAGTTGTGTTGTGGAATTATAATAGTACCTAGTGTAGTGTGTAGACTGGGTACTGAGCATGCTACTGCTATCGACATCTCTAAGACTGCACCCACTATAACGTTATTAATTCTGCAGCGTTTAGGTTCGGATCAAAGTACCAGAGGGATTCAGGAAGCATACCTGAGTGTATACGTTCTCAACATAGAGCCTTTTGTAACAACTCGTAATCTAAATTAATCGCAGTGAGCGAATGATTTATATGTAGGGCTTGCAGACTTATTGAATCGGAAAATGCATTACATTCTAGGATGCGTTAGTATTATAATCGCGTCTTCATGAACAAATTTAAGTATGAGCTCAGGTAAACATCCACCTTTAGTCTTGCTATTATGACCCTTTTGGTATTTTGTTGAAGGGTTAACAGAGTCGACGCCATAAATAAGAATTTAAAATCATAAGAAGCAAAGAATACAAATGTGATTTTAATAATTGAGTTTCTTTGTATCGAAAGGAAAATATTAAGAAAAAAAATATCAGTCTTACCACTAATGTCAAAAAGTGGCAAATACTCACGGGCTCAAAAAATATAGAGTATTTATAATAATTTAATTTTATTTCCCAGGAACTTTTATTTTATTGTTATTTATTAAGTCAAAATCAATATTTAATTAATCCAATCTGTTGTATTTTATTATTTTAAAGCATGTACCTAACAGAAGTTTGGTTAAATAATAATATTAAACTAATTTTGAAAATGTTTGAATATACATCTAGACATAGTAGGTACTTTCATAAAATTGACATAATAAGGTAAACGTATTTACATTTGTGTATGTAATGAAATCACAATGTCATAAATATAGCGAGAAGTAGGTATCATATAAACATTATAGTCCTTATGCCAATTTTTTTTACCAAAGGAAAATCGATGTAGAAAATTCATGAAAACTCTAGCCTTATATCAATATTTAGGTGTTTTTTTATTTCAAATATAATAGTGACACCCCTTTAAAAACAAGTTATACTCATGATTTCGATTTTTTTACGTCGCTATGAAAACTTAGAGCAAACAATTTATGTCGAAAAACGTTTGTTTATATAGTGACACCATTGAAACGAAAATGGTTGGTCAACACCTTCCAGATATATGTACCTACGCATATTAATTTAAATTATACAATAATTGCATACTTTTAAGGGTAGGTACATTGCGGTGTTGAATTGAATGTCATCAAATGCTTTCAAATTACCAGTCTTTGTGGCGACTTTTACCCACGATTTTTTATCTATGTACTTCTATGGCACAGTACCTTTCGAATGATATAAGTTTCATTCTACTGATAACATAATAAATACTTAAAATACATTAATCTATTAATGCTATTTATGAAATAACTATAACATTTTATGTAGTAAGAATAATTATAGTTAGACTATAGGTTTTTTTTTATATTTCCGCTTCTTAACACTAATATTACATTTTTGACACTTCATAAATTGTTTTCAATTTTATATACATACCTGCAGTTTATTTTGTAAAACCAGTCGCCCGTAGTAAAACCAAATTAAAAAGTTTATTCATCAAATAACTAAATTTATCAAAATAAGTGTTTTCGTCATATTGATGAAATGTTTGAATGAAATTATGAACGTAGTTCATTAGAAAATGCGCCAAGTTTTCATCAGAATCCTGTTGAAAAAAGTGATGAATGCACTTTCATCATATTGAAAAACGGTTCATCAATTATCAAAAAGTTTTCATGAATTTGTTCATCATATTTATGAAAAGTACGTCATATAAATGAATGTCTTGTTGACGACGTCTTTTTTTTTTCAGTGTCGCAGAAGTTCCATAACATAAAGTATAAAGCGAAAGCTGCCAAAGCACCAACGTTCATACGAAACATGTTACAGTATTTCCTCATCAGATAGTTGGTACTTGCCCAAGTATTTCAATCTTTTGTGGATCAGTGCCCCACATGATCCCAGCAAGTGTTCTGGGATTTCACTGGACTCATCGAAGAATGTGCAGAGACCTTCTTCAGATATACCCAGGTTTCTGAGGTGTTCCTTGAGCCTACAGTGCCCCGTTAGGATACGGAGGTTGTTTTTGCTTTTCTTTCTTATCCGGTATTGCCCCAGAAGTTTCTTGGCTTGCCTCATGCCCTGAGTGTTATGCCAGGTTCTTGGCCTGTTTTCTTTCTCTAGTTTCCTTTATTTTTCTTTGAGGGTGTGATCCCCTATTCCACAGAATGGTTCAGGACCTATGAAAGTTTCTGATGCTCCCTTTCTTGCTAGGGAGTCGACTATTTCATTACCCTCTATTCCCACGTGGCCAGGCACCCAGCAGAGGGTTATTTTGTTTCTCCTACCCAGTTCATTAAGTTTTTGTAGACATTCTCACACAAGTTTGGATTTAATGACATAGGCTGCTAGCCTGGCTGTCTGACATTATAGCTATATCATAGTTGACTTTTTTTCTGTCGAGGTTGATTTGGACACAGCCTGGAAGATGCTGGTATTTTTGCCCATTGATTCAGAATATTTGGTTCCAGGCCCAAATACTCCCTCATCAGTTCTCGATCCATCTGTGTACCACTTCGTTGTGTGATTGCTCAGTCTGTGAATTGTGGATTCGCTGCTCTAATTCTTCTTATTGCTGAGCTTAGCAACAAAGTTCTTTTGGAAATCAAATCTCTTGATGATATCGTCTCTAGGAAAGGCCAATAATGGATTTTTCTTGAGTAGTGCGTCAAACTGTCTCAGTGCGATGCACTTTTCTCTTCCTACTCCTTCTTTTCTTAGAACCGTTTTACATGCACATTCCTCAATCACGAGGTGAAGCGGAGATAGTTCTAATAGCACCTCCATAGCTGCGGTTGGGCAAGTTCTCATGGCCCCTGTTATACACAGGCACGCCAGTCTTTGCACTTTATTGAGTGTCTTCCTTGTAGTGGATAGACTGCGGTTCTTTTTGCCCATGCAATTGCTCCATACGTGATCATTGGTCTCACAATAGCAATATACATCCATCTGAGGATGGTCGGGCTGCATCCCTAGGATTTTCCAGCTAGGCTTCGGCAGATCATTAAAGCATGCGTTGATTTCCTGGTTATCTCCTCTGTATGTTTTTTCCAAACGATTTTTTACTGTCCAGATTTAGTCCCAGATATTTAGCTTCATTGACTGATGTCAGTAATGTACCCGATAGCCATATCGGCCTCGGCCTTTCAAGTTTTTCTTTTCCTCGTGAATGGTACTATTGATGTTTTTGCTGGATTTAAGTTCAGCCCAGCTGTTTCGCACTAGTCCCAAGTTTTTTCGAGTTCCACTTGTATAATGTCATAAAGGGTTCCCTCAAATTTACCCCTGGCAATAATAACTATGTCATCATCATATGCCTGATAGCTGATGCCATGGTTTGTCAATTTCCCAAGTAACTCTTCCGCTACAAGACTCCACATTAGGGGAGATAGAACTCCTCCTTGCGGACAGCCTCTTGCTGTGTTAACCTTGATAATGCCGTCTGATATGTGAGTCTTTGCTGATCTTGTGCTCAGGAGTTCATACATCCACCTCGACACTGTGTTATTTACTCCTTTTCTATCAAGAGCTCATATAATTGCATCATGCGATGTATTATCAAATGCTCCTTCGATGTCCAGAAGGCACACAATACTATTTCTTTTGCTTCAAGAGCGCTTTCAATAATCTCAGTTAGCTGATACAGAGCAGTCTCCGTAGAGCTGCCCGCACTGTAGGCATGCTGACGATGATGAAGAGGCAATATACTCAGTACAACTTCTCTTAAGTAAATGTCTACAGCCTTTTCCATAGTTTTGACAAGGAACGAAGTATGGCTGATTGGTCTATAGGACTTCGGTAGACTTGGGTCTTTTTTTTTTCACTTTCAGAATGAACACTACCTTTCGCTCTTCTCCACTGGTTTGGTATGTAGCCCAGTGCCAGACTGCTTTTGAAAATTCTTGCCGAATTCGGAAGCAACTTACCTTGCCCCTTTTGTAGTAGAAGGCGTAATTCCATCCACCCCCGGTGATTTAAAAGTTTGAAAGGAGTCAATTGCCCATTGTAGTCGCTCTCTCATTTCGGTTGATATTTTCCAAACCTCTTTCCGAGGTCTTTGAATATGGGTCGTGCTCCTATTGTCCGTACTCGGATGGCTACCAGGAAAATGAGTTTCTAATAGAAGTCGTGCCCTCTGTTGCTCATTTTATGTAAAGCTTCTATCCGGTTTTCTAAGAGACATTGATATTCTTCTGTTTATGCACTCTGGCACTTGTCTCACAGAATTGTCTAAAGCTTTCTCGTTTTGCTTTCCTTATTTCTTTGTTGTATGAAGTCAGTGCCATTCTGTAGCTCTGCCAGTCTCCAGTACGCTCAGCTGTGTTAAACAGTTTTCGCGTCATTGACCGAAGTCTTGAGAGATTGTTGCTCCACCATGCAACCTTATTCTTCTCTGCACTTCTGCTTATTGGGCAGCTATGTAGTTTCAAATGCACTTGTGATGGCTGATGTTATGCCCTCTACTGTGTTCCAATTCTAGATGATAGCCTGGAGCTCTCCTAATATTTATTTGCTCCAGATTGTTTTCAAAGAGATCCCAGTTTGTATTCCTTGGATTTCTAACTGGTTTAGTTGTGATACGAGTATTATCTAAATCAAAGGTAATAATCCTATGATCAGACATAGATGGCTCACTAGATACTCTCCAGTCTCTAACAAATCTACTCAAACTATGGCTGCCTAGTGTGAGATCTAGTACCTATAGCCTAGCTCGAGTTACAAAAGTTATAGATATCTCTTTAACTCTAAAAGCGGGACGTCTGGTCACGTTACCATTATATCGTCTACAAGATCTTTTTTCTATGAACGCATAAAATCTTCTGAAAATCATGCCTATCTACTGCCCTAGTGAATTATTTGTGGCCAATTGTGAAAGTTACAGACTTGAGAAAAGGGCACTTACTCATAACTTAAGAAATTTGTACATTACAAAGGCAACAGTAAACATCTAAAAAAAACACTTAAAGTGCCAGTCGCCACTGCAAATATTATAAAATGACATCTAAGGCTATATCCTTTTCGGCATAGATGGCACTCCCGAAACAAGAATGAAATAAATTGTCACCATATGTCACACAATGGACATAACCTCCCCAAAGCACATCGTTGACAGTGTCATGAACGAGTGAAGTGTTTATATGCCATTTCTCTGCACAGTGACAGAACAACTCCTACCCCAGTAGGGACTTGAGGTCCTCGACCGTTTTATGGGCTTTATGGACTCTCAATAAAATTTTTGAACCACAATGAAGAAGAATACAATCGCTTCCACAGAAATATGACGAGATTGTGATAATTCACGTGGCAAGAAACAAATAAAAAGACACCGACCAGACCACATAACGCCAAAAGGAAAATTCATTTGCCCTTAATTGGATCTGAAACTTTCTTTTCACTAGATGCAACATTTAATTCATAAAATTGAAGAAGAGACGAGCCATAAAAAAAGGAAATTCGTTCTGCCTTTGTCATTCCTTACGGTTCCGCAAATGACATACAAAAAAAACGCCACAAACAATATTCTTGTATTCTTTGAAAGTGTTTCAAGTCAGCTTTTGATTTTAAAAGCGCCTACTTGGTAGGCTGTTGCCGTTGTTATGAAGCGAAGAGAGATAAAAACCTCTCTCATATTTGTACGATAGAGGATCCAAATCCGTCCATCCTTTCCATGCCCCCTGAATAGCATAGTTGAACACACACTTGAGGGCTGAATGACAACAGTTGCGGAAAGAATTCAAGTGGAATGGCCCAAAGGACAATGCTTCTGCTGCTTGCCTTTGTTGTGTGCTAAACTTCCTTCCACTTACAACCATGTGTTGGTATATATATTCGAACCTTTTTGAATAGAACTACAGCGGAACGGTCTTTGTGCAATTCCATTTGTCTATCTATGCTTGTGCAATATTAAATGTCGATTCCATACTCAAAAAATGTCTTTTCAGAGAATTTATCCATTTACATTGTGTGTAAGGATATTTCGCACATACAAAAGCAGCTCCCAGCTATTGGGCTTTGAGAAGGCGGTATAGACATATTTTATAGACGTGAAGTTTATTCATCGAGAATTGAGAGCGCTATGTAGGCTTACAACGACAAATGGATAATTAAATTCCTTGAGCTCCTATTATTGGGTTGTCTTCAATGAGGAATAGGAAATACTGAATGTCGTTTGCAAGTGAGAACGTTGTGGTATAGCTATAGCCGAAGAAGTATGATCTGCATTTTCTAAAATATGTTGATATACTTAAGGAATCAAATTAGGCTTCTTGGAATACTGCAATGAATGAAAAATGCTTTCTCAATAAATTCAGTAACATTGTTTATTATCTTATATATTGATGCCAGCATTAGCCGCATAATTACGATGCGTATTAAAGCAACCAATAACGTCGTAATTCTAGGGCGAGAACATATTTAGTTAAGTCAGTAGCTTTCGGTTGAGTTACACGTATTTAGTTCTAAAAAATACTTTTATTTAAGAAAATTTGATTGACATCTACATGACCAGAGACAATACTGAGACCCCCATCCTCTTGCCGCTGGCCCCCTTATTTTTATTTTTATTTTATTTTATTTTTATTTTTTTTTTTCAAATTCTTCATTTTGTTTTCCTATCGATGTTCTGCCAATTTAGAATCCATGTGGTGTGACACGAAAAAAACATACAAAAAATATAAAATCAATGCTGCCAACCGTGAGGGAATGGTATAGAGTTCGGGAATACCACATTTTAACATACTAACTGAATGCTATTGATCGGTTATTATATATTTTTTAAATGCGATTAATATTATTTGTTTGGTTAGTAAAATTATCTAAATGAGATGTTTTATATAAAAGAAAAATATTCGGACAAACATGGTTGTGTATGTTCCGCTTTTGAATATCATTACTTTGATTTCATGCGCGTACTTAAATAACTGATGAAAGTTTGCTCAAGATGTTTTTATTTCCTTACAACCAATCTACAATTTTTCATAAATATTTTAGGCAAAACTACACTATTCATATAAAAATGCTTTCCACACGTAAAGAATAATTTGAAATTTAATGGAGGGAAGAACAAGTTTGCAGTGTCTTTTTAGTTACGACAGCGATTCTGATTGCATAGTTGATTATCTCGAGAAACAAAAATGGATGAACACCACTTTGAGACTGGAGATTCCGGTGCCTCTCAGACATTATCCTATGCAGTATTCGGCTCTTCGTAAAAACGGTTTTGTAATGTTGAAGGGTCGACCATGTAAAATCGTTGAAATGTTCATATCGAAAACTGGAAAGCACGGTCACGCTAAAGTTCATTTAGTCGATAATCGATATTTAAAAAAAAAAAAAAAAAACGAAGAAATTTGTCCCTTAACACATAACATGGATATTCCTCATGTAAAAAGAGAAGACTACCAATTGACCGATATTAGCGAAGATGGTTTTCTTACCTTGATGTCCGACAATTGCGAAATTCGGAGTTCCATAGAAGCCGATTTGGGTAACCGTTTACGCTCAGATTTCGACGGTGGCAAGGACTTACTGTGTACGGTACCCAAGTCCTGTAATGAGGAGTGTGTCATTGCAATCCAAACCAACACAGCCCTTGACAAAACCAATTATAAACTTCTGGCACTATCCCGTTGCTTAATTAACCTTCTGTATAATATATTTATATATAAATATGCTAAATACATATGTACGTATATATATATAAGACATAAGGTAGCGTTTAGTGATAAAAAGGTGAAAACAAAGCATTTTTGCCAATAAAATATTTTTTACTTTAACTGATTTGTATCTTTTTTTTTATTCTTGTTACATCTGCTCGTATTACCGAAGCCCCGTGACTTTTGACCCGCTTCATCCACCTAAAGCTAAACTTACCTCTAAGTTTGTTAACCCCACTTCTTCGATCAAAGACCTTGACGGCAGATACATAATGGCACGGCTAAGAGATCACAGGCTGTTCGAAAACGTTCGGTTATTCCTTGCATATTTACACGATAAGCCCGAATCAGTATGTATTGACGGTAAGACCAAAACCAAGGTACAAATTTCGATTCAAAAAAAGGTCTCCGAACTAATCCACAGGTGCATTTCGCATCTACAAAAAATTCGCAGCGATTTTGACAATTATTTTCGCCCATAACTTATTGTGAAAACTTCAATCTATAACCGCGCTGTCCTGCAATAATCTCATGCTCTCCCTTTCTATATTTACGCTCTGACTGAAACCAATCTAATTCCCGATATAAGGAACCATGAGCTATTCCCCCCTAGTTTTAATGTTTTTCGAGACGATGACCTTACCCGTCCAAAAAACGACTCTCCATGCCGTGGCGTCCTACTGAACATCAATAATTACCTTGACGCCTCCTTAATCGCTATGTCTACTTCTTCTAAGCTGGACTTCATTTCAATAAAAATAGAACTCCCTAGCAGGTCCTTGTAAGTTTTGTGTTTTTTGTTTCAATTTGTCTCTATGTGCCGTTTTTCCGCAATAAAACCCCTCCTAGAAGCCCTCCTTGATACAATCGAAGACTTCGGACTCTACGTAACAAGAGAAACAAATTATGGGCAGTTTTCCTTCGAACCAATTCTTACTCAGACTATTCCAATTATTTAGCTGCATACCTTCAATTTACTCAGCTTTATAATTCCCAATACCAACACCATCTTAATAGTGCACAACTCAAGCTTATAAACGACCCAAAGTCATTTTTCCAATTTGTTAACTATGAAAAAAAAAAAAAAAAAATCCGACGGTTTTCCCCCATCCCTTCATCTGAAGACATATCATCTTCCGAACCGCACACGATTGCCAACTTTTTTGCTTCTTTGTATCCCTCTTATTTGGACTATCTTCTTAACTTCTCATTTGGTCCATTCATATCACAAAGTTTTGATCGTACAAAAATAGAAATTAAACTACAAAATCTTAATGATGAATACTTTACCGGCCTTTTTTTTACTTCTTAAAAAATGCTCCTCTAATCTTTCGCTCCCCTTTTCATATCTCTTTCGACTATCGCTATCTCAAGGGGAATTTCCTCAGATATGGAAGTCCTCTTTCATAACACCGATTCACAAAACGTCGCTTTAAAAGCAAAGTGACATAAGTCGAAATTTGTCATTTTTGAGTTAAGTATACAAAAGTGATCACAATTTTTTTTTCTTTTTTTCTGCCAAAACGGCTTAATTCTATTTCTTCTACTTTCCACGTTTTAAAAAAGTGTCGTTTCGATTTTCCACTAAAAATCCCACAATTTTTTGTTGCAAAATGACATTTTTTTAGTTGTGCGTCGCGATTGGCTGTGTTTTTTTTTTTTTTTTTTGTGGCAAAACGGCGTATTGCGAAAAATTTCAAGCGACAAAACGACACTTTTGCAACTCATTTGAAAATAAAACTTAAAAAACTATCAGATTTTTGGCAAAACGTCATATTTTTTTTAAAATATTTGCCTTTTTGTACAAATGTATATACTATCTGAAAGAGGGAGAAAAATACTTCAATTGTATGTAAACGCACTTTGAATATTGTTTTTAATTAACTAGAAAACAATTTTTTTGTGTGACGCAAAACTTAAAACATCGCTCCTGAAAATCATACATTTTTGACTTATGTCACTTTGCTTTTAAAGCGACGAAAAAGGGATCAAAGAGCGAAGTTGAGAAACCTATTACAACAAATTGGGCAGAATCTCATTACTGATGATGCTGCATCATCCATAAAGATGATATTACTACTAGAACTTACTCAATCGAAAACGCAGTCCAATTAAATACAAAAACATGAATAACACCTTTGCTAAACATGCTAAGCGAGCTTAAAAAACAATCATCAAAAGTTATGAATATTAAATATTGTGGATAATGCCAAAGACATGACAGAGCATCAGATAATACAAAAAAATTAAATCCTTGAATACCATTATCGAACCAATGAAGATCGCAACCAATCCTGCCAGATTACGTAAAATATTGTCCGAGCTAATAACTCGTAGACAAAGGTTAGGTTAGGTATGTGGGCTTGCGTGGAGTAGGTACTCCGTGCTACACTCAGGTCAACATTGACCTATTGTGATGCCCAGGGGGAAAAACACTTCGGAGAAAAGAAAATTCGGCAAGTTCTTCAGAGTACTTCGCAATGAAAAATAACTTATGGATAACCAAGCGCACCTGCCTCATATCTTCGACGAAGACCATGCTTTTTATATCCCATAAAATATAACCGGAATACTGACAAGCACGTAAGTGTACAAGAAATACAAACACTGACTGCTCAAAAACATAAGTGGGTAGATGGGCAATCCTTATGCATAAACGTGCCACACAAAATCCTTCAATGAATGTACCTCAAAGCTTAAATTATCACTATCGATAAGGTAGCAAAAACTGTATACCCCAAGAACCTTGACATTTAAATATAGCATACAAACGACTACAATTATTGGCACCCCTAAGGAAATTTCAACTTTGATCAACTATAACATTTTCATTTGTAGAGTTATTTGAATGATTGTATACAAGAGTATACATTAATAAATTCCGCGCTGATTAAGTTGTATAAATACAGAAATCGTTATTGAAAATAGACCTAAAATGCATATTTAGCAAAAAAAAAAAAAATTCAATTATTGACACCCAATGAACATTTTATTTAAAATTATAAAATAATAGATAAATATAGTATCCACTACATTAATATAATTCTTTACTTTACTGTTTAGAGGAACATTTATTTATACAAAATTCATCAACACATAGTTTTATTGTTTAAATAGTACACAAATAAATATATATATTTTATATAATTTATTGCAGATTTAATTAATTAACGTAATAAGATAAGGGGGGCACAGGCGCGGGGCGGTATTTAGCTAGCGGCGACAATTTGGTCCAACGAATTTATTTACAAAGATTACTCAGCATTAAAACTGCTTAACAGTAAACAATAAGCCATCTTGTGTTGCTTAATAACAAAATCCAATAAACGCTGCTCACTAGTTTTAGTTGGCAATAGAAGTTGCAGTCTTGCCTCGTTTACCGTTCTCTTTATTATTGAAAATGAATTACCCAGGTTCCTTATAAGAAATTAAGTGCACGACCGGGTCACACGAAACTTTCTTGTTCATCAAAAGTGTGGTTGAGTCAATTGTTGGAAATCCAATTGGAAAATTTTGAGTTGCAATTCACAAATTGTATATTTTTCGCAAATCACAAAGATTTTTTATTGAATTGATACAAAAATTCGTAATTTGACATTGAAAACGGCGAAGAATAACAAATGCTGTTCGTTGAATTTTACGATTAGAAGTACTAATTCAATTTATTTGTATTTGTAGTGACTTGCAACATTGTTTGGCCCAATTTACCACTTTATTAGGTCGATTCCTCAAACACCACATTACAATCTCAAATTGCAAAAAATATTTCGTGATTTACCACCACTGAATGATGAATCAATAAATCCCTATAATAATTTCGCATATTAAAATTGAAAACATAAATTGACATAGAGAATTCGTAAATTGCAGTTTTTTTTTTTTACTTTCCATGGAACTAACTACCTAGCGTTTGGAATTTTGTGATGCACAGGAAGCCGACAGTTACCATGTATCGAAATCCTTTTAAGTCCTTTATTTTTATGGAGTAATGTATAAATTAGGGTGTCCCGTCGTTGTATGAAGAAAAAAAAATTCTCGAATTTTTAATCGAAAGGGGTATCAAAAGTTGCGTATTAACGAGTAGATTCTGAATATGTACTTACTTTTTAATTTGGACATGACTTTTGGGGCTCTACCGAAGCTTAAAGATCTTAAAAGAAGGTAAAAAACTGTATTTTTGTTTCCTTTTTTTATTTTATTTTATTATTTTAATGTATTTATTGGAGTTATTCAATTAACAATAAGGGTTAGTAAAACATGTTTTAGTGTCCTTGAAAAAAAAAATAAAAATAAGATCACGAAAGGACTTAAAAAAAATATATATATAATTGCATCGCAAGAAAGTTAAAAACAAAAATATTTACATTGAAAATTCACCCTTGAAATTAAAAGAAGGCATTTTGCTTCGTGATTTAATTTTATTTCTTATAAGTCGCTCCCTCGACTTTTCCCCGATAACACATTGGCTTGCTTCGGTCACAGATTTGATGCATCTTTCAACACTTTGCGTGTGACAAGGAAATTCCGGTATTTTGAGTTCATTTCTTTGCACCAGCAATGAAAGTTCATCAGTAGTCAGTTCAGCTAGGCAAGGTGGTGCAGTAATTTAGCATTCATTCCAAAAAATTATGTCTATGTAGTCCGTAGCATTAAATTTAATGTTTGGTGGCTTAAATATTCGGTTTGATGTATGTGTTTGCCTAGCTTTTTTAATTCGTTTTAGAGCAAGCTTTCTGACATAAACCCTTTTGTCGATGAGCATTGCCACTAAAATATTTTCCGGATGTGCGAAAAAAGCGTTTCTCTCAATGACAGGATCAACGATTGATTTTAAGCTATCTGGCAACCATCTTGAAAAAGAGATGAGTTGGAAAATATGTTGGGGGCCATCTATCAATAACGGTTTGCTTTTTATTGAAACCCATACTGGTGCATACACTTTCATTATATACTCCACAAGAATTTTCAGATTTTCAGATGGGTTACTTGAACTAATGTAAAGTCTGAGTAATCTATTTGCAGTTGTGACCCATCTTGAATGTGACATTTTCCCAGGCTGTCGATTTGCGAGTCCGGGAGAACAGTGACCTCTTTTTATTGCTTGACACATTTCGAAAAGATATTTCTGTTCTGTACTCAATGCATCAACGATTTTTTGCTCGATTTCAGGTACATTTCCGGTCACAGGTGAAAATTGCGCAACATCAATACGTTCACAATCGGTAAGTGACTTACCGATAGGCCCAGAATATTCACAAGAGCCTGAAGTAGATCCATCAAATTTCTTGAAGAGATGTCGCAGTGGCAATTCATTCGCATGAAGTAAGCATATGGCCCACTGTAATGGTCGACCTAATTCCATTTCCATGAAGCGAATGCTCTTCAAGAACCTCTTTCCGGTAGTATCGTCCATCTTTCTCTTCGGAAGTAAGAGTTTTATCTTTTCGCCCATCAAAATAAATACTGCGAATTACCACATTATCGCTTTGTTTTGATAAACTTTCTCTAGATCTTGACAAAGCCCGATGTATTTTATTTTTATCAATAACTAGAGTCTTATTAGCGCTATCAATTATTCCAACATCCTGGAGTACTGCTGAAGCAACTGCTGCAGCAGATCGTACGGAAAGCCCATATCGATCACAAACTCTTGCGACGGATGGTAGAGTAAGTAAATTCCGATTACCTGATGATGTTGACGTTGACGTTGAGGGCTCTGATAAAAAGGGCTGTGGCTGCACTACTTGGATGAACTGTATTGACTTGCTCTAGCGTTTCATTTGAATCTACGGCATCGGAAAAAGTTGATACAATAGCAGATTCAGCTCTTTGGCTACCTAATGCTCTACGCTTTCTATCTAGTCGCTTTTGAATTTTTTGGGTTTCAAATTTGTCAATAGCACCGATCGCCATTTTTCTGTCAGTTCTCTGGTCCACTAAAAATGATCTTTCACCAAGAGGCACTTTTTTATCCTTTACACAACGACAGTCATTAAAGGAATCGCACTTGCACGATGCAATGTCAAACAATTTTTTGTTTGAGAGTGCAATAAAATCTTGCAATCTGTTATGATAGCTTTTTTTTTTTTTAGAATTGGGGTATCTTTTAAGTGTCAGGTATTTATCGAAGTGGATTTTCATAATTTGTATTACTCGACTATTACACACAATTGGGATGGACGCATTCTTCCATATCTTTTCGATTTCTTTACTAACAATTACAAAAACTTCGGAATTAGAAGGATTTCTACCATTGTATTTTGTTTTGAGATCACTTTGTATGAAAAGTACATATTTGATTACATCTTTTACTGTTGGTAACTTATTTTTTTTTAGTTCACTGAAGTGGCCGAAAAAGGGACACATTGTTTCTTGTCGACGAGGTCCAGAACTCATTTTGATTTTACGTTTTAAATAATTTTCAAAGAAACAACACAACTTAACACAAACAAATAACTAAACAGTTTTTCTTAGAGAGTTGCAACAACAATACACGACACAAAACAAATACGATGCCACATTGGTTTTTTTCGACGAGGTTAAGAACTTACTTTGATTTTACGACTTTAATATTCTAAAATAAAACTAAATTTGGTTTTTTGTACCGTTATATGCTATTCAATACGAAACTTTTGCGGGATCTTTCGTTAAGATAATCTTAAAAAAAAAAAATAAGAAAAATACGGAAAAAATAGTTTTTTTTTTAACATTTCAGCGGGCGGTAGAGGCCCAAAAGTACCCTCCGATTTTTTTTGGTTTTTTGTACCGTTATATGCTATTCAATACGCAACTTTTGCGCGGTCTTTCGTTATGATACTAAAAAAAAAAATGACGGGACAGCCTATGTACGTGCCGTGCACGTAATTAGAAACGAAAATAATGCTAAAATTATTTTCGTTGTGGCGGATGAGTGTTCGGATTTAGCGCAGTAAAATTTTCATTTTTACTGTACATATCAATCAACCTTTCTATTCAGATCAACAATATGGCTTATAGAACCGTTACATTTGTTATCTCTGAATAGACTGAGTGAAAAGTGCTTAACTGATCGTTCATATAATTAGAACCGGTGCATTTTGCCATGCATATAATTAGAAACACTTGCTTTTTTTAAAGAATTTTTTGGTTTTATTTTCAAACAAAGTTAATACTTGGTTGCAAAACCACGATTGCTAATCACGGCTTGCAATCTACGAGGCAAAGACTCAATTAAAGCTGCACATGTGCTTTGTGGAATAGACTCCCAAGTTACTTTAGCTTCATCATAAAGAGCACCAAGATTTTGGGCCTTTTTGAAGCTTACTTTTCTTTTGAGAATCTGCCACAAATTTTCAATTGGATTGAGATCCGGACTACATGATGGCCAGTCGATTGACGTGACCAAATTGTCTGCAATCCATTTTTTTGTGTAGGCCGCGGTGTGTTTTGGATCGTTATCTTGTTGAAACTGCCAAATTACTGGCAGATTTTCATCCGTATATGGCAGCATTGCATTTTCCAGGATGTTGCAGTATTGTATCCTGTCCATATGCCCTTCAATTTTATGAATCGGACCCACTCCTCGCCAAGACATTGAACCCCAGATCATAATGCTTCCACCGCCGTGTTTGAGGGTGGGACGAGTATACCTGGGATCAATTTCCTTCGATTTTGGTCAGCGAACATATGGCTTACCATCCGAAGAAACTCTATTTATTTTTGTCTCATCCGTAAAAAGCACATTTTTCCACTGCTCGACGGTCCAATGGCCATATTTATGGGCAAACTCTAAACGTTTTTGTCTGTGCCTCTTAGTTAGCAAGGGTTTCTTCCTGGATATGCGTCCAAAGAGTCCTGCTTCACGTAACCTTCGCTTAATTGTTTCCACAGATGGTCCACTTTCTGAGTTGCCAAAAACTGCTGCTCGAATTTGCCTTGCAGTGGCAAATGGTTCCTTTTTACTTTCACGGACGATAAGTAGATCTTCCCGCCGTGTAGTAATTCGTGCTCTCGGCTACCGCTTTACCTTTTCAGCTGTCCCATACATTCGTATATAATGTATAGCATTGAAAACCATCTTCTTCGAACAGTTTAGTACTTCTGATATTTCTCTGTAATACTTTCCTATCTGATAAAGCCGAGAAATACATAAACGGGTTCTAACATCGCAAGATTTGTTTTTTCCCATAATTTAGAACACTAAACACAATTCAAATTTATCAGTTAATGCTAATAAAATACGAATACTCTAACATACCTATGGATACTATTCTTTTAAATAATATATTTTATGAAATTAACGAAGTTAATGCACCGGTTCTAATTATATGAACGATCAGTTTAGCACTTTTCACTCAGTCTATTCAGAGATAACAAATGTAACGGTTCTATATGCCATATTGTTGATCTGAATAGAAAGGTTGATTGATATGTACAGTAAAAATGAAAATTTTACTGCGCTAAGGCCGAACACTCATCCGCCATAACGGAAATAATTTTAGCATTCTTTTCGTTTCTAATTACGTGCACGGCACGGTATATATGTGGTGTTGCTATACGACAGCTGCAACCAATGACTTCATTCTCATTGTGCATATTTCGTGTCGCTTCAGAATTTCAGATATTGACAGTCGGTATTCAATCTTTGCTTAAAGCAGTCGCGTTAAATTTGTGTTGGTATAACTAGTTCACAGTGATAGTGAGTGTACTAACCAACGGATCATAAGCGATCTGGAATATTATCTTGTAAGTACCTACCTATTTAATTATAAAAAAGAACTGAAGTAGGTAGGTATATAAATCTGTTTTATTTTTTCAGACTGTACAGTGTACATATCGCTTTTATAAATGAAGTAAATTGGAATGGACAGTAACTGAAAAGGATTGTTTAGGTTCGTATCAATGGCAAGTTCTTCTAAACAATTTGTGTGTATTTTAAATTTTAGCATAGAAAAAAAAGAAAATCACCTCTGACAAATCCGGTTGTCTCCGGACGATATGTCGTCGTTTTTGTCTTGATATATCCAAAATTGACAACAAAAAAAAAAAAAAAACGACTGTAAATATGTACCTATTCGAAAATAAACTTTGTATAAATCACAAAATATAGGTTGTAAATTGAGCATACAATTTTCCAATTTCCTTACTCAAGAATCGTAAATTGCAGATACCGATTTGGAAACTGATAAAAATAAGTTGCAATTTACGATTAAGAATTTGTTAATTGCAACTAGTGAAGTGGTAAATCAACCCCTGTTATTCGGAAATCAACACTATTGGTTTGCAAATTAAGACTAAATGGTGGTAAATTGTTAAGGGATGTAATCGTAATTTGCAACGGAAAAATAGTAATTTACGAATTGTTTTTTGCAATTCACAACCATAGTAATAGCTATCAAATTGATAACAATTTATGGCAATATGTATTTCCCCCTGATCACAGGCAAAAGCTGGCCACAGCGGTACGACCGCATTATTGACAATAAGAAGTGTTGATTCACGACTTTTGAGGGTCAATATCTTCATTTCGTACAGTTTCTAGAATTCCGAATAAGAAGTCGTGAATTTGTAAAGCAAAGCTCAAAATTTTTCACGATTCACCGCTTATTTTTCTAGACTTGATCTCAAAATTGTTTCCGTGTTCGATATGGCAGTATACAACATACATATCAAATACCAATGTGAGTTTTTGTAAGTTTTACCTCTCAATAACAGGCAATTTTGGCAAGTTCTGGTTAGAGAGTTATAAGCGCCTACTGTACTATTTTATAAGCTCTTACACTTTACAAGATGTTTGAGTACGAGGACAAGTGTACCTAGGGCTTTCTGTTTTTTGATCTGTTTAAGTGGTCAATGATTGCAAATAGTATTCGTGACATACGTGATATGATTTTTGTAAAATTACGCAGACAAAACCGTACCAAATTTTGAAATCTTTGGTTTGGAAAATACTGTTGCTTAATTATTTAGCTGAAAACTGAGTATATAAAGTACCTATTGTTCTGAATGTAAGCATTACTTCGTTCTTAAAGTTTTTTTTTTGTTCGAAATCAAAACTGGCGTTTTCGAGACATAACGAGTTTTTAAAATTATCATTTTCGGTGAGTCGAATATAATGTAAAGGGTGTTTTTTTTTTAGAGCTATCTATAGAACTTTGAAATGGAATAAAACAAAGATATTTTTTTTTAAATTGACCTAAAATTTACTTTATTCGAAATATAATTTTCTGGCATTATATTTTAAATACGATTTCTGGAATACGACCGTTATGGCTGGATCGCACTTAGTCTAATCTGGAGGTCCAATTTTCGATGACTTTTTCCAACATTTGTGGCCGTATATCGGCAATAACGCGAAAGTTGTACACATCCCTACAGAAAATAGTCAAGCGGCGTTAAATCGCACGATCTTGGAGGCCAATTCACGGGTCCGCAACGTGAAACTATGCGGTTACCAAACGTTTCCTTCAATAAATCAATTGTGGCACGAGCTGTGTGATATGTTGCGCCGTATTGTTGAAACCACAGCTCCTGCACAGCATGGTTGTTCAATTAATGAATGAAAAAGTTAGTTATCATGGCTTTATAGCGGTCACTATTGACTGTAACGGACCAATTATTCCACCAACCCATAAAGCAAATCAAACAGTCATTATCATCACTCCAAATATGGCAGTTTTGTTTATTGACGTAAATATTCATTCAACCAAAAGTGAGCTTCAACACTAAACGCCGTAGAATGGACGTAGTGCGCGATACGTATTTCGAACAGAACCATGATTTTCAAAATAAATTTGCACAATTTGGAAGCATTGTTCAGGCTTCAGTCTAATTATGTTGAAATGCTTAACCAAACTAAAAGTAAATCACTGACAGCTGACAAAATGGCCGCCAGTTAAAATGGTGTTGCCAACTTAAAGTTCTACACCTCTAAAAAAACACCCTTTATGAAGGATTTTTTTAGTGTGCGAAAAACATACGGGGGCGGGACCAACCCACGGTACGCCACTGATTACGTGTGCCATTTTTCGTAACAAATTTTGACATGCCGACGTCATTATGATGTAAGCACTTGTCCTTAATGTGTTACTACGTCTGATCGCCTGTCAAGCGTCTGGTCACACTGGCTGCCGCAGCATACTCTCACGAGAAACACACAAGACACAAGTGACAATAGAAAGAATTTTCGGGACGTCAGCGTCATCAGCATGTCAACATTTTTGTCTCCCAAAAATGATACATGTAATCTTAGTTTTAGACAGTTTTGCTGACTGAACTGTTCTTCTCACATTGCCAACATGGTTCTCTGTCATATACATAAATTATGTAGTTTCTGACTGTAAAACTTGTGACTATGGAACCTTTTTCTTTATTTTTTAAAATAAAAATAAAACTTATCACAAACAAATCATAACAAACCAAATAGTAGTTTGACAACTGCGGCTGTCTTCCAAAGTCGCATGTGTTCAAGCTTCAAGGAGTTCTTAACTCCTTAACCGTCCCCCAGTACACATACGACTTAGGAATAAGCAGCCTGCCCTACAGAAGTTCACTTCGTACAAAAATAAAACCAAGTGGTCTCTAAAGGATAATGAGGTCAATCAGTTCTTTATCGAACCCATCGCTCCGAGTAAATGACTTGATGCCCTCATCAGTTGCGTTGGGGCAGAGATACAACAACTCAAGCCTGAAGTTTCTACGTTGTCAATTTGTATGGCTTTTCAAAAAGCTACATCAAGGCAAAGCTGGATTTTTGGGAGCTCTAAGACAGTATATCGAAGTGGAACTCCACACATCTTGTTTACTTTGGTAACAAGTAACAGTCTTTTCAACTTTTCACCATGAGCAAAAGTGATGCAAAAATCATTACCGATCAATGCATTCTCAACTATCATCATTACACAATTGACAGAAGTTCCACTCATAAATGTGCAAATTCTGCCTAGAAGAGCAAGAGCGGAACAGACGCTATGTGAATGTCCCTCAATTACTTACAGAAGGCTACAAAACTTCAATAGCGGCTTATCGCAGCCCCAATATATTAAAAACCCATCAGCGACGACTGTTATAAGGTATCTAACATTTGTATCCATGACCTCGAAGAAATCAATCACTATAGTGATTTCAAATGGAGTATACAAACGACCTACACAGCTCGGAGCGCTGTATTGAGTGAGTGCCATTATAGAGACCAACCAATCGACCCCAAATAGAAATAAAAAATAAAAATAATGGAAACAATTTACATAGGTAGTTGTTTTTAGCGCTTTCACTTCTTCTCTTTTCCTTTGCTTTCGTATTCGGAAAAATCACACACATCAATCATTCAATACTTTTTATGAAATCTGAAAAGTGAAACATTTACGCGATGTTGGTATGATGTGGCATGCAGGAGGAACTTTTACGGTGCATGGAATGTTCGTGATGTGCGATCTGAGAAACAGACCGTATCAACCTTATAAATCCAGCCTCCGCGGATCGAGGCGAAATGCATTTTCCGAGTGAATGGATCATAATGTCAACTTCTGCAGGCAGGTTTGAAACGCTAATGTTTCTGACCATAAAACAATAATTGGTACTCATAGCCATCATAGTAGCCATAAACCGACCTGACAGCAGATTTAAAAAAATTCAATTCAATCTCCTCCTTCTTCGTTTGATGTAAAAGGCTTTGTGCCGAATGTGCTTATTTGCTTTCATCCCAATTACATTTTTAACATCATCTACTGCGTTTTCTTCATTATCTCCCAACTGTTAAAGCAAAAACAGTTTACAAGTGCTCAATTAATTTTCCACTCAATTCCAGGCTCTTATTTTTCTGTCCTTTTTCTTCTTCTTTTTTTTTATTATTCACTCTATATTTGCTCATTTATATATCTCAGTACGATAAGTCCTTTGACTTACACCAGACAGGTAATTAATTGAAAACGTTAAAGGATGCGACAACTAAAAAGGAGACTTAACGATGCAATTGCATCTTCAATTGGTGCTGATTGACACTTTGAATTGGCTTCTCCTTCATTGAATTGAATTTATCGCTATTAATGATCCCTGTGTGGATTGAGAGGATTCGTATTCGTAGAATTTGTCCAAGCACACAATCGTGTTTACGCGAGGAGCGGCTATCCAAAACATATACTTGACTGTATACAACCAACACTTTTTGTCCAATCTCGCCGCTAAATCAATTCCATTACCAAAATCGTCTGTATGTTCTGTGGCAGAACAGATCCTTCAACGCCATTCGGGAAATTTCATTTTCTCATCGTTGTCGTCATCGTCCTTACATCGTATGAGAGGATTATTGGGAAAATAAAACGCCCACAACTTTCGATATTGTGTTCGGGCATCGAATGTCCATCAGGCTCTGTGTTCATTCTGGTCAATCGGATTGATTGATTGTGAGATTCGTTTCAGTTCGGTCGCAGTGACTACCTGCAGATACAGATTGTGGAAGGTGATATTTGCGGATGTGTGGACTCTGGGACGCACTACGTACTTACGACTGGTATATTCCTGCAGCTTTCGCTAAGTAATTGCGAAGAGGTATTAGGCGATTCGAAGGAAAATTTATGCGCATTTGACTCGGTATCTGTATATGAGTATCTGATAGATTATACGATGAGTTTTTTTGCTGTTCTTTTTTGTTTTGTATACTTACCGATGGAACGTAAATACAGCAATCAATCATGTAGATGGGCATTTTGGATAACTGCCCTCGTACATTATTAACCAAGTTGATTGCTTATTCATTCTCAGGTCAGTGGCTCTTGTCCTCGTTGGTGGTGTGATATGGTTTTGGGTTGGGTTATCTTTTTTAACGCCACTCATGGGTCATCATGAATTAGGATATATTTCGCAGAGCATTAAATGTGCGTTAAGGTTGCACGACCAAGTGGGATGTTCTATAAATTTTAATCTTGCTAAGTCGACCTTATGAATTTTCCTTGTGAGTGGTGCTTACCTGTGAAAAAGTTGAATTTGCTGGACTTTGCGAGTACATTATGTACCTATATACTTTGACCCTTCGATGTATGTTAAAGCATGACTAATGGACGATGCTTTACACTGAGTGAGGTTAAATTTAAAAATTGGCATAGCAGTTACACGACTGTGCCCTTGTATCTATCAAACGTTTTTCTTTTTAATGTTAATGGACGACGCCCTACGAGTTTTATTTACAAACGATTTTTTTGCATTGTGGAAAGTTGCTTATGTTTTAGTATAAGCTGTGGCAGCATTATGATGACAGATTCGTTTAATTTTACTGAGTGCTCGTTTGATTTTCACACTTTACTTTAATTATAAATGAGTTAAATAGAAAGTGGTAAGTGGTACTCTCGTACGCCATTGCTTGTTAAAGAATATCTTTTATCCCGTAGGTCGCACGCTACAATTGTATGCTGAATCAAATGGGATGTTAAATTCTCAGATGCACCTTTAGATGTTATTGGGTTTTGGATAGTGTATACATATCCATATCCATCCATAAAAAGAAAGTATTTAAAAGGATTTCGATACATGGTTCTTATCGGCTACCTGGGCATAAAAAAAATCCATACGTTAGGTAGTTAGTTTCGGAAATTACAAAAAAAAAAAAAATATTTTCCAATTTACGACTTCTCTACGTCAATTTACGTTTTCAATTTACCTACATGTGCGAAATTATTATAAGATTTGGCTGATTCAGCATTCAGTGGTGGTAAGTCACAAAATATTTTTTGCAATTTGAGATTTTAAAGTGGTGTTTGAGAAATTGACCTACTGAAGTGGTAAATTGCGCCAAAAAATCAAAAATCACTACAAATAAAAAATCGTTGTGATTTGCGAAAATATAATAATTCGTGAATTGCAACTCAAAATTTTGCAACTGGTGATTTTCAATTCATTCTTGAACTGCTGAAGTAGTTAAGCAACATGGGGGTAATTTGCTAAGGGATGAATTCGTCATTTGCAACAGAAAACTGGTAATTTGTGATTTGGTTTCGCAATTCGCAGCCATAGTAATATGAAATTCATAACTATTTGTGTCACGTCCGATCGCATTATTGACACTGAGAAGTGTTGATTCACGACTTTTGAGGGTCAATATCTTCACTTTGTACAATTTATAGAATTGAGAATAAAAAGTCGTGAATTAGTAAATCCTGAGCTAAGCTCTAAAATGAAACAAACTTTTCGTTATTCGGAGCTTATTTTTCTTGATCTGATCTTAAAATGTTTACGGTATCAGTTTGTGAATTATTGTTTGAGATTAATTAATTAATTATTAATTAACTCTTAACAACAACTTGAAGATACAGTCACTTTGGTAGGAATAGGGAAGTTTTAAGAAAATTAAAACGTATATAAGCTGAAAGTTTGGAGAAATTTATTTTTTGTACCTAGGTAAAAAAGAGTTAAACAACAGTTTTTTTTGTTTACCATTTTGGGGTTGTGGAGCTATAACTTCTTTTTTCTTGCGCAATTTCCCAGATCATTTTATTTTAAATTATAATTACAGCTAAATATTATTTTGATTTACTGCAATGAGCTTTAATTTCTAATTGATCACTATTTTTCCTCTATTTTCTAAGCAAAATTGTATTAAGCTTTAAGTTATGAAGAAAAAATAAAACAAGTAAATAAATAAAATAAACGTTTTAAACGTTTTTGGAGACAATTTTTTTGAGCAAAAAATTACATATATCGTATAAGAAGTAGGCTCATCAGCATACGCCACATTTTTTAGCACGGCTTTGATATTTGTGAAGTTTCGATAAATTTTGAATGCGGCAAGTTTTTTTTTATGAATTTGATAGATTTGTAATTGAGAAAAACATTTGTGTTTTGCTTTAATGCTAAAAGTGTTTATAATTATAGGCTTTGTTTCTGACATCAAACCAATTTTCTTTTTTTTCCTACAGCCAAAATCAATTGCTTGCCATGAAGTTGCCATTTTTTGTATGTATCAGTTCTCTGAATTTTTGAGGAGAATATTGAATAATGAATTTGAAAATAACCTCCAAATTTAATAGAAATTTATGCAACGTTCCTGAATTTTCTTAAAAATTCAATTTTGCTCTAGTGGAAACTTGTTATCATTTAGGCAGCTACATATATTTTTCCGTCAAAAATATATTTCCTTATATAAACAAATTAAAAAAAAAAATTGAAATGTGAATGGATGAACATTTTTTATCGCCGAAGATGGATAGAAAACAAGTAAAGCTATCTAAAAACCATACTCAACATTTATTCGTTTTACATTTATTGTGATAAGTTTATTTACAAAATGTTTGTTAGTGACAAAGTGCCACTCGGCGGCCGTTAATTACACGTACCTATTCACAGACAGGAAAAATAAGAGCGCGCGAGAGAGGGCTATCATACAAAATTTGCGGGAAAAATCGGGTAGGAATAATCATCTTTTTATAAAACACTAGTGTGCCCGGCGAATTTCGAACCGATCGAAATTTAATTTTTGACCAAAATAATTTGGAGCATTCAATATTCCACCTGAAATTAGTTTTTTTTATCCAAAATATTTTTTGACAAATACGATCTCAGTGTACACTACGATCAAACTAAAACAAAAAAAAAAAAAAAAAAAATTTCAAGTACAAAATGTATGGAAAATCAATTTTCACGAACTTTACAATTTCCCTTCAAAACTTTCCAATTTTTTCGGCGTATGAACCTTTCTTAGGCGTAGACAAACGCAACAAAGAAAATATAGCTCAAATCGAATGATCCGTTCTCGAGTCTTTGGCGGTCTTAAGGATGCAACTTTGTTTTATAGGTACCTATTTTCCATATGCCCAAATTCGTTATTCAATCAAATTGTAATGATTTTAACGTGTGTGACCAAGCCGCTTTTTCGTTAAATTGACCAAGTGAGAAACATGGGAATTCAAGATTGATGCCAGAAATACACAAATATCCAGCGATTATCCTTGCAACAATTTATTATTTTTTATTTTCATTCATTCATTCATTCATTAAATACGAATGGCAAATCGTTCTAAATAAGCGGAATTTGCGGAATGAGAATGTTTGCTTTTGAATTTTCCCCTCAAAATCGTCGCTTGCATGACATTTGATTTGGGATTCTTCACCATCAAATCAAACGCGATCCCCTAAAAAGTTTCGGTGCATTGAGGCTGCTTATCAAAATAATAACTGAGCTGACTTTCAATTTGAAATTGTGTAAGGGTAAGTCCGCAACATCCAAAGAATTCAACTGTCATTCATGAATTCAACTTCATATGTCCTTCTTTGGGCCCACGCGAATTTAAACCAAAAATCATAAAAATCGAACGAACCGTTCCCGAGTTATGAGTGCACATACGGATGTCAGTCTCTTTTCTATGTAGCTGTAGCATTTACATAGTGCTTTACAATGTCCAATAATAATAGTACAATGTCCAATAATAGTTTTAATTATACAACTTTAGAAGTAGCATTTGATTTTATGTTTGAAAGGGAGGTGGTGCCACAATCCGTTTTCCTATACCGTTTATGGTTTACAAAGAATCACCTATAGGGTCCAAAACTATCCTATCTTCAAACTGGAAGCAACCATACCCATCCACAAAATTTCCATCAACTCGGTACAGCTGTTTCGGAGATCGATTACAGCACCACCTATCAGGTCGAAAAGTATCCTATCTTTTAAGTTGGAACCAGTCATACGCATCCACAAAATTTCATTTAAATTGGGTGAGTGGTTTCAGAGATCGACAACAACGCCACCTAGGGTCCAAAAGTATCCTACCTTTTAAGACTGCCTCAACCAGAACAAAACCAAAGAAGAATCATGAAAATTGGCCCAGTGGTTATCGAGTTATTTCGTCATCGAGTTTCACCCTGAAAGAATTATAGGTATAACTAGCTTACCCGTTGAACGTTCTTCCGCGCAAATTCGTTAATGTAGGGAAAATACAAATTTCGAGCATGAAAAATGCACATGCTACTTTACGTAATTCGGACAATTCAAATTCGTTATTCACAACTTATACTTTTTCCATATAAATATTTGAAGTACCTATAGCAACGTCGATGTGTTTCATTCAACCGCAATGATTGACTTGTCGACTAACCTTCCGCTTTTTCACTGATACACAACATACAAACCGGAAGGTTTGCTAACACGTTGCCACCCCACAACTATTGACGATGTGAAAAACATGGGAAGTCAAGATTGATGCCACCAATTTCCAGCGATTGGAATAGCGAAAGCTAGACGCACGGGAAAGTGAATACGCTTAAACACCAATGGCTAATCGTTCTTTTTGCCTTTCAATTTTCTTCTCATTTGAGATTCTTCACAATCAAATCAAACGCGATCCGTTACAAAGTTTCGGTGCATTCAGGTCGCGCAACATAATTATAACTGAGCAGTCTTTCAATTTCAAATTGTGTAGCGATAAGCCCGCAACAGCCAAAGAATTCAAAAATTAAAAGTTTTAAATTATACAAATCTTAAATAATTTTTGGGTTGTTGGAAGTGAGTTTTCTATCAGTATTTTTATTATTTTTTTTTTCAAAATGCTATACAAACTTCTATCCCCAATCTAATACCCATAAAGTTTTGTTTTCACGACAGAAAGAAGCATAATGTTCCTAATTGATTTCATTGAAATCGGGTGAGTAGTTTCGGAACCGATAACAACGCCACCTATCGGGTCCAAAAGTATCCTATCATTTGAGATTGTCTAAACGTGAAATACAACAATACGAACAAGACAAAAGAAGAATCATGAAAATTGACCCAGCGGTTATTTTATCAATCTATTTTTTGAAAAAAAAATAAAAAAAAACACGCAAATAGAACATACGAGTAGTTTTCTAATTAATTTTTGGATAGAAAAGTCATAATAAATATTTAATGGGAAGAATTATTGGATGCCAAATTAGGACCACATGGCGATTTTCCGTGATTTTCTCTCTTTGTAAATCTGATATAAAGCAATATAAACAAAACCAAAAAAGAATCATGAAAATCGTTCCTGGGGTTATCGAGTTATAGCATCATCGAGTTTCACCCCGAAAGAATTATAATAATAGAAGATAGACATAGAATATAACAGAAGATTATTATTGAAGATAATTGAATTGAACTGAAAAACGGAATATACGCCTACAGCGCCACATGTTGAGAATTTTCCGACTTTTCTTTTTTCCTAAACAAAAAATCATTCCAATCGGTAGAACCATTCTGCAGCCTTTAACCGACTAACGCACAGCAATTGATTTTTATATATTATATAGAAGATGGAAGATAGAAGATTATTTCCTTGTTGATAATTAAGTAATGAGGATTATTGTACAGTAAGAAATGTACTCATCGCAATCCATAAAAAAATAATAGGTAGCTCAATTATTGTAGAAAAGAAAAGCAGTCATCATCGTTTGATCGAGGAGAAATCCTTTCGAATGGCACGTAAACGAAAATAAGAATTCTTACTTAAGGTGGCGCTACAGTCCGGGGTTTACCTGGGCCTCAACCAATACGCCTCTCCAGTTAGCGCGATCTTTGGCTAACTGCCTCCTGTTGCGCACTCCAAGTTGGTTGAGGTCCCCTTCAACTTGCGCGAGTTACATTCCCACGTTCACCTTATACCCAACCACCGGATGTCCAACCGTCAGCACAATAGCGATCATCAAACCCGACGTCCAACCGTCAGCACAATAGCGATCATCAAACCCGACGTAATTCTAAGAATCATGAATTGTCAACTTCAAATGTAACATTAATGTATTATTTTATTTTGCACTTCTAATCACTTTTGTTATTCTAAGAAACAGCACAATTGTAATATTGCACTCACCTTAAACCTGAAAAAATAATTTTAATTCATTAATAAATCAGTTGTTGAACAGAACAGTTGCGTTTTTTTTAATCAGCTCCGCCACGACGGACATAACTGGCGCAGTCGCATAGGCCTGGTTGATGGTTTAAGTTAATCAAATTAAATAAATAACGGAGGTTTACCGTGAAAGTTTATAACGCGAATTAAAGTAACGACGGCATATCGTGAAAAATCTATAAAATCGCGAGTGATTAAACAACAAACCAGCGAGTTTCAACTCCTTGTGACCAGAGGACACACCGAAGGAATATCGGACCAAGACACACCGAAGGAATATCGGATCAAAAAACCACCGAAGGAATATCGGACCAAACAAAATACTCCGAGGGAATATCGGACGAAACAAGCGATAGAATATCAGACAAAATCAGAAGAAATACACCAAAGGAACACCAGCAGCAATGAAAATAATTCCTCTATTTCTGGGGTATATGTGAGTCAGATATTCAATTATTGCACTAGCTTTAGTTATTTTTAAATTAATTACCTTACCAATATTTTTTTTTAAAACAAATAAGAAGTGAAATTGAATCTTAAAATAATTATAAATCTTAAAGTGAAAATCTATTATCAATCTCAATCAATCAATCTATATTCAATCTATATTTAAGTAACCAAACAAAAATACCTACGAGTTCCATAAGAAAAACTAGATTTAAGTTAAAAAAGTGTTAAATGCCAATTAATAGGCAAACAAAAAAACACTCCAAATTTCCCTATCCCAAATTCGGAAGATTGTTCAAAAGCCTAGGATCTATTCCTGAAAATATTCAAGAGGAAGAATTTCTTCTTATTCAACCAAGTTGCTCTACGCAAACAATTAGTTCCAACATGCTTCCAGCTAACCAAAATGCTCCAGCTGACCCTAATCAGCAACAGCCCCAAAATGTTAGAGATCTATTCGAATCTCTTAAAATTCCAGACGTTATTAAAGATCTGCCACGTTTCGACGGCAATCCAAGACTTCTGTATGATTTCATACACAACGTGGAAGAAATCCTGATGTTCGTTAGGGGAATCGATGGAACCCCATATGGACAAATCATCTTGCGAGCCATAAGAAATAAAATAGAAGGGCCCGCAAACGAAGTACTTAACATGTACGGTACTGCACTAAATTGGGATAATATTAAAGACAATTTAATACTTCATTATTCCGATAAACGGAATGAAACTTCCTTAATTAAAGACCTTCATGTACTAAAACAAGGTTACAAAACGATAGAAGAATTCTATAGCAATATAGTAGAAATCCAAGCGTCTCTAAATAACAACGTATTGATCCACGAACTGGACAAAAACGTTGTCAAGGCAAAAAAAGATCTATTCGCGCAAATGTGTCTTAACGCATTTCTTTCTGGGCTTAGAGAACCACTAGGCTCAAGCATCCGTGCCATGAGACCTGAGACACTGCCATTAGCACTCTCTTATTGTATACAGGAACAAAACATGTTCTACATGAAAACTGAAACCCTTAGATCAAATCAGGAAAGAAGAGTTGAAAAACCATCTTATCCTCAATATAACTACAGACCACAAAATAGACCTCTTAACCCTAACTATATTCCTAGAATGCAGAACCAAAATAATATTAGTCGTTATAACCCACAACTTAATAACTATGCACCTCGATATAACAATCTCAATTTTAACCAACCCAGAACACACTTACAAAATTCTTTTGGAATGCAAAACCCACTAAATACCTACAACGCCCCTAACATACAACAATACACTTCTAACCCAAGAAATAATACTCCTAATCCCAACGCATACCGAAATAACTTTCATCAACCTGCACCAGAACCAATGGATGTAAGTTCCGGATACACCCATTTAAGGCAACCGACCCTACACCAACCGAGACAACCAAATCAAAGCAATCAAACAAGAAGAAGTACGGGAAACCCCAGATACTTCATTGAAGAGGTTCACAACGTTAACACGCAAGAACCACCGGAACACATTTCCTACATTCCACAACTAGATGATTACTACGATAACTACGAGCAGGAAAATTTCGATCAGCTCGATCGTGATTTACTAGCAACACTCCAAGAATTAGATGATACAAATTTTCAGTTAGATGTCTCACAAAACCAACCGGATACGTAGACGTAAATAAACACGGGTCTACTCTACCTTTTATCAACATATCATCCCCATTTGGACGAGACCTAAAGTTTCTTATAGATACTGGAGCATCCGCTTCATTCATAAACCCCGAATTCACGTATTCCCTTAAGCACGAAGTGTGCGACCCCACTATCATCTCAACCATCCTAAATAAATATACCCTTAATAAACAAGTCTCAATACCTTCCTTTACGGAATTCAAAGAACCTGGCCAATTTAAATTTCTTATCTTCAAATTTCATGGCTACTTTGACGGGTTACTAGGGTTACAACTAAATGCGAAAGTCGATTTAGGAAATAAAACACTTATAACCAACAACGCAATGATCCCATTAAACTTTAAGCCAAATTTCAGTTCAGGGAAACTTTTAATTCCACCTAATAGTAAAACAATAATTAAAGTACCAGTCGATATCCGTAACGGCGATATTTTCATTAGACAAACTGTTTTAAAACCTGAGATAACAATTTCCGAAGGCATCTATAATGCAAAAGAATGGTACAGCTCAGTAGAGGTGAACAATAAATCTAACCTCGAACAAATCATCATAATAGAACAGCCCCTAAAAGTTGAATCCTGTGTTAATTCAAAAATCATAGAAATAAATAACTTTAACATGACGTACGAAAACACCACTGCAGAAGGAAATATCGAAAAATTAATTCGCACATCCCATCTTAACACAGAAGAAAAAAAAAATCTTCTGAAACTTTGCAAAGAATATGACGATATTTTCTTCAGAGAAAACCAATCTCTTAGTTTTACCAATAATGTAAAACATAAAATCCCAACTAGTGACGAAATACCCATTTACACGAAAACGTACCGATACCCTTATTTCCACAAGGAAGAAGTACGAAAACAAATAAACAATATGTTAGATCAAGGTATAATTAGGCAAAGTTACTCTCCGTGGAGTTCTCCAGTATGGGTTGTCCCCAAAAAGAAAGACGCCAGTGGGAAACAAAAATGGCGCCTAGTCATTGATTATCGGAAATTAAACGATAAAACTATTTCCGACAGATATCCACTACCCAATATTAATGAGATACTCGATAAATTAGGGAAATGCATGTACTTTTCGACACTTGATTTAGCAAGCGGATTTCATCAAATAGAGATGGATCCCAAGGATATAAGTAAAACAGCGTTCACTGTAGAAGGTGGACACTATGAATACATCCGCATGCCTTTCGGGCTGAAAAATGCCCCGTCCACGTTTCAACGCGTTATGGACAATGTTCTAAACGAACTGATAGGAAACATCTGCCTGGTATATCTAGATGATATAATCATTTTTTCAACATCCCTTCAAGAGCATACAGAAAATCTAAGGAAAGTCTTCAATAGATTACGAGAATCCAATCTTAAAGTACAACGAGATAAATCCGATTTCATGCAAAAGGAAATTGCCTTTTTAGGACACATCGTCTCGACGGAAGGCATAAAACCTAACCCAGAAAAAATTCACGCAATCAAACAATTTCCTATACCAACCACGCAAAAAGAGATAAGAGCATTCTTAGGACTCCTGGGTTACTATCGGAAATTTATTAAAGATTTCGCCAAATTAGTAAAACCCTTAACCGAGTGCCTAAAGAAAAATAAAACAATAGTACTCAACGAACTCTACATAAAAACGTTCGAAACTTGTAAAAATATTTTAACCAATGACCCCATATTACAATACCCTGACTTCAGTAAGACATTCAACCTGACGACAGATGCAAGCAATTTTGCAATCGGTGCCATCCTATCGCAAGGACCTATTGGTAGCGATAAACCTGTTTGCTATGCAAGCAGAACACTCACAACTACAGAAATAAATTATTCTACGATAGAAAAAGAACTATTGGCAATAGTTTGGGCAACGAAATACTTCCGACCATACCTGTATGGCCACAAATTCAAGATAATTACCGATCATAAGCCATTAACGTGGATTATGAACTTAAAAGACCCAAATTCGAAACTAATTCGTTGGCGACTAAAACTCGAGGAATTTGATTATGAGATCATATACAAAAAAGGTCAAGCCAACACAAATGCAGACGCCCTAAGCAGAATTAAAATAGATACCCCGAACAAAATCCCACATATAGAAATCAATCTTAACGACACCTTTTCAGTACAAAGCACAAGCGGTACCACTATCCACTCAGCAACTGAGAATCTCGATGATGGTATACACATATCAGAGAGACCACTCAACGACTTCAACCTTCAAGTTATCTTACAGAAATCCAATAAAGGATCACCCATGACCTTAGAGACAATATTCAAAAACAAACAACGACGCACTATTAGAGACCCTAACTTCACAGAGGACAAGATCATAGACATTTTCAAGAAATTTTTAACTCCAAACCGACTTAACGCTATTAATACAGATGACGAGACTTTCCGTAACGTACAATCTGTATACTCAAAATATTTCTCCCAGAACAAAATATTTCGTTTAATTAGGTGCACCGAAGTACTAAAAGACATAAGACATAACGATGACCAGGACAAATTAATCAATGAATACCACCACAATAACAACCATAGAGGTATTGAAGAAACCCTTCAGCACCTTAAAAGAGAATTTTACTTTCCCTATATGAAAACAAAAATCACACAAACCATTAACAATTGTGACAAATGTCAAACCATGAAATATAATAGAAACCCCCCGAAAATAAAATACGAAAAACCTGAAACACCGCTTAAACCATTAGATATTATCCATATTGATATTTACACAATTAGTAATCAGTATATACTAACCATAATTGACAAATTTTCAAAATTTGCTGCAGGATACATCCTAAGTTCCAGAAACAGTGTATCAATTCTAAAATCTCTCAAAAATTTTATAAGCCTCCACGGCATCCCTTTGAAAATAGTTTGCGACCAAGGCGCTGAATTTACCGCAAACATATTCAAAGACTTTTGCAAACGCTATCAGATTAACTTACACATAACTTCATTCCAACAAACCAGTAGTAACTCACCCGTAGAACGATTACATTCTACGCTTACCGAAATATATAGAATAATCCTTGCAACTCTTAAAGAAAAAAACATGGAAATAGACCACGAAGAAATCTTTTTTGAAACAATATTCACATACAATAATTCAATTCATTCATCCACTCAATTCACCCCATATGAACTTTTCTATGGTAGAACATACAAATTCAATAAAAATCTAAAGTTCGATAGCGAACATGAATACCTTTCCAAAATAACCAAATTTCAAGAGGAACTATTTCCAATGATTAAGGACAAATTAGAACAATCCACAAGTAAAAGAATTGATAAACTAAACAAAGAAAGAGAGGAACCCGAGGAAAGAAAAAACAACGAAATAATCTTTAGGAAAGAATGTAGGCGAAATAAAACAACGCCTAGATTTTCGAAACACGTAGTAAAAGAAAACAATAAAGTAACGCTACTAACCTTAGGCAATAAGAAACTACACAAGTCTAAAATCAAAAATAAAAAAAAAAAAAATAAATAAACAATAGATAGAAATTAGGAAACCTAAATTAAATAACAACTGATTTACATAAAAACACTTAATTGCCCTTTTTACAGATTAATCCCCACATACTGCCAAAAACTGGAAATCAGAGATCTATCTAATTCCCAAGGTATCCTTCCCTTAAAACTGGGTACAGCTAGAACTATCGAAAACTACAATAACCTCATACACATAATTGACCTCGAAGCATATAAGACATGTATTAATAAAATAGACCAAACCTTAACAAACTTTACGAACATCTACAGTTTAACACCCTCAATAGAAGTAACAAAATTCAAACTTAAAGACCTGCACAACAAACTAGAAACTCTGACACCAAGAACAAGACAAAAAAGAGGACTCGTAAACGGACTAGGCACAGTAATAAAATTTATAACTGGCAACATGGACGCAAATGACGCAGAAGACTTGAATAGGAAAATCGACAATTTAAATTCAAACAAACAAAACCTTGACGACAAAATTAATTCTGAGATCATGCTTAATTCACAAATGATCGAGAGATTCCAAAATATAACTAAACACATTAACTATGGGCAGGACATTATAGAAAAATATTTGAAACATTTTCAAGAACAAACTAACAATTCAATCCGTTCAAATGTAGACACTATACAACACATGCAATACCTCAACCAGATAAACCTCAATATTGATCTCTTAGCAAACCATATAACAAACATCGCTGAAGCAATAATCCTAGCCAAAATTAATATAATACCCAAAATGATTTTAAGCCCTAATGAACTTCAGGAGATTCAAAACGTATTCATTAACCAAAATGTCGAAATAAAATCCAATGAGCACTTATACGAATTGCTTGAATTACAAGCGTATTACAATGAATCCAAAATAATCTTCAATGTCCGCATCCCAATTATATCCCTAGAAAATTATTCCCTATTCCACATAATACCAATCCCCATTAACGAAACGAAACTTATCATTACGAAATCATATGTTATAATCAATAAGTTATATATTAAACATTATGACAATATCTGCCCTAGAATAGAGAATATTTTTATTTGCAAACAACCCGACCACATACAATCAACACAAAAATCATCATGCATCGGAAACCTTATGAGAAACCAACCAGCTAACTGCCCTCTTAAGGAAATAGAAGAGACAAATCAGATAATACAACCGGAACCAAACTATATTCTACTGCTCCACGTTCCTGCAACCCAAATTAATACAACCTGCGACAACCCCCAACAAACAATAGAAGGATCCGCTTTAATACACTACAACAACTGTGAAGTGGAAATCAATGGAGTCACTTACGAAAACAACCCTAACGAATACTGGGATGAAATTCATATATTTCCCACATCAAACACTAAAATCCATCCAGAATACATAATGGAAACATTAAATTTAAAAAAATTCACCGACTACCAATTCAGAAATAACCAAACAATTGGCATCCTAACAATCGAAACACAAAAGCGAGACATCTATATCATAATATCATTAATTTCCTTCATATGCATTTCATTAACACTAACCTACATTTGCAGAAGAAGAATCAGCATCAATTTAGAAGCCTTCTATAAAGATCGGCCTTCAGCACCTGTTCCATCACTTTGGCCCTCACTTTATACTAAGGGGGGAGGAGTTACATTCCCACGTTCACCTTATACCCAACCACCGGATGTCCAACCGTCAGCACAATAGCGATCATCAAACCCGACGTCCAACCGTCAGCACAATAGCGATCATCAAACCCGACGTAATTCTAAGAATCATGAATTGTCAACTTCAAATGTAACATTAATGTATTATTTTATTTTGCACTTCTAATCACTTTTGTTATTCTAAGAAACAGCACAATTGTAATATTGCACTCACCTTAAACCTGAAAAAATAATTTTAATTCATTAATAAATCAGTTGTTGAACAGAACAGTTGCGTTTTTTTTAATCAGCTCCGCCACGACGGACATAACTCGCGCGCCACCTAAGGCGAGGTCTTCCTCTACTGCGTTGTCCCTCCGGGTTGGAATCGAAGACTCTCCGGGCCGGAGCGTTGGTGTCCAAGGCTATTGGTTGCTTCGCAACATATATTGTTTTCCGTGGTAGGGTAGTTAGCCCCACGTACAACCCCCAACCTGGAGGACCAGGCCCTTTCTGCGACCCCTTGGCAAAAGGAGCCGGAATATTCCGGAGTCAGTAACCCGCTGCGGGGATTTGAGAGCTGCCGTTGACCCATTAAGGGCTCTTCCGCCACCATCTCTATTTCAACACCCTGACTAGTGTTGAAAATCCTCAATGACCTCAGCTCCAAATACGTCGAAGTAGCTCATTGAGGTATCTGCCATGTTGACTGTTGACGCCACCGTTGATTCAACCATGGGAATTCATCCGCCGTACGTCCTCTTTCTGAGGGGCTCATGTAAGACTTCTGAGACTCGGGCAGACAGTCAACTCCAACAGAGCATTATACTGTTGCTATTTTCTACGTGTTCAACACTCGCACTTATAAGTTCAGCAAGTCAATTCCGAATGGACATAGACCAGTACCCGGTGGTGACCACTTGGAGGTAAAATAAGCACAATTGGTGTATCTGAACAGTTGCAACAACTCGGCATCGCCAAGTTGACGCCAATCAGTGTCTACCCTATTCATCAAAACCCAACCACCACCAAAAATAAGAATTCACTGACAAAAATTTCTCCATATGTGCCTTAGGAAAAATACATGTCTACGACAATGTACCTGCACCGAAAGCAAAATCTTTAAAAATATCTTCCGATGTTCGATGTAAAATTTGCTAAAACAATTCAGATCCAAAGTCAAGACCCCTGAACCTTGCAGTAAATATGAAACCAAACCTGCTTACAAATACCGACGACTAATTTACCTCGACTCAGTAATTCTTCCTCTTTTAAACTAAATAAAAAATAAATGAATAAATAAATCCCCGGGCGAAGTGTATTTGCATTCAAATTGAAAATTTTCACTTTACGTATATTTATCACTCCAAATTGACACGATGAAGCAAAAAAGTTAAAAAAAAAAAAAAATACCCAAAGGAAAGGAACGCCATGGTAAATTTTTTATTTGCTCTAGATATCTTTTCGTTTATAGCACGAATTGCAGCATTGCACGGAACAGCGAAAAGGAAGGGTCTTTCAAATTACCCACTGTGCAGGCTGTATTCTGAAAGCAATAGATACACTTCACCCACCTTTGGTCCATATCTCCAACTTACAGTTTGTTAGCTGTTCGAGTACGAATACGAACACTTTCCTTATCTTGTCCCCCAAGGAAGAGTGCATCTCTTTCTTTTGGTTTTTCGCTGTAAAAACATCCGATTCAACTTGACCTGTTTGCAAATTAACATTGTACCTAACGCAATTGCATAGTCTCTTAAAGAAGGACCTGGCTATCGTTCACTACTGGTCGGGATTACGTTTCTTTTCGCCCGCCTTTATCCTATCTTCCGTTCGACTTTCCCATAGTTTATACGATTTTAAGTTTCTTTTGACATAATAACCGAAGGCCATTCATTTGGAAGAAGGCGCTGCGCACACATACTCGTATTCCAGCGAGGAGAACATTATTTGAAGCTGCATAGAATTTTCGAACCACTATCGTCGTCGGTGGAATAGTTTCAAAGTTAATATCTGTCCAAAGGGTGGGCTAATATACCAAAGCACAATGACTTACCTAGATCCAACTGTGGAGATATGGGACGACGACGACGCAGGGATTGTGGAATTCCATGCAATGGAAAACCCTTTAATTTTGAAAGCAGTTCAGAAATGTAACTTTAGTTCGCTCCCTTTCGATTTCGGTCGGAGGACATTTCTATGAACATATTTTATATTCACCGGTTCTAGCTGGGCATGGAGTGAGTGAAAAAGTGAATGGACGTGCTTCGACTTTTGGAGTTCATTGGTCTAGTGATTTATGGCGAAAATTTCGAAAATTCCACAAAGTATTTAATGGGGTTTAGGGTGGTCTGCGGATGAAGCTGATGTTATGCGGCATTTGTGCTGCTCTGAGTGTTGGTTTATTTGGAAGGATAATGATGGAATTTCCATGGAAGGGAAATGACTGCAATTAGCTCGTATATGTGTGTTATGCAGCATTTTCCGGTTGTTTAAGAGTGCGATTGCTAGATGAAGTTCGATTTGGTAAACTTGTACCAAACTATCTTGACATACCCATTTGCCAATCAAAGTCGTTAGTTAGAAGTTTTAATGTGTATTTATTTAAAAGTTGCGCTAACATAAACTTCAGTCATTTGGGCACGTTCGTTCAGGTTTGTGATAAGGTTACAAAAGAATATATATATATATATATTTATAATAATTTTCGGGTTTTCGTGCTACCACCGGGTGGCAATGGTGTAGGTGGTAAGAGTTAATGCTTCGACCTGAGCGACACTGGCTGTAGCCCCGTCGGGGGATAGCAATACTCTGACACCGACAGTAAAGAGAAACAAATTACTATATCGGAGTTTTCCACAGTTACAGCAGGATAGTCAAACAGGGACCGAGATATGGCGGTCTGATCTGAGTACCTGTACATCCATTATTTAAACAGAAAGTGGAGCCACACTCCGACTGGATATTGGACTTTAACTTATGCACCTCTCCACATAGCGCGGTCTTTGGCGAACTAGATTCTAGATAGATTCAAGATCAACAAGCTATCCTTTCACCTCGGAAATGCTTAGCGAGCGGCCTTCTTGGTCTTGCCGACGCTCATCGTTAAATTAATAATTTCGCGGTTGTAGTCGAATAACCAAGTGGTGGTAAATCAAGACTTGATGCTTCGACTTCTATGCACCTAAATTGAAACACTCTTCGGCAGTACTTAAAATCTATATGTAAGCGGGATATTAGAAACACTAGGTTCGCCCAGTGGTCGAAAATCGACCACACAGTTTTTACATTATTTATATGCTGATAAAATTGGTGTAGCAAAATTTGACTTGAAGAATTTTACTATCTGTCTTTAAATAAACAATTCGTAATAATAATTACTGATCGTATCCGGGTCCATGCTGGAATAAACTCTGCTAAAAAGGTAAACTATCTTAAGTCCATTTTCATAGTTCTTCAGGGGAGCGAAAAAACATAAAAAAACGTTATTTGAAAAAAACCTTTAACTATTAACTCTGAAGCAAGGACTTTCTAGAAGCGAAATTTTATATTCTTTTTTCCTATATACATTTCAAAACTATATTTTATAAAATAAGCAAGATATTAGGCCTATTGCTTTTTAAGATAATTTACCTTTCTCGTGTATGCTCCTCATGGAATCTAAAGTTGAGATAAGATACTTTAGCGAATTTCGTAAAATGTCGATTTCAGTTCCTAAATCGACTTTAGATGAAGTGCAAATGTCTGTATTTTGTTTAATGAAACTATGGTATAACATAAGATGTTTTGTACTTCTTTAATTTAAAAACTTAAGTTTTAAAATAAAATACTTCATTTTAGCAAACATTAAAAATAAACCATACAATAGAAAATAAATTGCATTTAATTCAGTTACATTACATAAAACAAAATAAAACTAATTTTCATCACTTTCTTCGCATAAGTCAGGGTGGATATCTGGTCCATCGTCGGTTGGCAAGTTTAAATAAAAGTTATGGTAATTATTATTTATTAAATCTATCATGTCCACCAGATCTTTCTTCTTTGCTGAACTTATGTTAATAGGCCCGCTATAAGATGTTTTCAGGTCGCTTATTGTTACTTTGTTAATACCCCTTTTTTTAACGTTTAATACTTTAAACTCTTCGTCATTACTCAAGCTGGTCTTGTAGTATAGTCGTCCAAATTCTTTTGAATATCTGAGCCATTTAATACTGCTCCATTTGAATATTTCGCCACTCTCATTTGCCTTTCTCCAACAAAACTTGTCTTTATAGGCAGCTGAAAAATTGTAGAACATAGTTTGGTCCATTTCTACCACTTCAAAAACATGCTTCGACCCCACGGAAGATATAAACAAATACCAGTCTCGTGGATGGTGTATTTGGATATGTGTTCTTTTCTTCTTACGCTCTATGATGGAGTGGTCTACATCACATTCCATGTGAGTGTGGCCCGGAACAAGAAATTTATGATCTATTGTTTCTATTGTTGTCTCACTTTGCATAAATGTCATAAACATAGTTGAAACAAATGCGTTCTTGTTTTGTCCAGCGCATGAATCGCTGTACAGGGTTAGGTGCTTGCAATTGTTTCGAACACTTTTTAAGTATTTCATAATACAGGACGCGATTTCGTTGCCTCCGCGTTTGGCAATAGCTTCGTGCCACATCAAACAAACTGGCTTTCCGGTGACACAGTCATGAACAGTCAAATTATATGTCCATAAAAGTCTTTTATAAAATGAAACTGATGTTTCCAAATGCGGAGTAGGTAAACATTTTTGTAAATCAAAAGTAAGCACCTTATAATTCGAATCTGCTTTTGCAACGGTTTTGTCATCTTTTTTAGCATCGTCTGCATCTTTATGGTGCTGCTCCTGTTGTTCTTTATAGCCCCGTTTTTCGACTTCATTTCGCGATGAAGCAATCTTTATTTTAAAAATCTCGCATTTGTTGCAGCAGTCCGTCTTTGGTTTTTTTATTTTAATACCCATAGTGGAAAATATTTGCCTGTACTTGGTATAAGAAACCGGATTTATATGAGACTCAGAATAGAGTTCATGCATTTTTTTTACGCTTAAGTCGCTTGCTATATATTTTTGAGAAGAGCATGCACGAGTATAATGACTTTCGTATAAAGGGAAACTGTTGACGTGACGACGAACCTCATTATTTTTTTCTTCCGGAATTTTGTTTCCCGGATTTATATGACTCCTTTGATCAATTGAAATGACTCCTGAGTCGGATTGATGTTTTTTTTTTACTATTGTTTTTATAATTTGTTCTGTTTCACTAAACGTATTTAAAAAACATTTCTGACAAACGTTCGTTCTATTTCCCTGACATTCTAAGTAGTAAAAATTTGAATGAGTCCTGTTTCGACTATTTCCTTCTTGTCTTTGTAGGCACTCTGACTTTTTGGGTTTCGATTCTATTAACCCACTTAAATATTCAACTCTTTTCTTATGACTTCCAAGTGCCCAATATGCATCAAAAATAGTTTGTTGGTTATCACGTGAAACTCGATCTTTACACTTTTTCCGGCAACTTTGAAGTTCCTTACACAATTTTTTCTTAATAATATTTCCATTTTTCGTTACGTATTCCTTACCAGTATTCCTTTTCCTTTTTCTAGATGAAGGTGTCTCATTTTCTTTTGCGTTCGTTAATGATGCTTGCTCAGATGATTCTAGATCTTCTCTTAGCCGTTTTTCAATCTGCTGGCCCATCTGAAACAAGTTTTGTTCAGCATTCTCTTCCTTTTCAGATTCAGAGGAACTTGCAGTAGAATAGGGATAGTAGCTTGGATCATCTATGTCATCATCAAAAACTTCGTCTGCTAAAAATTCAAGACCATGAGCCGTTGGTGCTTCCGAAACGTCTGGTTCTTTCATGGAAAAATTATTTTGAACAGCCGAATTTCCTTTATCTTTTCTCATTTCCTCCTGTTTTTTAGCATTAACCATTCGAAGAATGGCAGCTCCACGAGAATAATTCTTGCTAAACATAGCTTCTGAAACGTTTTAAAAATATACATGCGTATTACCTAATATAATATTGTTAGTAATAATAATAATATAAATTACCGTTCTAACAAACACGCAAGTAGTATGATAAACCAGAATTCTTTATTATTTTAACTCTCTAGTATTATTACAACACTGCTTTTCTGAATTATGTATAAAATTATTTTTACTACTTATTATTTATAAAACTTATTCTAAAACAAATCACCGTTATAGTTATTAGCTTTAAATTTGATGCCCTGTAACCAAAATCACTTTTTATAGACACTAAGGACCACTATAAAGACTATAAACCATTCCGACTGCTGTCTGCACTGCACTGAAATAACATCTTAAACTGACTATAATATAGTAACGGTTCGCCTTTTGCACCTGGTAAAATATCTTATGTCGACATAAATCTGATAATTTTTTTTTTTTTAATTTTCAATATCATCCTAAGTAGACTTAAGATAATTTACTTTTTCATACATTTGATATACATTTCACATGCATTTTATCTTAAGTCGAGTTAGGTACTCAATTTTTAGTAACTTACACAGAGCAAACACTCTTATATTGACATAAGATGTTTTAGCTTTTCAGGAAATGCCAATTATATTTTGACTAAAACAATTTTATATCGACATAAGATATAATGGCTTTTCAGGAAATACTAATTTTATTTTGAACAAAATATCTTAACTGAAATAAGACGATTTTTTTACAAGTAGTATATCATCTTATGTGGATTTAAGATAATTTATGAAATGTTAATACGCATTTTTATCAACTTAAGATGATTTTTATTTTCTATAACTCGGGATACAATGCAGATACAAGGACGAGGGTTTGGTACAACTACGCGTATTGAATAGGGGACTCTTTTGCACTAAACTGTTAAAAATTCACTTACATCGACTTAAGATAGTTTACCTTTTCAGCAGAGAAATAATAGTAGCTAATATTGTACTAAACTTTTTTAATGTTGAAAAAAGATAGTACCTACTAAAATTAAAGAAAATTTAGGTTTCTGTATTTTTATGTTTTTGCTTAAATGCAGCTGAAGTGGTTACAGCTGAATTTGATGCTGCTGCATTTGATGCCAGAAACTCGATTAAGTAAAGAGTAGTTGACTTTCGGTTAAAACTTGAAATCTTGAAAGATTAATCCCTTATTTCTTAAAAGAAAATCGCGAAAAAACAGCAATGAAAATATCTGCGCACAATTAAAGTCATATTTTCTCTTAGACTCAGTTTTGATGAAATGAAATTGGTAATGCCTTTCTCCACTTTCTCATTTTCTACCATTATTTGTAAAAATAAATTATAAACACCCGCCAAATCTACCTGTTGTTGACTTCACTTGCGAAGAAAGGTTATTCCGTCAGAATTCTATTAAAATGTGATTCTACAAAAGATTTCTCTTAACCCTTTTTAAAAGTAGGTTCCTACGAACTCAATTCTCAATCATTTCTTATAACAAAACTCAAACATTTGAGAAGTGCAAATTTTCCAAAATTTCCCTTTTCTCAGGGATGGAAAAATGTATATCTACTCTTTGTACACGCCAGCGACGACGCTGTTTTGAAATCAATCTACAGTCTTGTGTCGATCGGCGATCGATAGACAACTTCGGAAGCAGGGGTATATTAATTGTTTGTAGTGCACAATTAAGTTAGGACTATATAAGTCCGTCCGAACTTAATGGAACTTTGCACGCGCAAGTTTACAGGAGATATTTAGCTCTCCTTGCGACACAAAATAGAGTCTTTCGACAACAAATCAATCTAAAAAAAACGTATGTGCACTTTAAACAGTTAATATACCCTTAAGCCTAGTATCCTGCTCGCGCTTAATTTTATCTCCCATACAAAAATGTCTACAAAGATAAAATTTAGCGAGGCAGTTTAGCAAAGCAGTATCCTGTTCGCACGCTAAATCCTTAACTTCATACAGATGGGCCGATGAAAAGTCTCCACTCATTTAGCTCGCGAAATAAATGTCCGGTACATTAAATCGAAGATAAATTCTGACATACAAAACGGAGGAAAGAGTTTGCCTTGTGTTTGCTATGATTTTTTTTGGCGGAAAACGCAGATAATGTTTGCGTGATAATAAGAGACAACGCAAAGCCTAACAATAGAGCCAAAACAGAGATATAAATATAAATAAAGCGAAACCGAATTTCAGGGGGACTTTTGCTTTCATTTGGCCTCGTCTTTTGCGTAGGTAATAAGAAGTGTTCCACTATGGTAAGGAGATTGTGGAAAGTTTGAGAATACATGTCGAAGTTCCTCTTATAATTTCTTTCTTACGTCTTTCTAGTTTGAAATTCGAAAATTCTATCAAAACTACGTAGGTATACTGATGTCTGTCATGGTACTCATGGTTCATAACCATATGGGTTTTGTCCCATCTATATCATGTTTAATAATAATTTAGCGACCATTTATTTATCTTTGGTGTGGAGAAACGAAGTGGAGACTAGGGGCGCTAAAATTTAGCGCGAGCAGGATACTAGGCTTTACCTCCAAAAATGTCTCTATCGATTGACAAAACCATAAACTAAGTACCTACTAAATAGACTTACAGCTTCAGCCAAAAAAGAGAAATTGCCTACAAGCTGAATTTGGTCTTGAGTGTAGCCCAGTTTGAATTCATGTATTTGTGCCATGTTAATCAAACACATACTTGAGAAAAATCAGCCTACACTGCCGGTTTAACCAGATGTCAGGTAGCCTGATGTGGATTCTCATTTCTATATCGAGTGTGGGACTGTTTTGCATTTTTACACGTATTCACAGACAGGCTCGCTCTCAGAGAGAGAAAGGGAGTATTATTGAAAAAATCTGCGGGTGAAATCGGGGAGACGTACGAAAGCTGACAGTTTATTTCATATTTAGTTTATGGACACAACACATAAGACTGATTTCAACACAGCATCGTCGCTGGCGTGTGCAAAGAATACACATTTTTCAACTCCAGAGGAAAGGGAAATTCGCCAAATTTTGCACTTCTAAAATGTTTATGGCTTATCAGGGAATCGACTGGACGAACCGCGAAGGCGAAATGTACTTTCATTTATCAAACTAATCCAATCACTCCTGCGCATATTCTCTTCTCTTCATCATTCGCTTAACACACACCATTCCATTTACCCCTCACGAAGGTATTGGTGGTATAGAGAAAAGCGTTATGCGAGAAACAGATTAACACAGCGGCAGCAACAGCAACAGCAACAGCGAGTTTAGGATTGGCTCTAACGTTGATGTCGCTGTCGATGTTTCTGTGCTAATGTGTTCAAAGTAATCAAAATGCAATGGTTCTAAGTTCGCTGTTGCGCTGTGTTAATCTGTTTCTCGCATTATACGCAATAATAGCATATAGAAACGTTCTCTGAGTGTGATTCTCTTTTTAAATTTCTGATTCACATTCATACAGGAACAGGAGACAGGACTTCGACTAAGCGAAAGAAAAATGTGACTAATCGAATTAGAATTACCCTTGCGCAAATTCTCTTTTCTCTTCCTTCGCTTAACTGCCACCATCATCTCATCTGTGATACCGGCCGCAGAGATAGCGAAGGCGAAATATTATCTTTCTTTTGATGCGTACAGTGTTGTCGTTGTAACCAAGGTAAAGCAACAACTTTTTAGAAATAATTATTCTTTTCAACCGATCTATGAGTGATCTTCATTACGTAGGTTAAATACGTTCTGAAAGAAATCGTGTCGGCGATTAATATATAGAAAAGTAACTTATAAGAGACAGAGAATACATATTCCCTATTCATATTCTTTCTCTCTTCCGTCGCTTAACTACCACCATTCGCCTGTGCCACCTCACCGGCCACGGAGTACCTATTTTGCAAATCCTTTTTTGAAATTATAATATTTTTCGACCGGTCTTTGAGTGGCACGCTTCAAATTGGTAACAAAATAAATGGAATTGGTATTCATTAAGTAGGTTAAATATGTTTATAGTTCAATGTCGATTGTATATGTATAATGTTTGTCAACAAAATACAAGGACATGCGAAAATTTGAAATAAGTAGCATCGTACAAATAATGAAATGAGAGACAAAAATTGAAGAAAAATTAAGTAAATAAATACAATACAGAAAAAGAGCACGTACAAAACGAATTAAAATTTGAGCAGCTGGAAATAGTTAAACAAGAGATTTCATCAATGGTATTTCATATTAATGCCAATTTGAGACGCATAATCGCTATACCATTACATTAAACCATTATTTAAAGAGGAGAATTTACCGTAATTACTTTGAGAACAAGGAATACCTATAAAAAGAATCTGTTATTACGTAAATTAAGTGATATAATATTCAGACCCACAAGACTTAAAATATCATTATAGTCAATCTCCCCAATAAATATTCTGTTTACTATCTAATATAACACCTAAATCTTTTACCAAAGATACATGCGGATAAACCTTGCTGTCGAAGAAATAAGCGTGAATGACAGGCGATGTACGACGTCGGGAAAAATTAATGACTGAACATCTACTAACATTAAGGGGCAATTAGTTTTTATTGCACCACAAAACGAAGTTTTGGAGACGTACATTCAATCTATTAAAACTTTTTGGATCATTGCATGAAGAGTAGCTATATTTTAAAACATCAGGATCAGGATATTGCAATGTGGAACAAATTTGAGAACATCATTAACGAATAAAATAAATAAGAGTGGGCCCATGTGACTTCCTTGTGGAATACCGGATGTTACCATTATTTCTTTGGATAAGTGTTCTCAAAACATTACAAATTGTTACAAATATTTTATAAATAGGATGATGGATTAATATAGCCATTTAAGAAAAACTGTTGGAAACCTTAAACATTCAAGTTTGTAGAGAAGAAGCGTGTGGGCAACTCGGCCAAACGCTTTACTGAAATCAGTAAAAATGGCATCGACCTGATTACCCTTAGATATTTTAATAATACCAACATTTTTAAAAAGGAGAAGATAAGTAACTGTCGATCTGCTTTTTATAAAACCATGTCGGTTATTGAAAACTACATTTTTATAAAACGAATTTAACTTATCAGTCACCAACTCATCAAACAGTTTAGGGATGGACGATTGTTTACAGATCCGTCTGTAGTTTTCAATATTACTTTTCCTTCTGGATTTAATAATGGAACTATAAAATAATTTTTCCATAGAGAAGGAAAGATACCAGTCTTCAAAAATTCATTAAAAATGTGGCGAAGTATAGAATGTAAAGGAAGGGCACACATTTTTAAAAAGCCCTCCGAAATACATAGCACTAAAATTTAGAGCCAAATTTAAAATTTTACTCAGTATCATATCTTCGGGAAAAGCAATGTGACTTAAAGTAGAGGACTGTGGTGCACCTAAATAAGAAACAAATATGTTCATCTATAAGTGAACCGGGATTTGAATACACTGATTAAAAAAGTGCTGCAAAACTATTGCAGATAATGCGGGGATCATCTATTGACTGATCTTCATAGGAAAAAGAAGCCGGAAAACCATCACTATTCTATTGTAAACCAACAAAATTGTGACAATGCATCTCATTCGAACTGTACAGAACGCGCTGTGCTAATAATCACTTGTATTTGAAAGCAATGGCAAATTTGCCATACAAAATTCTATATTGTGACTTACGAAATATATAAGCTGAAGATTAAAAATGATTAGATACTAGTAAGGCCCAACGTTTTTAGTTATTAGTTTTTATTCTTGCCGTCTTCTGCGTATACGATTGTTGTTTGGCGATCAATATAGCACGTTTGTTCAGCAAAACGTTGTTCATTTGTAGTGGTGCATAATGTTCGGTAGAATTCCTCAAATGAGTTATTGTTTCGGTGCGATTAGTTTGCAAAAATCTTGAGGCAATGCAATTAGTTCAGTCAAATTATATATTTCCGTATAAAATACGATAATATATAATACTAGCGGACCCCCGGACGCTTTGCTAGGCGTTCAGATTGGAATTATTAACAACTAAGTAGTTACACATTTTGTTTCTGTGGCTTGAGGAGCTTCGATAAATGCTTATGGTATTTGATATGAATTTATTATTTAAAAACATAAACTAATTTCATCTTTGTGATCACTTTATCAATTTGTTTGGGATAAAATCATGTTGTTGTATCTAACCATATTCGAGAAAGTTTTTGAATGTCATCGATTGTTGATCAAGTGAATGTTGAGACTATCGCCTTTGGAGGAAAAAACAACAAATAAGACTTAATTTAGTCAACTGATTCAGTGGTCTTATGACTGTGTAAGACAAAGCTTATGATGGGTTTTACAGTCTAAGGTTGAATTTCTGATTGAAACCAAAGTTTTCTAATTTTATGAATAAAAATTCGAGAGAAATTCACTTCCGTTTCCTCGCCAGATCACAATTTTCGTAAAGCTACGAACAAATTGACGTCACAAAAATTCGGCCATTCGATGGTCACTCGTGTGCGCGGCGATAGTTCGCGGGACCAGACGCTTGATAAGCGACGTCGGTATGTAAAAGTTTGACTTGAAAAGTGGCATGTCTAATCGTAGCTTAATACTTTCACCAGTTCACTTCCTCGATCCAGCATGCACATAGATCTATTCATTTCAAAAATTATGTTGAAAGAACTACAAAAAAATATATCTAGATACAGCACCACCTATCGGTCCAAACAGATCCATCCTTTAGGCTGTAAACAACCATACACAGACACACCCAAAAAATATAATTGAAATCGGTTGAGTGGTTTCAGAGATCAACAACAGCGTCACCTATTGGGTCCAAAAGTATTCTATCTTTTAAGACTGCCTAAGCCTTAAATAAAACAATACGAACAAAAGAAAAGAAGAATCATGAAAATCTGAAAAGTGGTTATCGAGTTATATCTACATCGAGTTTCACCCCGAGAGAATTATAAATAGAAGTCTAGCTGTGCCCCCAACTTCGTACACGGCGTGAGACTGTGTAATTTCCAATAAAAGCGGTGAACATTGTCAATATGAAATAATAAATCAAACAAATCTATTTACCTAAAACACCAATTTAAGAAAATTAAATTCAATCACTAAAACAAAAGCCTTAACGGAAATTTGTATCTACACCAACAATAAATAAATCAAACAACATAATTCACCTACAGGTATATCGTCTTTACTTCTTGTAAAGTCGCATATCATCGTAATCTGTGCAGTAGTTTTCACGCCATTAGGTAACAAAAAAAAAAAAAAATGCCTACAGTTTTGTTTACGATCTGAAAAACGAAATAATCGCCAACAGGCCATATTTCGAGAGCTTTCCGAATTTTATTTTTGCCTAAACCATCCCTGATTCAAGACGAAGAAAACAGAACAAAAATCATTCAAATCTGTTGAGCGGTTCTGGAGCCATTATCCGACTAACGCACAGCGATTGATTTTAATATATATATTTTTGGATTTTTCTTTCGAAGTTTTTCCTGCTAAAAGCCTTCTACCTATAACAAAAAATTAAATTAAAAAAAATTAAGACTATCCCTCAAACGTTCGTGAGTTATGTGGACCAGTGATGCCAGACTTTAGAAGGAGGTTCTCCCACGGTTAAACCCAAAAAATCCCTTTTATCCCTCGCCAAAGTTTCAAAAGTCCCAAATTCATCCCACGAAATATAAAGTTAAAAAACATGTACCTATTTCATTAAATTTACAGCCAGATTCTGAGGTTGTGAGCCCTCACAAGTCACACACAAGACCGTCAGAGGTTGATTTCCTGTGAGGTTTATTGTGATTCGCGAATACGCGAAATATTAACACAGAAATGTTTAAGAATTAAAGAAAAATAATTCACAAATCAATTATTCCCTAACAAATGTCCATATTTCACGAAATGATTATAAATATATCATGAAATGGAATTTTCGGGTCACTAGGTACGTAGAAATCGGGTACCAGTGCCATCCAATACAAATATTGTCACTCTTGAGCCGTTATGACTGGTTTTAAATTTTGTGACCTGCTCCATAGATCACAGTTTCGATTGTTTTTGTGAGCCTCTCAAGTTGAGAGTGTGCTGACAGAATACAAAAACCTCATAAAATAAATTTCACCTCACCTTGTGAGGGTTTTGTAACTTGTGACGTATCAGAGAGGCTTGCCAGAATCGGGATTTAAGTCTTTTTTATTATTACCAAATACAAGTTACATTATACATTACCTAACTATGCAAGCTAACAAAAATAAATATACATATTAAGAAATGTTTTCAATGATTTTTTTTTTAAACATGCTACTATTTAAATTGATCGTAGGTCGACTAATTTTTGTATTCTTAATGAAACTAGCAAATTATGAACAAAAATTGACCAAAAAGTAAAATATTTTTTTTTTTGTACTATGAGGTTTGAAAATTCCCTTTTACCTTTTAGCTTATTTGAAGTGGGAAAATCCCACAAAAAGGGAAAAATCCCCCGATCTGGCATCACTGACGTGGACACAAAGGAACATCATCTTATTGTTTATTTCGGATATTAATGTACAAACTGTTTTTACTATTTGATATGTTTTGTATGCACTACAATAAATTCAGTGAACTTCAACTTTCGAGATGCTCGACAAGCGCCACCACTGACCTTTTACACAGGCCGGGATTGGTAGGTATGAATAAAAAGCAATTGCTACAAATATTCCAAATCTGCTTCCTTGTGACTCAGAACATTTGGTAAATATTTTACTAGATCGTAAAGCAGAAAACATTTATTCAGCACCGATAGGCTAATCAAATTTTAATTATTAATTTATCTGTTTATTAATAGTAGCTTGATTAAAGATGTTAGGTATGGGAGTACCTATACCTAACCAAAGACCATTTCAACATAATATCATGTCTGGTAAACGTACCTATAACGTACCTGTAAGCACTGCTTAAAAAATATATTCTAATATTCACACCCACATCCTGTGTGTCAAGGGTTGTTAAGAACTCAACGTAATTTCTGTGACACAACACAATATCACATTCTCATTCAATAACAAATAAAACGACAGCCAAAACAAATAAACACCACACCAACAATGTCCTCAAATACTCTTATTTCAGTCTGCAATTTCATATTTGTTCTTAGGCCTAAATATGGCACTGAAATAAAACGTTATGATCTTTTTCTTAATCACCCTTAAAACAATTTTAATTGGTATTACGTCCAATTTAATCTCCAAGATCATGTAAACACCAACCGAAAACACAAACGAAGAATGCACGTCTCCAAGGAAGCACAAGCCACCGAAGGGTGTTGTAAAGCAAACGAGGTGCCGTAAATGTTTTATCCAAGAAAATAAGATGCTCTTTGTCGCGTGCACAATACCACCGCCATCATCTTCATATCTTTATTCCGTCCGCCTTTAACTTGCTGCTTCTATAGTCTTCCTGCTAACATCCTGTCAGTTATCTGGTTTTTCCAAAAAATGACTTCTAATTAGTGAAAGAAGTCTACCGTACATAAAGAGACACAGCCAAGATATAAACAAAGCAACAACGCAAAATACAAAAGGCCTAAGCAGCCGCACACAAAAAGGGGTATACTGCGTAAAGCTCTTTAGTCTTTTTTTTTTTAGTTTTTTTTTTTTTTTTTTGTACCAGAAAAAAAGAAAAATGTATACCTACAGCCTTAACACAGAGTCAGAAACACCCACGAAAATTGGAAGAACATTGAACAAAGGAAACCGAAACGGTCGAAACCCATCGCCAAAGCCTTGGCTCAGCTATGAAAATACCAGAGAAAAAAAGAGCAACCCTCTTCTGTGTGTTCCTTTCAAGAGAGGAAAAATTTAATTAAAATTTATCTTGAAACAAACATCCTTAAATTTTCGCTTTCCTCTTTTATAGTGTGAGACAGCTTTACCATCACATTTTCGAAGGCACCCAAGACCAGTCAGAGTTATACAAATAGGCCTCGCATTGTATACAGTTGATAAAGTTTCCGTATCCGTTCGCCTGCTTTGCGTTATTTTCCTTCCATTTCCGTGCCGGTTATGATTGAAAGCAAGTTATGACCGAGTGACTGACGGTGACGCGCCACAACATGGGTATAGGGTATAGGCTTAGGCATTGGATGCTGATGCTTATGCTGACGCAAGGATAAACGTCGAGCATCGAAAGGATATTTGTTTTTGTCTGAGCTGAACTATGGGAAGTGTAGTTTGGTTGTGTAATTTCAAATCCGACACGAACTTCTCCATCTATCTCTGGCACTGCCTCTACGTGCTTCTGTGTGAAAAGTGATGATAGAAAGAAACACAGAAAATTATGAATGCCCAAGCAGAATCGTTGGTGTCCCTAATGAGAGAACGATATCATCATTCTGCATTGATACGAGTGTATATATGGTGTCCTTGAATGGATCAGAGCGCGCTGTTGCTATTGCTGGTGAGGCTGTAGCTTGTGGCTTTGGCTCCAACCCCGTCAACATTTTTAAGTTGTTTGTGTACCAAACGAATAACAGTGAGCAATGGGGGGATAAAGTTTTAGCAGCAGCAGCAGAAGGTGCCTTGTTTTGTGCGTTGTGTATGTTTGTGTTGGCAGAATTTTCTCATTGAATCAATATGGTGATGGTATCTTGCTGGGTGTAAGTCTACGTATAGGTACCTAATAAAAAACGTTTTCTCAGAATTAAGCTGATTTGGTTGAGTTTTTGATTTGGATTTCATTCCGGATGTGCAAACATGAATCACATCTTGTTAATTTATAATTTGGGAATTTAGAGATGAATTTTGATTATGAACACGCGGAGATTGTTTATTCAGGGAAACGTTAAATTTTGTTGGTATTAGGAAATTTAGAAACGCAAAGCGGTTTTGGATGAATTGTGTTTTGATAAGAGGTCTCAGATGCAAACAGGCTATCTAGTCTAATTCTTTTAGATCAGTGGTTCCCCGACATTACAACAGCTTGCCCCCTCATGGCGAATTGGAAAATCAAATTACATCGCCCAGCAAAGTTATGCCTAGTCTATATGATTGTGTAGCGTACATCTGAAAGGTTTTATATCTCCATTTAGTTGGACAGTCCGCTGTTCCGCGATCCGGTTTCATTAGTTCCATTGCATTCGAAATGTTTGCCCAGCTCGCCTTTACTTCCGCATTGGATTTTGTTTCAGAAGTCTGTGGCGATTTTTCCTATAGGCATCCGTTTGGCGAGTAAATATCGCACACAATTTTTCAATGGAATGTTTGCAGCTTAGTGTTTTGGCGTTGTTAACAGATTCTCAGAAATAGGTTTTAGAAGTGACACAGTTGACATATGTAACCAATAATTTCGGGAAGTTGAGGATGTGGGACACAAGAGCGCAGTTATCCATAAAAAGTCAATGCATTTTGACAAGAAAGAGCAACCAAAAATAACTATTCCCTGGGAAATGTTAGCCAGCTGAAACTGTAACACAACGTACACAACGACTACGGAGAAAGTTATATTTTTGTTAAATTCTATTTAGCGACAATTTGGTCAATAGTGCTCGTTTGATTTCCTTTTAAAGTTCTTTCAGCATTCTACTCTCTTCTCTACACTTTGCAATTGCTACAGTATTTTAGTATTTTTTTTATTTCAAAATCGCTTACAAAGTAGGACAAGAGCCTTATAAATTTTTGAAAGCCTTAAAATTAATTTAGAAATTTGAATTTAATGTATTTATTAAGCTATTTGCATCATTATTTATTTATTTATTTATTAAAAAGATAACGAAATTTAAAAAGAGAAAACAAACAATAACAAAAGATGAATAAATATATAGAAATTATCAATGATTTGCCAAATAGTTGAAAAGCATACATTTAAATCTTCTTGTGCTCTTTACACTTCTCATACTTATGGGCAGGGAGTTCCAAAGGCGAATAACATGGACGAAAAATTGACGCTCGGTAACAAGAAAATTGTGACGAGGTAATATAAGAGCAAAAGACCTTGTTGAGTGAGGGAAGTTCAGCTTACCGTGTAAATAATCAGGCTGTTTTGTTTGAATGATTTCATGCAGATAGCTAAGTGAGCGAAAATTTAACAAATTGTCTAGACTACAGCCAGAAATGCGAACAGCAAAAGAGGAAACGTGGTCATAGCGGCGTAGATTATAGACATAACGGGCAATGTTGTTATATGCGACATTTAATTTGCGGTTAGTGGCAGAGTCCAAGTTGCAAAAAATTTCACATCCATATAACATAATGGGTAGTAGAAGCGTTTTGGCAAGAAGCAGTTTGGTTTTTGTGGGGATGAAATTTCGAGTGACTTGGAGAACACGGAGACAACCATATACTTTACCAATTACTTTAATAAGGTGGTCGTTCCATGTGAGGGAACGATTGAAAACTATTCCAAGGTTTCTAGCACTGCTAACATATTCGATTCTTTCGTTTTCAAGATTCAGTGGTCTTAACACTGATAAATCAAAGATTTTGCGATAGATGGGGAGAGCTGTTGATTTTACAGGGTTTAGGCACAGGAGATTTCTCTTAGACCAGCGAGAAATGAAAGAAAGGTCCTCATTCATTAATGCAACGGCATCATTCTTTTCCCCAAACGGTCGACTTATCAGGAGCTGCACATCATCAGCGTAAAGATGAATTAGACAATGTTTAACAACTTTTGGAAGCTCATTTATGTAAAGTGAGAAGAGTATTGGGCCAAGAATTGATCCCTGTGGCACTCCATTCAAAACATTGAGAAAGATCGATGATTGACCATTTGCCACCACGCATTGTTGCCTTCCGCTAAGGTACGAAAGAATAAGCTTACAGGATTCTATAGAAAACCCAAAGAAATTACGCAGTTTTTTACATAAAATTGAATGGTTAACGGTTTCAAAAGCCTTTGAGAAGTCTAAAAGCGTTAGAAGTGTAATATGATCCTTGTCCATTGCGGTTCTTATTTCGTCAGTAACAAAAAGTAGGGCAGATTTGCAGCTGCGCTTAGGTCTAAACCCAGACTGACAGGTAGTTAAAAGGTTGTTAATCGATAGATATGTTTGTATCTGCTTCATAATGGTTTTTTCAAACACCTTTGATAGAAACGGGAGGATAGCAATGGGTCGGAACTCCGTAACAATACCCGTTTGCTTTTTAGGAACGGGAATAATTTTAGCCTTCTTCCATTCTGAAGGGAACTCGGAAGTAGTCAAGATACTATTGAATATATAAGCTATAAAGCGCAGTATATGAGGAAGCAATAACTTAACGAACTTAGGTTCCATTAGGTCGAGGCCAGTAGCATTCGATTTGATAGATAATATTGCCTCAACTATGTCTTCTTCTCGTATTCTTATAAAGTTCAGGGAACAGTTGACACCCGTTGATTCCTCTTCAATAGGGGAATCAATAGGTGTTACAACGTCAAATGATTGTGGCATGGAGGTGAACTTTTTGTTGAGAGCATCACAATCGATGTTATCAGCAGACTTCGTAGATTGCTTCCCAATACCGATTTCTCGCAGGTTTTTCCATAACTTTTTTCCAGAAACTAATGGACCAACTTTGTAGTAACGCCTTTTTGTTGTTCTGATCAATACGACGACTTGATTGCGAAGTCGTCAATAAGATTTGTGGAAGTACTCCAGTTTGAACCGCCTCCATTGACTGTAAGCGGCATCTCGTTTCAACATTAGAGCAGAGATGTCGCCATTCAGCCAAGGTGGAGACGTATGCTTAATGAGACGGGTTTTTAAAGGAACATGAATATCAAAAAGTTGATTGACGTTATGCCGTAAAAAACAAATTTGTTCATTTACCAGTTCAGATGTGTTTAAATTTTTATAGTCTCGGTATTGGAAACTTTGTTGATCAACCCGACAAGCTATATCCTATCCAGGCTTACAAAAATTAAATCATGCTTGGAGAAACCAGGTGCCAAAAGCTGTGTGTAAAGCATTACCCTGTCAACATCGCTAGTAAGATAAAGGTCTAATAGTGAGCTAGACTCTTTAGTAAAGTGGGTAGGGGTGGAGTGGTTAACGGGGCTCAGATTGAGTGCCTTGAATGAACTTAGAAAGTTAGCAGCTAACCGTTTATCCAAGATATTACAGTTAAAATCACCACACCTAAGTAACCTAAGTATCTTTAAGCTATCTTAGCAGATTTGTATAGACGAAGCAATTTAATTTGATGTTACGAACCTCCACGCTCTTGCGACTTATACCACGGGTTCTATGCAAAGAAATGACGCTGCGCGACGTTTGGGTGTAATTTTTAACACTAAAACTTTCGCGGAGGAGGAGTAGGGGAGACTGGGTATGGTTGAAACACAGGACGGTTGAAACAAAACGAATATCCCGTGACCGTGAGCCGTACGCGCAGCGTCTATGAGTATTAGGGGTGAATGAAGCAAAAACAAGTCCGTAGACGAATAGCAGTCGTGCATCGTTCGTTCGGAGGTTCAGTTGTATGTGAGAGCTTATGTTCTATTTGGACTATCAAAAATAAGTACATATTTTTGTTTGGTTATTTTTCATTTTACTAGGGTTTCTATCCATGCGAGATTGTTGTGTGATTTTTTTTTTGTATGCTGTAAAGAGTGTAGACTACAATATCTCTGACTAGTTTGAACGGGTCAGTGTTGTTTTCGTTACTTTATAGATTTGTTTTACTAAAAGGGGGGTTGGGGACAGTTGAAACAATTTTTCAGAGGACCGTTGAAACAATGTGTTTAATTATTTTTTTATTTTCATATATTATTTTAACGAAATCAGAAGAACCAGAAAGTCTACAATATACACCGATATACCAGAGAAAGAACAAATTAAAAAGGAGCATGAATCAGGACTGAAACAAACCAGCTGAGCAAGCTAAGAAAGGTTGGAATGTGTAAAAAAGAAAAGAAAAGTTACGAAAGTAAAAAAGAAAAATAATGCAGCATTCCAGTACTCTATTATTTTTTTTTTTATTCAGAAGAAGAGGAGTTTTATTGCCTCGTCTGCTTGTCAACGTATTTAGGGAGCAGATCTAGTGAAAATTTGTTGCAAATGTATCACCTGTAAAATGTGGGTTCACAAAGAGTGCGCAGAAGGTTGCCATTGTTATATTTGCCACAATTGTGATTCGGAATATTCCGACAACTGAATTTCGTCGATTGCCTTATCGAAATTAAAGTAGTGTTCCTTTTGTTTATTTTCAACTAATTTAATGAATTACGATTTTCTTTAATTTTTTGTTGTTTAGAAATACTGTTTATTTATTTTTTTTTAAATTCTATATAAAACATCACGTGATGAATATTGTCAAACAAACTTAGGTATTATTTAAAATAAAATTTAAATAAATATGTAACAATGGAAGATTGTGTTCGTGTTTCAACTGACCCCAACAACAACTGTTTCAAACGACCCTGGAATGGGTATGGTTGAAACAATTTTTTTTTTTTAATATGATGTATACACATACATACATACAGTCTCCTCTATATGCTATATAATTTCCTCATGGCACTTTCAGTCAGGCGTTCGATCAAAATGCTTGCCAGTAAAGAAAGACGGATTAAATTTCCCGAATGGATTTAAAAATTAGTCAGGACTACTGTGCTGATGTTTTTGTGGCGAGGGTAAATACTTCATTGGTAGACTGAAATCACATGAAACAACATACATACCTACGTATACATGAAAAACTTGGTTTACCAGATGCAGAATAAGACTTCTACAAATGAGTCCTAGTCTGATTATTTCTGGGTAACATCAGCGGCTATTGATTTTATTATTTCTTCATCAAAATCAATACTACACTGAGAAAACTACATTAAAAAAAAATTGTATCCTACAACCATAACAAGCTCCTTTCTAATATTAAATTAAAATGATTTTGCTCATCAGTCGATACTGTAAAGCCTAAACAGCCGACTTAACATGTTATTCTGTAGTTACAAACTGTATATGGTAACTTTAAGTTGCAGCTTGCAGTATTTATTAAATCTGGTTTCGATCGTCGAAACGTTTTCAAACATCTAAAAAAGTCGGGTGTAAATTTTTTAAGTATATCTAGTTTGACAACCAATGACTGCGGATATTATGCGTCCACAGACTAACGTTTTATTTAAAGCAAATGAATGCATAGGCGCAGCGGATTCGTATGTTGTTAAATTCGGCAACAGCTAAGTTGAAAACGGATAGGTAAGTTAAAAAAATCGCCTAATATTCCAAGCCTTTTAACGCAAGTTTTTTTGTAAGCGCAAATTTTCCCATGAGTGAACAATTTTTCAAACAGCAAGATGCAATTTTATACCGATCACAGTTCGCCCAATGGTACAAATTCTACCATTATTTTGAGCGGACTTATACATAACAAATTGGAGACCAAATTCAAACAGCATTGCATCTCTACACTATCTTAAAAAAAAAAATTAAGCAAATATGTTGTAGTTAAGGCAGTGAAAGTGGTTCTTAGTTATTTCTCTTCGCCTATCCTTACTATAATAAGACTGTATGCTATGAATTGATTCAAAAAGTACTGCACGCAATTGATTCCGGTTTTCACAGTTGCATTGAAAATTGTGGAGATTAGGTTATATGATATGTTTTACCGTTATCAGCTGTCTGGAAGCGGAAATCTAAGCTGATATCAAAGAAAAGTTTCAATTCTCGAATGCCTTCCAGCTCCTAGCTTTGGAATGACTCATCCAAATGAAATAGGATTTCTTAAATAAAAAGTTTAATTATGAACAACGATTTTAAGATATAAATCATCTTTGCACGTTATCCTGAAGTCGAACAATAAGCAATAAGCTATAAATTTTATACAATAATTCAAAAATCTAGAATGTTCGCTTGAAGCTAGATCGTTGGACTTTCCCAGCACTCAGTGGAGGAAATTTTGTGTGTGCGTGCGGCAAAATCTGTCCTCTCTCTGTACATTTTGTGTTGTGCTTTTTAGGGTTCCGTAGCCAAATGGCAAAAATCGGAACCCTATTAGATTCGTCATGTCTGTTCTGTCTGTCCGTCCGTATGTCACAGCCACTTTTCTCCGAAACTATAAGAGCTATACCGTTGAAACTTGGTAAGTAGATGTATTCTGTGAACCGCATTAAGATTTTACAAAAAACAGTAAATTTTGTGGGGTATCTATGGATAGGTCTTCAAAAATGATATTTAGGTTTCTTATATCATTTTTTTCTAAAGTGAATAGTTTGCGCGAGAGACACTTCCAAAGTGGTAAAATGTTGGTACGAGACGAACCCCACCGAAGATTACAATGGAATTACTGCGAGGCCTCTTCCACAACAAGTTATTTCAAGAAATGGTGATGTTGATTGGCCTCCAAGTCGTCTGATTTGACTGCTCCGGACTTCTTTTTGTGGGGATATCTGAGAAGCAAGGTTTATGCAAACAAACCAGAAACGCTTGAGCAACTCAAACAAAATATTCGTGATGAAATTAATAAATTACCGCGTGAAATGTGTGAGAATGTAATGAAAAATGTGCTCAAAAGGGCTCGAATTCGTGAGACTAACAGAGGCGGATATTTACCTGATATTGTATTCCTTGCCGACATTAAGTAACACATTTATCAATATAAGATCCATTCTCTTTCATTTAATCAAAAATTATAAACAAACAAAGTAGTACACCTTCCCGGCGGAAACCCTGTTTTTAGTGTTTTCAAATGAGAAGAATTTTATTGAATTAGAATTTTGTTTTGTTTTAACTAATAATTAATAAAACAAAACATCAAAATAGGAAAAAATATCGCGCGTTTTGCGATATATCGCACAATCTGGCAAGCAAGTGATAGTGAGTTGTAGTGATAGCGAATAGTGATTCTGATCTGATAAGTGATTCATGTGCATTGTGCTGCCACGAAATCTGTTTGTGCTCGGTATTGTTTTTTTTTTTTTGCCCTATATTTTAAAATCATCTTCCTACGTTATCCTGGAGGAAAACTATAAGATTTTTTCGTATGCATGTCAAAACCTGTTTGTGCAACTGCACCTTTTCTGCTGTATGTTCTTTTTTTCCTCTCTTTTTAATTTGAACTTGAGTTTTTTCGAGTATGAAATGTAACAAGTGGAATGTAGAATGTAAATGAGATTGAGAGGGAATAATAGAAACTAGAAGTTAGCCATAATTGGATTGTTTTACTGACAGTCTTACTTCTCTTTTTTCGGGTAAACTATTGGTATAACGCTAATTATTTTGGTTTAAATTTGAGAAGTGGAACTCTGGCGAAGCAAGGCGAGCACGGGTCAGCTAGTTTATATATAAGACTAGAAGACCCAGCCACGCGTTGCTGTGGCTAAGGTCGTTTGCATTTTTTTTTTATTTACTTTTTAATTGGATGGTGCTTCAACCCGTTTTCCTATCCCGATTATCTTTTGCAAAGTGACACTTATCGGGTCCAAGAGCAGCCTATCTTTCCAACAGGAACAAACCATATATATTCACAAAATTTTATTCTTATCGGTTAAGTGGTACTGACTGAGTACACCTATATTGAAATTGAATTGCAAATTGAAGCAAATAACTGTATTGGTATTTTATTTCCAAAGAGCTGATGGAATCTCTGTTTTTGCATCGGGCTGGCGTGTATCCCCAAGTTTTACTGGGGTCCACCAACTTGGAAGCGGTGCAAAGAAACAGTAAGTGATTAAACGAAAGTTTTACGTGTATAAACAAAATTTACTGTTTCAGTTGTGATATCCGAGACCTCTCAACATTGTGAGACTCCTAACAAGGATACGGCCTCGTCGGGAGAAAAACTAAAGCACGAGGAGGCGGCGCTTGAGGCCTACCAGCAATGAACGGACGAGACTGCAGAAAAAGGAACGATTTGTTGAAGAATCTATGCATCAGGCTTGGTTAGACGCAGTCACATTAGATGCTGAAAACTTTTTTAACTTTGTATTTATGTATGTAATGTATTGGTTTCTTTTTTATATTTCTTTTATTTATGTTTTTAAAACTGAAATGTGATTTTCAGTTCCTATTTAGTGAGTTGGGTATAATAAAATTAAATTTAAATTATGAAATATTTATCAGCAATAATTGTTGTTCCGTCATTGAGCGTTAAGCTCCCGACATTTATAGTGTTTTAACTTTCCAGCAGTGTTATCAGCGTTCCAATTTGTCGAGGTCTAAAGTATCAGCCAAATTGTGCAATACACAACAAGCTCGTATGAAGTGACAAATTTTTGCGATTCCTCTCAACTTGCAGTAGTAAAGTTGACGGAAACTTTGTCTGAGTATTTCAAAACTATGCTCTATGTTACCACGCGAAGAACTTAAACACTTGTTGAAGTGTGCTTGGGCAGGTGACATATGAGGATATGACCGTTGTCCCTATAAGGTGTGAGCACAAATTTGATGCATGGGTACGCAGAATCTCCCAATAAGTGGTATTTTTGCATTATTGTTCTAAAGAAATACCGCCATAATTTATGTAGTACCTAAATTCACACAACTTATCGAGATTTGTGAAAATGAATGAATTCCTAAAAATTCGACTATCGTGCACTGACCATGGAAAACCAACGAAGATGTCAATGAACTTTTTATTTTCATTGCATATTCCCTGCAGACAGACACATCAACGTTTGGCCATTTGAAGGCCAAATCCGAAAGGCTACTGAAAAAAAAGGTCACTCGACTTATTACTAGACAAACTGTCGATGTTGAGCTATTAAAGCGATGTGGTAAGTCTCTGAATGAGCAGGCTTCGTGCCCAGCAAACCAGAGAAAAATCGCAATATGCTTTTCCGGACTATAGGCTAATGATGTTCTTAATTTATTATAGGCCACGCTAGCCTTAAATCAATCAGCAATGGAATTATGTAAATTGCGATTTATTCGGAAGAGTCTGATGAACTCTGCGGAGGTATAGTTTGGAAAAATTGCCTCTAAATAGTCCAGGATGCTCGTTCTTTTATTTTTTATTTTTCATTTTTTGATAAATTCCTCGTCGCTGTAATCGGAGTTAAATGAATTTTCAAACTCATCATCGATATTGCAAACACTTTCATAAACTATTTGCATTATGGCAAGGACAAGATCAGAATGCAGTTCATTTTCATTTAATCATTTTTAACAATAAACAGAAGAATGTTTTATCTTCTTCATACTTCGTTCACGTGCTAAAAGCATATGCATTTGCAGTGATAGCCAAGCTACTGCTTAGCCCTCTTACATTGTCTAAATTAGTGCTCGAACTCCAGCTTTCTCTGAACTTGGTCGGAAAGCTAAATACAGTGTATCTTGTTTGGGTCCCAGGTCACAATGGTATCCAGGGAAATGAAATCGTGGATGGGCTTGCCAGGCTGGGTTCAGTAGAAGCATTCTTAGGACCTGAACCTGCGTTGGGTATGTCTTCATCGGTGGTTAAATCATCCATTGATACTTGGGTTTCTCAAACACGAGTGTCATTGGCGTGGCTGCGCTGTGTGTGGGCAGACCAAACGACTGCGTCCGGACATCTGCAGGTCAGCGTCTTTCCTTCTGTCTCTCAGGCGAATCGACTGTAGACTTTTAGTCTGCGTCCTTTCAGGACACCAAGCTTTTGCCAAATACTTAAATGTCACTCTTGAGCGTCACCACCATCTGTCCTGCTTGTGGAGAGGACGACGAACGACGATACAGCGGAACACTTCCTCTGTAGCTGACCTGCCTTTGCTCTCATCAGGTGGCGGATTCTTGGGGCTGAGGGCTGACGTGGTGAGTGCCGAACATCTAAGCTCTTTATAACGTAAGCTCCCTCTCATCTTTCTTCGAAAGACGGGAAAACTATGTACAAAAAGTACGGTGTCTGTTTGGCAGTACAATGAACCAGTAGTTGTGTCTTAGTGCTCCATCGGATAGTATAGTAACAACCTCCGACAAAGAAAACAAAATATATATATATATATAAAACTGATGGCTTTGCCTATTGGCCTTAATTTTACGAGACTTTGGCTCCCAGAAATAACGTTTGAAATGCTATGTGGGAGGTCCAACGCTTCTTTTTCGTTACTGCCAGATTGTGAAGAGCGCGGCAAGCAGACAATAGGTCTGTTCCCTTACGTACGATAATGCATTCGAATACATTAGTCAAACTTCGTTGTTCGTTCTCTTACGCAAAAGTTGGGTAGAAGTGAACGGAGTTTGACTAATGTGTTGGAATGCATTATCGTAAGGAAACTGACCATTTATATAGTACTGCCATTTATCAAATTTCAAATAGTTTTGTTGCATGGGAATTGGGAAGTGATAGTCTCCGTTATTCTATCCCGACTATTTTTGTGAAAGTGCTTTTCTTATCATAGTTCTAAATTTTATAACATTAGCTTCCATAAGTTTCAAGAAAAAGCGTTGTCGAAACACCGCTTAGTCTAATTTTGACCAAACTTTATAGGAACACTCCTGGGTCTTCAACCCCATGCATTTTTGGTCTGCAGCCAGATGAAAACATTAGACTTGTTAGAAAGTTAGAGAAAACTCATATTTGGATTGGGATATATTTCCTAAAGATTTAAGCAGCATTCAAGTTTTATCCGAAAAAATTTTCACAAGTCATTCCGTAGAAAACTACTACTTTCAACCCCATTTTTGAACTCTTCTCACGATGGGAATTATGGGTATTCCACTATTCGACGTAAAGTATTCCCTCATATATGTTAATGTGCCATCTTCTCCATACATTCGAAATAATTAAAGTTCTCAACAGACAAAAGACAAACACACGCAGAGTCAACAAAACCCAGGGGCACTATCCTGAAGAAACATAACCCATTGTCTAAGAAGGATACGGATTTCAAAGTTATCCCATGTCCGATTGCAAATAATTAAAAACGTTCTCTTCCATGTCATATAAATAATAAGGCAGCAAAATGGAGAATGGAAAAACATTGCATTTCATATTCCTTCCCGATATTATGAGCACAAAGAGACTCGTATAAGTGAGGGTAAAACATGACAAACTAGGCTATGCACAATATAGACCCTACAGTTATATATTATTATAGAACACAAGTAGAAACATCAAACAAGTACCTACATGAAACTGTCCCAGCAGAGAAATATTCAAACAGGGGACAATACGATTGAGATCAACAACCGAACAATATCTTCAGACATCTCGCTCAAAACGAATCCTTCGATTTTTGCCTTTTCATTTAAAAGTAGCAAACACTAAGAAAAAGGGTAACAAAAATAATAATAAAAAAAAAGAACAAAGCTGAATAAAAAACGGAGGAAAAGTGCAAAGTTGCTGACGGAGAACATTGGTTGGTTCTAAGGCGTTGTCGCTTTGACTTCCTTCGGGATGTCTATTGTGTTCATTGTGGTTCTCTATTTCTAAGCTTTGGCATTATTCCCATTTGATTATTCTTTGAAGCAAAATGATTTTTGTGCTCTTTGAATTAGAGCAGTAATAAAAAAAATTGGTGCGACTGTATCCAAAAGTCCCGAAATATGTGTAAACACCGTGCGTGCGGTATATGTGTGTGGCTTGATAAACGTCATTGAGAAAAGAGGGAATTGTAGTCCGTATTCTTGATATATTATTTTTCAAACTCTGCGTGAGCCTTAACATGTCTGGGGTACTCTTCGTAGGGCGGAGTGACTACCGGTGGTTGTAAAACTTCATTGATGGCTGTTCTCCTTCTTTTGGCTCGAACTGACGATAAATCCACGTCATTTATCGTCAGAACATCACTGACAGTATGATCGTGATGTCGTCGGTTCATTGTCAGTAATTGTCGCTCCAGTTTGGTTTGTGAGACGAGTTCTCCATTCACGCGAGCGTTCAGTACTCGTTTTCCCAACCTTTTTTCCGACTTTCAGACGTTTACTTGCACGTAAACGCGTCCTGTAATCTTTTGCACGTTCTGCATCTGTCTTTCCCATATCTGAAAATATTTTAATGCATCTTCAATGACGGAAAACATTGCATTATTGTCAGAAACATGGAATCGTACCAATTACGTATTTTCCTGTATTTTTCTGCGTTTTACTATTGAAACGCATGTAGGTACCTACAGATGTGAGTTGGATGACAGTTGAGGTTAAGGAGTCACAACTGAATGAATTATAAGCAGTGTATTAAACAGTGAAATCGAACAGTGAAACAACGCGCACTTAGATGTTTACGCATCAACAAACACTCCTAACATATGCAGTGGAAAATACCCGTTTGCATTTCCATCCCCGCAAGTTAAATGACATCAACTTTTATACAGTAAATGAAAGTGTCATTGGAATTTTATTCGGCTTGTATTGCATATTGTAGAGGTGCTTGTCTACGGCATTTTTGTTAGTTGTTGTCCAGCTGTGATTTCTGCGTGCCTGGTAATTCACGAAAGATTTGACACTCAATTTCCTCGAGATGTCCGTCACAGGGAAGAAAGTTGAGACCATCATATATGAAAAAACATGCTTTATTTCACATCAACAAAAAGCTGAAATTAATATGCCCCAGCTCATAAATGTATGCAATGATAAAATGTATGCAATGATAAAACACAGTGACGCATTTCCGTCCCCGCTATTAAATGTGCGGAATTACTCCACCAGATTCCAACAATGCGCGCTTAAATGTTTACACACACTTTTTTTGCAGCTTTCTTTCACGGTGTGTTTAATGTTTAATCTCATGTGCCTTTAAAAAAAAAAACAATTTGTCGAGTACATAGTGAGCAACTTAACCCCGATATCATCGGCATCATTATGGTTTTATTAAATTTAAAGAAATGAGAAGGTACGCAAAAATTCAGAAACAAAATAGCAAATTTGGCTGAAGTCAGAAAAAATCTTACAAAATCAACAAACCTAGGGTAAGCTGCTATTGATAAAAAAAAAATAGGATTTTTTTTTTCAATCACATAGCCATGTGCAGGTGCACTAACACAAGAGTTAGTTCCACTAAATAGCAATAGAAATGTATCACAATGCATTCTCAGAAATGTTCAGAACGAATGCTGTACAATAGAAACCATCACCAAAGCTGTCTACTACAGGTGGAACCGATTCCTTATTGTTCAAAGGATATCTCCATGGGAATAGATATCCCGCTGCGGAGTCGAAAAGATATATCCATCTAAGAAGATAAGCGAAAAAATGTTTATTATTACTTATATAAGTGTAGGATGTAGGTGCTTACGGAGGTCACCGGAACAAATATGCCAAGGGCATTCTTCTCATAATGGACAGCAACAAACTGAGTACCTACTACTGATACGTCCAGGCCCAGGGTAAAAGTTGAACCCACGTCAATCGTAAAGGTAAACTCGATATATATTTAATGTATAACATAGAGTGTCTACGATAAAAGGAATTTTATGTATCAAGAAATTGATAGGTTTAATTGAATTTTTTTATTGCAAATTCCTTGTAGGTACTGAAGTTTAAGCTGTTAATAGAGAGGCACTATTGGATTCATTTCATTTGGAGAAGCTGTGCAATCTTCGAGTAGATAAATAAAATACATACTTTGCTGTTCGTATTTTTCGTTTTCTTTCCAAAATTTCCTCTCCGTAGAATTTTTGGAATACCTGGGCCGGCGTTCTATAAGGCGAAAACGTTTAACAAACGGTTTGCTTCATGTAACATTAAAAACGAAAGAAATCTTCGTGGCGGCGAAAAAACGAACACATTTTCTTTGACGTTTTCACTTTTCTTGCTTCATGTAACCCTAAAAACGATCAGAACGACAGCTATATTCTTGGCGTTATTACTTTTCCGATTTATTCTTTTTTGAATTTGTCGTCTTAAGATTGATTATTGAAAATATCAAACATTTGTCTTTTGTCAAACTTCAAAGTGTGTTTAATTACGCTTTTAGGAGAGAAGTCTGAAAAATAGAGACAAATTTACATTCTCCCGCTGGAATGAATATCAACATAAATTTAATGGGTTTTTATAAACACAAATAACAATTTGAGAACTTCTGACTTTTAAAACACGCACCACCACAAATGCAAAGAAAGAAAAATCTCACTTTATGTTCCTTTGGGCACAAAAAATCTGAAAATCCCAATGGAAAACGACATAGGTAACTTCCAAAAGTCCGCCTTAACAAAAATAAAAAGACATACCTACTGAGACTGATAAACAAACGAATGTGAACAAAAAAACTTTAGGAGTAACATGAAGCAAATTTTCACTTTCGTGTTATTTCTTTCGTTTGTTGAAATGCGAAAAACAAACCTGAAGTCCTCAATCACAATGACGACTGAGGGGAACTTATTTTAATATATTGTACCAAGGTGGTTCGAATTTACGTAAACAGCTGAATTTAAGTTGATACATTAAAGATATTGTAGGCCACAGGACCCTTCAATATTTTTCTTTTTTTGTGGAAGATTGCCTACTATACTCGAGAGTCGAGACCAGAGACAATACTGAGACCCCCAACTTCGACCGATTAACAGTTATTTGCCTACAAACTAAATTTTACGCTCCCAAAAAGTTTAGGTGCGCTAGTATTGTTGCATAGAAATTCGTATTGACAAACGTCAAAAATCCTCTCAACCAACACATTCGCACCTAATCTTTTTCCCGTTCACTGTGGGCAAACCGAAACGGATAGGACAACAAAATGGCGGATTCCTGGCAAAAATTGAGGGGGCCAGCGGCAAGAGGATTGTGAGTTGGGGGTCTCAGTATGATTTGTTTATGGTCGAGACTACACTGTCACCTTCCAAACAATTAATGTTATGGGACGTGTATTATGGGAATTTTACGAAGCACACGGGTGCTGTAGCTAGGGTTGCCATACGGCCGGGACTCGCCGGGATTGTCCAGATATTCTTAGCCGTGTCCAGAGTCCCGGTTAGAAACAATTTGTCCAGTCAAAAGCTCAAAAGTGTCAGCAAAGCATATTTCCTCAAATACCTAAACCCTTAAAATGTTTTTATTTTAAAAAGGAAACTTGAATAACTTTGAAACTGAAGTTGAGCCCCACTTTACGATAGGTTAATGAACTTAAATGCTCATTAATTTACATGAGCGTACGAGTATTCTAAGACTAGATGGTTACTGAAAGCCGGATTATGTCTCTCAATATGTCTAGTTCTAGGTTATACTGATATTAATGCTGTTCCCGAGAAGCTGTTAGTCATCTTCCAAAAAGCGTGTCTACACGGAAAGAAGATTAATATCAAATCAAGAAAAATAAGCACCGAATTACGAAAAGTTTGTCTCATTTTAGATCTTAGCTCAGGATTTACTAATTCACGACTTCTTATTCGCAATTCTAGAAAGTGTACAAAGTGAAGATATTGACCCTCAAAAGTCGTGAATCAATACTTCTCACTGTCAATAATGCGATCGAACGTGAAATACATATTGCCACAACCAATGGCAATTTGACACAAATAGTTTTCAATTTGATATTACCTACTGTGGTTGTGAAATGCAAACAAAAAATCTAAGTTACCACTTTCCTGTTGCAGTTACGATTTCATCCCTTAATAAATTGCAACAGGGGTTGTTTTACTACTTGAGTAAATTTTGCAATTCATATTTTGCAATTTTCGACTTCTCTACGTCAATTTACGTTTTCAATTTACATGTGCGAAATTATTATAAGATTTTATTGATTCATCATTCAGTGGTGGTAAATTACGAAATATTTTTTTCAATTTGAGTTTTTAAAATGGTGTTTGAGGAATCGACCTATTGAAGTAGTGAATTGCGCCAAAAATGTTGCAAATCACTTCAAATGAAAGAAGCTCGAGTTAATACTTCTTATCGTAATATTCAAAAAACAAAATTTGATATTCTTCGCCGTTTTCAATGTCGAATTACGAATTTTTGTATCAATTCAAGACTAAATCGTTGCGATTTGCGAAAAATATATAATTCGTGATTTGCAACTCAATTTTTTACAATTGGTATGCAGTTCTTTCTGTGTATTGACAAAATATAGCCTCGCCTTTTTTAAAATTCTTCCGATTTTTTTTTTTTTTTGTGTAATTTTTTGGTAGCGATATTCACTAGCTGAATCTGAATTTAATGTTCACTTGGTTTATTTGTCTGTTGTCTTGATGTAGCACTTCATACAACACACCACTTGGTAGACATCTTTTCGATCACATCGGTTCACAATTTTTCATCCACTTTTTTTTTTTGTCATGAGGCAAATATATTCGATTCGCTTTTTCATTTTCTTTACACTTTTATATATGTATAAACTGGCAGGATCGCCATGATATTATGAAAAACCAAAACAACCATTTGGTTTCAAGTCTCTTTATTAATTAAAATCTTATTCCAACGCAGCTGGGCTGCTCACCTAATTTACTCCACGCTCACCTTAGCGTGGTTTCCACTGACGGGCAAATAAGCTGCCCGTAGACGATTGGAATGAACTGTCTTAGCAGCATAATTTCCAATAACCAGCAACTTATTTCAGCGCAGTGGCTTAGTGGTTAGTGTGTTGGACTACTAAGCGAGGGGTCCAGGTTAGTATCCCGCAAAAACCCAAACTACAACTTAGAGTTTTTTCCACTGCGCCACCTCTCGCGAATGTCTGACAAACATCCGAGAGTATAACTGCCTTGAAAGAGCTTCTCACTTAGCCGTTTGGAGTCGGCATAAAATTGTCCCTTCCCTTCCAGGTCCCTCCGGACCTGTTGCGCCAACTTTTTATTTTTAGCAACTTATTTTCCCGTGTGATTGGAATGTGCAATATAGGCAAATCCGCACTACAGTTCACATTACACAGGCGGGGCTAGCGGACTCAGTACGGTTTGTCCATGAAGCCATGAAATAGTTGGCGCAACAGGTCCGGAGGGACCCTAGGCCTAGCTTCTCACGACCATTCGTTATGTGTGAGTTTTTCATTTTTGGAACGAATGGAAGGGATCTACAATTATGCCGACTCCAAACGGCTAATTGAGAAGCTCTCTCAAGACATTTATACTCTCGGATGTTTGTCAGACTTTCGCGAGAAGTAGCGCAGTGGAAAAAAACCCTAAGTTGGAATTTGGGTTTTTGCGGGATTCGAACCTGAGACTCTCGCTTAGTAGTCCAACACACTAACCACTAGGCCACTGCGGCTACTTGTTTTGAATATCAATTGCAAATACATGTGGGTTTTGTTTAGAGGCCGTTACTGTAATTTTGTAAAGTCGGTGAATTTAGAAAGATACTCAAGCTGTACTAAAAGTCAAGAGCTAACAGCTCGAGCTGAATGATTTTTTTCCGAGAGCAGATAATCTTTGAATTCTCGCACGACGAAGAACGCCATTACCATAATTTACAACAAAAATTGCTTTTAAAATTTAAAATATATTTATATATTTTTTTTATTTGAAGTGTCCCTACTCGATTTCTATCCTTCTTTTTCTTTCAAAGTTTATTTCCTCGAACAAACTTTCATAACCTCTTTCATACCCTGAAAGTTTTGTTTTCGCGATATAAACTTGATATACAGCAATACGAATAAAACAACAAAAGAGTTATGAAAATCGTCCCAGGGGTTATCGAGTTACATCATCATCGAGTTACACCCCGAAATAATTATATATATAGGTATATATATATTCATAAAAGAGGAAGATAATAATATAGGAGATTATTATTGAAGATAATTGAATTGAACTAAAAAACGATATACAAGCCTACAGCGACACATGTTGACAATCTTCCGATATTTCTTTTTTCCTACACCATCGTTGATTCAAGACGAACAAAACAACACACAAATCATTCTAATCGGTCGAGCGCCACATGTTGACAATTTTCCGACATTTCTTTTTTCCTAAACCATCCCTGATTCAAGACGAACAAAACAAAACAAAATGGATTCAAATTGGTCGAGCCGTTCTGGAGCCTTTACCCGACTACCCCACAGCGATTAATTTTTATATATATAGAAAAAAAAATAGAGAAGAAGAGATTTTAAGATATCTTTATCTTAAAAGTCTAAAGTCTTCTCGTGTCTTAAAAAGTTGCAAACAAAAAAAAGATGCCTTTTCTGAAGCTTTTCTGCAAGTTTAGATTTTTCTCACAATATTTAGCAAATGAAATGAAGGGAACTGCATAATATTATAAATATGTATATTTGTTTTGAAATCACAGTTTTTGAAAACTCTCCCAAGTGCCTTTTCCAACTAACGAAAAGGAACAAAGTATATCAGGGTCCTCGAAAAAAGTACCAAATTGTCGCACAACGGTCACACTGTTGTCAGTTGTTCTCGTCCGACATACCGACATCCTTCTCGCTACCGAAATAGGTTGTGTATGGGAAAGCTCGCCTGGAATTACCAGGAACAAAGGTAAAGGTACATTAGAACAGGAAATATTGGAAGTTGTCGGTTCTCGATATCACTCACACATTTATAGAATCCGCCTATACATGAACAATTTCCGCAACAGCCATTGCGGAAAAAAACACAAAAAAGCAATTTTCATATGAATCATTTTTGTTCACGTCCTCATTTGCAAGTGAATGTTTTAAATTGAGACCCTAATATCGTACAACATAGTATGCGATATTGAATTCACCACGATAGTTTTACTCATTGAAGGAGAATCGCTTTCTAGTACCGAGTGAATCGCAAAAATTAAAGCAATGTCTGAAGGCGAATGTGGAAACGATTTATTGGATTTACTCTTTTACGGAACCAGAATTGGCCCCGCTGCGTTTCAAATTTTCAATTTCGTCTGGACGGATAATACTTTGTTTTATTCATTGAAAGAATTCAATTCAAGTATGGAATTTTTCATTGTTTTATTTATTTACTGAGGAAGGCCATTGTTGCAAATGTTATTTTGAAGACAGGCTCCCAAAAAGCGGAAACAACATTTCACTCATACATCATTTACAGAATTGTGTTCATAAAAAAATTGTGTAATACAAAGCCCGTGAATAACATTCATCTGTAATAAGTCAATTTTATTAAGCTTTTCGCAACCTATTATTATACCAATGGAAATCTGTTTCATAAATAAAACTAACTAGGTTCGCCCAGTGATCGAAAATCGACCGTACAGATTTTATATTATCTGTTTTCGATCGAACCAAAACGAAGTTGACAGACAAAAAAACCATGCAAGTTAACAAACTCGAACAAAAAAAACCATGCGCTTTTCATCAACGTTATAATATTTTATTTTCACGGGTAAGGTTAACGTTATGTTGTGGCTGTTGCCTCTTCAATCGCTCAACTCGTACTCGCCTTAGTATCACAAAATTAAGTACGTTGGGCGAACACCAAAGAAAAAACGAATCACCGAAAAATACCGTATGTACAATGAACATAGATAATATGATTGAACTGAGAGTAGGTATGGTAACAGTTAAAGAGAGACTGAGTATATATATATATAAAACAAGTATGCTATGAAAATAGATATCGGGCGATACAGGGTGCCTATGAATCCAAAACATCCTGCCCCCGGCTGGAAGGCTTTAGTCTTTCAGAACAGGAAGTAGAACCAGCTTAGTTATAGGCCTAACAAATTCTCCATGGGATGTTTGAATTGTAGCGACGCGTGTCCGTCCATCTCTGCCTTGAGTAGTTTGCTTTACGATACCGAGTATCCACCTGGATTGAGGTAGAGACGGCTCCTTCAATATGACAATATCTCCCTGCTGGATGTTTCGTTTGACTTCCTTCCATTTCGGCCGATTTTGAAGTGAGGTGAGATATTCGGCATGCCAACGCTTCCAAAATCCTTGTGCCATATGTTGGAGACGCTGCCAGTTGGATAGTAGGTTAGGGTTGCTGTCACACACAGTTGGTTCTGAAACGGAAGTCAAAGGTTCGCCGATTAAAAAATGTGCGGGAGTAAGAGCATCAAAATCATTGTCAGAGCGCGCGCAAAGTGGTCGAGAATTAAGGAGCGCTTCGATGCGAGTTAATAGCGTGTACATCTCCTCATAGGTCAATACGTGTTCCCCGATTACCCGCTTTAGATGAAGTTTGACCGATTTTACGCCCGCCTCCCATAATCCACCAAAATGCGGAGCGGAGGGAGGGATAAATCGCCACGAAATACCGTCTTGAGACAAATGATCGATCACTATATTTCCGGTTTGTTCAGAAAGCAGAAATGCGTGCATCTCAGTGAGCTTTCGATACGCACCCTTAAAATTTGTTCCGTTGTCGGAAAATATTTCGGAAGGCTTTCCCCGACGAGCTATAAAACGATTCAGTGCTGCTAAAAATGCGTCTGTTGTAAGAGCACCGACGAGCTCCAGGTGAATTGCTTTAGTAACGAAGCACACAAACAATGCTATGTACGATTTCACGAAAGTAGGACGTCGTCCTCGAGCCAACCGAAGCGATAGAGGTCCAGCAAAATCTACGCCAACCCGACTAAATGGCCGTGTGAAAGTAACGCGTTCCAGTGGCAGGTTCCCCATGATTTGGGAGCAAAGGGTTTTTCTTTGCTTGGCGCAGATAACACAATCGTGAACAATTTTGCGTGCGAGGTTGCGACAGCCAATAATCCAAAATTCACGACGAAGTAAGCTGAAGAGTTCCGCTGCTCCGACGTGCAAGTACTTCTCATGGTAATGCCGTACGATAAGCAATACCACCGCATGAGTTTTTGGCAGAATGATTGGATGCTTAACCGCAGGCGATACTGAGGAGTATTGAATTCTGCCTCCGACTCGTAGTAACCCACTGCGGTCCACAAACGGCATTAGGTTAAGGATCGTAGACTTGCTGTAAATGGGTACTGCTTGGGTCAGGTTCTTCAGCTCTTCAGAAAACGATAACTGCTGAACCTTCTTCAGTAGGAATATTTTTGCATGTTGTAATTCACTCGTTGTTAACGTCGTTGAGTGAGATTGCACCGACATCAATCGAGAGCTGGTAACAAAGCGAAAACAAAACGATAAGGTGCGAATTAGTTTGACAAACGAGGACGAACGCGAAATTAAGATATCAATAGTAGAAGGATCCGACTGAACGACTAAGTTAACTGCTACTGTCTCCAATTTTTTGCGTATTTCGAGGTCTGTATCTGCAAAATCCGTATCCGAAGTGATCCCGTTGTGCTTAGGCCAGCTTTCTGAGGGCTGAGTTAACCAGGTTGGACCCTTCCACCATAAGTGAAATTCCTTCAATTTCGATGGATGAATGCCGCGAGATGCGCAATCTGCGGGATTTGATTTTGAAGGCACGTAGTTCCAATGAGGACGAGCTATGGATGCAGAGATTTCAGATACCCGGTTAGAAATGAAAACAGCCCAACGACTAGGGTGACTGGATAGCCAGTGAATGACTATTTGAGAGTCCGTCCAAGCATAAATTGGAAGCGACTCCACCTTCAAGGAAGCTTTCAACTTTTCAAATAGTCGACACAATAAAACGGCTCCACAAAGTTCCAATCTTGGAATAGTCAATTCCTTAATAGGAGCAACTCTGCTCTTAGCAGCAACCAAAGACACGACAAATGTACCATCGGAAACTTGACTTCGAGAATAGATAACTGCCGAATAAGCCCTAAGCGAGGCATCACAAAATCCATGGTACTCTATTCCTTCACTGTACCAAATTCTACGTGGGACTTCTACTTCCTGCAGTTGAGATAGCTCCGATCGAATACTTCTCCATTCTTGAGCTATGTCAGTTGGAACATCATCATCCCAGGACAACCTTAATTTCCACAACCCTTGAAAAATTATTTTTAACGCAATAACCGTGGGAGTTAAAAATCCAAGGGGGTCAAAAATATGAGAAGTGTCGGAAAGAATTTGTCGCTTAGTGCAAATACAACGATCTGGAAGCGAAACTCGGAAACGAAATGAATCAGTTGATGGATTCCAAAGTAGCCCAAGCAATTTTATCGGTTCATTGAAATCGAATTGAACTGATGACTGTTCACAAATATCAGCTGGAAGTGTGTCAAGTAATGACCTACAATTAGAACTCCATTTCCTTAAAGTCAAGCCCGCCGATCCTAACAAGCTAATGAGTTCTTGACGCAATTTAAATAAATCGTCAACAGTATCCGCTCCGGTTAAGAGGTCATCGACATAAAAATCGTCTTCGATGGTTTGTGAAGCGCGTGGAAAATCAATAGCAGAATCCAATGCCAACTGTTTCAATATTCGCACAGCCAAATAGGGAGCAGATGTCGTGCCATACGTCACAGTTTTCAGGCGAAAATGTTTGATTAGTTCTGTCGGAGCGGTTCTCCACAATATCCTTTGAAAGTCATGATGTTTCTTCGCAACCCAGATTTGGCGAAACATTTTTTCAATATCTGCGGACAGCGTATATTTATGGCGACGATAACGAAAGATGACTGCAAATAAATCTCTTTGTATAGGAGGCCCAATCGATAAGGTTTCATTCAACGAAGGTTTTGAAGAGGATTTAAACGACCCGTCAAAAACAACCCTTAATTTGGTCGTTCTACTGTCTGCTTTAAATACTGGGTGATGGGGAAGATAATAACACTCGGTGGTCGCCCTGTCAATTTCCTCGCTTTCTATCTCCTCCATATGGCCTAATGAAACGTATTCACACATGAATTTACAGTAATTATCCTTTAACTCAGCATCTCTTTCAAACCTCCTTTCGTTTGAAAGCAGACGTCGAAGAGCACCTGAGTAAGAGTCTCCATAATCGATAGCGATTTTCGATTTGAAAGGTAGTTCAACTACAAATCTTCCGTCTGAAGAGCGCCTATAAGTTGAAAGAAAATGTTCTTCGGCCCCGGTGTTAATATAAGGCACCATTGGTGAACTAAAATTCTCGTCTAGTTCCCAGAACCTTTGTATATCAAAGTCCAAATCTGCTTGAAGTGCAACCGCAGCTTCCGTATTAGGTTCTCTAGCCGACCGAAGCATCGAAATATTGCCGCCAAAAACCCAACCGAACATCGTCAAGACAGCATCAGGAAATCCTACCCCATTTTGAACAGGAATAGATTCCAGCACTTGAAACACAGAAGCAATGCCAAGAATAACATCAACAGGAGCTCGAATGTTAAGTCCAGGATCAGCTAATTTTTCACCCATGAAAAAGTTATCCTTGCCCAATGAGAAATTAAACGATTGACTGGGCAAGGGTTCAGTGACCTTCGATAAAATGTATGCCTCAATTGAAATAGATTTACGATCGAATCGAGAAAAGAGTTGAGTTGAAATCCATCCGCGAGTGCAACCAGCCTTAGCACCACTGACTCCAGTAAGAGGTAAACATACATGTTTTCGATTAATCCCGAGTCTCCGGACACATGATTCTGATATGAAGGAAGCTTGAGACCCACAGTCTAGAAGTACACGACAAGCTTGCAATTGTCGAAGAACATCAGTAATCAAAACCAACGCGGTAGGCAATAAATTATTATTATTTGGCAAGGGTATTTGCTTCGAAAGCTGATTGTCGAAGGCAGCTGCGTTGGCAGGATGTTTTGGATGAAATTGAGTGACTAGTTGTTGCGGAATTGGATGAGCTAGGTTGGATAAACGACTGAGTATTGGGAGAGCTAGATTGGGTACTGGAAATGGATGGTTCAGTAGGCAATGATTGTTCAGTTACGGGCAATTGGTGTACTAAAGTGTGATGCTTGGAGCTACACTGCCTGCATCTAAACTTTGAGTTACAATTCGATGATTTATGTCCAGACCTCAGACAGTTGAAACAGAGTGTCGCCTGTTTTACAAAATGTCTACGAGCAGATACATCGAGCGATGTAAACTGTGGGCAATGGTTGAGATCGTGCTGTGATTTACACTTGGGACAACTGGACCTTTCATTACTAACTTGATAGGTTTTGATTGTTTGAGATTTATAAGTTGCCCTAGGTTTTGGGGCATCTTGAGAGACTACTACTGAATCACATCGTTTTTCGAGAAATTCGAAGAATTGTTTGGTTTGAGGGAATTCGTCGTCATGTGTTGTTTCCGCCCATTTCACTTTGGTATCAGCATCCACTTTGCTAATTAACAGATGAATCACCATGGACCGACTCTCATCTGTTTTTGGTGAAAGGAACGAAATTTTGTTCTGCAACATTACCTTGGCCTCATAATACCTTTTCTCGAATTCAATAGCATCTGCATCGTTGATTACCTCATCTGGATCTTCTACTTTCTCAAGCATGCAATACTGAATTTCCCTATACTCATTAAATGTGTCTTCCAATTTGTCTAATCTCGTTCTACATTCACCGCAAGTTACTGTTTCAGTATTTGATTGAGCGAAATTAAAAATGCGGGTAAGCGACCCCTTTACAATTGCACGTTTTGCTCTGAGCAACCTCATGTTGTTTTAATAGTTCACGGAATTACTTTGATTCAAAAAAATATCCGGCTCGAAGGACCACTATGTTTTCGATCGAACCAAAACGAAGTTGACAGACAAAAAAACCATGCAAGTTAACAAACTCGAACAAAAAAAACCATGCGCTTTTCATCAACGTTATAATATTTTATTTTCACGGGTAAGGTTAACGTTATGTTGTGGCTGTTGCCTCTTCAATCGCTCAACTCGTACTCGCCTTAGTATCACAAGATTAAGTACGTTGGGCGAACACCAAAGAAAAAACGAATAACCGAAAAATACCGTATGTACAATGAACATAGATAATATGATTGAACTGAGAGTAGGTATGGTAACAGTTAAAGAGAGACTGAGTATATATATATATATAAAACAAGTATGCTATGAAAATAGATATCGGGCGATACAGGGTGCCTATGAATCCAAAACATTATCATCATATAAATAAAATTGGTGTTGCAATATTTGACTTGAAGCGAATTTGACTACCTATGTCTTTCAATAAACGATTCGTAATAATTACTGATCGTATTCGGGTCAATGCTGGAATAAATAGTACCTAGTAACTAATATTTTACTCAACTTTTTTAATGTTGATAGTGTGTACTAAAATTAAGGAAAATGTAGGTAGGTATTGCATTTTGTTTCATGTTTCTGTATTTTTATTTTTTTAGTTCAAGAATTTTTTTTTTTTTTTGCTTAAAATGCAGCTAAAGTGGTTGCAGCTGAATTTGACGCTGCTGCAGTTGATGCCAGAAACTCGATTAAGTAAAGAGTAGGTAGTTGACTTTCGGTTGAAATCTTGAAAGACAATAGCCTTATCCCTTATTTCTTAAAAGTAAATCGCGAAAAAAACAGCAATAAAAATATCTGCTCACAATAAAAGGCATATTTTCTCTTAGACTCATTTTTGATGAAATAAAATTGGTAATGCTTTTCTCCACTTTGTCATTTTTACCATTATTTAATAAAAATCTACCTGTTGTTGGCTTCACTTGAGAAGAAAGGTTATTCGGTCAGAAGTCTATTAAAATGTGATTCTACAAAAGATTTCTGCTACGCCTCATTAATAGTAGGTTCCTACAAACTCAATTCTCATTCAATTCTTATCACAAAACTCGAATGTTCATCCATAAACATTTGAAAAATGAAAATTTTCCCAAATTTCCCTTTTCTCAGGGGTGGAGTGGAAAAATGTATACTCTTTTTACACGCCAGCGACGATGCTATTTTGAAATCAGTCTACAACCTACATATATATTTATCTACTCTCATTTTCCACATTCATAGTCAAAACAAGTTAAATATATAACAAGAAAATATGCTAAATTGGTCACACTACCTCATAATAGGACGAGTTTCTAATGAAGAGTAGAATCCAGTCAACGCTCTGTGTAAAACTTAAAACAAAAAGATCATCATTTGACTTGATTTTCAACTTTTTGGAAAAATACAAATTGCCAGAGAATTTGAAAGATAGGTAGGTATACATAATTTGAGTCAAAATAAGGCAAATTGTATTTTTGTACCTAAGCAAACTTTTTTTGAATCGAATTCGATACAATTGTATCGACTTTTCCATCCCTGGTCTACACTCTACACCCACACCATAAACTAAGTATTAAATAGACCGGCAGCTCCCACGCACGGCGCACCTACCCGATTACCCCCGCAAATTTTGAAAAGAATTCTCTCTTAAGATTCCTATCCGTGAATACGTGTGAAGCAGAAAAAGAAAAAGAATTATAAATGGAGGGGTTATAACGAAATAATGACACGCAGCAGTCATCTTACATCATGGTATTTCTACCTTTTTGTAGAAATTTTGATGGCCGAAAAACCTTACGTGCAAAACAGGAACAAAGCATCAAAATTGTGGAAATATGAAGAATCTGACGAAAAAACATTCAAGCTACATTGCAACACACTAAATGTCTATAAAAAGCAGATTTCCCTTTGTCAAATAATTTCTAGTACCTCATTATAATGTTAAAAAACTGCAATTTTTATACTGAAGGTTAATTTAATTCGAATTTCTTTCCGAATAATACAAATTTTACTTTTAAAAGAAAGATTTTTGCGTAAACAGATCGAGGAAATTTGAGTTTGATGAAAAGGGAAAAATGCCCACGCTTCGAGGGAAAAATAAAGAGAGCTGATGGATGCGTTCTAAGAGTTTTAATTCTTTATTTCACCACGAAAACATGTATTCTGCACAATAAAAAACAAAAACACAGAAGAACGTTTTTATACCTATTTAAATTTATTACAACATAAATTAATTTGGATAATATTTATAATTTATAAAATAAGAAAAATCTTATATGTATACATGTTTTACATGTTTACATGAATTCTTAGCAAATCTTTGGTATGCAAAACTCCTTTCCTTTCGTTTTATTTAGGTTAACCGTTCACCAGTAGCAAATGAATTCGGAAGTGATAAGACTTAAAAAATGGCTTCAAACTTTCATTAGCATACTTTGTTTTTTTCCAAAAAACTGTTGCATCGATTAAATCGAGGTTCAGAAAAAAAGATTTTCAAAATTTAGGTTAATTATCTCACGAAATTCGGCATCGGCGTCTTGAATTTTGCAAATGAATTTTTGTATGCGATAAATTTGAAAAATCTTGGAATTTCTTTCCGAATAATACAAAATTTACTTTTAAAAGGAAAAATGCCCACCCTTCGATGGAAAAATAAAGAGGGAGTGTTAAGCACACTGACTGAGATTATTTGTATTTGGTGAGTTTCTATCAGCTGATGGATGCGTTCTGAGAGGTTTAATTCGTTTTTTTATTTCACCACGAAAACATGTATTTTGCAAAATGGTTAATAACTAAAATGTAATCAATATATAAATAAAGGAATAAACTGAGAAATATTCATTCGTGGAAATAAAATAAGACATTTTTGTTCCTACAATTATTGTGTATTTTTTTTTTTTTTTTTTTTTTTTTAATTATTTCGCTAGTGAATGTCGACAAGAAAAAGGCAACGAATTCAAAGGCAAGAATTGATAAGGAATAATAAAATTTTAAAATACGTTGGCGTTCAAGGGAGATTTATGAACATTCCTGAGTTGGTACGATATTTGAGTTGTAATATTTTCATGAAGTTTCCGTGTAATAACAGAATACAAAAATAAATAAAAAAACAAAGAAATTCAATTTATTAAAAAATTTGAACCAATTGAACAATGGAATCAGCCGAGAATATCTATGAAAAACTTTTTTGTTATATCCATTGGATTCGGCCTGTGGTTTTTATTTTGGTGCAGACTTATTTTTTAAGTTTTGCATGGACATGGACATGGCAAACAAATTTATAGAAATTCTAATGACCAACCAATTTATAATTGAAAATCGCTTCATCGTATAACAAAAAAATATTTCAACAACATGTACGATATGGATTACCTAGGCAAAATAAAAGCAGTCCTTATTATATTCGTGTTAATGAAAAAACATAAATTGGAACTAAATTCACCACACCATACCCACCGTTTTCTTAACACTTCCCGAAAACGGACAATTATTTGAATTACATATTTGAACTTTTTCCAATGTCACCACAGATTGAATTGTCAGTCATCTGTCAGGTTGCTATGTGCAAGTGGATGCGTGCGTCTAATCTACTATAACATGTCACACATACTTTCGCACATAGGAACACGGAAAACAGCTTGTAGGCTAATTCTCTTCAAGTGAGCGGAGCTGACGGTCTATTTAATACTTAGTTTATAATCATAGTGCTACTTGGGTCTCAAAGCTGAACCGTAATTTCTACTTACCTATCTACCAGCGGTGCCGGAATCCACACCCACAGCACGCGGACTACACGCCACAGGTGCTCTATATCCGCAGGAGATACTTAGCAACTCGGACCTCACTGCACTAGAGGACGCCATTATTAGGAATGGGAGCACAAATTCCAAGGCATACATTTTAGGAGTGGGATGCCAGTTCCGGACTGTAAGACTCTGCAGGCCGTAGAATATGTCTGAAAGAAGTTACACCCAAGCTCAGCATTTGGCAGGGAAGAAGCTAGTAGCTCGCAGTGGGGGACCTAACGTTAGGGCATGGAAGGCACAATGAGGGGACCGGACAGGTACGGGACGCGATTATCGATCAGGAATCCCTAAATGCAATCAAGACAGAAAAACGATCACTGGTTTGGGTGATTGGATGGGATCAAGAAGTCTGACCGGGCAAGCCCAGAATGAACCCAGTCAAAACTTCCAGAGCGCGCAACCCCCGGAGGAGCAACCCGATCCACCAGAGGTTGTAACACCAGTCCACACTGTAGTGCCGATGGTTCAGGATACTGAGGTACACCCAGAGAAAAAACAACGTAATATCAAAGAAAACCACTTCGATTTAAATATTTTTCGGAATGATTTAGCTTCGACTACGAAAATTTTTAAATCAAAGTGGCATGACATTAATACAAAGGGTTTTTCTACTCTAAAAAGTACATATTTTTTACTTGATCTAACCACGTATATGTACTTTGATTTGATGTGGAATCATGCTTATTTCAAATTAATTTATCTTTAAATCAGTATATAACGGGTGATTTTTTAGCTGGTTTGGTTTTGGCAACACTGGTTTTGACAGCTGACGTGTGTTTAGTACCTTGTGTCACTGTCAAACAGCTTCAGTTTGGTTTGCAATTTAACCATGGATCGTCTTACAAATGAACAACGCTTGCAAATTATTGAATTTTACTATCAAAATTCGTGCTCGGTTCGAAATGTTCATCGCGCGAGTTACGATATGGACCCCAAAATATCGAAGCAACATCCAACATCGGCAAAATCGAACATCGGCAACACTCAACATCTCTCTACTCAAGATATGCTGATTCTGATAACGACGATGCAGAACATAATATACGTAAAGCATAATAGAGAGAGCTGTTGTTGCTATGGGAATGTATCAACGCTTGCTGCATTCTATCCATACATAGATTATACATATTTTACGAATCTCTATTAATTTGTTGCAATGCTATGTTCATTGATAGTTTTTAAGAGCAGTCTGTACCAAGTAGCTTAATCATAAAGACATACTTTGTATACTGATTTGTTTTTTTTATTCAAGAAGCAAAGCACATAATTGGCGCAGTCGGTCGCTTTTCCCCAGTCCATATAGTGAAATTAAATAAGTAGCTAAATTAAATTGGTGGAAAAAAAAAAAAGCAGAAACCACGCTTCGAGGGAATATCGAAGTGAAGAATCATAATCCTTAAGCCCAACACGGACCTATTAGTTACCAGAGATTGGTCATACGTCAGCATAGAAGAAACGTCGAGGTAATATCGAGGTGGAAGATTCTGTTCCTGATGCAACTATAGTCATCGATCCTGAACCTATGAGAAACTGGTACTTGTTCAGTTTTTGTCTTGGCAAGGTAAGCCCTGTTTTGTGAATCTGCTCATTGGTTTTCCTATGTCTCCTATCTCTAAAAAAACAAAAAATAAAGTGAAAGCTGGCTTCTTGAATAGTACTAGTTGGAGAAAAGTAAATATTAATTTATCTAGAAGTGTAAATAGACAAGCAAGTGATTCAGATTCTGGTTTAAATTGCAATTTAATTAATAGTAGTGAAGTTAAGAACTCAAACTCGTGTTTTTTGATTTCCGACGTTCACTTATCTGCAAATTCAGGTTTAGATAATATGGCTTACGGTCAAGCTCAAGATCCGTTATACCAAGCTTCGATAGCGGTAGACATTTTTAATTCATTGCGGATTCCCGATGCCGTCAAAGATTTACCATCATTTGACGGGAATCCCAGGTTATTATACGACTTTTTAACAAATGTTGACGAAATTCTTAGTCTCATGCCCCAGTTAAACGGTTCTACTTATCAAAAAATTATTTTAAGAGCCATAAGAAATAAAATTGTTGGACAGGCAAACGAGGTACTCAATTTATATGGGACAGCAATAAACTGGGATGAGATTAAAAATAATTTAATAATACACTACTCGGACAAAAGAAACGAGACAAGCTTAATTCGTGACCTTCACCAAGTAAGGCAGAATCAAAGCACTCTTGAATATTTTTATTCAAAAATAATTGACATTTTGTCAGCAATGACAAACCATGTGAAAGTCCACGAAACCGATAGAAATGTCATTACAGCTAAACTAAGTTTGTACGAGGAAATGTCCCTAAACACGTTTTTGTCAGGGCTTAGAGAACCATTAGGCTCCACTGTAAGATCGATGAGGCCAAAGAAACTTTCTGAAGCGTACCATTTTTGTCTTCAAGAACAAAATTGCCATTATTTCCAAGACCCTCAACGTGCACCGCAAATATCCTCATATAATAGAATCACAAATAGACCACCTTACAGTAACTACCAAAATAGACCTACTCACAACAATATCAGTAATTCTTTCATTCCAACCAACCTTCAGACACTCCCGAAACATACCCCAGTAAATAGTACTGTACAACCTGTACCCTTAAATTATCCTAACAATTTCCAACAAACTTACCATAACACTAACTACAATAACTCATATCCTCAAAGCAGACAACACTCATCGTACAATAGTAATAGGTATTCAGCCCACAGACAAATTCCACCACCCGAGCCAATGGATACTTACAGCGGCAATTCTAACAGAAATGCTAGTGGTACCCCTAACAATGTCCCACAAATTCCAAGGCACAATAATTTGTTTAATATTGAGGGTAGCAGCAGTGATTATGCTCCTCGAACAACGGACCCAGAATATTATAACCAACAACCAAGCTACAACCCTTATAACACAAACCATTTGCCTACATTTCAATCTCACGAGAATGCTGAAAATTACTACCAAAATTTAGATCCCCCTACTGACTCATTTCAACAAGGTATTAACCAGATAGATGACTCAAATTTTCCTTTACCAGCCTCGGAGAATCAATAGGATACTTAGATATCAACAATTATAATTCCAATCTTTTACCATATATAACAATACAGAGTTTAAATAACCAACCACTGAAATTTCTAATTGATACCGGCAGTAACAAATCTTTCATAAGACCAGACATAGTTGTTAATGAAAACATTAACTTAATATATCCAATTGAAATCAAAACAGTTTTTGGGACTAAAGTTCTTAATCAAGAGGTAATTTTGAATGGATTATCGGAATTAAATACAGACATTCAACTTTCTTTCCTGATTTTCAAGTTTCATAGTTATTTCGATGGCCTTATTGGCACAGAAATGCTAAAAGATTTGGGTATGAGCATTGACTTGAAAAATTCAGTTTTAGAAAATAACAATACTAGTATTTGCTTAAGCTATAAACCCAACCTGATGTCAAATCCGTTCACTGTTCCAGCTTTAACCAAAGTTATTGTTAGTCTGCCAGTTGATATCGAGAAAGGAACGATCTACATAAAACCAGTACAGATAACGCAACACCTAACTATATCCGAGGGCATTTACAGTTCATACAAATGGTACTCTCTAGTAGAAGTGGTGAATTGTTCAAATTCATCGCAAACGTTCATTGTTGAACAACCTGTAAAAGCCCAACTCGTAAACGAAAATGAGTTTTTAGAAATTCACAATTTATCAATTCATAATGAGGGAAATTTGAATCACTCAAATATATCTGAACTCATCTGCACTGATCACTTGAATTCGGAAGAGAAAACGGAGATTCTGACCTTATGTCAAAAATACGAACACATTTTCTTTAAAGATGGGCAGAATTTAACGTTCTCAAATAATATTAAACATGAAATAAAGACCAAGGATAACGTCCCTATTTACGCGAAGTCATACCGATACCCCCACATTCATAAAGAGGAAGTCCAGAAGCAAATATCAAAGTTGCTTAACGAGGGTATAATACGCCCAAGCTTTTCCCCCTGGTCTTCCCCTATATGGATTGTTCCGAAAAAAACAGATTCAACCGGGCAGAATAAGTGGCGGTTAGTTATAGACTACCGTAAATTAAACGAAAAGACTGTAGACGACCGATATCCAATACCAAATATATCTGACATCCTAGATAAACTGGGAAAATCTATCTACTACACCACTTTGGATCTTGCATCAGGTTTCCATCAAATTCAAGTGAAACCCGAAGACGTTCCTAAAACAGCTTTTTCCATTGAAAATGGTCACTACGAATTTACGCGCATGCCTTTTGGCCTTAAAAATGCTCCATCCACGTTTCAACGTGTGATGGACAATGTTCTGCGTGACCTTCAGGGCAAAACATGTCTCGTCTATATGGATGACATAATTGTGTTTTCAACATCTCTGCAGGAACATATTCAGAACCTGGAACATGTATTTCAAAAACTCCAAGATGCAAACCTGAAAATCCAATTGGCCAAATCGGAATTTCTTCGTAGTGAAGTATCGTTTCTGGGACACGTAGTTACGGCGAATGGGGTCAAACCCAATCCGGACAAAATATCTGCTATTAAGAAATTCCCTATCCCCAAAACGACTAGGCAAATCAAGTCATTCCTAGGGTTAATCGGTTACTACCGAAAATTTATAAAGGATTTCGCCAACCTAACAAAACCTTTGACTGAGTGTCTGCGTAAGGGTAAGAGCATCGTGTTGGATTCAAGATATGTCAACTGTTTCGAAGCCTGCAAAAGCTTACTCTGCAATGATCCCATTCTGCAATACCCAGATTTCTCCAGGCCTTTCAACGTTACTACAGATGCGAGTAACGTTGCCTTAGGTGCTGTGTTATCTCAAGGTCCAATAGGATTTGATAAGCCGATTTGCTACGCAAGTCGAACCTTATCTGTATCAGAACAAAACTATAGTACGATAGAGAAGGAATTATTGGCAATAGTTTGGGCCACGAAATATTTTAGGCCGTACCTATTTGGAAGACATTTTAAAATTATAACTGACCACAAACCACTAACATGGCTTTTCTCATTGAAAGAACCGAACTCCAAGTTGGTACGTTGGCGCCTTAAGCTCGAGGAATTCGATTACACTGTTGTGTACAAGAAAGGGAAGTTGAATTCAAATGCAGATGCCTTATCTCGAATTGAGCTTCACGCAAATGAGCTGCTGGAAGTGCAATCCGAGAACAACTCTAATAACTTTTCTCTTGAAAACAATATTGATGACCCCGAACACTTGACCACAATTCATTCAGCCGAAGAAAATCTTAACGACGGAATCCCGATTTCGGAACGTGCGCTCAACGAATTCTCTAATCAGCTTATAATAAGATATAATGAAAAAAGACCAAAATTACATGCAAACCTAAAAATTTTATTCAAAAGGAAGAAAAGGTATCTGATAGAAAGCAATGACATTAGGAACCAATCCATTATAGTTCAAATTCTTAAGGACTATGCAAACACAAAAAGACAAACAGCCATTCTAACCGATGACGATACCTTCAAAGAAATCCAATCCGCTTATTCTAAGTTTTTTAACCACAGCCGCCTCAAATTAATAAGATGTACTGTGCTTGTACACGATGTGATAGATACAGACGAACAGGAAAACATAGTTCGAAACTATCACCATAAGTCGAACCACAGGGGTATAGTTGAAACTCTAGAACACTTGAAGAGAGAGCATTACTTTCCCAACATAAAAAATGTCGTCACTCGGATCATAAACAACTGCGAGATATGTAATAAGTACAAGTATGATCGATTGAGAAAACCCCTCAAATTCGAGCTGACTGAAACCCCATCCAAACCCCTTGATATATTGCATTTAGATATTTACTCAATACACAAAGAACATTTCCTAACAATAGTAGACAAGTTTAGTAAATTCTCCAGCGTATATTTGCTTCCAAGTAGGAATAGTATTAACCTGGTGAAATCATTAAAACACTTCTTCGCTCACCATGGAATCCCTCAAAAAATTGTCACGGACAATGGAACTGAATTCCTGTCTACAGTCTTTAAGGACTTTTTAAACATATACGACATAAACTTACATCCCATATGTGCAAAAACGTCAAATGGAAATTCACCAGTAGAGAGATTCCACTCCACACTCACTGAGTTGATAAGAATCATCAAATCCCTAAGTCCAAATAAGTCCATATCTGAAATTGTCGATGAGGCTGTCATTACCTACAACAACTCTATCCATTCCGTAACAAAATTATCTCCCTTCGAAATTTTAACTGGCCACATTAAAAAACATAACTTATTTCCTTCCCAAGAAAACAAAAATAGGACAGAACAAGACTACTTGACAGAACATACAAAAAACTATGAACTTCTAAGTAAGTTAATTCATGAGCGAAGCTTAGAATACAAAAACAAAATTATAAATAAACGAAACGATAATCGAATCCATCCACCTGACTTTAGACCAAATGAGAAAATATACGAACAAGACGACAGAAGAAATAAGCTAGCTGCACGATTTAATGAACATGTAGTTGTAACTAATAACAAAATCACAGTAGGCACAAATAAACGCAAAGTTCATAAACAAAAAGTTAAGAAAACGAAAATGTTTGCTAATCGAAGCTAAGAATTTGCAGATGCATGCCTACACGAGAGAAAGCAAAAAGCATAAGAAACATAAATTAGTAATAAAATAATAGAAACGTTACTTCGGAATTCAGAAGTTATTGATTTCCCATTGTAATTTGATAATAGGAAACTGAATCACAGTTAAGTTCAATTTTGATTTACTTCAACTTAATTAGGTCAAAAAAAAAAAAAAAAAAAAAAAAAAAAGGGGGTAGCCAGCTCTCATTTTTTTTTTCCACCCTACCATTTCCCCTCCGCATAACCAATGAGTCAGATGCATTTAAATATGGGCGAATCCCCAAAAGACGAATGATTGAAGAACAATCCAGCCCTCAAACTGATTGGAAGAAGGATCCAGTTAACAAGAATCTAAATCACATTATCTTCACCTGCAACCATTTGACCTTCGGTTCCCTCAGTTCCTACTTCGGCGGGAGGAGTTACGATATGGACCCCAAAATATCGAAGCAACATCCAACATCGGCAAAATCGAACATCGGCAACACTCAACATCTCTCTACTCAAGATATGCTGATTCTGATAACGACGATGCAGAACATAATATACGTAAAGCATAATAGAGAGAGCTTATGTTGCTATGGGAATGTATCAACGCTTGCTGCATTCTATCCATACATAGATTATACATATATTACGAATCTCTATTAATTTGTTGCAATGCTATGTTCATTGATAGTTTTTAAGAGCAGTCTGTACCAAGTAGCTTGAGCATAAAGACATACTTTGTATACTGATTTGGTTTTTTTATTCAAGAAGCAAAGCACATAATTCGCGCTGCTTCCATTTTATGATCGGCATTCTCGACCTTCTGAGCAGTCTATTCGCATTCGGAAGATTGTGACCAAATTTCGCACCAAATTTACTTTGTTGGACATTAAACCACCAACACGTTTACGTACTGTGCGTAGTGAAGAAAATATTGCGGCCGTATCAGCTAGTGTGACAGAAGACCGCGAAATGTCGATTCGGCGCCGTTCCCAGCAGTTAGGCCTTTGTTACAGCACTACGTGGAAAATTTTGCGGAAGGATTTGTGCGTAAAGCCTTTTAAGATACAGCTTGTGCAAGAACTAAAGCCAGCCGTCCTACCACAACGCCGAATTTTTGGTGAATGGGCTCTTGGAAAGCTGGCCGAGGATCCGCTTTTTTATCGAAAAATTGTGTTCAGCGATGAGGCTCATTTTTGGTTGAATGGGTACGTAAATAAGCAAAATTGCCGCATTTGGAGTGAAGATCAGCCAGAAGCATTGCAACAGCTACCAATGCATCCCGAAAAAGCCACTGTTTGGTGCGGTTTATGGGCCGGCGGCATTATTGGGCCATATTTCTTCAAAGATGATGCGAATCGCAGCGTTACTGTCAATGGTGAACGCTACCGAGCGATGATAACAAACTATTTTTTGCCCGAAATGGAAGTTCTTGACTTGCATGATATGTGGTTTCAACAAGACGGTGCCACATGCCACACAGCACGCGAAACAATGGCGCAATTGCGAGGCGAGTTTGGTGAACAGTTAATTTCACGTTTCGGGCCGGTCAATTGGCCGCCTAGATCGTGCGATTTGACACCATTAGATTATTTTTTGTGGGGGTATGTCAAGGCTAATGTGTATAGGGACAAGCCCGCTTCGATTGACGCACTGGAAGCCAACATCCATGCATTCATTCGTGAGATACCGGCCGATATGTGTGAAAGAGTATGCCAAAATTGGACTCAGCGGATGGACTACCTGAGACGCAGCCGCGGTCAACATTTGCATGAAATTATCTTTAAACATTAAATTGCAAGGTTCAAACTATCGATTCAAATAAATATTTCATTCATTTTTTCGAATTTTTTGTGTTTTTTTTTTTTTAAAAGTTCTAAGCCTCTTAAAAAATCACCCGTTATTATACATTTCGATTCAACAACAGTGCATCATAGATTCAAATACGTTTAACTTTAATTTGACTACGACTCATCGTACAATCAAATGTGTTTGACTTTAAAAAACACTATGAATGCATTTTGAAGTAATCACTGTGCATTGTGTATTCAAACAAATTCAACTTTAAAAATACAATGTTTAGGCTTTAATTTAACTTCGCTCAAGTATTGATTCAAAGTGAGCCGATTTTGAATAAGCATTTATAGTTATATAGTTCACCTCTTTCCTTGTTTTTTTAATAAATAATACAGCAATTTAAATTTGTAAGCAATTTTATTTTCAGTGACATGAAATTATTTTATAACCTAAAGATACAAGGAGTTTATTTTGATCTATAAATAAAATTATGTTCAACATACGTTTTCACATTATTTACTTACTATAAATGTAAATATTTTTGTGGAATCTGGGGCTGCTTAAAATTATTTTTCGGCCAATTCAGGTCATTTGAGTTGAGGAAATCCGAATCGTCTTTGGATATTATAATGTATTTGAAATTAAATGCGGTTATAATTTTAATTTTATTAATACTAATTCTTACCTCTGCATTTCTCCACTTAAACAATTTACCTCTAAATTCTGCTCTCCGTTTGTTAAATATGGTGATATCTTCTATCATTTGCTGAAATAAAACTCTTCTCTAATAAGTAAACAGCTATTGCAAACAAAGAGTAACGAAAATAAGTGCATGTGCAATTCTTTGACAGAAAATATGGAAATAATTTTTGATTGCAATCATATGTAAGCATAAGTTAACCTTTTTTTTTATGCAATGAATTAATTTATAATCCAATACTTGAAACCAGATGTGCTTTTTTTCGGCAGGTACATATTTTTCCCTTTCAAATTGCACAATATTGTTCTTAACACATTATTTACACACATATTTAATTTTATACTTCATTTTTGTAGGTGGTCTACGATTCAATGCACTTATTTCTATTTTAAATACATACCGGGAATTAAATTTAATCACAAAACTCACATTTTAGCACTGCAAATAGGATTTTTATTTCAAATTTGTTTAATATTTTTCGTCGACGAGACTGATTTGTTCCATCTTTGTGAATGAGAAACGAGAATAAAAAAGAAAATGTGCGTTCCGACACTTAGCGGAACTTAAGAATAAATATGTTACACTTTGAATCTACGTTGCTTGTTATTAAAAACAATAACAGCAATGTAAGAATGAATATAATCTACTTTGATTCTTAATTGTTGTCACTTAAAAATTGATATGCAACACTTTAAATTAACGTTGATGTCGTTTCGAAACTTAATATTGGTCAAATGTTAACATGTTGCACTTTGAGAGTAGCTTAAAACATTTAAGAAACGTGGTCATAATCTAAAAGTGAATACGTTCCACTTTGAATATAGGGTGACGTTATTTAAAATTACATTGCGTATTCAAATCAAATAAATGTTTCAACGTGAAAACAAATATTTTTTAAGAAAGTTTATTCAACGTAAAATCAACTAGAACATATTACATTTTAGTTTACATTTTTTCCCTGAGTGTAGCCGAGGAATCGATGCTCATCTTAGGGAGCATGCTCTCAGGTGGGGATCTAGATACACGGTTCAAAATTCTGACAAAGCTGAGGAATCGCTGTCCATCGCAGGGAGCACGATCTCAGGTGGGATACGGCCATTGACCTTTTCCGGGAGCAATAGGTCGGTGACCGCAGTCAGAAAAATTAAAATAACGCAAGTAAACATTCATCATGCTATAGGAGCCCCTGCTACCAAAAATTGGATCAGCCGGAAATGTTTCAAATCGGCTAACGCGGTCAAGAGCTATCGTTGCTTTTAATATCCATACATTCAGTAATGCAAGACTGACGCACATGTTGTGCAACACCTGTCCATGTTTTGTGTTGAGATTTGCGTGAAAGAACTTTTGTTTTTATTATCTTCAATTTGCTTAAATGTATTTACTTGTTGGTGATGGCCACACCGGTGTGCTTTTGTTAAAACTACACAGTAATGTAAAGTCGCACAACATTGTCCAAAATAGCTAGGTTAAAATAAAAGTATGTAAAATTGATGCGCTAATTAAATTGTTATATGTAGTACCTATAAAACAAAATGTTTTCGCTGTTATCACTACCCTTTTAAGTGATGGAACCAGAAAAAATGCACCAGTAAATCCAACTGCACAGACCGAATCAATTAAACACACTTCGTCAATGTTCACCAATCCAAATGACTCGCTACGAGTTTTGATTTTAAATCACATCACACCCTTTGCCGCAGAAATAAATATTCAAAACCGATTTTTTTTACATGTATCTATGTCGCTGGATATGTGTGGTTGTTACCCAATAACAGGCACCATTATTTGGCCAACCGATGAAAAATCTTTTTGTACGGATTTATATCGTGCAGCCAATAGTTTTTGTGTCGAATTATCAGAAATTCAGAATGCACAACGTGAAGCATGAGCACTGATGGTTGAACCCTACGGACTACGATGGATGTAAATAATTTCATTTAATGCAAAACAATCTATCTGAAAGCTACGATAACTTGGTTGACATTGCTCTATGGAAGACGGATGGTTATGGATTAGATTTGAAATTTCGGGTATTAGGGTGTACAAGCACACGACTCCCGGTCAGTTTTGACAAAACGCAGGCATTGGTTTGGCTGTCGGTTGGTGTTAAATTTTATTCTGTTTGCGTTAGAGGTTGTGTTGATTTATTACGGGAAGCTTGCGATGTGGTTAATGTTGGACGTTAGGTTATGCAAATGCAAACGTATTGAAAATTGAATGAAATATCTAGACTCTATTCAGAGTTCCCATGGTGTAATTTTTCACAATTTGCTATTTGTTGGCAATTTCCTGTACGCTGAAATTTAATGCGTGCAAATATTTATCATGAATATTTAACACAAATATTATTCCTGGAGTAAATATTTAAAAACTAGATTCCTCAACTTTACTTGATTGAGATGTTAGTTTTTTATTGAGCCTTACACATAAACATTTTTACTTTCGACTCTAGATTTTAGTAGCTCACAGTGGCTTTATTTGCCATACAAATTGTGAGCTTTTAAAGTCGAGACTAAATAGAGACCAGTTGTTTATGGCTGTTTGCACGTGCACGTTTTTTTTTTTTCAAAATGGTAGGTATACAGTAGTCGCAGTAGCTTAGTGGTTAGTGTGTTGGACTGCTATGCGGGGGTCCCAGGTTCGAATCCCGCGAAAACCCAATTCCGACTTAGGGTTTTTTTTCCGCTGCGCTACCTCTCGCGAACGTCTGACAAACATCCGAGAGTATAAATGTCTTGAAAGAGCTTCTCAATTAGCCGTAGATCCCCTCCATTCGTTCCAAAAATGAGAAACTCACACAAATCGAATGGTTGTGAGAAGCTAGGCCTAGGGTCTCTTCGGACCTGTTGCGCCAACTATTTATTTATTTATAGGTATACAGTCAAGCTATTTTCAGACGATTGCCAGTTCTGACAATATTGTCAGGTATACAAATGAAAAAAATTGTCCCAATTGTATATTTGCAGAAAAGTCATTGTTAGATATTTGCCAAACCGCCATCTGACAATGAAATTGTCAGGTAGGGTGATGGCACGTAAGTTTAGCCTTCTCCAGTAGTCAGCCTCTGGACTACAAAGTACATCGCAATTCTTTGATCTTTCTTCTAAGTGAAAAATATAATTTACTTATGTAGCTAACATTTCTTCTATCTGTGACTAATAACTTTCAACAATCCTGGTGCTGCCGCGTAAAAAATATACAGCATTGCGTACAGTTTTCACTAGCGCCGAAGACGAGTGGTATTCAAAAAAACAAAAAAAACAAAAACTAGTAGAAGTGTTTTTGGAAAAGTGATACAAAATACTAGGGGTATTCACGATTCGGTGTAACAGACCTGGTAAAATTAAGAAATTTTACTTTTTTTATAAAAAGCGAAAAAGAAAAACGATTCAATGTTTATTGGAAGGTAATGGAGACAAAATTATGTTAATTAACTAATATTACATAATGAAAATTATGATTTTCCCTTCGACGGCATTATTTTTGATTGCGATACTCTTTATTTTTTTCCGTAGCCGCACACAGGAATTTTAATTTAGCGAAATCGTCGCCCGAGGATTGTTTTGTCGTATACGCCATTCGGACGATTTTGGGAAATCGCATTTTAAGGTTTGCGTTGAAATTAAAAGAAAACGAACCGCTGAAGTTTTTTGAATTTTTAATATAATGTTATATTGACAATCCTCTTTCAGTTGAGGTACTCCCGACGCGTCAATCGCTATTAGTTTTCAAATTATTAAGTTTTTTTCTCAAAATCACTTTGTCGTATACGCCAAGAAAATGAAGAGTTGCTTACACTACATACACGTACGACAAAGTAAGCACACGTACGACATTCCAGTACTGAGTCTAATGGTTAAATCCAATAGGGAGTGGCATGTTAAAAATTTGTTTAAAATATAACGTAAAATAAGTTGATGTCTAATGGAAAGTCACTTTTCAATAGGTTAACATTATTTATTAAGCAAATATTTGAATATATTTATACTCTATTAAAAACATTCTTTTCAGTTCTTAAGGACTATTCACATGAGAGCGAATTGCGAACTGCGAACACGCGAATATTCGTGGTTTCTGACACTTCATTCACATGAAAACTTTTTTTGGTCGCAGATACCCGCGTATCAGTTTCATTTTTAAAGGTTAAGTTCGAACGAATTTTTCATTCGTGGGTTTGTGGATCGCGACTGTTTTGTGTGGATTGTGAATAAAGTGTGACAGTTCGCGGCAAGAATTTTCAATTCGCGGTAAAATTGCTTTAATTGTTAATTTAGGTGTTTAAATCAATTGAGAGTAATGTTTTTTTAGACTAGATGTTAGATTAATTAAATATAATAGTTTTGTGATAGAACAAATACAAATGTTCAATTCATAAATGCAGTTAAATTGATCTGTTCGCAATTCGCCTATTCGCAGTTCGCTCTCATATGAATGGTCCTTTAGTCTCAATAAAAAATTAAAATAAACATAACAAAAGTAATTCTATGACCATTAACAATAAACAAAAATTATGAATAAAAAATTAATGAATGAATAATACATAATTTAAAAATAAACAAAAATTAAATTATATAATGAAATGATTGCACAAGTTCAATTCCTATTTTGAACGATTAAACAATGCCTCGTTATATAATTATTGGTCTGTTTTAGGCATAAAAGGAAACAAGCTTTTTAAATCATTAATTTTTTCCTTAGATATTGATTTGGAGTTGCTTATAATATTAAGATTTCGGCTGAATATATTTGTTGGTGTAGCTAAATTTGTTTTGTTCGATCTCTTAAAAATTGAGACCTTATTGTATTCAAGTTCTCTCCCACTTGTTTTAAAATACAGCGTAAATAAATCTTTTTTCTTTAATTTGAGAAATTTAATTTTTGTAAATGGAACTGTTAAGAAATTCAGTTATGACCTGCTCTGAAAGAAAATGCCTTAAAATCCTTTGGCTGCATTTGAATAAGTTTGAGTTTCACATTTTTAAAATTCATGTTTTTAAGATGCCTTAAAAGTGATAGTTGGCTGTATATTTCCGAATTTTTTAGATATTTGTCGATGGAGCTATGGACACAATCTACTTCCTGAATTAGGGAATGTCCAGGTTATGAAAACTTTTGCTCTATTACTTTCAATGAAGTTTAAGAAGAAACAATAAGGCAGTTGACATGACTTTGTTTCTATTTTGGGGGACACATGATTCGCTCTAAAGTGTTAAGGTTTCAATATCAGTGTAATCAGATAAGATTTGGCATAACATTTTTGAAACTTAGCTTGCCATATCGTCACCAGTTGGACCGCTATTTAACTCATTCCAAATTGCACAATATGTCACTTTTGGTTTTTGCGGTAAACAAAGCGTTGACGTCATATTCAAAAACATTTAGTTTTCTTTTATAAAAAAATGAGGAGGCATTACCTTTCGGCAGAGAAAAGACACTTTGAAGGTCAAAACATAATATTGCATGTTTTGCGTCAATGTTTTGACGATCAATATCTCTGCCTTCATGGACGTCTTTTCAGTTTTGTGTTTGTTAAACTCACTTATTTCGGTATATTATATACACATACGACAAAACAAAACTAAGCAAAAAATCGCTAAAATATATGGACTATTTGTCGTACATCCCAAAATCTGGCGTTTGCGACAAAACAATCCTAAAGGATGGGTTATTTTGTGGATGTACGACAAAATGCACATTAATTATCTCAGTAATTGTAAATGATAGGCTAGATCTATCCAGAAATGGAAAGAGCACCTTCGAAAACCTAGTACTGCATACCCACTTTAAAAAAGTGCATTTTGGCGTATACGACAAAACAATCCTCGGGCGACGAAATGTCAACCTGATAAGGTTACTCTGTTGTATTTTTCGGTTACAATGGGGTTAGGGTATAGATAAAGTGGAAAAGTGTAGCGAAATTTTTTCCAGTATATTTAGTTGTTGTAAGTGTAGTGCGAAAAAAGTTGCACTTTCGCAGTGATACAAGACCAGTTGCACCGGATCGTGAACTTATTAATCCATTTAAGGTATTTGCATTTTGTGATTATTTTTATGTTATTGTCAGTTTATTTTTCTTGTTTCTTAACGTAATATGCTAAAAATATGTTTTTATAAATAATTAAGAGGGGGGCTGACCTTATGAGCCATGCTAAGGCCCCTCCGGCGGACCGCTGACGACTACGTTTTTGTTTTTTTTTTTTCATAACTAAGTAGGAGTATGCAAAATTAATGGAAACCTCAATCTGTCTTGATTCCCGCAAAAATTTCTATACATTTTCTTTGTTTTTCAGTAGTCAACCCCCTGTACATTTAGGTACTAGAGAAATGGGGGCTGACCCCCTGACTATGGAGGACACAGTTCCTTTAGAAGTTCCCCAGATTCCAGTTGTCAGCCCTCTCTGTTCTTATGAAAATGTGAAAATGAAATTGGGGCTGTCTACTGGAAACTTGCATGGCCGACTACTGGAGCTGAGGAGTCTGACTACTCCCAAATCATACCCTCTTCACTTATTTTGTATAAATATCTAGAATTAGGTAATAAGCTTAGTATTTTCCAATGTACAGACTTCAATCATTCAGAAGAACGAAAAACTTGATTATATAGTAAAAAAATGGATTTTTAAGGACCAATCAAACACAAAAAATAAGTTAAAGGGCTGACTACTGGTGCCAAATTGCCAATCGTCTGGAAACTTAATTTTATCATTGTCAGACCATTTCCAGACGTTTAGAACATTTGCAGCCTCATTTGCTATTGGCAGATCTGCTGTAGTTATGAAATCTGCAAATTTTTCATTTGTAGACAAATATTTTTCATAAGTAATTTGAACGAACAAAAGGAAGTTTCGGTATTCTTTGCATTTTTCTGTAGGTGCAAAATGTGTGAATCTAGAAAAGTTTATAACTAATCCCATTTTTAATTATACTTCTAAAAGGATCTAGAAATATTTATGATCCTTTCTAATCACATTTTTTTAGGTAGGTATGCATATTTTGCATTTTATGTTTTATGATGCTTGTAAAGCTATCTGGAAATGTTTATGATCCTTTTTAATTGCTTTGTGTCTCATATTTATTTCGTTGTTTATTTTTTCGTCAAGAAGTTACGTTAGATGCTGTAATGCAATTGGCTGAACCGTTATTATTTTATTTTTCACTCATATTTCGAAACTGAAAGCTGGATATGAGTCACCAAAGCTAGGTAATCATCGAATTGATTGGAATTCATACTAAAAAAAATTGCGATGCAATTCTTGTTCCACAGCTTTCAATTCCACGAGCAATTTTGCGTAAAGTCCCTCCTGTTGTCGGTGGGCAACCCAATCCTTCGTCCAAATACACGCCGGCGTTTGTATTTGCAATTCATCCTCATCGCTGCTCTCAACTAATTATGCGGCCAAAACAATCGCAATCGCATCTTTTTGTTCCATTTCAATTTTCTGCAGCACCCATAAAAAAACAATTTTAAATTTGTCTGAAAATTCCTGCAAAACGGATCTGAAAATATGTCGCAAACGAATATAATTATGCTAATGCCAACCGTTTGAACTGTGCAGTTTTCTACCTGACAACGTTGTCAGTCAAATTATTAACAGACAAACCATCTGCAAATGAAATCGTCAGTGTTTATGGGACAAAACTTGGCAACCGTGTGAATTGCCAGATCATTTATAGACCAGACAATATTGTCAAATCTAGCAATAGTGTGAACATAGCTTAACTAATTTTGTTTCCCAGCTCAAAAAATGAGGAAGCTTCACTCACCTGAACAAAGACAAAGTTCGAAGGGTTTTTTTAAGTTGCGCTCGCTACATATATAAATATAACAATAAATGTAAAATGCCGAGAACAGAAAACAAAATAATGCTCAAAATTTAAAAAAAAAGACAAGAGAGTAAATAATATGTACATATATGTGACCTCCAAGAAAGATTAGGGGGAAAGCGGGAGACTTGAGCCACTTTTTGTTAAATCGTTCACTACAAATTTTCTATTAATCTTAACCACATGTTGAATACATTTTTTTAAATATAATTTTTTTCTATTTTAATGTTAGTCACATAAACTCTATATACACGCAAGAGATTTCTGCCACCTCGCTTAGCCGGGAGACTTGACCACCTCCTTGAGGAGACTCGAATTTTGAACATACTTAAATTCTTCGGGTAAAACAATAGAACAAATAATTTATTAAGTTAATATCTCATTAGAATTCATTTTAATTATATTTTTGGTATTATGAAAGAACAAAAAAGCTGTTTAACGTTTTTTTTTTATAAAGAAAAACAAAAAACTGATACAGAAGAGACATAAAAACTAAAAATTATTGAAAAATAAGTAAATAACTTAATTTCTTAAGAAACTACCGTATCATTAAGGTATTTTATTCATGTGTACGATTAGCCTGTTGCGTTCAAAAAACGCTCCAAAAATAAAAGTGTGGTCGTCTCCCACCTTCCCACTTTCCGACCCATCCTTTCTTTTGACCCTTTCGTCCTTTCGCTGTTCTCTTGAGGAAGTGGCATAGCCGATCTTGTTGGGTATATTTAAATGCCCAACGATCGTGCTCGCCATGCCCCTCGGGAGGATAGCAAAAGCAGGTACCCCAACAGCCCAATTGGACGGGCAGGGACGGACGGTCCTAGAAGAGAGAGAGCGCCTTCTCGAAAACACAAGACAGACAGCAACACGGGTGGACAAAACAACCAAACATGAGATACAGAAATGGCAAACGAGCAAAATTAAAAATACAGTATATATGTGTCGACGAAACCAAACAAATAGAGTACCAAAATGGCCAACGAAAACTTCCAATAGTCAACACACTATGTAGATCATCTGTTGCGAAGCAAACATAACGTTGAAAACAAAATCACGGGCGGGACATATACGAAACACAACAGAGTCACATCTTACAAAATATCACCACAGACGCAAGACAAGATGATATCAACAGAGAATATGAAATGTCCACCCCAACGTCAACATCCAGTGGCTAAGGGCCCCAACATAAAGAATTTATGTGTAAGAAATGGCACACTATCGGCTCATCCCCCAAACCCCAAAATCTGCGCGAAAGTCCACGTAATTAGAATAGTGAAATAAAAAGGAAAAGAACGAACTAGGATTTGATTAGCAACCTCTGTCCCCAAGACGCTGCTTTCCATAAATAGGAACAAGGTCCCATGATCCCTAAGCAGTGTAAGTCTCAATAGCTCGCCTGCTAATGAACCTATAGTGTTGGTAGAGGGAACAAAAAAAAGGAACCGATAGGGGAATAATGTCGCGAACGGGTTCTAACACGGATTTTACTCGATCTCTATCAGGGCCAAATATTTTAAAGTTGCTCAAATGAGTAACAGCGTCAAAAAAATAATAATTAATGTACTGAATGGAATGCGTGAAGAGCGTGTGTGAGTGCGTTCAGTGAAAAGTCTGAGATTGGGAAATATCCCCAATACTCGGGCGAATTCACCAAAGAGCGCAAACAGTATGCGTGAGAGCAAGAACGGGAGTCTGCACGAAACCTCACCAAATAAGGAGTGTTTCAGTGGCGGACAATAAGATCCCGTACTTGCGGAATATAAGTGATGTATGTATGAGAGCATGGGTAAGAGAAGAAAGCATGAGGCAAGAAGAAAAAATCACTTCTTGGTTAACTGCGAGATCGGCTAGATTGAGCTCGAATAATATCCGTACAGTGAACATTTTTGAGAAGTTTTTTTTGAGGCTTATTAAAGTTGAAGATAAAGGAAAAAGGTTTAATTTCATAATTAAAGGCTATTAGTTGAATAGCAGTTTCATAGTTAGGAAAGATTTACAAGAAAAGGTGAAATAAAGGAGGCGAGCAAGGAGGAATACAAGCGGCAGGACAGACACAGAATTACCTACCAGGACAGGTCATTGGGGACAAAGGAAGCAAGTTAAGTAGAGTGTTTTGTTGTTAAAGTGCATTTGTGAAATAATTTAGAGAACCGTGTTAGTTAGGACATTAAAGCATAATTTTATTACGTTGGCTTTCGTTCCGACAAAATCCCGGAAAAGCGGGACACGCGACCCGTTCACCCAACTGTAAAAATTCGGGAAGTAGCGATAGTGGGCAATTTCATCGGCGTCCAACATTTGTTCTACCACCCAACCAATTCGTTAAATAAAACGCCATTTTTCCCTCACGGAGCTTATAACGAAGTGAAAATAAATTCTTTTTTTATTCATTGAGTTCATTCATCGTTTTCATCATCGGGAAGTTGTTCTATAAGGTTTCACAATTCCTTCTAAAAAGATTGTGTGGCGCCCACTGTAACCCAACCAAAAATTGGATTTACGTATCCTCTTCAAGAAACAGGCTAAGTACCCATTCCGTTTTCAGCATAAATACTTTTACTTTAATTGCTAAAAGCCCTGAACTGAACCCACCCCAGCTGAGCGGCCGAGGCGGTAGCATCCAACCGGCTACCTGTTGCACTTTTCGCCCACCATATACCACCGGCGAATTTGCATCAACGATTTGACATTTCTCTACCCATACCCATTAACGACTTTTAACCCATCGGCGCAGCGGCGGCTGCAAATTTTCTCGTGTTCTTTTCTCTTTTTTCGCAAATCGTTGATTTCCCCTTTAATTCTTAACTCGCGGAAAAGTGTAACAAGCCTCTAATTGGTATCACAGTTAGGGCATTTAAAGATTTCATTGTCCCTTTTGGTCAGTCCAACACATATCACGTGCACGTATTTGTTACTAAGACGCAAAGTCGCATATCCATTATTTCATCAGAACCACTGATCAACTCTCCCCTTTGAAACCGGCTCAAGTCTCCTCTTGAGTAAGAGAAAAAAAAATGAATTTAAAGATTTATAAAAAAAAGAAACTGAAAAATGTTAATTTAATCTAGTATTAAGATAAAAAAAACTCTTCAATGAAGAGAAAAAAAAAAAAAAAAGAATTTAAAAATTTATCGAGAAAAAAAAACTTCCACTTAGTGTGCAAGAAAAAAATGTAATCAATCACCCTTAGGGAAAAACTTGTGCTTTTAATAATAACATTCGTAGAATTCTAAGCAAAAGTAATATTTTTTTAAATGCAATTCCGCTGATCGAAATATCAATACTGGAATCAACGGAATTGCATATTGAATTCAAATGCACCTAATGCACCTTGTTAAAGGCCCATTCTTTCCATAGCTTGTAGAATGATTAGGTTCATAAAACAAGTCATGCTCACGTAACGGAATTCCCGGAACGTAAGAATATGAATGAATGAATGAATAAGTCTTCTCGTTTCCAGGGACTTTAAGCTTATTATCCGACATCTTTCTTCATAACCGGGCATTTCCACCGAAGTCACGAAGGCAATATCTTGAAAAAGACTTTTGTACACTTTCAATCCGATTTATATGCACCTGATATGCTGGTGACAAAATAATAGAACAGTATTCTAACACAGATCTTACTAAAGAACAATGCAAGGTCTTAAGAGTATGTATGTCTGAAAAATCCTTGCTGTTCCTCTTAGTAAATCCAAAAAGAGAGTTCGCTCTGTATATTGTGCTGTCTATGTGTTTATTGAAATTTAATTTCGAATCAAACGTGACGACCAAGTCTTTAATTTCCTCAGATCTAGTTATTAATTGCCCAGCCATGGAGTAACTATAGAATATAGGCGACTTAATGTGAAAAAATGACGAAACCTTACATTTCCCTAAGTTCAAATGCAAATTATTACAATTACACCAATCCGTAATTGCGTCTATGTCAGCCTGTAGCTTATGGCAATCGGCTTCAGAATTGAACGCAAGGTAGCTGGATTTCGTTATAATATCTACAAAGCCAAATAACTGTTTTATAACATAACTAGCTGAACCGGAGAACTTCGTTCCGCCCAAATTCATTAATGTAAGTAATGAAATTAATAATTCCGAGCTTTCGCTTCATTCTGCCTCATGTAATTCGGTCAATTCAATTTTTTTATATTAAAATTAAATAAATAGGTAAATCAAATCAAATACTTGTCGGCCAACCTACCGCTTTTTCACATAAGTGCTTTATGGTACACAACATTTTTTGTTCTATTTCTATTATCGGGTGCGTACACGTAAAAAGCGAGAGCTTTGCCGACACATGAAATTCAAGATTTATGCCACAGACATCCAGCGATTGTCCTTGCGACTAATTAATTGTCATAGCAAAAGCGAGGCGTACGGGAAATTGAAGACGCTTAAATACGAACGGCAAATCGTTCTGAATAAGTGGAATCCGCAGAATAAGAACATCTTCGCCTTTGAATTTTCCAATAAAAATCGTTGCTTGAATAATATTTGATATTAAATTCTTCACAATCAAACGCGTACCGTTACAAAGTTTTGGTTCATTTAGGTTGCGCAACAAAGTGGGATAGTTGGTGGCTTTGTTTTCATCCATCACGGAGTCGACTGATTTGTATGAATGCAACTCACCAGCGATTTGGTTTTGAATGGCGAAATTCAAATGATCGACGTTCTTGTTTTTCGCAGCCAAACTCACTCTTACACTCAGCAAATCATGGTCAATATAATTCTGAGCGATATTCGGGAAAACATTCATGATTAGTTCTTCCGGTGTCGTTGTAAATTTGCAAAAATTTTGTGGAAACTCAATCAGGCCGGTGATTAAGTTTGCTGGAATCACACCATTGCCCATCGCCAACAATTGCCTGAAGAACTCTGCAGCGGACTGGTCATTTTGTAAAGAAACTCGCTTGTTTGTTGTCAAATGCAATTTCTTGACGTATCGCCATAAATCAGACGCCTTCAGGCAAGCATTCAATTCATCTGCCGGAGTTGATCTCGAAATGACAGGCAGCGTTTGACGAAAATCGCCTGATGGCAAGAACATTGCTCCACCGAAAGGTCGCTTATCATTACGTAAACGATTCAGGGCCTCCAATGCGCGTTTGTAAGCCATTGCGCATTCGTCCCATATGATAATCTTAAATTGCTGCAGTACTTTCGCCACCGCAGTGTTCTTTGAAATGTTGCATGTAGGTTCTTCATACACTTGCAGATTCAATGGCAATTTTAATGCAGAATGAGCTCTTCGATCGCCTGCTAACAAAGTAGCCGCTATCCCAGAAGAGGCTAGGACCAAGGCGATCTCAGATATCGAACGAATTGTAGCAAAAATCAGTGAAATCAGGAATGTATTTCCAATTCCACCGGGCGCATCAAGGAAGAAAATTCCACCATTTTCGTTATCGACTGCTTGCATCAATTCATCGTATACTTTATTTTACACTTGATTCAACATTGGCACATTTGTTCGAACAGCTTGACTCAATGCGATTCGATCGAAGTCCATTTCTCGCTCCAATTCTCGATTAAATGCGTCTTGCATTGAACGATTTTGCTGTGGCATCCCCAATTTTCACAATTGGCAGACACAATACATATCCTCGATCAAAATCAAATCGCGAATTTCATCTGACATCTCCAGTTCATTATCCGATCTAGAAGAAACCTTTAAACCGTACGATGGCCGTGCGGTTCACAACAGTGTTATTGGGACGGAATTACTATCCGAATATTAAGCACTTACAAGTGCAACGCTAGGGGAACTAAAACGTGAAATTCGAAAAATCCCTAAATCCTATGAAATCTCCTGGTTAAGATTTGATAACGAGAAAAGTTCTCAAAGTTCTACCAATAAAAACAATAACTAAGCTTCTTCATATTATAAATGCCGCGCTCAGACTAAAACACGTGCCGAGCCAATGGAAAGTTGCGGAGGTCATAATGGTTTTAAAACCAGGAAAACCGCCAAATGAAGTAAAGTCGTATGGATCAATTTGCCTTCTTCCAGTTATATCCAAAGTTTTCGTACTAACGTGCCTACAACCGGTTATATGTAGAATACAATAATTTTATCCCTGACCACCAGCTTGGGTTCAGAACCAAGCATACGACGATTGACCAAGTGCATTGAAATACTGACGTGATTGAGAAAGCATTTGAAGAAAAAATTATATGCTGAAGCGTATTCCTTGACGTCTCACAAGCCTTTGATAAGGCTTAAAACTTAAATTACGTCAAGTTCTTCCCGTACGCCTATAATGATATTCTAGAATCATATCTCCAGAATAGACTCTTCCGTGTTAGACATGAAAACGAATTCTCTGAGCTTAGGGAAATTTCGGCCGACGTGCCGCAAGGAAGTGTCCTTGGACCGCTTCTCTATGCTCGCGATATACCAAGAGAAGATCGCACTACCCTTGCTACGTTCGCCAACGACACCGCCTTCCTAGCAGTAGCAGTAGGTAATACAATCGAAGAAACGACTGCAAAACTGCAAGTCGCACTGAATAAGGTAAACGAATGGACGAGGGACTGGCGGATCGCCCTCAACGAAACTAAATCTGTACACGTGAAGTTCACGTATTAGAAAACAAATGACTTGTAAATTCTTTTAAAACTTGGCTCGAATACCCTTTGCAAACGAGGCCAAATACCTGGGAATGACACTCGACGCAAAGCTGAAAATGGAATTCACACGTGAAAACGAAACGTAAAGAACTTGATATCAAATATAGAGAAATGTACTGGCTACTCGGAAGACATTTCCAGCACAGTACCGAAAACAAACTGCTTCTATACAAGCAAGTGTTAAAGCCGGTGTGGACCTACGGAATACAACTTTGGGGTTCTGCCAAGAAAACAAAAAATGCCAATATTCTATGTACAAACTTTTCAAAATAAAGTGCTTTGAGAAATTATACAAGCACCATGGTATATATACCAACGATGATATCCACAGGGATCTCGGAATTGCAACAATCGAAGCTGAAACTAGGAGCTTCGCGAGAAAGCATAGAAACCGGCTAATCGGAAATGTCAACAATTCAGTCCGACAAATTTTGAACGAGAGCAATTTATTGTGCCAACTACAAAGAACGAAACTGTTCGACTTGGCAAGATAAGACTAACCGCGTCTAAATTGCGGCACATGCAGGATCTTTTATTGGAAAGTAGCCTGTCAAAAGTGATTATTTCTTTATAGAAAAATTGCTTGATAACTTATATCTTAGTTGCAGTATCTAACAATCTTTCGAAGGGTGGTGTTTTTAGTCAGTAAAAATCTGACACTACTATGAGTACGCGCTTGCTATTCTCATAGTGTCTTTGGAAGATTTTAACCTACCCTCGGTAAAAAAAAAAAAATAGCCGATGTCACAGTGCGAATTCGATGCAAAATATCGTCGGCCATATCATCTTTGTATAATCAAAGTATCTACTTCATTTCAAAAAGTTACTTAATATAACAAAGTAAACATAATTTATAATATCTCTCGGTGAAAATGACAATTCTGCGGCGCACGTCCTAATCGTCTGGCTTCTAGATCCTCACTGATCGTCGAAACACTCGCAGATCTGTCTGTTGTAATCCTTTCCCTTTACAGAGTAAAACGAAAAATATTCTCATACCCTTACAAGTAGATCATACAAGTGTTCATTACAAAAGGAGTAAAACACACCCATACTCCGACACAAAACACTTTCAGCACTGCACTGCACTGCACTGCACAGCAAGCATGCAAAACGAGTACAAGGGTCGAAACCATTATACTCACACTCTAACACGGCCATCCTGCAACTTTCATCGCTCTCGATGAAATAAAACATGTTGATTCACATTACAAAACAAAAATAAATCCAGTTTTATTTAAGAACATAAGTTCTTATATGGTAGTAACAAAAATATAAAAAAAATAAAATAAAATAAAAATAAAAGTAGAACATAAAATGGGGCACACATGTCTACCAAGAATTTTTCAAAACACCAGTCCATCACATCTTCCTGGATACGGCACTTTCAACGTTTCTGTAATAAGTTTGACTTTAATATTACATGACATCAAATAAAACTAATAGCGCAGTGTTGTACCAGTTATACACAATACTTCAGAGGCAATCTTGAGCTTGACTACGACAACAATTAAGCTATTCTCATAGTTCAGAGGCAATCTTAAGCTTAACTATGACCAAACAAATTTTAAACTTTAAACAGGCTCATAGTTCAGAGGCAATCTTAAGCTTAACTATGACCAAACAAATTTTAAACTTTAAACAGGCTCATAGTTCAGAGGCAATCTTAAGCTTAACTATGACCAAACAAATTTTAAACTTTAAACAGGCTCATAGTTCAGAGGCAATCTTAAGCTTAACTATGACCAAACAAATTTTAAACTTTAAACAGGCTCATAGTTCAGAGGCAATCTTAAGCTTAACTATGACCAAACAAATTTTAAACTTTAAACAGGCTCTAGTTCAGAGGCAATTTTAAGCTTAACTATGACCAAACAAATTTTAAACTTTAAACAGGCTCATAGTTCAGAGGCAATCTTAAGCTTAACTATGACCAAACAAATTTTAAACTTTAAACAGGCTCATAGTTCAGAGGCAATCTTAAGCTTAACTATGACCAAACAAATTTTAAACTTTAAACAGGCTCATAGTTCAGAGGCAATCTTAAGCTTAACTATTCACCTGGTACAACAAAACTAAATCCAACTGTATCGAAATACGTACCTATTTTAATCATTAAGTATTATCCGCATTTATAGGACGAATCATTTCTCTTGCCGCAACAATAATGGTGTTGGAGTGCCCTCTCTTCAGTTTATAACGATCGTTTGGCAATATGCCAACTATCTCATACGGTCCACGGTAATGAACATCCATTTTCGACTTGCGAATTTGGTTGCTTTTATAAACGACTTGGGTGCCAATATCCAAACGGCGAGGCTTACATTTGCTTTTGTCAAAACGGGTTTTCATGCGTTGAGCGCCTTCTCGCAAGCGTTCATCTGCCAGCTCTCGAATCGCTTGCACATCTTCATATTCTGCTTCTATACCAAGTTCCGCTAAAAGAGCCCCTATTTTGGGAGTTCGACCGTTGATTCCGGTCAGTACTTTTAACGGTGAAAATCCAGTCGCCTTGTTGATAGTTGTGTTTAAAGCTAGTTGAATTCGGCTTACATAACTTGTCCACTCGAGATTAGTATCCAAATTTGTTCGCATTAAATTAGGAACAGTGTCAACATATCTCTCCACTTGCCCATTTGCCCTACTAGCACCTGGCGCTATCAAGTGATGTTCAATACCAAACGAAGCACACAATTTCCTGAATTCTTCACTAGTAAAATTTGACCCACGATCGGTTATAATCTTGGAAGGGGCACCAAACAGCATTATGAAATTATGAAAATGTTGAACCGTTTCCGATGCTTTTACGGTTTTACAGGGAAATAGTAAAATAAATTTTGTAAACGAGTCGATGATAATAAACAATTGCTGACACTCTGCTTGATTTTTGCCGTAAAAGGGTCCCATATAGTCTGCATGGATGGTATGGAAAGGGACAGGCTTCTTCGGTATTGGGTGTAATTCGCATTGTTTTTTTCCGGAAGGTCTTTTAGCTACAATGCAGATCAAACAAGATTCCACAAATTTCCTTACGTTTTTTGACATTGACGGCATCCAGAAATGTTCCCGCATTTTACTCAGGGTTTTCTCCCATCCAACGTGGCAATTATCCTCATGAAAGCTTCTTATAAGTGACAGCCGACATTGCTGTGGAATAAAAAGTTTTTCAGATTTACCAATCTTTTTATACAGCAACCCACTTTTCACTGCAAACTGAGCTTTAGTATCGGTATCACAAGCGTTGATCTTTTGAATTATTTCAGTGGTGCTCGGATCTCGACGCTGTTCAATATTGAGCCATGTGTCCGTAAGGCTATTCAATTGGAGACATGTTTTGATGGGTACATTTCGACTCAAATAATCAGCATGGAGCATGGTTTTTCCTTTTCTGTACTCAATTTCAAAATCGAAATCCTGAAGATATACCCACCATCGTGCAACGCGTGGCACCAAATCCTTTTTTTGTTTAGTTGCCCTTAACGCATTACAGTCGGTTACTACAAGAAATTTGATACCCAAAAGGTATGTTCGAAAATATTTAACAGCGTTCACCACTGCAAGAGTCTCTAATTCGTAGCTATGGTATTTATTTTCGTATTCCTTAGTCGCCTGGCTGTAGTACGCAACTACATGCAAACGGTTATTAATTCGCTGGAACAAAACTGCCCCATATCCCCTAGCACTGGCATCTGTGTGCAGCTCTGTTGGAAATTCTGGGTTGAATATTACAAGCACTGGTCGGGTTGTTAATTGGTTGACAATATAAAGTCTTGCTGCTTCACATTCTTCAGTCCATTCGAACTTTGCATTGTTTTTGGTGAGTGCTGTGATACATCTTGTCTTTGCAGTAAACTCTGGAACAAATTTGCGAAAATAGTTTGACAGGCCCATAAATTGTCGCACCATTTTGACGTTCGTTGGGATAGGTGCTTGCACAAGTGCATCAATTTTACTGCGACTAGGTCTTATGCCATCGTATGATACCTCACGGCCTAAATATTCTATTTTTGTTTGAAGGAATCTGCACTTTTCTATATTAAGGGAAAATCCACACTTTGTTAACGCCTCCAAGACTACTTCGAGCTTCTCAAGTCCCTCTTCCTCATTTTTTTAAAGAATCAAAACATCATCCAAATAAACCAATGCTACTGAGTCTTTGAGATTTCCAAGAGCCTTATTGATTGCGCGTTGAAATACAGCAGGGGCATTTGCAAGACCAAACGGCATACGCAAAAACTCGAAGTGCCCATCTGGGGTAACAAATGCTGTTTTTTCAATAGACTCTTCTGCAATTGGGATCTGATAAAACCCTGACGCCATATCCAAGGAAGTAAAATATTTATTTCCAGACAGTCTGTCCAACTGATCATCGATCCTTGGCAAGGGATAACGATCCTTTACTGTGATTTTATTTAAGGCCCTGAAATCCACACACAAACGATTTTGCCCGTTCTTTTTTCTAACAAGAACAACAGGACTAGCATAGGGGGAACTACTATCTCTTACAATTTGGTGGTGCTTTAGTTCGGTGATTATATCTGTAGTTATTTGACGTTCACAATGCGCCATACGATAAGGCCGATAAAATATGCTAAGATCTTTCGTGAGACGTATATTAAGAGAGCCGGTAGTTACTTTCGCGGTTGGAAACCCTGTAATTATGTTCTTGGAATACTTTTTAAGAATTTCGTTTAGTCCTTTATCCGTTGTCAACATATGTTTAGGGCTACTAAGGATCGTTTTTGTGGCGAGGCACTTGATTGGTTGTCGTCGTCGTAGGGTTGATTTCCTCAAATTCGACTCTTGTGTCGAATTTTTCGGTCAGCGTTATAGAGTCGTTTCCGATCCCTTGAACTACCAGGAAATGGGATTCCCTCTTAGAGCAGACCTTGTCAGCAACATCGGACCTTATTAACGAGCAGTCCGAGCCCGAGTCTAACAGACAATGAAAAACGTTCCCATTGACCAGTACCGCGGTCGATCCTTCAGGGGAGTTACCATTTTTACACAAATGAACATTTTTACACTCTGCCCTTTGCTTTGCCCAACATGAACTGTCGTCATGACCTGATTTGCAACAAAACGAACATTTCTTAACATTCGGCGAACTATTCGCAGATGTTTCCGCAGCATTATTTCTAGGCGGCACTCTTTTCGGACATTTGGCTTTCATGTGTCCTACCTGGCCACACTCAAAACATCGTCTATCAGACTCTAACCGTATGCGCTAAGCTGTGGGGCCCACTGCGGGCCTATTATCAAATTTTCGAGAATGATGTCGAGGGAGTAGGCTATCATTTTTTGACCGAGGTGACTCTCGAATGGAAGACAGATGATCTATCAGATTCTGCACAGATGTTGGCATTACAAAAGTTAGCGAGTTCCTGAGGCTGACTTCGGAAATATTTCCGACCACTATCCGTACAATCTTGTCTTCCGGGATTTTAAAGGGTAGTCTATTTATTTGCGAAACCTTCGTCATTACATATTCAGTATATGTAGAAAACCCACAACTCTCAGAATTGGCAACTGTTCGAAGTTGTTGTACTATATCTGCACCACTTGCAAATGTGTGGATAATAGATGCTCGTAAATCTGTCCAACTATAATGCTGATACCCAAACTGCCTATACCAGGTTTTTGCCCTCCCTAGTAACGCATTCTCCACTCGGGGTATGATGTCAAAACTTTGTAATTGATCGCGGCTCACCCTAGCATCAACATCTGCATACCACTTTTGCACGTCAACGCGGGAATGATCCGGGTCAAAGCAAGGAAACCCAACGGTGGCAATACCTTCACGCTGCTGTGCGACGGAGCTCAAAATTTGGCTTATTGCGTCGGTGGTAATAAGGTGAGTTCGCTCAGCTGTCATCTCACCACAGGATTCACCTTCCCCTCCTAAAATAGGATTACTAGTAGTAGTAGTAGGATTAGTTGTGTCTTCATTCCGGTCGGTGGAACCTGAGTCTTAAATCTGATTTTTTCCAATTCGTTTTCCCCTTGGCATTTTTTTTTTTTTTTTTTTTCTTAAATCTTTTTTATTGTTGCAGAAAACGAAACTTACCCAAAGTCGACCAGCAGCGCACAATCAACTTTCAATTTTTCACTCCAACGTCTGTGGGTTATAAAAACGGATAAACACAACACCATAAACACTTTTAGGGGAAAATAAAACCCACTTCCAGACCAGTCATAAACTTTATGGGAAGGGAAAAGGAAACGACCGTGAATTATACCTAAATAATTCGTATGCGCATTCGCACCCAACTCGCTTTGTTTTATTACCCTTTTTTTTTTTTCTTTAAAAACCGTTTGGCGTCGGCAGACAAGGGATAGGACACACAACCGAAAAACCTTTTTTTTTTTTTTTTTTTTTTTGCCTTAAATAGGTAACAAAAAGATACACACAACAATCACTTGTACAAGTTAACGCGAATTAAGTTGAATAACAACCAACGACACGCGCAACGATATCAACCAGTGACACCGACACGCGAAACCAACAGCAGACATGTCGTCAGCAAATACAGCATTATTCAAGTGAAGCTAATGCACCGTGGGAACCACGCTGATGTCAGCAATTCCGGATCGCAGCATAATGCAGCATAGTAGGTTACATTTTAGATATTAAAATATTGTTAGCTCAGTCTTAAGTTCACCTTCGTAAGATGTAAATAAAAATTATTTTTTTAAAAGAAACTAAGCTAAATTAGTTTAATTGGCGCCCAACGTGTGGGGCCCAGTGATAAAGTCCGTGTCTGTGTTTTCGTTTGAACTAACCACTGGTAATTCGCGAGTAAAAATTAATTACTAGAACCTCAAGAAGCTTCAAAAAGTAAAATCGCGTCGCGTGTGAAAAATATAAGGACCTAAAGTAGCTCCATTAGAAGCACGTGTATCAGTGAGACAAAAAGGACCTCAAGCAGTTCCAAGGACATCATCTATTGGGCCACCCATAACAAAGGACTACGTCGATAGACTGAGTCGCCAGCGAGGGAGTATAAAAGAAAGGAATCCTAGTAGTCATCACAAACGGAACGAGCCCCTTTTATCAGCGCTGGATATGTTAATGTAAGATAGATTTTAAGTTAATATAATTAATCTATTCGTATATAACACATTAAAATTAAGAAATAATTATCTAGAGGTTAAGAAAAATTTGAATTTTGAAATAAGAAGTGAAATCTAATTAGAAAAAAAATAACATTAAGAGTGAAAATTAGATAAATAATATTTCCTAGAACTGAAGTGAAATAAAAATTTTAATTTAGTAGATAAGAGTGAAAATTAGATAAATAATATTTCTTAGAACTGAAGTGAAATTTAAATTTTAATTTAGTAAGAGTGAAAAAAGTCACTTAGACTTTTAGATAAATAACGTATTAAGCAAACAGAAATAGCATAGCTAGCATAGAATAAATAGATTAAATATAGGCATTAACTGAACTCCTAATTTAATTTCCATTTTTTTTCGTGTCAATCGTAACATTTTCAATCTTCCTTCCGCAATGACTGAACCAATTATTCGTCCGTCTGTACTAAACCCAGAAAATCCTAATTTTGTGCCCTCAGCTTCAAGACAACCGGGAACAAATGTAACAGTTAATGCTACACCCGAATTAGAGGCTCTGATTGCAGGAATTGCAAGTCGAGTCTGCGTATCCGAATGTAGAAGTGTAGTAAATTCAATAATTAACCCCAACGCACATTTTCAAAGTGCCACAGATGAGACCATCCATGATCATCATAGAGACAATTTAACCGACCTGGACAAGGTTCCAGACGTCGTGAAAGGTCTCAGAGAGTTCTCCGGAACTCCAGGTGAGTTCAGCTCTTGGCGCAAAAGCGTTGAGAGAATACTGAACATCTACCAACACACTAAAGGAACACCAAAATATTTTGGTATCCTAAATGTAATTCGTAATAAAATTATAGCAAATGCTGATGCTATATTAGAATCATACAATACTCCTCTTAACTGGGAGTGTATTTCGAAGTGCTTAACATTGCACTATGCGGACAGACGTGATATTGGCACCTTAGAGTACCAAATGACGACTCTCGTCCAGGGAAATGATAGTATAGAAACTTATTATCAGACAGTCTACAATCATCTTTCCCTTATACAAAACAAAATTTCAAGCATGGAACTTCCACCCGATGCACTGCATCATTTATCAGAATCATATAGGGCAAAGGCATTAGATACCTTCATAAGAGGTCTCAAGGGAGACTTGCCCAGATTACTAGCCATGCGTGAACCAGTGGATCTACCCACTGCACTCAATTTATGTCAAAAGTTGGAAAACCAACAATTCAGGTCGAATTATGCGAATCATAATATGGGAGGAATGCGAAAACCTCCACCAACAACTCCACCCATTCCTACACGGAATAATCAACCATTTTACCCGCAATTGGCCTATCTACCACAGCGCCCGATGAATCTTCCGCCACGGCCACCACCACGGCCTCAACAATATTTTCAACAACAACAAAATCCAATGAATTACTCGTATCAGCAGAACCAAAGACCAAATTTGCAGAATTATCCATACAATACCCAACGAAATCTTCAACCTAATAATAACTTCCAACCCAGACCTGCACCTAGAGGAGAACCCATGGACACAGGTACCATGAGGACAAATAATATTAATTACATGAATAGACCGGCTCCCCCAGTTAAAAACTGGCCACCTGCGCCTAAACGGCCAATCCCAATGGTCCCCCAACAACAGTTTATACACCCAAATAAAATGCAAAGAAACTTTAATATTGAAAATTCTTCAATTGGGCCTCAGCCTAACTACCAAGCAAACACACCGGAAGTTCATAACACAGTCGATCCTCAAATAGAAATTAACAATTATAATGCAATGATCTCTAACATGAACAACCATCCAGATAATAACCAAACATTTACAGAATATTTAGACCAACAGAACAATTATGAAACTGAAGAATGTACAGATTTTGTTGACGTACATTTTTTAGATTAACGAATTCGTCCTTACCCTACTTTGAGTGTAGGACGAATAGAAACACAACTCTCCGAGTACTGGTAGATACGGGTTCGAATAAAAATTATATTCAACCCAACCTTGTCCAAAATCCTATAGCCAATCAAAAGAACTTTTACGCAAACTCAGTTTGCGGAAATATCGAAATCACTCATCATACCATAATTAATATGTTCGACCCAAATACAAACATAAAATTCTTTCTATTACCATCCCTTAAGACATTTGACGCAATTCTTGGTAACGATAGCTTAAAAGAATTATCTGCCATTATTTTCGCCAAAGAAAACTATATGCTTTTAAACAATAACGTCAAAATCAGATTAAGACAACAAGCCTCCGAAACAATTCACAATATAAATATCAGAACAGATCATATGACGGAAGAACAAAAATTTGCTCTTAATTCTCTAACGGTAAAATATCCCAGTTTATTTTGCGAACCAAACGAAAAATTAACATTTACGACAACAGTCAAAGGAAGAATCCGTACGACTACCACAGAACCCGTTTATTCCAAACATTACCCTTATCCAATGGCTCTAAAGCATGAAATCGATAAGCAAATAAGTCAGTTACTAAATGACGGAATAATAAGACCTTCACGGTCACCATATAATTCCCCGGTATGGATTGTCCCGAAGAAGGCAGATGCCTCTGGTGAAAAAAAGTACCGCATGGTAATTGATTACAGAAAACTTAATTCGGTAACGGTATCTGACCGTTATCCCATCCCAGAAACGAATGAAGTATTATCTCAATTAGGAGAAAATAAATGGTTTTCGGTTCTTGATCTCAAGAGCGGTTTCCATCAAATACCTCTGCACGAGGACGATACTGAAAAAACTTCATTTTCAATCAATAGCGGAAAATACGAATTCGTCAGACTCCCTTTCGGATTAAAAAATGCTCCTTCAATATTCCAAAGAGCATTGGACGACATTCTGAGAGAACACATTGGCAAAATTTGCTACGTCTATATCGACGATATAGTAGTTTTTAGCAAAGATGTGGACACTCACTTCCAAAATTTAGAAAAAATATTCAAGACTCTTCAAGAAGCCAATCTTAAAATTCAGCTGGACAAGTGCGAATTTCTTAAATCAGAAGTTGAATTCCTCGGCTTCATAATTTCTTCAGAAGGCATAAAAGCTAATCCCTCTAAAGTAGAAGCCATCACCAAATTTCCGTATCCTAAAACTCTAAAAGATTTGCGATCGTTCCTTGGTCTGTCGGGATTTTACCGAAGATTCATAAAGGACTACGCAAAATTAGCAAAACCCCTTACAGCCCTTCTAAGAGGGGAGGATGGACGTACGTCCAAAACTACTTCAAGCAAGAAAATTATTAACTTAACAGACGCAGCAATAGAAGCATTCAACCAAATTAAAAATTCCCTAGTGTCAGAAGATGTCATCCTCACTTTTCCGAACCTCAACAAAGAATTTCACCTGACAACCGATGCGTCAGACTACGCCATTGGCGCCGTTTTGTCGCAAGACAATAAACCGATCACCTTCATATCAAGAACCCTTAATAAAGCGGAAGAACATTACGCCGCTAATGAAAAAGAAATGCTGGCCATAGTATGGGCCCTTAACTCACTAAGGAGTTACCTATACGGACCAACAAGAATAAAGATTTTCACAGACCATCAACCCTTGACCTATGCGTTGAGCAACAAAAATACGAATCATAAAATGAAGCGTTGGAAGGCGATACTCGAAGAATACAACTACGAATTGAAATATACGCCAGGTAAATCCAATGTCGTCGCCGATGCATTGTCAAGACCTCCACGAAATAGCCAAATTAATTCTCTCTCAGTAACCCAGCATAGCGATGAAAGCTCCGGACAGGATCTTATTCAAATGGTAGACGCACCCATAAATGTATTTAAAAATCAAATTATTCTTAACGTAGGAAATACTCCGTCATACCAGTTTCAAATTGTTTTCCCCACCTATCACCGCCACACCATTACAGAAACCGAATACACTCAAGAAAAATTAATACAAATATTTAAGAAGTATCTAAACCCTTCAGTCACTAACGGACTGAAAACCGAAGAACGAACTCTTGGCCTAGCCCAAGAAATTTATACATTACACTTTAGACAGTATCGGACATGTTTCGCAAGGAATATTGTCACTGATTTAACTGACGAAGAGTGCCAAGAAACAGAAATTTTAAAAGAGCACAATCGCGCTCACAGGAACAGTCGTGAAAACAAAATACAATTATTACAAAAATGGTATTTCCCACAGTTGCAATCAAAAATCAGAAAAGTCACAGATATGTGCAAAGTCTGTAAAGAACATAAATACGATAGGCATCCTAATAAACCTATCCTGCAACCAACTCCAATTCCCCAGTACCCTGGGCAAATCCTACACTTAGATCTTTACTTTTCCGACAAAAAGATCGTTCTCACAGCAATAGACAAATTCTCAAAATATGCCTTAGCTAGAATCGTTAAGTCAAGAGCGTCAGAGGACATCAAACAACCTCTCAGGGAATTAATCCTATCTTTCGGCGTCCCCGAATTCATTATAGTGGACAATGAGAAATCCCTTAGCTCAAACTCAATTCTATGCATGGTAGAAAATTTCTTCAATATTAAAATATTTAAAGCACCACCCTATGTAAGCTCTGTAAATGGACAAGTGGAACGATTCCACTCAACATTATCAGAATTAATGCGCTGTCTCAAATCTGAGCAGTCATACAGCACCTTCCCTGAACTCCTAGATAAAGCAATTTTCGAATATAACAGATCTATCCATTCAACCACGAATAAAAAACCTATAGACGCATTCTTTGCTAGAAATAGAGCCAATAACCCCGAAGAACTTCAAGAGGAAAGACAAGGTATTATCAAACAAATTTTAGAAAAACAAACTGCCGATCTGAATTACCATAATAGGAAAAAGGACCCTTTAAAACATTATTCAACAGGAGACGTCATCTACGTCAAAATTAATAAAAGAATAGGAAACAAGTTAAACCGTAGATACAGAAAAGAAATAGTAGCCGAAAACAAGAATTCCACAATAATAACAAACTCCGGTAAAGTAATTCACAAGAGTCTAATTAAAAACTAAATTTTCTTTTACCAGCCTCCTACTTCTAGTGCCCTTGAGCACTGCAACTGTCCAAATACTGGACTATACAAATTCTCAACTTATCAAGATCAGTACTGGAAACGCGAAGGTTCAAAGCGGATCTTTTAAAATAATTCACATAGTTGACGTGGAGTCCTATCAAGAACTTGTTAACTCAATTGAAAAAAATATTATATCAGTAATGAAACCCGATCATCCCCTATATGATATCCTCTCCTTTGAAACAGTACGTATTAAGAATTATTTAGGTAGATTAAGAATAAATAACAGGAATAAAAGATCTTTAGACTTTATCGGTACAGCGTGGAAATGGATCGCGGGAAACCCGGACCACCACGATTATGAAATACTATCTGATAAAATGAATAATGTATTGCAAAATAATAATAATCAAGTTATAATTAATAGAGTAACATTAGATAAAATAAATGAAATTACGAACATGACTAATCATATTTTAAAAATTATCAAAGAAAAAGAAAGTGTAACAAACAGTTTAATTTTTGGAATTAAATATAAATTAGAATTAGTTAAGGAAGAAATCGTAAATATTGCATATGCAATACATTGGGCTAAAGCCAACATCGTTAACTCTTTTATACTTTCAAACAATGAAATAAATATAACAGAATTTATAATTAAGAAAGAAAATTTCCCATATGTTAACCTAGATGAGGCATTAGAATTTGCAAACGTAAAAATAGCCTCTAATAATAAAGATATAGTTTATATATTAGATTTACCTACTACAGAAAATAAAAATTGTAATCTCATGATGCTTAAAGCTGTTAAACGCAAAGATAAAATTAACAAAATACCTTACGAATCAATTCTTGAATGTAACAAACAACTTTATGGTTTAATAAAAGAATGTAAAACATTTAATAACCTAGCAATATGTAATAGAAACAGTGTAATAGATATTAGTAATTCAACCTGTATACCAAAACTACTCAGTAGTCAACAAGCTAACTGCACACTTATCAACAACCAACATATACCAAGCTTAGATGAAGTATCAGCGGGAATATTGTTATTAAACCAATACGATGGAATAGTAACAATCAACAATGAAACCATAAATCTAAACGGCACATACGTAATACGCCACACAAACGCTACAATACAAATCAACGGTCAAGAGATAAGAAACACAGAAGTAGTTATTCATCAGCCAATGCCACCAATACTCCAACCGACTTCTCTGCCAAACAAACTCGAGGAAATCTTGTCACTACAGATGCTTAAACAACTCTACAACAATGGAACATCAAAGATAGAATCGTTGGAGCAGAAAAATAGAATTAGTTCAGCGACTAACATTGCATTGATAATCGCCATATTAATAGTTGCCATAGCATCCGGCAGAAAGATGTTTAACAAATGCCTAAAACCTGAAACACAAAATAGTCAACAGCATATCCATTTAACACCAACAACCATAGGTATCGAAGATATCTCAAATCATCTAAAATCATCAAAATCGAACGAGGACGTTCGAACTTAAGGGCGGAGGAGTTAACGCGAATTAAGTTGAATAACAACCAACGACACGCGCAACGATATCAACCAGTGACACCGACACGCGAAACCAACAGCAGACATGTCGTCAGCAAATACAGCATTATTCAAGTGAAGCTAATGCACCGTGGGAACCACGCTGATGTCAGCAATTCCGGATCGCAGCATAATGCAGCATAGTAGGTTACATTTTAGATATTAAAATATTGTTAGCTCAGTCTTAAGTTCACCTTCGTAAGATGTAAATAAAAATTATTTTTTTAAAAGAAACTAAGCTAAATTAGTTTAATTTACACACAACGAATGACCTTTTTTTTTTCAAATTCTATGGGTTTAGTGGCCAAGGGTAAATAGTACGTGGTATAAAGGGATCTTATCCCACTTCTGATAATATCTCTCGGTGAAAATGACAATTCTGCGGCGCACGTCCTAAGCGTCTGGCTTCTAGATCCTCACGCTCACTGATCGTCGAAACACTCGCAGATCTGTCTGTTGTAATCCTTTCCCTTTACAGAGTAAAACGAAAAATATTCTCATACCCTTACAAGTAGATCATACAAGTGTTCATTACAAAAGGAGTAAAACACACCCATACTCCGACACAAAACACTTTCAGCACTGCACTGCACTGCACTGCACAGCAAGCATGCAAAACGAGTACAAGGGTCGAAACCATTATACTCACACTCTAACATTTATTAGAACAAACTTTTTAGGTATGTATTATTTAAAAAAAAAAATCAAATTTTTTGACAACAACAATTTGCTTGGAAAATAATTAAAATAATTGACAACAACAATTGCTTTTAAAATTTAAAATGCTTTGTTTTTTTTTTTTATTTGAAGTGTCACTACTCGAATTCTATCCATTTTTTTTTTCAAAGTGTGTTTCCCCATACAAACTTTCATAACCTCTTTCATCCCCTCATATATAAGCCTGATATACAGCAATACGAACAAAACCAAAAAAGAATTATGAAAATCGTCCCTGGGGTTATCGAGTTACATCATCATAGGGTTTCACCCCCAAAGAATTTTATATATAGAAGAAGATATTACCTATTATTACTCACCACGTTAAAAAAAAGTTTTCACAAAAAATAACAAAAAAAATAATTGTTCAACTTTTTGCAATATAAAACACATTTTCACTTCTAACAGCCAAAGTTAATTATTGACAATTTAGAATTATTTTTGTGTGGAAGTAAAGGATCAAGCTCTGCGACATTTGAGTTTACCGTTGGAGGGTTGGAGTGGAATTTGAGGGAATTGTTGAGAGTGGTTCAAGTCTTCCATATGTTCAAGGGTCCCGCTTTCCCCCTACAGCATGTGTTCAGAAATAATTCTCTTTAATTTTTATTTTGTAAGTTCATCTCCGAGACTTTTAATAAAAATATAAAATTCAATTACAGAATAGAAAAACATTATTTCCTTAATGCGTTTCTTTTGTGGTGATGTTACTTCATACTTCATACGACCTCATCCCAAACAATGCGTTGAGTTATAACCGTGATTCAACATGCAATTTGCGATATTTTCTTCGAAATAATCTCGAGACAAAAGAACTCCTAGCCGTCGTCGTCCTCTTTGGCGTCGTGGTTTGTTGTTGCTATTGCGATGAGTTTTCTCTGGAAATAAAAACAGATTAGGTGGCGCCAGGGTACATGTTTACATGTTCATGCAACGTACTCGTTCACCATTTACTGACATGCTATACCCCACTTCCATGCAATAAATACCTATTTTGGTTCTATTTTATTCTTCCGAACATTCAAGATTCATTACTTCCCTGGGAGAGGGATTAATTTTATAATACAAAATTGATGCTACACACGCGTCACGCAGGCATAGATATCCTTTTGGGAGCAGTTGTTCAACTTTTTCCAAACAAAAATTGTCAGATTTGTATTGTACCTAAGTAGGTTTTAGTTGTGTTTATTTTGTTGGTATTCTTTTATGAAAAAATTATTGCCAAAAGATTGTGTGTGTTTTATTGTGAAATGTATGTCATGCAGTATCTTACTGTTTAAAAATTATTGTATTCAAGTACTAATTAGCTTGGTCGATGAGCACTTTCAGATGAGCCTTCTCCAAATCCGTAACAAAAGAACTCGGTTTAACCCTTTGTTGACCGACGGTACTTGTAAGTACCACAATGTTTTACTTCAAATAAAATCTCTATATGACAAAAATATGGCATTGGTGCCCAACGAGACTTTTAAGTACCATTCGATTTTCATGTATTTTGTTGTTTAAGACTTTTTTTTTTAGTTTTAGCCACGGTTATAACGGCTTTTTTTGACAGCTTACTAGACTTTGAAGCGATTAATTTTAGTTGATTTTGGTGTTTGCAGATCTAAGAAGCCATTGCGTTTTTCGTCAGTTTTTTTAACTATTTAGTTGCTTTGCATATTGACCTTTGGAAAACACGTGAAATCAATTGAAGTTACACGGATTTTTCATATATTTCCACTAAAAAACTACATTGGACTTGTAAGTACCGTTGGGCTGTGCGACAACGAGTGTTCGAATAGTAATTTTTTTCTTCTTGCTATTTTCATGTATACAAAAAGTGCATTATACGGTCTCGGTGAAAGAGTAGTTTTATCACTGACTGAAAAGGAGTGGGGAAAGCATAAAATAATTTTCTTTGATAACTATTTTTCATCAGTAAGACTGCTAGAGAAACTTAAAACCGAAAAAACTCTAGCTTGTGGTACGATTCGAGCCAATAGAAAAGGAAACCCGAAAAATTGGAAAGATGATAAAAAAATGAAAAGAGGAGATTTTGACTATCGATCTTCCAAAGATGGGATCAGTTTTTATAAATGGAAAGACAACAGAACAGTACTGTTGGCTTCAAACTATCATGGCAATGAGCTTTCAACTGTTAAGAGAAGGGATAAATCGGGAGTGCAACACGAAGTAAGTTGTCCCAAAGTCGTTGGAGACTATAATTCTTTCATGGGAGGCGGGGACCATGCTCATCAACTTCGCACCGCATATGGATTAGACCGCCGGTCGAAGAAATGGTGGCATCGTCTTTTTTGGGGAATGCTCGAAATATGTTTCGTAAACTCGTTCATCGTTTACTGCCAAATGAATGAAAAAGTATCCCTTCTGGAGTACAAGAGATGTGTAACCCTTGGACTTATGTCACAGAAGGATTTACCTGTTGACAGACGTGGTCTAAAAAGAAAATCACAGAATGACGATTCTCCGCAGTGCAGCAAAAATCGAAGGGGCAAAGGAGAATCTGTTTCGAAGTGCGGCTAGGTAATCTGGGTGTTCATTGGCCAAAGTTTGTTGAAGCACGGGGAAGGTGTGAGCTATGTAGTATCAACAAAATACAGTTAAGGCCATTTTCGAAATGCAGCCATTGCAATGTATACCTTTGCTGCAATGACAAAAAAACTGTTTTTCCTTGTACCAGGGAATACATTTTTAGTAACAAAAATTATCTTTTATTGATAAAATGCATTTCAATTATAATTACCATATCATATTATTCAAATAAAAAAGAATAAACCCCTTTCTTATGATTTTTTTTTGTATCCCACGGCCCAACGGTACTTTTGAGTACCACCATTACTTTTAGTCCTTGGAGGTCCTTTCAAAACCCGAAAATGAGTTATCCATCTTAAAACACCGTAAAATAAAATATTATTAAGAAAAAAAACTTTTTTAAAAAGTTTTTAATAGCTTGGTCAACAAAGGGTTAAATTGAAAAAAATTTGCTTGAATGTAATGAAATAAATGCAGATACATTATTTGTTCAGATTTGTTAGTCGTTAGAATGTACAAAAATGGATAAACCTGAAAAAAAAACAAAAAAAAAATACATAATACATATGTACCTACATATGACTTCTTTACTAAATACGAGTAAATCTAATAACGTGTACCATGTATACGGGGACCATCTGTTTGAATTCCAAATAATGAAAAAAAAAATTAAGCCCAGTTCTTAATTAGGTATGTATTACTTTTTTTTTAATAACTCAATAAAAAAAAATATAACACGCAGTCTTTGCTTTAGTTAAAAAAAATTAATATTACAGAAGAAATTATTAATTTGTTCCCATGTTAGGCAAAATAAATAAATGAATAAAATTCATTCCTTTTAACTAAATGATGTAAAATAAACGCTTAATAACTCAATAAGTATCCTCCATATATAATATAAGGACCTAACGCGCCTAGTGTTGTTCTATGTCAAGTTTTCCCTTGTTGGCAATAGAAAATGCGGTCATGCACTTGTTGCATTTCACATCGCCTTCTGTTGTTTTTCTTTAAGAATTAATTTTCTTTTTGTAGTTCTTCGTTAAAAATACATTTTCGTCTGGGTGGCATCAGCGAACATAAAGTTAATTATCTATTATTGCTTAGGTATTTTTGAATTCATAGATGATATCAAAAAAAATTTACCAATTTTAATGTTTACCAAAAACGGAGCAAAAATCTGTCTTCGAATTTTGAAAATATTTTGAATTGATTATTATCTGAATGCTCGATTTTGATATTTTGACATAAGGTGAGTTCCGAGAATAATGTAGGGAGTGTTCCGAAATGAACGATTTGCACTACATTACCATTTTTGCACATTCAGTAAATAAGGCCACGTTTGCATTAACATTTTGTTTAAACAATTTTGGTTTGGTTAGGTTTCCGTTGCATGACATTTGATTTGAGATCCTTCACCACCAAATCAAACGCGTTCCGTTACAAAGTCTCGGTGCATTGAGGTAGCGCAACAACATTGTAACTGAGCCGACTTTCAATTGTATAGATGTAAGCCCGGAACATCCAAAGAATTCAAAAATTGAACTAATCCCCATAAAGTTTTGTTTTCACTAAAAAAAGCAGCATTATGTCCTTCCTTGGGCCCATACAAATTTAAACCAAAAATACTAAAAATTGAAGTATTGATTCCTGAGTTATTGAGTGCGCACATACGGACGTTAGTCTTTTTTATATGTAGCTGTACACACCCGACTTTGCTCATACCTTTCGTATTAAGTCCTGCTCACATTTCGCAAAGTCCTTTATTTGGACAATGTCCATCAATAATTTTAATGCTGCCACAACCCGTTCTCCTATCCCGCTTATGTTTTGCAAAGTACCATATATAGGGTCCGAAACTATAGTATATTTTAATCTTGAAGCAACCATACCTACCTATCCACAAATTTCGATCAACTCGGTAGAGCTGTTTCGGAGATCGGCAACAGCGCCACCTATCAGGTCCTAAAGTATCTTATCCTTCTAGTGGGAACGAAGAATATGCATCCACAAAATTTCATTGAAATCGGTTGAGCAATTTCGGAGATCGACAACAACGCCACCTATCGGGTCCAAAATTTTATCTCTTAAGACTGCTTAAGCCTGAAATACACCAATACGAACAAAAGAAAAGAAGAATCGTTAAATTTGGCCCAGTAAGAACATTTTCCTTTGTTATGTTATTTGTGCCGGAAATCGAATGGAAATGTTATTTACCTATTTAAAATTGATTAAAAACTAATTTGAAGTTTTCGTCAAACAATTGTAGAGCTAGATGAAACATGAGTTACTAAAATGTCAAATTCAAAAAAGTATAGACAACCAACGCCAACTATATTATTACAAATTGCAGATTGCAGGGAAATCTAACTTTCGTAAATATCTCCCAGCTCCACCTATCGAATCCAAATTTTAGCAAAAACTTTTTTTTTAAGTGTTATATGGTGTTAATTTGAGCCAAATCGGTCCATAAATAAGAATTTTCAAAAAGCGACCCCAGCGCTTCCTATAGGGTCTAAAATAAACATAAACCATCCGGAGCACCACACAAACATATATGGTGTGAATATAAGGGGTATAGCTTCAGTGGTTCAGCCGAGATTGTCAGTCATACATACGCACGAACATTTTAATATACCTATTAAGAAGATATATATATTTTTTACGTGTGGCCTCGACTCATGACCCTGAGAAGACCAAATGTAATAGGCTGGGCTACTATTTTAAGTCTTTTGCGTGAAAGATGCCTATTCGTTTTCCAAGCATGTTCTCCACTTCATATAAAATACATACACTTCCCGATAGGTCGAAGTATTTTACATTTTACAAATTTCGCACATAACTTTGCACTAAGTTTATTTTTTGCATCGCTTAAAACAAAGCTACGACGGAAAACTTCGTCACCCGCCTTAAACTTTCTTACACAACTTCGCAAATTATACGATTTCTCATTTTTTTCGAACGCTAGCAAGGTTTGCTTTTATCTTATTTCGAATAATCTCTAGCTTTTCAGACTGCTTAAGCTCGCTACTTTCGCTGTTCTTCAGCAAGTTGAGTTTACGCAGAAGATTGTATGCGCTTCCGTGTAGGATCATATTAGTTGCAAATATACAAAAATATGGATTAGCTCCAATTGATTGTTGGTACGAAGTATTCAAGGATAGCTGAATTTCAGATATGTGTGCATCCCATTCTCTTTGGTCATTTGTGAGATACATTCTTACAGCAGATAGAATCGAGCGGTTTACTCGTCAGACGCATTTGTATAAGGCTGTTGTTATGTGTTTTACTACCCCAAAGGTAGTTAAAAATTTCAGGAAGTCTTTCGACATAAACTGTTTCCCGTTACCTGATAAGACGTACTCAGGTAGTCCAAATATGTGGAAGACTTCACTTTTCAAAAACTCTATTACCGACGTTGAACATGCCTTACGTAGTGGTTTTAAAAACACGAACTTTGACATGTGGTCCAGTACCACAAACAGATACAAATTTCCACTCTTGGATACCAAGTTCTCAGATATCTTTAGGTCAAGTAATTGTTCAATATTTCTGGATATGGTATGTTGATCAAATAGAGATAGGTACTCTTTAGATTAGAACTCGTCAGCATTCAAATCAATAACCGCACTTGGGTGACCATACTATGAAAATTCCTCTATGAAGGTGCGCGATAAAGTGTCAGGTACAATATTTTGCGAGGCTCTTCTGTGCTGGATATCGAATTGGAATGCTTCTAGTTTCAGTGACCACCTCGCAAGTCTACCGCTAAGATCTTTTAGGCCCATTAGCCATTTCAGACTTGCGTGGTGTGTAATTACCGTAAATAGAAGGCCTTCAATATATGGACGGAATCGTTTTACAGCTAGTACAGCGGCCATGCATTCCTGCTCGGTCACGCTGTAGTTACGTTGGCGAGAATTCAACTTTTGCGAAAAGAAAGCAACTGGTTTTTCATTCCTGTCCTCATCATATTGGAATAACACCTCCTACGCCGAAACTCGAAGCATCAATAGAGGAGCTGAAACTAGGGCTGTTTTCAAAGCCTCAAACGCCGTTTTTGCTTCCTCTGAAATAGAGAAGATTTTTCCCTTGCGTAATGTATCGGACAAGGGTGCTGATATCGCCGCGAAGTTTCGAATGAATCTTCGATACCAGCCACATAAGCCCAAAAATCGTCGGACATGTTTTTGTGTCTTTGGCAAAGGAAAGTCCTTTATAGCCGAAACTTTGGCCTGACCAGGCTTTATGTGTCCTTGTCCAGTAACATAACCAAGATACTTCAACTCCTTAAAACAGAAGTTCGATTTGGATACGTTGATCGTAAGATTTGCTCTTTACAAACAGTCAGCTACCTTTTCAAGATTAAGAAGATGTTTATTGAAATCTCTCGAAATCACCAGGACACCATCAAGATACACATACACACGTTCACGGAGCGCAGGCGGAATCACTCTGTTATATCGACTCAATGTGCAACTAGACGTTCCTCAAGAATTTTCGAGGAATATCCCTGCTTTACGTCGTGTTTAAGATATTTTTCTACGCACTACATCTTTAGGTTAGGTAATGTTTGTGGGCCGTGCCACACTAAGGACAGTATACTGACCCACTGTGATACCCGTCGGTGGAAAGAGTTTATCCTTTACTCGTAGGGACATATTCCCTAAGATATAAATAATTTCTGTGATCTTAAATACCTAGCTCGTTAAGGTTGTGGGAGGAGAATCTTCTAAGCAAGTTCTTCCTGGAGTATTGACCTGAGCAGTAATAAAGAAAGTGGGTTATGCCTCATTACCGCAGCATCACCTTTGCAAATCTTCTCATGTAGTACCGCAGTGTTGCGTCCCGTTTGAATACCTACAATCATAGAAAGAAACTTTTGATCATTCCGCATGATTAACTCTGTTCTGGCATTACAGAAGGATGTCCATAGTTTCCACGACTGACCATCCGACGTTCGCCTTTCCTTTAGATAGCCTTTATCGGATCTTTGAATCCCTCCCGTTAGATCTGATTTGAGAAACTATACCGATACCGAACCTTTGTTTTAGAGACTGGCGACGAAGAAACTGATTGCGACCGCGATGAATTCGTGGTTTTTTATCCGGCTCTTTTGGATTAAAATGTTTTGGGGTATTTGTGGTACCACTAATTACGGTGGTGCCACTGGGATGGTGCAGGCAGATTGAAAAAATGTCCACAATCCGACATAAGAAATGAAAAACGAATGATTAACCGAGTCGAAAATTGCGAAATTATATACTGTTTAGAAAAAGAACCAGGAAAACTAAATGCAAAGTTCAGCGCAGTGGCTTGCGGCTTACAAAAAGTACAAGATTAATAGTAGCTGAAAGCCCAAGTTACATTGTATACTGAAGAGATTATGTTTAAGGCCATATAATTTATTTTTCACTCATACAACCATTACCAATTAAGTTTGGATAATCCTAGCGTTGGTTTAAACGAAGGATAAGACTCCAAATGCACTTGTTAAAATGACATACGAAATAAGTATAAGGAATAAGTGACTTTTATTCAATCAAATCACATTTCAAGTAAATCAACTTTCAATCGAATCAATTAACCCAGTATAGAGTTTCTTTACATGTTCCAGTGATTGAAAACAAAAATCTCTGCAAACACTTTACACTGTAAGCAAAATGTAGGCATTCGGCACCCCTTACATTGTCCTGAAATAAATATATTTCAGAATATTTAACACGAAAACGTTATTTGTGCCTGTCATACAAGGTTCATCAAGCCCAGCAAGCTATCCAATAAACTATCCCACATGTACCAGCCCGATGCGATAGGATTTAAATTATGATGAATATCCAAATCGTGTCCCTGCTCAGTAGATACTACTACCTACTTCACTCCACTACCACCCATTTGAGTTTGTCAGTCATATTCGACTGCATCCCAATCTAATTCTACATTTTATCGTCCCATACAAATGGCACAACCCAATTTCGTTCAATCCCAAGCAATAATTTATCTCGTTTATCCTTCCTTTTGGGTGCCTCGAAACAAGCACAAAAAATAAACCCAACTGCCGATATCTCTTGTGAACATTTGCGTTCCATGTGATAGGCATAAACATCAAATGCCATTTGCTTGTTATTGACAGGCGTCCTCCAACGACTGCGATAGTATGAGCGGCTCATATCGCAGTCGTACTGTAGCATGTTTGCTGACGCCGAATAAAACAAATCTTTTCCGAGCAACACCCGAAGACCCCTCCATTACTTCGACAGCCAAACAGCCAGATGGACATTAGATTTTCAAGCAGCAGCACAAAAAGGGCCAATGATTTTCGACAGTCGTAAAAAAAGTATTTCATCGTCAATCTGATGGCTGAATGTGTCCTTTGGTTGAGTGTAAGTGTTAAAATATTCATGCAACATTCCCATTCTTATAGTAATATTCTTGTTTCCACCTTAAGACATATGTTCTATAGATAAAAGCTTCTCAAACTTTTACTTTACTGTCAAAACTGTCAACCAACCACATGTTAAATTGAATTAAGCTAACCTGTACTACTTAACTTTCACATCTTGAATAAACCTCTTGCTTTTGTACATCTTTTAAAACATCCGTCTTTTCCTTTGAGATCGTGTAGTTTAATTAACAGGTTATGGGCCCAGCCCTATTAGAATTATAAATCTCGTAGTCACATTTACATATAATGACCACATTCACCGGAAAAATCCCACTATTCAATGGGGAAAATTATTCTACTTGGAAGACACAAATGGAGGCTGTGTTGCACAAAAATCGGCTGCTGAAGATGGTACAAGGACTGGAGGCGATGCCAACTGATGTTGCAAGACTTGAGGAATGGAACATAAAAGACATGGATGCAAGATGTGAGCTCATCATCGCTATGGAACCTGCACAAGTTGCAATTGTAAAGTCGCAGAAAACGTCGAGGGATCTTTGGAAATTCTTGGAAAATACATACGATCGGAAGGGTACTCGGCAGAAGGTGGAGGAGTTTCGTAAGTTGATAAATTTCAAAATGAATGAAAATCAAAGCATGGAAATATATTTAATTCAATTTAATTCAATTGTCAATCGGTTGCGTGAAATGGACGCCAAATTGGATGAGGAGCTTTTGGCAGTGATGTTACTGGATGGGTTGCCTGAGAGTTACAAGGATATTCAAGCTGCTTTTGATGCTTCCTCTGATTTTCCCAGCATGGATGTGTTACGTGCACGACTGCTTGAAGTAAGTGACAAAAGAAGGACTACTTTTGAACGTAAGGATGATGCCTTTAAAGTGAAAGTTGAGCACAAGAAACCCAATATTCATCGGCGAACAGGTACGTCAAATAATAATTTCCAATATAATTGCCATCGCTGTGGTCGCAAGGGCCACATGAAGAGAGATTGTCGTGTTAATCTGGGTAGAGATAGAGAAAGAGAAAGAACTAGATTAGTCGAGAATTGTGCACTAGATAATGAGGAAGGTTTCATAGCAACAGAAGTTCAGAAGTGCACTGTACATGTAGATGAAATGTCGAATAAGGTGAGCAGCATGGATGACGATACAGATGCCGCCAATTGGTACATCGATAGTGGAGCTACTTCGCATATGTGTTGTCTCAGGAAATATTTTGTAAAACTAGACAAAAATTATACAGGGCTAGTACAGGTTGCAAACGACAGATCTGCGCGCATTGAAGGCGTAGGAACGGTCCGATTAGAGGTAAAGGTCAAAGGAGAAAGAAAAAGCATTTCTCTTTATCGAACTCTTTTTGTTCCGAGTTTAAGAAGCAATCTCATTTCTGCTAGTAAAGCAACCGATAGTGGCTGCACGGTACTTATAGAAGGCGAACGTGCATGTGTTTCTAGGAATGAAAGACCAATTCTCGAAGCCGACAAATGTAGGGGATTATATTTAGTCAAGACACTCAAGGTCAAAGATGATCGACTGTCAGACAAGCATGATCGTTGTCATAAAGCTGACCATAATAAACATTCTCTGCAAATCTGGCACAAGAGGTATGGCCATTTAAATACAGCAGCATTGCAATTCTTAAGTAAAAAATGCATGGTTAAAGGTTTGCCAATTTTTGAAAACTCCTCAATCGACTGTGTAGCATGTATTAGAGGTAAACAAACTCGGTTACCATTCACAACTAAAAGGGAAAAGGATTCTCTATGTATTCTAGATATTATACATACAGACTTATGCGGTCCAATGAATGTAGAATCTATTAGAAAAAGCCTGTATTTTGCCACTTTTATTGACGATTACTCTCGGAAAGTGTTTGTGTATTTTCTGAGAAGGAAAAGCGAATATTTAGATGTATTTAAACAATTTAAGAAACTCGTGGAAAATGAAACAAATAAAAAAATAAAAACTCTTCGAAGTGACAACGCACGTGAGCTCTTAAGCAACGATTTTTCTAAATTCTTGTCTGATGAAGGCATCAAACGCCAACTTACTGTGGAATACTCTCCACAGCAAAACGGCGTGGCAGAGCGTATGAATCGAACGCTAGTAGAAATGGCTCGTTGTTTCCTTATCGAAGCAAACCTACCAAAGTTTTTATGGGCAGAACTGATCCACACTTCAGCGTACATACGTAATCGATGTCCAACCTCCTTGAACTACGAAAAGACACCAGAACAAATTTGGACAGGCCGAATACCTGTTGTTAGTCATTTACGACAAATTGGTTCTCGGGCATTCGTTTTAAATAAAGCTCCGAATAGGTCTAAATTAGATCCAAAAAGTGAGGAATTTGTGTTGATTGGATATTCCGCAGAATCGAAGGCGTACCGCCTATGGAAAAGAAACTCTAGAAGCGTAATAAAGAGTCGAGATGTACGATTTGTTGAAGGTTTGTTTGAAGGAAAAGAAGAGAGGGAATGCGATGAAAATTATTATGAGTTTGAATATGCAAAAGAGAATGGCAATAGAGAATCTTTAGAAAAGCAAAATATTAAGAGTGATTCGACGAAAAATGAACGGAAAAATGAGGAAGGAGATGAAGATGAAGAGGAATATCAAAATGCAGAAGAGGAGATCGAAGTTGCCAATGATGCAAATACGAATGGAAATGATAATGATATTAGGCAAAGGCTTAGACCGCGTCCACAAGTAAACAGAGTTGTCGAGTGTGCATTCACTGCACATCAAATATCAGATCCAAGTTCTTTTAAGGAAGCCACAAAATCACCACATGTGTCAGAATGGGTTGAGGCCATGAAGGTGGAGTACAATTGCCTTATGTTAAATAATGCTTGGGAACTCTGTGACCTACCAACTGGAAGGGAGGCGATTGGAAATCGATGGGTTTTTAAAACCAAATACAGCGCTGATGGAAGCATTGAACGAAGGAAAGCGAGGCTAGTGGCCAAAGGTTACTCCCAAAAGTTTGGTATAGACTATATTGATACGTACTCACCAGTCATACGACAAAGTTCGCTTCGTTTAATATACGCTTTATCAGTGGAACACAACTTGAACTTAAACCATTTGGATGTATCAACTGCTTTTTTAAATGGTCACCTTAACGAGGAGATTTTTATGCAACAGCCGGAAGGTTTTATTGATGAGAAACATCCGTTTAAAGTGTGTCGTTTACTTAAAGCTCTGTATGGGCTAAAGCAAGCGAGCAGGCAATGGCATACTTTATTGGATGAAAAGCTAAAGCAATTGCACTTATTACAATCAAAATATGACCATTGTGTTTATTTTAAAATAAACGAATATGAAGAAACCATTTTGGGAATATACGTTGATGATATTATTATCGCTTCTAATAATAGAGATCGAGTTGAATTAATAAAACAAAAGCTTAATGAACAGTTTGAAATTCGAGATCTCGGACAACCTTCGTTTTGTATTGGTCTCGAAATTGAAAAGACCAATGAAACTATTTCAATTTGTCAAAGTCGTTACATAAATACTCTTTTAACAAAATATAAATTACAAAACTCAAAACACAACAAAATTCCTATGCAGGTTAAACTAAAACTGGAAAAGGAGCCACATATAGCTGGAGAAGGTGTTGCCATACAGGTAACTAACTACCAAGAGTTGATCGGATCTTTGATGCATCTCGCCGTTTTTAGTCGACCAGATATTGCTTTCAGTGTCAGCAATTTGGCTCAATTTTCACAGAACCCTAAGAAACAACATTGGAATTCATGTCTTCATCTATTACGCTATCTTAATTTTACAAGGAATGCAAGAATAGTTTATCGTAAAACTGGGATACCTTTAACTGGCTATGTAGATGCTAGTTGGGCTGAAGATATTAATGATCGAAAATCTCAAAGTGGTATTTGTTTTATATTTGCAGGAGCAACAATCAGTTGGGAGTCCAGAAAACAACGTACTGTTTCTACATCGAGTGCAGAAGCTGAATATGTCGCACTTAAAGAAGCAGCAAAGGAAGCATATTCCCTTCGTTTTTTACTGCAGGAGCTGATACCGGGTTTCATGGAACCAACCATTATCTACTGCGACAATCAAAGTGCACAACTAATAGCAAAATATGGAGGAAAACACTCGAGGACAAAGCACATCGATTATAAATATCACTTCATAAGAGAAGCTATTGAAAATGGTGCTGTAGAAGTAAAGTATCTTCAGACAGATGCGATGGCAGCAGATGCATTGACCAAAGCAGTACCTAGAGATAAGCATTTATTTTGTTTTAAAACTTTTGGAATGAATTTCGATTGTTAATGTTGACGAGGAGTGTTAAAATATTCATGCAACATTCCCATTCTTATAGTAATATTCTTGTTTCCACCTTAAGACATATGTTCTATAGATAAAAGCTTCTCAAACTTTTACTTTACTGTCAAAACTGTCAACCAACCACATGTTAAATTGAATTAAGCTAACCTGTACTACTTAACTTTCACATCTTGAATAAACCTCTTGCTTTTGTACATCTTTTAAAACATCCGTCTTTTCCTTTGAGATCGTGTAGTTTAATTAACAGTAAGCTCTAAGCGAGAACAGCCATAATAGGACATATCATTTCTAGGATGTCGTTGAATATTTAATTAGACATTTAGAGAGTATAGTCAAAGTTCGAAATTTGATCATCAGAAGAAGATTAACATAACTGTCAATTGGAATGCGCGACGAAGCACCCAGTGCCAACTTTCACATATGTAACAACGAAAGTATCAATAAAACGCCGAATGATGCGATGATGATTTACTATAAGCGGTGATTGATCTGGCTTAGATTTGCACGTTTTATTTATTTTGTGTCAGTAAAAGATTTATTGAGAGCTCGCTGGGTATGGATATTCGTGATAATTAGAATAATTGACGAATTGGTCTTGCAGAGCGTAAAAACAAGTTGTAAAGTAGGTATATGTTCTTTCTCTAGCATATAAATGATTTGTTTTGATTACATCGGGTTTTTGTTTTCAACCTTCTATCTATTTGCTGACTTCTTTCAGTTTCAGACAATATTTCCTCAAGGCCTGATTATTTGACAACAAATTACACTGATTGCAATATAAAAACAAGCCGTGATTTTCCGAGCTTAAGACTGGCTGAACATGGAAATGTGCAATATATTAAGAATTTAGATGAATACTATACTATAATATTCCTGACTGTGTTCCAAGTCTATTTTCCATTTCTTCAGTAAACTTCATCTTTAAACCATTAATATCTGGGTGACCGAGCTTTGCTCGGTTACCTATTACTATTTATTGTAATTTTAAAAACAATAAAAATTTAAAAAAATATATATAAACTTGAACATATAAAAAAATTTAAGTCTCCTAAATGCCGGTAGATGTCTTACTTTTTTCCTTTTACTATGGCGCGGACGGCAAGAAACGAGTGTTACAAGTTCGAATCCCTCTCGGTGACTTACTTTTGTTTTTTTTTATATGTTCGAGTTTAGATATATTTTTTTAATTTGTATTGTTTTTGAAATTGCAATTAATACTAATAATCGCCCAGGTACTGATGTCTTAAACCGATGAACCAGACGGACAGTGGCCGGAAGGACGAAATTAGCGACCATATTCTGCGTAGAAAGAAAAACGCATGAAAACTCGAGAACACGTGTTTTCCCAAACATAAGACTAATCTAGATAAGTGTTTACCCCCGAAAACCCCCATATACCAAATTTCAGCGAAATCGTTAGAGCCGTTTCCGAGATCACAGAAATAAATTTATATATATACATACATACATACACGAATTGCTCGTTTAAAGGTATAAGATTAAAACAAAAACCTTGAACTCAATTTCTATATACAGCACCTCCACCCAGCGATGCCAACCTAGGCTTTTTATGCCTTTTAGGCATTATTTCATTAGCTAAGGCTTTAAGGCTTTTTTGTTTCCAAAAACGCATCTTTTTTCTATTTCAAATATTTATTTATTTTTTGATCTGATGGACTAAAACTGTGTTTGTTTTGTTCAATGCTATTTACCTACCTACTCATGAAACTAAAGTCATGAATTGTGTTCCTATTTCTTCTGTGATTTATACATAATTTAAGTTTTTTTTTTGGAAATAAAAATTGTTGTTGTTAATTTTGTTATATTTGTGTTTAATTTTTGATTTATTGTTCCAATTTACATAAAAAAATTTTTTAGGCATTATTTTATTGAAAAAGGCATCTTTTTTTCTCAAGTTAGGCTTTTTTTCGTCAAAATTGGTTGGCAACGCTGCTCCACCATCCGTCCATCACCACACCACACGTCATCATCCATCTGCGCATTTCCTCAGAAAGACATTGTCGCTGTTTTTTTTTTTCATATGAACGTGCTTGTGCGATGTGCGCCACAAAACCACCCCAAAGCAGAACAACGATCAAGAACCGCGGCTGCTGATAATATTCGATTTGAGAAAATAAATTTATTTTTTTCGTGTTAGATTTTAGGTTGTAGCTCAGCTTCTAGAGGACATAGAAAGCTGATTGATGGCTTGAAATAACTATTAAAGTGTTGACTCTCCTACGTATTTTTTTTTGTTTGCATTGATTAAGAATTGTTTGTGTAATGGCGAGTAAAAGGCAGTAAAGTCAGAAAAATAAGCTCAAAACGCATGAAAACTCGAAAACACGCGTTTTCCCAAACATAAGACTAATCTAGATCAATTGCTTACCCCCGAAAACCCCCATATACCAAATTTTAGCGAAATCGTTAGAGCCGTTTCCGAGATCACGGAAATATATATACAAGATTAGCTCGTTTAAAGGTATAAGATTTAACTTGGCGCTGTCCAGTGGAGTCTTTCCGCTAATGTTGAAAGCTGCATATGTACATCATGTCTCTACACAAAATTGATAACAAGGTAAGGTTAAGTTAGGTTAGGTGTATGGGTGGATACGGCAGAGTGAACCCTGCAGTACCCCACTTAGATCCATGTGGACCCATTGTGATGCCCTTGTTGGGAGTTAGCCGATGTTGTTGGCGATGGTGTTAGTTCCTTATTAATTACTCGACCTTGTCCAGCCATCCTGATGTATTTATGAACCTGTAAAGATTTGATAAATTAACATCTGAAAGTTCTTGTATGTCATGGAAGTGGTATCTTCCAAGTGTTCTGTTCCTCAAGTGACACAGACTTGGGCAGTGACAGAGGAAGTGAGGTGTGTCCTCATGCACCTCCTCGTCTTCGCAACCCCTGCATATATCGTCATTCTTGAGTTTTAATTTCATTGTGTTGTTTCTCAGGAAGTTGTGCCCTGTTAGGGCAACTACGAGTTTATTTAGCGACGTTCTATCAAACCGCATAAGCTTGCAAGTCCGACCTGCCGGCTTTGTCCCTGTGTCCAGGGACCCAGCAGAGACGCGTGGTATGCTGCGAGTAGAGAACCTTAAGCTCTTCACGGCAGCGGCGAACTAGCTTCGATTTTATTTCAATAGCAGACACTGCTTTTATAGCCGCCTGGCTGTCAATAAATATGGTAATATCATCATTTGGTATTGCCATCATTGACACCATATGGGCAGCTTCGGCGATTGCCAGAACCTCCGCCTGAAAAACAATACTGTGATCAGGCAGTAGTAATTGATAACAAAACTCACGTAGACATTTATAGAGGCATTAGAAAATATGCCATGAAGACATTAACTTTTCGAGAAAATGATTTATACATGATATCAATATGCAATATAATTTCTAATGAGCATAGCATAACGTTTACTATATACGCGGTTATTATAATTTACTTCGCATTGCTATAAAGGCATGGTATGTGGGTTGTTCTTGTTATGTTGTATTCAAACCATTCAACAAAGTTTATCATGTTAAAACAAAACTGTTATATTAGGTACATATTACAACCATAACTAAGTACTAAATAGACTGACAGCTTCAGCTAATTAAGCGGGATTGCCTACAAGCCAAATTTGCCGTTGAATATGGTCGAGTTTGAATTCATGTATTTGTGCCATGTTAATCAAAGGAGTGAATACTCAAACACTCAAAACACTCATACTTCAAAGAGAAAACGCATCAAAAACTACACTTCCTGTTTAAACCGGATGTTAGGTAGTCTGATGTGGAATCTCTTTTCAATATTGAGTGTGGGGCTGCGTTGTAAATAATAGTTTTTCTTAGTTCCAGCTTGAAATTATTCACTATATTTTTTTTGAAATAGTTGTTCGATTTTCTTATTTCTTGGTAAGTGAAACTTTTTATGTAGCTAGACACCATGCAATAAAAATCAGCTTTGAACATCGCAGATACATCGATCGAAAAAGTGCTTTATAGAAAACTAGCCGACCCGGCAATCCTCGTACCGCCTAACGGTCAATGAATTTAATGATTAGTACATTTTAGCTAAACTTAATTCATTATTTTAATTAAATTCAATAGTTCATCCTTACTTTAATAAAACTGTAACTTTTATCCCGGCTGTAAGACTCATCCCAATGAAATATGATTTTTTGTTTAACATAAAGTTCAATTATGTAAAAATATTTTAAGATAAAAACCATTTTTGTACACGGAATGAACTGAAAATCACCAATTGCAAAATTTTGAGTTGAAAATCACGAACTATATATTTTTTGCAATTCACAACGATTTGATTGACATTGATACAAAAATTTGTAGTTCGACCTTGAAAACGGCGAAGAGTCTCAAATTCTGTTTGTTGAATATAACGATTAAAAGTATTGATTCGAGCTTTTTTTATTGGTAGTCAATAGGTCAATTTTTCAAACAGCACTTTACAATCTCAAATTGCAAAAAATATTTCGTAATTTAACCAAGGGATTATAAGTATTCTGAAACATTATCTTGTAAGTACCTACATATTTAATAACAAACGAAAAACTGAAGTTGGTTAATAAATCTGTATTTTGTTTCAGCATATACATCTTTAGTTAACTAGTATGGAATCGAATAGGATTGTTAAGGTTCGTGTCAAAGGCAAGTTTTTCTAAATAATTTGTGCGTATTTTAGATTTCAGCATAGACAAAAGAACTAACCCAGACAAGTCCCGTTGTCTCCGGACTATATGGCGGCGTATGAGTAGGTACCTACATAGATACCAAGAGGAAAAAATGCAACTACAAATATGTACCTAGCTATATTCGAAAGTAAACTTTGTAAATCACAAGATATAAGTTGTAAATTCAGAAAAAAGTTTTCTAATTTCAAGACTCAAGAATCGTATTTTGATAAAAATAAAAATAAGTTGCAATATGAAATCGTTTTTGCAATTCACAACCACAGTAATATCAAATTGATAACTATTTGTGTCAAATTGCGATCGGTTATCGCAATATGTATTTCTCGTCCGATCGCATTATTGACACTGAGAAGTGTTGATTCACGACTTTTGAGGGTCAATAACTTCACTTTGTACAATTTCTAGAATTGGGAATAAAAAGTCTTGAATTAGTAACTTCTGCAGCTAAGCTCTAAAATGAGACAAACTTTTAGTGATTCGGCGATTATTTTTCTTGATTTGAACTTGAAATTTTTTCCGTGTGCAATGTAGAGAATACAATCTCATGTCTATATCCGTAAAGAAAAACTAGCCAAACAAAAGCGATTTCGATTCAATGTGTATACTCTGTCCAAGAAAAATTGTCAGTACAGGCCTTATGGGAAGCTCTTTTTTCTACCAGTGGTGCCTGTAGTACTCTCACGGCACTCAAACACAGGATTTGCCACTGAAATAAAAACGAAACCACTGGCATTCCAAAGCATTTTGTTGTTGTAATTTTCCTGAAATTCGCATACATCCCTCCACAACCAGTCTGCCACGCAGCCGCGGGCAGAATGAGCACGATCGCTTGTGTTCGCTTGCTATTATCATCAACCAAAATAAGCAGTGTGACGTGTGAGTGACTGAAGCACATCAGAGAAGTGTTACCATTTGTCAATGTTAGCATATCATTAAGGGGTTTTCTTTGAATTTTGTTAAAGAACTTTCGGTTTTGGTGCTTTTTGGAGCTTTTTGGAGCTTTTGAGAGCGGCATATTATGTGGGGTGCTGCCATTCGGTTTTAATTTGTTTGTATTTCTGAAAGATCCAATAATATTCAGTTAAAACATATTTTTGAATGTTGTCTTTTAGAAATAATGTTTATTCGTGAGGTGTTTTAATGCATTCATTTCATTAACGCAACAAGTGATCATATATGTGCGTTGTAGAGATATTGCAATAAATTAATAGTGATTACTAAGGCAACTCAACCGGATTCATGTAAAAGCATGGTATTTTAAGGGATAAAATTTGATTAAATATTTTATTACAGAAAATTAAGTTCAAATTTTCAGCCGTTAGGGCATATTTTTGCATGTTTTGGTAGGTATAAATTCATATTTCACTTTGTAGAGCATAGTTTTCACACTGAAATATCAAAATGATGAAGCAGGTAAATTTTTAATTTAATTTTGTCTAATTGCCTGTTTGTGTATATAAGGCGGAAACAATGGTTGTTATCTCAATAGCGGATATTGCATCTAAACAAGTGGTTAACTTTATTGTGCATATGAATAAACAGAAACATGGCTACAAAGTCTTCAAAGGATCTAAGTGTATAAAAGAAACAACAAATTGTTGATGCAACTGAAAAATGCTATGCGGAAATGCGGATACGGTTTTTCCTGTTACGGAACAAACTGTATACAGGGTTTTAAGGGAAAAAGCAATCAAAGGCCACAATTCACCACAAAAGAAGAAAAATAATTCCAGTATCAAGATTTTGGTGGATGATTTTGACAAATGTGCGATTAGGCGGATAGTCCATCAGTTTTTTATGAATAATGACCTCGTCAAACGTCAGCGAAAGAATTTTTGGTTGGAATTTATTTCGTTCAGCAATATTTTTATTTTAAATTGGAAGATGGTAACCCTAACAGTACTGCTCTCTGAGTTATGGCGAATTATCATACATACTACGTCAGCCCTGTGAGAGCTTTAAAAAGGGACCGATTTATGTAAGTCATTGCAACCAGACTGAGAGACAAACATCCTATCTTCCCTGTACTGACAATTTTTCTTGGACAGAGTATACATAATTATGCATTACATATCACAGTTTATTCAAACTATAGATACATCTACACCATAAAAAGAAACAAACGAAAAATTAACAAATAAACGCATCGTCACGGAAACAGGTATGGATTGATTTTGTACACAAGATTCAAGATACATAATATAAATGCGGCTTACGAAGAAACCATAAAGCCGGTAATTTATATTCGGTAAATATAATTGATTTCCATTAATAAATTAATTAATTGAATAGATAGTTTATAGATATACGGACACTTACGTATAAGAACGCCCTTCCACATCGGTCGCATTCGCATAAAGTGATAGAGTATAGTTAGACCAAATGACTGCTCGCTTAACCACGTAATCGCTCTCGCTGCTGACTGTCGGCCAACAATTTAATACCAATTACGAATTCAAAATGTGTTTTTGTTTTTAATAGTGCTTTAATCAAAACCTATAATTAAAAATCCCTCCCCATTAATTAATCCCTGACACAAGGTATAGGTATTTCGGAATTCAACCACAAATACCTATGTACGATATGCATTAAATTAACCACAACAATACGGCATTACAAAATCGCCAGTATAAGCACGATTATCGAATCCGCAGTGGTCATATAAACTCGACACATTTTGCATTTATAATGCTAAGACCCAAAATCAGCTTTGCTTTCGAAATCCCGTTTGAAAATTAATTTATGTTTACCGAATAGGGGAAATGAAAAACAAACATTTAGATACAACCAGGGGATTCTATAATCACAAAATACGACATAACAATCTGAATGACGCAAGTTAACCGACAAGCGAAAATACCAAGCACACTGCGAGGCCTAGAAATTAGTGTGCATATTCGATACACATTTGACATTAGTATTGATTTTCGATTTCGTTGTTGGAAATCGAACATAATACACGAAAGCCATACTATAAGGATTTGTCTTTCTGAAACATTCATTAAAAAAAGAAGAGCAAAAGTAATCCACTACAGTACAATTCCGGAAGCCGAAAAAGCCACCTCGACAGGTTGTCTTTGGTTGGTTTAATATTCATGTCTCCATGCACAGGTACTTTGGGGACTTTTTTACTAGCGCCCATATATACCTACCTAACCCAACTTGGCACGGAATAGGAATATTTAAAACCAAACAAACCCGAAAACAATGTCACTGGGTTATTGAAAATGCATGAGAATTGATGTGGTTATTTGGTTTCTGGTTATTGGTTGTTAGATTGTTCCGAGTGGATAATTTAGTATGTCAAGCTGCCGAAAGTAGTTTCGTTTTCTGTTTTGCTTTAGGGAATATGACAAAATAAAAGAAAAAAAAACACAAACACTAAAGGTAGTCCCAGAAGTATCGTAATATTGTGTCAGGGCTAATGTGTTACGAAGTTTTTGAAATTACGTCAGTTACAATTACTGTATATGTACTTACATAGATTTGTTATAGGACTAGGACAAATACCAAGCAGAGAAGGTTATGGAGAGAGTTTGAAATTAATTTGTGGTTTTGTTTTTGGATACTTATTGGTTCCTTATACTTATTTTAACTAGGTTCGTTTGTGGTCCAAAATCGACCCTACCTTCAATAAGGATGTCATTTTAAAAAACGTACAACAATTTTTGGTATTTACGGTGCTACATCTACAACATATAGAAAAAATAAGCCCATTTGAAAATTGTTTTATACGAGAAACAGATTAATACAGCTACTTCAACAGAAACTTTGACAACAACTTGTTAGAACCACTGTATTTTAATTAATTTGAACACATAAGCACAGCAACATCGACAGCGACATCAACGTTAGGTTAGGTTAGGGTTTCGAGGGTTGAAAGAGATTTTCTACCCTTTCGTAGGAGGCTCTCGGTTCTGGCTTCATTGAAGGTTGGCCATAGCATTCTTGTGGTATGACAGGTTTCTAGTGCGGTCCATCTTGCGTTCGCCTAGTCACTAGTGATCACAGAGGGATCAGCTTTCGAGCCTAGTCTAGCTTATTCGTCCGCTTTCTCGCTTTCTACTGCAGTTAATGCTTTTATTGCGGCCTGTCTGTCGATAAAGAAGGTAGTACCTTCACGTGGTATTGCCCTTACCACAGACTCACGGGCTGCTGTTGTCACTGCCAGGACCTCTGCTTGGAAGACACTACTGTGTTTAGGGAGACGTACCGATTTTGATATACCCAGCGACTCAGAGAAGACGCCTGACCCTACCCCGGTTTCCATTTTTGATCAGTCCGTAAAAACGGTTATGGATTGCGTGTTAGGTACGAGTCCGTCTCTCCATTCTTCCCTGCTAGGAAATGCGCTTGAGAAAGGTCTTGTGAAATCTAAGTATGGCGTAATGTAATCTGTGTTAGGTACATAGCCAGAATATTTCTGTAGGATCAACGAATGACCCTTTTCATTTAGTTTAACGGAGTACAATAAATTACCCAGCCTCCTTAAAGGAATGATAATATCGAAATTTAAGGTTACATCTTTGAGAAATAATGCGTGGAAAATTAACGTCGATAGTCACGAAGACTACCGGGCAGTGTCCCAAAAGCTAAATACCGAGAAGATCCAGTGGTATACTTTCGAAATAAGGTCAGAAAGGCCACATCGTGTTGTAGCAAGGGGACTCCACCCCTCATGCAAAAAAGAAGAGGTTATAAGCGACCTTCAAGCCAAAGGGTTAAAAATTCTTGATGTCGTTAATATCATCAAGAAGGAGAAACAGAAATCGGAAGAAGATAAGGATGTCCTGGTAAGGCGTGGACTGCCGCTCTTTATGCTTACCTTCGATAGGTCTGATAATATCGAAGATATCTACGAATTAAAATCATAGTAAATATCGTGGTTGAAATCGATCCGATGCGCAGAAATTTGAAAATAATTCCACAGTGCAAACGTTGCCAGGAATTTAATCACACGCAAATGTATTGCAAAAAAGAGCCGCGATGTGTAAAATGCGCCGGAAATCACTTCTCCCAAAGCTGTGTAGCAAACAAACAATCCTCCACTACTTGTGCTAACTGTAAGGGAAAGCACCCTGCAAATTATAGAGGTTGTGAAGTAGCTAAGGAGTTGCAAAATAGGAGAGATGTGCTCCTTAAGCCTCAAAATAAAAAACAAAGCCGCTAAGGAATACAAAGCGTAAGACCGCCCGGGAGGTAGTAGGCAATATAGAACCTCCGGTTCCAGAGCGTAATAATGTCAGAGAAAGAGACAACAGTAAAGCCCTCGACCTCTGTTGCCAAAAGAAACGCTACTGAAAAGTTACTATCAGTAAAGCCATCGAATAGTGGCCATCGGCCAGCCAGAGTAGTGCAGACCTACGCTCAGGCCGCGGCATACGACGGAGCAAAAAACGTTGAAACTTCGTCGGACCCTGTTTCTCATTTATTTTCAGTTATTCTCCAGAAACTTGAAGAACAAAGCAAAATAAATAAAACTATTCTCGATCGCTTGGTTAAGCTCGAAAATAATTCACGGAAAACGCGTACATCAAATAAAATGTGAATAAAAAACCAATGTTAAAAATATGCACTTGGAATGCAAACGGACTTTTGCAAAAACTCGACGAATTGCAAATATTCATATGCGAGAAAGATCTTGACATTTGCTTGATTTCAAAAACTCACGTGAAAAAGGGATCGAGCTTAAAAATAAAAGGCTATAATGACTTCCACGCTTGTCACCCTTCGGGAAACGCTTGAAGTGGATCGTCATTGTTTATTAAAGTAGCCTTACCATCCGTCCGGGTTTTCCCGGACATGCACTCTTTTTTGCTTCTGCGGGGAACGTCCGGTATAGTTTTAATAAAATGTCCGGGATTATTTTCACTTATCCACTTAATTTAGAAATTAATCGAAAAATCAGTCGGAGATAATTAAAATCTAGTAAACGAACAGAACTAATAATGTATACTTGAGATTCTAAGAATCATAATAAAAATTTTGTTTTTTTCTTCCTTGTTTTGTACTCTTTTTCTGATCGTCATTTGTCCGGGAAAGTTCGGGACTTGGAGCCCCATGAACTACTTTCATCAAAAACCATCTGGCAACACTATATTAAAGACTGCATTGAACAATACGAAGACCTGAAGATAGAGCTAGAAACTATGCAACTGTGCACGATTCGAGTAAAAAATAGTCAGCGTACTCTTAGAATTTCATCTATCTACTGTCCACCGCGTTCCATGCTTGAAAAAACTGATTGTACTAACTTGCTTAAATCGCTCAAACCAAACTTCATTATTGGCGGCGATTTTAATGCGAAACACACGTTCTGGGGTTCTAGATACATCTCGCGAAAAGGAAGAATGCTCTATGGTGCAGGAATGGAGTACAGTTGCAATTTCCTGATAGATTTTTTCGTCGTGAAAGAAATATCTACCAACCACATTAAAGTTGAAGAGAGCTTTGATCTGTCATCTGATCATTCACCGGTTATTTTAACATTGAGCGTAAAACTAGTAAATAACCTTGAGCCAGCGAGACTAACTGGTAGAACAACTAACTGGGAAGGCTTTAGGAACAAAATTGAAGAGAATGTTGAACTGAGCGTTCCACTTTCAACACCCTATGACCTTGAGGTTGAAGTAGATCGCTTCGTTGAGATCGTACAGCTCGCTTCCTGGAATAATACGCCCAATTCAAGGAAAACGCCGGCCAAATATGGTCTACGATATCCTCCCGAAATAAAGGAATTGGTCAACGAAAAAAGGAAGGCGCGTAAAAAATGGCAACAGAGTCGCGCCCGCAACATAAAACGCATTTGAATTATTTGTGCAATTTGTTGAATACAGCTATTAAGGACTTTAAAAATCGTGCGATAGGTTCTGTAACGAAGTGTTTCGTTACAAACACAGCCACAGTCCCTCAACCCCGCCGTTCACCCAGCCAACGCCACTCACCACACACTCCAATACCACTGCCGATCAACACACACATCCACACAACCGAGCTACCGCTACCCACCGCTCAGCGACGAAACTCACCACGCTCCAATACCACTGCCGATCAACACACCCACACACACCTAACCACCGCCCAGCGACGAATCTCAGCATACGCAACAATCCACCATACCATCCCACCGCAGCGCAGGGCCAACCTACCACACGACCACAGCCCGATCAAATCGACAGCCAGCAGGTCAGTCGAGTGGTGGCCACCGGACCATACGCACGGAAGCTGGCTCCAGCTACGTGTGTGGAGCAGAAGCGCTCTGGTGGTAATCATCGGACTCGGTAGCAAGAGTGGGCAAGTGGGGACACAGGGTGCGCAGTTTATTGCGGCCCAGGTAACCGCCCCTCGGTAGTGGCAGTGGTAGTGGTAGTAGTAGTAGTAGTGATAGCGGTAGAAGTAGACGAACTAATAAAATCATTAGCATGCCCCACAGAAGTCAACAACAACAACAACAATCAACAGCAACAATCAACAACAACAGCAGCAGATGGCGACGACAGAAGCAGCAGCCACAGCGACAGGAAGAACAACTATAAAAGGCAGATCCACCTTAGACCGGGGCAGTCGTCAGAGTGAGTCATCAGAGCACAGCCGCGCGTATCAGCACCACAGAGTGTAATTTAGTTAAGAGTATTATTCAATAAATAAAGACTGGAATTTAATTGAATCGTGGGTTTTATTTCACTTTCCCCTTTCGCTTTTAGTTTTTCCGCTTTTGGACCCGGACACCCCCGCTCAGCCTACCCCGGCTGAAAACCCTCGTTATAGTTCTTACCTTGAAAGTTTAACGGCGAAAAAAGATTCCAATTATTCACTTTGGGAAGCTATAAAAGGCACCAAAAGACCCAAAATCCCCGCGCCGCCAATTAAATTAAATCAAAATGAATGGGCAAGGGGAGATAAGGAAAAAGCGGGCGTTTTTGCCGCCCATTTAGAAGAAACCTTTAAACCGTACGATGGTCGGGCGGTTCACGACAGTGCTATTGCGGCGGAATTACTATCCGCCGATTTAATACTCACAAGTGCAACGCTAATGGTACTAAAACGTGAAATTGAATCCCTAAAACTAAGAAAGCTCCTGGTTATGATTTGATCACGGGAGATATTCTCAAAGTTCTACCAAGAAAAGCATTAATTAAGCTTCTTCATATTATAAATGCCGCGCTCAGACTAAAACACGTACCGAGCCAATGGAAAGTTGCGGAGGTCATAATGGTTTTAAAACCAGGAAAACCGCCAAATGAAGTAAAGTCGTATATAGACCAATTTCCCTTCTTCCAGTTATATCCAAAGTTTTCGAGAGAATCTTACTAACGCGCCTACAACCGGTTATAGAAAACAATAATCTTATCCCTGACCACCAGTTTGGGTTCAGAACCAAGCATTCGACGATTGACCAAGTGCATAGAATTACTGACGTAATTGAGAAAGCATTTGAAGAAAAAAAGATATGCTCAAGCGTATTTCCCGACGTCTCACAAGCCTTTTATAAGGTGTGGCATGACGGTTTAAAATTTAAATTACGACAAGTTCTTCCCATATATAATATATGATATTTTAGAATCATATCTCGGGAATAGACTCTTCCGTGTTAGACATGGAAACGAATACTCTGAGCTTAAGGAAATTTCGGCCGGCGTGCCGCAAGGAAGTGTCCTTGGGCCCCTCCTCTATCTGTTATATACTCGCGATATACCAAGAGAAGATGGCACTACTCTCGCTACGTTCGCCGACGACACCGCTATCCTAGCAGTAGGTAATACAATTGAAGAAACGACTGCAAAACTTCAAATCGCACTGAATAAGGTAAATAAATGGACGAGGGACTGGCGGATCGCCCTCAACGAAACTAAATCTGTTCACGTGAATTTCACGTATAAGAAAACTAATGACTTGCCAATTTTCCTAAACTTGGCCCGAATACCCTTTGCAAACGAGGCCAAATACCTGGGAATGACACTCGACGCAAAGCTGAAATGGAATTCGCACGTGAAAATGAAACGTAAAGAACTCGATATCAAATATAGAGAAATGTACTGGTTACTCGGAAAATATTCTCAGCTCAGTACCGAAAAGAAACTGCTTCTATACAAGCAAGTGCTAAAGCCGGTGTGGACCTACAGTATACAATTCTGGGGTTGTACCAAGAAAACAAATGCCAATATTCTACAAACTTTTCAAAGTAAAGTGCTTACAGAAATTGTACAAGCACCATGGTATATTAGAAACGACGATATCCACAGGGATCTTGGAATTCCAACAATTGAAGCTGAAACTAGAAGCTTCGCGAGAAAGCATAGAAACCGACTAATCGGTCATATCAACAATACAGTCAGACAAATTTTGGACGAGAACAATTTATTGCGCCGGCTACAAAGAACGAAACCGTTCGACTTGGCAAGATAAAAATAACCGCGTCTAAATTGCGGAACATGCAGGATCTTTCATTGGAAATTAGCCTGTCAAAAGTTGTTGTTTCGTTATAGAAAAATTGCTTGATAAGTTATATCTTAGTTGCAGCATGTAACAATTCTTCGAAGGGTGGTGTTTTTAGTAAGTAAAAATCTGACATATGAGCACGCGCTTGCTATTCTCGTAGTGTCTTTGGAAGGTTTTCACCTACCCTCGGTATGATGATTGGCTTATTCTCATGGCACAAATGGCGGCTGAACATAGAGTAAAGATATCTAGCGGCAGCAAATTGAGGATAGCCTCAAGACCTGCGGTTGGAGTTGTCCTCATCGCGCTGGTGGTGCCAATACACGCTAGCCTTTGCACCTTCGTAATGGCCTTTAGGTAGGTGGCTTTGTAGGTTGCCGGCCACCATACGAGACTGCCATAGGTCAGTATGGGTCTTACTATAGCCACAGTTTAATTTTAGGAGATGGTCCCCAGGCTTTCCCAAAAATTCTGCTGCAGGAGTAAGAGGCTACTGTGGCTTTTTTTACTCTTTCATATGTGTTCAATTTCCAGTTTAGTTTTTTGTCCAGTATAAGTCCAAAGTATTTTGCACTGTCGGATTTTCGAGGGGTATACCGCCAACAGAAGGTGCGACAATCTGTGGTTATTTACTTTTGTTAGTGAATATAACCACTTCAGTTTTCTGGGGATTTAAAGTAAGACCGCAGTTCCGGGTCCAGATATCGAGGGTTTTGAGGGCGCCTCCAATTTGTTCGGAAAGTGTTGTAAGGAATTTACCTGTTGCCAACAGCACTACGTCTTGAGCATAAGCCGTTGTTCTGACGCCACTGTTTCTAAGCTGCATAAGCACCTCGTTTAGAATTATGACCCACAGCAGTGGAGATATAACCCCACCCTGAGGAGTTCCTCTAGAGGCGTAAGCTTCTCGCTTAGAGCCCCCAAGTTCAGCTATAATATGTCTATCTTCGAGTATGCTAACAATCCAGTTGATAATTAAACTATCAGTGTTAAGCTTACTTAGTGTTCTGCGTACGGCATCCGTTTTGACATTGTTAAACGCACCTTCAATGTCCAAGAAAGCCGCTAGGGTGTACTCTTTATCATTTAGAGTTTTTTCAATTGTGACGAGCACACAGTGTAGCGCTGTTACCACACTTTTACCTTTAGTGTAGGCATACTGGGCCGGTCATAAATCTTCCGGGCGTAGCCTGCTACGAATGTGTATATCTATCATCCATTCTAATGTTTTCAGTATGAAGGAAGTGAGGCTTATTGGTCTGAAGTCTTTTGCGTTTGTGTGACTTGCCTTGCCAGCCTTGGGTATAAAAATAACCTTCACTTTTCTCCATGGTGGTATATACCCCTGTGTGAGACTGCCATCTTCAAGGGGCTCTGGCTCTGTGGCTTCTTAAAGGAGTCTATTGTGCCTTCCCTGGTCAAGTTTTAGAGCCATATTTTCACTCCAAACCAGAGACAGTCAGGAAGACAAGAATTTTCTCTGGGTGTATATCCATAAAAGTTGCTGAATTTACGATTTCATCACCAAGGATGTTTTTTCTGGGACGACAAAGAGCCGGTCATTCTGTGATTATGTGAAGAGAGGATTCGTCACTCTCAAGACAGAGTCTGCAGATAGGATCCGGTGAGACGCCAATGCGGTGAAGATGTTTTCTCACGGGACCGTGGCCGCTTATTACTCTTGTTAGGATTCTAAGGTTGGTTCTATCCAGAATAATCAGGAAGAGTGATTTTCTGGAGGAGATTTTGGGGAAAATTTTCTGATGCAATTCTGTCCCGTTGTATTGTACCAGATCTCGTTAGACTCGATACGAGATTGGTTCTTGATGTAGTTGTTGACATGGTTTTTGCTGACTCCACAGACGGTTTCAGGTCCGATGAGTAGAGTGGTTGCTCCAATTTTAGCCAGTGTGTCAGCCGATTCGTTACCCTCAAATACTCTATGGGCTGGAATCTAGTGGAGGATGACTAGTTTTTTCTTAGAAAGTTCATAGAAGGTTGAGAATGTCTCTAAGACAAGTTTTGATTTTATAACGAGTGAGCCAAGAGCTTTGAGATCTCAACAATTGCTTACTTTAAGGGGTAGATAAATTGTATTCCTTCAAATAGGTTCTAACCTAAGATGACACATATTTAAATACGTTACTACGGCAATATGGCGGTGATAAATTGAATGTCACCAAAATGGATGTAATTAACTGATAAGCATTTTTTATGAGGAATTCGTACCTTCATTTGACCAGTCTAAGTGTCGACATATATCCACGATTTTTGTTTGTGCACATTCACATCTTTGGCACAGTAGGTACCGTTCAATTGATATGAGTTTCTTTCCGCTGATTTCATAATAGATATCTACTAAAAAAGTGTACGGAAACTTCGCATGTTCATATATTAATATTATGATTTAAACTTTATTTCATTCAGAAACGTAACGCTATACAAAAGTAACTTAACATTCCGCTAACTGTATAAGTTCTCCTTTTCGCCCTTCCGGACAACTCCAACGGTTAATCTATAATTCGCATGACTATTTTATATTGCTTTGTTTTCTTTAAGCGATATCCGATTAGCGTGCAGGACACGTGCCTTCAGTTAACGTAAAAACATCCATCTGGTTCGCGCTAATAAACATTTCTCTTCACGTCTAGGCAATTATTCATTAAAAAAAAATAATATAATGTTCGGCTCGCATATAGAATTTCCTTACCAGCGCATCCTTTTCAACATAAATTATTTATATTTCATATAAACACATGTCAGCGCATATACCACCAACAAGACGAATGTGTTAAACTTTGTGACAGTAATATGACATTGGGCAGAAGGCTGTTTTTTGTTATGTGCAACTACACCCTCATATATGCTTCGCGTCAAAAGGATTAAAGCTGTAACATTTCCACATAGTTTCACATTTACGAGTTAAGTAGAAAGAGCAAACTCAAAAAGAAAAACGAAACAATAGGGGAAGGAGAAGTTGTATACGTTTTCTCCCACAGTAAACGTGAGATCACACGTAATTTTTCCCATTTTGAATAGGGTAAGATAAGTTAGATTTTTTTTTGTTTTTTTAATGTCGCCTTATTCTGGGTCGACGTCGACGAAACTAAAGCACATAAGAGCTTTATATGGCGGTAGTTTTGAATCATTAAAATGATTTTACTATTAAATTTATATTCAATTGATCTTGATTTTAGATGCGAGTAGGTATGAAGGTAGATAAGTGTCTAACGATATCGAATTCAGAATAGTCACTGACATGAACTAGACATTCTTAACAAATGTTATATACATCATTATATTAATACGTGAACATCTGAAGTTTCCTTACCTACTTCTTTTTAATATTTACCGCCCAAATTCTTTAATGTAATGAATATAATTCGGTCAGTTCATGTTTTTTTAAAAACATACTTTACTTGGTGAAAAAAATAGATTTCTCAAAAGAAGTCAGGTTTAACTCTGGACGAAAAACTCACTTCGAACTCAAACCTCCTGAAAGCCATAGGCAAAGCTAGTATCTCTCTGTGGACCAGCAAAAGTCTGATTGGGAAAAGTTGGATTATAAACCCCAAAATTATGCAAATCCAGCATGGTGGCAAAAAAACGAAACAAAAGTCAACACAAGTCAGGCTCAATAAACTCTAAAGACTAGCTTGTGTATGCGCACTACAAGCGCAATGAGATTGTTCATCTACAAAAGCATGGACAAGTGCAAGCCCGTATAATCTTTGCAATAGAACTATGTCTCAGAGAAAATATAAGAAAATCCATAACAAACAGCAACATATCGTCGCTTTCACGGCAAAGTGACTTAAGTCCAAAATGTATGATTTTCAGGAGCGATGTTTAAAGTTTTGCGTCACACAAAAAAATATAAAAACAACTAGCTGACCCGGCAAACTTCGTGCCACCAAAATTTGTTAAAGTAATGAAAATGATAATTCCGAGCATGCACAATGCATTTGATAATATATGTAATTTTGTCAATTAAAATTCTTTATTCAAAAGTCATATTAAATGCAATAGAAATAAATGACGAATAGCAATGTTGATGTTTTTCAATCAAACGGCAATGATTTTGACATTTCGGCCAACCTTCCGCTTTTTAACTAAGTTGACCATGTGAGAAACATGGGAATTCAATATTGATGCCACAAATGCACAAACATCCATCGATTATCCTTGCAACAGATAATTTGTCATAGTGAAAGCGAGACGTACGGGAAATTTAAGTCGCTCAAGTACGAATGGCAAATCGTTCTGAATAAGCGGAATCTGCGGAATGAGAGTGTTTGACTTTGAATTTTCCCCCCAAAACCGTCGCTTGTATGACATTTAATTTCAGATCCTTCACCATCAAATCCAACGCGTTCCGTTACAAAACTTCGGTGCATTGAGCTTGCGGAACAAAATTATAACTGAGGCGGTATCCTTGAAATGAAAACTTCTTTCTTTAAAACACATTGATCATCAGTTTTCTTATCACCAAACCCGTTCCATTGCATAGTTTTGGCTGGTTCAAGCGCTAAAATTACTCGCTTACTCAACACATTTTTGTGGTTAGCAATGATGTTCGGGAATACTTTGTTGGTATGCTCGTCTTTCGATGAGACAAAATTACAAAAATTGGAAGGAAATAAAATCAATCCGCTCAATTCGTCGAAATCAGGAACACGGACATTACCGATAGTCAGCAATTACTTCGAAAAATCTGGAGCAGATTGATCGTTCAGCAATGCAACTCTCATGTTTGCTATCAGCTGACGTTTCTTACATAGCGCGGTGCCACAGATTTGATGATTTGAGGCAAGCAAAATCGGATCTCTTACGAACACTACATTCATTTGAACTAATGTGTCTAATCAAAAGTAATATTAAATACAATAGTAATAAGAATAACATTGTTGATGTTTTTCAATCAAATTGCAATGATATGTATAGTGCGTATGCGTACACGTACATAGCGGGGGGTTTGCCAACATGTGGCTCGCCACATACGTTTTCTATTTGGACAAAAAATCGATCTTTCTTTTTTTTATCTAAATTATTATTGTTGGGCAAAAAATCAAATCTTTTTTTCGATTCCGATCACTGCTTGCTGATATCGATATTTTTTCAGATTTACACATACAACGACAATAACCACTATACTTTGCACAGGTGTTTTACGTCATTTTAAGAAGTCGTCTTTCAAGACAAATACGCAAAGTTTCGTAAAAACCAAAATAACGAAATACATAAATTAATAGCTATGGATATGATATGACTAAAAATCTACAGCAGAGGAAATATTTTTCAAGTCGATTTCCATAACAGCTGGGGGCAGATTCCGTATATCAATAATCGTCTGAACGATATCGTTTTGGAAACTTTAATCACCATTAGAAGTTATAATCTGCTCGAATTTGTTTGAATATCGTCAGCTTTCATTACATTTGTGGGAAATTAACTGGGTTAACCTCTCGAACTTGTAATTTTAGCACTTAGTTGCTAGTTTTGGGTTCTATCGTTTCGAAGATAATCGTCTGAAAAGTTACGGAATGAGTGCCCTGATATTTTTGTTAAGTAACGCACTAATTTACAAAAGCAGATCAATTTCGTTGCACGTTCCATGAGCAGCGTAAAATCTGAGATCTGAAAAGATTTCTGGGGGTTTGGGACCCAACAAAAACACACCTGTTGTTTGGAAAACAACATTAGAAACATGGGAATTCAAGATTGTAAAGTTGCAAACATTTTGTGAAAACTTAATCAGGCTGCTGATTTTTGTAAAGAAACTCGCATGTTTGTTATCAAATGCAATTTCTTTACGTATTGCCATAAAGCAGACGCCTTCAGGCAAGCATTCAATTCATCTGCCGGAGTTGATCTCGAAATGGCAGGCAGATTATGCATTCGTCCCATATGATAATCTTACATTGCTGCATTACTTTCGCGATCGCAGTATTCTTTGAAATGTTGCATGTAGGTTCTTCATCCACTTGCAGATTCAATGGCAATTTTAATGCCTTCTAACAAAGTAGCCGCTATTGCTTTTAAAATTTAAAATATTTTTTGTATTTGAAGTGTCACTACTCGATTTTATTCAGTTTCTTTTTTTTTTCAAAGTGTATTTCCCCATAAAAAAAATAAAAAATTTAGTTGTGCACCACCCTTAACATTTAGGGATATGAAAAATAGATGTTGTCCGATTCTCAACCCTAGCCCATATGCACACTAAGTTTCACGAAAATCGGTGGAGCCGTTTCGGAGGAGTTCAACAACGCACCCCGTGACACGATAATTTTATATATTAGATATAAACAATATAAAAAGTGCGTTTACATACAATTGAAGTATTTTTCTCCCTCTTTCAGATAGTATATAAACTTGTACTATTATGTATTAATATTTAAAAAAAAAATACAAAATATGACGTTTTGCGAAAAATCTAATAGTTACTATATAAGTTTTTATTTTCTCATGAGTTGCAAGAGTGTCGTTTTTTCGCTTGACATTTTTCGCAATACTATACAACAATAATAAAATGAAAAAAAAGGTAAACAAAATTTGGAGTTTCAGTTCTTCTATGGGGAACCCCCAATTTATTGTTTTTTTTTTTTTTTTTCTATTTTTGTGTAAAATCTTAATGCGTTTCAATACATCTACTTAGGTACCAAGTTTCAACAATATAGTTCTTCAAATATCGGAAAATAGTGGCTGTGACATACGCACGAACAGACAGAAAGACATGACGAATCTATAATGGTTCCGTTTTTTGCCATCTGGCTACGGAACCCTAAAGATACACTATTAAAACATCGATCAAAGTTACAACAAACTACAAGAACTTTTATGTTATGTTACTTGCTGCTACGGAACCCTTACCCTTCATGGGCGAGTCCGACTCGCACTTGGCCGCTTTTTGTATACTTAGTTAACTCAAAAATGACAAATTTTTATTTTTTTTTTTTTATAATTTACACGCGCTAAAGAGGTTATGACTACTCTTTTAGTGTTTTTACACAGCGCGGGCATTAAGGAAATTGGGATAGAGGAGATAGGAGATACCGATGCATATTGGTCTTAAATGTACTGGGGAGGAAAGACAGAGCTGGGCAAGGCATTCCACATTCGCGTTGTACGGCTTATGAAAGAGTCTCTGTATTTCATTGTACGTCCGAAGATAGGCTGGATGGTAAACTGATGGGCATTACTAGCATGGCGAGTATTGCGGTTGAATTTCTGAAGGGGAGGAATGCAGTTGGCAATTTAATTTGAGCACTGTTTGTAGAAAAAACGATAAAACAATGAGAGACACGAAACGTTTCTACGATGTTCAAGCGAATTGATGGAATTCGCGATATTCAATATTCATGTCTCCGATTAGTTTCATCGCACAGTTTTGGATCCTATCTAGTAAGTGTAATATAGTTTTCGGCGCACCAGACTAGATGTGGGAATTGTACTCAAGCTTTGGGCGAATGAACGCCTTGTATATTGTAGCCAGATCAGAAGGGGTAAAATATTTCTTGCACCGTTTGAGGAAACCTAGACATTTCGCTGCATTCTTGGCGACTTCGTGTACATGGTCATTCCAACGAAGGTTGTCATGAGCGCACATACCGAGAATAGAAAGTCTTTCGGTTTCGGTAATGCAAGTGCCATTCATGGATAATGGCTGTAGATTTGGGTTTCGCTTTAGAGACAGCAGATAGCATTGTGTTTTTGAAGCATTAAATTCCACTCTATTTTCTGAGCCCCATTTTGAAATGCTGTCAAGGTCGGAATTTAATGAGCTTAACATACGTTGCCGTTCCAGTTCTACGGCCGAAGAGCAGGGACGTGAGTCCTGGAAAGAATATGAAAAGCTAAGAGTGCTGTCATCAGCGAAGGAATGGATTGGATTAGAAGTTGCAGACAATAGATCATTTATAAAAATGAGAAAGAGAGTCGGAGACAAAACTGAGCCTTGGGGAACACCAGCATTTATATGGTGAGTTTCAGAACTGAAACCATCCAAAACAACTTGAATTGAACGGCCAGAAAGGTAGTTTCTAATCCATTGAATAAGAGACGCATCGATCCCATAAGCACGCATTTTCGACAAAAGAGCTCTGTCAAATGCCTTTGAAATATCGAGCGCAACAATCTTCGATTCACCGAAGTGATGGAGAGATTTGTTCCACTTCTCGGTGAGATAAGTCATCAAATCACCAGTGGACCTGTTGCCACGAAAACCGTACTGCCGGTCATTAAGGAGTTTCCGTGATTCAAGATATTTCATAAGCTGACGGTTTATCAGCGTTTCCATGACCTTAGAAAGAATGGACGTAAGTGCTATGGGTCGGTAATTGGTGGGAGAAGAAGATTCGCCTTTTTTAGGGACGGCTGGACAAATGCTGTTTTCCACCTACTCGGAAAGAGTCCAGAAGAATAGGACAGATGAAAAAGCTTACGCAGTGGTTTTGCCAGCGTGGAAGAACACCTCTTCAGGACGATGGGGGAGATACGATCTGGACCAGCGGATTTATTTATGTTGAGATCGTAAAGTGCTCTTGCGACTGTACGAGTGCGAAAGTGGATTGATCCCATGGTAAATTCTACGCACTCGAGTACAGGTGTAGACAAACCGCAATCTGGGAGCATAGAGCTGGCTGCAAAATGTGCAGCGAGCAGATTAGGTTTGTCTAAAGAGCTGACAGATGGAGTGTCATTGTAAATGAGCGTTGGGATTGCTGACGAGGCCGAATTCTTAATATTTTGTACAAATGACCAAAAGTTTCTACTACCCTTGGGACATTGTAGTATTTTTTGCGTCAACATTTTTAATCATATAAGAATTTGACACGCTTTATGAGGGCATTGCAGTCATTTCTGGCTCGTTTAAACTTCATTCGGTTTTCCTCAGATGTGTTGGCTTTGTAAGACCGAAAACTCAACTCCCTTAATCTAATAGCCTCTTTACAGCTCAAGTCGTACCATGCATTTTCTTTTGGTTTGATACTCTTTAACCTGCTTGGGATAAAGGATTTCATACCTAAGGTGATTATATTTGTTACCAAAATGACAAATCTCGACTTATGTCACTTTTCCGTGAAAGCGATGCTATATATATTCTCTCTGATAGCAAAACTGCACTCCTAGCCATTAATAGCTATGTAATAACATCGAAACTAGTATGGGATTGCTTACAATTACTTACCTATACCGCCAGCCAGCTCAAACAGAGTATATCTCATTTGGGTGCCAGGACACAGTGGACATGCGGGCAATGAAATAGCAGGCACACTAGCCAGAAAAGGATCGGCAAGACCATTCTGTGGATTACCCATGGGAATTCAAGATTGATGCCACAAACATACATCGATTATCCCTGCGACTTTTAATTTTTGTCAAAGCGAAAGCGAGACGCACGGGAAACTTTAGACGCTTTAATAAAAATGTCAAATCGTAGGAATAGATTTTTTTCATTTTAGATAATATTAGATTTTATTAATCTCATTTTAGTTACAAAAAAAAAAGGGAAATATTAAATGTATCTTAAATGACATGGCTAAAAGCCGTCTTCCAAAGACTATCAACATAGTTTTTACATTTAATTTAACAATCTTCCTCCATAATTCTTTTCCAGGAAGCTGAAGTTGTTTCACAATATAATGTAAGAGCTTTTCAATTGGACTATAATGCCTTAAAGATCTCCCTATGTGTTGACGCACTCGCTTGCTCGATAAATTTTTGTCGAAAACATGAATCTAAATGCGACAGGAAATCGTATAGTCTACCTTTCCGACTATCCCTTGCATTCCAGTCTAATTCCAAGTCGTACTCATAACTTTCCGCTAGACTTAGCATCTATTTATACCACAAACTCCTCGTAGTTACTGCATACTTGGTAACGATCCGTGGTAATCTTTCATCTCCCAACCTAAATGTGTTGAGAATATACTCCATGTTTAGTTTGAGTGTTTGTAAGAACAAAGGTGCGGCTGTAGGCAATCGGAACGTCCTTCGTAGATAGAATCGCTGTTATCGTACAAATATGCAGATGCAGAATCCGCGGAACGATACGAATTGTTACGATTTTTTACTCAATGGGGGGAGTAATATCTCTATGACAGGTGGTCAAATTAATTTAATGAAGATTCTTTTCGAAAGTGCCGACGAAGTAGTTCAGTAAGTCAGTCAGTCAGTACAAATTCTTCCACATACTGGGATTTATCAAAAAGGAGTTCGATTAACTCCAAATCACTTTCATCGCTAATCAACTAAAATCAACAAGTATTGTTAATAAATTAAAATTAACCAAATTTTCGAGTTTATAGACTACTTTTCCACCACTTTTTTGAATTTTTGAGTTATGTGTCTGTCATTTTTCATAGACAAATTCGTTCCCTAACTTTTTCGGAACTGTCCCTCTCTGAAAGCGAATTTATCCCCAACACAAACATTTTGACAGTCTTTTCCATTTTTACTACGAAAATTGAGGAGCAAACTTAACATCTTCGCCTTTGAATTTTCCCCTGAAAATAGTCACTTCAATCACATTTGATTTGAGATTCTTCACAATCAAACGCTTTCCGGTACTAAGTTTCCGTGCATTGAGGTTGCGTAATAAAATTATAACTGAGCCTACTTTCAATATCAAATTATGCCGAAAAGAAATCGAATGCAGTTAGTTAATCTCAAAGGACACCTGCTGACAGATGTCATTTAATGGCCCAATATTAACGTACCGCAGAAAATTGTAAGCGAGTGCCGAAGGATAACGAAATGCAACTTGATTTAAAATGAAAGGAGGTGAACCTGCCATTCGATATTAACGTCAAATATGGTTCCGTCAATTTTAATCATCATTTGCACCTCGGGTGGCCTCACTACACGATATGCCTCCTCCAGCCAGATCCTGCATTCCGTTTCCGGACAGAGGTTCATTTTGTTGAGGTGGTATCTAAGGCCATAATGAGCTGTGAGGAGGCCCACTAGCTTTCTCATATTATCCTTACATAGCATAAGAATTTCTTTGTAGGAGTAGGGCTGAATTATTCGTTTGATTATCTTAGACGGGTCATGTTCCCAGTGTTCAAGACGAAGTTGTTTTTCCAATTTATTTATTATCCTTAGCGCAGTAGTTCAAATGACTGTGCAGTAGAGTTCTGGTCCGCAGAGAAAAGATTCGAAACCAGCCCTAGCTAGTTTGTCTGCATGTTCGTTGCCTACAATCCAGAGCATCGTGACAACACTTAACTGTTTTGGAGTCCAGTGTATTGGAAACTAAAGTTTGTAAAGCTTGCCTGACTGTCTGCACAAAATTGTATATCTGCGCCTTTAATACCTTTTTTGGATTTACGTTCCCATGGGTATCGATACGTTGGTGTTGGGTCCAAAGACACCAACTCCAACTTCGGAAGCCATTTTTGATCCGTCGGTGTACCAGACTTTGCTTTTTGCGTCCAGTGTCACAACAGCATTGGTCCAACCAGCGCGATTAATTATAGTATACTACTACTTCGAAGAATTTCCCAAAATTGTACCTACTCCCTAACCATAGAGCCAAGGACGGAGCGAAACATGTCCAAGTTTGGGATTAGGTTAAGTATTTTCAGGTGTCGCATGTCTCAAGTGTTCAACTCATTTAAATCTATATTCTATCTGCAGTTTAATGGTGCATCTAGCAGCCGTCTTCATAATGAAGAATTGCAGGGGTGAGAGCCCAATAACGGCCTTAAGTACTGTTGTTGGGCCCGTGCGCATAGCACCTGTGATGCCGAAGCAGGCAATGCGTTAAAGCTTATGAAGCTTGTTTGCCGTACTTCGCTCGCTCAAGTACTTTCGCCCACACCAGACATTTGCCGCGTACAAGACAATGGGTCTTACCATCATAGTATATAACCAGTGTATAATTCTGGGATTAATACCCTAAGTACTCCCGTACCGACACCTACAGGCCCACATGGCTCTAGAGGCACGCTCTGTGGCGGACTTGATGTGTAAGTTCCAGTTTTGTTTCCTATCAAGGATGATTCCGAGATACTTAACTTCTAAATAGACCTGTCTTCTTCTGGCAAGGAGGCCATCATAAGACCCATTGTGATTCCCTTCATATAGGTAATTAAACAAACCCCAAAACAATGAATATGAAAGCTAAAATAATTTTAGGATAACAAAATAAAATAATAATTAATTATTATTGTTATATTTATTATTAAATTCATTAATTATTAATTAATTAGCAACGATCCAATATTCGTGATGGACAAAATTACCTCCTTGTCATAGATTAAAATGTTTTCCATCCCAAAAAAAAAATGTAATTTTAAGAAATTCCCATAATCTGAAAGAATGTAATTTCTGGTTTTTACGATTCACGGTTAAAAATGTTCTGGGTTGTGAATTTGTGATAAATACAAAAATGGAGAGTGAAATGTCAAAGTGACGTGACACTTCACGTCAAGCGTGAAGGACTTGCGCATGTGTGGATGAAAATAAATTGGAGGAAACTATCGCCATCTGTCATTCAACAACATAAATAATTTCGTTCTGTTTTAAAAACGAACGACGACTGAATTATTTGGGTATTGTTCATACAATAATAGTAAGATCACGACTAAAAAATGGTGGATGGGGTAGGGTAGGAAGGTGAAGACTTGGGGTTATAGATACTTTTTTTCCCAAATCTAAAAAAAAAAATACAAACAAAAATATTTTTATCAAAAATAAAAAGCAAAAATGCTGTGCACATGGACACCTTAACACCTAGCGATAGAAAATATACTTTACCACCGATTCTTGTTACGTTGGATACCGTGCTTTCCCGTGTTATCGGGAGAAGAGTATCAAACGGAGAGGTATAAGATATCTTCACTGCAGACCCCGCTGTCTATCGCTTGGCTTCGACTCTGAGTGTTACTTTGATTGATTTTTAAATTTGTTGTCATTTCTTACAAAGTAGACCCGCTGTCTCCTGCGTGGCTTCAATCTATTTGCTTTGAAAATCAATTCTTAACTCTCTGCCTGACCTTACCAACCACTCCTTTTTATATTGATTTTGGCTTCGCTCTATACCCCTCCAATCACTTGTAATCAGCAACCCAAGACAATTCTTATCCTAAAAACCTATTTTCGCAATCATAGTGTCCAAAGCAATATCCAAAGAATATGCTATGCCATCAATGTGTCACAACATACACTACCAGTCATAAGATTAGAAGCAGTAAACAAATCAACGTTGTTTGTGAAGTGAATACATATTTGTTTCGGTTTAAACGGTAAATTTGATAAAGTAATTGTTCTTGTTTGAGTGTTAATAAAAATGGACAAGAAAAAATGTTTAACAGACTAGGAAAGGGCTAGAATAGATGTTTATTTCTCAGAAGGTCTTTCATGCCGTGCTATAGCCCGAAAAATAAAGCGAAGAGATAATTGTGTCAGCCATTATTTAGAAAACCGGTCGTCTTACGCAAAAAAATATAAAGGCAACATTTCTTCTGCCTTAACACTTAACGAAACGAGGAGTATCCTTAGAATGGCGTCAAACTTAGCTTTATCGGCAGCTAAAATTAGAAGAAAGCTATTGTTAAGGCCATCTTATCCATTGTTACCCGCATAATTCGCCGTGCTAAACACTTAAAGCACCTGAACCTTAAGAAAAAACCATCACTTAATGCCTCAAGGAAAAAGCAGCGCTTGTGTTTCGCAAGAGATCAATGAGCTGGTATGTGCCAAGTGGAATGAGCCTCCTTCTCTGCTATGGTGACAGTTTAAAAATCGCTCCTCTTTACTGAGGTCATCCGGGATCCGGCCCATCTAGGTTACATTTTCTTCGAAAAAAACTAACCTTGCGCCAATCATTTGTGCCAATTCCACTTGGCACATCCCACGTACAAACGAATACGTTTTGAACAAAAAAAGAATCATAAAATTCGGTGCTGCCAAACTCGAGATATAAACGGACAAACATAATATAAGTCATTTATAAGAAAGAAGATATAAGATTATGAAATGAGCAAAATTAAACTTATAAAATTCAAAAACTATACTGTACCATAGATGTGCACAAACTTAAAATCGTGGGTATATGTCGCCGTTAAGACTGGTAAAATGAAGTTAAGAATTCTTAATACAAAATGGTTATAGTTAATTGAACCCATTTTGGTGACATTCAATTTGTCGCCGTCATAGTAACGTATTCAAATATTATATCATCTTAGATTTGTGTAACCCAATTTGTATTTTTTTTTCTTTTTTGTTTATATACTTCTCCCGGGAAAGGCGAACCTATAACGCTTCAACAGCGCCCCGAGATGTCTGCAGATGTATATTTGCTCTGCACTTAAATTGCTGCAAAATGTAGTCTTCTGGAAATATATCCCCAGGAAGCGAGTTCCAAAGTTTGCTTGTCCTGTAACAGAAGGAGTTTTGGAAAGTTGATGTCCTCGCGGTTGTCAAGTGTACTGTATGGTCATGAGCATTAGCAGCCTGTCTTGTTGGACGCCCAAAAGTTGCATTTCGAGGGATAATGTCCTTGAGTTCCTCAGAACATCTACCATGGAAGTACCTATAGAACAAGCATAGGTCAGCGACTTGTCTTCTGTGCAGCAATGGTTGTAGATTCGATGTGAGTGTAGGGTCTCCATTGAGTCGAACTGCTCGTCTCTGTATGCTATCAAGCAGGTTAAGTGAATGTTTTGGGGCCGAGCTCCATGTATGGAAACAATATTCCAAGCCTGGTCTAACCTGTGCTTTGTAGAGAAGGAGAAGTTGCTTGGGGCTAAAGTACCTCTTTGCTCTAAATAGGTAGCTCAATTGCGGACGCCGATTTTGGAAATGTGGTTCTGCCATGTGATTCCTGAGTTGACTGTGACTCCTAGAAGGTGCATTGAGTCCTTGAGATGGATTGGATGGTCATCCATTTGGATCTGAGGAACCGTTGATGCATTTTTTCTGGAAAATGTTGTGAGCTGTGTCTTGTTTGCATTAAATACAACCAAGTTGTCCTTTCCCCACTTCAAGATTTTGTCCAGATCATCATTTAGAGAATTAATTTGTTCACATCTCTGACTGTGTGATTTTGCCGTATTCACAGGCCCATTGTTCGAGATGGAGGATATAAGAGTGCTGTCATCTGCAAAGCTGTAGATATTATTATTTGTCGATTCAAGCAAATCGTTGATGTGGAGAAGAAATAGAGTTGGAGAAAGAATATATCCTTGGGGCACTCCTGCATTTATAGCAAACGAATTGGAAGATACACCATCTACAACAACTTGGATCGATCTTCCCAGAAGAAAATTTTGCCTCCATCCGCAGAGTTGTTGTGGTAATCCGTAAGACGCTAACTTGCCTAATAGGGCTCTATGCCAGACTGGGTCAAATGCCTTTGATATGTCCAAGGCATATTATGTATCTGCGAGGCGTTGACGACTGTTGGTTTCTGTGATGTTACTATGGAAACGAACATTTTTCAACATAAATTGTCAAATGTACATGTTGGCCTGCCATATCTGGTGGCTAAGAAAAGAACCCTATCAGACATACAGAGTCTGTCACCGGTAAGCGGTACTTGTATTTTTGTAAAGGTAATTTAATTATTTTATAAATGCTTTGATATAAATGCTTTGTCGGTCTGAAATTCAAGTATTGTTTATGAAAAGTAAATTAATCCCGGGTCTATAAAATATTTTTGAATCGTTTAGAAGTGGAATGAAAAATTTGTGTTGGTTTCGTGTAAACAATATTGCTTCTTGGATTAGACTCTTTTTTAACTATTTGAAGTTTTACGATATCGTATATTCAGTTGAAAAATTGTTGTTCCATTTATTCCTCTAGGTCTAGATTTAGATTTTAAATTAAGATGGATTTTATACTTCAAGATTATTATAGTTTTTTTTTTTTTTGTCCGATTAAAGCTCCGAAGCTATATCTAAGTTTAATATTTTGATAATATTTTAAGCTTTTTCACATAAAAATTAAAATTTTAGACTTAATATTAAATTTTTATTTTGAACAGCGCCATCAATCGGATCCGAAACTGTCCTGTTTTTCAAGCTGCAATAACCATCTCATCTCATCCACAAAATTTGTTCGGGTGATGTATTTTTTTTTCTGCATATTTAACTAAAAGAATTCATTAGTAGGTAGCTATCTAGTATAGAGGACATAATGATGTTGAAACAACTTAACGAAAGAAATACCTAAATCATTCTTTTTGATGATTTCTATTTGCACTTTATTTTCCGATAGAATCGTAAATATTATACACACAGTTGTGATTGCTAATTTTCGATTTAGCAATCTGATTTTAGCTGAAGATACTCGGGGATGACGCCATGGCGAGGGTCTGTTGTATTTAGCCCTGCCCAGGTATAGCGGCGCTGCCTGGGTCAACCTTGTTTTTTCCGGCTTTACTCGTGGGAACATTCAGGGCTAAAAATTACCCCCGAACATTTTTGGTCCCTGGAAAATATTCTTTCTATCGCGAATCTCCATGGGAATTCTTCGAAAATATGCTCCAAAACATTGACCGCTGTCAGTTGTGATTTACTCGATTGTCAATTAAGCTCATATTTGGGAAAATTTTTCAAATATTTGTTTTAAACTAATTAATTTCGTTAATTTAAGCAATTGCAAAGACGCGATTTGGATCTATACGTATTTTAGTGAAAAAAGTGTTCGAATCGGTAAAATAGGAAACGAATTATATGAAGTTTGCAAAGTAAGTGCACAGCGCGGCGTTTAAGATTGCTGGCCGAGGAACAAATTCAAGAAAATTTTTTAGTGAAACTGAACAGAAGAACTTTAAGAGATAAATCCAATCCCTTAGAGTTAATAATAGTTTAAACAAAATACTTTCTTGATTAAAAATTGTTGTTCTCTGTTGTTTGAAGTATACCAATTCCATGTCACTTCTATTTTCACGGATCAAATAACCAAATTAAAAAAAAAAAAACGCAAAAGACTTCAAACTCCCATTGAAACTGCTTATTTTTTGAATTTCCACCTACAAATCTACAAAGGAAATATTCCAGGGGGAATCCGATCAAATTCCGGGGGGAATTTTTCTTCACGACAGCGATACCAATTTATTCCGGGGGGATTTTTTTTTCCTTTTTCGAAACTCATTGCCGATAACTATTTTTGAAAAATGGGAAATGTTTCGGGGGGAATTTTGTTCACGATAGCCCTGATTATGAACAAAAACTTAAAAATACAAAAAACGAATTATAATTCCAGGAAGGGAGGAACGGACTCCATAAAGCCGGCGATGGAACTGGGAGAGGATTCTTGGGAATCTGAACCACTAGAACTAGAGGAGTTATTGCTAGCTAGTGACAGTGAGGATGCAGATTGTACCGACACTAACGTAGCGGGAAGTGAGGTGGCTGGTACTCTCACTTCCGTAGATAAGGTATGCGGTGGGACGGCTTGTACTCCCACCAGTACTGAACAGGGCAAAGTTGGCTGGTACACTCACCTTAGTTAATAGGGACAGCAATGAGGTGGCTGATACTCTCATTGCAATCCCTAAGGGCAATAAATCGACGAAGGGGACTGGAGGCGCAGCAGGCAAGTACTCTGCTGCTTCTGGATCTCCCACAGTCGCACAATCAGGGATGAACAAAAACGCACAACAAAACAAAATACTTAGGAGAGCCAACACTTTTATAATTATTTCAAGTCATCAATCAGCTTTCTATGTCCTCTACAAGTTGAGCTACAACCTAAATTCTAACACGAAAAAAATTAATTTATTTTCTCAAATCGAATATTAACAGCAGCCGCGGATCTTTATCGTTGTTCTGCTTTGGGGGGTTTGGTGACGCACATCGCACAAGCACGTGATGGACGTATGGTGGAGGTGCTGTATATAGAAATTGAGGTCATGTTTTTTTTTTTTTTTTTTTATAATTCACTAGTGCTCAGGGAGTTTTTTTTTCCCTTATAATGCTAATGCACAGCACGAGTGGAATGGTTAATAGGGAGGATAGAGAAGAGGTACTGGTGCACATTGGTCTTAAACCGTTGTGGGCTGTAATGAGAGGGGAAAACCGTGTGAGGCAATGCATTCCACATGCGTGTTGTTCGACTCACAAAAGAATCTCTATATTTTACAGTACGTCCGAAGGTCGCCGTTCCAGATCCACGGCCGAAGAGCAGGGACGTGAGTCAGGGATCGAAAATGAAAAACTGAGGGTGCCATCATCAGCGAAAGAATGTATTGGATTAGAAGTAACAGACAAGAGATCATTGATGAATATGAGAAAGAGTGTCGGAGACAAAACAGAGCCTTGGGGAACACCAGCATTTATATGGTGAATTGCAGACTTGAAACCGTCCAACACAACTTGAATTGAACGGCCAGAAAGGTAGTTTCTAGTCCATTGAAGAATGGTTGTTATAGTACCTACGTTGATACCTACAGTAAAGAATTATTGAAGAATTCAAGAAGTAAAGACGATATACCTAGGTGAATTATGTTGTTTGATTTATTGAAGCGAAACTTCTAATGTGACTTCCAACAAGGTTGTGTTAAACATTCAACGCTCCTGGGAAGGGGGGGAAGAAATTTGAGAAAATATTCATTAGTTTTTTTTTTTATAGCATTTAAAAAAAAAAAAAGTTATTTGGCGGACCCTTTAGCAATAACCGAGCAAAGCTCGGTAACCCGAATATTAAGTAACTTATGAGAGACAGAGAATACGTATGCTCTATTCATATTCTTTCTCTCTTCCTTCGCTTAACTACCACCATTCGTCGGTGACATCGGCCGCAGAGTAAAGAAGGCGAAATATTATTGTTGTTGTAACCAAGGTAATTTAAAAAAACTATTTTTCATATTGTGCAAATCCATTTTTTTTTTTTTTAAATTATAATATTTTTCGCCGATCTATGAGTGGCACGCTTCAATTTGGTAAAAAAAATAAATGGAATTGGTCTTCATTAAGTAGGTTATATATGTTCTGAAAGAAATCGTGTCTTCGATTAATATATAGATATATAACATAATGTTTCTGTGTGTTTATTACCTTTAGTAGTTTTAGTTTTTATTCATTAGGTACCAAAATTATCCAGTTGCAAGTGCACCTGCATCCAGAATAAATGGTAAGCTTTTTTTTTATCTAATTTTTTTTTTCATATTTCAAACATATTGAACGAACTCAAAAAACGATTTTTTTTTATTATCTAGTTGGCTGTATAGTAAAGGGTGGTTAGGTTTTAAGGGCCGATGTTGATATTGAATAAAACACAAATTATTGTCATTTATTTTTATTATGATAATACATATTGGTATGGTTCAATTATGTATGAAACAAAATATCGGCCAAATGGCCGCTGCGATCTCGCCGGCACACCTCCATCCGATGGTCTAAATTTTCGATGACGCTGAGGCATAATTGAGGTTCTATGCCGTTAATGTACCGAATTATCTCATCCTTTAGCTCTTGAATTGTTGCTGGCTTATCGATATACACCTTTTCTTTCAAATAACCACAAAGAAAGAAGACCAACGGTGTCAAATCACATGATCTTGGCGGCCAATTGACATCGCCACCACGTGAGATAACACGGCTTTTGAATTTGTCGCGCAAAAGAGCCATTGTTTCGTTAGCTGTGTGGTAAGTGGCACCGTCCTGTTGAAACCACATATCGTCCACATCCATATCTTCCAATTCGGGATATAAAAAGTTCGTTATCATCTCACGATAGCGAACACCGTTCACAGTAACTCCCTGATCGGCCTCGTTTTGGAAAAAATACGGCCCGATGATGCCGCCAGCCCATAAACCGAACCAAACAGTCACTCTTTGTGGGTGCATTGGTTTTTCGACAATCACTCTTGGATTATCATTCGCTTAAATGCGGCAATTCTGCTTATTGACGAATCCACTGAGGTGAAAATGTGCCCCATCACTGAAGATGATTTTCTTCGAAAATTGATCATCCACTGCTGCCATTTCTTGCCACCATTCTGGCCATTGACAACGCTTAAAATGTCAAGAGGCTTTAGTTCTTGAGTCAATTCCACCTTGTAAGCACGTAAATTCAAGTCTTTATGCATAATGTTCATCAACGACGAGCGTGAGAGGTGCAATTGTTGGGCACGACGACCAGTTGAGGTGAACGGCTCTTCAGCCACATTATCGCGAACAGCAGCAATATTTTCTGCAGTACGAGCTGTACGCGCATGCACTGCTGTTTTCACATCTCCTACAGACCCGGTTTGCTCAAATTTTTGCAAGATTCTTCCGATTGTACGCTCATTAACGATTAAATTGACCGAAAAAATCACGAAGTGCACGACATGCATTTTGATTTAAACGCCCATTTTCATAATAGGCCTGAATAACTTTAACGCATTGCTCGATTGTGTATTGAGTTAGTCTGAAATTGAGAAATGTTAAATGAAATGCAGAAAAAAGCTTGACGTATAGGTGTGGTTCACAATCAACATCGGCCCTTAAAATTAAGTTATATCTATATATATAAAAATGAACCCCTATTTCCCTTGGTCCCAGCATCACGCACAAACGGCTGGACCGATTTCGTTAATTCTTTTTTTGTTGTGTTTGTTATTGTCAGGAGAACAATGTTATGAAAGAAAAAATTAAGAAAATTGCGCGGAAAATTAGAAAATTAAAGTTTGAATGGTGAAATACACTTTGAAAAAAAATTAACTGGATAGAAATCAAGTAGTGACACTTCAAATAAAAAAAAAAATATTTTGAATTTTAAAAGCAATGGTTGTTGTCAATTATTTAAATTATTTTCCAAGCAAATTGTTGTTGTCAACAATTTTGAAGTTTTTTTTTTTTTAAATATAGGTAGATATACCCAAAAAGTTTGTTCTAATAAATTATGTTTACTATGTTACATCAAGTAACTTTTTGAAATGAAGTAGATAGGTACTTTGATTATACAAAGATGATATTATGGCCGACGATATTTTGCATCGATTTCGAACTGTGACATAGGATAATGAACTGGAGATGTCAGATGAAATGCGCAACAAAGCTTTGATTTGACGCATTTAATCGAGAATAGGAGCGAGAAATGGACTTCGAACGAATCGCATTGAGTCAAGCTGTTCGAACAAATGTGCCAATGTTGAATCTATATATATAAAAATAAATCCCTATTTCCCTTGGTCACGGCATCACGCGTGAACGGCTGGACCGATTTCGCTAATTTTTTTTTTTGTTGTGTTTGTTATTGTCAGGAGAAGAATCTTATGAAAGAAAAAGTTAAGAAAATTTCGCGGAAAATTAGAAAATTTAAGAATACTAAGCCACCATATTAAATTATATATCTAATGTAACCATAGCGCTTTTACAATTCAAACTTTTTTGATGTAACCTTATGGCGTTGGCATAACATTGACAGAATGCTGTAAATATCGTCAACGAGGATGTAAACAAAATAAATATCGTTTAAAACAGATGCTTCGATCGGAGTTATTATATTGATAGAATACATATAAAATAATTAATTTATTATTTTTAACAAAAACTGAATTTCTTAGTGCACATGGTCGGAAAAGCCTCAACATGTGGCGTTGTATGCGTATGTCGTTTTTCAGTTCAATTAAATTTTCTTTAATAATAATCTTCTTAATTCATACCTATAATTCTTTCGGGATGAAACTCGATGATGATGATATAACTCGATAACCACTGGGTCAATTTTTTTTTTTATGATTCTTCTTTTGTTTTGTTCGTATTGTTGTATTTCATCCGATTTCAATGAAATTTTGTAGATTTATATTCTTCGTTCCCGCTTGAAGGAAAGGATACTTTTGGACCTGATAGGTGGCGCTGTTGCCGATCTCCGAAACAGCTCTACCAAGTTGATTGAAATTTTGTAAATGGATATGGTTGCTTCCAGTTTTAAATTGCGGATAGTTTTTGACCCTATAGGTGGTACTTTGAAAAACACAAGCGGGATATTTTCCCATTCAGTCCCATTCAAAAATAAAATCAAACGCTATTTCTAAAGTTGTATAATTAAAATTATTAATGGACACTGTCCAAATAAAGCAATTTGCGAAATGTGAGCAAGATTTAATACGAAAGGTACGGACAAAGGAAGTACATTATACTACCTTTTGTTGTGAAAATAAAACGTTATGGAGATTAGTTGAATTTTTGAATTATTTAGACGTTCCGGGCTTACTTACTTACTTACTTAGGTGGCGCTACAGTCCGGGGTGGACCTGGGCCTCAACCAATACGCCTCTCCAGTTAGCGCGATCTTTGGCTAACTGCCTCCAGTTGCGCACTCCAAGTTGGTTGAGGTCCCCTTCCACTTGCGCGCGCCACCTAAGGCGAGGTCTTCCTCTACTGCGTTGTCCCTCCGGGTTAGAATCGAAGACTCTTCGGGCCGGAGCGTTGGTGTCCATTCGCTCTACATGTCCCAGCCATCTTAGACGACTGATGCGTACTTTTCTGACCAGGTCGATGTCGCTGTACAGCTCGTAGAGTTTGCTGTTAAATCTTCTCCTCCAAAGCCCGTCAACGCAAACGGGACCAAAAATCACTCGAAGAATTTTGCGTTCGAAACGACCAAGGAGATCTTCATCCGCCTTTGATAGCGCCCATGCTTCTGCACCATAAAGCAGGACTGGGATGATAAGGGTCTTATACAGAGTTTCCTTAGTATTTCTCGACAAGGCCTTACTTATCAGTTGCCGTCTTAGACCAAAGAAACAGCGGTTGGCAAGTGTGATTCTTCGTTTGATTTCTGATGTGATGTCGTTATCAGAGTTTATAGTGGAGCAGAGGTAGACAAAGTCCCTAACTACCTCAAAGTTATAGCTGTCTATCGTGACGTTCTGCCCGATTCGTCGATGTCGTGTGTCCCTTCTTGTTGACAGCATATATTTTGTTTTACCCTCATTCACCACTAAACCCATTTTTGCCGCTTCTGTACTAATACTAGCAAACGCACCAGTGACAGCTCGCTGTGTTGTGCCAACAATGTCAATGTCGTCAGCGTATGCAAGCAGTTGCACAGACTTATGGAAGATTGTGCCTCTGGTGTTGGCTTGTGAGTTACGCACAATTTTCTCAAGAATGATGTTGAAGAAGTCACATGACAGCGCGTCACCTTGTCTAAATCCTTTTTTGACATCAAAGGTCTCGGTGAGATTGTTTCCGACCTTTACGGAGCAGCGAGCGTTCTCCATCGTCATTCTGCACAATCTGACAAGTTTGGCAGGGATGCCAAAACTAGACATGGCTCTGTATAGCTCGTCTCTATAAACGCTGTCATATGCGGCCTTAAAATCGACAAAAAGATGGTGAGTATCGATCTGGTATTCTTGGGTTTTTTCCAGGATCTGCCGTAGTGTGAATATTTGATCGGTCGTGGACTTACCGGGCCTAAAACCGCACTGATAGGGACCTATCAGATCGTTGACGAATGGTTTCAGGCGTTCACACAATACAGCAGACATGATCTTATACGCAGTGTTCAGGAGACTGATGCCTCTGTAGTTGGCGCAGTTTAGAGGGTCTCCTTTCTTGTGGATCGGGCAAACAATGCTGAGGTTCCATTCATCAGGCATACTTTCCTCTAACCAAATCTTGGAGATGAGTTGGTGTATGCACTCTACCAAGCCATCTCCGGCTGCCTTGAAGAGCTCGGCAGGTAAGCCGTCTGGACCAGCAGCCTTGTTGGATTTAAGCTTAGATATTGCTATCCTCACTTCATTTTGGTCAGGTGGACGGAAATCTTGGCTGTCATCGTCCAGGTTGATTGGTTCGTTCTGCCTAACAGCGGAATTTGTGTCGTCTTCGCCGTTTAACAGTCTGCAGAAATGGTTTTTCCATGTCCTCAGCACCGACTGTGACTCTACTACAAGGTTTCCTTGTTCGTCTCTACAGGTCTCCGTTCGGGTCTTGTTGGCATGACACGTTCTTTTTACCTTTTGGTAAAACTTCCGAACATTGTTCCTGGAGTAACACCTCTCTATATCCTCGATCGCGCGCTTCTCATGCTCTCTCTTTTTTCTCCGGAGAAGCCGATGTTCTTCCCTTGTTGTCACTTTCCTGTTCCTTCTTACTACGTTCCTTCTCTCTATTTGACTGGCCATTTACATGACCTTGAAATTTCACTGTCATAGTGTCATGCCACCTAAGAAGTTTTACTTCAAAAAGAGATGAATTTTCCAAAGAAATGATTTTCTGCATAGCTCTTGAAGAGAACGAAAACTTGGAAGTTCAACGTAAAGTAAATTATAAATTATGAAAATAAGAGCACTAAGACTTAAAGTAACATAATAATTTAAAGTAATTTATTTGATGAAAATAACTGAACATCTTGTGTTTCTAAATAAAGTTACTTACAAAAAATCAGTCAGTCCTTCTAAATTTATTTCCATTTACTTCTTCTTTATTGACTGAAGAAAAAATAAGCAAATGTTGGTAATAAAATATTCTGAATTCCGTATTCAACATTTTTCTTCATATTGACTCATGAAAAAAAATTTAAAAAATAAGCAATAATTGGCAAAAAAAACAAACAGTCAAACTTTTAATGAATGAGAAAGCTTATGTGTTATGTCGTTTTCCATTGGGCAAAGTGAAGCGTCCGGGAGAGTCCAGAATAGAAAAATTCGTTTCTGAAACCGTTCCATTGGCACAAAAAATACTCCTCTGGTGATTCTGAAAAGAGAATTTCGCTTCTTGATTTGGAGTCAGAATCCGAATCCACTCAAGAAGCACTCACACAAGGGCAATTTATGCATTTTATGCAAGTCAGCTTACAGCTGCCGTAGATTATTTTTTGGAATTTAACCCATACTATTGTGGATTTAATCAGAAGCAGTTTTCTTGTTCCATTGGAGTGTAGAATGAGTGGATCCCCGAGTGAAACCAATGGAAAACGACATTAGTTTAGGTGTTCATGTCCATATACCTCAAACGAAAAAAGAGGACTTACTTGACAATCACCAAACAGTATTTTATTTTCGCTGTTTTCCGTTTAGTTACAACTCAGGCGTTGGGTTATCGTATCTGTGATCGAGTTTCGAGTGTAAAATCCCCAAAATTAAGTGATGATCAAGGATTCAGTAATTCGACCCAAGAACTTCCAGACAGACCACGGCGAATCGCAGTCCTAAAATAAGTTTTAATCTAAATAATCGACATAAAAGAAGGCTCTTTAGTTCGACTTCATGGTGTCATCGATGAAGTACTCATAAACAGAGTCGTGGATACGTTTTTCATTACTCAATGTACTTCACCCGACAAATAAACAATGTCGTTCTCGTCGTTGTCAGCATATGCACAACATTAACACAAAGGAGAAAAAAATATTCCTAGGTATTCGGTTCGATTATATCATATGACGAGATGCATTGATTAACCTGACTGCATATCAAAATCAATGACTCCCCATAGAAACATTCGAGATAAAATGCTCATAAAGCCATAACTAGTTGACCTATTACAAATGGGGTCACTTAAACCAATCGGCAACAGATACTATTCATTCATGGGAAGTTTTGTTTTGTTTTGTGCAGTATCTACTAATTGGTGCTCTATATTATGCGCTTTGCCATTGCCAAATCTGTAATGGGTACTTTTCGTCTCTATGGTCACGGTGTGTTAACATTATTTCTATCTGGAATACCACTGACTAAATTTGCGACAAAATAGTTGCACCAGGATTCCGAAACAGCCAAAGCAGTAGCATCTGTTATTGCTGTTTTGGCATTCATGTTGATGTTATTGTTTTGGTGCTTCGACATTTGTAGTCGGTTCTCTAAATTTTGCAGAAATAATTTCACATCACTGCATATTGTCCTTGTTTTTGTTTATCCTCGTGCTTAAATGGCAGAACGGTGGGCCACAAGGATATTGGTGTGGTTTCATCCAGCACCAGCACAGTATGCATGTCTATCTATATAAGTTCCGGTAATTTTTCGGTGACTATCTCTCTCTCCTTTGGTTAACATGTGTGAACGGAAGTGTGACTAATTTCCAGAAAATTCTCCATCTATTCATGAGATACGGAACATTGCAATTCTGTTTGTTTTGAATATACGTCCTCTAATGTAATGGAAAATGGTATTGGTTGAGTAGATTTGGTAATGGTGCGACAATGAAATTCGGTTCAAACAGTGTATAACCGTGGATCAGTTATGTTTTCGGAACAAAATTTCAAAGCTGTTGATTAATAATAGAAGGACTTAACTGCAACAACAGACAATACCACCCAAACTACCCAATTTTTTTTTTTTAATAAAATCGTTTGAAGGGTCTAAACGTTTCTATCACCATGCGCAAACGTTTTTTTTTTCTACATGGTATTAATATTAACAACAATGACAAGAAATTGCCAAAGATTTTAGGTTCGAGTAAACGTGCTAGCAATGCATACATCTTGTTCCTTACGTAACAAAAGATATAAACTATGGACATTTTTTTTCGCTCCGATTCTTCTTTCGAATATTCCAACTAGTTATATCGGTATTTATTCTAATTTGACTCAGATTTATAACTCTCTCTATCAACGCTATCTAAATGATGATAATACCAATCTAATAAACGACCCTAGGTTTTTGTTCCAATTCGTAGACTATTAACAAAACTCCGACGGCTACCCTCCTTCTCTCGCTTATGAAAATGTATCTTCCACCGACCCTCACACTATTGCCAATTTTTTTGCAATATTTGTTAAGCTATCTTTTGCCGATAACTCCTTCGCACCGGATCCCTCTTATTTTAGCTACCTACCTAACTCCTCTATCGGTACCTTCCTCTCTCAAACCATTCACCCTTCCCTTATTGAAAATAAGTTACAAAAGCTTAATGATGAATTCTTACCCGGCCCGGATAGCCTACCAGCCATTTTTCTTAAGAAGTGTTCTTCCAATCTCTCGCTCTCACTTTCTGATCTCTTCCATCTCTTTCTCTCAATTGGAGAATTTCCCCAGATTTGAAAGACCTCGTTCAAAACCCCGATAGACAAAAAAGGATCAAAAAATTGAGTTACTAATTATCGCCCTATTGCCAAACACTTGCATGTACCCAAACTTTTTGAGCAAGTCCCTTATTCCACCCTACCAAGATGGCTTCCTGAATGGTAGATCGACTACTAAAAAACGCGTCGAATTGGTATCATTTGCCCTCTCAACATTAAAGAATGGAAACGAAGTCAACGTCATCGCAACTCTCTTCTAATTGTCTGCCCTTGGCTTTTAATCTATATTGATAAAATGGATATCTTCCTGCCTTAAAAATCGGTATTGTAGCGTTCGCTTTAGGTCCGCAATTTCGTCGTCCTTCTTAGCAACATCGACTGTCCCACAATGCAGCCATAAAGGTCCCCTTCTCTTCATCCTTATGGTAAATGACCTTGAAAAGGTCATCAAACACTCGTCTCTCTCTCTCTACGCGGATGATACTGAATTCTTCAAAATCATCTCTTCACCTCAAGACCCCTTTCTTTTTCAACAAGACCCTGATAGTTTTTTGACGTGGTGCCTCAAAAATTGCTTAGAGCTCAACATCACCAAATATCAATCCGTTACCCCTTAGCCCCATTAGTCCTCTCGCCGACTTTACCTTCTGCACGTTCAATTAATCTCTCTCGTTCATTCTCTTCGCGACCTTGGTATATTGTATGACACAGAGCTACATTTTCGTTCGCATACTGTTGAAATAATTTGTAAGGCCGACTCATCACTCGGCTTTGTTAAACGATGGTCTAAAGGATTCTCCAATCCTTACGTGAATAGATCTCTCTATATCACCTTAGTTCGCCCACTCTTTGAATACGCTATAGTCAAGTGTGGTCTCCCTTTCATCGAGTTCATGCAACAGAATTGAGAACGTCCGACGTCGCTTTCTTCGATTTACTTTTCGAGGTCTGACTTGGGACGATACTTTTATCTTGCCACCCTGTACATAGACCGGCTCAATCTCATTAACATGAATACCTTTGAGGAAGGCAGATACGCTGCAGACATCTTTCATTTCTCGTTTCCTCTCAAGCTCCGTCGATTGTGCGTCTCTTTACAACTCTATTTTCTTTAAACCCAATCTCCGTAACGGGAGCCTAAAGCCTAAGGGCGGTATTTATCAAGCGCTCTTAAATCAATTATTAGTTTACGAGGCTCATAACTACGAGTTTTTTCGTTGTATTCACCAAGCACCAAGGGTTGTGTCGGTGCTATTTCGAATATACGAAAAAATAAAATTCGAATTTCCAAACGCGTTCCAAAAATTAAAACTCACACAAAACGAATGGTTGTGACAAGCTACCCCTAGGGTCCCTCCGGACCTGTTGCGCCAACTATTTATTTATTTTTATTATTGGGTACGAGGAGATAAGTGTCAGACCAAAAACATAAATGTTAAAAAAAGTACCAGAGAGTTATTCTATAAAAAAAAAACCTCTATGTAAGGAAGTCAGTCGTGGAAAGTACCGACATATAAAAGTACACTAAGTTCTTACTTTATTAAGGTTTAATACGAAATATTTAAAGTAGAACAATACTGAAATAACTACAAATTAAGAGAGACGGTGGGTTCACTGATGAAGTTTTTAAAACCTTTCGAATTTGGCGTAATAAAAAGAAAACTTGCCAAGTAAGCCCACCAAATTTAAGTCAGCAATAAGTTCTTAGAAAAGTCATGAACTTTTAGGTTGCATGTATACTTTCTAAATGACAATAGGCAGACACTTCAAATGAAAAATCTTAGATTTTTGAGCTCTACCGATCAACCAAATTTAATTATTCTACAGCCATCGGAAGTCCTCCATATTATAATTGACAACAATTCTGAGAAAGTGGATGGATACCACGTCCCCTTATAAAGAAACTTCAATTATTCCTTTGATTGCACCACAAGACATACCGCTGTGCAAAATTAGAAGATTTCACGATGTCGGTTACGGTCTTTGTGATTTTCAAGCCCTATATTTCAGGAACCACTTATGCTAAAAAGTTTACTGGGGCGCTTGTGCTTGATCAACTTAACAAATATTCCGAATTTGAATATTCTGACTTCATTGATACTGGAGATAGAGGATGGTCAAAAATCGCCTGAGTTTGTTCCTGTAAAAAGGGTGTAGTGCTAGAACTTCGCTGGTACTACCATGCCCTTTGATATATGGGCTTATCAATTGAGACATGTGGTGAAGGATTTATTTATCTGTGGTGAACCTCAAACACAAAAAAAAAAAAAAATTCACCCACTGTAGTTACTGTCGATATTTTTTTGTTTTGTTTTTTTCTGAAGACTGATACTTTAATGTTTAAAAAAAAGTCATTGTTTAAAAAAACATGATTTTTATATTTTTAGGGTCGAAATTCCTAACTCAATATATAGATATATATGCATTCAGATGAATATGAAGCTAAAAAGACAAAATAATGTATATATTTTTTTTAAAAAGCTGGTGAAAACACCTTTTTTTTGTCTAGCATTTTTATTTTTTGTCTCCATACATTCTAGCATATTTTTTTTTTCCAATCTAGCATTTTCTTTTTTGAAATTCTGGCAACACTGCATATACTGGCTGATCTTTGTATACGTTCCTGCTTGCGCCAATCAAATTAGGAAAATTCATGGTAGCATTCCTCCATATGACTAGAAATTTTGGCGTAGTCTTTAATTTGACTTTGAACGACCATGTAGCAGTTACGACCGGAAAGGTCTACAATTGTCTCCGTTTGCTAAGGTCCAAGATACTCTTAGTGAACGTTACTCTTACCAGTTTTGTTGTGCGGGTGCGAAGTTTATTTGCAAAGTTGGTAACAAAAATCGCCGGAAAGTAAATGTGGTACCTCCACAACAATCTGGAAAGGTACGTCTTTGACAAAAGATATTTCGAACATTTTTCTATAGTTGCTCAAAAAATATAATGGCTCTCTCTCTTGGAACTCAACAAGTTTGAAACAATTCTTTTTAAATACTTGGTCAATGATCATTATTAAGGATATTAAATCCCAGATTACTTTTAGGTGCTTTAGGTTTTCATAATTATGTTTGTATGTATATAACTTTTCTTATGATTCTTATTCTCATAATCAAATTGTAATCAGTCTGTTCCACAATATGAAAACACTCGAAGCATTCAAAAACAATTTTATAAGCCATTCAGATTCACAGTTCATAAGATAATTGTAGGTAGGTAATCTTGCCGTGAAATTATTTTTGTTGAAATAAATATAAAAAGTAGCTGACCCGCTTGGAATGAATTAAATTATTTATCCCTTTCAAAAATCAAGCCCATCGTCTATTGAAATAATGAATTTTTTTGGAATTAAAGTGAACTCATGTATAGTGCAACTTCATAGATTTTCAGCTTCTTGATCTTGATTTCAGAGATTATCGTTGAATCGACTTGGTCCGGTGAGATTTTCTCAATCCTCGTTTCTGCCACTCGATTGAATACATCCAGCAACGCGGTTGTACAAAACTTTGTGCTTAAAGATCAAGTCCATTCAAAAAATTCTACATGAATTTAATTATTTAGTAGATTTTCGTTATGGGAACAATTTTGTTTAAAAAGTATATTTTTGCAATAGAAAACATTTTAAGCTACCTACATGATGTAACATTTTAACGAAAAAGTATTTTGATAACTCCGAAAAACCTAGAAGTTTGATGCACATCAAACGTGCAACAAAACGGAGATTCGCTGATACATTGGCGGTCAGGTAGTGCGTATTGCCTCTATTCTCGTAATCTTTTTTTCCACCATCTGTGAACAAGAAGCACTCCTAAAAAAAAAAATATATTTATAATCCTAACTTATAACAGATGGCGGGTTCGTGAATATAAAGAGTTGGTCAATGGTAGCAAGTTTGACGGTTATGTGAGGTTAGGTTCGAGTGGCAGGCCACATCAAGTGCAGCCTCACTTAGGCTAGAGTAGGCACATTGTGATACCACAGAATCAACGATCTCATATATAATATCCGTTGAACCAACTGGAGCTAAGAATAAAACGTTTGGAGGCAATTGCCTCCTGAGATTGTCGAAGTAGTATTCTCCGAGGTATAGTTTTCTACGGGATGAGAGGGCTAGGTACGTGCAAAGAAGGTGTTAAGTAATCTCCTCCTCCTCCTCGTCCATACAGCTTCTGAAGAAATCATTTGAAGGGAGGCCCAACCTGAGAGAATTTCTCCCTATGATGCAGTGCCCATCATGGATATTTTCAGGCCAAATCAATATCGTGGTGTGGCACGTGGTGCAATTAAACAACCTGGGATAAGTAGCGCTTAACGCATTTTGTTTAATTTGGAGCTTGCAAGTAGCGAGAGGCACGTAGGGATTCTCCGTTTCCGGTAGAATCGACATAGTAGTGCCTTGTCTGGTAGAATGTCCTTATGGCCAGGCACCCATATAAGGTGAATTTTTGAATTTTTTCGCCATCTCGTTAAGGGATAATCGGCAGTTAAGGGCAGTTGTGGAATTGAACCCAAGTAGTTAGCCATGTTAGTGAGCACCAAAAGGGTGCCATTTAGTTTTGGGTGTACAAAGTTGGGAGTTTTGTATTCCCTTGTAAAGAGGACTTGTTCAGTTTTCTGAGGATTGACCACCAGACCACATTTTTTGGTCCATTTAGAGAGCTTAGAGAGGGCATTCTGTAAGAGATCTCTAAGCGTATTGATGTGTTTTCTGAGACATCGATAGCAAAGTCATCTATATAGGCAATTACCTTGTACCCTTCGCCTTCCAGTATTCGACGTTGTTAAACGCTCAGTCAATATCCAGTAGAGAAACCAATGTAAATTCTTTGCAGTCTAGAGATTTTTCAATGGTAGATACAAGTATGTGAAGGGCCGTTTCAACCGATTTCCCATTACTATACGCGTGTTGAGAAGCTGAAAGGAGATTTGAATTGACACTGCAAAGTATATGGATGTCTTTCAGTTTCTCTAAGGTTTTTAGCAGAAATGATGACAAAGTAATGGGTCTGAGATCTCTGGGGCTTACATGTGAGCTTATAACAGATTGGGTATAAAAACCACATCAACTTCCGTCCATAATTTAGAAATATGAGCCAAATGCAGGCAACTTTTAAATATAACAGTTACTCAAGGAAGGATTATGTCAGCTTCCCTCTGAAGTTCGGCCGGTATTATTCCTTCCGGTCCAGGAGACTTAAATGTCTTAAAGCCGCGCTGCCATCTATGTCGCTCCTGTCTATTACAGCAAGGAAAAGGTGTGGCTCAAAGAGGGGAGTGAGGAACTGCTGCAGTTGACTTTTACCCCTTTCGGGTCGACAGAGGAGGAGGAGAGGAGGAATCTCCTTGACAACTTTCATTGTCAGAGAGACAATGACACCGGATCGTAGCGTTGAGCGCTCTTTGCACCTTTCGGCGAGACTAAGATCAGGTTTGATGACCAAATTCTTAGCTGCCATCGTTGGATGGCTAGTACTGGAAGCAGACTCAGAGGCAGTACTTCCAGTCGGTAGTTTAACCTTCCGTCCTCCAACCTATTTTTTCTTACACGTTCCTCCTACTGGGGTGTGACATACCCCAATCATAATATGTTTTATTAACTTTTTATAATTTAAGTACATTAATCTAGTTTACAATAGGTGTGTTTTTTTGAACTTCGATCTCAGCAAAGCAAAGTAAAGTAGGATTTTCAGCACGCAATTACAACAACTACGCTCTACTTGACACTTGGAAAACTCGCAGTAGTTGTTGTAATTGCGTGCTGAAAATCCTAGGTACTTTACTTTGCTTTGCTGAGATCGAAGTTCAAAAAAACACGCCTAATACTTCATTCACAAAAAAAAAAAAATACTTATTAAAGAACAAAAGTGATTTAAAAATTAGAATAAAAAAAAAAAAGATAAATAAATATGTATTAAATAAAAGCCCATTTTCTCAGAAGTTATTAAAAAAAAAATGTTATATATGTTTTTTAAAATGCTACTGAACGATATTGATAAAATTTTAGCAATCTTTTGTTGGAAACCACTGTTAGCGGAGTGCTTAGACTACATGTAATGGAATGCAATTTTCAGCTATCGCATTCCACGCAATTCAGCGAGCGATGATCATCTCACATAGGCTGGTGACATGTCACACACACTTTTTTAGTCTTTCTGTCTTTTTTCCTGTCACACAAGTTACACCTAACATATTTGTTCAAGTCCAAAGTTCTTGGTTGTGGAACTCTTAGATCAGATGGCATTTCATTTTGAGATTCATTGCCCAATATTCCTTCAATTATTTGTTTCAAACCCCGTCTTAGGCTCGGCACATCCATCCTTCTTTTTAGCTGCGACTCAACAAGGCTATACAATAGTTCGTATAGAAATTCTTTCCTTAGGGTTTTTGGTTTTGGTTGGGCAAGTCCGTGTAGTACCATGGCATTTATGCCACAGTGATCCAACATTCCACAGAAAACCCGCATAGGCCAACAACGCGTAGCTCTAGACGTTGTGTAAGAATGACACAATTTGTCGAAGGTGTCAGTTCCTCCTTTGGTACTGTTGTTATCCAGGATCATTTGCGGCTTATTTGACTCTTCATCTACCTCATCTGAATAGTGGTTTGTAGACAGGACCAAGACTACCTTATTCTTTTTGGGAGCAAACGAAACCAAAGTCTTGTTTTCATCGAATGCGAATTTGGAACAACCTACTTCTCCTGGAGCTAACAACTGTCCTGGAATCTCTCGTTTATTTTTTCGAAGAGTGCCCAACATTGTCAAATTATATTGCGTCAGCATCATCTGGAACAGCGGCACTGAAGAGAACCAATTATCCACTGTAATGTTCCTTCCAGTTCCATGGATACTCTCCGACAGTTTTCGAACGTAAAATGAAGGAACTGACTCGTTCGCACCAACTTCGACTTTGCCGACGTAAGGAATTGCGTTAATCATGTACCATGTAAGTGAGTCATTCATCATTAGAATTTTTAATCCATATTTGTCTGGTTTCGATGCCATATATATCCAGAATGGACAATTACCCCTTTAGTTCATTAACTGAACGGAGTATAGAGTGATTTACAATTTTTAATAAACAGATCCCATATTTCTCTAATTGGTGAAAATTTGTCAATAACTTTGCGTTCATCTCTGGTCGTTTTATCGTCAAAACGCAAACACGCCGCGATAAACTCAAACCGATGCTGCGACATCGTTGCTCTAAAAAGAGAATTGCCGAATCTTACCGACCACAATTCGCTGAGATGTAATTTGGCAGCTTTCTTTACTCCACTGAGATAAAGCAAGCCAATAAAAGCTTTTATTTCAGTAATGTCTGTCGGGCCTCGGTATGAATTCGAAGTATCATCACAAACTGAACTGCGTCCTATTTGCTCGTTTGTGTGATCCACCACTTTATATAGAACTAGCGTGCCCGGCGAACTTCGTCCCGCCCAATATTGACTTTTTGACTAAAATAATTTGAATTTGGAACATTCACTATTCCACCAGAAATTAATTTTTTTGATCCAAAATATCTTTTGACAAATGCGATCTCACTGTATATACTGTATATACGATCGAATCAAAATTGTTTTAAAAAAGTAACACTCCCCGTACAAAATGTATGGAAAATACATTTCTACAATTCTCCAATTTCCCTTTTAAATTTTCCATTTTTTTTTTCGTCGTATGAACAAAGAAAAGATAGCTCAAGCCTGATGATCCGTTCTCGAGTTCCCTCATATGAAAAATTTTGTGGTAGGTGTTACCATCTCTGAGATTGAAAGGGAGATGCACGGAAAATTCAAGACGCTTAAATACGTATGGCAAATCGTTCTGAATAAGGGGAATCCGAGCAATGAGAATGTTTGCCTTTAAATTTTCCCCTCGAAACCGTCGCCTTGATGACATTTGATTTGATCTTTCACCATCAAATCAAACGGGTTGAAATGTATCTAGCTGCACCCATTGGACCCCGTAAATGGGTGATCAAATTTCGCATCGATTTCCGATTTCCGATTTTCCTTTCAATACCGCCAAGCGCCAACCTCTGTTTTTTTCTGTGGAGCAGGATACGCTGCTTCATGTTCATCCTCTACCGCACTCTGGGCACTCTCGGAATCAGACTCTTCTATATAATCAGGATCATTATCCGAATCATCACCGGCAAATAAATCCGGTTCTTCATCTTCTAATAATCTATCAGCTTCTAATAAAAGCTTTTCCACGTCTTCATCTCGAAAAAATGTAATTTTTTCTGGAAAAAAAACAAAAACTTCCTAGAAAAAAAAAATTTGTTTTTATGACAGACAAACCTCGCACTAGCTTAATCAATTTCTTTGTATTCTGCGTAACTATTTTTTTTTCCAAATGATGGATCAATGACTATAATACACAATTATAACAATAAAAACTTTTATTCACAAACTGTAAAAAAATACTGACATGAACTTCTCACTGGGGTGTATGATACCCAATACAAAATGTCATAGCTAAATTATACACGCATACAAAATTCAAATTGGTCAAAACGGCCGCCTATTACTGCAGAAAATATGAAACTGAATTTACATAGGTATGGCATGGCGGACAAAAAATTGTAACGGAAATTGCACGGTTTAAAATGTTGTCTGGGGTATCTCACACCAGTGTTGTTAGCACTCTCTCTTCATTTATCCCACGAAGCGTGATAATTTTTTCCTTTTTCCGTTTTCACTTTACTCAAAATCCCTTATAAATTCTACGACATTTTTTCGCCTCAAAATCCATTATTTAGAAGTAAAATTTGTTATAAAAGAAAATCACGGTTAATTTACTTTAAGTATAAAAAATCACTGTTTGTAACATTACTACGACTATTTTTTGGTACTAGAAAATTTACCTAGATAAAAGAAGATTTATATGGGCAGTTTTTTATGCACATTCAGTGTGTTAAAAATCATCGTGAAATGTTGGAGTTTTCATGAAATTTCAGCAAAAGTGTATAGTTTTAATGTTTTTTGTTAGATTCCTCAAAATCCCACGATTCGGTGCTTTTTCCCTTTATCCCACGAAAGGATTTTCGGACATCGAAATTCCCACGAAAAGGGATAAATCCCACGATATAACAACACTGAACCCAGTGGGAGGACGGAAGGTTAAGAGCACCGAACTCTGAGATTTTTTGTTTTTGTTTTCATTTCTTTAAAAACTGTGCTTATTAGGACCCATAAGTAGCGGAGAAGAGAAGTCAATCTGAGCAGAGATCCGCATTACACAGATAAGGCTATCTAATTCGTAGGTCGCTAGGTACCCGGATACTCCATTTGCGACTTGAGCTTTTTTGAAACTGGGCCCCCAGCCAGGTTGATACTCGGCACAGGTCGTATGACGCCTTGATCCAGCCCAGGCGGAAATAGTATGGGATAAGAAATCGAATTAGGATGAATGTAATGGAAGGAATGGGGCAAGAAGGAACACTCAATGGTTTTATGGTTCTTCTGGAGAGATTCTCGAGAGTCTTTACCATTACTCAGCCCCCACAACTCGTCAAGTTCGGATCTTGGGTGGAGCAGTTTGACTGTCAAAAATGCTGCGTGACATTTATTCGGAAAGCTCTCATAAAATTCAAATTTTCCTTCAATATAAATTATATTATATCGACTAGCGTGCCCGGCGAACTTCGTCCCGCCCAATATTGACTTTTTGACTAAAATAATTTGAATTTGGAGCATTCACTATTCCACCAGAAATTAATTTTTTTGATCCAAAATATGTTTTGACAAATGCGATCTCACTGTATATGCTATGATCAAATCCAATTTTTTTTTATTTTAAATAACACTCCCCGTACGAAATATATGGAAAATAAATTTCTATACAAGCCCCAATTTCCCTTTCAAAATTTCCATTTTTTTTCCGTCGTATGAACCTTCCTTAGGCGTTGACAAACACAACAAAGAAAAGATAGCTCAAATCCATAGAGTATCTAATACTCTTTGGTCAAATCGGACGATCCTCATTTATGAAAAATGTTGTGGTAGGCGTTACCATCTCTGAGATCGAAAGGGAGACGCACGGAAAATTTAAGACGCTTAAATACGAATGGCAAATCGTTCTGAATAAGGAGAATCCGAGCAATGAAAATGTTTGCCTTTAAATTTTCCCCTCGAAACCGTCGCCTTGATGACATTTGATTTGATCTTTCACCATCAAATCAAACGTTATAAAGTTTCGGTGCATTGTCGTTGCGCAGCAAAATTATAACTGCCCGGAACATCCAAAGAATTCGAAAATTCAACTAATCCCAATAAAGTTTTGTTTTCACGACAAAGAGTAGCATAGTATGTCCTTCCTTCCTTGGGCACATGCGAATTTAAACCAAAAATCATAAAAATCGACCAATCCGTTCCCGAGTTGTGAGTTCATATCCGGACGTCAGCCTCTTTTACATGTAGTTGTACCCACCCGGATTTGCTCATACCTTTCGTATTAAGTCCTGCTCACATTTTGCAAAGTGCTTTATTTGGACAATTTCTATTAATATTTTTAATTATACAACTTTAGAAATAGCGTTTGATTTTATTTTTGAATGAGAAGTGTCGCAACCCGTTTTCCTACCCCGCCTATGTTTTGTAAAGTACCAACAATAGGGTCCATAACAACGATCATCTCTGTCCAAGTTGAAGCAACCATACCCATCCTAAAAATTTCAATCGTATTAATAAAACTGTTTTGGAAATCGACAACAGCGCCACTTATCGGGTCGAAAAGTATCCTATCTTTCAAGCTGAAACCAACCATACACATCCACAAAATTTCATTAAAATCGATTGAGCGGTTTCGGAGATCGACGACAGCGCCACCTATCGGATCCAAAACAGTGCTTTCTTTAAAGAGTGCCTAAATTTGAATTATACAACAATACGAACAAAACAAAAGAAGAACCATGAAAATTGGCTCAGTGGTTATGAACACTTTCCTTGGTTATGTTATTTGCGCCGGTAATCCAATGGAAATGTTATTTACCTATTTAAAATTGATTAAAAACTAATTTGGAGTTTTCGTTAAGCAATTGTACAGTTAAATGAAATATGAATTACTGAAATTTCAAATTCAAAAAAGTATAGACGACCAACGCCAACTATATTATTACAATATTAAACATAATGTTGTTGATACAAAATTGATATGCAGGGAAATCTAACTTGTCGTAAATATCTCCCAGCGCCACCTATCGGGTCCCAAATTTTGGCAAAAACTTTCTTTTTCTTTTTTAATTTGAGCCAAATCGGTCCATAAACACGAATTTTCAAAAAAGCGACCCCAGCGCCCCCTATAGGGTTTAAAATAAACATAAACCACCCGGAGCACCACACAAACAAATGGTGTGAATATAAGGGGGATAGCTTCTATATACATATTAAGATTAAGATTAGGAATGAGATGAACTCGCTGCATTTATTTGAAATTTGAAAATATAACATATAAGCCTAGACACAAAACACAACCTAGTTTTCTCCTATAAATTTTGAATCCCAATTCCCAAAATATATCTAACAAAATGTAAGCTTAACCTTACACTGAAACTAATCAGCAAACCATTGTTATCTGAGAGTGAAATCTAACATTCTTTAGGTGGAAAATATGTCGCATTTTAATGTTTTAATGCTTTTAATCTTCATCCCATACCATCACGAACCCTAATTCAGCATCCATTTCAAGTTTTATTTGTGTCCCGTCCATGCCACCCAAACAAAAAGGATTATGCGAATATCGCTTTGAGATGAATACCCATTAACAGGGGCGCCGCTACCAAGATCCCTATAATATCATTTAATCCTAACTAATAAGATACTTACAGTTGATTTATCTGCCGCCTTTCGCTTCAATATCCACAAATGATTATGCTTTCTATTTCGTTCCGCTCGTTTGTCCTGCAAATAGAAAGATAAAAGAAACATTAGCTGAGTGTTTTTTGGTCGAAATGCAAATTAAAGTAAATTTTAATGGTATTGCGTAGTCGTTTACCACCACATTTCTCTTGGTCTGTCAAAAAGGACAAAGAAACAAGGTTAATGATGTAATTATGAGACCTCTGAACAGCAAAGGAACAAAAAACAAAAACAAAAAAAAAAACATAATCCTATTAAGTATGTATATACGAAAACCTTATGCTTACATCTTCTATAGAAATGGCCTTTACACTATAAAACAAGTGAATGAAAAATAGGCAGGATGAAAACAGAATTGGTACAAGAAAGAGACTTAACTCATTAAAAATGTAAATATGTAGGAAAAGTTTTCCTCTTTTGCGCTTTTTGTAAGAGATATAGAATAAGAGAGGCAGGCAGCACATTTGGTCCATGGAGCATGGTTCCGTCTTATGCAACTATTAAGGTAAATCACCAAGCTGAGTCGACCTTTCCTGAGAAAGCAACTTTCACTGAGTGTGGGTAGCTTAATATGTCCATTAAGCGTCAATGCATATTTTAAGAACTACCCAGCCCAGTAATCCACCGATGGAAAAGCATGCATACACAATACGGTCGTTACTTACTTTTACGTCATGCCAACCTGGGCGGTCGGTGGACCTATATAAAACCAACAAGCCGAACACACAAAACCAAACAAAACTAAACCACCTCTCTCGGCATAAAGCCAAATTGAATGCGAACTAATTTCAGAAATTGCATCCGCAGAATATCCTTTCGGTCGTGGAATGTTGCAGTAGGTGGATGAGTGTTGATTGGGTGAAGGCTGTATAAAACAGCTTACGCGTAAGTTGCTCGCTCGCAACATGTATGCTCCCGCTCCACAAATCGAGTCGTTTTTTACGGTTTGCACTTTTGCATAGTGCTGGTGTCATTAATGGTGATTTAATGTTGTACTCTCCAATGTTTGCCAATAACTGTTTTACACCAATACAAAAGCAATGTTATACATACAATCGATGGATTGCAGTGACTTGCTTGCAGATACAATCAGTCATTTGCGTGATATTCTTTTCGGAGGGAGACTATCCGAAATCGTTTCCCGTTCCTCCATACAAAGGGATTTATATCATTAATTTGCCCAATACAAATCGGGTTTCAGATACTGTGATAATGGCGGGCATTTTATTTGTAATTACACTAGGTATGCGAAAATCATTATTTTCAATCCGAGGCGATTAATAAAACGTGAAAGAACTGCAGTGAATTGAAAGCATTTCGTTATTGAACTGATGTACAAAAACCGGGGGATAGTGTTCAAAGTGTATATTTCACTTGGTGTAAAGCTGCGATTACACGGCCATTTTTGTGTGTCATTTAAATGGCGCTCTGACGTCAGGAAAAAATGTCGCATTAGAGAGACATTTAAGCTACGATTCGTCATTTGTCATTTGCAAAAAAATGGCGATCACACGAAATGACTATCACCGTCATTTTTGTCCCAAAATCAAATGACGGACACTGCGCGTCATTTAAAATTTTCATTTGGGATGCCATTAAATTAATGTCGAGCGAAAAAATGGCGATCACACGGTAATGACATGCCTCATCAAAATGGCAAATGTCACCTTTCCTATTATTTCAATTTCGCGTCATTTATCTGCTTTGCGATCAGACGGCAATGACCAATGACAAAAATATAGCTACTGCCATTTGGTGTTTTTCTCTCGGCGAAGACGCGTACGTGTGCTACCACTTAATTAAATTAAATAGCAGTGGAAAAATAAAATTATAATAAATAAAAAATGTCGAAAATGAATTTTGCGATGATGGTGGAAATTGCGGAGATGGCGTATTTGGCAGCGTGTATACTGGAAAGCAGTGACGACAATCTTGTTAACGAGCCAATGCGATGAAAGCGGAGTATTTGGCAAAAGAGGTGGTTGAGCCGTCGCGAGAAGAGTAGACTTTGTGCTGAATTACTGCTCGATTTGCGCGAAAAAGAACCTGAACTATATCGCATTGTCCTTCGTATGTCAGCCAATCAATTCGATTATTTGTTGAGGTTGGTGAAGCCACACATCGAAAAACAGAACACAAATATGCGAGAGGGTGAGTGTTTCAGCGGAAGCACGACTGGTGATCACACTGCGCTACCTGGCCACTGGTGAAAGTTTTCGATCGCTGCGATTCCTTTTCCGCGTATCGCAGCCAACGATAACGTGCATCATTCTGGAAGTTCTCAACGCTATTTACAAATATGATTCGACTCTAATCTAGAGATAATCATATTTATTCGAATAAAATTTTAATTTTTAATTTTTTCGACTTTGTCGTAGATTGTGTTTTCAAACTCAGAAGTTGACGGAGTAGTCCAAATTGTCGGCACTTAAAGGCGACGCGACGGTTCGTATTCCATTTCTCTCAATAGGTACCAAACAACACAACCACAACAAAACAAATAAAAAACAGTTTATTAATTATTTAATCGTCCTTAAAATGCTGTGTCATTTGTCATTTGCATAGAAAAATGGCAGGGCATGAATTTCGTGCCTAGTCATTTTTTGGAGGCTGACATTTAAATGGCGCATCATCCGAAAAGTTCTGTCATTTGTCCTAAGTGCCATTTAAGAGTAATCACACGGCCATTTTTTTCTGCCATTTAAATGGCACAAAATTCATGCCATTTGCTCCGCCATTTTCCTAGTCATTTAAATGACGCCAAAAATGTCGTCCCAAAAATGGCGATCACACGGAACGACATTTAAATGACGGCTTTGTGACGCGATTTTTACGTCAGAGCGCCATTTAAATGACACACAAAAATGGCCGTGTAATCGCAGCTTAAGTTCCTATAATTCATATTAAGTTTTTCTGACTGTGTTAATAGACCAACGAGACGACTGATGAAATGTGTGGTACCTATTAATCTTCTATATCTATCTTCTATCTATCTATCTTCTTCTATATATATAATTCTTTCGGGGTGTAACTCGATGGCCACGTAACTCGATAACCCCTGGGACGATTTTCATAATTCTTTTTTTGTTTTGTTCGTATTGCTGTATATCAGGTTTTTATTTACTTTTAGTCGCGAAAATAAAACTCGGAGGGGATGAAAGAGGTTATGAAAGTTTGTATGGGGAAATACACTTTGAAAAAAAAAAAGAAACTGTATAGAAATCGAGTAGTGATACTTCAAATAAAAAAAAATATATTTTAAATTTTAAAAGCAAATTGTTGTTGTCAAGTATTTTAATTATTTTCCAAGCAAATTGTTGTTGTCAATAATTTTGAAATTTTTGTTTGTTTTTGAAATATAGGTACCTACAACCTACATACCTAAAAAGTTTGTTCTAATAAATTATGTTTACTATGTTACATTAAGTAACTTTTTTAAATGAAGTAGATACTTTGAAGTAGATATAAAGATGATATGGATGACATTATTCTGCATCGAATTCGCACTGTGACATCGGACAATGAACTGGAGATGTCAGATGAAATGCGCAACAAAGCTTTGATTTTGATCGAGGATATGTGTTTGGAGCGAGAAATGGACTTCGATCGAATCGCATTGAGTCAAGCTGTTCGAACAAATGTGCCAATGTTGAATCAAGAACAAAAGAAAGTTTACGATGAATTGATGCAAGCAGTCGATAACGAAAATGGCGGAATTTTCTTCCTTGATGCGCCCGGTGGAACTGGAAATGCATTCGAGTTTACTGATTTTGGCTACAATTCGTTCGAGATCTGAGATCGCTTTGGCCAAAGCCTCTTCTGGGATAGTGGCTACTTTGTTAGAAGGCGGTCAAACAGTGAACAGTCGAACTGCATTGAAATTGCCATTGAATCTGCAAGTGGATGAAGAACCTACATGCAACATTTCAAAGAATACTGTGATGGTGAAAGTACTGCAGCAATGTAAGATTATCATATGGGACGAATGCACAATGGCTTACAAACGCGCATTGGAGGCCGGAATCGTTTACGTAATGATAAGCGACCTTTCGGTGGAGCAATGATCTTGCTATCAGGCGATTTTCGTCAAACGCTGCCTGTCATTTCGAGATCAACTCCGGCAGATGAATTGAATGCTTGAAGGCGTCTGCTTTATGGCGATATGTCAAGAAATGGCATTTGACAACAAACATGCGAGTTTCTTTACAAAATGGCCAGTCAGCTGCAGAGTTCTCCAGGCGATGGGCAATGGTGTGATTCCAGCAAACTTAATCACCGGCCTGATTTAGTTTCAACAACATTTTTGCAAATTTACAACGACACCGAAAGAACAAATCATGAATGTTTTCCTGAATATCGCTCAGAATTATATTGGCCATGATTGGCTGAGTGTAAGAGTAATTTTGGCTGCGAAAAACAAGAACGTCGATCACTTGCATTTCACCATTCAAAACCAAATCGCTGGTGAGTTGCATTCATACAAATCAGTCTACTCCGTGATGGATAAAAACGAAGCCACCAACTATCCCACTTTGTTTTGCAACCTAAACGAACCAAAATTTTGTAACGGTACGCGTTTGATTGTGAAGAATTTAATATCAAATATTATGTGTCGTTTGTCGCCGAATCACGCCTTAACGCATTTTTGTGGTCTTATGAGAAATACATTTTGTTTTGTCAAATTACTTTTTTCGAATTTCCAGTCGGTTTTTTTTTTTCAGTTTTCTCAACATTTTGAAAAATTTTAGTTTTACGGTTCCTACGCTGGAATCGGAAAACTTAATCGTGCGTGAAAAAAAAAAAAACATGAATTTGAGTAATTTTTTGTTTTTTTTTTCCTAAACCACTCAACCGTTTTCAATTAAATTTTGTGGCTGTGTTTGGTTGGTTACAGTTTGAAAGATAGATAGATATTTTGGACCCCATAGGTGACTCTGTTGTCGATATCATAAGCCTAACCGATTTGAATAAATTTTGTGGCTGTGTATGGTTGGGTACAGTTTGATAAATGAATAAATAGTTGGCGCAACAGGTCCGGAGAGACCCTAGGCCTAGCTTCTCACAACCATTCGTTTTGTTTTTTTTTGGAACGAATGGAAGGGATCTACAATTTTATGCCGACTCCAAACGGCTAATTGAGAAGCCCTTTCAAGACATTTATACTCTCGGATGTTTGTCAGACGTTCGCGAGAGGTAGCGCAGCGGAAAAAAACCCTAAGTCGGAGTTGGGTTCTTGCGGGATTCGAACCTGGGACCCCCGCATAGCAGTCCAACACACTAACCACTAAGCTACTGCGACTACGGGTACAGTTTGATAGATAGGACTATTTTTTTCGCCACCTATCGTGTCCAAAATAGTCCTATCTATCACTATTTTGGACACGATAGGTGGCGCTGTGTTCAATCTCATAAACCACTTAACCGATTTCAATGACATTTTGGGGCCGTGTATGGTTGGTTACAGTTTGAAAGATAGGACACTATTTTGGTATGGTGCTTACGGCTATATGTAAAAAAGACTGTCGTCCGTATGTGCACTCATAACTCGGGAATGGATCGTGCTTCGTGGATTCGTATTGACCCAAGGAAGGACATTTATGCTATTTTTTTTGTCGTGAAAATAAAAGTTTACGGGATGGGATTGGGGATGGAATTTTGCATGAAGAACCGCATTTAAAAAAAAAAAGATTGAATAGAAATACGGGAAGTGTCACTTCCAATACAACAAAAATTATTTAAAATCTTTATTTTTGAATTATTTTGATATGACAGGCTTACCTACCGCTACACAATTTGAAATTGAAAGTCGGCTCAATTATAATTTTGTTGCGCAACCTCAATCCACCGAAATTTTGTGAAGAATCTCAAATCAAATGTCATGGAAAAAGCGACGATTTCGAGTGAAAAATTCAAAGGAAATCATTCTAATTCCGCGAATTCGGCTTATTCAGAAAGATTTGCTATTCGTATTAAAGCGTAGCAATTTCCCGTTTCGCTATGACAATTAATAAGTCTCAAGGACTATCGCTGGAATTTTGTGGAATCAATATTGAATTCCCATGTTTCTCCTAAAGTCAAATGTATGAACTTCCGCTTTATACATCGTGTATCGTAATCGTAAAGGACATGTGCATAGTGCATGCTGAGTATTATTATTTTCATTACATTAACGAATATGGGCGAAACAAAGTTCGCCGGGTCAGCTAGTTTATCATATATTTTTAAAAGGCGATTAATATAATTTGTTTGGTTCATAAAACTATCTAAATGTTATGTTTTGTATACTAGAAACATATTAGAATAAGCATGGTTGTGTATTTTCCGCTTTTGAATATCATTAACTTCGATTTCATGCGTGTACATTTTTCTTAAATAATTGATGAATGTTTGCTCAAAATATTTTTATTTTCTTACAACCAATCTACAGAGTTAATTTTTCATTAAAATTTTAAGAAAAAGTACACAGTATTCCTAAAAAAATACTATCCGCGCGTAACGAATAGTTTTAAATTTAACGGATAAAATTCTATGAACACTGGCAGCAACTTTTCCCGCAGCGGAAGTTGTTCATTATTTTTTGAGGGTGGCTTGGTGTGTTGAAGTTTCGTGACATTATTTGTCGATACGAATTTCTATGTATCAATACTAGCGCTAAAAAAAATTATCTTGTAAGCAAAGTAACGGGATATCGGCCGAAGTTGGTGGTCTCGATCAGTGATGGGACTTCTGCCTACCACTTAAGTGGTATTTCTTATTTCTACCACTTTTTACACTTTCGGAAATTCTACCAACCTGATCTCGAAAACTACCACCTTTTACTCATAGCTATTCGCTAATAATATTTCTTTCCTATCACCTACCTACTGCTACTCGCCTTACTTTTACCCAAACTTCCAGTCCAGTACACAATTTACTGCGCCAATACTTCATTATTTAAATGTATTTGTGTGAGGGTGTCTATGGCGTTTTTTCTGTAGTTCTTTCAAAATTTTAATTCAAAATTTAAAAGACGGCACATGAAATTTAACATTCAAAAACCTTTTATCATACATGTTACAACTTTGTGTTCCAGGCAGAACTTTACGCCATTCAAGAATGTGCTAGCCACATATACAATACTGGTATTGACAATTGACTCCAAATCGGTACTAAGCTGTTTCAATACCCTTCTAATGCTAGGCCTTAGGAATAAAACCAAACTATGGTGGATTCCTGGCTACAAGGGCTTTGAGGGAAACGAGAAAGCTGACGAACTGGTCAGAATGGGCTCTGAAACTCCCTTCACAGGACCTGAACTCTTCTGCTATACTCCTAAATCGTCTATAAACTTAGCCATCAAAAGATGGGAACACACAAAGTGTATTTCATATTGGGAGAATATCCCCAAGGTCAAGCGTGCTACACAGCCTTTCAGAAAAGATGCCAACAGGATTATAAATCTAAATAGGCATGATATCAAAAATCTAACTGGTTTCCTCACAGGACATCACGACTTAGGATATCATTTAAATAAAATAAATCTAACCGACTCTTCACTTTGTCGGTTGTGTCTTGAAGAAGACGAAACAGCTGAGCACATAATATGTGAATGTCCAGCCCCATGCGGAATCAGAAGTAGGGATGTTACGGAGGTGGTTTCACCGGAGTCGGAGTCGGAGTCGGAAGCGCCATACCAACCTCCGCGGAGTCGAAGTTGAATCGGAGTCGGAGGCGGAGGTCGCACGCAGACACAAATTATCTTAATATATAAAAACGTTCGTGCGTATGTATGACCGACGATAACGGCTGAACCACTGAAGCTATCCCCCTTATATTAACACCATATGTATGTGTGGTGCTCCGGATGGTTTATGTATATTTTAGACCCTATAGGGGGCGCTGGGGTCGCTTTTTTGAAAATTCTTATTTATGGACCGATTTGGCTCAAATTTACACCATATAACACTTAAAAAAATAGAAAGCTTTTGCCAAAATTTGGACCCGATAGGTGGCGTTGGGAGATATTTACGAAAAGTTAGATTTCTCTGCATATCAATTTTGTATCAACAACATTTAATTTAATTGTAATAATATAGTTGGCTTTGGGTGTCTATACCTCCTTTTTTGAATTTGACATTTCAGTAGATAATTCATATTTCATTTAGCTGTACAACTCTTCGGCGAAAACTCCAAATTAGTTTTTAAACAATTTTAAATAGGTAAGTAACATTTCCATTCGATTTCCAGCACAAATAACATAACCAAGGAAAATATTCTTACTGGCTAGATTGTATAATTCTTCTTTTATTTTGTTCGAATTGGTGTATTTCAGGCAGTCTTAAAAGATCAGGTTTCGGACCCGATAGGTGGCACTGTCGTCGATCTCCGAAACCGTTAAATCGATTTCAATGAAATTTTGTGGATGTGTACGGTTGATTCCAGCTTGAAAGATAGGATACTTTTCGACCCGATAGGTGGCGGTGTTGTCGTTTTCCGAAACAGTTTTATTGAGACGATTGCAATTTTTGGGATGGGTATGGTTGCTTAAAGTTTGACAGAGAGGATAGTTATGGACCCTATTGTTGGTACTTTACAAAAAACAGGCGGGATATGAAAACGGTAAGCGGCACTTCTCATTAAAAAATAAAGTCAAACGCTAGGAAGGACATAATATGCTACTCTTTGTCGTGAAAACAAAACCTTATGGGGATTAGTTGAATTTTTGAATTCTTTGGATGTTCCGGGCAGTTATAATTTTGCTGCTCAACGCCAATGCACTGAAACTTTGTAACGGAACGTGTTTGATTTGATGGTGAAAGATCAAATCAAATGTCATCCAAGCGACGGTTTCGAGGGGGAACTTTAAAGGCAAACATTCTCATTGCTCGGATTCCCCTTATTCAGAACGATTTGTCATTCGTATTTAAGCGTGTTGAATTTTCCGTGCGTCTCCTATTCAATCTCAAAGATGGTAACACCTACCACAAAATTTTTCATATGAGGGATCTCGAGAACGGAACTTCCGATTTGAGAAAAGGGTATTGAATACTCTTTGGATTTGAGCTAGGTATCTTTTCTTTGTTGTGTTTGCCTACGCCTAAGGAAGGTTCATACGACGCAAAAAAAAAAATGGAAAATTCGAAAGGGAAATTGGAGAATTCTAGAAATTTATTTTCCATATATTTTGTACGGGGAGTGTTATTTTAAATTTTTTTTTTTTTTTTGATTTGATCGTAGTATATACAGTGAGACCGCAAAATATATTTTGGATCAAAAAAAATGTATTTCTGGTGGAATAGTGAATGCTCCAAATTCAAATTATTTTAGTCAAAAAGTCAATATTGGGCGGGACGAAGTTCGCCGGGCATGCTAGTAATATTATAATTCCTTCGGGGTAAAACTAGATGACTATATAACTCGATTACCGCTGGGCCGATTTTCATAATTCTTTTTTGAATTGTTCGTGTTGCTGTATTTCAGGTTTAGGTAGACTGAAAAGATAGGATACTTTTGGACCCGATAGGTGGCGCTGTTGTCGATCTCCGAAACAGCTCAACCGATTTTCATGAAATTTTGTTTATTATACATAAACGAAAGAAAAGAGAATTCAAACACTATTTCTAAAGTTGTATAATTAAAATGATTAGTGGATATTGTCCTAATAAAAAAAAATGTGGGCGGGACTTAATATGAAAGGCATGGGCAAAACCGGATGGGTAGCGTTATTATGTACATTGAAGAGACTAACGTCAGTATTTCGTCAGTTTCGGAATAATATTATCGATAGTATCGCTAGTTTTATATGCTATCTATATTTATATTTAAGAACAAACATATTTTATTTGGGTTATTAGAGCATATGATATATGCCCAAGCCCATTATATTCGGCCCTAGCGAGTTTTGCTTCGGAACGGACAATTCTACGCAACGCATACTCTTTCGGAGGCAAAAATTCCATTCGAGGAACCTCGCTGTTAAAAATTTAACAATAAAATGCACTTCATTGCACTTCAACGTAATTCGCTAATATGCGTTACAAAGTGTCGGAACAATTCTGCGAAAAGTTGTTTCGAAGAAAACCTCGCAGCAAAAATCCTCCGAATCGTACCTATAAAATCGGAGAATTCTCCGTTCCGACGGATACCTTGCTAGGGCCGATGGTATGACCATTTTTTGACAGGAAAACTGTCAGAAATTGGCATTTTATGACCACTTGACATACAGTCTAGTCTTAACTTTACTTAAAGGCGCCTATCTTTATATGTAGAAAAGTAGTACTCCTATTACCTACGGAAGTACTTTTGACGTATGAATATCAGTACTTTTCTTGGGTGTAAAGGCGCTATACATTTTTTAATAAGTAAGAAAGAAATAGGTGCTTCAAGTATTCTTTTATTAGTTTTTTACTATCGATACTATCGATGTTTAAGGAACACTAATGTCCACAGTTTTTACGATTTTGGGTTCGATTTTGTATTGGCCCGAGGAAGGACATACGACGTTTTGTCGTGAAAACAAAACTTAAAGGGGATGAGATTGAGGATAAAAGTTTGTATGGAGAGCCGCACTTTGAAAAAAACTAGACTGGATAGAAAAACGGTAGTGTCAAATTTTAGATTTTTTAATTGTTTGGATGTTCCGGGCATACAGCTACACAATTTTAAATTGAAAGTCGGCTCAGTTACAATTTTGTTGCGCACCATCAATCCACCGAAACTTTGTAACGGATCGCGTTTGCTTTAATTGTGAAGAATCTCAATTCAAATGCAATCATGCCATGCAAGCGTCGTTTTTGAGCAGAAAATTAGAAAAATAAACATTCTCATTCCGCGGAGTTCGCTTTTTCAGAACAATCTCCTATTCATTTTTAAGCGCCTTCAATTTTCCGTGCGTTTCGCTTTTACTGTGCCAATTAATAAGTCGCAAGGACAATCGCTGGAAATTTGTGGCATCAATCTTGAATTCCCATGTTACTCGCATAGTGTTGAAGCCGACAAAACACTTAAAACAAAAAAAAAAAAAAAAAACAATTTTCAAGAAATAAAAACGAGTTTTCACGGAACGGAGAAAAAATATACAGTCCACGGACAGAAACTGGTTATCGAACATGGTCCATCAAGCCGGATTTAAATTCAGTTGTCCCCCTTCGTTTAATGTGATGCAGGAAACAAAAAATTTTACAAAATCAAATGAGCGATTTCGGATGCATAATCCGTAACACGAAAATGATGGAGGACGGTGAGCTGAACTCCAGTGAATTCAGGATTAAAAAGTTAAGTAAAGGATTTGGAAGCGATTTGCGAGCAATTCGGCGGCGAGTCCGTTTGTAAACATTTCGTTAATGTATATATTTTAATTTTGAGGATCTTTAATTTTGTGCGACAAGGAGCAATGCACAAAATTGAAGGTTTTGTAAGCGATTTGTGAGCAATTTTGAGGATCTTTAGTTTTGTGCGACAAGGAGCAATGCACAAAATTGAAGGATTTGGAAGCGATTTCAGGAGCAATTCGGCAGCGCGTCCGTTTGCAAACATTTCGTTAGGTAGTGTATTTATTTTAATTTTGAGGATCTTTCGTTTTGTGCGACAAGGAGCAATGCACAAGACTGAAAGATTTGGAAGCAATTTGAGGAGCATTTTGGCAGCGCGTCCGTTTGTAAACATTTCGTTAGTGTATTTATTTTAATTTTGAGGATCTTTAGTTTTGTGCGACAAGGAGCAATGCACAAAATTGAAGGATTTGGAAGCGATTTGAGGAGCAATTCGGCAGCGCGTCCGTTTGCAAACATTTCGTTAATGTAGTTATATATTTTAATTTTGAGGATCTTTCGTTTTGTGCGACAAGGAGCAATGCACAAGACTGAAAGATTTGGAAGCGATTTGAGGAGCATTTTGGCAGCGCGTCCGTTTGTAAACATTTCGTTAGTGTATTTATTTTAATTTTGAGGATCTTTCGTTTTGTGCGACAAGGAGCAATTCACAAAATTGAAAGATTTGGAAGCGATTTGAGGAGCAATTCGGCAGCGCGTCCGTTTGCAAACATTTCGTTAGTGTATTTATTTTAATTTTGAGGATCTTTAGTTTTGTGCGACAAGGAGCAATGCACAAAATTGAAGGATTTGGAAGCGATTTGAGGAGCAATTCGGCAGCGTTTGCAAACATTTCGTTAATGTATATATTTTAATTTTGAGGATATTTAATTTTGTGTGACAAGGAGCAATGCACAAAATTGAAGGTTTTGTAAGCGATTTGTGAGCAATTTTGAGGATCTTTAGTTTTGTGCGACAAGGAGCAATGCACAAAATTGAAGGATTTGGAAGCGATTTCAGGAGCAATTCGGCAGCGCGTCCATTTGCAAACATTTCGTTAGTGTATTTATTTTAATTTTGAGGATCTTTCGTTTTGTGCGACAAGGAGCAATGCACAAAATTGAAAGATTTGGAAGCGATTTGAGGAGCAATTCGGCAGCGCGTCCATTTGTAAACATTTCGTTAATGTATATATTTTAATTTTGAGGATCTTTAGTTTTGTGCGACAAGGAGCAATGCACAAAATTGAAGGATTTGGAAGCGATTTGAGGAGCAATTCGGCAGCGCGTCCATTTGCAAACATTTCGTTAGTGTATTTATTTTAATTTTGAGGATATTTCGTTTTGTGCGACAAGGAGCAATGCACAAGACTGAAAGATTTGGAATTTGAGGAGCATTTTGGCAGCGCGTCCGTTTGTAAACATTTTGTGGTGTATTTAATAAAATTGTAGAATTCCTTTATTTTATGCCATAGGGGGCAGGATACAAATCAAAGGTTAATTGCTCAGTTGTTAACAATTAGTGGCTTATAAGTCTGCATTTGTTTTCAAAAGTGCATTGAATAACCGGAGTCAATTAGGAACATTCCATTCGAAAAGGAGATGCGTTACTTTTCTTTCGGATAAACACAATTATTTCTTACAGCTGATGTACCGATGCAAGCACCAGGAGCGGGCGTACGCATTAGCGTAGAGCGGAAGTAGATCGCGACAATGCAGAGGCGAGCTCTGTCATTTCAAGTGCATTGCGAGCAGATTTTCAAGAGCTACAGCACTTAGCGACAATAAATTCGTCAAGTGCAGTGTTGCAATTGTCAACAATTGAAGCGCGTCTTGAGCATCTGGAAGCACTCTGGTCTGCAATTGAAAACAAATGGAGCAAAATCGACAATGGTTTTGTATTACAATGCGAGGTGGGGCAACTCGATGCTTCCCACTTGTAGCACTTGAATAATAACTTACGAATTAAAACTGGTCTACGCGAGCGCTTAGCAAATGTGTGCATGCAGTTGGTGCACAAGGCCAAGTTATTCAGATTCAACTAGCCGAATCGGCCATTGTACCACGTTTTTCAGGTCGCGATGAAGACTGGGCCAATTTTCGTGATGCATTTACATCAGAAGTGATCAGCAGTACTCGGTACACAGATAAGCAGAAGCTGCAGCGTCTATTGAACGCAGTCGATGGCCGAGCGCGCGACATTCTAGGAAATTGGTCAGTCACGAGCGGGGACTACGAAACAGCTTGGAGTGCACTTTGTGATTCATATGACAATGAGTTTAACACAGTCCAGGCACACTTATGTAAAATGCATTCTCAGAGTGCAGCAGCGGCCAACGCGCTCTGGCATTCGAGAAGTCTTGGATACAATGCGAAGCGTTCATCGCCGATTGCTTCTACCTGCGGAACAAGTATCCGAATTTTTGCTGTTACACCACATCGAACGTCTATTGGATGAAGAAAGTCAATCGCAGTGGGCGCTGCGTCGAGCACCGAGAGCGCTTCCGACCTTAAGGCAAATAACCGACATTGACAGGACAACAGGATAGCTTTCGTGTACAGAATTTCGGAAGGGAGGTGTAGGATTGGCGTCGTCTGGCCGCCGTGATGAGCAATAGGGTGTCCCGTCGTTGTATGAAGAAAATTTTTTCGTGGAAAATCTCATCGAAAGGGGTATCAAAAGTTGCGTATTGACGAGAAGATTCCGAATGTGTACTTACTTTCCGATTACGGCATAACTTTTGGGCCTCTACCGACGATTGAAGGACAGGAAAAAGTAACTAAGGCGCTTGTATCTTTCAATTTTTCTATTTGTTCAAAATATTATTACTATTTCAAAAATATATACACAAATATAACTTGGTACTAAATTAAAATAATAAATATTCATTTGCGTATAATCAACAATTTTAAATTATTAATTTAAAAGAAGCTATTAAGGCATAAATACAAATTTTACATTGAAAATTGGCTTTTGAAATTAAGAGATGGCATCCGATTTCTAGATTCAATTTTGTTTTATATCTGGTATTCTGAGCTCTGTTGCGTTTGCAAGCAATGAAAGTTCATCATCAGGCAGATCTTTTAAGATAGGTGGAGGAGTTGTCTGACATTAATTTAAAAAAATAATGTCTATGGCATGGACCTTATACTAATAATCATTTTTAACATTGAGACTGAATATTTTGTAGGTCACAATATGCAATTTTGTATTTCGAAATATATCCTGGACACTAAAAATGATAATTAGTATCGCGGTATGTAGCCCTTAAAAATTATAAAATGAATCTTTGAATTGCATATTTCTTCCCCTTAATAATGTATCGGAGAAATATTGTTATGTTCTTCTAAGAGCTCCTTGCGAAAATGACGTTTATATTTTTGATCTGAAACAAGGGTTTTGTCTTTCTGTCCGTCAAGATAAATATTCTTAGGAATGGCATCATTGTATTTGCTTCTTAGATGCTCTCTTGATTTTGACAAAGCTCAGTATCTGTATCTTATTTTTGTCGATTACAAGCCTTGTGTCAGTGTTATTTGCGAGTCCAGCATCGTGCAAAACCGCTGAAGCGACTGTTGGGGCAGATCGTTCCGATACTCCATATCGATCAAAAACTCTTGCTACAGATGGTTGGACCAGCAAATTGAGCTAATCTGAAAACGTGGAAGGATCTGAAGAAGACTTTGATAGTTCTGAAGAACAAAGTAGTGACCTTACTGTCTTGACTGGCTCCACTCTTTCGTCTGTTTCGTTTGGATCTACTCTCTGGAGTAAACTTGGAGGGCAAGATTATTCAATGCATTACGTTCTTTTCGATCTAGACGCTTTTGCATTTTAATCGTCTCTAGGTAATCAACACTTATCCTCCAAAAATACCCTTTCATTACTAGGCACTTTTTTTCTTTGTACAGTGGCAGTTATCAAATTTACATGAGGCAATGTCAAACAATTTTGTACTAGAAAATGTTATGAAATCTTGTACTCTATTGTGATAGTTTGCATTTTTTCATACTTGGGTATCTTTTTAGAGTCATATATTTATGGAAGTTCATTTTAATAAGTCTTAGTATTTGATTGTGGCACACAATTGGAATTGAAGCCCTCTTCAAAATCTGTTCGATATCTGCATGCACTCACTATAATAAACAATTCGGAATTAGAGGGATTTTTCACCGTATTCTGTTTTAAGATTTCTTTGGATCAAAAGCATAGGTATACTTTTTTACATCTCTTACAGACGGTAAATGATTTTTTTTAATTCACTATAAAGGGATCGAAAAGAGGACAGAATAACTCTCGGAGATGGAGTCCGGAACTCATTTTGCTTACATGTTTTAATATTTAAATTAATAAATTCGAATTTACCTATTTTTGTGAACATATAGAATTTTGTGGTTAAGATAAAACAAATGTATTTTTTGATTCCAGCATTTAAGAGATATCAAAATAACCTCTCAAGTGCTCAAATGCTACCAAAAACACATTTTATTTGAGAGAATATGCTGTAACTTTACAAATGTAAGCATTATTAAAAAAATATTGAAAAAGAAAAATGTATGGAAAACAACATTTTTTCCAAAACTTCAACGGCCGGTAGAGGCCCAAAAGTATCCTTTAATATTTTTTATGTTATTTTTCCTGTAATGAGCTCAGCAATACGCAACTTTTGCGGGGCCTTTTGTTAAGATACAACAAAAAAAAATTTGACGGGACACCCTAATGAGCAACCACCAGAATGAGGTTTATTCAGGAACAGACGGATTAGTGCGAAACGTAAAAATCCAGATGCCGCGCACAAATTTAAAGAAAAAAAACAAAACTGCTCGAGCGCCCAGTTCAGAAATTGTGTCGGTTTCCCGTGGATATTGAAGCACAGCGTTCAAGGGCGCAGAGTGTTGAAGCCGACAAAACACTTAAAACAAAAAAAACAAAACAATTTTCTCAAATCGTCCTTTTTTATTTAGTCAAAAAATACAATTATTATTATTCGATTGGGAAAAGAAATAAAAACGAGTTTTCACGGAACGGAGAAAAAATATACAGTCCACGGACAGAAACTGGTTATCGAACACATAGTTAATTGTACCTATGTGGCGGGCTCCACTTTGAAAGTGTTGGCTGACACGTCAATCATTGCGGTTTGATTGAAACGCATCGACATTGCTATAAGTACTTCAGTTATTTCTACTGGCCGTTAACAATAAAACATTGGAGATACGACCTTTGGAGAAAAAATTTAATTTGACTTTAAGTTAGAAACTAGTTAGATTGGAGTGACCGCTGACTAAGTCATATCTAAAGTGGCATTTATCAATAAATCACAACCGTTTTTACTTTTTTTACTTAGCACCAACTTGAACTTGAAGCTCGCCTCTGGTGAAATAACAAATTTGAGTCACAATAGCTCACAGAAGTCGACTTCTGTTAAATTTGTTTGATTTCTATGAAATGCTGGTGGAATTTAGAGGTCACTAGCGAAAGTGGACTTTAGAATCGATTTTTTATTTTTGTTTTGTTCTATTTCCAAGGGCCGTATTATATATAAAGTTTTAATAATGAATTTTAATTTTTCGAATTACATAATTGATTGATTGTGCATGTGCATTATGCATGCTCGGAATTATTATTTTATTACGTATTTGGGCGGAACGAAGTTCGGCGGTTCAGTTAGTATTTCATATATTTTTGAATATAACTCTCATTTCCTGTGCTATTAATAAATTATAAATGATTTGCTCCAAAATGTTAAAGGCAGATATCAATTATCGACCTTGCTGTCTTGATTGTATTTAATTTATATGTATATCTACTTTTTATGCATTATTATCCGTACTAGCGTTCGAAATTGGTAGAAATTCTACCATTTTTTTGCCCCGTTTTACACATAACATTATTGCAAAGCAAATTAACAAATTACAGACAGCATATTTTATACCATTCATTAAGTAATATATATATATTATAAATGTAAAGTTTCATCGTTTGTAGTTCAACAGTTTTTGAGTTATCGGGTTGCTTAAATGGGAATTATTCCGAAATTAAATTGCGAATAAAACTTTAACCGTTAGTAAAAAATGATTTCTGACAACTTTGTTAGAAAGAGATGGGTAGTTCCATTGGAAAAAAAACTTATTCCACCCTTCACAGCATCCTAGCAAGGGAAATATCGAATCGCTTAAAAATGAGCAAATTTGAACCATTTCAGGCTCCCCTTAAATTGCGAATAAAAAGTGTCCAGTAATGCGGGCTGTCTTCTTTTTTATATCACAGTTAGAAAAGAGTACATAAAATAGCAGTGTAGAATTTCATCGTTTGTAGTTCAACAGTTTTCGAGTTATGGGGACCTTAAGTTGAAGCCTAAATTTTGCTTAAATTTCATATAAAATATAAACCGTTAGAATGATTGGTATAATTTGTATTTCATTAGATTGGCAAAGTGAAACACTTTCCAAAATAGAAAATTTTATCACTTTACTTGCTACAGTTTCGGAGATAACACAGTTTTAAGGAATTGAAATTTTTTTTTTCTAATGGTTCTAACTTTCTAACGGTTGAACTACAAACGAAAAAAAATTCACTACAAACCTCTACAAACGAATGTCTATCGAACTGCAAACTCCGTTTTTCATTATAGAAAAAGTGCGGGCTAACTTCACACGCAAATTTAAGCTCGCATTTCGCTTAAATTTCATATAAATCATAAACCGTTAGGCCGATTGATACAATTTTTATTTTATTAGATTAATGGGGTGAAAATCTATTGAAAATAGAAAATTTCATCACTTTGCATTGTACCGTTTCGGAGATATCGCCATTTTTATTTTTCTGCTTAAATAGCATACAAACTCTTTTTGGTTGGTACAATTTTGAAATTTTTGGTTTTATTAGATAGAGCATACATGCTTTCTAACAACCAACTAGTTTTTGTCATTTGTAGTTGTCCAGCATTTGAAATATCCATCCCCTTAAATCGGTCTGCGCGGACGATTTTAACGATTTTCTTGAATCTTGAATAAATCATTATCAATTGATAAAAGATCACTTTTTTTTATTCCGTTAGATACATCTAATAGAAAGCATTAGAAAAAAATAGATTTCCCTATTTTGAGTTGCTCAGTAACGGAAATATTGATATGAGTTTGTATGACAAAGTAGTGTGTGTTTAAGTTGCATCTAAATCTTCGTCTTTGTGATAAATTCACAAAATTTGAATTGCATTAGATAGCCAGGAGTACATACTTTGTAAATATTGCATTTTTGTTGTTATAAATTGTTTAAAAGGGGTTAGTTTTAAATGTTATTCGAAGGAATAGAAAAATTTGTTGGATAAAATAGGGGTTGATTGACTGGTTGTTGTTGCCAATGGACAAATAGTGACTCATATCGATGGACAGGGATGAATGCTTTGCGAAAATGTGTTTACCGTTGTCTTGTTGTTGGTGGGAGATCCATGTATGGAGCAACTCTAAGGGGATGCGATTTTTGACTTTAATTGCGTTTTATTAAGTAACGCTTGAGTGAATTCAGAAATTTTAAATGCAGTTATTTAAGTTGGGATGTGCTTTATGCACCAGTATTTTTAAATAATTTTTGTCTATGGGAAATTCGGAGTTATAGGTGCAAACACAAATGTCCTTATATTTCCGAAATAAAAAATAAAAAAAAAAGAATTTCACTACAAACAACTACAAACGATTTCGAATGCAACTGGCTAGTTTTCATTTCAAAAAGCCAAAAGTGCGGGCTGAATTTTTTTTCTAATGTTTCTAACTTTCTAACGGTTGAACTACAAACGAAAAAGATTTCACTACAAACAACTACAAACGAATGTCTATCGAACTGCATTTCACGTTTTTCATTCTAGAAAAAGTGCGGGCTAACTTCACGTAGATCATTGCATCTATGAAGTATCTTCAGAAAAAAAAAAAAAAAAAAAAATCAAGCGAATAGGGCAGTCAAAATGGTTCTTCAGTATTGCATTGCATTGTATTATTATGTTAAAAATACTGAAATTTAAAGAAAAACCTCTAGTTATTGCATTTAGAATTTGAGAAAATAATAATTCAAAACTCGCGTGAACTTTAAACTACTATTTAGAATTTAGTTATACAAGGTGGGCCAAAAGAAGTCATCCGATGTCGTTTGGCTCTCATTTTTTTTTTTTTTTTTGATTATGTTTATTTGAACCTTTAGAATTTTATTGGTAAAGTCCAGAAGATGATATCGGCCAAATGGGCGCCGTAACAGTTGATTGCCATACGGGCTCGTTTTATGGTATTTTTGATAACTTCGGCGAGAACTTCGGGCGACAGATTCTCGCACTCGTTTCTAATGTTGTCCTTGAGGACTTCTAGGTCTCGGGCTTGTTCACATAAACACGGGACTTCAAAAAACCCCACAAAAAAAAAAAATTCTGGAACGTTTAAATCGGGCGATCGTGCGGGCCAGTGCAAATCGCCAAAACGAGAGATGAGGCGACCCGGGAACGCCGCCTTCAGAATATCGGTTGTGGCTCGCGCCAGTGTGTGCCGTAGCTCAGTCCTGTTGGAACCACGTGTTCTCCAGTCCTAATTCTTTCAATTGCGGCAAAAAAAACTCGGTTAACATGGCCCTATAGCGCGCAACGTCCACTGTTGTCGTTTGACCAGTTGCGTTCTCGAAAAAAAAAAGTGGCCCTATGACTCCTCCAGCGTGAACAGCGCACCATGCAGTAACTTTAAGCGGGTGTAATAGCTCCTCGTGCATTACTCATGGATTTTCGGTGCCCCAGAAGCTAGTTTTGCTTGTTCACATACCCGCTGTGGTGGAAATAAGCCTCATCGCTCATTGTGATTTTTGTCGAAAAATCGTCCACTTCGTCCTCGAGATTAAGGATGGCTTGGGCCTAGGTTACACGCGTTTGGCGGTCGACAGGCAGCAGCTGATGCACGGACTGGACTTTGTACGGCAATATGCGCAAGTCTTTGACCAAAAATCGGCTTAGGGATGACCGGCTGATGGCTAATTGCGAGGCACGGCGTCTGGTCGATGTTTCCGGCGACATCTCAAAATCCTCGTCAACAGCGGCGCTCAACGGGCGCTCCAGGCCGGCCACTCTTGGCAACGTCTCGTGTGGTCCCATACTCTTCAAGGTCGGTGGTCAAACGCCACAGTGTTTGGGCAGTCGGTGTCGGACGGCCGTGGAATCGGCGACGGAATTCGCGCTGCGCCAACACTAACAGACGAATTGTTACGCAAAAAAATAGACACGATTATTCCGCGTTCTTGGGGAGTGTATCGCTCCATGGCTTGTTCACTTGTATTCTACATCTGTCTAGTTCACAAATGTCTAAATAGATTTGACATTGACGGCCATTTGCAAAAATAAGAGCATCTTCCAATGGGGTGATCTCTTTTGGCCCACCTAAGTTAGAGTCTCGGCCGTTCTGAATAAATTAGCTTAGGCTTTATTTCTCAAGCAATGTTCGGTATTATTTCACTTTGTGAATGTAAAGTAACGTCGAATTCTAAATTTGGCTTTATTTCGCTTTTACAAACTGAAAGGGCCGTTTTTTTTGTTTTGCATGGTAAGCAATATTAATGGTAACCTACTTCCCATATAAAACGTCCATACCAGTTTGATTTGCTCGAAAACGACTCTAACGATCTCAAAGGTTATGTAGGTGAGGTTAACATGACTGCATACTGAGTTTTTCGCTTAAAGATGGAATAACTTTACTTTTAAGATTTTGACTTATCTCTAAAGCAGTTCATACGATTATACCAAAAATTAATTTCTTAGGTAATTTATGGTTATTTCTAACTAAATAGAAAACTCAGTTTTCTCGGTATTATCGCACAATGAATTTTTGAAAAAAGTTTTTTTTTTAAATTGAGTTTTCTTTTGTTAACATGAGAACGGCAATAATGAGTTTGACCCAAATGCATATTGAAGATAACATCAGTATTCTAAATAAGATAAGTAGGTATAATTCGAATCACCGAAAACACCAGTTTTATAAACTGTTCATATCTCGAAAACCCCATATTGGATTTCGATAAAACCTTAAAACCCAATCAATTCTTACATCCCAAACAACGTGTTATACTCACTTCTCAGCTAAATGGTTAAGCAATAGTATTTTTCAAACTAAGCCTTGCAATATTGGGTGCCAACTGTTTTGTCTGCCAAATTTTGCAAAAACCGCTTTAACGATTTTGATCAAAATACATATTGAAGATAACATCAGTATTCTAAATAAGATCCCGTATCTACTTAGTTTTTCTCAACAGATTCGAATAAAACAGTTTTTTAATTATTTCTCAAAAATTACTACCCAAAAGCCGATCTGTGTTCATATATTATAGTTTTTTGAAACTCAATACCGCACTTCCGTTAAAAATGCAAGGACAGCAACGCAAAACTTATTTTTAGAAAGAATTACCCACATTTTTTTTTTTTTTTTTTTTTTTTTTCAACCGACAATTCAAACCAACAATCAGAAAGTCCCTCTTCATTTGCACCCCCACACACGTCCGTTGGGATATTTTCAGGTTAAACTGCTAGCGTAAATTCAAAAACAAATCTATGAATTCTTGCATATACATACATGTATAATATGTTTATATGTAAAGATATCGATCTATCACGAATAATACTTCCAATCGTTGACTACTTAAACCAGCGTCATTAATCTATTCCAGTCAAAAAGAAAATCTTACCCTAACAAATCAAAAACCAGAAACTCCTGCTAAGCTTGTCCTCGGATTCAAAAATTTTGTAAAGTGTAGAAGCTTTCTAACCAGAACTTGCGGAAAATTTCCTGTTATTGAGAGCTAAAACTTGTTAAAACTTATTTTTTGATATGTACCTATTGCCATATCGAATGAATAACATAAAAGTGAATTTTAATTAACACTTGGTACCTTCTTACATTTTATGTACGGTTTCTTCTGAACTTTTTACCTACCTACCAATTGCCTCAACCAATCTTTGGATGAACGAGAAAGTCTCGAGCGACCCAGTCGTGCACTTTATTTTAATTCAGATCGTTTGTTCTAGATCTAGATTTTATTTAAAATCTACGTTGGCATAAGCCAACTTCGATATACCTTGGACAGCCGTCTTACGTCATTTAAGCTAAAATACTTTCAAATCACAGAAATACTTATTTGTGCTGTTAAGTAGCACCAGAAACTAGATATATTATAAAAGCAGATCAATTTCGAATTATGCTTCATGTTCCACGGAAAATGTGAGATTTTAAAGAAATTCGATTCTGTTCTGTGCCTTTTCTAAACCTCGACCATAAGGCCTCTTTATTGGCCCGGAATATATCCAATTACCATCTAATCTTAACACCAACATGACCCAAGTCTTTTCCACTTAACCACGACCCTACCCCCATAAAGTTGGTTTCGAAGACAGTAATTCAGAGAACATCCCAATTGTTGAATAATAAAAAATTGTCTCTCCAGGGATCCCAACTGATGAGAGCGAAATTCCATCAATCACAAATCACACAAACAACCTCCATAAACGTATTCGCCAAAAAACCTTATTTACACTTGATACACAAAAATTAACTTAATTTCACCCCATGGAAATTACCTATCTTAAAATATCCCTGATTCATCTTGAAAGTGCAACAATCAAAAATCACACAATGAGAACAAACAACTTTTGTCCCATAAGTTCACATCTGCACATAAAACTTTTCGATCATATTTCACTTGGCCTCAAATCCCAAGGATATACATGGTTCAAAGTCATAATGCCAACATTATGTACAATGAAATGACTAACGCGACACTGGTTGCCCGTAAAGGCTATGTTCGACACTGAAAACTTCTCCTTTGCAGGGCTCCGCTGATGTATAATTGGACAGCGAGTTTCAATAGCATCACAATAAAAACATAACCAAAAACGAGATCCCTCCTTCATACAGTTTGTACTTCGACTTCGGGGTGGAAATTCCACTCTACAATCATTATTACTTATCATATACAAACTTGCAAAAGAACAACGACGGCCAAATTTAATAATTGAAATTCCCTTTCTTTCGGAAAGAAAAGAAACGTCTCACCAACCAGCAAGAAAGGAACAAATGCTAAAGTTTTTCCCAAAGTTAATAAGGATAATTTCCATTCTCATCATTTTCAAATTCCCGCTGTCGTTCTTCCCACATCCCACACCGTCCACCATTCTCGCCCACTGACTGAACATCTTTTAACCAATAGTCTAATTAAAAATCAGGAAAATGAATTGAAAGGATTTCAGCGCACGAGGGGACGAGAGTGCCAGTGCATAGTGAAAGATTCATGAAAATTCTAGTAAGCATTCCAGGATAGCAATTGTGAAAGTAAGGGTCGCCCGCTGAGAATTTTTTATTTTCTTATTTGTGCCGTTTGCCTGTTTTACGTTATTCATTCTTTGATTTTTCCTTTCAACGACATGCAGAGATTAACAAACCAAAGTTGACAAAAATTTGCTGAAGGCAAAATACTGTTGGTGCGGTGCATGTGGTTGGCGTAATCCTTCTCTGTTCCCCCTAGTTACCTATGGGCTCTGGTTTTGTGAAATTGGTTTAGGTATTTTGTTTTTGTTTTTTTGACGACACATAATGTGTTTTTGAGGTTGGTTAAGAGGCAATTCATTTCATGCTGTCATGCCTAGACTGGCATTAAATGGAGGAGTAAACACTTTAAAATGTCGGCAGTGGAATTGTATCACATAAAATTTTAAAGTCATGCAAAACTTTGCGGGATTAAGTGGTTACAAAAAAATTAGAAAGATGTTTCGGTTTAAAGGCAAACGAGTAAGCCCTTAAAAGTAAAAACTTATATAAAATTATTTTTCTGAACAAGAATTTGTATGGACATGAAAAATCCGTGACGTAAATATCACAATAAAAAAAATATATATATATAAAAATAGTTGGCGCAACAGGTCCGTAGGGACCCTAGGCCTAGCTTCTAACAACCATTGGTTTTGTGTGAATTTTTCATTTTTGGAACGATTGGGGGGGATCTACAGAGAAAGCTATACTCTCGGGTGTTTGTTTAATAAAAGCAAATGTAATGTAATAAATTGGGTTGAGAGTTCGCTCTCGTCCGGTGTGTGAAGGTAAGTGAATGAAAATCAATTCAACCGTTTTTCTTAAAACGAAAAATTGTTTACTTTGAGAGATATTTTGAATATTTCAATTTATCAAACATTTAAAAATTTTGGACAAAAAAAAAAAAAAAAAATTGCTGGCTAAGGGATTTTTCCTTCAAAACCACTTTTCGGGATTTTGTAATTCGGGATTTTGTGATTCGGGATTTTGTGCTTCGGGATTTTGTAATTCGGGATTTTTCCATTTTTGTGATATTTTTTTTCGGGATTTTGTGTATTCGGGATTTTGTAATTCGGTCATGTTGGGTTCCCGCTTGTATATCCATCTGCCTTTCGTTGTATTTTCCCAATTTGTTTTCCACATAGCTGCTGACGCTGCCTTTTCCTCGTTTTTGATCTTCTTTATACCACTGGCGTCGGGTTGTCCTAAGGCTTTTCTGTTATATACCCTCAAAATCTCATCTGCAAGAATGTCAATGGGGACCATTCCAGCGCAGAGTCTATATGTTGACGACAGTCTCCTTTTGGTCTCCTTGGTCCTCAATGCCTGCGCCCAGACTGGGACCGCATACAATAAAACTGATGTGATCACTCGGGAGAGTAGTAGCCTTTTTGCGTATCCAGGTCCTCCGATGTTAGACAGTATGCGCGAGAGAGCTCCCTGCATTTGCGACGCTTTCTTGGTTAAGTATTCCATGTGTATTTTAAACTGGAGTTTATTGTCCAGCATTACTCCAAGGTATCTAACCGCATCTTTGGACCTGATTGTTTGGTTACCGACCCGAAAGTTGGCGAACTCTACAATTTTCAACAGCTTCTGTTTTATGATCGGCTAATTCCAGTCCGGCGGTTGCTAGCCAATCTTTTATCCGGACAATTGCTTCGTTTGTAGCTGATTCGACTGTCCTAATCTGCTTAGCAACTGTCACGACGGCAATGTCTCACTCTTGCTTACTCAGGTAACAGAATACTACAAAAGTCAGCCCTCATGACTGTCATTCCAATTCTTTTTTCCAGTATGCCATAATTTAGACCATACTGGGCTCAGTCTTAATGCAGAAAAAGGGTACCGATATCACTTTATAAAAGAAACGGTAAGAGTTATTAAAATAGGCAAGACTGTTCTGCCGAGGGCAGATTCGTCACGCCACTGTTTCAATCCCATATTGTGGCGGCTATTATTCTGTATCCACCGTAGCCACCTTGTGAGGTGGGGGGGGGGGGGGGGCACTTTATTAAAGACGGTGCCTATACGTCTTGTCGCCGAAAGTTCATAGGGGTTCCTGTGGCCATTTAAGCCACGTCCTCCTTTTCTGCTGCTCTTGGTCGGGGACTGCTTATTGGGTATTCGCAGCTAACCTACATATCTGCATGCCGTCCACTGTCCGCCTACTGTGACCCCACAGTAGCCTGAGCTCGGCCCTCCCATCCGTGATACACAAGTTGGGGAGCTTCCAAGTTTCACGATGTGGCGGGTTCCGTCAGATCTCGCAAATTGTTGCTTTATCCCTTGTTGCCACCTTATGAGTTAGGGAGCACTTAATTACAAGACGGTGCTTGCTCGTCTTGTCGCAGAGAGTTCATAGGGGTTCCTTTGACCTTTTCAGCCACGCCCTTCTTCTCTGCTCCTCTGAGGGGAAATGCTTATTGGCTATTCGCAGTTAACCTCCTTTTCCGATGCTGTATTGGTTTTTTATATCCCCAGCATCATTAAGGCTTCATCATTGTTGGCTCAACCAGTTGAACCGAAGTGTATATACATTATACATACATATACATATAATTATATTTGTGATTTTAATTCAATGCTTGTTTTTTTTAAGATAGAATTAGTTACATAATGATTTACTAATTTATATTGTTTAGTTCTAGATGTTGTTGAAAATAGAAAATTTCATCACTTTGCATTGTACCGTTTCGGAGATATCGCCATTTTTATTTTTCTGCTTAAATCCTTACTATAATAAAACTGTAACTTTTTTTCCGGCTGTAAACTGTGTGCTATGAATAGATTCAAAAAAATACTGCACGAATTTGATTCCCTGTTTTCACAGTTGCGTAGGAAATTTTTCAGATTAGGTTATAGTATAGTATATGTTTTACCATTATTCGCTGTCCAGAAGTGGAAATCTAAGCTGATATCTAAGAAAAGTTGTAATTCTCGAATGCCTTCTAGCTCCTAGCTTCGGAATCACTCATTCAAATGAAATTAGATTTTTTGTAATACAAAGTTCAATCATGTACAAAGATTTTAAGGTATAAAGCATCTTTGTACGTTATCCTGAAGTCGAACAATAAGCAATAAACTATAATTTCAATACAATTGAAAAAAGCAAAATGTTCGATTGAAGCTAGATCGTTGGATTTTTCCAGCGTTGAGTGGAGGAAATTTTGTGTGTGTGTGCGGCAAAACCTGTTTCTCTCTCTATAAATTTTCTGCCGTGTGCGGTGTGCTTTTTCTTTCTCTTTTTTTATGCAATTTTTGGGCTTTGTGTTGAGATTGAGGGAGTCACACTCAGTTGTGAATTGTGATATTTAAAATGCGCTATAGGGATTCTGATCTTATTAGTGACTAGCTATGCCCGCAACTTCGTACGCGGCTTGAGACTGTGTAATTTCCAATAAAAGAGATTTGACCGTTTTCTCAACGGCATATTTGTTTAAAATCAACAGTCTAGATAAAAAAAAAAGCGGTGAACATTATCAATGTGAAACAATTAATCAAAAAAATCTATTTACCTAAAACACCAATTTAAGAAAATTAAATTCAACAGCGTAAGAGTGACATATCGTCGGCTTAATAAGAAAACCACTTATCCACTTCTTTACATATAGAAAACGAACCAAACGTTCGTATTTTCTAAGAATCGATTTGCCTTAAGCAAATCGATACCTTGTTTATATAAATCAATCGCCTTCTGCGAAATCAGCACCTTGGGTGTGGTCACCTCCAACGACGTTGCATTCGGCAACGTCGACATTACTAAAAACAATAAGCGTCGCCTTCTGTGACAAAGATAATTTCATATCGAAGCATTGCTTGTCGCTTCGAATGAAAACGATCTGTAGTAGTTAGTTGGATTTTAGCTCTCAACCAGAGAACTCACTGAATAAAAGATATCATAAAACAAAAAGCTGTTCGGTATTTTAATTCGGCTCCTTCCGGAAGTGATCGGAAGTAAATATATATTTTTTTGGGGTTTTTATTAGTAAAAACCATTTTTGGCGCAGTCGGTAGGATACCATTAATATTTGGCATCCGAAAAAAAGGGCTTAAGTTCCAATTAAGCAAAAGATTAAGTAGTGACGAATAAAGAAAAAAAAAAATATTCCCATATATAAAAATATAAAGTGCAAAATGGAAATCAAAAAGGACATAATATTAAAAACATTAAAATCTATAAAATCCTTCGATGGAAAACCAGACGAGCTAGCTCAGTACATAAAGAGCATAGAGTCTGTCTCAGGGTATTTGAACGAGTTTACGGAAGACGAACAATGCCTATTCCTGATGAACATCATTAATACAATCCAAGGAGAAGCGACCAACGTAATAAGGAAGACAGTAATCAATACCTGGGGAGAACTAAAGACAAAATTAATACAGGAGTTCGGTGAAAAGACAAGTATTGCTAATTTATTAATTAATTTTAGTACAATATTATTTAAAAATTGTGTAGAAGAGTTCTATAAAAATATAAACAATCATCTATGTAGATGTAAAGATAAAATAACTTTAAGCAACGAAGTAAAACTTATTAAAAATATGTATTCAATTGAATGCGAGAAGAAAGCATTTGAAGCTTTTCGGAATGGTTTACCACCCCACTTTCAAGCAGTTATACTCTCTCGCGGGTTACTTAAAATTGAACCAGCATCCGAGCTGTTGCTGGAAAGCAATTTGGTTTCATATTCTTCAACGGATGTACCAAGACCCCGAGTTACACAAGGCCAAATACAACGGTTCCCTTCTAATACGAATAGGAACGACCAAAGTTATAGACCTCAATATCAACCACAAAGTTATAGGCCTCAATATCAACAACAGAGTTATAGACCTCAATATCAACAACAGAGTTATAGACCTCAATATCAACAACAGGGTTATAGACCTCAATATCATAATGTTAACCCAAACAATCGTATACCCATTAACAGGCAAAGAGAAAGCGATAGTAACCAATCAAGAATAAGAACATACCTACATATTTTTGTTCCTAGACCAATGGATAGTTGAAGAAAATTTTCATCAACCAGCCTCGGAAAATTACCCCACATTAAACAATCAACAAACAATAATATATATAAGATACTAATAGATAGTGGATCAACCTTAAGTTTCGTTAATCCAAATAGATTAAATCTCCCAATAGCAAAAACTGAAATAAAAACCATTAGAACCATGACAGGAAAAACTACAGTAAATAAAACACAATTAATTGATGCAGTAGGAACTATTAAGGGCAAATCAAAATTATTCATTCACAAATTCAGTAACGATTACGATATCCTATTCGGTAATGACATATTGAATGTCTTGAATTGTAACATGAATTACAAAAATAAAATAATTACATTAAATAATAAAGAATATCCAATTCATTGTCAAGATGAAACGAATGAAGAACAGTATTACAATACGGTATTTGACAAACAGAATTTAGAAATAGAAAAGGAAAAAAAGGAGTGAAGTTAGGTTGGATCATTTGAATAAAGAGGATAAGTTTGAAATCAACAGAACTCTTATAGAATTTCGTGACATATGTTACGAAATTAAAACAAAACATGAAGATCCAATTTATACAAAACTATATCGATATCCCTATGTTCATGGAGATGAAGTAGAGAAGCAGATTAGGGAAATGCTAGAACCAGAAACAATACAACCATCGCAATCACCATATTCTGCACCTATTTGGATCGTTCCAAAAAAAATGGATGCTAGTGGCGAAAAAAAATTGAGGAGTTCCCAACATAGAAACTATTCTAGACAAGTTAGGAAAATGTAATTATTTTACAACGCTTGATTTAGCAAAAGGCTTTCATCAGATAGAAATACAACCAAACAGTATGTCAAAGACAGCATTTTCAACTGCCAACGGGCACTATGAGTTCAAAAGAATGCCCCAGCCACTTTCCAAAGGCTGATGAATAGTGTCCTATCTGATTATACGTGAATAAAATATGTCTAGTTTATCTGGACGATATTATGATTTTCTCAACATCTCTACAGGAACACCTTCAATCAATCAGAAAAATATTTCAAAGATTGCAAGAAGCGAATCTCCAGATACAGTTAACTAAGTGCGAATTCCTAAAAAAAAAAAAACGGAATTTCTCTGTCACATAATTACAACCGATGGCATCAAACCAAACCCTAACAAAATTAAAGCTATTTCAGAGTACCCATTACCAAAAACTCAAAAACATATAAAACAGTTTCTGGGTATGGCTGGTTTATACAGGAAATTTATTTAAGACTTTTCTAAAATAGCTAAACCTATGACAAAACAATTAAAAGGCGATGTTAAATCAGTCAATTATCAATCCGATGAATTCAAAAAATCGTTCGAACAATTGAAACTTTTAATAAGTTCCGACCCAATTTTGAAACATCCAGATTTCGAAAAAACGTTTGTGCTAACAACGGACGCCAGTAATTTCGCAATTGGGGCTGTTCTTAGTCAAGATCATCACCCCCTTTGTTTTGCAAGTAGGACTCTCAATGTACATGAGTTGAACTACTCTACTACCGAAAAAGAACTGCTGGCCAACGTTTGGTCAACTAAATATTTCAGACCATATCTCTATGGAAAGAAATTCCAGCTGACGCACTGTCACGAATTAATATTGAAGAAAACTTTAATAACGAAGAAGATAATGACGCAGATATACGATCAGACATAGCCACAATCCATTCAGCATTAGAAGACAATACATCATATATAGGTATTTCAGAAAAGACATTAAATACGTTTAAGCATCAAATAATTTTTAAAGAAACTGAAAGACTAGGAATACGTTTTACAAAAATTCAAGATAAAACAAGATACGAATTAAAAACAGAAAAATTCACGGACAACTATTTTAAAGAAATGATTAAAAGGTATATTTTAGGGAAATACGTTTGTGGCGTTTACTACAGTAACGATGAAGGCTTTAATCACTTTCAACGAGTATATTCAACAATTATTTTACCATCCTCGAACGTAAAGGTTTTAAGGACTAAAAGAATAGTAGAAGACGTAGGAAACTACGAAAAATTTAAGGAAATCATATATGAAATACATTTAAATGGAATACATGCAGGTATAAATAAAGTTATTAGAATTTTTGAGGAAAAGTATCATTTCACAAATTACGCAAGATTAACACAACAAATAATAAATGAATGTGAAATGTGTAACACTTGTAAGTTTGAGCATCGGGCTACGAATAGGCCCTTTAAATTAACGCCACCAGTTACAAAAAGACGAGAGAAATTTTACGCAGACATCTGGGTCTGGGGACAGCAAAGTTATTTGACATGCATTGATCTCTATGCAAAATATGCAATGGTAGAACACATCACTTCACGTACATGGCTAGAATCGAAAAAAGCCTTGTTAAAAATATTTAATACAATGGGATTACCAAAAACGATTAAAATGGATAAAGATCCATGTTTAATAAGTGATTTACTACAAAAATGGCTAAAGGAGTTAAAAATAGAACTTGAAATTACAACAGGAAAGACAGGTATAGCTGATATTGAAAGATTACGTGCTAGTTTGAATGAAAAATTAAGGTTAAATAACACATGATCGGATAAAGAACTTAAATTAATTGCAATAGAGCAAATATTATTTACATATAACCACACGTTAATACATTCCTCAACTAATAGTCGACCTTATGAAATTTTCTTTGATAATAAAGAACCAAAAATCGATCCACAAAGCATTATAGAGAAAAGAATAGGCAATATAAATAAAACTAGGAAAGATTATAACGTAGATCTGCAATATATGACTAACAAAAGAAATCTAAAATCAGATAACCCATTTATTAGAATAAAAAAAACAATTAGACAAGAAGGAGATCATATAAAAGTCAGAGTAGATAAGCGAGGCAAAACCAGAATCAAGTTTAGATACGATTTCCGCAAAAAGAAGAAAGTTGAAAATAAAAATACCACCCCTTCTAGGGAATCGGAAGAGGAAACTACACAAACAGAACAACTTCTACAAAATGGAATACCATAGATTCAACAGATTAATTCATATTCAATATGGTTTAGTCCTTGTATTAGCAGTAGCAGCAATCGCATCAAGTCAAGTTATCGAAATTCAAAAATTAACTACCCAACAAGGATATGTTATAATGCAAGTCGGAGAACAAGCTATAATTCAGGAGTACAATGAATTAACTTATACACTTAACAAAACAGATATATTAAAAACCTATATCACTCTAAAAGAAACTTTAAACAAAAGTGATTATTTAAATACTAAACTAATAATGCAACATATAACAGAAATTGAATCCGAAGTTCGAATTTTTGAACACAATAAGAATAGAGAAAAAAGAGGTTTAATAAATGTAATTGGAACAGGATTTAAATACTTACTCGGTACACTAGATACGATGACCAATTACGAATTAACGAACGACTAGGGTATTTAGAAGACAATGTTCTTACAAATGACAATATTGATTCACTAACAAAACATATAAATGAAGAAGTTAAAAATTTAAATAATCTTAATAAAATATCCAATGTTCTAATGGATAGAATAACCAGATTCAATGCTATAGATACATTTTTTAACGCCGTATCGGAATTTCACGATTACATAAAGGAAATACAGTTATCCATAACCTTAGCTAAAATTGGTGTATTCAACCCAAAATTATTTGACATCGAGTTGTTTGAACACATTACTACGAACCAACTTGAATTTATAAAACTATCTCTATGGCAAAAAAATGAGTTGCTATTCTTTATTTTATCATTACCTGTATATTCTGACCTTAAGCCCATATACAAAATTATTCCTATGCCTAACGAACAATATGAAGAATTGGACTTCAATAATATGCACGACTTATTTATAAAAGAGAGCAATGAATTAATGACGGTTAAGAACGGCAAACTAATCCCAATCTACGACGAATGTATCAAAAATATAATAAACTAGCAGACCCGGCGAACTCCGTTCCGCCCAAATTCATAAATGTAATGAAAATAATATTTCCAAGCATGCACAGCGCATGCTAATTTACGTAATTCCGTCAATTCAAATTCTTTATTCAAAAGTTATATTTAATACAATAGAAATAACTGAAGTATAGCAATGTCGATGTATTTCAATAAAACCGCAATGATTGACGTACCGGCCAACCTTCCGCTTTTGTACTAAAGTGGTTTGCCTACAGGTGAGCACGCCACATACAATTGGACCATGTGAAAAACATGGGAATTCAAGATTGATGCTACAAATATCCAGCGATTATCCTTGCGACTTATTATTTGTCATAGACACTTAAATGCCAAATCGTTCTGAGTAAGCGGAGTCCGCGATATGGCAATGTTTGCCTTTTAAACTCAGAATCGTGATTACATGACATTTGATTTGAGATTCTTCACAATCATATCAAACGCGATCCGATACAAAGTTCCGGTGCATTAAGGGCCGTTTTATTCACTCGAAGTTGAACACAACTTGAGGAGTTTGATATATGTATAAAAATCCCCTGGTTGTGTTCAACTTCGAGTGAATAAAACGGCCCTAAGGTTGTTCAATAAAATGATAATTGAGCCGAATTTTAATTTCAAATTGTGAAGCGGTAAGTCCGGAACATCCGAATTAGAAAATTAAAAATTTTAAATAATTTTTCTTGTATTGGAAGTGATACCACACGTTTCCTATCCATTCTATTTTTTCCAAAGTGCGGTTCCTTTATCAGGATTGAAGACAAATCTGCGATCTTCTAAGTTCATTTACTCTATCGCCGTTCTAAACATTGTAATGAAAGCGTTGACTGCATTATAATAATGGTTGCAATTGTTGAGTTATGTTTTTTGTCACTCGTGTTTGCCCTCTGTACAGGCTATCGACTTAATCATCCCCCGACAAAATGAAGTACACCTGCGAATATTGCTGTACGTCCTCATTTACTGGCAAGAAGGCACCCATCCGATAGTAAATTTGGCCTTGAAACTGTTAATCCGAATTTTTCGGCGTAGTTGTTAGAAAATGTGTGTTTGCATGATGTATAAGTGAAAATATTGCCCTGCCGGTCGGCATGAAACCAGTTTTTTGAATGATTTTTGTTCCCAATGAAGTCATACGAAAACAGTTGTTGTACTGTAAAACATTTTCTTTAGAAAATCCTCCGATTCAAATGGCTCCGCAGGTGCTAATTTCACTTTGCCAATCGCACAGTTGATTTTTAGCGCGTTTTAATGGTGGCACACAATTATAGTCATCGCTCCAATATCGAAAATCGCATCTCCGACAAAGTTTTCTGTTCGTTCTACTGAAATGCCAGTCGTTCGAATATCAGCAACGACGCGCACATGCCACTCCGATTTGAACTTGTTCCCATCCCAGCAGCAGTGGGATTTGACGCAGTTCTCATTACTTGCACTCTCAATTTTCTTGACTGTTGATCTGGTCTTATGCCATGCGATGTCCCACTTTTCGATTTCTTCTGTACCTAGTTTGGCTTCGGTGATATTTGTTGTTGACTTGCTTGCCTTGTTCGTCGGTCAATATTTGTGCGCATTCGTCTTGAAATTTTTTTTAAATCACTGAAATTTGCTTTTCAATAACTATTTTGTCCGCGTTTAAACTTTTTACATTTAATTTTTAACTTATCAACTGTGTAAAAGAAATGAAAATGTTGGAGCGATACACAAAATCAGAAACAAACCATCACTGTTGACCAACGTATAATACATTAATTTCATCTCGATTTTATCAATCCACTTTTTGAAAAAAAAAAAAAAAATCCGCACATAGTAGGTACCTACGTAGATTTCTAATTAATTTTTGATATAGAAAAGTCAAAATAAATAGCGCAGAAAATCAAAAAAATCTAAAATGGAAAAATTAAAAAATAAAGTAGCCTATCGCAATACTCTATCCCGTAGCTTTCTATTAGTAAAAGAATTTTTGAAATCGGTTCTGTAGTTCCGGAGATTACCTTCCTCAAACAAATATTACCTCTTTATATAATAGTGTGATAATAACGTACAGAATGTAATTTTAGAATAAACACTTTAGAAGAAATCGTAAGATTAAACGAAAATTCATTAATTTTTAAAAATATTAAGAAGCAGGTTCTACTAAATAATTGTGGTACCTTGAAAATCAATGTCAATGGTAATAACTTAATTAGAATTGAAAATTGTAAACTTAAAATAAATAACAGAACTTTTCAAGCCGGTAGGCTAATAAAAACAAATATCATAATACCTGAAATAGACAAAAACATAAATAAAAATGTTCTTGATAATATAACTTTAAATGAGCTACATTTAAGACATACAAATTTGCACAAACATACATCTATCGGAGGAATTATGCTTTTACTAATAACTTTGTTTTGTATAACAAATATTATATACTTTATTATTATAAGAATAAGAAGTTATAAAAATGTTAAAACTATAAATAGTCACGAGGACGTGCCTCTATCTAAAGGAGGGAGGAGTGACATATCCACTTCTTTACATATAGAGAACGAACCAATCGTTCGTATTTTCTAAGATACCTTGTTTATATAAATCAATCGCCTTCTGAGAAATCAGCACCTTCGGTGTGGTCACCTCCAACGACGTTGCATTCGGCAACGTCGACATTACTAAAAACAATAAGCGTCGCCTTCTGTGACAAAGATAATTTCATATCGAAGCATTGCTTGTCGCTTCGAATAAAAACGATCTGTAGTAGTTAGTTGGATTTTAGCTCTCAACCAGAGAACTCACTGAATAAAAGATATCATACAACAAAAAGCTGTTCGGTATTTTAATTCGGCTCCTTCCGGAAGTGATCGGAAGTAAATATATTTTTTTTTTGTGTTTTTATTAGTAAAAAACATTTTTTAAGTACTAAAGTTTCACTTCCTTACTGTAGGTACAACGTAGGTAATATCAAAACAACCACTGAAACAAAAGCCTTAACGGAAATTTGTATCTACACCAACAATAAATAAATTAAACAACAAAATTCACCCATATCGTCTTTACTTCTTGAATTCCTCAATTCTTTACTGTAGGTATCAACGTAGGTACTATAACAACCATTAAAAAAAAAACCATGAACTCAATTTATATATACACCACCTCCACCAAACGTCCGCCACCACACCACACGTCATCAGCCATCTGCGCATTTCCCCAGAAACGCATTGTCGCTGTTTTTTTCTCATATGAACGTGCTTGTGCGATGTGCGCGACCAAACCACCCCAGAGCAGAACAACGATCAAGAACCGCGGCTGCTGATAATATTCGATTTGAGAAAATAAATTTATTTTTTTCATGTTAGATTTTAGGTTGTAGCTCAGCTTCTAGAGAAAGCTGATTGATGGCTTGAAATAACTATTAAAGTGTTGGCTCTCCTAAGTATTTTGTTTTGCTTGTATTGAAAAAGAATTATTTGAGTAATGGCGAGTTAAAGGCAGTAAAGTCAGAAAAAAACACATTTTGGTCAAAAACACTCAAAAAAACAGGCATGGCAATGAAAGGGAATAGCCTATGTGTTGCACAAAATCTTAAGAAACATTTCAAAAAAAGTTTCATTGAAATCTGTGCAGTAGTTTTCACGCTATTAGGTGAAAAAAATTGCCTATAGTTTTATTATAAGTATAGATACTGTTTCATGTGCATTGTGCATGCTAAAACCTGTTTGTGCATTTGCAGTTTTTTTGCTTTATGTTTTTTTTCTCTTTTTTTAATTTGAACTTGAGGATGTTTGTGTTTGAGTAGTAAGTGAGCGAGTTGTTATGGGATTGAGATGGGGTATAAAATGTAACAACTTACCAGTGGAATCTGGAATGTAACTGAGATTGAGAGGGAATAATAGAAGTTAGCGTTAGCCTTTCAAGGTATTTGTTTGGATTGTTTTACTGGCAGTTTTTCTTCTCTTTTTTCGGGTAAACCTATTTTTGTATAGCGCTAATTATTTCGTTTTAAATTTGAGAAGTGGAACTTTGGCGAAGCTAGACGAGCACGGGTCAGCTTGTTGCATATAAATTCTTTTTGGTTGGTAGGTAGGTACAATTTTGAAATTTTTGGTTTTATTAGATAGAGCATACATGCTTTCTAACAACCAACTAGTTTTTGTCGTTTGTAGTTGTCCAGCATTTGAGATATCCATTCCATTAAATCGGTCTGCGCGGACGATTTTAACGATTTACTTGAATCTTGAATAAATCATTATCTATTGATAAAAGCTCACTTTTCTTATTCCGTTAGATTAGTCTCATAGAAAACATTAGAAAAAATAGATTTCCCTATTTTGAGTTGCTTAGTAACGGAAATATTGATATGAGTTTGTATGACAAAGTATTGTATGTTTAAGTTGCATCTAAATCTTCGTCTTTGTGTTAAATTCACAAAATTTGAATTGTATTAGATAGCCAGGAGTACATACTGTTAACCTGTAGTTTTGGTATAGCTTCATTGAACAGGGAAATCCCTCCTGCTCAAAGGTATGATAGTATTAGTATAGGACTGCACAATGCAGCTCGTCAAGTGGGTCAGACGTATTGAGTTAAGATCGCAGTTCGTATCTGACTTTCAAGGGCGCTTGACGAGTTCGCGCAGTGCACACTATAATCCTGTTTATATTTTCAGAAGTGGGATATGATTCCCGAGTGTGTGTTAAGCGCCTGGTAGTGGTATCTAGTGCAATAGATACAAATTTTAAGAAACCGTGTTAACCCTAGTGTTCTGTGCGCGATAATTGTTGTTCACACGAAAAAAAAGAATAAATAAATAAAAAATAAGCTAGTGCGGTGCTTGGCAAAAAAAAGGGTATAATAGATACCAAGTGTTTGGTAATGTGTGTAGGTACAAGATACCTAAAAAAACAAAAAAAAAAAACTTGTCGATCGAGTGGCTAAGGCAAGAAAAAAAAAAAGGGTCATCATGAGTTGTGCGTTAGATATTTGGAAGTCCGCACATAGGTAAATATCTGAGTGAGCTATACCTCAGATTGGGTAAGTGATGTGCAATAAAAACATTAAAGGCAACCGATGGGAAAGATAACTTCATAATTTGTTTTCGTGAAGGGCAGGGTTGCGGGTTGGTGCGATTTCTTTCACAGCGAGGATTTTGTTCTAAGGGGAAGAAATGCATGAATTGCGGTTGAATTTTCCCAACGGATATCTTTCCAATGCTTTTTGAGGCCACGGGGTATCCGCTGATCTGTCGGGTGTCATGTGCGGGTCAGTGGTGCTCTGTCGCTCGTTCGGAAACAGTTTTCGGTACCTTATATAGTACTATTTCCTCTGATTTCTAATGCTTCATGACTGATTGATGATTGCATTTGTGTCGTTGTAGGATCCTTTAAAGTTGTTCAATGGCGGAACGCTGTTTATTGGAATGATTTGATGCAAATCAAACCTTATTGGTGGTTTAAGATCACAATTTTTCCAAGTAGAAATTAATTTTAGAAAGTAATGGCCTGCTAATTCATTTTAGAAATATCAAGTGGCGTTTTGGGAGCGCATCGCTTCCGTTTTTGAATTTCGGTGTGCAGCGGGACAGTGCTTGCCAAAGTATAATGGAGGTTAGAAAATAAATAGAGTTTGATCTTTTGAAAGAATGTGTGGATTAGGTTACTTGTTGGGAAACTTAGAAACCGACGGAATTTTGGGTGCTCGCAGAAAAATATAATGCTGTGGCGCACATTTTTGTAAACTAAGGCTGTCATTTTTTCCCCTACATGAGTTCAAACATACTACCTGTTGTTCCTACAGAGGTTCCTAATTTTTTTTTGTATATTGCTGAGCGCTGGCGGATCTTTACATATATCTGTATTTCACGTGAGGTCGGCCTTTTCACGCCAGCCATTTATCAGAGATCTTTTTCTCGATGAACGGGATCCTTTTGCAAGCAGTTTGATAGGGGTTTCGTTGCAGTAAAATATGTATCTGAGTCTTAGGCGACTCTGAGAATTGTTGAAAAGAGGAGGTATTCAGGTATGAGCCGTTCCAAGCTTGAGTAATCAGATGTTTTATTCTGTTTCTGTTTCTGCGACGACTGTCAGGAGGGTCTTGGAAATATCCCAAACTTATGGGAAATTGCCTTTGTGGCGAGGATCCATTCGTTGCTTGCAAACGATTAGGTGAAAAAAAAAACATGAGCTGGCGGTTGACAGGATGGAACAGGGAGAGACACAGAGGTGTATGCTTCAGGTATTTGGAAGTTAAACGGGGGTGCAACATTTTAAAATTATTTGCATATATTTGTGCGAATTTGTGTTTGTTGGACTTGGAAACCATTTGCATTTTTGTGTCGCAACGAGTAGGGTTGGAGATCTTTTACAGTTTGCTTTATAATTGTAACCGCTCAGGCTGAACGGCGGCGTGTTTGAATTCGCTCCTATTGCGAAGTTTGATGCCGTGATTTTGGACGGTTGGGTGGTGCTCGTCTTCAGAATGACATTGGGGGAGGATTTGTTTGGGTGGTGCCCGGGATGAGCATGTCTTTCTCGCCATTAACATTTGGCCCTGGAGTTGGATATGTGCTGTCAACTGTGTTTTTTATTGGTGGAGCAATTTTGGAAAGTGTGGAGTTATTTGCGAGAACTGCCAGACATTGATTAAGGTTGATTATTGGTGGGCCGTCTGAATAGCTGCCTCCAATGCCTATACGATAAACGAAGAATGAGTTGAAATGGTCTTTAAGTAGTGAAGACAAGAATTGAAAAGGTGACGTAAAAGGTATTGACCCTGAATCAACCGCCGAATAAGGATGAACTTTTTGGTTCTGACTGTTCATTGAGTAATTCTGAGGATCTCTAAACCCAAAAGTATTAGTCTAGAGGTTATTGGGGAAGTGGCTGAACAGTGGAGTTCTGACAATTTTCCGATTAACTCTGAGGCAAGGTATTGACCCTGAATCTATCGCCGAATAAGGATGAACTTTTTGGTTCTGACTGTTCCTTGAGTGATTCTGAGGATCTCTAAACCCGAAAGTATTAGTCTAGAGGTTATAGGGGAAGTGGCTGAACAGTGGAGTTCTGCTAATTTTCCGATTAACTCTGAGGCAAGGTATTGACCCTGAATCTACCGCCGAATAAGGATGAACTTTTTGGTTCTGACTGTTCCTTGAGTAGGTAATTCTGAGGATCTCTAAACCCAAAAGTATTGGTCTAGAGGTTATTGGGGAAGTGGCTGAACAGTGGAGTTCTGACAATTTTCGGATTAACTCTGAGGCAAGGTATTGACCCTGAATCTACCGCCGAATAAGGATGAACATTTTGGTTCTGACTGTTCCTTGAGTAATTCTGAGGATCTCTAAACCTAAGGCTGAGTGCTACGGCGGATTGCGATAAAGGGCTGAGTTCCACGGCTGAGTGCGATAAAGGGCTGAGTGCAATAAAGGGCTGAGTGCCACGGCTGAGTGCGATTAAGGGCTGAGTGCCACGACTGAGTGCAAAAAAGGGCTGAGTGCCACGGCTGAGTGCTATAAAGGGCTGAGTGCTGAAACAGAATAGTGTAGCCAGGTGCACTGAGGACAGTGCAATACAGGATGGCCGAGTTGTTAACCTGTAGTTTTGGTATAGCTTCATTGAACAGGGAAATCCCTCCTGCTCAAAGGTATGATAGTATTAGTATAGGACTGCACAATGCAGCTCGTCAAGTGGGTCAGACGTATTGAGTTAAGATCGCAGTTCGTATCTGACTTTCAAGGGCGCTTGACGAGTTCGCGCAGTGCACACTATAATCCTGTTTATAATACTTTGCAAATATTGCATTTTTGTTGTTATTAATTGTTTAAAAGGGTTTAGTTTTTAATGTTATTCGAAGGAACAGAAAAAGTTGTTGGATAAAATAGGGGTTGATTGACTGGTTGTTGTTGCCAATGGACAAATAGTGAATCATATCGATGAATATGAAAGCTTTGTGAAAATGTGTTTACCGTCGTTTTGTTGGTGGTGGGAAATCTGTATACCTATGGATGAAACTCTAAAGAGGTGTGTTTTTGACTTTAATTGCGTGTTATTAAGTAACGCTTGAGTGAGAACAGAAATTTTAAATGCAGTTACTTAAGTTGAGATATGCTTTATGCACCAGTATGTATTTTTAAATATTTTCTATCTATCTATCTATTTTGGAGTTATAGGTGCAAACACAAATGTCCTCATATCTCCGAAATGGGACATTTAAAAAAAAAAGTTTTTATTTCAAAAAGCCAAAAGTGCGGTCTGAAATTTTGTTCTAGGTAATGGTGAAGTCAAAAGCAGTAAGTCACTGCAAGATTTATTTGAAGGAAATATCACAAGCCAACGCGGTGACCCTATGCTATAGATATTTCGGGTAATGAACAGGCGGATAAGCTTGCAAGAAATGGGTCGACAATACATGCATCTATAGAATACAACTAACCTACGATGGACCAATCTCATTACCTGCAGCACACTAAAGAACTATGGCCCGAGGTGAGCAAAAATGGATCAAAATTTATAATCGGACTAAGCCGCAAAGATATTCGCATACTCACGGGGGTCATTACTGGACACTGTGCGATAGGCGTACTTGCGGAACGGCTGGGGATACCCCATAATGATTTTTCTAGAAGCTGTAGGGACATAGAAGAAATAGAATCTGTTCGCCACCTGCTTTGCGAATGCCCAGCCCTTAAAAACAAGCAGACAGAGAATTCTCAACAGTTACTTCTTCGATGACCTATAGGATCTGAAGAATATTGATCTCAAAGTTCTCCTGAAATTCATACTTAAATCTGCGTGGTTCCAGTAGATAAACATACTTCCTATCAGTAGCTACTAACTCGAGGAATTAGAGGATCAGGTTACACTGGATGGTTGCCGTAACTGGACACAATGGACCCAGCTGATGGTCTAAGTGAAGCTGTGGAAACTGCCACAAGAGCACCCATTTACGTACCTACCTAACTAGCGAAATAGGTATACCTAGTCCAGAGAAAAAAGGGCTACGCATAGGTTTTCATGTTTTTTTATATATACCATCTAGACCAGCGGATTATTGAGAATTAAGCTCTTTTTACATTAGACTTACATATCAACGAATAAGAGATTATCTTTGTCTCAAGATCCGACAGCTTTGGTCTATTTAGAAAGGCATTACAAAACTAAGCGCGTAGAACGTAGAGTAAACTGTGTTGGTGGTACCATAGCCATTTAGTTTTGTATTTGCTTGTGCTTCAATATAAGTTACAGATGGGTTTGTTGAACAAGCTGTCAACTACGAAATCTCTTTTCATGTTGGCTATAGATGAGTGATGAAGCTTGATTGTTTTGATAACAAAATCAAAAAAGCACAGCAACGAAACAAGTCTGACAGCTGTCTGACTAGGTGTATATCGGATTTGATTGACTGAAATCGGTCATATTGTGAGCAGCTGTTTCGGTTGACGTTTATTGAGGGATAGCCGACGAATCTAGTCACGAAATTCGTGACTGAGTACTAAGTTGACAGTTCGCATATGTGGCTGACGTAGGAAAAGTGACGTTCCCGACAAATCTAGTTTTTTGCGTTCAGGTTACATCTTATCCAGACCAATCTAGTCGACTTAAGATAACTAGCTTTTTGAATGTGGCGATTATCTAATTGTTTTGATTTTTGATGTAATACAATTTTTCCCGAGGAAGCCAACTATTAATAGCTACGGCTATAGAAGAAATAAGCATTTTTCAAAGCCACCCCAGTCGTGTTTGGTGATTGAGCCGAGCCTTAAAAATCAAAATAATTCGAAATAAACCCTCCAACGACTGTCCTTCTACAGTCAGACCCAATGGGAATGATTTTAGCTCTAGTTATGAAAATATTTTTTCCTTTAGAGTAGTTGTAGTTGTAGTAGTAGTTTGCCAATGGAGTAGTTTCAATTATTCTGTTGAGGATCTTTGGCCGTACTCAAAACTTCACTTTCTAATCAACATACTAAATGTCCATGAAAAAAGGGTCATGTAAATCTTTTATAAGAAAAAATTGTAATAAAAAAAAAAAAAAAAAAAAAAAAAACTATCATACCAATGTAAACCAAATATAATATTTAAATGATTTTACTAAGTAAATAATTTATTAAAATAAATTTTACTAAAGAAATATAGGTTTTTGCATAAAAAAGTATTGGTGGGAATTTGAGTTCGGTAAAGAGGGAAATGACTTTCCTTCGTGGAAAAAAACTAAGATAAATGTTTAGGAATGGCAACTAACGTGCAAACGGGAATCTTGAATCAGTGTGTGGATTGTGGACATCCATTTAAACTCATATGCAAGGACGAAAATAACACTCAAAATAATTTTGAATGACCAAGTAGTTTTTCTTTCAATATTTTCTTTCGTGACACCAAAACATAAAAAATATTATTTGACGGTTGTTTTTTCGATTTGGCATAATCACAAAAAAAAATAATTGTTCCTTAGCTAAGCCCGAACAAAACTTTTCTCGTACTTCATCGCAGTTTCCTAATATTTTCTCATCTAACATTTTACTTGGCTGTAGGAAATAAGGCCCCAATGAAATAAAGAGAGCCCCAAAAGAGAAAATGAAATAAGGCCCCAAATTTGGGGTGTTATTTCATAATGAAATAACACCCCAATTTCAAATATGAAATAAGGCCCCAAAATAAAAAGAAATAAGGCCCCAACTTTGTGGTTTATTTCATAATGAAATTAAAAATAATTAAAACTACTTTTTATTTAATATTGTTGATATTGGATAAACTAGTTTAGATTAAAGGAACTTTTTATATATTCAACCTCGCACCCACCCCGCAATCTAACAGTAAACCCAAGCAGGGGGGTTGCAAGGGGGCAGCATGTCCCCCCATACGCATTCCATATCGGAAGGGTAACAATTAATAATAAAAAAATAATTTTGGGGACTTATTTCATTAATCCTTTTGGGCCTTATTTCGCAGAGCCATTTTACTTAACCAATCATCACCCCGAATAATTTTATTGTACCTTTTCAAATGTACTCAACCACAATAATTTTTTTCCTTGGCCTCTATTATAAACTATACTAAAGGGACTTTAGATGTACATTAAAAACACTGAAAAATCAGCAGCGACGGGATACGTTAAAACACTGCATTGACATTCATCAAATGTACTGTTATTCAGGTCAAAAGTCTGCAGTTGCTGCAACCGCTTGCTGTGTAGATTCCCATATAGGGGGCCTTACAAATTCACCCCTATCCACTTCAAATATGCTTACCAAGGCTGACAGCTGATTGCTTCTTTTTCTCTAAACTCATTATCCGCTTAGAATATCCATTTTATTTCAGAGTGGACTTCTCCTCTGGCCAACATTTTCGGATATTTCACCTCCCAATTTGCGAGCCTTTGTGCATTCAATGCTCTCCGAGGCGAAAGAAAGCAATACACGTACACAATGCTTGGTCGGTTATTCGGGAGAATGTCTGTGCAATCATAGTGGGTACCGCCGTTCGTTCTAGCATTAATTTATTTTTTAACTGGCAATATGCCTTCGACAAATTACCATTAATACTAATGAATGGGTTCGCCTAATGGCTTTTGCTGCTTCGACTTCTCCTTGTCCTTATTCGGATGGCTGCTGAAGTCGGCAGAATGTATATGGAAATGTACAAGGACGCTTGTTGATGCTCTGTTTCTTTTTCTTCCGGCACCGAAGTTTTGAAACTTATAATTTGATGGGCGGGATAAACGGATTTGTTCCTATTTTTTGGGACCTAGAAATGTCAAATGTGAGGGGGTTTTAATGGGTAAAAGGGTCTTCTTGATACTTGGTAGGAGTCATGAATCAATTTCATTTAATTTGAAGTAATTTATACGAGTGAGTATGTGTAGAAGCAGCGGACTGGAGCTGATAGGCATTTCAGTTGGACAACTTTATGGACTACCTAGATAATTTTGGTAATTGGTAATTTTTTGCCTCCTAGATGGCCTGCGATTATTTCTAATTTGTATCCAGTCAAGCATTAAGTCTATGAAATCACAGTAAACAACGCCTTAAAAAATCCAAGCTAATATAATATAAAAGAACACATTTGTGATGAACAGCATGGATTTATGCCAGGTAAATCTACTTCGAAAAATCTAATGCTTTACTGTAGATGTGTCACCGATTCTTTTGAATCTGGTCACCAGGTTGACACTATCTACACAGATTTTGTCAAAGCTTTCGATTCAATTTGTCATGAAATCCTTATAGCTAAACTTAAAGCTTTTGGGATACATGGTTTGCTCCTGAAATGGATATCCAGCTACCTCCATGATAGAACACAATGTGTGAAATTAGGTGATTTTCGCTCTAGTACCATAAAAGTTTCATCGGGAGTTCCTCAAGGAAGTCACCTCGGACCACTTCTATTTAACATTTTCGTTAATGATATACCATTTTTTCTTAAAAATGCTTTATGTTTGATGTATGCTGACGACATAAAAATATATCTATGCATAAAAAATAGAATTGATCAACAAAATCTTCAAAATGATTTAAATGTTTTATCCGTTTGGTGTGAAAAAAATATTCTCCCTTTGAATATTAAAAAATGTAATGTTTTTACGGCACATCGTACGATAGTTCCAATGATACACAACTACCAAATTTTCAACCAGATTCTTGATCGCAAATCTGAGATTCGTGATCTTGGAGTCAATTTTGATCCGAAGTTGTCATTTTTGTTACATGTAGACTATATTATAGCCAGGGCAAATTCAATGCTTGGTTTCGTTAAGCGAAATTGCAATAAATTCTCCAACCCTTATGCTTTAAAATCGGTTTACATGTCCTTAGTTCGTCCAATTCTTGAGTATTGCTCAATTGTATGGTGTCCTTCTTCCTCTATTGGGATAACACGTATTGAAAGAGTTCAAAAAGCTTTTACAAGATTTGTAGTCGGGCAGCTAAGGTGGAGAATTGATTCTCCTTCATATGCATCTAGATGTGCCTTAATTGGTCTTGATTTATTAGAAAAAAGACGGTCTATTCAGTGCATGTTGTTTGTTCATGATGTGTTTTCATATCGTATTAAGTGTCCACAAATTCTTACCTACTTTGAAATATATATCCCAGAGAGAAGATTACGTCTACGACATCTTTTCAATAATCCAAAACATAGATACAATTATGGTTGCAATGAATCTTTTTCGAAATGTATAAAACTCTTTAATTCTTTATGTAATGAACTGGATCTCTCAGTAAACAGATTGGAATTTAAAATAAAATTACAAAATCTTGTACATTAGTTTTAACGTATCTTTTATAATTATCTAATTAAATATTGAATTGTTAGTAATCTGTAAGATTTCATATCATGAATAAATAAATAAATAAATAAATAAATAAATAAATACAAATCGACCGCATTGTAGGTAAAAGTTAGATAGCTAGGTTTCCTTAGCTAGGCACTTGGCTTAGACTTAGTTATTGGAGTCAAATTTTTTACTTCAACTAAGTCGTAAGTGTTACGTAACTTAGGTAGCTTCTGCTATGATAAAAAAAAATTGCAAAATTATTCCATACTTTTTTTTTAATTGAACAGTCATTGTTTCTATTGAAGTTTCTACCAATAAACGTATTATTATAATAAATTGATGTGAGATTGAAGCCTTAAAGCTGTAGTTGGGTGAATTGACAGGTTCAAACTAAAAGACACAACTAATACTAAATTGTGCCCCAAATTTGGTCCGAAAGTTTATTTTAGAAAACGTTAAATAAAGACTAAAAATAAATTAAAAAAAGTTAGACTTTAAATGTCATAATTTACATGCAGAAAAATCACCTATTTAAAATCAACCAACTCTGAGTTAAAAACTACCAAAATGCTGTTAACGTCGGCTGAAAAAGGAAACCTCGCAACTCCAAATTTTGAAATTTTACAGGAGGAATGAAAGTTCCCAGCTCTGTACTTAAAGAAGATTATTTCTTATCCTAAATTAGTAGAAAAGTTGCAGCTTTTTTAAGAAAAAATCGATTTTTTAATACGACTTAAACTGCTTATATTACTGTAGTAAAGAATTTTTTGTTCATTTGACCCTTGGAGCTATGAGGTTTGCTGCTGATAGAATACTAACTTCTACACTAATTTTATTGAAAACTAAAATATTACCAGTAGGTATAAACGCTTTAATAAAGCACATAATAAATAGGTAACGAAAAGAATTTTATTAGTTCTGATCGTAAGACTCGTAAATGATAAAATGTTCAAAACGAAAATGGGATGGCGCAACAAAATGAAAAGGGCGTATTCTTCCGATATCTAACGTTGCCCTTGCGCAGATATAATTTAATTGTAATATTTTGTTTATTTTATGAATCATATTGCCTACATAATATTCTTGTGTATCAGAATGTATGGGATGTACCACACCCATTTGTCCAATGTTAACTAATCTTCACAGGAATACTCCTGGGCCAATACCTAAGATTATCTGTAAATTTAAACTTAGTCGATTCGGTGGTTTTCGAGATATGAGATTTTGATTGTTTTTCTTATGGGCGGTGCCACATGTGGCGAGCCAATGTAGTCGACGTGTTCTGGCTTTTTGGACTACATCCACATCTTGGTACAGCTCGTTCGCGGTTGTATCTTCTCCTCCATTCGCCCCCCTCGCACACAGGACCAAAAATCCGCCGAAGAATTTTTCTTTCGAAGGAGCCCAGTATCAGCTCTCCCTTCTTGATTATGGTCCAGCGCTCGGCGCCATAAAGCAGGACTGGCAAGATAAAGGTCTTGTAGAGCACACATTTCGTCCTTCGAGTTAGGAGTTTTGACCCCAGTTGTTTTGCCAAACCGAAGTAGCAACGGTTTCCTAGGGTAATTCTTCGCCGGATCTCCACTATGGTGTCATTCTTGGAGTTTATGTTTACTCCGAGGTAGGTGAACTCCTTAACTACCTCGAAATTGTTGCTATCAATGGTGACGTTTTGTCCTAGCCGGTGGACATATGCTTGTTTGTTTGTTGATAGCATGTACTTGGTCTTGCCCTCATATCCTTCAAGGCCAACGGATTTTGCCTGTTCTTCAATCGCCGTGAATGCTTCTATCAAGGCACGCTGTGAGCGACCGATGATGTCAATATCGTCCGCATAGTCCAGCAGCTGGACGGACCTGTTGAAGATAGTGCCTTCTGTGTTGACACCTGCCCTGCGCACTATCTGCTCCAGTACGAGATTGAAAGAGTCGCATGATAGCGCGTCTCCTTGCCGAAATCCGGTGCATGTCTGAAATAGTTCGGAGGAGCTACTTCCAAACTGCACGCTGCAGCGCGTGTTTTCCAGCGTCACGCAACACAGCTGAATCAGTTTTCCCGGGATTCCGAATTCGGCCATCGCCATATAGAGCTCCTGACGATGTATGCTATCATACGCGGCTTTGAAATCGATGAATAGGTGGCTGGGAGGCTTTCGCCCACCATACAACCGAAGCGTAGGTGATAATGGGTCTAAGTATCATCGTATACAGCTAGTATGCTGACCTAGGCGAGAGTCCCCACCTCTGTCCACATATACGATTGCACTGATGTATACTCTTTTTGCCTTCCTGAGCTTCTCCTAAGCATGGTAGTTCCAAGTAAGTCGAGTATCTAGATAGACTCCCAGATACTTTACCTTCTTGGCCATTGTTAGTTCCGATCCGAAAAGAGTTAAGGGTCGAAATTCCAGATTTTTCATCTTTCTTGTGAAGATTATTAGATCTGTTGTCTCCGCATTAATGGAAAGCCCTTGTTCCAGACACCATACCGTTTAACCACTTTGAGCGCATTCCTCATGATATCTGCGGTAACGTTTATGAAATTGCCTCTGGCCATTATTGCTTGTCGTCGGCATATCCAACTGTGTGAATGCCAGTCGCCTCAAGTCTGTCGAGAAGAGAGTCCACAGTGATATGCCACAGTGTAGGTGAGAGAACACCTCCTTGTGGACAACCTCTGCTAACCCCTCCTCTGAGTTTCGAGGTGCCCGTCTGAATATTTATCGCCCTTGTGTTCAAAATATTGTCCACCCATTTTACCACCAGTGGGTTAACCCTACGTTTTTCCAAGGCTTTTCTCAGACTTTCAAAGCATATCTTATCGAAGGCACCTTCAATGTCCATTATGGTGGTCATCGCAATGCCCCCGGTATTTAGATCTTCTTCTGCAACGCGTACTGCTTGATGTAGCGCTGTTTCTGTAGACATGCCTGCCCTGTAGGCACGCTGTCTACTATTTAAAGGATACATCTTAAGCAGAGTACTCTCCATATAGTCCACCACCACCCTTTCCATTATTTTTAATAGAAAGGATGAAAGGTGTAATCCTTTTTCCCCGGCTTTGGAAGGAAGACCACATTTGTCTCCCTCCATGTAATCGGGACGTAGCCTATTGCTAGGCATGCAACGTATATAAGTTTTTTAGGTTGAACGTGGTAAAAAATGTTTTTGGAGCATAAGCTCTTTATTCATGCGAAGTAGAAACAAAACTCAAACTTGGGCCTTACCAACAACCAAACCGTAAACTCGAGTTTAACTAATTTCGAAACTACTATAGTTTCGACTTTTAATTTATAGGTACCAAGAATCAAAATAATCGGAACTTTAACTACATTTGACTTCATCCCAAAATTATAACAGTATAACATTTTAATTTTTTTCCGAGCTTTCAAATAATTTGCTGGAATTGGCATTTTCTATTTTGAATATTTTATAATTATGTACTTTTTCAATAATGTTGAGCAGCGATGAGTTTATTTTTGCGGATATTATGACGACAAAGAATTCTCTGGGCACTACAGGTTTATTTTTTTTATTTATTTGTTGTCCAATAATTACTTTTCACACACACACAAAATATGCATCAATATGGATTGGGAGACAGCTTTAAGTTAAATAGATTTCCTGCACAAGACAAAACAAAAAATTGATTTTGGGATAAGACATTTGTAACATAATTAAATAACTAACCAATAATTGAACTTACCTACCTCATTTAATTCAAAACGGCGAATTGACTTTTCTCCAGACTGACGTTTAAGCTTTTATAATGGGTTAGACTAGACTTTTTACGAATCGAAAGTTACAACCTCGATTACCTTAAAGTCAGAGATAACTTGATTGTTGGTACACAATTTTGTTTAATTTCGACTTTTGCGCTAAAGTCGAGTCTAAATTTGGTTGTTGGTAAGGCCCAAAAACTAACAACTCAAACTTATCACCTATGCTTACACTGGCTGCTATGCTAATTCCCAGAACAGCAACGGTGCACAAACAGGTAATTCCTGGAAGTGGTATTATGTTACCGGCGGGCGATGACTCGGGAATGCTGCGTTGCGATTATTAGTGTCGTGTGCATTTACACGTTTTGCACTCATGATCGGTAGCATGGGAAACGGGGTGATTGCGCTTATGAGGAGCTAAGCGTATTTGTCGTTAACTTATACTCCTGAGCCTTGGTGCAGTTACGTCTACTCCCCATTGCATTAGACCTGGAAATATACCATCCGGCCCCGCGGTTTAAAAGGTTGAAAATGTTGCTATAGCACCCTTTACCGACTCTGGTGCTACGATCTGTTCTGCTTCCGTCCTATCCATCCTGTTCGCTCCTTGTTTCCTTGGAGTCCAGGGCTCATCTGACTTATAGCTTCCTGAAAAGTGTACCTCCATTAGGACCTCATTTGTGTGATCCAGTGTTTCCACCATCTACTCATCTCATCATAGGTACTCGAGCAAAAGTCCCTCAATGACTCCCTTTACGTCATCGCAGAGTAACATTCATCTCTTTCTTTTTCGCCTTATACTCATCCCATGCTTCGGGTTCTCCCCTCCTCATGGCCTTCCTCACATCCTTCTCTAGCTTTTCAAGTGTCCTACACCACCAAGGCGCTGGATCTCGTTTTTCCACTAAGGTAAGTGAGCAAGCCACTCGATACGCATGTTCAACAGCTGATTGCAGATGCTTCAGCTGTGATTCACACATGCCAAGTGTTTTTCGGTATTCCGAATCCTGTTACATTCAGTTTTTCCTCCAATAATTCAAGATATTCGTCCTATCCGTGTACTTCGGAATTCTGATGTAATTCCGATCTTTTTTTCTTTTAGATCCATATCGAACATCAAATGAAATGGCTCTGTGATCCGACAATGTAGCCTGATCCATTACCCTCCAGTTAGATATTCTTTCATTCCCCTCTGTTCCCCTGTTTAAGATAGCTAGATTTGCATGATACAAATTCGAATGATGCTTCTCCTCTGTAATTATCGTAGGTGCTGCCCCACACTGTATTATGTGCATTGGCATCACAACCAATCTTTAAATCCTCATTCCTCTTCCTGCATGCATTCACCAAAGACTCTAACTCTCTTGTCGGAGGAGGATCTGGCGAATTATACGGCAGGTATCAGATGCTATAACAAACGTTCCCGCACCTGATCCTACTCGTACTGCTGCAAGGTCTGGGGCACACAAATTCGGCAATTTATATGCTTGAACTCCGTGCCTCACCAGGTAACAGGACCTAATTCTTTCGCTGGTTTGAGCATAATGCAACTCAGCCATGCTATTTGGGAGTCCTCTAATCTTTCCTCTAAAAATCCAAGCCTCCTGTATCAGGGCTACATCAAACAAATCCTCATCAAAGCATTTAGTCATCGTTGCTGATGCTGCTTTGCTATGATGAAGGTTCACCCTAAGTTTTTCCCGGTACGACAAAAGCTGCTTGCGCAACTTCCACTCCAAGCCGAGTTGTCGGTCCCCTTCCAACTCGGTTTCTGCAGTTTTGAGTGACCTCTTGGCGCATTTCTGCACCTCATTGTCCTTCTCTACTGACGATTGATCAGCTAACTATTTTGGTTTCCTATCAGAGTCCATTGATCCATCGAGTATCGTCGGGTTCAATCCAGCGCCTTCAAGCACTTTCTCAACCCCTCCAAAGCCTTTCACCTCGTTTTCCAAAGATGCGTTGTTTTTAAAAATTTTGTTTTGGTTCATGAATGTACCCATGTGTAGGGTAGAGTATAACAGACCGAATAGGCAGAGATCCCCAATACCTATCCTACTGCCCCTAGGGATGCCAGACGTCCCCCTTTAGGGGGGACAGTCCCCCTTTTTCATACAAAAATGCTGTTTGTCCCCCCTAGTACAAACCACTGTCCCCCTTGTTAAGTTAAAATTAAAAACTTTGAAAATACTTTCTTTTAATATTTTTACCAAGATTATCGGTTGACACATCAATTTAAAAGTGCAAGAACACTTTCAAAGCTGAATGAATCCACTCACGAACTACATACATCTCACATCACGTGCTAAAGTTGTTCTCTTGTAAGTTTTTGTTTTGTACTGTCATCTGTCTCTCTTTCAGTTTTTGTTTTAAAATCAAAATTTACTTTGATAAAATGTGCGAAGCGAAAGAAAAAACTAACATGAAAATATTTGTCCCCCTTTTGAATACTTGTCCCCCCTAGAAAACTCACGATGTCCCCCTTTTCGTATTTTTGAATCTGGCAACCGTAACTGCCCCTGAGGAGTCTCCATTAGCGGTTCAATTACTCCTGAACCCTGTGAACCAGTAGTTTTACCTATACCTTATCACAGCTCCCTCGACATTGCAGACCAGTCATCTTGGAGTTTAAGGGTTGATCGACTGATCGGATTGGATTTTGGTTTTTCAATTCACATTCAGTTCTACCAGAGAAGTTGGGCTACTACCCTGATCTAACGTCCTGTTCCTCTACTAAAGCCGCCCCACCACGACAAGGTGCCCAATCTTCGGATAAAGGTAGATGAACTTACCGACGGCGGGTATTATTTAAGGAAGATGGGCCTTAGAGAGGATGATATATGTAAACAATGCAGAGAAGAATCTGACTCTGCGGCACATATACTCTGTCCATGTCCTGCGCTGGCTAATTGAAGAATGAAGATTTTGGGAAATCACTGGCCCGAGATGGCCCGTTGTGTTCCCCTCTTGTTTTTATTTTTAAAACGGTTGCAATATTTATATAAGGATGTGCGAAAGGATAGGGGGTATAAGGGGTTGGGTTAATTATGGGTAGCCACTGTATGTTTGTTTGCTTGGAGTTTTAGTTTAATTTATTTCATCAAACAAAGTTACAATTATATTTTATATATTCAGTTATTACTAGATACAATAAAAATACTAAACATCTCCACCATTTAAGTTATTTAAAATTAATAATAGATATAATAGATTTGTTTTAAATCTAATATATAAAATTATCGTGTCACGGGGTGCGTTGTTGAACTCCTCCGAAACGGCTCCATCGATTTTCGTGAAACTTAGTGTGCATATGGGCTAGGGTAGGGTTTCCAGAACATCTCTTTTAAAGAGAACATGTCCTCTTTTTTGTCAGCGATCTATTTTACACTTTCTTTTTTCGCTTGGCTCTTTTTTTGTCCTCTTTATTTGTTCTGTCCTCTTTTTGTTCTCTTTTTTAATATAAATATATATGAAAATATCAATTTCAATATAAAAACAAATCCCTCGTTTTAAAACTTTTCAGTACGCCCATAAAAAATAGCAGTGGTAGCACTTTTCTGATGTAATTTATTTCTTCTCTGTTTCCCATCACCCACATCTGTAGCCAGCTTTGCCAGTTTGTTTTTTTTTTTTTTCCTAGATTTGTGTTTTTTGTGTCGAAGGGGGGGGGGGGGGGGGGGGGGTGATCGTTTGGTGATCGTAAAGTAAGTCCTCTTTTTTCGTTTGAGGTATATGGACACCCTAGGCTAGGGTTGAGAATCGGACAACATCTATTTTTCATATCCCTAAATGTTAAGGGTGGTCTACCACTAAATTTTTTATTTTCTTTTATGTGGAAATACACTTTGAAAAAAAAAAAAGAAACTGAATAAAATCGAGTAGTGACACTTCAAATACAAAAAAAAAATATTTTAAATTTTAAAAGCAATAGCGGCTACTTTGTTAGAAGGCATTAAAATTGCCATTGAATCTGCAAGTGGATGAAGAACCTACATCTGCTCTGCGAAATAAGGCCCCAATGAAATAAGGCCCCAAAAGAAAAATGAAATAAGGCCCCAAAAAATTATACAGGAAACAACAACAACGATTTTTAATAGAATTTGGGGTGTTATTTCCTTTTTTGGGGCATTATTTCTTAATGAAAATTGGGGTCTTATTTCATTATGAAATAAGACCCCAAAAGAAGAAATGAAATAAGTCCCCAAAATTATTTTTTTATTATTAATTGTTACCCTTCCGATATGGAATGCGTATGGGGGGCCATGCTGCCCCCCTGCAACCCCCCTGCTTGGGTTTACTGTTAGATTGCGGGGTGGGTGCGAGGTTGATTATATAAAAAGTTCCTTTAATCTAAACTAGTTTATCCAATATCAACAATATTAAATGAAAAGTAGTTTTCATTATTTTTAATTTCATTATGAAATAAATCACAAATTTGGGGCCTTATTTCTTTTTATTTTGGGTCCTTATTTCATCGCAGTGGAGCCTTATTTCATATTTGGAATTGGGGTGTTATTTCATTATGAAATAACACCCCAAATTTGGGGCCTTATTTCATTTTCTCTCTTGGGCCTTATTTCATTGGGGCCTTATTTCCTACAGCCCGAAAGTACTGCAGCAATGTAAGATTATCATATGGGACGAATGCACAATCTGCCTCCCATTTCGAGATCAACTCCGGCAGATGAATTGAATGCTTGCCTGAAGGCGTCTGCAATGCGAGTTTCTTTACAAAATGACCAGTCCGCTGCAGAGTTCTCCAGGCAACTGTTGGCGATGGGCAATGGTGTGATTCCAGCAGACTTAATCAGCAGCCTGATTAAGTTTTCACAAAATTTTTGCAACTTTACAATCTTGAATTCCAATGTTTCTAATGTTGTTTTCCAAACAACAGGCGTCTTTTTGTTGGGTCCCAAATCCCCAGAAATCTTTTCAGATCTCAGATTTAATGCTGCTCATGGAACATGCAACGAAATTAATCTGCTTTTGTAAATTAGTGCGTTACTTGACAAAAATATCAGCTGTTATGGAAATCGACTTGAAAAAAATATTTCCTCTGTTGTAGATACAAATGAAGTATTTTTGGTGATTTTTAGTCATATCATATTAATTTATGTATATCGTTATTTTGGTTTTTACGAAACTTTGCGTATTTGTCTTGAAAGACAACTTCTTAAAATGACGTAAAACACCTGTGCAAAGTATAGTGGTTATTGTCGTTGTATGTGTAAATCTGAAAAAATATCGATATCAGCAAACAGTGATCGGAATCGAAAAAAAGATTTAATTTTTTGCCTAACGAAACATGAAAAATAATTTAGATAAAAAAAAAAGAAAGATCGATTTTTTTACCCAATGGAAAACGTATGTGGCGAGCCACATGTTGGCAAACCTCCCGCTATGTACGTGTACGCATACGCACTATACATATATCTAATAGAACAAAAAATGTTGTGTACCATGAAAAAGCGGAAGGTTGACCGACACGTAAATCATTGCAATTTGATTGAAAAACATCGACAATATTATTCTTATTACTATTGTATTTAATATTACTTTTGAATATGATTGGCTTGGATTAGACACATTAGTTCAAATGAATGTAGTGTTCCTAAGAGATCCGACTTTGCTTGCCTCAAATCATCAAATCTGTGGCGCTATGTGAGAAACGTCAGCTGATAGCAAACATGAGAGTTGCATTGCTGAACGATCAATCTGCTCCAGATTTTTTGCTGACTGTCTGTAATGTCAGTGTTCCTGATCTCGACGAATTGAGCGGATTGATCTTATTTCCTTCCAATTTATGCAATTTTGTCTCATCGAAAGACGAGCATATTAACAAAGTATTCCCGAACATCATTGCTAACCACAAAAATAAAGAATGGTTGAGTAAGCGAGTAATTTTAGCGCTTAAACCAGCCAAAACTATGCAATGGAACGGGTTTGGTGATAAAAAAACTGAGGATCAATGTGTTTTAAAGAAAGAAGTTTTCATTTCGAGGATACCGCCTCAGTTATAATTTTTTTCGCAAGCTCAATGCACCGAAGTTTTGTAACGGAACGCGTTGGATTTGATGGTGAAGGATCTGAAATTAAATGTCATACAAGTGACGATTTTGGGGGGAAAATTCAAAGTCAAACACTCTCATTCCGCAGATTCCGATTATTCAGAACGATTTGCCATTCGTACTTAAACGACTTCAATTTCCCGTACGTCTCGCTTTCACTATGACAAATTATTTGTTGCAAGGATAATCGATGGGTTTTTTGTGCATTTGTGGCATCAATACTGAATTCCCATTTTTCTCACATGGTCAACTTAGTGAAAAAGTGGAAGGTTGGCCGAAATGTCAAAATCATTGCCGTTTGATTGAAAAAAATCAACATTGCTATTCGTCATTTATTTCTATTGCATTAAATATGACTTTTGAATAAAGAATTTTAATTGACAAAATTACATAGGTATATTAGCAAATGCATTGTGCATGCTCGGAATTATTATTTTCATTATTTCAAAAAATGTTGGCGGCACGAAATTTGCCGGGTCAGCTAGTATATAAACTATGACTGAAATCTATCATGTCGCAAACAGTATTTGTTTCTCGTAAACATCTGAATATTGGTTCGTTTGCGGCAAAAACAGTTCTATGATACGGAATATTGAAAAACAATCGGTTTCTAAGCATTCTCGCAGATATATTGAACCCAATTAGAGATAGGATAGAGGGGCAATCAATGTGACCCTCTAGTAAGTCCCTAATGAACATAACTGAAGAATATTTCCTTCGATTGTGTAGAGGCATAATTCCAAGTAATTTACACCTCATTTCATAAGAAGGCATTACTATTTTCCAGCGGAGTCTTTTCACTACAACTCTAGTAATTCGTTTTTGGATTTTCTCTATTCTAAAAGAGTGAATTTCATAAGAAGGATTCCATATCGTATAGCAGTACTCTAAGGTACACCTGACAAACGCAAAAAATAAACATTTCAGAGTGTGAGGCTCTGAAAAGTCTTTAGAATTACGCAAGATAAAACCTAGCATTGAATTGCCTTTAGCGACTAAAAAATCGATATGTTTCAAAAAGTTTAATTTTTGGTCAAAAATTACACCAAGATCTTTTTTAAGGGTTATGAGTTATGACGGATAATGCCTTATGGTTAATTTTATATATAAATTTAACTGAGGAACGTTTACGACAGAAAGTTAAACTTTGACATTTGGAAATATTCAGATGTAGGGAATTAATTCTACACCAATTTGATAATCCATCAAGATTTTCTTGCAAAATAGGATGCAATCCTGCTCAGAATTTATAATGGGTGATTTTTTAGCTGGTTTGGTTTTGGCAACACTGGTTTTGACAGCTGACGTGTGTTTAGTACCTTGTGTCACTCTCAAACAGCTTCAGTTTGGTTTGCAATTTAACCATGGATCGTCTTACAAATGAACAACGCTTGCAAATTATTGAATTTTACTATCAAAATTCGTGCTCGGTACGAAATGTTCATCGCGCGCTGCTTCCATTTTATGATCGGCATTCTCGACCTTCTGAGCAGTCTATTCGGAAGATTGTGACCAAATTTCGCACCAAATTTACTTTGTTGGACATTAAACCACCAACACGTTTACGTACTGTGCGTAGTGAAGAAAATATTGCGGCCGTATCAGCTAGTGTGACAGAAGACCGCGAAATGTCGATTCGGCGCCGTTCCCAGCAGTTAGGCCTTTGTTACAGCACTACGCGGAAAATTTTGCGGAAGGATTTGTGCGTAAAGCCTTTTAAGATACAGCTTGTGCAAGAACTAAAGCCAGCCGACCTACCACAACGCCGAATTTTTGGTGAATGGGCTCTTGGAAAGCTGACCGAGGATCCGCTTTTTTATCGAAAAATTGTGTTCAGCGATGAGGCTCATTTTTGGTTGAATGGGTACGTAAATAAGCAAAATTGCCGCATTTGGAGTGAAGATCAGCCAGAAGTATTGCAACAGCTACCAATGCATCCCGAAAAAGCCACTGTTTGGTGCGGTTTATGGGCCGGCGGCATTATTGGGCCATATTTCTTCAAAGATGATGCGAATCGCAGCGTTACTGTCAATGGTGAACGCTACCGAGCGATGATAACAAACTTTTTTTTGCCCGAAATGGAAGTTCTTGACTTGCATGATATGTGGTTTCAACAAGACGGTGCCACATGCCACACAGCACGCGAAACAATGGCGCAATTGCGAGGCGAGTTTGGTGAACAGTTAATTTCACGTTTCGGGCCGGTCAATTGGCCGCCTAGATCGTGCGATTTGACACCATTAGATTATTTTTTGTGGGGGTATGTCAAGGCTAATGTGTATAGGGACAAGCCCGCTTCGATTGACGCACTGGAAGCCAACATCCATGCATTCATTCGTGAGATACCGGCCGATATGTGTGAAAGAGTATGCCAAAATTTGACTCAGCGGATGGACTACCTGAGACGCAGCCGCGGTCAACATTTGCATGAAATTGTCTTTAAACATTAAATTGCAAGGTTCAAACTATCGATTCAAATAAATATTTCATTAATTTTTTCGAATTTTTTGTGTTTTTTTTTTCTTTAAAGTTCTAAGCCTCTTAAAAAATCACCCGTTACAACGAAAAACTTTTAAGTCGTCAGCAAACATCAAACATTTTGAATTTAAAATTATGTCGGGAATGTCATTTACAAATAACAGAAAGAGTAGTGGACCGAGATGGCTACCCTGAGGGACCCCCGATGTAGCATAAACTGGCGAAGAAAGAGTGTTATTGATACGTACGTACTGTACACGATCCCTTAAATATGCTCTTAGCCACTTTAGGAAATTCGAGTGAAAGCCTACTTTAGCTAACTCCATTAGCAAAGTATCGTGATTGACTCGGTCAAATGTTTTGGAAAAGTCTGTGTACACAACATCATATTGCGAGCCCTTTTCAAGGCCATTTAAAACAGAATTACAAAAAATATTTAGGTTGGTGCTAGTAGATCTACCAGCTATAAAACCATGTTGGTAGGGAGAAATAATTCCTTTTAGAGGGGGAGCTAATTTGACCATTTTTTCAAGTAATTTGGGAATGGTAGAGAGTTTACAAATTGGACGGTAATTTGAAACCTCTTGCTTGCTTCCCGATTTGTAAATTGGTATGATTGTTGAACACTTCCACGTATTTAGAAATTCGCCATATTCCAAAGAACGATTAAAAATCAGATGCAAAGGTGGAGCAAATGCTTTCGCACACATTTGTAAAATAATAGGGGGAATGCCATCGCTATCTGGTCGTTTATCAGCATTAAGCTTAAACAAAGCTAATTCTATCTCTGCGTAAGATAGGCTTAAGCTTCCAATATTCAAAAGATTAAAAGGAGAATCAATGTCAGCAGCAGCAGCAGCTTGAGGTATAGTAAAACCACAATTTAAGTAAACGGACTGAAAGTGTTTGGCAAATAAATTACATATAACTGATAGATCAGAGGATGTAATGCCATCATGATGCATACGATTTGGAATGCCATTGGATTGCTTCTTACTATTTATAAATTTCCAAAAACATTTACTATTTGCCTTTAAGTTACATTCAACAGAAAACACATATATTGATTGTAAAGAAATTTATTTAGTGTATCAAATTGTCTTTGTAACACTCGATACAGTTTATAGAGCTCACATCATTATTGGATTTGCGAAATCGCTTGTAAACTTTTTTTTTATGTTATTAAGATTGATAATTATTTTATTAAACCACACAGGCTTCGAGCCCCTAGTTAATTTTACTTTGGGCGTATATAAGTCAATCGCCGTAGAAACAACTTTTAAAAACAAACATAGAACCCTTTCAAATTAGAACAGTCAAATAAAGCAAGCCAGTTTGTTGAATTCAGAAAATCTAAAATTGCATTGAAATTTGATTTTCCAAATTATAAATAACATTGGCGTCTGTGGTTTGAGGTGTAAAAAAGCTATAAAATTCTAAATGCAAACTGAATGCAACATGATGGATTGTGTTAGGAAAAAAAGGAATAATTGAGATGCTGATATCAACATTTAATTCTGCATCGAAAACTAAAACAAGAACATTATTAAAAGAATTCTGAAAATAATAAATTTGTCTTAAATCAAATTGTGCAAAGGTATCCACAACTTCACAGTCATGATTAAAAAATACTACATTAAAAGGAACTAAGATTTTATCATCGGAATCATATATCCATTTAACATTAGGCAGATTAAAATCACCAACAACAATTACTCGTTGATTATCTTTCAGATTTTTAAATATTGAACTACAATTATCAACGTGAGCTTTATACAATTCAAAAGAGCTACCTGGTGGAATGTATGGAAGAATAAGAAGAACTTCATTTATACAGTCAAATTTTATGTTCAGCACTAATTGATCGATAACGGGAGCGCCAGCCAGTGATGATAATTTAACTTGAGTGCAACGAAGTGAAGTACGCACAGCTGCCAGTATTCCACCACCTCTTTCACAATCAAGTAATTCATAATTACGATCTTTGCGGAAAACAACATATTGCTCTTTATTAAAAATCTCAGCATCGTGGTGATCATCATTTAGCCAAGTCTCTGTAAAAGCAATTATGTCATACTGGGCGGATGGGGAAAAGAGAAGCACTTGCTGCATCTTGGTTTGGTTCGTAGTCCACCGGTGTTTTGATAGTAGATGAGAAAGTCATTCAAGGGAGAGTGAGAGTAAGAGGCAGTTTGCATTTGCAGTCCATTTAAGTTATTTGTACTTGGGGTATGTCGCTCCCATTCGTCTCTTCGTTTTTTGGACCTGATACAAATGATTTAATTTGAACAAAGCAAGGCCAGACAGTGGCATTCATGACACTGTCCACTTTGATAGATGGAACGCTTAGTTTAAAGTTCACATGTTTCAATGAGGATAAGTCAGTATCTTTTTTATTAGTTTGTAGCACTGCATATTATGCTCAGGTTGTATATCTACCTGTCTTTTTTGAAACGTGTTGCACAATATCTCCAGGATTAGTGTCAATACGAAATTTAGATATTTGTAGCCACTTTATTGACGGTAAAACATTAAGGAATGCGGTTTTGTCAGAACCAACGACTTTTATGGGTTTGTTTTGAGTTTTAGGAAGAGAGCTTTTTGCTAAGGTTTTAGAATTATTTTTCTCTTTGGTAGTATTTCTTGCGTTTAAAGGCACTGACATTTCACTGGTTGAGGGGAGATTTTGAAGAGATTCATTAGTATACACTGACACAGATTTGATTTGAAGTTGGTCATTATTATTTATTTTAGAATTATTATTTCGATTATACCGAGATAGATCATCTGATTTTCAGGGCGGAAATATCCTTCTTAATTTCAACTACACACTTTGTGCTGTTTTCAATCAGGTCTCTTAAGAAACTTATTTCTCTTTTAAGATCAATGACATAATCCGAAAGTTCCGTAAAACGTAAAAACAAATCAGAAAATTTTGATTGCGAGCACATATTACACTTCCAAAAGATATTCGAGTCTGCCAGAATATTTTGTTGATTTTGGTTAATTTCGGCGCAATTTTTATGAAATGGTAGCCCACAAAAAGAGCCACAAACTACACTTTCATTTAAATCAAATTAATGAAAATAAATTTTTTGATTGCATTTGGCACAAATATTCGACATTTCGGAAGAGCAAAGAAAGAAACACGTCCACTCGAGGAGAGTAGAAACTTCATGAATGTGATGATGTCGCTTAGTTCCTCATTTCTGAGGCATGTAAGGTCTGGTATCTAATGTGCTCCCAGAATTTTATTACGTTGCTTCACTGTAGTGACAGTGACAGTGGAAATGTTCTATATCTTCCTTCTCCTCCCGCAAGTTTGAGCATATCGATGTTTCTGAAATGCCGATTCTATTTGCATGTTTATTAAGGTTGATGTGTCCTAAAATTTATAAATTGTTGTTTCTTATATTATTTTTGCCACTCTATATATTTCTAGGTGCCCCCAGTAACTGTTAAAATCATTTTTGGCTCGTTGATTTATTGCTGTTTTAATAGTCGTCAGTGCCCCAGTCGCCTATTTCTTTTTCCTGTGGTTGCTCTTTTCTCCCCGTTTGTTCCCTTGCTAGTTCATCTGCTCCTTCGCTACCTGTTATATCTTCGTGTCCCGGTACCCAAATTAGAGAGGCATTATTTTTACTAGCTATGATGTTCACTTACCAGACCTCTCAAGAAGCTCAAGAAGCTTATAACTGATTTACTATTTGTCTCCCGGAGATGTGGAGTGCCACTCCTTTATATGTATGGCAACGACCTCTGCTTTAAACACTTTAGTAAAAGGTTCCAAATGTGTTGCCAGTTGAATCTCTGGGTCGGCATTGTGTGTTATATGCCTGTCCCTGATTCCCCTGCTATATTAGATCCGTCCGTATATACTGTTATTCCCCTGTGATTTCTTGTTAAGCTAGTTTGTTTTCAATATTCTCTTGAGGGAAAAGCAGTTGCGAAGTATGTATCGAAATTTATGGATGTAGGGTGATTTTTTAGCTGGTTTGGTTTTGGCAACACTGGTTTTGACAGCTGACGTGTGTTTAGTACCTTGTGTCATTGTCAAACAGCTTCAGTTTGGTTTGCAATTTAACCATGGATCGTCTTACAAATGAACAACGCTTGCAAATTATTGAATTTTACTATCAAAATTCGTGCTCGGTTCGAAATGTTCATCGCGCGCTGCTTCCATTTTATGATCGGCATTCTCGACCTTCTGAGCAGTCTATTCGGAAGATTGTGACCAAATTTCGCACCAAATTTACTTTGTTGGACATTAAACCACCAACACGTTTACGTACTGTGCGTAGTGAAGAAAATATTGCGGCCGTATCAGCTAGTGTGACAGAAGACCGCGAAATGTCGATTCGGCGCCGTTCCCAGCAGTTAGGCCTTTGTTACAGCACTACGTGGAAAATTTTGCGGAAGGATTTGTGCGTAAAGCCTTTTAAGATACAGCTTGTGCAAGAACTAAAGCCAGCCGACCTACCACAACGCCGAATTTTTGGTGAATGGGCTCTTGGAAAGCTGGCCGAGGATCCTCTTTTTTATCGAAAAATTGTGTTCAGCGATGAGGCTCATTTTTGGTTGAATGGGTACGTAAATAAGCAAAATTGCCGCATTTGGAGTGAAGATCAGCCAGAAGCATTGCAACAGCTACCAATGCATCCCGAAAAAGCCACTGTTTGGTGCGGTTTATGGGCCGGCGGCATTATTGGGCCATATTTCTTCAAAGATGATGCGAATCGCAGCGTTACTGTCAATGGTGAACGCTACCGAGCGATGATAACAAACTTTTTTTTGCCCGAAATGGAAGTTCTTGACTTGCATGATATGTGGTTTCAACAAGACGGTGCCACATGCCACACAGCACGCGAAACAATGGCGCAATTGCGAGGCGAGTTTGGTGAACAGTTAATTTCACGTTTCGGGCCGGTCAATTGGCCGCCTAGATCGTGCGATTTGACACCATTAGATTATTTTTTGTGGGGGTATGTCAAGGCTAATGTGTATAGGGACAAGCCCGCTTCGATTGACGCACTGGAAGCCAACATCCATGCATTCATTCGTGAGATACCGGCCGATATGTGTGAAAGAGTATGCCAAAATTTGACTCAGCGGATGGACTACCTGAGACGCAGCCGCGGTCAACATTTGCATGAAATTGTCTTTAAACATTAAATTGCAAGGTTCAAACTATCGATTCAAATAAATATTTCATTAATTTTTTCGAATTTTTTGTGTTTTTTTTTTCTTTAAAGTTCTAAGCCTCTTAAAAAATCACCCGTTACAACGAAAAACTTTTAAGTCGTCAGCAAACATCAAACATTTTGAATTTAAAATTATGTCGGGAATGTCATTTACAAATAACAGAAAGAGTAGTGGACCGAGATGGCTACCCTGAGGGACCCCCGATGTAGCATAAACTGGCGAAGAAAGAGTGTTATTGATACGTACGTACTGTACACGATCCCTTAAATATGCTCTTAGCCACTTTAGGAAATTCGAGTGAAAGCCTACTTTAGCTAACTCCATTAGCAAAGTATCGTGATTGACTCGGTCAAATGTTTTGGAAAAGTCTGTGTACACAACATCATATTGCGAGCCCTTTTCAAGGCCATTTAAAACAGAATTACAAAAAATATTTAGGTTGGTGCTAGTAGATCTACCAGCTATAAAACCATGTTGGTAGGGAGAAATAATTCCTTTTAGAGGGGGAGCTAATTTGACCATTTTTTCAAGTAATTTGGGAATGGTAGAGAGTTTACAAATTGGACGGTAATTTGAAACCTCTTGCTTGCTTCCCGATTTGTAAATTGGTATGATTGTTGAACACTTCCACGTATTTAGAAATTCGCCATATTCCAAAGAACGATTAAAAATCAGATGCAAAGGTGGAGCAAATGCTTTCGCACACATTTGTAAAATAATAGGGGGAATGCCATCGCTATCTGGTCGTTTATCAGCATTAAGCTTAAACAAAGCTAATTCTATCTCTGCGTAAGATAGGCTTAAGCTTCCAATATTCAAAAGATTAAAAGGAGAATCAATGTCAGCAGCAGCAGCAGCTTGAGGTATAGTAAAACCACAATTTAAGTAAACGGACTGAAAGTGTTTGGCAAATAAATTACATATAACTGATAGATCAGAGGATGTAATGCCATCATGATGCATACGATTTGGAATGCCATTGGATTGCTTCTTACTATTTATAAATTTCCAAAAACATTTACTATTTGCCTTTAAGTTACATTCAACAGAAAACACATATATTGATTGTAAAGAAATTTATTTAGTGTATCAAATTGTCTTTGTAACACTCGATACAGTTTATAGAGCTCACATCATTATTGGATTTGCGAAATCGCTTGTAAACTTTTTTTTTATGTTATTAAGATTGATAATTATTTTATTAAACCACACAGGCTTCGAGCCCCTAGTTAATTTTACTTTGGGCGTATATAAGTCAATCGCCGTAGAAACAACTTTTAAAAACGAAACATAGAACCCTTTCAAATTAGAACAGTCAAATAAAGCAAGCCAGTTTGTTGAATTCAGAAAATCTAAAATTGCATTGAAATTTGATTTTCCAAATTATAAATAACATTGGCGTCTGTGGTTTGAGGTGTAAAAAAGCTATAAAATTCTAAATGCAAACTGAATGCAACATGATGGATTGTGTTAGGAAAAAAAGGAATAATTGAGATGCTGATATCAACATTTAATTCTGCATCGAAAACTAAAACAAGAACATTATTAAAAGAATTCTGAAAATAATAAATTTGTCTTAAATCAAATTGTGCAAAGGTATCCACAACTTCACAGTCATGATTAAAAAATACTACATTAAAAGGAACTAAGATTTTATCATCGGAATCATATATCCATTTAACATTAGGCAGATTAAAATCACCAACAACAATTACTCGTTGATTATCTTTCAGATTTTTAAATATTGAACTACAATTATCAACGTGAGCTTTATACAATTCAAAAGAGCTACCTGGTGGAATGTATGGAAGAATAAGAAGAACTTCATTTATACAGTCAAATTTTATGTTCAGCACTAATTGATCGATAACGGGAGCGCCAGCCAGTGATGATAATTTAACTTGAGTGCAACGAAGTGAAGTACGCACAGCTGCCAGTATTCCACCACCTCTTTCACAATCAAGTAATTCATAATTACGATCTTTGCGGAAAACAACATATTGCTCTTTATTAAAAATCTCAGCATCGTGGTGATCATCATTTAGCCAAGTCTCTGTAAAAGCAATTATGTCATACTGGGCGGATGGGGAAAAGAGAAGCACTTGCTGCATCTTGGTTTGGTTCGTAGTCCACCGGTGTTTTGATAGTAGATGAGAAAGTCATTCAAGGGAGAGTGAGAGTAAGAGGCAGTTTGCATTTGCAGTCCATTTAAGTTATTTGTACTTGGGGTATGTCGCTCCCATTCGTCTCTTCGTTTTTTGGACCTGATACAAATGATTTAATTTGAACAAAGCAAGGCCAGACAGTGGCATTCATGACACTGTCCACTTTGATAGATGGAACGCTTAGTTTAAAGTTCACATGTTTCAATGAGGATAAGTCAGTATCTTTTTTTATTAGTTTGTAGCACTGCATATTATGCTCAGGTTGTATATCTACCTGTCTTTTTTGAAACGTGTTGCACAATATCTCCAGGATTAGTGTCAATACGAAATTTAGATATTTGTAGCCACTTTATTGACGGTAAAACATTAAGGAATGCGGTTTTGTCAGAACCAACGACTTTTATGGGTTTGTTTTGAGTTTTAGGAAGAGAGCTTTTTGCTAAGGTTTTAGAATTATTTTTCTCTTTGGTAGTATTTCTTGCGTTTAAAGGCACTGACATTTCACTGGTTGAGGGGAGATTTTGAAGAGATTCATTAGTATACACTGACACAGATTTGATTTGAAGTTGGTCATTATTATTTATTTTAGAATTATTATTTCGATTATACCGAGATAGATCATCTGATTTTCAGGGCGGAAATATCCTTCTTAATTTCAACTACACACTTTGTGCTGTTTTCAATCAGGTCTCTTAAGAAACTTATTTCTCTTTTAAGATCAATGACATAATCCGAAAGTTCCGTAAAACGTAAAAACAAATCAGAAAATTTTGATTGCGAGCACATATTACACTTCCAAAAGATATTCGAGTCTGCCAGAATATTTTGTTGATTTTGGTTAATTTCGGCGCAATTTTTATGAAATGGTAGCCCACAAAAAGAGCCACAAACTACACTTTCATTTAAATCAAATTAATGAAAATAAATTTTTTGATTGCATTTGGCACAAATATTCGACATTTCGGAAGAGCAAAGAAAGAAACACGTCCACTCGAGGAGAGTAGAAACTTCATGAATGTGATGATGTCGCTTAGTTCCTCATTTCTGAGGCATGTAAGGTCTGGTATCTAATGTGCTCCCAGAATTTTATTACGTTGCTTCACTGTAGTGACAGTGACAGTGGAAATGTTCTATATCTTCCTTCTCCTCCCGCAAGTTTGAGCATATCGATGTTTCTGAAATGCCGATTCTATTTGCATGTTTATTAAGGTTGATGTGTCCTAAAATTTATAAATTGTTGTTTCTTATATTATTTTTGCCACTCTATATATTTCTAGGTGCCCCCAGTAACTGTTAAAATCATTTTTGGCTCGTTGATTTATTGCTGTTTTAATAGTCGTCAGTGCCCCAGTCGCCTATTTCTTTTTCCTGTGGTTGCTCTTTTCTCCCCGTTTGTTCCCTTGCTAGTTCATCTGCTCCTTCGCTACCTGTTATATCTTCGTGTCCCGGTACCCAAATTAGAGAGGCATTATTTTTACTAGCTATGATGTTCACTTACCAGACCTCTCAAGAAGCTCAAGAAGCTTATAACTGATTTACTATTTGTCTCCCGGAGATGTGGAGTGCCACTCCTTTATATGTATGGCAACGACCTCTGCTTTAAACACTTTAGTAAAAGGTTCCAAATGTGTTGCCAGTTGAATCTCTGGGTCGGCATTGTGTGTTATATGCCTGTCCCTGATTCCCCTGCTATATTAGATCCGTCCGTATATACTGTTATTCCCCTGTGATTTCTTGTTAAGCTAGTTTGTTTTCAATATTCTCTTGAGGGAAAAGCAGTTGCGAAGTATGTATCGAAATTTATGGATGTAGGGTGATTTTTTAGCTGGTTTGGTTTTGGCAACACTGGTTTTGACAGCTGACGTGTGTTTAGTACCTTGTGTCATTGTCAAACAGCTTCAGTTTGGTTTGCAATTTAACCATGGATCGTCTTACAAATGAACAACGCTTGCAAATTATTGAATTTTACTATCAAAATTCGTGCTCGGTTCGAAATGTTCATCGCGCGAGTTACGAATGTCGAATATCCACATTCATCACCTTACTATGATACACCGGCTTGGGTCATCGGCGGAGAACATAAAGCCTTATCGACGGTACCGCTGCTTGATTTGGCTTGTCAACAATTATAACAAGCATCAGTAGCAGAAGCAACAACATCGTGCACAACAATTTCGCAGCTTGTCGGCTTATCAGCAATTGTACATAAAATCAGCACCGTACACCAACAGCATCAACAGAAGCAGAGAAAACAACATTAACCAACTGTTGGCTAAATGCACTTGCTTGTGGAAAAATCGACGGTACATATGTACATGTTTGCTTGAATAAACCAAGGCCAAGTGATGTGGGCACTTGCTTTGGCTTGCTGTTAAGTACAGTCGAGTGGAGTTGGATTTAGGCTGCGAAGAAGTAAAGACCCCGAAAAAGGAAAAAGAAAATTGTATTCTTTGTTTAATTACCTATGAGAAAATAAATAATGATTTATAACGTGTAAATATCTCTTTTTTTCCTCAAATTTACACGAGAAATCTTAACTGGCGCAGTCGGTAAACTAAGAATCCGGATTCTTAAGTGAAAAAATAGTAGCTTTAAACGAATTCCTGGATTAAATACACGCTTCGACGGATCATCGAAGCGGCAGTTTTTGAACTCTTGGTACCAAGGACCTCTTCTCCAATAGATAAGGACACGTGTAGTTCAGTAATTAGACAGTGGCAAGACTTTTGATATTGTTAAGTGAAGGGTGTATAAAAAAATTTAAAATTAAGTGCCTATATAAAAATATTTCTAATTAATTGAATCAAAAGCAATTATTAGTTTGTAGTGCTTAAAATTTTCGGTTATTTAATTAAATATTAAAAAATAAATAAATAAAATATTATACTTGTTTAAATTACCTAAGTGTATAGTAAAATATTGAAAAAATTTAAAATTTTTAACTTGGAAATACGATTTTGTAAAGGTAAGTCCAATTTTTGGGGAAATAAACTCGTTGGGTTTTCATGTCACCATACATAAGAAAAATTAAATCACAAAATAAGAGAGTTAGTTTTTTGAATAGAACTAGTTTTAGTAAAGTTAAACCGATTAAAATTAATTTTGAAAAAATTTCAAGAAGCTATTTAATTGACTCACAGGATTCTAATATAAATTCTGCATACAATAAATTTGATACCGTTGCCTTAACAATAGTTAACGAAAACGCTTTTTTAAATACACGTTCAGATTTTTCTATTAAAATGATGCCGAATGTTGCCATGGATGTTTTTAATTCGCTAAGGATTCCAGATGCAATTAAGGACATCCCAACATTTGACGGTAATCCTCGTTTACTTTTTGACTTTATAAGCAATGTTGATGAAATTTTGTATCACATGCAGCAAATTAGGGGAACTAGCTACGGACAAATTATATTACGGGCAATTCGTAATAAAATTGTTGGGCCGGCGAATGAAGTATTAAATGTATATGGTACATCCATTGATTGGGATGAAATAAAGAATAATTTAGTGCTTCATTACGCCGACAAACGTAACGAAACAAGTCTGATTCGGGACCTTCATCAAATGAGACAGTATCAGGACAATGTTGAAAGCTTTTATGCGAAAGTAATTAATATATTTTCAACAATAATGAATCATGTCAGGTTGCATGAACAAAATGAAAACGTGATTAAGGCAAAGACACTTCTATATCAAGAGATGTGCTTAAATGCATTCTTATCTGGTCTTAGAGAACCGTTAGGGTCTACAGTTAGAGCGATGAGACCAACCAAATTAGCTGAAGCCTTGAATTTGTGTATAGAAGAGCAAAACCGGTTTTATTTCAGAAATCCTCAGAGTATCTATAGAATGCCAGAACAAAGTATAAGCCAATTGAGACCAACAATAAGATATCCTCAGCATTTTATGCCACCTGCAGTGAGAAATTCGTATCCACCTCCTAGACAAATAATTCCTCCAAATGTACAATATACCCCATTGAGGCATAACTCAAACAATAATCAATACAACGCTTTCCCTTCATATTCTGGCTCTAGACATTTTCCAGAATCAAGACAACCAACACAACCACCACCTGAACCTATGGATGCATCCAGTGGTAGCACTGCTAGAAATTCGAGAAATAGTTCTCAAGCCTATAGGCAACACCATTTATTAAACGCAGAATCTAACTATCATAACAGCAATGGCAACTCAATACAGCAAACGCATTATCAACCGCAAAACAGTTACTTGCCACAAGATAATAATTATGCAATTGACCAACATACCCTTCCACAAAGTCAAAATAGCCTCTTTCCCCAAGATTATTACCAACATCTAGACACTTCAAATACACTTCAAGAAGCTGAAGTTGATGACGCAAATTTTCAATTAGCTGCCTCGGAAAGCCTGTAGGATACCTAGATATCAACAACTTTAACTCCAGTAGTTTACCTTACATAAAAGTAAATAGTTTAAGCAAATATAACTTAAAATTTTTGATTGATACCGGTAGCAATCGTTCTTTCATTAGTCCAAATATCATGACTTATATAAAACCATTAAAAATCGCACCAGTTGAAATTAAAACAATTTTTAACACCGAAATTGTTGACCAGGAAATTACTTTGCGAGGCCTACCCGAATTGGAAACAAAAAAAGATTTGCCGTTTCTGGTTTTTAAATTTCACAACTATTTTGATGGCTTAATCGGAATTGATATTTTGCAAGACCTGGGCATTGTTATTGACATTAAGAATTCTGTCCTCAAAACTAAAAATTTCAGCATTCCTTTAAGTTTCAAGCCAAATCTTATGTCCAGAACATATACCATTCCAGGCCTATGTAAAATGGTCTGTTTATTACCGGTTGATGTGGAATCTGGTAGTGTTTATATTAAGCCTATTCGTATAACTCCTGATGTAATAATTTCGGAAGGTCTGTATAATGCCCATAAGTGGTACTCATACATAGAAGTACTCAATACATCTGATTTGCCACAAACATTTTTTATCGAACAACCGTTAAAAGCTGAATGTACAGATGCATTCATTGAAGTTCATACTTTCTCTATAGAAAACAAGCACCATTTGGACCCGACAACAAATATGAGTGAATTAATCAGAACAGGACACCTTAACAAAGAGGAAGAAAAAGCTATACGAGGTCTATGTAATAGGTATCATGACATTTTTTTTAATGAAGGGGATAAGTTAACATTTTCCAATAGTATCAAGCACGAAATCAAGACTCAAGATGATATACCGATTTACTCCAAATCATATAGGTATCCTTATGTGCATAAGGAAGAGGTGCATAGGCAGATTAATGATTTACTCAATCAGGGCATCATTCGTCCCAGTTTTTCTCCATGGTCTTCCCCTATTTGGATCGTTCCAAAAAAGAAAGACGCAAGTGGAAAACAAAAATGGAGGTTGGTAATAGATTACCGAAAACTGAATGACAAAACCATAGACGACCGTTACCCCATTCCTAACATAACGGAAATATTGGACAAATTAGGAAAGTGTTTATATTTCAGTACTCTTGACCTTGCGTCCGGATTTCATCAGATTGAGATCAAGTCGCAAGATATATCCAAGACAGCTTTTTCTGTGGAGAACGGACATTACGAGTTCGTGCGAATGCCCTTTGGCCTTAAGAACGCTCCTTCAACCTTTCAGCGAGTTATGGATAATGTTTTGAGGGACCTCCAAGGCAAAGTCTGTCTGGTGTACATGGACGACATCATAGTGTATTCTACTTCATTACAGGAACATCTCGAGAACTTGAGTGCAGTATTTCAAAAATTAAAGGAAGCGAATTTAAAAGTACAACTTGAGAAATCTGAATTCTTGCGAAAGGAAGTTGTTTTTCTAGGCCATATAATAACGCCAGAAGGGATTAAACCGAATCCCGAAAAAATAAATGCTATAAAAAAGTTTCCCATCCCAAAAACAGCGAAGCAAATTAAGTCCTTCCTTGGCCTACTTGGCTATTATAGAAAATTTATCAAGGATTTTGCGAATTTAACTAAGCCCTTAACGGAATGCCTTCGCAAGGGAAAAACCATAACACTCAACTCCAGGTATATAAACTCTTTTGAATATTGCAAGACACTATTGTGTAATGATCCAATCCTTCAGTATCCCGATTTTCATATGCCATTCAACGTTACTACCGACGCTAGTAATGTTGCTATAGGTGCAGTGCTTTCACAAGGCTGTTTGGGATCAGATAAACCGATTTGTTACGCAAGTCGGACCTTATCAGAAACCGAACAGAACTACAGCACTATTGAAAAGGAACTATTGGCCATAGTTTGGGCGACAAAGTATTTCCGCCCCTACCTATACGGCAGAAAATTTAAAATTGTGACAGATCACAAGCCACTGACGTGGTTGTTTTCCCTAAAAGAACCGAACTCCAAACTTGTCCGTTGGAGACTCAGACTGGAAGAGTTTGACTATGAGGTTGTGTACAAAAAAGGCAAACAAAACACAAATGCCGATGCATTGTCACGTATCGAACTAAATACAAACGACACAAGTTTACTCGGACTCGATATAGAAAACTCAGATATTTTATCAATGGAAAACAATGTTGACGCACCTGAAAACATAACAACAATACATTCAGGCCGGGAAAATGTGGAAGATGGTATTCCAATATCCGAACGTCCAATTAACGAGTTTTCAAACCAACTTATAATAAGCCAAAACTGTTCGAAAACAGAAATTTCTGCCAAACTGAAAATTATCTTTAAAAGAAAAAAAAGGTATATGATTGAACATAGTGATCCCAGTAATGAGAATGTAATAACCACAGTTCTGAAAAACTACACGAACTCTAAAAGACTAACCGCTATTTTAACAGACGATTGTACATTTCGAACAATCCAAAGTGTATATTCAAAATATTTCCATAGGTCGCGGATTAAACTAGTTAGATCTCACATAATGTTAAGAGATGTTACAGGAAGAGACGAGCAAGAAAGATTGATAAGAGATTATCATACAAATTCTCATCACAGAGGTGTTAACGAGAGTGTAGAACATCTGAAAAGAAATTACTACTTTCCTAATATGAAGCACATTATTGTAAAGGTCATCAGTAATTGTGACATTTGTCATAGGTATAAATATGACCGTAATAGGGAACAGATAAAATTTGAGTTAACAGAAACCCCATCTAAACCCCTCGAAATTCTTCATGTTGACATATACTTCATATACAAACAACACTTTCTTACAGTCATAGATAAATTTAGTAAATTCGCTAGCGTTTATATGTTAACTGCTAGAACAAGTGTTGAGTTGATAAAGTCTTTGCGGCATTACTTCTCTCATCACGGTATACCGAAAAGAATAGTGTCTGACAATGGGAGCGAGTTCATATCAACATTGTTTAGGGACTTTTTGAAAGTTTACGACATTGATTTCCACACTATATGTGCAAAAACATCCACCGGTAATTCACCAGTTGAGCGATTCCATTCTACGCTCACTGAAATTATACGAATAATAAAATTACAGAAAAATGGCGCACCGATTGAAGAAATAGTTGATGAAGCTGTATTAACATATAACAACTCTATACACTCTACAACTAAACTATCTCCCTTTGAACTTCTTACGGGTCATATAAACAAAAGCAAACCATTTCCATCCACGCTAGACAATTTAACAGAACAAGAGTATCTGGAAAACCATATTAAGAACTATGCAAATCTTACCAAAATTATACATAATCAAAGCCTCAGTAAAAAACATAACTATATAAACAGACGCAATCAATCACGTAAGGATCCTCCTGATTATAGCACAAATGAAATCATCTTTGAATCAGACGATAGACGCAATAAGTTAGCCCCAAGGTTTAGCAAACATATTGTCAAAAAGAATAGCAAAATTACTGTTGAGACCGATCGGCGAAAAGTACACAAGCAAAAAATAAAAAACAAAAAAAAATAAATACAGTTATTAGAGGAATATATATACATATACATATTTAATAAATAGAAGTATCTAATTGTTATGATATAAAAACATAATATTCTTTATTTCATTTTTTTGACACTAATAATTACAGACTATGCAGGATTTATAGAATTCTTTGTGATTTATTTGGAAACACTCTCTAGAAAAAATTCTTAGATGCCTAACAATACCCTAAAATATGGACGCTCCTTCGTAGCTTAATATAAAATAAAAAAAATAGTTTGTAACTATTCATAAAATTGTTAAATTTAATATTAGTTCTTAAGTATATATACATACAAAACACATTTTACATAATAACACCACTAAGCCCACTACACCTTAATGAACTATTACTCTTATAACTATTAAAATGAACTTCAGATCTTTAGTTCATACTTTGAGGGGAGGAGTTACGAATGTCGAATATCCACATTCATCACCTTACTATGATACACCGGCTTGGGTCATCGGCGGAGAACATAAAGCCTTATCGACGGTACCGCTGCTTGATTTGGCTTGTCAACAATTATAACAAGCATCAGTAGCAGAAGCAACAACATCGTGCACAACAATTTCGCAGCTTGTCGGCTTATCAGCAATTGTACATAAAATCAGCACCGTACACCAACAGCATCAACAGAAGCAGAGAAAACAACATTAACCAACTGTTGGCTAAATGCACTTGCTTGTGGAAAAATCGACGGTACATATGTACATGTTTGCTTGAATAAACCAAGGCCAAGTGATGTGGGCACTTGCTTTGGCTTGCTGTTAAGTACAGTCGAGTGGAGTTGGATTTAGGCTGCGAAGAAGTAAAGACCCCGAAAAAGGAAAAAGAAAATTGTATTCTTTGTTTAATTACCTATGAGAAAATAAATAATGATTTATAACGTGTAAATATCTCTTTTTTTCCTCAAATTTACACGAGAAATCTTAACTCGCGCTGCTTCCATTTTATGATCGGCATTCTCGACCTTCTGAGCAGTCTATTCGGAAGATTGTGACCAAATTTCGCACCAAATTTACTTTGTTGGACATTAAACCACCAACACGTTTACGTACTGTGCGTAGTGAAGAAAATATTGCGGCCGTATCAGCTAGTGTGACAGAAGACCGCGAAATCTCGATTCGGCGCCGTTCCCAGCAGTTAGGCCTTTGTTACAGCACTACGTGGAAAATTTTGCGGAAGGATTTGTGCGTTAAGCCTTTTAAGATACAGCTTGTGCAAGAACTAAAGCCAGCCGACCTACCACAACGCCGAATTTTTGGTGAATGGGCTCTTGGAAAGCTGGCCGAGGATCCGCTTTTTTATCGAAAAATTGTGTTCAGCGATGAGGCTCATTTTTGGTTGAATGGGTACGTAAATAAGCAAAATTGCCGCATTTGGAGTGAAGATCAGCCAGAAGCATTGCAACAGCTACCAATGCATCCCGAAAAAGCCACTGTTTAGTGCGGTTTATGGGCCGGCGGCATTATTGGGCCATATTTCTTCAAAGATGATGCGAATCGCAGCGTTACTGTCAATGGTGAACGCTACCGAGCGATGATAACAAACTTTTTTTTGCCCGAAATGGAAGTTCTGGACTTGCATGATATGTGGTTTCAACAAGACGGTGCCACATGCCACACAGCACGCGAAACAATGGCGCAATTGCGAGGCGAATTTGGTGAACAGTTAATTTCACGTTTCGGGCCGGTCAATTGGCCGCCTAGATCGTGCGATTTGACACCATTAGATTATTTTTTGTGGGGGTATGTCAAGGCTAATGTGTATAGGGACAAGCCCGCTTCGATTGACGCACTGGAAGCCAACATCCATGCATTCATTCGTGAGATACCGGCCGATATGTGTGAAAGAGTATGCCAAAATTGGACTCAGCGGATGGACTACCTGAGACGCAGCCGCGGTCAACATTTGCATGAAATTATCTTTAAACATTAAATTGCAAGGTTCAAACTATCGATTCAAATAAATATTTCATTCATTTTTTCGAATTTTTTGTGTTTTTTTTTTTTTTAAAAGTTCTAAGCCTCTTAAAAAATCACCCGTTATTAGCTAAGTCACTGGGTCGATCGATAAGAGGTGTTATTTCTTTGATCAAGCCCATGAACAACGATGATGCAAACTAGATGGTCAACTGAGAGCAGAAACGGTACATGCCTACAAGCTGCTAACACCGCAGTGGATTTCCTAAATATTCGTGCCTGTACAAATCAAAGGAGCGCCATTGCTGCCCCACGCATACTTAGGAAAATCCTCTGCGGTTGCCATTTTGTCAATTGGGAGGCCATTGTTTGGTGGAATTTTAAGTGGGGGCGACTGTGATCGTCATTTTTGGTGCCCATTAGTTACACGGCGTTTACATCGCAGTTCAGTTTAAAAGTTTTTATAGTTTATGAAATTGTTGAAAAATAGAATTCCTGATATAATTTCATCATAATACCAAATATGTACCTTCAAATAATAATATTTAACAGTAATCCATCTCATGATAGTAATCAAAGAAAAATGAGCTAACGAGGTATTTTGAACTTTTGTTGTATTTTTTGAGGAGATACACTTTTTTGTTCGTTAATTTTAGTCTTTAAACTTCAATATTTTAACACAATTTAGGGAAAACTTTTTCTTTGTGTGTTGGAAATTCATTCAGTCTCAGCACAATTTATAATCCATACGTAAAATGCATAAGTTGCACAAAATTACATATATGTAATATGCAAGTATGCATTTGTTAAATTCATAAAAAAAAATCTATTTTCCTTTTATACTATTGCTCTCAAATTTATGTCGTTTTCCATTGGGATTTTCAGATTTTTTTTCTCAGATTTCAGATTTTTCGTGCCCAATGGAACAAAAAACGAGATTTTTTTCCTTTGCTGTTGTGGTGGTGCGTGTTTTAAAAGTCAGCTGTTCTCAAATTGGTATTTGTGTTAATATATATATACGTTTGTAATAACATAAATTGAATAAATTCTTATGAACACAAATATTACAATTTAAGAACAACTGACTTTTAAAACACGCATAACCACAAATGCAAAATCTGAGAGCAAAATCTGATGGATTTCCGTTGGTAAATCTGGACTTTGATCTGAAATTTGATCGAACACGACATTCAGATTGATTTTTTTTATTTGGAAAAGAGAAAGATTAAACCACTCTTGTTTCTCCCTACCGAAATAATAAAATCAAAACAAAAACCACTCTTGTCAATCTGACGGCTGTCAATTGTATTGGTGTTAGTGCAAGGAGTGGTAAATCTGCCGAAAAATTCAGATTTGCAAAATTGATCTGAGATCAAAAAAAAAAAAAAAACAATTTTTTTGACAGTCTTAGGGCAAAAAAAAAAATATTTTTTTACCAATGGAAAACGCCATAAAAATCCCAAGGAAAAATGACATTACTATAATTTTAAATAGCTATATTTTCCATAAAATTTTTGCAATTGTGAGCTTCCGTAAATTTAATGCCGAGACTGAAATTTGTTAATAGTATATACTGCGCTAACTTGCGCTCCTTTGATTTGTACAGGCACGAATATTTAGGAAATCCACTGCGGTGTTAGCAGCTTGTAGGCATGTACCGTTTCTGCTCTCAGTTGACCATCTAGTTTGTATCATCGTTGTTCATGGGCTTGATCAAAGAAATAACACCTCTTATCGATCGACCCAGTGACTTAGCTAATAACGGGTGATTTTTTAAGAGGTTTAGAACTTTTTAAAAAAAAAAAAAACACAAAAAATTCGAAAAAATGAATGAAATATTTATTTGAATCGATAGTTTGAACCTTGCAATTTAATGTTTAAAGATAATTTCATGCAAATGTTGACCGCGGCTGCGTCTCAGGTAGTCCATCCGCTGAGTCCAATTTTGGCATACCTACTCTTTCACACATATCGGCCGGTATCTCACGAATGAATGCATGGCTGTTGGCTTCCAGTGCATCAATCGAAGCGGGCTTGTCCCTATACACATTAGCCTTGACATACCTCCACAAAAAATAATCTAATGGTGTCAAATCGCACGATCTAGGCGGCCAATTGACCGGCCCGAAACGTGAAATTAACTGTTCACCAAACTCGCCTCGCAATTGCGCCATTGTTTCGCGTGCTGTATCTTAAAAGGCTTTACGCACAAATCCTTCCGCAAAATTTTCCACGTAGTGCTGTAACAAAGGCCTAACTGCTGGGAACGGCGCCGAATCGACATTTCGCGGTCTTCTGTCACACTAGCTGATACGGCCGCAATATTTTCTTCACTACGCACAGTACGTAAACGTGTTGGTGGTTTAATGTCCAACAAAGTAAATTTGGTGCGAAATTTGGTCACAATCTTCCGAATAGACTGCTCAGAAGGTCGAGAATGCCGATCATAAAATGGAAGCAGCGCGCGATGAACATTTCGAACCGAGCACGAATTTTGATAGTAAAATTCAATAATTTGCAAGCGTTGTTCATTTATAAGACGATCCATGGTTAAATTGCAAACCAAACTGAAGCTGTTTGACAGTGACACAAGGTACTAAACACACGTCAGCTGTCAAAACCAGTGTTGCCAAAACCAAACCAGCTAAAAAATCACCCTTATATAGAAAACGAAATAGAACATGCGATTATCAACAATTGACAAAATCATTTGGATTCTCACGATTGAGTACGCGTACAATTATGGTGGTAAATAAAAGAATTTGAAAACACCCAACAAACACCAAGCCAAATAGAAATTTGTTTTTGTGAATACATTTTCTAAAGTTCACTTTTGCCCTAGTGGAATCTTGGGCTTAACTTGCATGTTGTTAACCTATTTTTGGAACAGCCCCCAAGAAGCATGAATTCTGCTGTCAAAAATGTAATTCATATAAACAAAATTTTAACAAACTGAAATGTGAATGGATGAACATTTTTTGGCGCCGAAGATGGATAGAGAACAAGTAAAGTTATCTAAAAAAACATACTCAACGTTTATTCTTGTTACATTTATTGTTATAAATTCATTTACAAATTGTTTGTAATTGAAAAAGTGCCACCGGGCGGCCATTAATTACATTTATTCACCGACAGTAAAAATAAGAGCGCGCGAGAGAGGGCTGTCATTCAAAATTTGCGGGGAAAATCGGGTAGGTACACGGGAGTTGGCTCTCTAGTTTGGATCCTCTTTGCCCATGACTATATGACTCGCACGGTGGGTTCCCGGGCACGAGGGTATTGAAGGAAACGAAAAAGCTGACGAGCTTGCTAGGAAAGGGTCGGAGACCCCTTTCATAGGACCAGAACCTTTCTGTGCCGTCACCAAATTAGCAATTAACTCTACCATAAAAACCTGGGAACACAAAATGTGTATCAAACAGTGGGAAGAAATTCCAGGCCTCAGACAAGCCAAAAGGGCAATCTTACCATTTTAAAGAAATGTCAAATAAATTCAAAACCTTAGAGGGCACGATATCAAAAACCTTGTAAGGCTACCTAACTGGTCACCACGGTCTGCGATATCATCTAAACAAAATACATATAGTCAACTCCCCGGAGTGCCGGCTATGTCTCGAAGAAGACGAAACAGCTGAACGCATCTTGTGCGAATGCCCAGCTCTATCCAGTACTAGAAGGAAATTCTTCTTCCGTGAATTACTCTGTCCTGAAGAACTGAAGAAGTCCTCTGCTGCAAACATTATCAGCTACATTAGGGAAGTGGAAACTCTGCTAGCCTAAATTTTATTTTCTGGCAACCTTCGGTACAATAGATCTTTTAGGTCAAAGTGCCTCTTTACGGCCTGACGATAAGTCAAAAGTTATAAAAAAAAAAAAAATATGACTCGCACTGTCAAAGACTTATCAGATCTCATATAGAGCCAAGCTTATAATTCTGCACGCCCTAACTCTACAAGGCCTAACTTCACAAACTCTAAACCTTAGTCAAAGTATGGGGCTTGGTGCACACAAAACTACTTTTAGGCTTATAAAAATGAGATTTGAAAATGACGTTCCCCAATCATGTTTTTTTTTTTAATAATTTTTTGATATTTTTATCCAATGAGCTATTATTTCAAATAAAATTTTCTGGCCAGCTTGTCTTGACTTCATAAAAGGATCCAAAATAATTGTGCACCCAAATTTAATTATTTCCCATACGAACTGCGTTTCTGCCGCTCGACGAAATTTCATATTGATCGTACTGGGAGCGTATCGGAATCCCGCTTTTCAAAAAATTCCGAAAAAAAAAATTTAAGATCCCATCTGCTAAAATACTGTTTTTTTTTTAAATCCCGTCTTCTAAAATCCCGCTTGTTCAAATTCCCGATCTATTATAAACCCGCTTTTTAAAACCCCGCCAAATCCCGCAGATCCCGTTTTTTTACAAAACATTGTTATCAAAAAAATAGATGTTGGTAATATGCGCTTTTTTATTCTATTATTATATATTTAAAAATATTAAAAATACTCGACCAAAAAGAAAATGCATCCGAATGTTTTTAGTTTTTACTGTAAGCACATATTTGTTTTTGGTTACATATTCAACATTGTTTTTACGCATTGCGAAGACAGTATATAATGCACATAAAAACCCACCTCTTGCTAACGGTTTTTCCCTTATCATTTACCGCTGTAATAATAATTGGAGTTTACGCCAATTCATATTGTGTAGAATATCATATAACATTATTTTTTTTTTTTTTTTTTTAATTATTGAAGATTGTCATATTTATTACTTAAAAATATATTTTGATATTATTTATTTCTTATTTTGTTACTTCCTCTAAAATTGATAAATGCTAAAATAAACTGAATTTCAAAAAAACACTCATTGCTTAATGTATTTTAATATTCTTATTATCCCGCTTTTACAATCAAAAGTAGTTGTTTTATTTAAAAAAAATCGCGCGAAAGTAGTTGTTTCGAAACGGGATTGTAAAAAACGGGATTATAAGAGGCGGGATTTAAAAAAAAGCGGGATTGTAAAAAGTGGGATCTTAAGAATCAGGATTATAAAAAGCGGGATATCGAACCCAACCCGATCGCACTTATTGCAGTAGTTGGGCTAAATAAATGGGGGGAAAAATCGAACACCAGTTTGGGTTTGGGTCATTTCGACCACATTTGAATTTGAATTTGAAATGCAGATGAATTCGAAATTTAGCACATGGGTGATAAATTATTAACTATTTACATATATATCGCGCGACTATAGCGCTATACCGTTTAAATTTTGGTTGGTTGCTGGTACTCGTGTTATTTACTTCCGTAGGTGTGTTAAAGTGCTTTCTAAAATAAAGCATCAAGTCATTGCTCCGAAAACAAAGCCTTGCAGTTTTCAGCAATATAGACTTAGTTGTGTCATAGGTTCGTGAGTTTATCGCTCCTGCAGAGTTTCGAAACAAGAACTATTCTACCCTCAAGTGGCTTCGCGTTTCAATAACCGCTGCAGCATGATTTTTCTGAAGAAACAAATCGTGCCAAAGTACCTGCAACAGCTATAACTTCTGCCGCTTAAGGGGGTATTCATAAGCGGTTTTTAACATTTTCCTTAAATCTTTTTTTCTAGTTTCACTGCCTTCCTTAAAAGAGCCCTATAATCCCTTTGCATCATAAAGCCTTGTATTACCTTCTCGTTTTCTCTCTCTCTTATGCTTTTATCAACATTTCTTTATTTGTTTTAGCGTATTTTAATCGTTAACATTGAAAGGTGACGGTCTCTTTTCCTTCCTAGCAAGAAAAATAGCATATAGCTTTAAGTGTGATCCTTACCTTGCTCCTTGCCATTAAGGTTCTCACTCTAATTGACAGACCGTAAAATGGGAACAAGTAGCAAGTACGCATGAAGAACGTCATCTTAAAGGTGATTTTCTGAATCTCTTTTTATATCCCCCTACCCCTACACAAAGATAGAAGATTAATCTACGCCCAAGGAGATAAACATTGAGAAGAAGTTTATCATAACAACCCCAACAATTGATACAAATTGAACGAATATATTGTTCCCAAGAAAAAAAAAAACCCTCTAGCTTTGGGCTTCTTGGCGGGGAGGTAGGTAACCTATAAATTTCGTTTTTATTGGAAAACTTGCACCTTCCGTCGCCAATGGTGTGCCATTTAAAGTATCGCATTTTATGGTCGCTCCGTGCAAAGAAAGATTTAATTCGACGAGATGCGGCAGCAGCTTCATGACGGTATTAAGTCACATATCGAAATTTCCCCCGAGGAAACGGATATATACGGGCGGGTATATATAACTATTATATAATTCCAGACATAGTTGGAAGTAAAATACACAGTTTAATGGAACGATGGCGAAGGTATAGGGCATATTTAGGTCGACACATTTAGGTTTAACACAGCTCAAAAGGAGTGTGCCAATGCTTTTGGCAGAAGATTTACACAATATAAAGAAAAATCGCTCAATTTATGGAAAACAGTCCTTTTTCTCTCAAGGCGTTCAGGCGGCTTTTCCCTTTTGCGAAAAGAAGAAGGAGAGTTTGTGGAAAATATTACGATGTGAATTGTAAAGGAGTGTAATAAATGGCGCCAAATCGCCATTATTTTTCCCGTCGAGCTTTGGGTATTTTTCGCTTGTGCGGTTAACCCTATATAGGCAGTCAGAAGTGTTCAAGAGACCATACTGTGTACCTATTGTATGTTAGTACAGAATACGTGCACGAAAGCATTTTAATGCAACGTTAAACAAAATTAATATGTGGATAGGTATATATATTTTGTAAATCAGACCCATTTTTTTTGTAGGACATTATTTTGCATTTCACGTTATGAACGGTAACTTATTAAATACCTATAAAACGATCCCTTATAATAATCTGTAACATTGTAGGTTAATAAATAATTCAACCATATTGAAGTAACAACTTATTGGGTAATAAATAATATTTTAACGATATTGAAATAATAATTGCAGTCTATTTAAGTAAGCATTTAGGTAAGACTGATGTACTTTTTGTACTACTTGGGAGGGGGGGTTCGTAAAAAAATTGATAAAAACGTTTTACGTACGATAACTTTGGCGCCAAAATTTGATAACGGTTTTTTGTGGAGGGGTAAAAAAAAAACAGTTTTTACTATGGGAGGTTGGGGCGGGAGGGGTAATTAAAAAAAAAAAAATAAACAAAATATATTTTGAAAACAACGGCAACACTTACAATAAACTAAGAATTTCTTGGGGCACTAAATGCTACGAACAAATTTATTCTCTTTGTTCCCAATTTCCAAAAAATCAGCATTCAACATTTTTTCCTTATATCTAAAGTGAAAGCATTTTTTTCAAAAATGGTTAAGTACATTAATGTATAATATTCGGAAAAAGTATTTCTACAACAAAAAAAAAAACGCTTTTTTCTTAAAAACTTTTATTTCAGTGCGAGAAAAAATCTGAAAAATAAGTGATGATAATGGTATAACAATGAGCTTTAAAAAAAATACATGAGTTTATTCTTTTTTGCAATATTATAGTTCTGTAAATAAAAAGTGTATTTTAAAAATGGGTGGGAAAAAAGTAATTTGACAAAATTTTATTTGTCCAAAAAAATGAATCCTCATTTGGTATTGAAGACTTCCTTAAATCGGCCTGGTATCGACATAGGGTACTCGTTTACATTTCCATTTTTCTTCGCAATTTGCTAGGAATTCTGCAGAAATTTTTCTTTTTTTATCCATGGTAATGAAAAGAGCTTTTATCAGTCCACAATACTTGCCTCCAAAATGATGAAGGCTTGTGTACAAATTATTTGGCCAATTCCAGGCGTTTAGATAGATATTTTTATTACGTTCATTTGCTTGTTGCCGCGGCAATTTACAATCACAGAGATATGATAAAAATATTCTTACAACTGAACAATTAGTTTAATTCGTATATTGAAATATACATTTTTGAAAAATAAACATTTTGTTTTGAGGAAACAACGAAAAAAAAACCTCAAATTCACAAAAAAAAAAAAGCTAGGTATATATAAAAAAGATGTAGAGATAGAAATAGATTAACGAATCAAAGGCAATTGATATTAAAAAATAAATAAATCATTAACAAATAAGTAAATTAACAATTTAATAAATTAACAAATATTTATATAAGGGAAATAGATAAATTAACAAATAAATAAATGAACAGATAAATAAATTAACAAATAGATAAATTAAGAGATAAATAAATTAACGAATAATTTAATTAACATATAAATAAATTAACAAATAATTAAATTAACAAAAAAAAATTAACAAATAAATAAATTAACAAATAAATAATTAACAAATAAATAAACTAACAAATAAATAAATTAACAAATAAATAAATTAATAGATAGATAAATTAACAAAAAAACATATACTAACAGATAAATAAATCAACAATTGAATAGATTAATAAATAAATAAATTTACAGATAAATAAATATTCAATAAATAAACGAAGAAATAAACAAATAAGTGAATAATTTATTAAAGACACATAATCAAAAAAATAAACAACGTGGAATTAGTTAAGCATATGGTATACCGCATTTAGTTCATTTATCAGATGATTATCCGGAATCACATCTGATTTTGAATGTATGGGTGAGTTTTCGTATTTTGTCGAAGATCAATTCAACATTTGCCCTAATATGTAGGTCTGCAGTGGAATGATGTCAGGACAAATTAAGCATCATTTTAAGCAATTTATTTTGCGAAATTTGCAATTTTTTGATATGACATTCAGCACAACTACCCCGTAATGTGTTCGTTAAATGTTAGTTTAGGGTCAAGATGTATGCCAAGATATTTTACAGAGGGTTGCCACGATATTTGACGTCCATTAACCGTTAGCCGACTAGTGGGAAGAAAGCAAGGTTTTCTTTTCCTGGTAAAAAAGATAGCTTGCATCTTCTCCATATTGAGCTTTATTTTCCACTTTGTGTAATACTGTTCTAATATTTTCACCGCATTTTTTAAATTTGTCTCAATGTTGAGACCGAATTTATGTGACGAAAAAATTGCAGTATCATCCGCATATATTGCAGCCTCACACTCCGGTATTATTGACATACACTTTAAAGGAACGATTTGACAAGAAACTTTGGACAATTTTACATAGATATGGGGGAAAACTAAAATTGATCATTTAAAGACGAGACCATTATGCCACACTGAGTCAAACGCTTTCTCAATATCAAGTAGAATCATACCCGTTAAATTACCTAGTCTTCTGTGTCTTTTAATGTAATTGCATATTCTTAGTACTTGATGAGATGTACCGTGATGACGCCTAAACCCAAACTGCTCATTTGGAAATATTTTATTTTCTTCTATGAACAGCATCAATTTTTCCTTAAGGATTCTTTCGTAAAGTTTGCTTAATCCACTGAGTAAGCTTATTGGTCTATAACTTTCTGGGTTGCCAAGTGGTTTCCCAGCTTTAGGAATCAGCACTACTTAAGCTACTTTCCAGGAATCGGGAAAGTATTGCATTTTAAGGCATGCGTTTAAAACAAATGCCAGATATCTTATTCCTATCTTCGGCAATTCCTTAAGGTAAACATTTCTAATATTGTCCATCCCTCCTGTTTTTGTTTTTGTTTTTAAATTTCTTAAAAAAAAAAATGATGTCTTCTTCAGAAACAAACTCATTAGGTGAGGTTACTGAATGGATGCCATTTAACATCTGGACAGCGTTGTTTACCTGCAAATTTATATTTTAGGCAATAGGCACAGTTGCTTAAGGGTTAATTTGTTGAACTATATATAGCGGGGACGTGCGCTGGTTCCAGGTGTTGGAAGCATGCATCGTATGCATTCCTCTCAATAGCCAGAGGAGGATTTATGTCGCGTCGCTTTACACGCCTGAATCTTCTCAACGCATTCAATTTTAAAATGAGATCGAGACGCCTTTCATTAGACCTTCAACCAGGAGATAATTATTACTTTTTGGGTGGAGACCTAAGTGCTAAACACGCGGAAATGATATTCCATATTCCGAACCCTAAAGGCAACCAGTTCAACGACTGGTAGCGTCATAATATGATTGAGTACAAACTCGAATTGTACGCGACGAATATCCCGTCTTTCCCTAGAGATGGCTGTTTCTTGGACTTGGCGCTAGTCGACGAAAGACTAGAAATAACAAACACTGATCTAAGCACGCGGAAGTGTTTACGAACGGTTGAGTACTATAGTGATAACTACGGACTTGCCGCCGTAATACGGATCCCAAACGAGCAGACGGAACTGGAGCAGTACGACCAAGTGCGTTCTTTCGATAACCAAAAGGCACAGTGGTAGCGCTTCTAGAGAGAGACATTCCACCGATGAAGAACAAACTGAGAAGTATCGAAACGCTACAAATCGATGCTCTAGATCTAGATACAGACATAAAAGTAGAATGCTCCCGAGGCTTAAACGGCTACACAGACATTTTACTGACAGGAACGATCCCGAGTAAAGACACTAAATTCAGTGATCAAAAACTTGAAACAGTTGATCACAGAACATTTCAGAATATCTGTAATCTAAATCTGGGGCAATAAAATCTAGTAGTCCGAGTCCGAGTTCCCACAAATAAATAAACTGTTCAGGCGGAAAGATCATAACGACATTTCATGTGCTCGAATACCTCGGACAAATGAGAACAGACGGACACTACCGATTGCTGGCATAAGTCAGGAAAGTGCTGACTCGAACGACGATTTTTTCGTGGTCGAAGACCCGCAGGAGAAGGTGGATTTGATGGGAGCTTTCTTTGAGACTGTAACCGATACCTCGAAGAGAGGGCCTTTCTCTTAACCACTTTTATCTGCGGACCGAAGTTCAAAATTGGTGATCCGAGAACAACAGTTTCACAGTGTTTAATGACGTAAACCATGCAAATGGCACAATGGCCGATGTAAATTCTCATCTGTTCGTGAGTAAAGATGAACTCCGGTGCATCTTTGAGTCACTGAAAAACAAAAAGTCGGCGGGATTTGACGGTGTCCCAAACGTCGTATTAGGACACATGCCGCTAGAGCGATCGATATCTTCATCACAGCGCAGTGGAAAATAATGGTGGTACACCCTATCCCGAAAAAGGATAAAGATAGGACAAACCCCGCTATTCTGTATATTCAATAGATCTATTTTAAAATGGGTTGAAGAAAATAAGAATATTCCGGACAACCAGTTTTGCTTTAGAGCAGGACATGACACTATTCATGCCGTGTCGAAACTGGTGTCCGACACACAATGGACAAAAAGCAAGAAGCAATGCACGGTTGCCGGCCTGTTTGACTTTGAGAAGGCCTTCGATACCGTATGGTTGGAAGGGCTCTTTTATAAGCTGACCAGAATGGACATTCAAAAACCTTTTATATATAAAGGTGGGCGGTAGAAGTAGTACAAGTCAAAAATTGTTATTTTTCAGGAGTCGGAAAAAACTTAATAAAACGCTCAATCCTTGATTTTTTGTTTTTATTAAACTTTAAATTTGGGTTTATATGTCGAACTCAAAAACAGAAATCGTTTTTTTTTTATATTTTGTAGTAAATAAGGAAATAAGGTGACTTGTACTAATTTGATCATTAACAATTTATTCGAAAAGTGACTTATGCTGTAAAAACCAATATCTAAACAACATAACAAAATCGAAACAAATAAATTTTATTTTATATATTTTATAGGTATATAGGTAGGTATTTATACAGAGCCAAGTGGTCATAAAATGATAATTTCTGACAGTTCTCCTTATAAAATATAGTCATACAATGTAATGGGGATATCTCATAATGCTGTAATGACCTAAATCCCACATAGGACCAGGCTGATTTTGACAGAGAGAAAATTCCCAAATTTATATTTGAGAGACAATATTATTTTGCGAAAATTGCATGCTCAGCATATTAGCTTTGTCAATGTCGGTGAAACTTGTGGTGTTATTATGCTTAAGACAAGGAATTTGTTTGTTTTTGTTTTTTATAATTTTAACAATGTTCCAGAAAGGCTTTGAAGCTTTGTCTAAAGAATTGAGTTTTTTATTCCATTCTTTGTTGCGGTGGTGTTGGATCAGTTCAAAGATTATTTGGTTGAGCTGTTTTACCTGGGATCTGAATAAGGGTGACCTGTATCGTTGCCAGTTCCTTCTGTGCGTGTTTTTTATTTTTATCAGTTCAATGATACGATCTGGTAATTTAAAACGAAAATGTTTTTTAGCTACTTTCGGAACACTAACATCGACAGATTCCAATATGTGATCAGAAAGCTGTTGGACAATCACGTTAACACATTGTTTATTAGTATTTAAGTCCAGGTCTGCCTGGCAAAATTGCATTTTTCTTTTAAGCTCACCACGAAAAGTTTTCCAATTTGCATTTTTTATGTCAAGAAAATATTGTACCTTTCCCTCACCTGACAATAACAGACGACAAAAAACAGGGTTATGATCAGAGCTAAGCTCATTCAAGGATATTGGTTGTGAAACATGAGTCGACTTGTTTGTAATAAATAAATCAAGGACAGACGGACTACCACGGGAACTAGCAGGGACATATGTTGGATTACACGGAAACAAAACGGATACTGGCAATACAAGAGAAAGATCGGACAGTACATTACCCCAGAAATTTGCTCTAGTACAACCCCAGTCTCTATGCCTACAGTTAAGATCTCCACCAATCAGAAAATCACTATTAGTTTTAAACATTTTTCTCAAGTCAGTCTTAAATCTTTCTCTTTTTCCCGCAGTGGATCTTCCTCCAGGAAAATAAACGCAATATATTTTAACTGTGTTTTGATTTTTTAATTTAATTTCGATCCCAACATTTTCCACGTATTTAGTTTCCACTATTGGCAAAGGTGTATGTTGAATTGATCTTCTGACACGAATTGCGACACCTCCGCCTCTTCTACCGGTTCTGTCAACACGATAGCATCTAAACTCCGAAGTGGAGATTTGAATTTCAGAAGTTAACCATGTTAATGTTATTAACGCAATATCAATATTTTTATCATTCAATAGGTTTATCAATTCAAAGTGTTTATTTCGAACGCCTCTGGCATTCCACGTTATTATATTTATATTATAATTATCAGTAATGTAGTTACTTAACATTAGAATAAAGAAACTTAGTAGCTAATTGTGCGACAACATTAAATTGATCTAATTTAGTTTTGCAAGATCCTAGTTTAATCCACTTTTTGAAAGAAAAATCCGCACATAGTAGGTACCTACGTAGATTTCTAATTAATTTTTGATATAGAAAAGTCAAAATAAATAGCGCAGAAAATCAAAAAAATCTAAAATGGAAAAATTAAAAAATAAAGTAGCCTATCGCAATACTCTATCCCGTAGCTTTCTATTAGTAAAAGAATTTTTGAAATCGGTTCGGTAGTTCCGGAGATTACCTTCCCCAAACAAACATTACCTCATTATAATAGTGTGATGTGATAAACAAAAATAATAAACATTTTTTGACTGAGCAAATCATTTTACTTACAAATAAGATGAAAATGTTTCGTCCGAAAAAAAAATCCCTACGTTATACAAATCTGTCCTTTTTTCCCTACGGCGTCATTTTTAGATTGAAAATCCCTACATGTAGGGATTTTTTTTTTAATCATTCATTTTCACCGATCCACTTTCAAAAAAAACTACATAGTACTACATAATATGTCTGTATATTTTTCGTATTTTTTGGAGATCATTTTGATTTCTTTACATTTCAGACCGAGATGAATTAGTTCGGTTTTTAGTTTACTGGTCTAGTGCACCTAATCCGTATAGTACAACTTTAAAAGCTTTTTCGCTTTTCATATCATGCGTGAAGAATTGACAGTTATCGCTTTTTAATTTTTCGATAATAAAATTGTATGAGCTAATTGATTGGCACATCATTTTAATACCTATAGACATTTTTTGAACACAATAGTCAGATACACTAATGGCTTCCATTAAATTGTTCACAGGGCTATAGGGACTATAATAATTGAAAATCCGAATCATTTTCAAGTTGTTGCTCAGCCCAATTCACGAACATACGACGCTTCTGGTGGTCAAGCGGCTTCAGTTCTTGCATCAATTTAATCTTGTAAGGATGTAGGCCAAGATCATTTCGTAAAATTCGCCACAACGACGTCACAGAGATGCCCAACGCTTGAGAACGACGTGTGAGAGACACATTTGGGCTTTCTTCAACTGAAGCCTCAGCGGCAGCAATATTCTCGACACTACGGGCACTTCTTTGTCTCACTAGCACGGGAACATTTTGTACTGTGCCTGTGGATTCAAATTTTTCCACTAGACGCTCAATTGTTGATCTGCTAGGACGATTATGACAACCATAAATTGGACGTTTCACACATATACGTAGAATGTAGGTTTTCTTGCACAAAGCAATTGACAAAATGAATGAAGCTATCCAAATACAAGTAGGTAGTCAAATAAATTTTACAAAATGACTCTACGAATGGGGCATCATTTTATGATTAAGTTACAGAAAAGGAGTCCGATTTCACTGATTTTCAAAAAGATGAGTCCTGGAGTCCGGGCGTTCAAAAAGAGTCAAAAGGACGCTAAAGCGTCCCCAAAGGTAACGCTGGTCCCGTCAGAGAATATTGCACTATGCACCAGAAAGAGCAGCAAAAATTGTTTATGCAATTTTTTGTATACACAATATGTATGCTATGGGCTTGGAACAATTTCTTGACGATGTAGATCAAGAGACAGAAACAGCAAACGAAAACGAAAGAGAAAACATTCAAAGAAATCGCAACGAATGGCACGGCGTTGGATCTAGGGTTCGCGAACGATATGTATTAAATATAACATAAGGAAACAACTGTTTTATATAATATAAATATATCTATAACAATTACAAATGCAAACAAAATTTTGTTTTCGTATTATTACATTTAGATGTTACATTATAGCAACTGCAGTGGCCATTTGTGCAGCAGTCACACTTTAGATGCTGGAAATAATTTTGTCCAACCTATTGTTAACACTATCGGCTTGTACCTGCTTATTGGCTTCACTCCTGTTTAGCACTTCAATGAAATCATCATCTGTAATTTAAACCATTAATTAATATGTAACATGTAAGTATTGTCATTGAATGAACAAGTTCACCTAGGTTTTGTGCTGTACTCTCGCGTTTTTTGTGTGTTTGTTGCGGATCACCGGCACCGATTGCATCGTCTAATTCCAATGCATAATCACCCGAAATATCCCTCTTAGTGTCCGCTGTCGAGCTGTTTTCCTGTAGTTCAATAAATGGGTCATATAGTTCATTACCCTTGATGGTTGAAATGTGCTTTCGGCGAATTTAGTGCAACCAGCAACAGGGATATTTTTGCGACCTTCCACTACAATACGACCCCAGCAAACCATTGCTCTTTCCTTTAACTTTTGAATATCCTTTTTCTTTGGAGATCCACCACCAGTCTTTTTTAACTCCGCTTTTTCTTGACGTAGTTTATGAGTCACAGTATAGCGCCAATTATCATAAACCTAAATAAAATCTCTATGGAGCCTTTAAGCCGGTGGAGGATTCGACTTATTATAATGACAATAAACAAACTTTATTTAATACTATTTAATTTTACAAAAAAAAATTTTATACAAACTAGGCAAGGAATGAATTGAATATCTAGATTTAAGTTATCTGCAGCTGCTGCTGTTGTCGTCTTCGCTTGTGCCGAATCTCGACAAGATGGAGAACTTCAAAATATCGAAAATATCGATGGTGCTAAGGTGGAGTTTCAATCAACAAGTTTTGCCACAAGCGCACAAAAATTCAGCAAAAAATATACCGTTTTCCATTCTTCTACAGAGTGTGAGACACCAGTTCGCCAGTTCCATTCAAAAGTGAGGCGAGTTCCTGCCAACAAAATTGTACCGATACATCGGAATGCTTTTCCTGCCTCATAGATGGATTTTGCTCCATGTAGGAGCAATATATTTCTTTCTGTTCGGTAGTCATTTGTTGTTGTCTTTTTCCTAAAAAGATGTAAAAGTATTTATTACACAATTATTAAGTTTGTAATACTACCTAATTAAAAACTTACCCCCTTATAAATAAAAAAATTTACTCAAGTTAGTTAGCTAGCAAACGGCAGATAACTAACTAATAAATATTTGCTTACATTAAAAGCAAAGCTAGCTATTTGTCAAAGCTTCGTAACAGATTTAAATTTTCGAAGTTTCACAAAAGTTCGAAACCCAGAATACGATTTATAAAAGATATTTTATGGTCGAAATCTTTGGCTCTGCCAATTTTCTTTTGGGGCCTTATTTCATATTTGAAATTGGGGCGTTATTTCATTATAAAATAACACCCCAAATTTGGGGCCTTTTTTCATTTTCTCCTTTGGGGCCTTATTTCCTACAGCCGAGATCTTTTATGATTCATAACAGAAATTTATAACAGAATAAAAGATTTCGCAGAATAGGCCTAAATACTGACAGCCCTATTATGGCTATCAAAATATCAACACGATATTTGATAATAATTGATACGTTTCAACAAAATGAATGAATCGATATTATGGTTATCAACCTATCAACATTTTTTATGAATTGTGAATGATATAAGATTTAAGATCTATTGCGAATATTTTTATCGATAAACTTGGTATTATGGTTGTCAAAAAAAAACGTATACTCATCAAACTTTCTATCCACCACAAATTTCTTGTTGATGTGTATCAAATATCTGCGCGGCTAAAATTATCTATTAACATCAAATCATAAAATTTATTTCCTTGTTTTTATTGTTCAAAAAACGACTCTAGACCGAAATGTCATCGGTAGAGTTATTATTTGAAAAGGATAATGATGAAAAAAAAAAAAAAAACATTTAGAAACGTCAAACTTCAAAACAGAACCACTCCTCAATGATTTTTTGATTCATTCAAAATGGGGTGAAAATTATCAATTGATACTCATAATACCAAATTATCGATGAATTTATTTTTTAATTGATATTTGATAGGGGCTGTGAGACCCCCAACTTCGGCCGATTTCCCGTTACCTTGCCTACAAACTATATTTTTACGGAGTGTACACAAATTAGTGCGCTAGTATTGATACATAGAAATTCGTATTGACAAATGTCAGGAAACTTCCAAAATTCCGGCTCACCAACACACCCTCAAAAATATCAACAACTTCCGGTGACTTCCGGTGACTTCCGGTGTCGGCAAAGTTGCTGCCAGCGTTCATAGAATTTTGTCCGTTAGATTTGAAATTATTCTTTGTGAATAGTATTTTATTCCTAAAATGCACTAATAAGTGCACTTTTCCTGAAAATATTTATGAAAAATTAAAAATGTAGATAATATGAAGGAAAATAAAAACATATTAGGTAATTTTTCTTCAGTTATTCAAGAAAAATTTACTCATGAAATCGAAGTTAATGATATTAAAAAGCGGAAAATACACAACCTGTTTGTCGTAATATGTTACTAGAATGTAAAACATCTCATTTATAGTTAAGATAGTTTTATTAACCAAACAAATTATATTAATCTTCTTTTTGGTTGGTATTCTCCAACCCTATCACATTACCCCATGGTTGGTAGTGGTTGGCAGCTTTGATTTTATATTTTTTGTATGTTTTTACATGTCACACGGATTATAAATTGACATAACACCGATAGTACAACAAGATGGCAAATTTGAAAAAAAAAAAAAAAACTGAGGGGGCCAGCGGCAAGAGGATTCTGAGTTGGGGATCTCAGTATTGTCTCTGTCTGATTTCAACATAAATACACTGAAGCCTGAACAACGCTTCCAAATTGTGCAAATTTATTTTGAAAATCATGTTTCTATTCGAAATACGTATCGCGCACTACGTGCATTCTACAGTGTTTAGCGTTGAACGGATACGTCAATAAACAAAACTGGTGTATTAAGAGCAATGATAATCTTCAAGTGAATGTTGAGACAGTATAACATCCACACAAACTTACTGTTTGGTGTGCTTTATGGGTTGGTGGAGTAATTGGTCCGTACTTCTTTAAAAACGATGCTCGCCAGAACGTTACTGTTAATGGTGACCGCTATAGAGCCATGATTACTGACTTTTTCGTTCATTAATTGAATAATCACGATTTGCATGAGGTGTGGTTTTAATAAGACGGCGCAACATGTCACACAGCTCGTGCCACAATTGATTTATAGAAGGAAAAGTTTGGTAAACGCATAGTTTCACGTGCGTAACTCCAAGATCATGCGATTTAATGCCGCTTGACTATTTTCTGTGGTGATTAGACTAGGTACGTCCGAACCAGCCGTAGCGGTCATATGCCAGAAATCATATTTAAATTATAAATTATAATTCCAAAGTAAATTTCATGTCAATTAAAAAAAAAATCATCTTTGTTTATTCCATTTCAAAGTTGTATACCTTTAAAAAAAAACACCTTTTATTTGCGTAAGAAGGAAGGTTCTCGATCAATTGTGACTCAGCAGTCGATTAATTATTATTGCGACGACAAAGAAAAAGAACCCTTTGATGTGGCCGATAAAAAACGGCTGGGGCGAACGCGAACGCATATAGGGGTTTTGGGGGTTGAACCATACCAAAATTCAGTCTACAGTCTATCTGCCAGGCCACACCTATGGGGCTGACTACACCGCATATGAAAAAACAAAGCTTGATGGAACTTTATGAAAATTACACACCTTTTTCAGAAAGGTATTCACAAATAAGACTTATTATTCCCTGTTTTGGTAATTATTCACCTTTATTCAAACGGACTCTGGCTTTGCTCCTTGAAGCTCTCATTGTTTTACAATTTTCTGGACTTACACCACCTGGCTCTGCGAAATAAGGGCCCAATGAAATAAGGCCCCAATATAAAAATGAAATAAGTCTCCAAAAAATTATACAGAAAACAACAACTATTTTTAATAAAATTTGGGGTGTTATTTCCTTTTTGGGGCCTCATTTCCTAACGAAAATTTGGATCTTATTTCATTACGAAATAAGACCCCAAAAGAAGAAATGAAATAAGTCCCAAAAACTATTCTTTTAATATTAATTGTTGGAGCCTTATTTAATTTTTTCTTTTGGGGCTTTATTTCATTGGGGCCTTATTTCCTACAGCCATTCCACATCACTTCTTGGCTTTAGGTTTAGCAAAGCTCAAAGCCACAGTTAGAATGGTTCTCCAGCTTATTGTGAATTTTGAATTTCCTTGTGAAGAGAACCAGTTCAGTTTTTTTGAGGATTGGTCCCAGGCCACATTCTTTAGTCCCTTTAGAGAGCTTATAGAGGACATTCTGCAAGACCTACAAACATATTGAGGTGCTTCTTGATTCAGCGATACTGAGTCATCCCCATAGATTATCGAATTTCACTCACTACACATGTCTTGAAATAAGAGGGGAGAAGCTACCACCTTGCTGTGGACCCCTACTGGCGCGGTCTGCTTAAGATATACAAATTTCACGTCTAATCTACCAGCATATCATCTTATATATTCAGGCCGATCATTGAATCCGCAGGATGCTCTGCGGACGGACTCAATCCGATCCGCAGTTGATCACTTCACAAGTGAAAACCTATCATTGAAAACGGCGGATGGACTACATTATCGGTCCGCAAAACCGCATTACGGATTGCTTGTAGTCCAGCGAGTTAGCTGTCAAATGAAAATCTTTTCTTATTCGATTTTGTTTTTATAAAGTGTACGAACATGGATAGCATTGGATTTTTCTTAAATTTAGAAGAAATTGCTAGTAATAGTGATACAGGAGCATTAGAAGAGGTGTTAGAATGCGAGGAGAAGATGCCTGGAACTGAGGACGGGTTGTTTGTTTTCTAAATCGGAAAGATCAAATAACTGTTCGTAAACTTTTTAAATTTATCCTTTTTATTCGAAAAATAAAACTTTTATTGCGTGTATGTGTGTTATCTCTTCGAGATCCGCATCGATTTTGATGCGGATTGAAAACAACAACATTTGTATGAACCGCGGATCGGTTGCGTTTTCAATGATAGGCATGAAATGTGAACTTCGCTACCGACATCCGCTCACTTACCTACCGGCGTTTTCAATGATAGGGGAAATGTTCAAAACAGGTACTACTCCCTCCGCAGAGCATCCGTCGGATTCAATGATTGGGGTGATTATCTTTATACCACTGATGTTTTAATTTTGTATATGTACATGTATGTATATTCATACGACCACGTGGAGGCAGAATATACGCAGTGGGTCAATACGTTGAACCAAAAAATTCCATCAAATCCGTATCACTTTGACAATATTTTCCGTTGACTGTCCGTTCCGTTACTTTGACATGTACTGCAATTGTAACTGTAGCTTTAAAGTTCAACCACTTTTTACTTGGTACATAATAAAAACTTGCTGGTGAACTTTGTTCCGCCCAAATTCGTTAATGCTCAATGAAAATAATAATTCCGAGCATGCACGCACAATGCACATGCTACTCAAATTCTTTATGCAGAAGATATATTAAATACAATAGAAATTACTGAAGTATGGCAATGTCGATGTATTTCAATCAAACCGCAATGATTGAGTCGTCCAGATTTCCGCTTCTTCAGTGAAGTGCTTTACGGTACACGATGTACAAAGCGGAAGGTTTTCTCACACGTAAGCACGCAACATTCATGTGAGAAACACGGGAATTCAAGATTGATGCCACAATTATCCAGCGATTGTCCTTTAGACTTATTATTTTTCATAGTGAAATCGAGACGCACCGCAAATTGAAGACGCTTAGATACCAAGGCAAATCGTTCTGAATAAGCAGATAATCCGCTGAATAAGAATGTTCGCCTTTAAATTTTCCCCTTTGATTTGAGATTCTTCACATTCAAATTAAACGCGATCCGTTACAAAGTTTCGGTGCTTTAAGGTTGCGAAACAAAATTATAACTGACCTTCAATTTCAAATTGTATAGCCGAACATCCAAAGAATTTAAAAATTAATCATTTTAAATAATTTTTGTTGTATTGAAAGTGACACTACCCGTTTTTCTATTCAGTCTATTTTTTTCAAAGTGCGGTTCCCCAGGAACACATTTCGCAAAGTGTCAGATGTCCAATAATAATCTTAATTATACAACTTTAGAAGTAGAGATTAAATATTCTTTTTTTTTTAAATGGGAGGTGCTACAACCCGTTGTCTTATTCCGCTTATCTTTTACAAAGTGCCACTTTTCGGCCCAAAGCTATCCTATCTTTCAAGTCGCAGCCAACCATAATTGAATTCGGTTGAGTGGTTTACGGGATCGAAAACAGCGCCACCTATCGGATCAAAAAATAACATATCTTTCAAAATGTAACCAACCATACAAGCTATAAAAGTTCATTAAAATCGGTTAATTGCTTTCGAGGATCGACAACAACGCATCCTCTAGTTGAAACCAACCATACACACCCACAAAATTTCATGGAAATTGAGTGGTTTAGGAGATCGACAACAGCGCACCTGTCAGATTCAAAGCTTTCCTATCTTTCAAAAATAAGTTTTTTTTTTTGTATTCGAAGTGGCACTCCTCGATTTATATCCAGTTTAATTTTTTCAAAGTGCATATCCCCATACAAATTTCCATAACCTCTTTCATCCCCTTAACGTTTTGTTTCCGCGACAGAAAGTAGCCTTTGTCCTTCCTTGGGCCAAAACGAAACCAGCAAGCCCAAAATCGTTAAAATCGAACGATCCTTTCTCGAGTTATGCGCGCACACATCACGGACTTCATTCTCTTTGATCATGAAATACGAATTGTGGTATTAACTAATTACCTACATTTTATTCTTGCATTCCTTCGCAATTTATTTAAATTTGTCTTTATTGTTCTAATAAATATCACCCCAGCGCACACACGGACTTCATTCTCTTTGATCATGAAATACGAATTGTGGTATTAACTAATTACCTACATTTTATTCTTGCATTCCTTCGCAATTTATTTAAATTTTTCTTTATTGTTCTAATTAATATCACCCCAGCAATTTATTTTTTTGTTGGCATACGTGGAGAAGTGTGATCCAGCCAACCCATTTAGCTCTTTACAATTACTATAAATGTAATGAAAATAATATTTCCAAGCATTTAAGCATGCGTCAATTCAAACTCTTTATTCAAAAGTTATATTAAATACAATAGAGATAACTGAAGTATAGCAATATCGATGTATTTCAATAAAACCGCAATGATTGATGTGCCGGCCAACCTGCCACTTTTGTACTAAAGTGGTTTGTTCATATGTGAGTATGCCACATACAATTGACAATGTGAAAAACATGGGAATTCACGATTGATGCCACAAGTATCCAGCGATTATCATTGCGACTTATTATTTGTCATAGACGCTTTAATGTCAATGAAAAATCGTTCTGAATAAGCGGAGTCCGGAATATGACAATCCCTCCAAATAGTCCTTGCATGACATTTGATTTGAGATTCTTCACAATCATATTAAACGCGATCCGATACAAAGGTTCGGTGCATTAAGGTTGCTCCACAAAATGATAATTGAGCAGACTTTTAATTTCAAATTGTGAAGCGCTAAGTCCGGAACATCCGAATTAAAAAATTAAAAATTTTAAATAATTTTTCTTGTATTAGAAGTGACACTACCGGTTTCCTATCCATTCTATTTTTTTCAAAGTTCGGTTCTATTATCAGGTTTGAAAACAAATCTGCGGTCTTCTAAGTTCATTTTCTCTATCGCCGTTTTAAACATTGTAATGAAAGCGTTGATTGCATTTATAAGAGTAGTCATAACCTCTTTAGCGCGTGTAAATTATAAAAAAAAAAAAAATAATGGTTGCAATTGCCGAATGACGTTTTTTGTCACTCCTGTTTGCCCTCTGTACAGGCCATCGACTTGATCATCCCCTGACAAAATGAAGTAGATACACCTGCGAATATTGCTGTACGACTGTACGTCCTCATTTACTGGCAAGAAGGCACCCATCCGATGGTAAATTTGGTCTTGAATCTGATGTCATTCTTAGAAAATGTGTGTTTGCATGATGTTTAAGAGAAAATATTGCCCTGCCAGTCGGCATGAAACCAGTTTTTTTAATGTTTTTTGTTCCCAATGAAGTCATACGAAAACAGTAGGTGTACTGTCAAAAGTTCTTTAGAAAATTCTCCGATTCAAATGACTCCGCAGGTGCTAATTTCACTTTGCCATTCGCACAGCAGTTTTTTAAGCTCGTTTTAATGGTAGCACACAATTACAGTCATCGCTCCAATATCGAAAATCGCATCACCGAGATAGTTTTCTGTTCAGTCTACTGAAATGCCAGTCGTTCGAATGTCAGCAACGACGCGCATTTTGCCACTCCGATTTGAACTTGTTCCCATCCCAGCAGCAGTAGGATTTGAAGCAGTTCTCATTACTTGCACTCTCAATTTTCTTGACTGTTGATCTGGTCTTATGCCAAGCGATGTCCCACTTTTCGCTTTCTTCTGTAGTTTGGCTTCGTTGATATTTGTTGTTGACTTGCTTGCCTTGTTCGTCGCCCAATATTTGTTCGCATTCGCCTTGGCATTTTTTTAAAAATCACTGAAATTTGCTTTTCAATAACTATTTTGTCCGCGTTTAAGCTTTTTACATTTAATTTTTACCTTATAAACTGCATAAAAGAAATGAAACTGTTGGAGCGATGCACAAAATCAAAAACAAACCATCACTGTTGACCAACGTATAATAAATTAAATTTATCTCGATTTTATCAATCTACTTTTTGCAAAAAAAAAAGTAGCTTTCTATTAGTAAAAGAATTTTTGAAATCGGTTCGGTAGTTCCGGAGATTACCTCCCACAAACAAACATTACCTCTTTATATAATAGTGTGATGTGATTATCCTCAAGTGAATTATTTCGCAAAAATCTGCAAGGTAGCCAACAAAAAGCCATCGGCTGAAAGTATATAATATCCGCTCATCTAATTTAATTATTTTAGGCAACATATCCCAGCGTAATCGCAGAAAACCATTTCACAATTCTAATTATTCGAGATGCATTCTCTCTAATTATGAAGATAGCTCTCAAATGGGCTTCCGCACACGTTAACCTGAATAACAGATGGCACTCAGATAAAAGCGAACAAAAAGCAGCACCCAGCATCGTCTATCTCTCTGGCAATGGTTTTTCGTATAAATTCTGGTCGTATTATTCTTCTCTCTTTTATAAAGGTAGGTAGGTACTTTTTGTACCTCCTTCAATTCAAAACTATCCCATGCTGCATTGATAAAAAAAATCTCCCGCTTCCACACATTTTAATTACGTTTTTCGCACGTAGCCATGCCACCTTCAATTTGCCTCTTATGCGGCTACCAACAACTTAATTGTTGCCTCATTAATGCGGATGAAGCATTCCCAACATTAGCAACTGTCCTTTCACTCAGTAGCAGTGAAACTGAAACGTATTTGCGCACACACACAGCAGATAGTTAGAACAGCAATGTGTGATAAACGTCGTGTCTTTGAATGTATGGAATAGAAAAGGAGGTTACTTCAACATAGGTTAGGGCGACATAGGGTCGCTTTAAGGAATGGACACGGACAGGTGTATACTTTGCATTAATGATGGTCCAGTCATGCCTTGAGTCGGTCCCATTTTACCGGAAGGGCGGTTTTTGCCTCATTCGACTTTGTTTAAATTCAAATTGGCGCAATGACAGCACATGATAGACATGGACACGGAAACGAAATAGACTCTGTGAGATTTTATGTAACTGTCCATGCGATGGTTGTCGGAAGTTTTGTATTTAAGGTGATATCTCCTGTTAATGCACATAGCTAGCATCACACTTAGGTAATTAGATTTTCGGTGTCAGGCATAAATTTTCAACAAAAGTATGCCATCTGTTAATAAATTATTTGCATAAATCAGGGCATTACCAAAAGTGAAGCCTTCTCCTTTTTGTGGTTACTCTTACTATATTACTGTGGAAAATGACACACATTCAACGCGCTGTCACACGTTACTATTTGCTGCCAGACTGTTATTTTCGATATTCTCTCTACTAATCAGTACCAGAACAGACCAAAAAATTACTTCGGGGTCTTGGTCTTGTTACGGGGGCATACCTGTAATAAGAAAAGTACAATAAAAAGATGTAAACAACATACTTGGAGATTGCCCGTTTGATTGCAACAGAGTGCAGTCACGGTCAAACTCCAACGCAGAAACTCACCGGAATTAACAGGAAACGAAGTACCTGAAACAAAACGAATAATTAATAGGTAGAATGACGATAACTTCAAGCTAATTGTACTTACCCAAAGTAAATTGTGTTGTCCCCATGCTCGTCCATTACTCCAATTCAATTGTTCTATTGCTGTCTGACATTTCGTTTGGCATGCGTTTTGTGTTGTTTTTTTTTTTATTTTCAGCAAAGATCAGTTGGTTGCTTGCATCGACTGCCTTACCGACGAAGTGTTGATGCACTTCGCATGGAAATGAATCTTCGATAACATGTTATCTAAACATTTATTATTATTCGGTCTTAGGGTTAATTTTATTGTGTATTGAGGTTAAGCTTAAAATGTGATATATTTAGGTGCAATATTTATGTTTAAGGAAGTAAGTAGGATAGTTTATGTCATTATTTATTATCATTATGTATTTTATTGTCCGGTATCGATTAATCGATGTCTTAAATAAGAGTTTGGAGAGTCCGAAATCAGCTCCTCCCCCTAAGAGAATATGACAATGGTAGGGAGAGTTGGTAACGAGAAAATGATAGAAGATGGGAAATAGAAAATAGAGAGTTCGTCAAATAAGAACAGACACTGACAAATTACAGGAGGGGAAGTGAGGCAATATTAAGCAAATGTAAGATGGTTCACACTAATACAGAGATTTAGACAATTATCTAATGCAAAAAGAAAAAAACCGAAAAGAGCAATGACCGACTAACTGACCGGCCCTCAATCATTTTCTTGTGTAATAAGCTGAGACAATAGTCGGTTAGCACATCAGAAAGAAATTTTCTGTATAACACAGTGGCGTGCCAAGGCAATGCACAGTCGATTTTTTTTTACGATTTGTGACAATTCTGTTAAGGGTATGTTCAGGAAATCGAGGAAGGAAACGGAGTGATAGGAAAGGTTGTTGAATTCAAAGACTCCTAAGTACATTAAAGACACTGCAGAGAGTGAGACATCGAATCGCCATTCCCTCGCCTGTAAATTCGAGGCGCTCTGACCTCGATACTGAACTGTAGGTCTCTCCGGCTGGGTAAGGACGTTTGAACCGGTACACAGCACAGTTTGCCATAGAGATAAGCGCGGGCCGTCTTTATACCGCCAGTCCAAAGGCAGCAAAACCCAAAAGGCGATTCCACATCCCAGAAGCAAGGGAAACGGTGCTCCGCATCAAAAAAAAAAAAAAAAAAAAAAAAGGCACTTCCTGTCAAGGGTGTTTGGAATCCGCTGCCACAGTCCGTGAGATCGGTCAAACGCACCAGTTAACACGTCATAGGCACTTAGCCAACAACCCAACAGCAACGACAAAACGAACAGCGACAAAAGTTGACATCTACATTCGTAGAGCAGTCCGTCACAGCGAGTTTCTGTGCCATCAAGGAAGGATACTGTGAAATAGTGTGTTGTGTTTGTAGTGCCACTAGAAAAAGTGCATTTAATTGAATAGTTTAATTGTAGTTTTAATTTGATTTGAATTTTTTTGGATTTATTTGATTAATTTTAACGTAAGGTTAGGGTATAGTTCTGATTTTATTATTCAATTTTGTGTTGTGCGTGGATACATTTTGAAGCAGATTCCAGCGTCTTCTTTTTGTGCTGCCGGCAGAACATCGGAGGATAAGAACCGTGAGTAATTTTAATCCTTTTTATTATCTTTTTTTTTTGAATTTAATTATTTAGTATTTTAAGTATAGTATTAAGATCAGAACATACATTTCTTTTGGATTTTTTGATTGCTTTTGTTTACAATTTCTTTTATATGTTCTTTTACTTTTTTTATTACGATTGGGTGTAGGGTATAGTATAGTTTAGTTAAGGTGGCACTCTGCACGTTGAATTTTAATATATTTTGAGATCGGTAATTGTAACCAAACATGTGCGTTTAATTTCGCTTCGCTACCGGTGTGTGGATGTCATGGGAAGGCCGTCTTTCTATAGGTAAACGATGACCGTACTGGACACTTACTAACGAGACGTCAAGATGTGACTTTCGTTCGTTGTTCCGTTATTAGCCCGGCTAGGACTGTGACTGGAGGGGATCTTTAAGGGGCTATCTTCATCGTGATCGGCCAAGAAGATAGCCATGGAAGTGTTCTTATGGACATGGGGTGGGCTGGCCAACCCTTGCCACTAACACCAGGCAGGTCTTAGATTCATGGCGAACCACTATTTAGGAGAGATACTGGGAAGGCTAAAGCTGCGGGTTAGGTTTAGTGGAGCGTAGTCTTAAGATAGTATAGGTATAGATAAGGGCCTAGTTTAACTCGTAGGTTAGAATAGGTTTAGTTAGGCTAGAGTTAGGTTTAGTTTTCGCGAGTTTCTTCCCAGTCTCCCTCAAGGGTAGTGGCACAAGTTCTTGGATTTTCTTTTCTTTTATTTCCTTTTTTTTTTTTTTTTACTTTATTCCCTTTTTTTCCTCTTCCGTCTTGCAAAAGTCCTTTTGTCCGTCCGAGGTCTGCATAACGTAGCTTTCTTCCGCCTTCTTTTTCGATTGATTTAAAAATGGCATGGAATTAAAATGTTTGTTGAGCAGGTGGCATATGGTGAGAGGGCAAGAACAACCCCCGTCCGACGAGCCTTAGCCGAGCAACCGCGAGCATGCCGCGCCCTCCTCACCTGTGCCGAAGTTGCCCCTGTGGCTCGACCCTGGCTCACAACAGTCTATATTGAAGCATCTACGCAAAGGTTCATTGCATGGGCAAATTGACAGCCGTGAAGAAATCGACAACGATATACCAATTTTCTTTTCCGAAAAGAGAATAAGAAAACGAAAGAATATGGCTGAAGAATTGGCGGAAGAAGTTGAAACCCATATCTAATGGAATTTTAGATAAAATTATAAATTCTATAGAATGCAGATTTGACAATAATGGTGAGCTTTATAAGGATGTTGCCTTATTGTCTCCAACAAAATTTGAATTTTGATGAAGTTAAACAAGGAGTAACAAATAGCTTTAAAAAATTGTGTGAACTGTTGGAAAACTATTACCTAAAGTCCTAAACAATACGAAAGAAAATCTACAAGAAGAATAATTGGTTAATTTCACGAAGAATTGAGATAAATTTTAAGTTTCGGCAACAACAAATGCGGAGAGTAATCAACAAATTTAAATGAAACTGATGAAGAAGACAACGATGATTTTGAAAGTGATAGCGGTTTTGATGTTAATAATAAAAAATGTAAATCTTGTCTTAAATGGGCATTTAAAAGTACAATATATACATTGTAAAGTGGGGCATTTTCTGCACTAGGTAATGCTTACAAATGTTTATTAAATTTATCAATAAATCAAGTACAATGTGAAAGACGTTTTTGCAAGTTAAAATACAATAAAAATAGATTGTGGAATAATAATTTGGATGCTTTTATGTTAATGGCCTGAAAAAATGATATTTTTTATAACTATGACTCTGATAATTCTTTGCTTATGCAGCAAAGCAAGTTATTAAATAGATTGTTAAAAGAGTGTCTAACGTTTTTATATGATATTTTTATGTTTAAAGAATAAAATAAATAAACGATTTTGTTTGAACAGTAAATGTAATCTGATTCAAAAATCTGTAATAAACCTATGCTTTATTTAATTTTAAGGGAAAAATGCGTAACTCAATGTAAATGTATATTTTAGCCATATCCGAAAATTAAATTTAAAAGGGCGGACAGTAATTATTAATTCCCGGACCGCTAAGATGTTGCCCATCCGCTCCTGTACACAGTAGTTGCCAACCATAAAGAAATTTTGACTTGAAACAAGCGTACATTTGTTTTTTTAAACGCAAATTTATTATGCTGTGCATTTCTATACTGCTTAAGCATTATTCTTTTTAATAAAAACTTACTTTTTAGACTCAGGGGGATGTCAATTAGTTATACTTGAAAGTGTCTTGTTTTAATCTTTTTTTACAGTCTTTTTTTTTGGTTTCTTAAATTAACTTAATTTTTTTATTTGTTTAGCCTATGACACTTTGGGAAAGGATACTGACACCTCCCTCTTCAAAACCTTTCAAGCCACTTGGGCTACAGGGCGTCACGAAGAAACCTAAGAAACCACGTATCCTAATACGCGAGTTTTATTAAAAGATTATCTTCTTCGGTTTTGTAACATTAATCTTTATTTCCAATTACCTCTACTGCCTAACACATACTGAACTGATGTCAATGCATTCAATTTCCTATGGCCTTCGGGCCTCGGATGTTTGGAAGTTCCAATAGGGAACTGATGCATTGGCAATTAATGCTCAGTCAGCAAAGTTAGTACATTCACCTTCGGGTGTTTGCCAAGAAAGTGGTGCATTGGCACTTTATGGGTTGCGAAGCAGCACAAATGTTTCGTCATCAAGTTTGCTGACTCGCTGCTGACTCTTTGTGTAACTCGCGCGGATCACATAACCCTCACTGTGTCCTGTCGGGTAGAAATTAATTAAAGTAACGAGTCATAAATAATAAAACATAAAAATATTAACTTCTCACAGCATTTTAAAATTAGATCACATATCGGAGAATAAACTTAATAAAAACAATATGTTCATTAAATCGGTGTTTAAAAAATAATTTTTGCAGCCCAAACTTTTTTCATCTTGAAGCTCTTTGGCCAGCATAATAGTGTCAAAATTAAGTCTATTATTTAATTTCGTTTTAATCAAAATAAATTCATAAAATTTTCTTTTAGCAGCAGCTGAGCTGTGTGGAAGAGACATCAAATTGAATGAATAAAAGTATTTAAATTTTCGAAGCAATACTCGTTTAAAGCATTTTTAATAACATACTTTTTCCCAAAATTCGGATAATATGTCAATTTTATCGACAAGACCATGATCATTGGAAAATCTTAGCATTCTCCACTCCGTCACTACATCTTCCTGATCACCCTGAACCAGTTAGGAAAAGGAAGATAGGAAAACTATCAATTTAAGATGATATAGAAATTTCGGAATCCGACATAATACTTTTTGAAGTTATTATGGATGAATTTAATTTAAACACATTAATGCAGCATTTACATCAGACGAAAAAAAAAATCGCTTAACGTTGCATAAAAATTAAAGTCGATTTTCTTTTTTCATTTCGAAAAAAAAAAACCAAATGGAATAAAAAATTACCATGTGACCAAGAGAAAAAAAAAAAGAAAGAAAAACCAATGTGGCAACCGTGGCTAGGGTCATTTCTAGATATTTTGCCTCGTTTGCGTTTATGGTATTTGTATGGTGTTAATGAAACCAGGTAAGTTGTTTATATTTTTGTACGTGAAATTGACATGCGTTGACTTGGTCTCGTTAAGGGCGATTCGCCAGGTCTTTGGCCACTCGCATACTCTGTTAAGAACACGATAGAGTTTTCCCGTTGATGATTCGACTGACTCACCTATTGTGAGGATAGCCGTATCGTCTGCGAACCTCACTACGATGGTCCCTTCATCTTGTTGTACATCTCTTGTATAGAGCAGGAATAGAATTGGACTGAGAAGGTAGGATTTCAATATTTTGTATAACTTTTTTCGGTAGGATTGATTTTAGCTTATACCTCAGGCCTTCGTGCCATACCTAGTCGAAGGCTTGCGATACGTCGAGAAAACCGCCAGAGCAAGTCTTTTTCCATTCTAGAGATTTTTAAATTTCATTCGTTATTCGATACACCTCGTCGACTATATGGAATGTTTAACCCGGAAGCCGAATTGATGATATGGGATCAGGTGTCTTTCTTCAATGGTTTAAGCAGAACTTTCTCGAAAACCTTAGATATTATCGGCAGCAGCGTAATAGGTCTATATGACTTCTTATAATTTGTACTTTTCCCCGGTTTCGGAACCACTCCTTACTAATGCTCCTTCAGGATTTCGCCAGTGATTAAATCATATCCTGGAGCTTTGTTATTTTCCAGATTTTTTATTGTTACTCGAAGCTTGGGCAGAGATACGGCATCGGACAACTATAAATTAAAAGTATTCGGTTCTTCGATTTAAGGTCGCCTGAACGTTTCTTCTAGATGCACGGCAAATCAATACGCTTTCTCTTTGTCTCCTTTTGCCCATCCGCCGTTAGCTTTTCTTATGGGTTGCGAGTGCATTTTAGGTTTCCTTTTGGAATTCAAGGCTTTCAAAAGTGAGTAGTTTGAGCTTTTATCAGCAGTCAAGCCCTCGAGGTAAGTAGAAGATGCGATATTTCTTAGATCTTGTAGCTCATTTTTAAGTTTGTTGCAAAGATGGTTCAGATAATTTTTATCAGGGGGTGCCCTGGATTGTTGCGCGCTCCCCTCTTTTCTAGTATGAGGTCTTTCACATAAGGCTGGTATTTGACTTAATTGTTCCGTTTTGCTGTTTTCCGGAAGGGGGTGTTTTTCCACGCTGCGCTATGGCTTCCTCAAGATTGTCAATTTCTTCTTATATTTCAAGCGGTGTCTTTAGTGGCACATTTAAAGCAACATTTTCCGCAGTTTTTCTGAAAACGTCCCAGTTGGTTTTGTTACTAGTTAACATAGGCGGTCTTCCCTTTTTTGCTACAGTTCCACCCATTTTTAGAGTGATTGCTGAGTGGTCTGAGCATAGATCGTAGCATTCTTCGACTTCCGTCAGATTTTTGCTTAGCCCTTTTGCAATAAAGAAGTCTACGAGGTCAGGGATTTTATTTTTTGTCAGCTGGTCAATATGATGGCTTTCCCGTCGCTTCATACTGACTTTATATAGCAGTCTGCCTTTGGTTAAGCTGCATCTTGGGCCACAGAAAGTGTGTTTCGCATTAAAGTCACCATCGATAATAAAATTAGTCCCAAGTGAGTCAAAGAGGCGATCAAGGTCGTCGCCTGCCAGTTTATATCCCGGGGGGAAGTAACTAGATCCAATGAGGTAGGTGGTCTTAATGGTTTATACTTTTACGGAGACTGTAATTATCTGTTTGGAATCGAGTTCTATTGTTATTTCTTTTGAGTGCTTAATACAATCTTTGATGTAGAGAGAGCATCCGCCTCTCGCATTTTCCGAAAAATGATGCGCGTGACTATAAAACTATAATTCTTTAATTTGGGTCCATGTCCCTTTTTTAAGTGGCTTTCCGATATCAAGCATACATCAATATTGTTCTTCCGTAGAAATACTTTTAGTTCGTTTTTTTTTTAAAAGCCGTTTGCGTTCCATGTCAGTATCATAAGAAGCTGTATCATATTCATGCTTTGTTTTTTTGGCTTGGCTTACGTACAAAAGTGACTGGATCTACGCGTAAAGGGGCTATCTCTCGAATATTTCTCCGACATGAGAGATACCCATACATGCGTCTATTGAGACAAACACGTGTCCTGCTGAAGAGTTAACCAAGGATGGTTAAATGAATATAGTGGGAAGGGTTAGACAACGATGGGGATAAGAATTGAGAAATAAGAAAAAATATTTCAGTTACCTACTAATGAAACAAAAAAAACTGAGGCCGGATCGAAACATACCAAGTTTGAGCAGCAATCAAAGCGAAGGAGACGGTGAGTGTTTTGTAGATACTCTATAAGGGTACTCATCTAAACTGAGCTCATCCTCTTAAGCCTTAAAAATAAATCTCCGAAATGTTATACCGTGATCGAAGTAAAAAAAAAAAAATTATATGTGCTAGCACACCTACCGTTCATAAAAATGGATGAAATCCGCTAAGAAATAGGGGGTAGATTCAATGCTGCATAATACATAGGATATGCGCTGTTTTTGCAACCAAAAATGTCATTTTGGACCACAGCGCAGTCAGAATATCGCTGTAATATAATTGTAGGGCCAAATGTTAATGTTGAGAAAGTTTGTTGACACTGGGCACAGTGTGATCAATTCAATATTTGAAACTATGCAAGGCTCAACAATATATCCTATATATATATATATACTAGCTGTCCCGGCAAACTTCGTTCCGCCCAAATTTGTTATTGTAATGAAAATAATAATTCCAAGCATGCACAATGCACTTGCTACTTTATGTAATTCGGCCAACTAAAATTCCTTTTTTAAAACTTATATTAAATGTCTTAGAACTAAACGACGAATAGCAATGTTGATTTGTTTCAATCAAACCGCAATGATTTTGACGTATCGGCCAACCTTCCGATTTTCACTAAATCCATGTGAGAAACATGGGAATTCAAGATTGATTCTACAAATGCACAAACATCCATCGATTATACTTGCAACAAATTTTTTGCCATGGTGAAAGCGAGACGCACAGGAAAGTCGCTTACGTACGAATGGCAAATCGTTCTGAATAAGCGGAATCTGTGGAATGAGAGTGTTTGATTTTGGATTTTCCCCTCAAAATCATCACTTGCATGACATTTGATTTGAGATCCTTCTCACTAAATCAGATGCGATTCATTACAAAGTTTCGGTACATTGATGTTGTGCAACAAAATTATAACTGAGTCGACTTTCAAATCCAAATTATGTAGAGGTAAGCCCGGAACATACAAAGAATTCAAAAATTCAACTAATCCAAATAAAGTATTGTTTTCACAACAAAAGGTAGCATAAGTCCTTCCTTGTAACCAAAAATCATAAAAATCGAACGTTCCGTACCCGAATCAGTTTTTTGTATATGTAACTTTACCCACCCGGCTTTTTCCGTACCTTTCGTATCAAAAGTTATATTAAAATTAAATAAATAAATAAAATCAAATACTTGTCGGCCAACCTACCGATTTTTCACTGAAGTGCTTTATGGTAGGTACACACATTTTTAAAAAGATCAAAAATAAAACAGAAAAAAAAATACTTAGGTACATATGCAGAAAACACAAAGTCATGAGAATAACCACCTTCGAAAAAGTGATCGCGCAGACTGATAGTCTGTTGCGAGGGGAAGTCAAAATGTGTTCTTTTCTAATTTCAAGATACATTTTAAAATAAAAAGCGACATTATGAGAGCAAGTTATTCACTGTGTACTCTGATCCACTGTTGACACATTTACCCTACCTACACAAATTTTTTTTTTTTCTATTCCTATTATCGGGTTCGTACACGTACAAAGCGAGAGCGAGAGTGAAATTCAAGATTTATGCCACACACATCCAGCGATTGTCCTTGCGACTTATTAGTTGTCATAGCAAAAGCGAGACGTACGGGATTTGAAGACGCTTAAATACGAAATGCAAATCGTTCTGAATAAGTGGAATCCGCGGAAAGGAACATCTTCGACTTTGAATTTTCCAATAAAAATCGTTGCTTGCATAATATTTGATATTAAATTCTTCACAATCAAACGCGTACCGTTACAAAGTTTTGGTTCATTTAGGTTCCGCAACAAAATGAGATAGTTGGTGGCTTCGTTTTCCATCACGGAGTCGACTGATTTCATTTGTGTGAATGCAACTCACCAGCGATTTGGTTTTGAATGGCGAAATTCAAATGATCGACGTTCTTGTTTTTCGCATCCAAAATCACTCTTACACTCAGCCAATCATGGTCAATATAATTCTGAGCGATATTCGGGAAAACATTCATGATTAGTTCTTTCGGTGTCGTTGTAAAGTTGCAAAAATTTTGTGGAAACTCAATCAGGCCGGTGATTAAGTTTGCTGGAATCACACCATTGCCCATCGCCAACAATTGCCTGGAGAACTCTGCAGCGGACTGGTCATTTTGTAAAGAAACTCGCATGTTTGTTGTCAAATGCAATTTCTTGACGTATCGCCATAAAGCAGACGCCTTCAAGCATTCAATTCATCTGCCGGAGTTGATCTCGAAATGACAGGTAGCGTTTGACGAAAATCGGCTGAAAGCAAGATCGTTGCTCCACCGAAAAGTCGCTTAGCATGACGTAAATCCTTCAAAGTACGATTAAGGCCTCCAACGCACGTTTGTGAGCCATTGTGCATTCGTCCCATATAATAATCTTACATTGCTACCGTAGGTACTTTCGCCATCGCAGTGTTCTTTGAAATGTTGCATGTAGGTTCTTCCACTTGCAGATTCAATGGCAATTTCAATGCAGGATGAGTTGTACGACCGCCTTCTAACAAAGTAGCCGCTATCCCAGAAGAGGCTAGGGCCAAAGCGATCTCAGATCTCGAACGAATTGTATCCAAAATCAGTGAAATCATAAATCTATTTCCAGTTCCGCAATTTTCGTTATCGACTGCTTGCATCAATTCATCGTACACTTTCTGTTATTCTTGATTCAACATTGGCACATTTGTTTGAACAGTTTGACTCAATGCGATTCGATCGAAGTCCATTTCTCGCTCCAATTCTCGATTAAATGCGTCTTGAATTGAATGATTTGGCTGTGGCATCCCCAATTTGCACAACAAATCGCCACTCATGAGCAGACACATTTATGTATCCTCGATCAAAATCAAAGCTTTGTTGCGCATTTCATCTGACATCTCCAGTTCATTATCCGATGTCACAGTGCGAATTCGATGCAAAATATCGTCGGCCATAATATCATCTTTGTATAATCAAAGTACCTATCTACTTCATTTCAAAAAGTTACTTAATGTAACATAGTAAACATAATTTATAAAACAAACTTTTTAGGTATATTAAAAAAAAAAAATTAAAAATTATTGACAACAACAATTTGCCTGGAAAATAATTAAAATAATTGACAATAACAATTTCTTTTAAAATTTAAATTAAAATTTTTTTTTGTATTTGAAGTGTCACTACTTTATGCTATCCATTTTTTTTTTGTTCAAAGTGTATTTCCCCATAAAAAAAATAAAAAATTTAGTGGTGGACCACCGTTAACATTCATGGATATGAAAAATAGATGTTGTCCGATTCTCAACCCTATCCCATATACACACTGAGTTTCACGAAAATCGGTTGAGTCGTTTCGGAGGAGTTCAACTACGCACCCCGTGACACGATAATTTTATATATTAGATATATGTTATATCAGAACCACCAACAACCCCTAAAAGAGATAACAACCAAACACACAATGTAACAGCAATCTATATTGTGTCGCTCATTGGTTACAGATCTATTTAATCTGTCCTGCGAGACAGTATAAACAGAAAAGGCAACAAGCCTCAAGATCATTGTTATCGCGGAAGCAACAGCACGAACTGCTGTACTAAATAAAGATCATTTGAAACTAAAATTAAAATTGGTATTTTTTCTTTCGTGACCTCAATCAAAATTGGCGCAGTCGGTAGGATAGCTATAAAAAAGATTAGCTATCCGTGAAACGAATCGCAGTACACGATTTAAACTACATAAACTTAAAATCAGTGAAAGTGAATAAAAGAATTCATATCTGAACGCATATCAGAGAATTCATAGACACTCTACACCATACAAAAAATTACTTAGTGATCACAATAAACAAAAATTATTAATATCACGAAGTCTCATAGATAGAAAGTAATTTAAAACAAAATAAAGAAGAAAAAGTTAGATAAGTTAGATGAACAACTTTACGGGACAATAACATGCTGATGAGAAAACTCATAAATAAATTTAAAAAGCAGAGGGAAAAGCGTAGTTGCAGCTTTTATAAACAACAAATTCCAGTGGAAGATTCATCAAGTGACACAGAAGCAGAAACAGCGGAAATCACTAACATGGCTCCACCACTTACACTCGAACAACAGCTTCAACAACAACAGCTACAACAACAGCTTTAACAACAACAGCTACAACAACAACAAAATAATACAATACCACAGGTAAAAAGAGAATTAAATTTAGATCCATTAAAATATATAGAAAAACTTAGTACTTTCGATGGTAAAACAGAAGATTTACCTATATTTTTAAGTAGGTAACGTAGATGATATCATACCTACCCTTAACGAATATTCTGAACAATCACAAAGAATGTGTATAAATATATTAAAAAGTAAATTTATTGGTGAAGCTAGAAGGGCTATGGAAATTCACACCCATCTTAGCAGCTGGTCAGATATAAAACAAATGCTTATTCTTAATTTTGGCGGTTTTAAAAACAGTTTTCAGTTGTATGACGATCTCAGAAATTCACAATACAAAGGGGATGTATACCAATTTTATAATTATATTCAGAAAATATTGAGTCTCCTAAACCAAAAATCTGTACAAGAAAACAAGACATACGAAATCGTTAGAAATAACGACACAGCTTTGACTGTATTTAAAGAAAAATTACCTCCCAATATGAGAACCATCTTATATTCATTAAAACCACATTCACTACAACAAGCTCTTTACGAACTTGCACAAGCTAGTTTTACAACTAACCAAAATAGTGATCAAAGACAATCTAGTTCCAATTACAGAGAACACAAAAAGCAAAATAAAGGTAATCAACAAAACAAAGATCACAAGAACTTAAAATCCTATCCAGGTAATAATAACAAGCACCATAATAACTATAATAATTATAACAATTGGCAACCAAAACAATATGTGCCAAATAACAACTTCCAAAGACAAAACAATTATAACCATCAAAATAGATATAATAACTACGAAAATAATTTTAATCAAAATTCCAACCCAAACAACTATAGGCAACAACCTCAGAGGTTCGAACCTATGGATGTAGATCCAAGATCGTCACAAATAAGACGTACCACTCAAAACCAACCAATTACGAATTATAACGAAGACAATGCAAATTTTCGGTCATGTGCTTCGGAACCTCAAAACAACGATCACTACCCTTTATTAAACTAACAAAAAATAATAAGACAATAAGACTTTTAGTAGATACCGGTGCCACAAATAGCCTTTTAAGAGAAAATGATGCACCAAAAGAATATATAAAAATTAGAGAACAACCACTTAAAATCAATACCGTGGGGAATCCAATTGAAATAACCAAAGATTTAATAATTCCAAAAGAAAAATTTATATTTCCAGTAGTAGAAGATTGCGAATTTCAAATACATGATTTCCATATAAACTACAATGGAATACTTGGGAATAACATTCTAATTCCAAATAATAGTGCAATTAGGTATAAGGAGAAAATATTAAAAATTAATGATCAGATTATACCCATATTCTTCAGTGCAGATGAGGAACGGGAGTATACTGAAACCATTAATCATTTAAATACAATACCAATAACCGAAACATTTATAAATTCAATTCAGAAACACCTTTTACAACAAAGGAGACAATCTATCTTTTACTAGCCACATTAAACATGTGATCCCCACTACCGATGACTCACCCATATTCACACGAATTTACAAATACGAACAAATTCATAATGACGAAGTAAAAAGACAAATTCAAGACATGCTCGACCAAGGAACTATCCAACATTCTACTTCACCATATAATGCTCCTCTTTGGGTAGTCCCCAAGAAAGAGGACAGTACGGGAAATAAAGAATGGAGAATAGTCATTGACTATAGAAAACTGAATGAAAAAACTAAAGAAGATAAATACCCCATTCCAAACATAGATAGCATATTAGATAAACTAGGACATTGTAATTACTTTACAACATTAGATCTCACAAAAGGGTTTCACCAAATAGAAGTCGATAAAAAGGACAGGGAAAAAACTGCATTCTTAACACAATCAGGTTTAAAAAACGCACCAGCAACATTCCAAAGACTCATGAACGAAGTCTTACAAGAATTCATAGGGAAAATTTGTTATGTATACCTTGACGATATAATCATCTTTTCCACTAGCCTCCAAGAACATATAGATTCAATAAACAAAGTTTTAATTACTCTCAAGAAAGCAAATCTTAAAGTATCTTTAAATAAATCTGAATTTTTAAAGAAGGAGACAGAATTCCTAGGCCACATTATAACACCAGATGGTATTAAACCTAACCCAAATAAAATAAAAACAATTGAAAATTTTCCCATACCAAATACTGTAAAAGAAATACAAAGTTTCTTAGGTCTAACAGGGTATTACAGGAAATTCATTCCAGATTACGCAGGTATAATAATATAATACATAATGTTATGTTAAATAACGAAGATGAAGATGATGATAAAACTGAACATAGCGCTGAGTCAGACAACTCACGCTTAATTCCAATCAGTGAAAAAGCAATCAACTTATTTAATCGCCAAATAGTTCTAGTAGTCAAAGAAAATGATGAAGAAACTAAGATTCTATTTCCACACACAGGAAAAAGAAGAATTGTATTCTGCAAAAACAATTATACAAAAGAAGATTTAATAAATATTATCTCAGAAGTCGATACAAAAACCCTAAACGGAATATACACTGAAGATGATGCCATATTTCAAAAATTCCACGAAATATGGAAAGAAGAAAACAAATCATCAAAAGACATACTTCCAAGAAGTATGAAGTTATTAATAGACGTCAACAACGACGAAGTAACAGAAATCATTCTGAAACAACACAAGGAACTTAATCACGTAGGCATCGAGAAATTATATATTGACCTCTCAAAAAAATATTATATACCCAACCTTAAAATAACCATAAACAAACTCATTAACAACTGCATGACCTGCAACCAAAAAATCGAAAGAAACCCCATAAAACTGCCATATGAAAAAACTGACACACCCATAGGTCCTCATAAACACTATCACATAGATATCTGGTTTATTAACAGCAACCTTAAGTACATTTCCTGTATAGATAAATTCAGTAAATACACAGCAGTAGAAATGATAAGAACCAAAACACATATTGACGCGATAAATGCTTTAACGAAAATATTTTCATACATGAACATTCCCGAAGAAATCACACTTGATAACGAGAATGCCTTTGTCTCAGAAACTCTGAAAAACCATTTAGAGAATTTGGGTATACAACTACATTATTGCACAGCAAATAGACACACAGGGAACTCAGATATAGAAAGAGTCCACAGTACCCTGAACGAACATCTAAGACTGCTCGCTGATACAAAACGTCCAGTCGATCTTGTGATCAAAGCAATAGAGGTTTATAACAAAACCGTGCACCTAACAACAAAAGAAAGACCAATCGATATCCACTTAGGGAAAGTTGATAATCAAGTGATTTTTAAACGTATAGAAGACACAAAGATAAAAACTTTAAAAAAGATAAATAAAAATAGAAAAGACGAAGACATAGACGGGAAATTCGCGAAAATCACCGCTCCAGAAAAAATTAAAAACAAAATGACTCCAAGGCACACTGAGGTGAAGGTAATTAATAACATTAATAAAAAATATATACTCCAAGAAGGAAATAGATATAGAAAAATTCCAAACAGAATTCTACATAAGGACCAATTTAGGAAAAAGAAAAAATTTATAATTGCAGACACCCAAATCCCTGACAATGACAATTTTAATTATAATACTAATGATCACCCAGATCCAAAGCCAGTCCATACAGACCACGGAAATCACCAAGGAATTTCAAATAATTCAACTCAATAGTATTTATCTAATTAAAGATTTCTCCAAAATATTACACATAATTAATCTAACAAAACTGGAGAAATTAATTCACACTATAGAAAATCAAGTCAGACACTTACCCGAACATAATTCAGAAATACAAAACTTAATGACTCATACCAGAAAACAATTCGATACTTTAGTCCCACATACAAGATCGAGAAGAGGTTTAATAAATATCATAGGCAACGGTCTACATTTCCTTTTCGGAACTATGGACGATGATGATCGATCAAGTATAGAATATAAACTAAATTTAGTAGAATCTAATGCACATAATATTATAGAAAATTCAAACAATCAAATAAGCATAAACACACATTTCGACGATCAAATAAAAGATCTCACTGAACATTTCAATGCAAAAGAAGAGAAATTTAGTTTATATGTAGACAAGTATAAAATATATGATGAAGAGATTCAAAAAATAAAATAAGAAATGGAAATAAAAGACAGCATCCACCAGGTATTGTCGAATATAGAAAAAATAAAAGATGTCATATTAACCAGTAGACTTAACGTCTTAAGTAGAGATATCCTTTCAGACGAAGAAATAACACAATTTAAAATAAATTTTGAAGCCTTAAAAGAAATTAAATTAAACCTAGCCACTTATAAAAATAATATTATATTTGTCGTAGAAATACCGAATTATTCAACTAAAGCATTTACTAAATACTATTTACAAGCTTTTCCAAACACATTGAAACAATCCATACAATTTGTAAGTAATAATGTATTAAAATACGAAAATGAACTATATTTTCCTACAAAATATATACGAAATCTTACTAAAATAACAGATAAATGTATTCAAAATATTTTTAAGGATAAAATGATTTGTAATTATGAAAACGATACAAACGAAAGCAAAATAATCGAAATTGGAAACAATTATTTAGCTCTTTTAAATACAAATAGAATAAGACTTAATCAAACTTGTAACAATTTGAACTTAACAATCGAGGGGAATTACTTAATAAAAATCGAGAATTGTAAAATTTATTTAAATAACAAAATATTCAATAGAAAAGAATATTCAACTGAATTAATCATCCCAATTATAAGTAAAAACCTAACTCTAAAAGAAACAAAAGATATAACCTTAAACAAATTATATTATGAACATATAAAAAATACAGAAAAGATTATAGAAATACACTCAAAACACAAGCAAATTATATACTTCTCATATTCTTTACTAATAATCATTGTAATAATTATATCAACAGTACTACTTATCAAATGTAAAACAAAAAATAGAAAGATAATAACTAACGTAAATCTTCCAACGGTTTCTTTTAAATCTTCAGAAGGCTCTAATGAGGGAGGTGTTATATTAGAAAGCCCTCACACACTAAAACCAAATGATTTCATTTTTAATAATTACCCACATTCAATGAGGCCATAGTTGCATTCCTTAAAATAATAATTGTAATAATCATTGTATGTTCCAAATGACAGACCAATAATAAGTATGTTAAAATGTAATATAAAATGTAAAAATAAATCTTCCAACGGTCTCATTTCAACCCTTAGAAGACTTTAGGGGGGGAGGTGTTATATCAGAACCACCAACAACCCCTAAAAGAGATAACAACCAAACACACAATGTAACAGCAATCTATATTGTGTCGCTCATTGGTTACAGATCTATTTAATCTGTCCTGCGAGACAGTATAAATAGAAAAGGCAACAAGCCTCAAGATCATTGTTATCGCGGAAGCAACAGCACGAACTGCTGTACTAAATAAAGATCATTTTAAACTAAAATTAAAATTGGTATTTTTTCTTTCGTGACCTCAATCAAAATTTATTTATATATAAAGATGTTACCTGTTGTTTTTCAGCAAAAATAAGATATATTTCACAAAAAAAAAAAAAAAAAATCAAATAAAGTGTGTGCTGGGAAAGTTTATTGCAATTGCAAGTTTGGTGAATTCGTTGAATATAGCTGTATTCACTGCCAAATGAATTGTAACGGCTTGTCTGCTTTGATTTTTTATAATTTAGTTAAGCTCATATTCCTTTGTGCTTTTCTATAACATCTAAGGAGCTGAATATATGCCTTATATTATCGAAAGAAGTTTTTTAGAACGTTGTGAAACACCTTAAGCATTTCCTCTTTTTTCAATCACAGTTAATGTTGGTACGGTAACTGAACAGAAAAATAAACCCACCAAAAAGACTCTTGAGTGTTTTTTATGGCAGATAAGTCCTAGCCCCTTTCGATTTTATTTTTACTCAGTTAGACAATCTCTTACCCCCTCTACCATCAAAATCTGTTCATTGGCCGTTAAAAAAACATTAAGTTCCTAATTAATTTACTACTAATTAACATCGTTGTCGTTCACCAATACAAATTTTACGAAGCAAAGCCGAATATTGACAATATCCTTCAATGGCGTTATTAACGCTTAAATGACTATCGTGCTCAAAAGTTAGGATTTCGAGTACTTGCTAGGTATGTACAACAGCAACAAAAAATCGCTTTTACGCCAGCAGGACATAAAAAAAATCACTCAGTAAATACCAACAATTCCAATCACGTCCTTCATGGGATCTGTTTATTGGATTAACATTTGCATGACAAAACAGATCCTATGGTAATGAAGCCTATTTTAATTGGATGTACAAAAAAGGCCGAGATAGCTATATCTGCACGAGTGCTTTATTCATATAGCTCAATTTGTGAAGTAGGTATGCTTAGACATATGCTAGAATGAAGAAGCAAATATCTGGTAAACACCTTAATTTGGGGGTTACACTAACTAATTATTTGACTTACATTTTGTTTGATAAGAGGGAGGTGCAAATATGCAAACTTATTTCCAATTTAAAGTCAGGTATCCATGAAACAAAATTTATTGATGCCTGAAACACAGTAATTATTGTACAAGCGATATAACTTAATTAAAATGTTGGCAGCAGCTTGACTTGGCTGCTTTACTTAATTTCATACTTCAATAGATTTTGAAAGATAGCTTTTATTTTTTTTTTTTGTATTAATGTATCTCTATTAATCTTTTTGTAAAAATGTATACATATATATATACTGTACATATGAATTACCTATAATATAGTCGAGAACAAATGAATAAATTTGTAAGTTTTAGCATCTTAAAGTTTCGATATCATATCGCTTGAGGTTGTTTTGTGGAAGTATTTGAACAAGACCAACAGCGAATACACAAACAAACCTTCGATACAAAGTGATTTGTGCATACGTGTGCGAGCACCTTATGCAAATCTAAGGGCTGTCACTTTGGGAGTTTCCGCTATGAAAATTAAGGAGCAAATGAATCATTCGTGTTGGAACTGATGAATGTATTTATTGCATAGCTTTAGAAATATGTGGTTATACATAAGATTAGTAGTTTTGGCAGTATTTTATTGTACCTAATGGAAGCTAGCTAACCCGGCGAACTTCGTTCCGCCCAAATTCGTTAATGCGCAAAATGTTTTATTTGGGCAATATCCATTAATAATTTTTATTATACAACTTCAGAAATGGCGTTTGATTTTATTTTTGATTGGGAGATGCCACAATCCGTTTTACTATCCCGCTTATGTTTTGCAAAGTACCACGTATAGGATCCAAATCTATCTCTCAAACTGGAAGCAACCATACCCATTCACAAAACTTCAATCAACTCATTAGAGCTGTTTTGGGATTTGACAACAGCGCCACCTATCGGGTCCAAAAGTATTATATTTTAAGAACGCCTATAAACCTGAAATTCGAACAAAACAAAAGAAGAATTATGAAAATTAGCTCAGTGGTTATAGAGCTTTATAGTCATCGAGTTTCATCCCGAAAGAATTTTATATATAAAAATTACTTGGCTATTATGTCTGTTTAAGTATATCTCGAGTTTGGCAGCTCCGAATTTTATGATTCTTTTTCTGAAAGGTATATGGGACGTTCGGATTCATAGTTTATGTAAAACGTCAACTAGATTCGTCGTGACTAGGAATCCGAACGCGTTGGCTGAGCAACTTGAATTGTTTTTGTATTCTCGCGGTCAGTGTTGCCTTTGTTTGATGTGCCCTCATCATTTTTTTCAAAAATTTATATTTTCAAATAAGTACATTTAAAATGTAGCACGGTTGCCTATCACAACACTATTGCACTGTTATGGGAACTAATGGTTGTTAAATATCGTGCGAAAATTCAAAATTTGCAGAGTAGCTTTAGAAGTGGCACCCTTTTCTCTCACTGGCCCTTTTTTCGACTCTTCAGAATTCTGCCACGGCCACTCTATTTATTTTAAATCTGACTCTTCGAAATGTCAACTGAGTATGCAGGCAGGATTTGCTCGACTAGATTTGTCGGCTTCCCCTCCATAAACGTCAACTGCAAAAACTAATCACGTGACAACTCTGGGCCAATCAAAACTGAAATACATCCAGTCAGACAGTCTGTCAACTTACTAAACTATGAATCCGAACGTCCCCATTCTTTTGTAACAGCTTTGTTTGTAAAAAAAACAATACCTTTCCAACGAAAGAATAATCGAAATCGGAATTGCAAAACTAGAGATAAAGATCAGGACCGTTTAGCTTACAGATTTGACATTGGCGGCCATTTGCAAAAATAAGAGCATCTTCCAATAGGGTTATCTCTGTTGGCCCACCTGTAGTACTAAAAAACGTAACACAATTTTCGATAATTATGGTGTTTGTTTTTATAAGCAAAAAAGAGGCATCAACAGGAAATATATAAAAACACTCCCCTTTAAAAATAGATTTACTCAAATTGAAAATTTTAAGATGTCACATGTCACAATCAAAATTTAGAGCAAAAAGTTATATCGAAAAATGTTCGTTTCCATAGTTCTTCATTCAAACCAACCGTCGCGTCGTCAACACCTCGTAGACAATAAAACAGGTACATAATTGCTTACTTTGAGGGGTACGCAAATTCCGAAAAAAGGTTCTAATCTAATTGTAAGATGATTGATATTTGAATACGTTACTATGGTAACTTATGGCGGCGAGAAATTGATTGCCACCAAAATTATGTCAATTACCTGTTTTGTATGGGGAATTCATAACTTAATTTTACCAGGCTTAATGGCGACATATACCCACGATTTTGGGTTTGTGCACATCTACGGCACAGTAGGTACCTTTAAGATAACATAAGTTTCATTCTTCTCATTTCATATTAAATACGAAAAAAGCGTATGGAAAGCTCGGATGTTCACGTATTAATATAATTAATATAATGATTTGTGTGAATTTTATTCGTTTTATTCCAGAAACCTCTATTTAGGTTTTTTTTTTATTTTATTTCAGATTTATACGATGAGGCGGAAAGACTTTCTCAAATGCTCGGTTCATCGAAAAATACGGCTCTGCGAAAAAAGGCCCCAATGAAATAAGGCCCCAAAATAAAAATGAAATAAGTCCCCAAAAAAGTATACAGGAAACAACAACAGCGGGTTTTAATAAAATTTGGAGTGTTATTTCCTTTTTTGGGGCCTTATTTCCTAATGGAAATTGATGAATTAATGAAATAAGACCCCAAAAGAAGAAATGAAGTAAGTCCCCAAATCTATGCCAAACAAGGAGAATATCAAAGAAAATTCCCGAAAAAAAAAAAAAAAAAATTATGAAGAAAATTCATTTCCCATTAGTTACAATTGGATAGATAGGTCACTATTTTGGTATGGTTGGTTCCAGTTTTAAAAATAGGCAATTTTTTGTAAAAGATAAGAAGGATAG